>JAMPIT010000114.1:4800000-6000000 GCA_026261815.1 Monarcha castaneiventris obscurior
ACCACAGCAAACTTTTTACAACACTTTTTTTTTTTCCTGAGGTTTTCTAGGTGGCAACAACTGGCCCCTCAGAGGGTGAGGTGGCTCACAGAGGCTGTGTTGGGGCACCTGTGGGAATATTGAAGGTTGGTCTGCTGTGTCCTGCAATGGATGCATTTCCTGAGGCTGGGAAGGGGCTGCTGTGGGTCCTCAGGACCTGCAGGAGCTCTCCCAGAGATGCAGAAGGAATAGGACAGGTAGAGAACTCATTAAATTCATTTATCATTGTATCATTACCATTTTGCTGTATCTACATCAGGCAGTGTCAGAGCATCAAGAGAGAGAAGCTCCCTCTGGGAAGATGTTGGCAGCCCTGCAGTCATCCTGCTCTGCAGCCTCTCTCGTTTGGGTGAGAAGCTGCAAGCAAAGAAAGCTGTTTTCTCATCTGCAGGGCTTTGGACGTGCAGTGAGAGGGGTGACAGAGAACAAAGGTCCCAACAGCAAGAGCATCTCAGCGTTGGGTCTGGCAAACAAACAGCTCGAGGATCCCTCGCATACAGAATGTTAGCAATGTTTTAATTTCTGGGGGGTTTTTACTATTGTTATTTTAGCTGCCAAGAGTTCCTTGCCAGCTTGCTCCGTTTTGGTTATTTTTAATCCTTGCTTGTTTGCCTCTCTGTCCCAGCCTTGTCAGGCTTTTATGACTGCAGCACTAACCCCCCGTGCCCTGCAAACACACGCTGCACGACTTCACTCACGTGAGGCAGCTTTGATGTCAAAATCAAGTTAAGTATGTGCTTCAGTGTTTATAAGATCAGGTCCTCGGTTTCTTAACCCTTGCCCAAGCAGTTTGGTTTACCGGAGCTTTCCCAGTAAATCCCTGTCTGCTTCATTTCGGAGAACAGCTCCATGTTTTTCCCCACCTCTGCTGAGAGACACTACAGATGTGTGATACTTGGCACTGTGGGCTTTTTTTTTTTTCCCCCTTTGTTTTTGCTTATGACTTTGTCTCTGGGCCTCCAGTATCATGTTTTCCCTCCTCTATGGCTCTGAATAATCAATTTGGAAAGCCAGGAAATAAATCAAAGGTTCAGATAGTAATGTAGAAAGAACGAAGGGAAAAGCAGACATATGGATTTCATCACCAATGGAGAATAACATGTATAATAATAACAACAGAGTGTAAATGAGTGTATGTACTCACAGGAGGCTTTTCCAAAATGATTGTTTTTGTACATGATCGGGGAAGTTATTTTGTGGTTGGAGTTCTTTGGAACGATTGTATCCTAGCACTGCCTGACCTCTTTCCCAGCCCTGTTTTTTACAGCAGTGGGGCAACAGCAAAGCTTTGGTGTGACCAGCTGCACCTCGAGCAGGGCTCAGCAGTCCTGGGGACTTCCCTGGAGAAGCCTCGCTCGCGTGCTCAGCAGTGATGGTTTCCATCCCCACGTCCCATCAGCTCCACGGCCTGGAATTCACTGCCTTTCCCCTAAACAAAATTAATCAAGCGTGCAGGTCCTTCCCTGGCCAAGAAAAATGATGGAGAGAACATTGATGGTGTAAAGCAGCCCCAGCTTTGTGTTTGCTGTGAAGCCATCGGTGCCTGTGCCGGGTCTGTGCTCGTGTGCTGAGGGGCACGGTGGGTGCTGGGCAAGGCACCACAGAGACCCTGCCATGGGCACGTGCAGGGCTTGTGCTGAAAGCAGCACAACAATCTTGTTTCCTTTCCCACAGAACAGGATTCCTCTTTGCTTAGATGTTCTTTCCCTCTGTGATAGAAGGGTGAGTACAGTGCCATGGTCTTGGACAAGGGCATGGAGGGACACAGGGAATGGCTTCTCACTGCCAGAGGGAAGGGATGGATGGGATATTGGGAAGGAATTGTTCCCTGTGAGGATGGGGAGGCCCTGGCACAGGGTGCCCAGAGCAGCTGTGGCTGCCCCTGGATCCCTGGCAGTGCCCAAGGCCAGGCTGGATGGGGCTTGGAGCACCCTGGGATAGTGGAAGGTGTCCCTGCCCATGGAAGGGGTGGGACTGGATGGGCTTTAAGGTCCCTTCCCACCCAAACCATTCCAGGATCCTGTGATGAGTCAGAGCTCTCAGCTGGAGCTGCTGTTGCCAATGCTCAGATTGAAGTCAGTGATGCTTTAGCTAAAGGGGAGTTGGATTTAAAGTTTCTTCACCCCACCTCCTTCTCAGTCATCTTCTCTACCACTATCAGTGCACAAATATCTTTCCTTTTCCCCATTTCTCCGAAATTCTGCATTAGCTGATGTGTTTTTACTCGTTGGGTGGTGGGTGTTTAAACCCAGACAGCTTTTTTTAAGAGCTTCTGGGATAATCCCACAACCCTTACACCACCAGAGGTGGGAAAACAATCTAAGCCAAGGGTGAGTTGTTCCTCATGTTCCTCATCTGCAGATGGAAAATTAAGATCCAACCCCTGCTGAGGTTTGCTTACCATGCTGGTTACTAATCCCTTCTAGAGGGATTTTGGTTAAATGTTTTTCAGTCCTTGAAAATTCCTGTAGGAAACTGAGGTTTTTCTACTGAAAAATCTTAGGGGAGGAATATGAATGCTTGAATTTTGATGATTCTTAGGTCAGATATTCTGATTTACAGTCAGAAGCTAATGGAGATGCTCAAAAATGGTGTTTCTAAGTTCTTGCTGCTGTGATATGGATGTGAAGAAAGTCAGGACACTGCAAAAGTTGATCAGATCAGGCAACGAGTTCTCCGCAGCTCATTTCACAATCATGGGCTTCCTTTGAGTACAAATCCAGCACCTTTCACCAGCAATAAAAATCACACATTTTCCTACTTTAGCTTAGTTTAAAAAAAAAAAGAAAAAAAGGCAGAAAATAAACTGTCCCTGGCAGGATCCAGCAGCTGTCCTGTAACTGCATCCCCTTGTGAAACAGCTTTTCCTAATCACAGCTGTGCCCTGGGTGCCCTTTCTGGCTGGAGTGGGCTGCAAATAGACACCAATGCCTGGGCTGGGCTGGGCTCAGGGGCTGGGTGCCCACACTCTGGGGTGAGCAGAGGGGTACAAAATCAGGGAGAGAAACACGTGATGAAGTTCAGGTCAGAGGAGTCCCTGAGTTCCAAGTACAGTCATTTTCAGCCTGAAAAACTGCCTGGGCCTGGCTCTGACTTGCTTTTCAGTGATGCTCTCTCTGGAGCTGGAAGGCAGGGCTGTGCTTGGGGCCTCCATGCTGGGTTTTTGGGGGCACCAGGGGTGTTTTCTCCCAGCCCTCAGGTCAGGTATTACTCCTTAAAAGCTGTTACCGAACGCTGCAGTGCTGCTGCTCTGGTGAGGGTCACAGACTTGTTCCCAGTGCAGTTGGGGATGTTCTTGTTGCTGAACTGGAAACAGTTCAAACTTGCAAACTGGTTGGTTTGTCAGGTTTTGCAAGTCCAAAGTATTTTGCTGAAGCAAAACTTCTTTCTCAAGACTTTTTGCCAGGATGTTGTCGTTCCTGGCACTATGAGATGAAACCATCTTAGGAGTGAACCAGACACTTTGGATGAATTTTAGTGATGACTAAACTCATGTGACTCAGTTCAGCTGGAGCAGAGGGTATCTCACAGAACTGTAGAATCATGAAATGGTTTGGCTTGGAAAAGACCTTAAAGATCATCTTGTTCCACCCCCTGCCATGGGCAGGGACACCTTCCACTATCCCAGGGTGCTCCAAGGCCTGTCCAGCCTGGCCTTGGGCACTGCCAGGGATGGGAATCTCACCAGCTTGGCTGTGACCCTGCAGTGGAACACAGGAAGCAGTTCCTGAGGCATGGCTGCAAGGTGGCCCCAATCTGGAATACCTGCATTGCTGCAAGTCCCGGCTCAGCCCTTGGTTTTGTGTTAAAGAGAGGTTTAAGAACACCTGGATTGCTCTAGTCCCAAGCTGAGTGTGTTTCTCTTACCACTCTTCCAGCTTCACCCAAGGCCATGTGTGCCAGGCTGCTGTCTGTGGTGTGAATTAAGGCTGGATTGGGTGTTTTATTACAAAAACTGTGCTTTGTTGCTGTGCTTTACCCAGAGAGCCCTTTTGAAGTCTCTGAGGGGATGGGGACCTCGGTTTGGTCTCAGGTACCATTAACCAGCCACTCTCTGATGTGGGAAAGCACTGGAGCTTGTTTAATTCCATCACAGAGCAGGAGAACATGGCTTTGTCAGGTGATGTGGACTCCGAGGCTCCTTGTGTTTCTGTTTCACCTAAGCTGAAGCAGCTGCATCCCCTGCTCAAGCAGAATCACCTGTGTATAGTTTCAGGACTAACTTTACATCACTCGGTGCTTCTGTGCTTTGAGCCCTCAGCTCCTCTTAAATTACACTGGGTGTCTGCTAATGGTGAGCTCGTGCCTCAGTTTCCCCGCTCAGATGGCAATTAGAGCTGCTCCTGCAGTTAATCAGGCCTCTTTGCATATTATTCATGCTTAGCCTAATGCCATAGCACCACCAAGCCGAGAGCAGTGACACCCTGAGCCTGCAAATTCATCGAGGTCTTAGTGAATACCTGCAGCTTTGCAACCCCAATGGCTGCATTTGAACATTATGAAAAGCACTTTCATCAGTCTATTCTTCATCTTAAAAAACCCCCTCTGGACCATGGAGCCTCTCTTCCCCTACCTGCAGAAGACATTTGTCAGGGCAGAGGGTGTTGTGTGGGAAGGAGAGTGTTTTGTTGCCATGTGGACTGCGGGGCTGGTTGTTTTGTGATGACAACACGAGCTAAGGGAGACCCTCCTGGGCTTTTCCCGGGTTGCACTGGCACCGTGTTGGTCCGAGGAGTGAAAACATGTGTTTGTGTTTCTGCTCTGCGAGTGCAGCGGGCGTGACTCACCAGCAACACGCGGGGAAGACGTTTGTGGTGATGAGGTGTCACTTTCATGCAGTTACTTCGCTGGATGCAGCCGCATTTTAAGGCTTCTTTGCATGCCTGAGGAGCAGTTGGGCTGAGGCTGGGGAAAACCACTGAGACTGGAGTGGTCCAGAGCAGAACTCTGGAAAGCAGCAGTGAGTTGGGAGTCCATGCCTTGATTTAGGCACAACTTTAGGGATGCAGGAGCGTGCGCTGTGCTGGCCGTCACTGGGAGACAGATCCTCTGATATTTTGGAATTTGATCCCTTTGGTCCACTGTGATCTGTTTATGTCAGCAGAGCACTTAGATAGAAGCTCTTTAATCTCCCGGAGCTTAGGCACATACCTCACAAAACTGCAGATGGATTGGATAAGCAAAAAGCAAACCAAACCTAACCGAAAAATAAAAATCAACTCAAGCAAAGCCTCTGTAAGCAGTTCAGAGCACACATCCCAGGGGTGCTTTTGGCTATCTTGCCAATGCAATATATGTTTTATGGTCCTTTTAAGACGTGGGCAGAGTCACCGAGCTCTGTACATGTCTGCACTGGGAGCAGGGTTAGTGAGTTAACCCTTGCAGCCAGCTCAGGGTCACCTCTCCTCTTTGCCCAAGGATCCGATTTCCCGTGGCCTCTCGAGGTTCCCAAGAAGCATCCCTTCTCCAGGGCCTGTACTGGATCTTTGCCCAGCCCTGTGCCATGGTAGGACTGTGGCTCTGGGGGATGGCTTGGGAGAGTTGTCACAACTCCAGCCTCTCCTGGCTTCTCCCTTGTCCTGACTGTGCCCTATTTGCAAGGGAAGAGGAAAGAGGTGATCTCAGCATTGTGAGCTGATCCCAAATTCTTCTTGTCTCCAGTGTGGCTTGGTATCCTTCAATTCTGTAGTTAAATTTTGTGGGGAGAGCAAAAATCTATTAATCTGACATGCAAACTCAGAAATTAGTGAGGATGGAATGAACTGTGCTCTGTGGTACATCTGGTTATTCCCTAAAGCATGAAGAGTGATAAAAACCATGTTGTTTTTCTCCTAGCTCGCACATTAATAATGCTGAAATAGTGCAATTATTCCAAAGCTTTGGTAATTACAACTCCTGGACTCTAATCTCAGTTTTTATTGTAGGTTTTTATTTGTGAAAGTGGCCACTGCTTTTGGGTGTATGAGCCCCGTAGCTGACTTTCTCAAAACAGATGTGTGGTGGGATTTGTGGTGCTGTCCTGTGCACAGATAGGATTTGGACTTCATTCAAAGAATCAAGAAGATTCACAGAGAAGCTGTGGCAGCCCCATCCCTGGAAGTGTCCAAGGCCAGGCTGGATGGGACTTGGAGCAACCTGGGATGGTGGAAGGTGGAACAAGGGGGTGGAACGAGGTGAGCTTTAAGGTCCCTTCCAACCCAAACCATCCTGGGATTCTGTGATCCCTGTGGGTCCCTTCCAGCTCAGGATGTTCTGTGATTTTGGAGAAGGTTTGTGAGGATTTCACTCATCCCAGCCCCAGCTGTCACCTCTGAGGCACAGAAACTGAGTCCAGTGGGATCACCAGACCTCCTGTGATTTCATACTGAGCATCCCAACACCAAAGTCCCCAAACATGCTGGCTGCCTTCTCAAAACACGGGCTGGAAAATCACCTCTCTGCCTTGGCTCCTCCTGGAGAGAAAGGAGGAATCGTACCTACCTCATAGCAGAGTTGTGGTCGATAATGTTCGCAAAGTGCTTTTTAATCCCCTGCTGAAAGGTTCTCTGCGAGTGTGAGTTATAATTATTACGTAAATGTGGCTCATATTTTCCTGCCCAAGCCCTCAGCTTGCCACAGAGATGTTTTCCCAGTCTTTATGTGGATGCCATTGGGTTTGTAGCTTCCTGGCTCGCT
Organism: Monarcha castaneiventris obscurior; assembly: GCA_026261815.1. Lineage (NCBI taxonomy): Eukaryota > Metazoa > Chordata > Aves > Passeriformes > Monarchidae > Monarcha > Monarcha castaneiventris. The sequence continues at coordinate 4,806,715 of JAMPIT010000114.1, forward strand.
GTAGGAAGGCACAGACTTCCAAAAGAGAGAATTAAATTCTTTTCATCAGCTTGCAAAGCCAAACCAAACCCCAAACCACTTTCGGTAAAGCTTTCCAAGAGGAGAATTGATTATCCACCAGCAGGGAAGAGATGCAACTTCATTAAGGATGGGTGAAGGGCTGCAGTTCCCACCTGCAGGTGCCCACCTTGGGAGCAGGGTTGGGTCAGTGGGGTCTCCCGGAGGGAGCGCAGGCAGCTGAGCAAACACGGGCTCTTCATGGCGTGGATCATCCGGCTAAAATAAACCATGAGGTCATGCCGGCATGGCCGTGGCACCCCGCGATAATTAAACCAATCTCAGTCCCCCTGCAGCCCCCAGCCCAGCTTTGCTTACAGGTGTGTTGTTATTGAGCAGCTGGTGTAACAACTCCCTGCCAGTGCCAAGTATGAAACAGCTCAGGACCTGTCCAAAACCAACACAGCCGGGCCTGGAGATGGAGTCCAGGGGGTGCAGTTCTCCCTCCTGGAGATGAAAACAAATCGTAAAGGTTAAAAGGCAGGAATTGGGGCTGTTGCTGTCTGCGAACTGAGGAATCTCTGTGCCTCTTCCCAGGAGGAAAGGAGTTAATAGGTAGCCAAGGTGAAGGTTTAAAAATAGAGCTTTTTGCATAGCTATTTGGTGATGTCTGTGCCACTTCTGCCGCCACAAACCCCACACTGGGAACACCCCAGTGTGTTCCCGGCAGTTTTTAATGTTGGGTGTTTGCAGCTTTTTTATGATGGGTTGGTGAGCAGGGAAAATGGGCTTTGGAAGGAATTACTGTGGAGGCACTGGAAAGCAGGTAACAGGCTGCGTTGGGTCCTCAGTCGCGCTGGCACGGCCCCACTGGAATTAACATTAATTAAAATGAGGTGGGTTTGAAACTGGGAGGACGTTCCATGGAGCCCAAGGTGTGTGCCAAGGGATGGGTATCCCAAGAAGCTGTGGCTGCCCCATCCCTGGAAGTGTTCGAGGCCGGGTTGGACGGGGCTTGGAGCAACCTGGGATAGTGGAAGGTGCTACAGCCAGGCTTGGCTGCCAGAAAAATGTTGGAACAGCTGAAGAGGGAGACGTGTACAGAGCCCCCAGAGAGCAGGGATAGGAGTTCTGGGGGAAAGCACAGGGAATGGGAAATGCCCTGCAGAACAGCTTTTGTTATAGCTGTGGATTTGGCAGCCTTTGGAGTGTGTACCCAGGATTAGGAGACCTTTAAACCTCAGATTTGGAAGGGTCAGGAGAGACACTAAGCATTTCCCAAGTTTTAGGCTAGAGTTATAGAATTTAGGTCAGGATTCCCAACTAAAAATTAATTTCTCCTTACAGGATCAATCCTGAGATGTGTCAGGACAGGATGTAGCCGTGTGTGGGACATCACCTTGTCACAGCAGAATGAGGTGGGACAAACTGGCTGTGCAGGGTCCCTGCCCATGGCAGGAAGGTCCCTTCCAACACAAACCACTCCATGATTTTACAGTTCTGTGAAGTTGTGGTGAAAACTTTGCTGTTGTGAAAGTTGGAGGGGAAAGTTCAGGTAGCCAGAGCGTGAAGGACAGGGCAAGAAGGTTCATGCACGTTTTCCTAGGGTTTCCAAACAACTGAACTTTCAGGGATGGGGATTTTAAATCCATAGGATGATGCAGGTGACCTGCCATTCCTGAGGTGCTGGTTGAGCCTCCATCCCTTGGGAAATGAGGAGCAGGCAGAGCAGGAGCAGAGGGAACCAGGTTTGCTTCTCTTGAGTGTGGGGAAGTGTTGGGCTGCCTGGGACACCCTCCAGCCTGAAACCACTTGGACCTGACTCCCTCCTCCCTGAGGATTCCCTGAACAGGAGTGCCACAGACAGGGAGGACTGGTGCTGTCTCCTGTTGTCTCCCCTTGGAGGAGCACATTCCCCTCAAATCTGAGATAAGGGGCCTGCTGCTTCAATGGAGTTTGCATTGCAAACACCAAACTCCTGCTCCATGAGGAGAATTTGGCACTTCTCCTGCTCTCCTGCTGCCTGACGAGTGGGAATCCATGATTCGGGGTCTGCTCTGCAAGGTTGGATTTATTATTGGCGACTGGCCTCTGCTGTTGACTTGGTTCCTGCTCTGATCCTGGAGGATAACTCTCTCCTAGGCTGCTCTCGGAGGGAACTCACATTCCTTTCTTATCTCCCACCAGCATGAGTTATGCTCTCAAAAATTAGTCCTTATTTATTAGCACATGCAGCCAAAAGCCATCTCCAGGATTTTCAGTTGCATGTGCACAAATTCTACCTCCCTCTTCTAGCCCCCCTGGAGAGATTCATCAGGAATAACCTCACCTTTCAGGGAATCAGATGTTCCTTCAAGGGTGTTGACTTCCAACATGTTTGGAGACAGTGTCCCAAAGAGGTTAATGGATTCAGTTCATCTGTTTTCACTTAATGTAGCACTGGAACTGCATCTGGAGAGCTGTGAAATGAACACAAGGGCCCTTCCTTCTCCCTCAAACTGTAAACTGAGGCAGAAAACCCAGGATTCTAAGGGGAGTAATTTTTCCTTCTTCCAAACTCGACGACACAATCAGGAGAAATTTATAATCCAGCCCTGCTTTTGGTGCTTCCTAAGGAAAGGAGAGGAGCGTGAAGCCCGACTGCAGCCCCACAGCAAAGCCTCTGCCTCATCCCCACCCGGCAGAACAAGTATGTGGAATGGAAGAAAACCCATGGCAGACCCAGCTGGACAAGGACAAGTTTGGCTTTGGTTGAAGTCGGAGGAAGGCTCTGCACTGCTGATGCCCAGAGGTAAAGAATTACAAAGGCGATGGAAGGGACGGCAATCAGGAGGGAGAGCATGGAAAGGCCCTGGGGGGATCAGATGGATTGTGACATGAAACAGCCTGAGAGGGGAAATGCAGTGTGAGCAGCTCCCAGCCACCACGGAATCACCAGGAAAAGCAGCACCAGTGCAGAGGTAGTTCCAGTGCAGTTAATAAAAGCTGTTTGCTGCTGCAAACCAGTGGAACCCAACTATTGCAGAGCTGCACCTTGGAGCTGAAGTGGCCAGAAAAGAACTCCCAGAGCAGGGGCGCAGCAGGGCACGTCCCCCCTCCTCCTGTTCAGCCCTACATTACTGGAGCCCTGATTTGTGGGAAGTTACTCTTGGTTTGTGCATCCAAGGGGAAGGAAGTGGTCTCTTGAGACAGGGTCACACCCTGGATTCAGCCTAGTTCAAGGTGTTTGCAAACCACTCTGGGAATGTGATAAGGGCCTGGTTTTATTCCTTGCTGACAGTCTTCTGAAATACTGCAGGTGTGTAGGGCTGGATGGGTTTCTGTGCCCGTGGCTTCTGCTGCAATTCATGGAGAGTTGTCCGGGATGTGGAATATCGGGATTTCATTGGGAATTCGCTTTGCTGGAGAGAGGAGATAACTGAGGGCAAGGATGTTTTCTTAAACCAGTCAACAAGCAGTTGTGAAGAAAAGGGGGAAAAAACCCACCAATCTCTGAGCTGCCAACAACTGGAAAATTCAGATTATCTGAGTGGTTCCTCACAGACAAGGCATTATTTTATTCCAGTGCAAAGAAACACGGACAAGACATCAAGTTACAAGCCAGAAATATAATGAAATTGATAATGGCCCAGTATTGACATAGGAAGTGTGGTGGTTTTGATAAAATAAGCCCACACAGATGATTTTCTGGACATACAATGCACAAGAAAACTCTTTGAGGAGTTTTTTGAAGGAATGTGGTTATTGTTTTTCCCTGTCTTCTTTTTGCTTGTTCCATTATCAAACAGAGTCCATTGCAGGAGGAGATTCAGCATCCCTTTTGCTCAGGAAGGCTGTCATTGCCTGCACCCCATGAGTTTTTCCCTAAAAACCATCTGGTGGGAGCCTGGATGGGGTGGAAATAATGGAAATCACATCCTCTGGGGTGAGAAATTCTTCTGCATGTGTACTGTGTCTTGGGCCTGTTGTCAGACAAAAAGTCCAAGTTCCCTATTTTGTTGCTGAGAGGTGAAATGATAACTGGATACAACTTCGGGGATGCTTTCAGTCACGTCTGTGTTTTCAGGGGATGCTGGGCTGAAAACTTAGGAGACCTTGTTGTTCTTCCTCCCTGGTGCATCTCCCACTGGCTGTTACAGTATGGAGAGAAACAGATGCACTTTGCCTTCCCTCATCGACATTTGGTGATTTTTGGGGATGTTTTTCCATCTCAGAACCATGTTCCATCAGTCTGCCTGCGTGTTTTGAGCCACGTGAGGAAGCAGGGATCACGCTCAGGGTTACACTGATCCCAGCAGCCCCATTTTTGTGGTGCATTTTGCTGCCAGTTTTCGTCACCCATTTTGAAATCAAATGATTCGTGAAGACCTAAATTAATTTGGGGTGGGAATGTTCAGTATCATTAAAAGTGATTAATCTCTTGCTGCTGCCAATCCCACAACCATTTTTGGAATCTTCTGGCTGGATTTCTAGATTGAATCCTTGAGCTTTTTGCAGCCTGGAATCAAGTGAACAAGGTTGTTTGTGTTCAACTTTCTTCGTTGGCTTTGTTGTTGGTGGTTTAGTGCAGGAGGAAATTCAAGTATGAAATTAGGGGGAAAGGTAAATCTGGGTGGGATTTGTGCTGCAGTTTATTTGGCTGTGAGATGTTACATGGCAGTAAACTCCCAGAGCACCTTTATCTCAAAGTTTACAAATACAAATAAGTCCTACACAAAACTTAGTGCATGATGAAAGATTCAAACATACACAAGGAGAGTGTTTATTTGAACGTGCTCTGGGTTCCCTGTTTGTATTTGGAAGTGGCTGTTTCATTGTAGGAGGTCCAAAAAGTTAATTCACCAGAAGAAGCGGAGTTTTGGAAACAGCAGGAAAAGAACTGAAGCTATTTGGGGATCTTTTTTTCAGTTTCTTTATTCATTTTTGGAAAAAGTTTGTTCTGGCTTGAGCCAAACCAAGCTTTTTCTGAGATCTTCATTTACCCAGCTCTGATGCACAAGCACATACCAAGCCAAGCTCAGTAAATTTCTCAGACTTTCATTTTTTTCCAGGGCTCTTTTCCTCCCCACAGACCTCCCCAAGTGGCTGCTCTGCAGGTCCAAGCCATGGACAGGTTTCCCTGGGATTCTGCCGGGTTTGGAAAGGGTGTGTTGGACTTGCCTGAAGGCGCTGGAAGCACTTTCTCCTTGCATGGAGCTGTGCTGCGTGTGAGAGCACAGCCCTCACCGACCCTGCTGAGCCCCCACAGATGCACTGTCTGTGCTGAAGCCAAATCCTGCACAACTGGAGTTAGGGAATTGTTGTCTTGGTAGAGAGGGGGTGTAGAAACTGCAGGAGGGTGGGCAGGGTGAGGTGGGGTTGAGAATCAAATCAGGATGATTGTGCTAAAGAATGATCATGGAATCCCAGAATGGTTGGAGTTGGAAGGGACCTTAAAGCTCATCTTGTTCCAGCCCCTGCTATAACACCTTCAATTATCCCAGGTTGCTCCAAACCCCATCCAACCTGGCCTTGGACAATTCCAGGGGTGAGGAGTCCACAACCTCTCAGGGCAACCTCTCAGGGCCTCATCACCCTCACAGGGAAGAATTCCTTCCTAATCGCTAATCTAAACCTCCCCTCCTTCTTTTTAAGGCCATTCCCCCTTGTCCTGTCACTGTAGGCCCTGTAACGAAGGTTATTATTACTAAAAGATGTGCTGGTGAGGATCTGGATGTCTGTTGCTATCCTGGAGACCATTGCTAGTGTGGATAATTCTGCATGGGCCAATTTCTCATCAAACGATTCTGTCCCTGAGGACAGATCAAAGGAGAACTCCGAGGACTAGAAGCCCACACCCCTGAGACTGTCACTCACACCAGTCTCTGTCCCCTGCTACAAGAGCTACCAATGATCACAGGCTCTGGCAAGCTAGCGTGATTTGAAATTCCCTCTATCTATGCTGTTATTTGTTAGAGATAAGATGTTCCTCCCCTGAGATGTTACTATTGGATCTTTTGTCATGTACCCTTACCCTGTATTGGTCATCTCCTGATATCTACGTCAGTTTGTAAAACCCTTAAAAGCCACTCCCTAGGGGCGAGTAACCGTAGCTCGCCGGCTCCCTTCGAGCTAACATCTCTCTGCCCCCGGGGCAGAAGAAATAAACTTGGACTAAAGCCACGCGGTGTCCATTCTCTCATCTTTGCTCTCGCTGCTGCCCTGCAACAGCCAAGAACTGCCTGCTGCGAACGGCTATCTGGCCTGAGGGGACGGGGTCAGCCAGCCCTGACCACTGCAGCCAACATCGCTGTACCACGCGGGGCTACGAACCCCACAGCCGGCCTGACCCAGGCAAAGGCAGCCGTGGCAGATGTCTTCATACAGAGAGGGTGGCGAGCCTGGAGTCCCAATGTCACTGCCATTCACACAGAGCTGTGCTCCCAGTCCGACCCCAGCAGCCATCAGGTGCCAAAATGCACCCCTGTGGAGGCAAATCCTGGAGGTGTTTTCATCCCAGGAGTCTGGGCTCACTGTGCCCCCTTCCCTTCCCTTCCCTTCCCTTCCCTTCCCTTCCCTTCCCTTCCCTTCCCTTCCCTTCCCTTCCCTTCCCTTCCCTTCCCTTCCCTTCCCTTCCCTTCCCTTCCCTTCCTTTCCCGTTACCTGTGTGCAATATTCTCCATTTCACTTGCTCTCACTGCCTCCTGCACCCCACCCTGCCTTCCCTGCCTCTTTTAAAGGCTATGCCCACAGCTGTGGGCTGCCCATGGCCAGGAAATTCCCAGGGAATTACTCTCCCTGCTACCTTCCCAATGAGCAAATTTTTTTTCCCCTCTAAAGTTTTCCATGTCTCAAGAAGTGTCAGGATTTAAGACCAGCTCCTGCAGCTTCAAGAAGCACCTCTGCTTTTATTCCTTCAGCCTCAGGGACTGCTTTGTCCCGAAGTGCTGGGGACCGAGGAGTGTGTGTGACACGATGAGAGCTCCGTGGAGCAGAGGGACGGGGTTACAGATCCACACTTTGAATGGAGAGCGAGGGCCGAGGGCCAAGTGGTTGTGTCACGGAAGAGCCAAGAGCTGGGCTCGGCAGCAGGAGCCTTTCCAGTGCTGGTGACTCACTTGCTGACATTTCTGGCCACTTCCTGGGCTGGAAGGGGCAGAGGGAAAAGCCATGGAGCTGCTCCCTGTAGTGCTCGCTGGCCTGGGCACTGGGCTGCAGGAGAGGGGTTTCACAGAGGATGCCTGATGCTGGGAACAGTCCTGGCCAGGACACGGAGTTTCAGTCACTGCATCGCTCATAGGGATAACTCAGAGTTGCATCTAGGAAAGCATGAAAGGTCCATGTCTCATTCTCCCTGAGAAACTGTGGAAAAGGATGTTTCAAAACACTTTACGCAGTCAGTGAAGTCTAAAAATTTCCCGGTGATTCCTCATTTAAGTCTGACAGATGTGCCTTTCCTATCTGCTTCCCAAAGACAGTTCTCTGCATTCTCTTTTTTTCACCTGTTGTATTTGCTGCCCCGTGTTTCACTAGGGAAAATATTGAAAATGGCATTTGGGAATTGGCTTTTACCTCTCAGCACCGATGGCCGGCTGTGCAGAAAGAGAAGCTGTCTCAGCTCTGTGTCCCAGCAGAATGGAGATAACACCATCTGAAAAGGTTAAATGCAGCTCATCTGTGCAAAGTGGAGGGGGAGCTTGTTTTTGTGGTGGGTTTGGGGTTGGTTTTTCGTTGTGGTTGTTTGGCCGGGTTTTTGTCGGGTTTTTTTAGTGCTGTGGTGCTTGGTGTGATGCCTGAGGCTGTGCCCTCCACCCTGTGCCTCCTCTGCCTCTGGCACCTGCACTGTGTGTATTTCAGAAGGCAATGAAATTGGAAGTATTTTCTGTCATGTCTCTAAAATAGACTTAAAATCTCCACTAAGGTTTAGACTTCGCAAATTTGAGAGTAAGGAGTTGAAAGAATCGGAACTGCACCTCTTGGGTTTGGTACAAAATCCCAGTTTTCTTGTTTTTCAACTGCAGATGTGCTTTGAGGTTTGGTTTGCTGGAGGGAAAGTATTTTCCATTTTTGAAACATCTTTGTGCTTTCTTTTTCCACAAAGAGGAAATCAGGAGAAAAGCAGGAGGAAAAAACAGTTTAAATTTGTGAGCAGGACTATTTTTGTAGGAGAGAAAAAACCACAGGCTTGTGGCCAAAGGGAGAATTCCCTTCGGAAACCTCCAGCATGGCAGCGGTGCCACTCTCTCCAGGTGGCAGCTCCTGTGTCATCTCTCCGATCCTTTCTTTGCCAACATCTGGTCCACAGCCTCTGAAGTCACCAGAAATTTTGCCCTTCATTTCCAAGGTTCTCAGATAATGTTTTGTACTCATGCAAACGAACGTGAGCATTAAATATCCTGCTAAGTCTGCTTGGCGTTTTCCACCAAACGTGTCATTTAAATAACCTAATTAAATGAAGTCCTTTCATTTTAGATGATGTTTAGATGATGCACATAATTGCCCTGAGAGTGCAGCCGTCCAGCTGGCAGGGAGGTTATAAAAGATGTAAAACATTTTAATAAAAACAAGACCCTCCTCGAGTTTGGACTCTGTAAAGGGATGGAAGGCCCAGGCATTGCACGGGGTTTGAAAACAGCCATAGGCACCAGGGAGCTGTCAGGGCCCTGAGTGCAGAAATCTTCTGACCTTTCCTGTCTTGGATGTTACCTCGAATTCATGGGATGTTCCTGAAGTCACGGAATATCCTCAGTTGGGAAGGACCACAAGGTTCATCCAGTTCAGCTCCTGGCCCTGCACAGACACCCCAACAACCCCACCCTGGGCATCCCTGGCAGCGCTGTCCAAACGCTCTTGGGGCTCTGGCAGCCTCGGGGCTGTGCCCATTCCCTGGGGAGCCTGGGCAGTGCCCAGCACCCTCTGGGGGAAGAACCTTTCCCTGATATCCAACCTCAGCCTCTCCTGACTCCTGAATGTTGAAGGAATTTACCTCTTGGTCGGCACCTCAGTGCAGCACAACTTGGGAAGGGCTGAGTCCTGCTGCTTTTGCACCTCGTGCCTAAAGGATGGGGATCCCTGGGGTGCTCCTTGCACAGTCATCTCGGAAAAGAGCCTTTTCGGAATGCAGGTTGTGGCCAGATCTTTTTGGGCCCCGACCTTACACAGCCCACACGAGGACGACAGGCAGGAGCTCCTCGCCATGTGCTGCTGCCTGGGAATGGCTCCTGGCTCCCTCTTCCCTCCAGTGCATCTGCCTGGGAGCAGAGCTCCGTGAGGAGCAGCTCCCTCTGCGAGGCAGGAGCGTCTCTGGGAAGGGGCCAGCTCCATGTGTGCAACATTTCCATGAACTCAGGGAGCGGAGCTGCCGGCGCGGGGCCCAGGCCGCGCTGCGGGCGCGGTGCTCGTCCATCACGGTGTCAGCGAGCCGGGACCCGCCGTGGGGCTGCCACCTGCTCTGACGGTGGCAGGGCCTTCCCATGACGTGATGGCTCCAGGGACAGCATCACCCGGCCCTGAGCTGCTGCTGAGCTCATGCTGGGGCTGTGCTAAGGCTGCTCTGAGTAATGCCCGCTGCTGCCAACCTCGCAGCACGGCCCCGCTGTGCCCGGGCACCTGCTGCCGTGCCCCCCCTGGGAGGGCACAGCTCCCTGCCTTGCTTGGATTAGCTGGAGTTTCTTCTCCCAGGCATGCAGAGAACTCACATCTGCTCAGCAGGGACACGCTTTGCCAGGACCCTTTTCCCTGCACTGTGATCCTGTCCCAGCCGGAGCCGGGAACGCTTCGCCACGGAGCCTCGCTGTGCTGACACATCCACTGTCACCACAACAGAGCAAATCCTGCTTGGTGGGGCTTTTTAATACTGCTCCAAGCCAGAAAGTGCTCAGTGTTTCCCTTTTCCAAAGGATTTGGGCCACGTCAGGTCCTGCAGGGACAGGGGCTGTGCACACCAAGGGCCTCGGAGGGGGATGCCAGCAGGATGGGTTTGTTCTCCAGCTGAAATGAGTGAGATCCCACCCAGGTAAATCCATGCTTCCATGAAAAAGCATCTCCCACCTTGCACGGGACCCCCCTTTGCTGCTCCATCCCAGGATCGGTAGTGCCCACCAAGGATTGCTGTGTCTAGGCCTTGACCTTGTCTGCTCAGGCAACATCTGAACCTCCCCAGCCCATGGACTTCAGGAAAGCAATCTCAGCACAACCTCTCTGTGCTGTCACTTCCACTCACACATCGTGGGGGTGATGTTGCCATGCTGGTTTTTAGCCACGCTGTGGTGTGGGGAGCCTGGGTCTGGAAGAGGAACCTTTCTCCATCTGCAAAATCCTGCTGGAGCCCTCCAGGAAAGGACAGCCAAGGCAATGCTGATGCTTTCCCACTGCCCCTTTGCAGCCTGGGTTGTTTTATTTTCCTCTTGCCCCCTCTCTCCTGCAGCACAAAAGGACATTCTTGTACCTAAGTATTTTTTTTCTGCATTTTTGCAGCATGAGCAAAGCAGGAGGGGTGAGGGCAAGGAAGGGGATTGAAAGGTTTGGGGGAAAAAATCTCACACAGGGCTTAGTTTACAAGAGACAGCTGAGTGTATAAACCGTGTCTCCAAAGAGGGTTGTTAGGAGCTTTTCTGGCAGTGTTTCCCCTCCTGCCCCCAGCTTCTGGCTAAGCTGCTCGGAGGGAAAACAAGGAATGAGAAGGGGGGGGGGAGTGTTTTTGAATGTTCCAAAAGTCAGAGGTAGAAAAGCCCCCTCTGTAAGACCCAGAGAGGCTGGTGGAGCTGAGCAAACGAATCTGGGTGAGTGAGGTGGGCAGATCACGTGCTGCAGGTGGGGGTCAATCCTTTGTGCATCCGAGACATCATTATTTGATAGGGCAAACAATCCCAACGAGGGACACACATCCCTCTCACTCCATGAGCTGGTGACTGGTGTGGCTGGGGATCCCAAAGCATCCCAGACACTGAGTGCTCTTTAAATTCACTGCGAACCCCCATCCCAGACAGTTCTGGCTGGGGCTGATTTCCTTTTGATGAGCAGAGGGTGGGTGCCAAAGTAAGATGTCTTTGCTGACAGATTCCTGGTATCCCCACCTTCCCTGTTCTCCATGTACCTTCCTTATCTGCAGTGTGGCTGAGACTCCTGATATTTCAATAATTGGGATTACAGCCCCCAAATCAGGAGGCTCCAGTCTACAGACATGGGATTGAAAATGCAATTTCTGGGATACCGAAGGCTTTTGCTTCATGCAAGTCCTGTTCATAAAACTGAGTGATGCCAGCTTGCCTCACACCAATATCAGATTATTTCTTATCCTTGGGCTATGGGAAGCCAAAGGCCTGGTGTTTGCACAGGGCTTTTCTTCTGGTGTCAATATTATCCCTGGATCTCAGCAGGTCTGTCAGCCTCAAGATAAAATTAATTGTCAGGCCTGTGGTCCCAGTGTTTGATTTGGGGGCAGTGCTGGGCAGCAGAGGGGATGCAGGAGGGTCTGGGTGCTGCCCACCACCCCCACTGAACATCTTCAGAACTGTTATTAGTTAATACAACCCTGATTTTATTTTTTGTTAGGTGTCACACTGTAATGTGTCCTCATCCTGTCCCAAAGCAACACTAAAGCTGTGAAAACACAGCTCCTCAATCTGCATTTCATTTGCTTCTGGTGTGGGTGCACCCACAGGTATGTGCACAGCACCTCAGCTGAGACAAGTGCTTATTAGGAACACATTCACTGGGAATTCCCGGCCCCGTCCACATGGATCCCTCGTTAAACACCGCGGGCTGCAGGGAGGGATTGCTGCCTCGGGCTCTCTGCGAGATCCCTCAGCACCACATGCAATAAATATGCTTTTAATAAGCAGTCATTAATGAGCGGACAATAACAGCTTTATTAAGCTTAAATTAAAGGCATGCTTGGGAACCTTAAGATGAGATTATATGGTGTAATGGAATATACTGGAATTTGGCATTTTTAAGGCTCCTTGCAAGCCGGTGGGGGTGGGGGTAGGGGGGAAGATGCATTCCCTGAAGCCTGCTCCTGCCCTGGGATCTGGGAGTTCGTTTCAGTGCTGGAGCACCCTTAGGAGGAGGATGCAGTGAGGGAGGTTGGGGCAGGGTAAGAAAACTGGCTGAGTTTTCTGCAGTGTTGCCTAAGCCTTGCTTGCAGCAGGAGTTTGGGAAGAGGGAGAGGTTTCAGCCCTGCTGTGCTGCCCACGGGGTGGAACTGTGCCTGTTCCCCTCTGTTCCCCTGCAGCACCCCAAGAAGGGAGGTTCCTTCCCTCCTCCCCCTGGCAGTGCGCTGCAGAGCTGGGTTTGTGTCCCCATGGGTGGGCACCTTTTCCGTGCTGCTCTGATTCCCTGTGGGAGCTGCAGCTCCCTGAATGCTCCCATAAACCACAGCACTCAATTTGTCTGCAGCTGCTTAACCCCTGCCCCCCAGAATGGCGGGGATGGATTTCATGGCCAGGGCTGCGTGTCTGTGGAATTGGGTTGGAGGTCTGGGATCAGGTGCCTTTTGTGCTGTCCTTGCATTTAGTGAGCTCAGAAAACAATCCAAGGACCAGGCATTGCTCTGGGACCCGAGTGAGCAGGGGCGAGGGATGCCACGAAGGAATCCCACTCCTTGTTAATGATGATAAAACCATGGAACAATAGCAATAACACCTAGGCACAAGTATCCAAAGTGCATTAAGCACAGAGGTTTGGCTGGAGAAATCTCAGGACAACCTACAACAAACTCCCAAGCCACTGGAAAGCTTGGGACTGGATCCTGTCCCGCTGCAGTTTTACCATGCCTGCATCCTCCCAGTGACTGCTCAGCTCTGCAATTTGCTTTCTCAGGTGGGTTACTTTCCATTTTGTGCTGCCTTCCTGGCACAGATTGCTCTTGCAGACTGGTTTTCAACCCTGCAGCCATCAGCTCTGGTCCTCCCCAGGAATACCCAGCTCGTGAATGCACCTCCCTGGCTGCACACAGGGTTAGGCTGTGTCTCCAAGGCTGGGCCAATGCAGGTAAACTCAGACCTCTCCTGAGCCCAGACCGTGCCCAGTATCCCTTCACAGAAAGGCAGGCCAGGACTGCTGGTCTCTGCTCCCAGAGACCTCGGGGTAAGCTGGGAAATGACTCGATGTTGGTCTGAATCAGACCTTCCCCCGAGCCCAAAGCATGGGACTTGCATCAGCTCTGTTCCCTTAAATCCACTCATTGTGTCCCTCTGACCTGGACCCCTTGAACTCCCTCTGCTCCTCTCCTGCTGCCTCACAGCCCTCCCAGTCCCAGCTGTGTCCCCAGACAGCCCTCGCTGCCCTCCTCCAGCCTCCCCTACCCATCTGCGTTTTGTTGCTTCATTTACTCTCCTGCTATTTTTTTTCCCATTTACTTTTGAGAATTCACATCATTCCCAGTTCCCTCTCCTCACTATAATTGGATGACTATGTCTCCAGTGTTTGAAATACAAATTGTACTTAGGAATAGAATTGTTAAGTTGAGCTGAGCCAGCCCAACATGTGTCACACACACGTGTCCAAGCTCAGGTCTGACTCTGACTGCTCTGCCAGCTCAGAGGACACTTTGAAATCAGTGATGATGCTGTGAGATGAGATTTGGGCAGTGAAGGGGCTCTGTCTGTTCCTTCTGACATCTGTCAGGACAAAATGAACCACATTCCTCCCTGAATTTGTCAGCTCCTTGCCAGGGATGAACAGGATCCAGCAATAGGGATTTGTTGAGTTGGTTCCCTGAATATTCCACTTTAGGGAGAAACTGGTTGTGTATGTTTTAGTACCAAGTATTGCTCTGAATTGGCTGGAACATATGAGATGTTTCTGCCCAATATTTCAGTGTTTGGTGGGTAGGACGAGGAGTAACGAGTTCAGACTGAAAAACATCCTGATGGCTGGGCTTTCCCCTTTGCACTGTGTTCTGGGTCAATGGGAGCTTAGTGAGGCTCTGAAGCAGCAGCTGGAGGCTTCAAAGGCATCAAAGCCCCTCTGAGGGTGCTGTGCAAATACCACAAAATCCTTCTCTCTGCTCTGAAGAGGGAGCAGGTAGGAGAAAGGGGGATTTCCAGCCACTTTCTCATTTCACCCTGAGCCTGGAAACCCTGTTTTGGTGTCAGGAAGTGGCCAGGTCCATGTGAAGAGTTGCTGCTGCCCTGCTGAGGGGCACAAAGGGTGCCAGGGCAGGGGCTGGCTGTGTGAGAAAGTCCTACAGCGTGAAAACACTCCCAGAGTCTCACCTTTGGTATCTCCAAGAGCCCAGGCACCAGAATAATGGGAAAGGAGGATGTCTGCTTTGTGAGTGGGTCTTCATGAGCATTCTCGGGCCTTTAGGGCCGTGCTTACTGCAGGGAAAGCTGCTCCGGCTCTCTGCATTTCCTGGGAATTTGCTGGCACAGCTGTAAATGGCATTTCATTCCTAGCTCACAAAGGGCAGGGAATGTCCAAGGGTTTCCTGGTACACTGGGGTTAACTTGAGTAAGGCTGAGCTGGAGAAGTTACTCAAAGTCCTCCTTCATGCAGTCACTTTCTCATGACAGCTTTCAGAAGTGTTTTCTTTTGCATGAATCACTGCATTTCTTCCCGATCGAGAAGTGTTGTGCAAGCCCCTGGGTCAGCACATGGAGCTTGGGACATCAGGATCAGGACCTGCTGAAATGTTGGATCAGCAGCCTCTTCCCCTGCAAACCTGCTGGAGCACTTTGCAGAACCCAGACCTGGAGAATAAGGATGTCTGAGCAGAGGATGGAGGCTGTGGACCTCAAAGGATGTAGGAAAACATAATTCAGGGCCAGGCTGCAGTTTTCCACCCCTCTGATCCCTCTGAGGAAACATGTCCCCAGCACAGAGCTGGGGTTTACATCTCTCCTCAGAAGGGAACTTCCTAAAGCCAAACAACGCTGTGAATCCTGGTGGGACTCAAACCTTTGGCTCCAGTGTGTCTAGGGACTGCAGAGCTGATGATTAGATAACTGCAAACCATCCCCATTTTACAGCTCGCGCTGGCTTTGATCAGAAAGGGAATGAAGCACAGCAGGCTCCTGGAGTGGAGGGGAGAAAGGGGGCTGTGGTTAAATGAAGCCTCGGATTATTGCAGCTGAAGCCCCTGACCTTGCTGCAGGGTTTGCTGCTGCTTTGGGGAAGTCAGACTCTCTCTATGCCTCTGTTTCCCCAGTGCCGTGGCTTTGCCAGTGCCCCCCACCTGCAGAGCTGCTTCCCAGCACAGGGAGCACCTGGAGCTGCTGGAGAGAGTCCAGAGGAGGTTCCAGGATGGTCAGAGGGATGAAGCAGCTTTGCTGGGAGGAAAGGCTGGGAGAGCTGGGGGCGTTCAGCCCGGAGAGGAGAAGCTTCAGAGGGATCCAGTTGTGGCCTTGCAGTGCCTGAAGGAGCCGACAAGGAAGACAAAGAGAGACTCTTTACAAGGGCCTGGAGAGACAGGACAAGGAGGAATGGGATCAAGCCTACAGAGAGTGGGTTAGATGGGATATCGGGGAGAAATTGTTCCCTGGGAGGGTGGGGAGGCCCTGGCACAGGGTGCCCACAGAAGCTGTGGCTGCCCCTGGATCCCTGGCAGTGTCCAAGGCCAGGCTGGACAGGGCTTGGAGCACCCGGGACAGTGGAAGAGGTCCCTGCCCATGGCAGGGGTGGGACTGGGTGATCTTTAATGTCCCTTCCAGTCCAAACCACTCCAGGATTCTATGGAAGCGTAACTTGAGCGTCTCACTTACACCTTGCTCTGGAGGGAGGCAGCAGGGACTGGGGCAGCCCCTCTCAGGGGTGCTGGGTGGGTTTTGGGGCTGGTGGGTTTCTCACTGGTGAATCCTGCACCCGCAGCTCCCTGCTCCAGCCCCCAGCTCCAGCCCCCAGCTCCAGCACAGCTCCGTGCAAAAACCAGACCCTGCCACACCAACCCTCCCCAGATTTCTCTTGGGCTGTTTTTCCTTTGGAATAGGGGAGGGAAAGGGAAAATAAAGGTCTTTAGTTGCTTTTTTTCTCGTTACCCCTAGGCCAGTGATCAGAATTTGCTGATAGTTGACTCTCAGCTAAAAAATTCCTCAAATTGAGGCTTTTTCTGCTTATGCTGCCCTTGAAAAGACATTGACTGAAGGTGTTAGTCTTGCCCTTGCAGATGCTTCTACTGCAGCAGACAAGCCCAGATGGGGGAAGAGGGGACAAATAGCAGGAAGAAGAAAGAAAAAAATAAGAATGAAAGAGAAAAATAGGGTTTAACCAAGTCTGATGCAGCTTGTCAGGGTGGGAGTGAAACCCCAAAGCACCACAGCCCCAGCCCCAGCCCCATCCCAGCCTCTTTGATCTCTCCTGGTGCTGATGTCCTTATCTCTAGGCAAGACATTCCTGTTTCCTGCCTTGCTAAGTGCTTGGAAAGTCCATCCCTGTCTGCAGTGGTCTCCAGCTTGGGCTGCTGTGTTTTGCCTGGTTGCTAAGCTTGTCTCATGCATGGTTAATGCCTGATGAGATCATGGTGCCATTTAGCATTTCATGGATAATTCAGGATTATTCATTAGAAAAATCAAGAACAAGCAGGTGTATTCATAGCCTGCCTTCATGGAAAAAAGAAAAACAACAACCTTGGGAAACACCATGAATTATTCAGTGGAGACCAAAGGGCTGCTTGAGTTGGGGGAGCACGGGGAGATGGAAATTGCTTTTCAGAACACCTAAATCTAAAGCTTTTTAGGCCATTAACCCTGCAAATGTGGGTGGTTGAGTCAATCTTAGTGAAGAGAGGCTCCTGCCTCCCACAAGAACGCTGGGAAGGGGATTTGGAGGAAGGTTTTGTGTTTATATTCTGTGGTGGGTTAGTGGAGGCAAGAGCAAAGGAGCTGGAGAGCAGGAGGGGAGCTCTGGAGGCACAGAGGTCTTGTCTCCCCTCCTTTGCAGAGACCTGAGCTGTTTTCTGTCCAATCCGTGGGCAGAAGGTGTGGGATGAACCCAGGGAAGGGTTAAAGGTGTGGGATACACCCAAGGAAGGATTAAAGGTGTGGGATGAACCCAAGGAAGGGTTAAAGGTGTGGGATACACCCAAGGAAACTTTAAGGAAGCTTTAAAGAGCTGCCTGTTCAGCAGACATCGGGTTCTCCCTCTCTCAGTGCCTTCCAGAGCACAACTGCTGAAATGTCCTGTGGGGACAAACTGGCCCTGGACACTCTGCTGGTCTCATGGACACAGCCACGCTCGAGATTTGCACTTGGATCCTTGGCCAGGCAGATGAAAACCATGATCCTGAGTGTCTGATGCCTGAATGCAAAGCAAAAGTGCTGCCTGTCCAGGAAAAATACTCATTTGTGATGTGGCCAGGGGAGAAAGGGAAGTGTTAACACTTGTTGGGTAATAAAAAGAAAGGATCAGTGACCAAAACTTTATTATCATTCACTGCTCATAGTGGTAGTTCTCAATTTTCAGGTTTTGGTCATTTTATTTTCCAATAAGACAAGTCCAACACTCTCAAGGAAATCAGATGCTCTTGGTGAGCTTTTTCCAGTTAAATGAAAGCACAATCTTCCCTTGGAAAAATGGTTCAATGGTTATTTTTCAAGCTGTTCTAGCAGGGATTTTTGCAGTTCAGCCTGGAGGGAGGAAGTTCTGTAGAACCATGGAGCAAAGCAGAGCTCGGGAACTCCGGCATTCCCAGAGGCTGGAACTCTCTTGCATTCCATGCTGAATTGTCCCAGCGTTGGTTTTTCTGGGGTGCTCAGTCTGTAAATCCCAGGGGTAAATCCTGGCCTGGGGAACTGGAGGCTTTACCAGGAGCATCCTGTGTGCCCCGGGGCTGGTCTGCAGGCCGGGTTATTCCCGGGGGTGAAATGCTCTGCAGTGGGAATGGTGCACAGGGAATGGCAATGGAGCAGGAGGGGCCATTTGCCACCCTGGGATGTGGGGCTGCAGCTCCCCCGAGCACAGCAGCACGGGCTGATCTCATCCTCTGCAGCTGCCCAGAGTAGTTTGGAGATGACAAGCGTAAAAACTTTGGCTTTATTAATTCTAGGAGCTGGAGATGTTTAAATTTTCCATGCTGATAGCTGGACCTCAGTGGTTGTTGTTTTCACCGTTATTTTTTCCCTTTCCTCAGAAGCAAAAGCTTCAGGAAACCTCTTTGGCCCCAGTGGAAGGGACCGAGGTGTGGCAGCTCACCTGGAGGGACTCGCCACTTATTTCTTTAATTTCGATAATTGGAAAGTTTAATCACAGAACCCCAGGGTGGTTTGGGGTGGGAGGGAACTGAAAGATCATCTCCTTCCAATCCCCTGCCACAGGCAGGGAACTTCCCACTAAATCTGGTTCCAGGTTTGCCTTGGACACTTTCAGGGACGGGGCAGCCACAGCTTCTCTGGGCACCCTGTGCTGGTTTTACTGAAACCTTGAAAATCATTTGCAGGAGGAGAAAGCTCCCCTAAAACAGAAGGGCCTTTTGGGGCAATGTAAAGGAAAAGAGGGAAAAAACATGGCTGGAGATGCTGCTCATGCTTGGACGAGAGATGCCAGCACTACCAGTGGTTTTTCTTCTGGAGCAATCCCACTCACCATGCCCCATTCTGAATTTGAAATAAACCTAAAAGCATATTTGGTGAATATATTACTTAAATTGCTTTTCTCCACAGGCTGGCTTTCAGCTCCCCAGGCCTTGATGGGGAAATAAGTGAAGGAAGGGAGAAGGGGGGGGTGGTTGTGTCTGGATTTTATCGGTGTGCCTCTATTTTACACCCAATTTGTGCAGGGACAGATGCTGAAATAAATGCCCAGTACGTGGAAGATCTTTCCAATCCCTTTTTTTTCCTTCAAGAGTTTGTTTATGTGAACCCAACATATACCTGCCCTCATTAGAGTCAGGTTTAACTTCTCTTTTTTCTTTCTGACAAATAGTAAATTCACTAAAAAATGTGGTGGAGAAATGACTCACAAATACCAGGCTCATTTGGCAAGAACATTTCAGCCAGAAAGAGGTTTGGGGTTTTTTTTTTTTTTTCTTTTTTGATGTAGAAATGTTTTGCTTTGACATTTTTCAAAATAAACCCTTTTGACCCTTCTTTTTTATAGGGAGGATTTTCAAGAAGTGACCAAATTAAGAGAATAAAATGTTCTACTAAATTAAAAGAATAAACTACCAAATGAAACGAATGAATCAAAGTGAAACAGAATGCTGTTTTAAATCAGTGAAAATATTAAGTTGACCCAGTTTTATTTATATTTGGATTTTTTTCCTGAAAACTCTCCCAAGAGCCAATTACTTTTGACCCAAACTGCAAATTTCTCCTGCTTTATTTTTTTTTCCTTCCTCTGCTTAAAACCACCGAGGTCACAAACCTATTATGTTCAGCAAAAAAGCTCCTCTCAAATTATAGTCATGAACTCTTTGCTGTCTGATTTCTCCAAGGGAAGCCAGCTTGCTCACACCTACACATTTTAACTTCTTTTCTGACTGGGCAAACCCACTTTGAAGGCAATAATGGTTAAAAAAAAATTATAATAATGAAAAATGGTTCCTGCTTATAGGTGCTACCTTCGAATTAGTGGAGTTCTGATTGTTTCCCAAATATTTTGGATGAGGCTTGGAGCAACCTGATGGAGTGGAAGGTCCGTTTTACACACTGCTCGTGGCAGGGGGTTGGACTAGAAAGGTCCTTTCTAACCCAAACCGTTGTGGGATTCTAGGATTTGCCTCCCTGCTTCCTCTGGTGCTGCTTTGGAGGCTCTTAGAGCTTTTCATCCCCAACCTCCAGCACGGAATTTGGGCAGGTTTCCTGCAGGCTGCAGCCCCCAAAATTCCCCACAGGCCCACCCAGCCCAAAGCCTGCTTTAAATCATCCCAGCCCGCGGCAGGGGGGTGATGTCACCCCCACAGAGCCTCCTGTCCACCCAAATTTCCCCTCTCCAGCTCCTTCCCTGCCAATTCCCACAGCTGGGCCTTGGACGTGAGGGGCGGGCGAAGGCCTGGCCCTGCCGCGCTCACCCAGAGCTGGGGTGAGCAAACCTCAGGCCCCAGCCCGTCCTCTCTCCCCACATTTCCAAACTCCAGGTGAAAAAGGATTGCTTTGTAAACTGGGGCTGCTGCTGGCACCCCATGAAACATCAACCTCTTCTCGGAGCCAGTTCCAGACCAACCCCCCACCCATGGCAGCGTTTTGAGGGGGGTTTAAGCTCCTTCCCCAAGTGCAAGGACCCATCAGAAAAGCTGGGCTTGACAGAATTTTCAGGAAGTCTTAAATTCCGCCCTCTGCGAGGTTTCCCAGGTCAGGTATACAAAGCCTGACCTGTGTGAATAATGGTTTCTGTGGTTTACAAGCAGCTCCTAAAAGCTTAATAATTAAGAAAGTGCTTGTGGCTCAGTCCAAATAATTCTGTTGATTTTTCTCAGCTAGTAAAAAATCTGAAGTGTTTCTTATCAAATCAAGACTTGTTTTGGTCCATAGGGAATTTTTTTTCCCGTTTCTATTCCCATTCTTTCAACTAAATTTAAAAGGTGAAAATTTAGAAGTGGCAATCTACTTGGAACTGGAAAATCATAGGCATGAGAGGAACCAGCCCGGTGCCTAGGTTGGTGAAAAAGTTCAAGGGGCCTATTTTTATTCTGTCAAAATTGCTTCCTTTTGGAACAATTTGCAAACCCAGCCTGAACTTGAGCTATTTATGAATCTTCCAGAATGTTTCAGGGGAAAATGGCACATAGGTGTAGCCAAGGTAAGTCCAGCCTGCCTTTATTCCTCCTTTCAGTCTCCAGGTATCAGTGATATTCCAGTGGCTGCAGCAAAGCCGGTGTGGAAGGATGTCTGTGAGTGGTGTGACCCCCATTTTTGGGGTGATTTTTCTGGCCTTTCCTGTTTTTCTGGCTAGGTTGGCAGGAGAAGAGCATTCTGCTGGGGCTGGGAAGATGAAAACAAGGGAAACTTTTACTGGTGGCTCGAGGCATCCAAAGAAAATCATTTGTGCCGTGATTTGGAGCCGTAGGTTGTTTAATGGCTCAATGGGTGCATTCATGTGGGAGCCAAAGCCCTGTGCAGGGAAGGGCTCCGGGAACCTCGGAGGGGAGATGGAGGTGGCACAGCTAAGGAACAGCCCTGCTCTCAGTCCTGCTTTATCTCTGTGCTCTGCTCGGGTGTTGGAGCAGCCTGGGAGGAGGGAAACGGAGCCAGGCCCTGCCAGGTGTGCGGGGAGGGAGCACACAGAGCCCTGGGCTGTGGGAGTAAAGCAAAATAAGGTTAAATCTGGATCAACTCCGAAGCAGAGAAGGTGTTTTACTGTTTTACCTCTCTGCTTGTGTGGGTGAAGCCCTTGCAGGCTGGAGGGCTCCTTTTCCAAGGGATGGAGGGACAGGACACAGGGAATGGCTTCCCAGTGCCAGAGGGCAGGGATGGATGGGATATTGGGAAGGAATTGTTCCCTGGGGAGGCCCTGGCACAGGGTGCCCAGAGCAGCTGTGGCTGCCCCTGGATCGTGGTAGTGCCCAAGGCCAGGGCTTGGAGCAGCCTGGGATAGTGGAAGGGGTCCCTGCCCATGGGTTTGGGTTTCCAACCCAAACCATTCCATGATAATAACGCCAGGATTTGAGTTTGGGCTCCATAGGACAGCAGAGATGGCAAAACACCTGGTTGTTAGAGGTCAAATGGGCCAGCTAGAGAGAGGCCCTGCACAGAGCAGCCTCCGGGTGAGATTTTCTGCAAGGCAAAATCATCCCAATATTCAGCTCCTTGGCTGGAGTCAGGTGGAGGCAGAGCTGGATCCCACCACCCCCTGCCAGGAGCATTGGCTTCATTTTAGCTGAATTTAGGCTGTGAATGGTCACCAGCCCCGTGTTAACCCTCACTCAGAACCACGTTCTGTCCATTCTGACCCTATCCCAGAATGTGCCATCTTTGATTTATAATTATCTGTCTCTTTACCAGCCTAAAAATAAAGGGGGGGAGGTGACTGGGGAAGCACCAAGGTGCCTTTGGCACTGACTGGCAGTGTGAAACCTCTGCAGATGGAGATGGGATTTGCCACTCAAGCACAGGGAGGGGGAAGACGAGATGAGAGGGATCCTAAGGGGGGAGGGAGAAATTATTTTCAAATGGAAGTTTCCTGTTAGAACTGTCCAAACTGGGTATTTCTCCTCTTTTGAGGTTCTGGCAGATCCTTTTCAAAAGGAAGCCTGAAACCTTTTAAAGAGAAATATCAAAGGAAACACTTTTTTTTCCTTTCACTGACATTTTTCACGGAGCTGAAATATATTCCTTGACAGACTACAAAGTGATCCAGATCCTCCATCCAAATGCAAATGGGCGTTTAGGAGCACTTACCAACATATCAAAGAGCTCTGGGCCAGGCCTTTCTTTTTACTTCCACTGCAGCTGCTGCCATTCCTGTCAAGAAATGTGAAAATAGAGCAGGGAAAATGACTCCTAGTGTGGTGTTTTGGTGCTAGTGCTTCAGAAGAGCTGCTCCACATTCCCTTTTCTGAGTTTATTTGCTGGCTGGAATGGCTGGGCTCAGGAAAGGCTCTGGCTGTGATGTGGATGTTTTTTCTTTTGGGAGCCTTTGGAAAACTCCCTTTGAGGGTGTTGAGGAAGGGTGGGAAGCGCTGCCAGGTTCGCATTGCACCACTGGCAACCCCTTATCCCAGGAAAACCAAGAGCAGAGCAGGGTGGAAAAGGACAAGCAAAGTGACAGCAAAATGTCCCAAACTGCTGGCAGGGGTTGTCCTCAGGAATGCTGTCCTTGAGGAGGAGGTGGAGGAGCCCCATCCAGGCTGCCCACGTGCCATCCACGGGTGTTGCTGCAGATTGCAAACGTGTGCAGGGAAAATTGCCTGTGCTTGAGTGGCAAATTGTTCCCATCTCCAGATGAATTCCTCGTTCCTGCCAGGTGCAGCTTTAGCTACGCTGCAGAACCCAGTGGGTCTGAAGGAAGATCCCAGGAGCACTGCAGAGGTTTCACACTGCCAGTCAGTGCCAAAGGCACCTTGGTGCTTTCCCCAGTCACCTCCCCCCCTTTCTTTTTAGGCTGGTAAAGAGACAGATAATTATAAATCAAAGATGCCACATTCTGGGATAGGGTCAGAATGGACAGAACGTGGTTCTGAGTGAGGGTTAACACGGAAGGGGTTGTCCTCAGGAATGCTGTCCTGGAGGAGGAGGTGGAGGAGCCCCACCCAGGCTGCCCACGTGCCATCTACGGGTGTTGCTGCAGATTGCAAACGTGTGCAGGGAAAATGGGCAGCAGCATGAATATCTGATCATCTTTCCTGGAAATTCATGGAAATGCTGTGCTCTCAGACAGCTTTTTCCCTCTTAACCCCCACTGCTTGTCAGAGGGATGCTGTGGCTTGGGAATAACTGAAGCAGAGGCTCAAAGCACAAGGTGGGGCTTTATTCTGAGTGACTCCAAGTGCTCCTGAGGCTGTAGCAGGGAAGGTTTGTGCTCTGTGGAACGGGAAGAGCCTGTAAATCCTCTCTCAGCACACCTGCAGAGAAACACCAGCCATAAAATATCCCTCTTTCCTTCCCAGGGATTGTGTTCTGCAACTCCTTCTCAGCCACATTTGCCCCATTCCATTTAAGCTGAGCTCCAAGTTGGTGCTGAATTATCTTTGCTGTGTCTCATAGGGATCAGGCAGAGGTTGTCCTGAAAATCACAGAGATTGTCATTCCACAGTACCCATTTCTTGTTAGTTTTGCCTTTTCACACAAATGGGATTAGAAAGACCAGGAAGACCAGGAAATGGTTCTCTTTTAGGGGAGAAACAGCCACTCAGGAATTTGTGTCAAGTCTTATTTGCTATCATTTGCCTGACCTTGTGCCTGATGTTTTTACCAAGTACTGAAAGGGGAGCTGGGTGTACTGAGCTCTTTTTCCAGAGTTTGGAATCTCCTTTGTTTTATGTGTGTGTGTGTGTTTATGTATTTTTATATTATTGAGTGTGGCGCAGGACAGCAAACCCACATCATTTTTCTCCCCCTCCTAATGGCATCCCTCTGGAGTGCTGATTTTTTGAGGTATTCCAAGAATGCTGCCGATGTCTGTGCTGTGGATGGATGGAAAACTTCTCCTGTCAATGGCCTTTGCAGCCCCTCGGTGGTGGCTGGAACATTTTGGTAGCCCTTAGCAGCTCATATCAGAGGATGGGAGCATCTGAGGAAAGCCCGAATCCTCACCTGTGTGTGTCCACGTGGAATAATTCTTGCAGGAGAGGAGGGGGAGGTGCTGGGTAGTGGTCCTTAAATCCACACCAGTTCACAAAGCCTTGCAGCGATATGTGAGAATCATTCCTGGGACAAGTTTACAAATTGTTTAAGAAACTAAGCCCTAAATCCCGTTAGGATTAAAGGCTCTGAGGCATTTGGGAAAATGTTACCCTTTGGGAGCCAAAAAGAGCTGTGATTTTAGGCTGCATCCTCCAACCTCAGCAAAGGATTCCCTTCATCATCATTCCAGCCAAACCATGTCTGCTCTGAGCACCGAAGAGCTCTGCCTGTTCCATTTGTCTCTATCTAAAGCTGTATCTCCCAGCAATGATCCATTACGTGGGAATTAGCTTCCCAGGAGGAGTTCTGATGCCAGAAAACAAAATAGTTTGGGCTTTTCTCTGTTCATTTTTTCAACACAGGTCAGAAAAACTCAAAAGAAGAAGGAAAAATGTTAATCATGCTTTGCCATGGGACATAATTCCCTGAGCAGGCTGGAGGCGTTGGATGGATCCAGACCTGTGCTTAACCTTTCCAGGATATATTCAGGTCACTGGCTATGAGTAACCTGGGATAGTGGGATGTGTCCTGCCCATGGCAGGGCTTGGTACTGAATGGTCTTCAAGATCCCTTCCACTCCAAACCACTCTGGGATTCTGCGATTCTGTGGAATTGTTTTGGTGTGAAAATCGGGTTATCAGAGCTGGCTGGTTCTCAGGTTTTGGGTTGGGACAGCAGGAGCAGCTCGTACTCCTCAGAGAGCCCCCCAGGACATCACAGCCCCTGATGTCACCCCATGGAAGGGCCAGGAGATGGGCCTGCCCCAAAAACCCACCCAGGATCCTCTGGGACATGAGCAGAAGCCTGGGAAGCCTCTTCTCCCAGCTGCACCAAGCTCTGATGGTAACAAGGATCTGCTTTTATCTCTGTGGGCATTAACGCCACTATAAACTCCCTCAGGCTGGAGTTCCCATAAAACTGAGGTGGGACTCCCTCGAAACGGACACTTCCCAGCTCTTGGAAATAGTGCAAAGGGGTTTTTGTAACAGCTACAACTGTAATTTAAAGAGAGAAAGAGTGGTATTCCAAGTATTTTGTCTTTAAAAGGAAATACTGAATAACTTATGGATAAGACATTAACCCAGGCCCCGACCACTGTGGTTGTTAAAGAGCCCTCAGCGCTGTTTGCAAGAGGGAAGGTGGAGGGTGTTAGTCTTGGATTCCTGCCTAAATTCCAGTCTAAGGAAACGCATCCCAGCTACCTAAAGTTCCACCTGCATTTTTACTGGGTCTGTATTCCCAGCCATGGATCAATAGGCCTGAATTTCTCTGCCCTTCACCAGTGAGAAAATGGCCAAAGCTCCGGGATTCAGCTGGGAATCTGGCATTCCTCCTGCTGGCACAAGCAAACCCCTTGCTTTTGGGGTAGGATTTATGGTTTATGTCTCAAGCCTTTATCTTTAGGCTTGTTCAGAGGTGGATCAGGCCTCATGGTGGAAACCTGGGATGCTTAATTGTCAAAAACAGAGGAGGAAAGGATCCAGCATCCCTACTCCGGCCACATCTCAGAATGGTTCCCAACGTAGAAAATTCTCTTGGACCCTCGCATCTCCTCAAGACTGGCCTCACTGCCAGAACAGTTTTTAATTACCCTTCCAGAGGCTGTTACCGCCAACAGCTCATCATTTTACTGGGATACATATCCATCCCCTCCTGCAGCAGGATCCAGCGTGGCACAGGCACTGCTGCATTCCAGCCCAAAGGTGGCCACACTGCATCCACAGAATAAAGTGATCCCTGTAAAACAAGTTAAAAACAATCCTTCTGGATGGAAAATGGGAATATTTGAAGACATTTATTTTATCTTGCTTTGGTTTTAAAGATCACATGCTACCAGCGTGTGAAAAGACATCATTTTTCTTCCCTGGAGTTATTTATGATCCTAATCCTGCTCCACCCTGCATGTTACAGATTGTGAGGCTTTTCAGTGAAACCATTATTGCTTTAAAAAGCAGATCAAATCCCATTTTCCCACCCTTTTTTTTCACTTCATCTTCTCCGCACCCCAGCACGGGCACATTTTAAAGGCAGGGATCAGTTTACCTTCACAGCCACTCCCACAAATGTAGTTCAGGTTCCAGAGCATGCAGGGACCTGTAAATTTGAGAGACACTTTGTATTTGGATATAAATATTTTTCACACTTTGGCAAAGTATGTTTCACCTTGTCTTCATGAGTAACGATGTGCTGCCCTCTGCTATCCCAGTTTTGCATTTCCAAGTCGCTCCCGAGGGATGTTTCCCAATGCTCAGGGGGTGGAGATGCTGCTGTCCTGGTTTTGCAAATGAGAGTCCCGGTGTGAAACGAGGTAAGGATGGATCTGGTGATGCCCCTGGCCCAGGGAACAGTGGGGTTTAACGGGAATATCTGGGAAATTGACTCTGAGGGTGGGGAGGCCCTGGCACAGGGTGCCCAGAGAAGCTGTGGCTGCCCCTGGATCCCTGGCAGTGTCCAAGGCCAGGTTGGACGGGGCTTGGAGCACCCTGGGACAGTGGAAGGTGTTCCATGGGATGATCTTTAAGGTCCGTCCAACCCAAACCATTCTGGAAATCTATGAAATTTCAGATGAGGAGCTTTACTGGAGGAAATGCTGGTGGGACTGGGAGCAAGGGGGCTTCCTTGGAGGAGTCAGCTGGTTGGTGTGTGCGAGAGAGAGAACACGGTTGGGAAAAGCACATTTTTTGGTGAGTCTGTGGATCGTGAGCATCCCATGGGATGAGAGCTGGTACTATGGATACCCACGAGAGGAGGGGTATTTATCTTCATGTGGGAGCTGGAGTTGGCATATTTAAGAGCAGGTTGAGCTGTGAGTGTGTCTGGTACAAGCTGACGTAGCTTTCAGACCAGAATAGGTTTCCATTTTCCACCTTCCAGGCAATCACGGAGGAAAGAGATTGTCTCATTTTCTCATGTGCATATATCTCGTCCTCGAGTTGCCAAGGCAACACTGTATATGTTTGCAGGCTGGAAGGATCTGGGGATGGAAAATGAAGCCAGGGAGTGGACTGAGGAGAGAAGTCCAGCAGGAATTTTCCCCATGACATTGTGGCCGATTGGCTAGCACTAATTTAAACCGTTCTCCCGGGATTAGTCATCAAACCTGAGATTTTCATTTTTTATTCTTTTAAATCACCCCCAGTTGCTCCTGGGAGGCTGTTTTTCATGTTGAAATTAACCTCGTGGAGATGGAGCCGGTGGGGGCTGCAGGAGGGGAGCCAGCAGGGAGGGTAATTCCATAGAAACACAAACAAGGTACAACATCTCGCTCTGGCCGCTGGAAAGCTGAGCCCCCGGGGAGCAGCAGCTCTGTGGCAGTGCAGCCTCCTGCTTCCAGCCTGATGGGAGGCACCTGGATACCTGCATTTTCCCCATGGCCACACCATGGCTGTATGGCTGCAGCTCCAGGGCTTGGGGTTTTTTTTCAGGATGCCTCAGGAACGGGGAGAAGCTGCTGCAAGGATCACCTGGAGAAACACTGCACGTGGCTCCTTGTGCCAAGGAAGCTCCTGGCTGCAGCCTTGAGAGTCCTGTGGCACAACTGAAGGTTCTCAGAAGTTTCTTTTTCTCCCAGGTCTGGGGGGGCATAAATTCCTGACAGATCTTGCTGCTGCAAGTTTGCAAGTAGGGGCAGACAGGTGGACACTGCCCCAGATTTGGAGCATCCCTAAGGCAGGGAAAGGGAGTGAACTCTGGGGGACACGGGAGCAGTTTTGTGGATGCCTGGAAGAGCTGAAGAAGGACATTACTGAGAATAATTGGTTTCTCTATGTTCAGGCATGCTGCACCTCTCAGAAAGTCACAGAAGCTTCCTGTCTGCTCCAAAGAGGGTTTTGGGGATTGCGCCTTTTAAATTCTTACTGATTTTAAGGTTTATTTGTATTACTGTGAGGGTGGGGAGGCCCTGGCACAGGGTGCCCAGAGAAGCTGTGGCTGCCCCTGGATCCCTGGCAGTGTCCAAGGCCAGGTTGGACGGGGCTTGGAGCAGCCTGGGACAGTGGAAGGTGTCCTTACCCATGGCAGGGGTGGCACTGGATAGGCTTTAAAGTCACTCCCAACCCAAACTATTTTGGGATACCACCCTGCAGCCTGAATTGCCCTGGCAGGGACAGAGCCAGAGCTGTAAGCACACAGGCGCCTCCCACCCATCCTTCCCATCCGTCTTTGCCCCAATCCAGCTGGCACTTTGACCCTCCAAGGACTGTGTGTGTGATGAAAAAGCCCCTTCAGCTCTTCAAAGCATTTTGGGGGTTTCCTCCAGCAGAACTGACCTTTTCTCTACCTCTTCCCCTGCGCACCCCTGCCTGTAAAAGGCGATTTGTGCTGCGACTTCAAAACGCTTGGCAGAAGGTTGGTATTTCTGCTGGGCAGCTTCCCCCAGCTTTTTTCACCTCGAGCAAATAAATAAGGCAAGAACTTCACAAGGGAAAAGGAAGCAGCGGAGGTGGCAGTGCCATTCCTGGTGGAAAGCTGGCATTCCCCACCTCTGCTAAACGAGGTTCAGAGAGGACGTCTGGTATGTGCATTTCTAATCTCATCGTTTGATTTCACTGCTCTAAGGTTGTTTTTTTCATCCCTTTTTGTCAATCGCTTGAGAACAGACTTACAAACACACAAACTGCCCGACGTGCCAGGAACAGGGGTTCAAAAACCCTCCTCGCACATCATGTAGGATTCAGGAAGTGTGGGGAAGGAGCTGCTGGTGCTGAAGCCCCCCCTTGGGGTATTTCTCCAACCTCCCCCTTCCCCTCTCAGGTCCCTGGGCCCTTCCCTGCAGGTGACACTTGGCTTTGGGGCACAGAGGGCTCCGTGCATCCATCCTTGGGGAGAGCAGGCTTGGCGGGGTTTGGGCGTCTCGGAGCAGCATATGGAAGGTGCTTACAGCCAGAGTGTTTTCAGCTGTTGGGAAAGAGGCTGTAAAATATGATTCCCACCATTCCAGCCCTCTGGGCTCGGACTACATCAAATTGGGTATTTTGCCTCTGGCACAAACCAAAACCTGATGCGCCAGAGGATGGCAAAGCCCTCGCTTAATCCCTTTAATTGCTTGATAGCACAGCCAGCAAGGAAATGGTTTCTGATCCCGTTAATCTTTGCTGTGAAAGAAAAGCTTTTGTAATTGTATCCGTAGCTCACAAACCCCTGTTCTTCCCATAGCCTAAATCACACCCTTCCCTCGCCACCACCAGCAGCAGCACCTTCAGCAGGTCAATAGGAGAGGAAAAAACACTGGTTTCATTCTTAAAACCCCCAAAAATAAAAAAAGAGGTGAAGCAGGAGGCCAGCCGAGGTCCGGCTCGGCAGGAGGTGGGAGCAGGATGGCACCGGGCAAGGCAAAGGGGCTGCCCCAATTCAGGGGATGCTCCAGGGAGCTGCCTGGCTCCCTGCCGAGGTTTTTAGCCCCTCCAGTTTCCAAAGCACCACACTTCATCCACAGAGGAAGAGAGGAAAGGCTGGGAGGAGGGAGGGTGTTTCTGCTATTGAGCAGCAGTGCAGGGCTATTTCTCTCGGCAGCTGACAGTGTAAATGCATTTCCTGGCAGGCAGCTCGCTCTGTATTAAAATTCTTGATGAAGATTATTAAAGTGTGTTTATGAAAAGCCTGCGAGTGCTTCTTGGCCTCCAAGCTGCCTTTCAGAATGACATGTTTGGGTGCGGGCTGAGTGCTCAGGGGTTATTAAAACCAGGCTGGCCAAACCCACCCGCTCCAGGTGTAGGAAACTGGATGGTCCCAGTTTGCTCAAGCAAGGAACCAGCCTGGGGTGACGGTGGCCGCTGCACCCCAAACCCTTGCTGCAAATATATTTGATTAGTTAGGTGATTTCGGGATGTGTTTCTGTTCCCCCAGGTGGGTCAGGGCTGGAGTGAGCTGTGAGGATGCTGAGGAGCCACGGGGCTGTGGTCACTCCATTTCCTTCCTGCTGGGGGCTGCAGGGGCAGTGACCAGCCCTGCGCTGGTGCCAGCAAAGCTTTTGGGAGGCATCCCATGCTGGAGACAGAGCCACCAAGTGCTAGACACAGACAAATGTCCCCGTGGCAGTGCCACCTCCTCTGCTGGCACCCAGAGGCCCCGTCACCCTGTCGTCCTCGGCCCCAGCTCCCTTTTCTCTATGCTCTTCCCTTTCCAGCCTGAGGTAGGATTTTTTTAACGTGGAAGACCAGGTTGTATATCCAAATATATGTCCTTAAAAAAAAAAAGTTTCCAAGAACAATGGTGGAAAGAGCCCAAAAATGTGCTAAGAAGGATGAATGCATTAGGACTGGAGTCCAAGCAAAATATCAGAAGGGTGAATCAGAAAGAAGGAAAGGAAGGGGAAAGAAATAGAAACGTATGGAGTTCTTAAAAAGCCATTTTTTCCTTTTAATGTTAATGGCAGCTTTTCAATTTGAGCTTTGAGTGCTGGAGAAACGTGTCCACTGCTGCTGCCTGGAGCTGTGCTCTGGGGGGATGCAGAGGCATTGTTGCAGCGACACGTTCAATCTGGTTTCGATCCAGCCCCATTCAGAAATACAGAATAGTTTGGTTGGAAGGGACCTTTAGAGGCCACATTCTTAGAGGAACATCCCTTAATTCTTTGAGGTCTTGCTCTGGGGTTTCCCTGTTGGCTCCTGCTACCTCTGGCTCATCTCTGTAAATTCCACGTGTGCTGCAGCGTACCCAGCACATCCTCCTAACCCTGGGGGGCTCAGACACAGCGTGCCATGGGCACACCTGGGACTGCTCCCCTCCTCCTTCAAGTCTAGTTTAAAGCTCTTTCCTTGGAGAAAGGTGAATCCCACCTGAGGCCAGTGATCCTGGTGCCACACAGGCCATCCCATTAGTGCCAGATCACAGGGAATGGCTTCCCACTGCCAGAGGCAAGGGATGGATGGGATATTGGGAAGGAATTGTTCCCTGGGAGGGTGGGGAGACCCCAGCACAGGGTGCCCAGAGAAGCTGTGGCTGCCCCTGGATCCCTGGCAGTGCCCAAGGCCAGGCTGGACGGGGCTTGGAGCACCCTGGGACAGTGGAAGGGGTCCCTGCCCATGGCAGGGCTGGCACTGGATGGGCTTTAATTCCCTTCCAAACCATCCTGGGATGCTGAGTGTGGATTGAGCAGGTCAGCAGCCCAGCAGGATGCAATATGGGGGGGATGCTGAAGGTGCAGTGCCTTTCCTGGGGCAGGGACAGCCCCGTGTCCTCTGGAAGTGGCATCACCCTGGGTTTTCTCTATCTGGTTGTGGTGTCCGGTGGTTGTTGCAAACTCGGTGTTAGCCTGGGTGTCCTGGCAGATCTCTGTCCCCTTTTGTGATCTGGGCAGGCAAAACCCAAGTTGTCTCGTCCCTTCTCTCTCCCTTTTTACTGCTGGATCTGTCCCTTCACTTCTCCTGCAGCTCAGACCCCTTCCCACGCTATCAGAGGTTCCAGCCTCAGGAGTGCTGATTGCTGAGGGCAGATGAAGAGGCCAGAAAACAAATATTGTAATGAAATCTTCATTTTGGTTGCATGAAATGGGAAGAATGAGGGTCAATGAGGGTGGAGTGGGGGCTGCAGGCAGAGGTGGGAGGAGAAGTGGGACACCAAGCCCAAATTCATACCCTGGCGACTGTGACATCCATCAGAGTTAAAGACAATCTGTGTCTCATTAATCATCTGATGTAAACAGAGGGAGCCTCACTGGAACACAGCGGTGTCACTGGATGAATGGCCTGGAGTTGGAAAATAAACATTTCAAGCTCTGTCTCGGCATTTATTTTTGCTGAATGCCTTCTCTGCACCCGGGTGTTCTGCTCACGGCGGGTGCTGCTGCCCCAAACCCATCCCCAGGAGCAATGCTGGAGCAGGGACCTGGGCTGCTGCCTGAGGAATGCACCAAACAGTGCAGGAAAAATCCTGGAGCAGCCACAATGACTGCCCCAGGTGCTGTTGTGCTTTCACTGTGAGCTCAAGGGTTTCTCTCTTGGTTCCTGTGGGGTTTAGCAGGTGGGAAGTGCAGCAGCACAGTCGGGCTTGGGCAGGACTGAGTCCTGGGGCCAGCTGTGGCCCAGGGAAGTGGCACTTGTGTCTCCAGCAGATGCTCTCCGTGTTCACACACCGCTGGGTTTCCACAAACCTCTGGTTTTTCTTCAAACCTCTCATTCCTGTCGGGTTTTTTCCCCTCCCCACTTCCCCCTGCCCAAACCCACCTGGTGCAGTCTGGAATCCACGCTCACTCCAATGTGTCTTTATCCTGATTTATTAACGTGGTTATTGTACAGATGATTAGAGACATATTTGGGGAGATTTTGCCACCTCAGAGCAGATGTGGAGCTGTTCTAGAGCAGTTAATCCTTTACAAATATGGATTTAATCACGCCAGTATTTCACACACAATAACTGTCCTATCCAATGTAATGTTTAGCTCACTATCAAGAATTTCATTTCAAGCTATTTTTTTCCCCCACAGGCTCATTAATTTCTGCTGCTCAGGAGATGTTAACAAAACCACAAATGGGTGGCTCAGCTCTGATATCCAACCTTTCCATATCCCATAGGGATCCCAGCCGATGCATTTGCTGTACAAGGATCTTCAGAGTGAGAGGAATTTTCCGAGCCCTGAGCAGGTGAGTGCATTTTGCTGCATCAATGGACCCATTACCTGATTATTTTTACCATATCTCAGTGCACCTGGTTCCAGCTTTGCCGTTGGGGTTGTAAGAAGCTGGAAGTGCAACATATCCCCCCTGCTGTGACATCGGGAATGATAAATTCCAGTAGAAATGTCATTTTGGGCTTTAGATTTCTGCTGGGGAGAAGAAAACAAGCCCCCTTCCCCCCCCCCACCCCCGCTCAGCTATGCTTGGTAGGAAAATAAATGACATAAACGCTGGCTTTTCCTTGCCTGCCAACTTGCCGTGGCATCCAGCCTGGTTCCCATCCAGCTCATCAGCCATTCCCCAGGATGGGCTGGTTGCAGGAGAAGACAGGTTGAGAAAAGAAAGAATTTCCACTGGATTAAATTATTTTAGCTGGAAAAATAAACCCTTGACGCAGCTCGAAGCCAGTGCCTGCCTGGTGCCTGCCCAGCTGAGCAGGAGGTGCTGCCATGCAGCAGGAGGGCTCCCTGCCATCCAGGCTGCTCCGTGCTGAGCCAAGGAAATGCAGATGTGTGGGACCCCCTCCATCCTGGCACTCCCTGGCCCTGTCCCCCATGTGCCACCCATTCCCCGTGCTCCCAGTGCCCTACCAGGGAAAGGGCAGCAGCCTTTGCCTTCAGAGCGCCCTGGCACAGAGCCGTCACTCTGCCACTGTCTGACCCCTTTTGTGGCCCTTTTGTGTCTGGGACTCCACACTGGTGGGTTTTGTCCCCGACACCGCCCTGCCCCACTGCCCCCAGCCCCTTGGCCAAGGGGGCCGTCGGGGAGGACAAGGGGACATTCTTTGGAGAACAGTGGGAGATCTCATGGCAGGCAGCCGGCTCGTGGCCACCGCCCACACTGCCCTCCACACCTGGGTCACGGCGGGCACTGGCATTTTTGGGACCATCCGGGGCACCACAAGTGAGCTGAGCACAGAGGGAGGATGAGGAGATGGGGTCAGTGCTCGGGGATGGCGGGCAGCAGCCGGGGAGAGGCGACATCCCACTGGGCCCTTCTCCAGCAGCACTGCAAGCCCGGGAGCAGCCCAGGCAGCCCTCAAGGGCCTGAGCTGTTCCCAGCTGGCTTTGCAGTGTCCCACTGGCATCCCATGCCGTGTGGGAGCCCCCCCAGCCCCGTGTGCTGCTTGTTTTGGAGTGAGGGAGGCTTTGTCTGCAGAGCCCCTGGACAGTTTTCCACAGTTCACCTTCTAAACTTCCCCATTCCCAGCCTTCATCACACCCAGCAGCTCCTTGGGCTGTGGCACAGCCAAATGTTCTCATGGCCAGGTGCTGATTCTATGCCTGCCCTCCCCACGGTGGCAGATGCTGGTGGGATGCTGGGCGAAACCTCCGTTCCCTGTCTCTCTCCCCGTGATGCCTCCCTGTTTCCACTCTCCTTTTCCATGAGATGCAGCCCTGCGTTGCTTCACGTCTCTTCTGCAAGGTACGAGCTCTGAAACACTCCCTAACGACCACGGCACAGAGTGTGGTGGGCACCAGGAGCCTGGGGAGGATGCAGGTGGTTGCAGGAGTGATGAGGATGCCCAGGAGCTGCTGTGGACAATGTGGAAAAAAAGAGGGGGAAAAGCCCCTAAGGCCAGCCCAGGATGTAGTTCTCTCCATCCATGCAGACCTTTCCTTCGCGGGGTGACACCTTTAGTGTTAAAAGGTTAAAATGTGCATTTTGCATGGCTCAAATCCCAGCAGGAACAAGGTCTGGGGAAGGGAAGGAGCCTGAGTGGAGCAGGGCTGGGGGGATTGGTGTCCCCCCAGCTGCCTGGGGCTATCAAGCACTGTGTTTGGGCTAGCGCTGGGCTCTGCATGGGGCAGAGGGTGAGACCCCACCTGTGGGCATGGTTAGGAGGGCCAAGAGCAGCTGATGTGCAAAACCGCTGGGTTTTTCCCCCTTTTTCCCTGTTACACAAACCTCATCTCAGCAGTTTTTCCCACCAGCCTTCCTCTGCGCAAGCAGGAGCTTCCCTGAGGGTGGCCGACTTTCCACCGCTGCTTTCCAGGGGATTTCTCCCCCTTTTCTCCAAAACCCTTCTCCCTGCCTGCGCAGCTGTGGAGCAGGGATGGTGCAGGGCCAGCTCTCCCCACGGGCCTGTCTCGGCAGCAATAAAGCTGTCGGCAGCGGCGCGGTCCGGGCGGCCTCGTGCTGGAGATGCAATTTGGGAGGCAGAGGCTTCCCCTCCATCCCTCCATCACCGCCCTGCCGTGTGCCAGGAGACAGAGCTGGCGCTTCTCCCACCAGAGGAGCGGCGAGCGTCAGCCAGGATGTCTGGTGAGAAGGAAGAGGCTGTCTGTGAGCACCGAGGGAAGCCCTCCACTGACCCTCTCCGCTCCATCCAGCTTCCCAACGAAATTCCCAGATCCAGGAGCGAGCGGCCTGAGAGTCGTCTGGATCTCCATCTGAAAGAAAAACCACAAGGACCGTCAGCCCTGCAGCAATGCCAGGAACTTATTCACCCCTCCCCAACATATCCTTGCTTTGTGCTGGGGGAAACTGAGGCAGGAGGTTCCCAGAGGATCCCGGAGGATCCTCCTGCTCCACAACCCCTCAGTCCCACCAGCAGAGCACAGAGGGTGCTAAAGAAATAAGGAATTTCCATCCTGTCAAAAATTCAAACGTTTCCGACTGTGGGGATCATCTTTAAATACAGAAGTTTGGAATTTCACCTGCAGAGAAATACCCACCAGAGGAAAAATCTCCTCTTGCCGTTACAGGTAGAACTGAGTACAGGAGAGGAGTAAGGCACAGCACGAGGCACTGAC
Source organism: Monarcha castaneiventris obscurior (assembly GCA_026261815.1). Taxonomy (NCBI): domain Eukaryota; kingdom Metazoa; phylum Chordata; class Aves; order Passeriformes; family Monarchidae; genus Monarcha; species Monarcha castaneiventris. Next base: position 4,842,277 of record JAMPIT010000114.1, read on the forward strand.
CCTCCCAAGGCACAACGCTCTCAGAACCCTGAGGAGGTGTTCTCTGAAGAGGTTTTCATCAAGCCAACATGGGCCTGCAAAATGCTGTCTGGTAAAGCTCTGTCCAGCTGGAAAAGCACCGTCTGGCTTTCCCCTCAGAGTTATCTCTCTAGACCTCAGACAAAGTCTTCTTGTTTTTTCACTCCTTTCTGAGATGGGCTCCACTTCTCCATCTCAAGGCACCCACAAATCAGGATTTGCCTCTGTTTTTAATTTCATTTCAGCAGCTTCTGTTCCTGCTGTGGTTTGATTCCCTCTCAGATGTCTCGGAGCTTCTCCTTGAGTTTCAGAACCAGGAACGCGTTTTCTTATTTGGCACGGAGGGTGCTGCTGGAATTGCTCAGCACGTGACATAAAGTACCATGAGATACCTCTGACAATCCAAACCCAGGGAAATGTGGGAGAGGGAGAGGGAGAGGGAGAGGGAGAGGGAGAGGGATGGGGATAGGGACAGGGATAGGGACAGGGACGGGGACGGGGACAGGGATAGGGTAGGGATGGGGGTAGGGATAGGGATAGGGATAGGGATAGGGATAGGGATAGGGATAGGGATAGGGATAGGGATAGGGATAGGGATAGGGATGGGGATAGGGATAGGGATAGGAATGGGGATGGGGATGGGGATGGGGATAGGGTGGGGATGGGGATGGGGATGGGGTAGGGATGGGGATGGGGTGTTTTGTGATGCTCTCAGCACACGGCGCTCCAGGGCAGCGTGCAAAGGGATGCAGACAGTCGTGTGCAGGGAAACAGCTCCTGCCTCGTGTCCTGGGACTTGAGGGTGTCACTTGGGACATTTCTGCTTCAGTCCCTGTCTCTAAGGCCCATGGTGGGATTTTTGGAACTGTCCTGTGCAGGGGCAGGGTTTGAGCTCGATGATCCTTGTGGGTCCCTTGCAGCTCAGGATGTTCTGTGATTCTGTTCCGTGTTTCCTGTGTTATTTCTGTTCGTCCTGGTACCCAGGGAATGCTGGGGTCAGGAGGAGCTCTGGCCCTCTCCGAGGGCTTGGCGAGGGATAAGGAGGTATTTCTATATCAGCTGCTCTCACTGGAAGCTCCAGGCTGACTTTCTCATGGGAAGAGCAGACTGGGTCCGTCCAAGTGACCCCTGCCTGGGTGTATTCGTGCGTGTGATCCTGACACCTCTCCCCCCACGGCAAACACTGGCCCTGGCCAAGGCCCTGCTCTCCATCCCCATGGCCCTGGGGATGGCTGGGAGCCCTCCAAGGTGGGTGAAGAGGAAGGAAGGAGGGGTCTGGCAATGCTCTGGAGGGTGTGTGATTTCACAGTTCCCCTTTGAGGCTTGTAGGGCTGAAGAGCCCAGTGAAGCCCAGAGCCCCCAGTGCAGCTGACAGCTCTGCTGGAAATAGATACAGTCCCATCCCGCCCCGGTGTTGTTGTTGGCAGGCAGGCACGGAGGCCTCCAGGTTGGATTTGTCAAGAGTGCAAGCAAAGGAAAATTGTTCTCATCTGAACAAACACAATCAGTTGCTGCCAGCTGTTCCCGTGCCCCAGCAGAGGATTCATGTGCTGGCCCTTTTCCCCAGCCTGGGCTACTGGTCTGACTGGCGGGTCAGAAGGACTCGTCTCTCTCCAGTGGATGCTTTGTTGCTCGTCCTCCCTCCAGCTTCCATCCAAGGGAAGGAATGGGGTCAGTGTGGACACCCTGAGCTCTGCCCTTCTCCCCTGCTCACCTGGGCATAGGGAAGGTTTCTGTGGTGGGGCTGCACTTCCCAAAGGGTGGGAGGATGGCAGGAGGTGACATGTTTGATGTCACAGGGGGGTCTGATGCTGGTCAAGCACCAGAAGCCAGGACCTTCCTAGAAAGAGTGTCCAGCAAAGAACAGCTCTTCTAGGGGCCAAGGCAGCCTCCCTGCACAGGGTGGTCTCAGCAAGTGCAGGGATTTCTCAGCTACAAGTGACTCCAGCTCTTGTGGTTCAGCTCTGTGTGAAATCACCCCAGGCAAACTCGGGGACAGAGAGACAGGAGCCGTGTGTGGCAGTGCCACAGAGGAGCTTTATTGTCCAGCAGCCCCTGTAAATGGGAGCCCGGAGACAGCGGCTCCCTGATTCAGGGCAGACCCAGGGCCTGTTTATGGGAAAGGCAGGAGGTGGGGTAGAACCCAATTTACCAACTGGATACAAGGTATTACCGTGCAGAAACAAGGCGTGCTGGGGGTGGTTCACTTTGTCACTGTAACCTAGAGAGAGGTTTACTTCAGAGTCCTTTTGCCCTCAGGCTTCTCTCCTCCAAAGGAGTGCAGAGGACTCCTGAGTCAAGGGCTCACAGCCCTCCCCAGTCTGGGCTCGTGGTGTTGGAGTGAAAATGCTCTAAGCAGCAGCAGCAGCAGCAGCAGCAGCAGCAGCAGCAGCAGCAGCAGCAGCAGCAGCAGCTTTGCCTCGGGGGTGCATTGGCAGCAGTTTGTTGCGTTGGCTTCACACGGCAATGGTTGGGGTCTGTGTGCTGGCTCACGAGCGACTGCTGAGGGACAGAGCCAGCTCCACCCCACAGAGCCTGCCCCAGGTGCTACCTCTGACACTGCCCCTCTCCAAACACGGCCACTTTCAGCCCTTCTCTGTGTTTTTCCCCAAAAAGCAGCTCCTGTCCTGCCTTTGGGACCTGCCCTGTAGAGCCTCAGGTGGGGTTTGTGGCCCAGCTTGTGTCACTGGTACGAGCTGCACGAAAGCAGCAGCTCAGGTATCTCACAGGGATAAATCCATGGATTCCTCCCCTCCCTCAGCTCTCTCCCTGCAGGGAGGACATGGTTTCCCAGGGCTGCAGAGCGTGGCCGTGCTGTGAGCGGGGCCATGCTGGCAGTTGTGCTGTCCCTGTGTCCCCCAGCCAACCCAAACAGGACCGAGTGACCCAGTAACATATTTTATATTGTATTATAATATCATCTCCTCCTCAGAGCCGCTGCCTGCTGGGCGTCTGCTGCAGAGGAATTTCTGTGCCCTGAGAAGAGGATAGCTCCAGGCCCTGGGGGATCTGCCTGGTTGGTTGGGGAAGAAAATCTCTGTGTCTTGGCCAGATCACAGAGCAGAGCTGTGCTTTTCTGTGGGCAATGGGAACATCACTGGTGTGGGATGGGCCTGTCCCCATCGCTGTACTTGGGTTTGCTGCACGGAGGGTGTTTTAATGGGAAACCTTCCCTAAAACCTTCCCTAAAAGCCCAAACCAGCTCAAACCAGCCCTGACTCCCTGCTCTCGTATAGCTTCGATCAGTTCCTAATTGCCAGAAAACAAGCCAAGCCCCACCTGCTTCCTACCACCCACAGGCAGCCCACCAGGCCCACTCCTCCACTTTCCAGGTCTGAACTCACCTCTGATTGCTACCCTCTCCTGTAAGACATTTCCAAAGTGTCTGACTAAAACACACTCAAAAACCTCCCTGGAGCAGGAGCCTGGAGCTCTCAGGGCATGGAGGATGTCTGTGGCTTTGGAGCATCTCCCCCTCTCCGGGTACCTCCTGGCACCCAGAGATGGAGGGGGCAAGAAAGGCCCCAAAACTACTTAAAATGTGAGTGGTTTTTCCTCCTTTAAACCCCACCGTGGGTCTCTCATCAGTGCAAGGAAATGCATCTGCGTTCCTCTTTTACTGCTCGCTGCTATTGGGTGATTAAAAAATGGGGCAGCTGGGGCCACTCATTCTTGACCTGGAGGAAAGCAGGAGGCTTATAAAAACTCTGAGTGCTGCAGGAATTATGAGGTAATTAAAACAAAAAAAAAAAAAAAAAAAATCAGGCCAGAGCTGGGACCACGTCAATAAAAGCAGGAGGAACTGATGTCAGCCCCACGCAGGATGTGGGGACTGATGCCTCTGCCCTCTGCTCCTGGTGCTGAGCCCCTGGTGCTGCTGAAGCCTCGTGCTTCCCACTGGCAGGGATTTGGGAATTCAGGAGACAGAACAGATCCTGGGGCTGGGTGGGCTCTTATTTCCTTGGTGCATTCAGCTGAGTGGAATCCCTCCCTCACACGTGTAAATCCTGTGTGAGCCTTGGCAGTGGGTGTTTTATCAGAGCAAGATGAAGAGCCACCTAAGAAGCAAAAATTAATATTTAAAAGGATGAGGAGGGGTTCCAAATCACCACTGGGGGGGTTAAGAGGCCTGGTTTTAAGGGGGGAGCATATTTTGCCCACCACAGGGTCATAAGGATTAAACCAGGGAAAAGAAACCTGGTTTTTATTTATTTAGGATTTATCTAACCCAATTTAACCCAAGACTCAGTTTGGCTTTCCTGACCTGATAAGAAGAAGGAGAGAGAAACCAGCAGGAATTAAAATGCAGGGCCTTTCCATTGCTCATTGCAGTGATCAGGGTCTTTCCAAAACTGGGGACCGACGTCCTCATTTGGGGCTGCTCAGGACTGCCTCTCCTAAGAGCAGCTGCCTCCTCCAGGGGCAGCACACGGGAGGTTTTTGGGAGCAACCTCCGGCCCCCCACACCTTCCCCATCCCACTGTCCTGCAGGACCCCGACCTGGGGAATTAAATGCCAGCAGTGCTCAGCTGTTCTGCCAGGCTTGGGCCCTGGTGGGAATTAAATTCCTGCCTTTAACAGCCCTACCAAGCACATTCTCATCCCCACAGAACCCCTCACGGGTCCCTGTTGCCCCCTCCCCAGAAAAACCCCTTTGGGGCAGGCAGGAGGGAAGGGAAGGTTTCCCCTCTCGATTCTCCAATAACAATTTCTGGGTTCGTTAATCCATTTTCCCTGTCTGGGACCCATCTGGAAGCCAAGCTGTGACTTTGTCCTTGAGAGAATCTGAGGTTTTTGCCTGTTTTCAGGGTGATGCCGTAGGTTTTAACTTTTCTGTTTCTCCAATCCTGCACTGCCTGGTGTGGAGCTCTGAAGTTCCCTGTGCCCTGTCAGCCGCTGCTCTCTCGTGCTGCTCAGACACAACAAACCTCGCTAGGTTTGCTCTCCAAGGACACCTCGATTGTCCCAGGCTCAAAATGTGTAAACTAAAAGCCTCTGAAGTGGAGGGACAAACTTGGGGTAATTACATTGTTAACTGAAGTTATAATTGGAGAATTAACCTTGATATACAAATGGACCAAACTTACAAAAGTGTGAGGAATCCGCGACCCAGGGCCCATCTTGGGTGTAATCTTTGGACTGCCCAGGGTGAACCTTTGAAGGCCTTTCAAATAAATTCCCACTTTTATTCTCTTATTTTCATCTAGCCTCTGTTTTCAGATGGCCACTTCAAGGCATCAGTGTCTTTATTCAAATGTAAGGCCTTAATGAGAACGACACAGGGAAGAAATCCAGCCTCGCTGCTTTGTTTCCTGAATATTTCCATCCCAGCTGCTGGTGTCAGGTTGGTGGGTGTGGGTTTTTTCCCCTTGTATGAATGAACACAATACTTCTGCAGAGAGGGAGGTGTGAGCTTGGATGTTTTCACCCTCGGATTTTAGGGATCATTAATAATTTTAGGGATCATTAATAATGCCTGCAGTGCTTTCTGTAAGCACGAGCCAAAGATTTGGGATGTAACAGCTTCCTAGTGGAAAAAGGGATTATTTCCAAATCATAATGTTTTGCAAAGATGACACCTTGTTTCTGATAAATTCTCTTCACTTTATTTCCAGCTGTTTGTCTTGCTCTTGTAAAGAATCATGCCAGGTCTGTACTTAGATATGTATTTATAACAGAGATGCCGGCTTTAAACAAATTATTAGTTAATTAAATGAAACATTTCTGCCTGGTTCAGAGAGAAAAAGTGCAGCAATTTGTAACAGCAAGGGAGTTTGCTGTGAGCTCCTCTGGCAGCCGGGCTGTGCCCAGATCAGGTGAGCATGGGAGATCTGCCTGGCACCCCAAGCCTGGGCAGTGCAGGACGTGGGGGTACCCAGGGAGGGGGCAGCAATCGGATTCTGCCTTGTGCCCATGGTGCAGCCCCTGCCCCTGAACTCAGTGCTTCCTCATCTCTACCTCGTGATGAATCCCAGCTGATTTTCCAGCCTGAGCTGTCCAGCCGCTCACGTTGGATTATAAACTGGAACTTTTACAGGCTGTATGTGGGGTTTGTGGCTTCCTTTCCCTCTCTCTGTCTCCAAAGTCCACGATTCTTAATAAATCATCCTCTAGCCTGAGTTGAGTCTTGCTGTTTTAAGTTTAACTAGATTATTTTTTTGCTGATAAGCCAGACTTTGAATTCTTCCCAAGATCACGGGTTGGGGCCTGTAATATCATGGAGGAGAGACTGTTCATGGTGATCTATCACATGGGAACAGCACCAAGCTCTCAGGTTTCCCTGAGATCAGCACTTAAAGGCACAGCACTTGTATCTCATGGAGCTGGTGGGAGGGAAGAGTCAGTGTCCCACCAGATACAGGGAAAATGGACTGGGATAACAGGAAAATGTTGTATTATACATCTATTTCTTGCACTGTGTCAGTGCCAACAACTTCCTAAGGCTTTGATCCTGACTTCACTCCAATTTCTGCTCTTCTGTCCGAACAGACCCAAATCCACCCAAGGGTGGGATTGAAGTGGAGCAAAGCATTGAGAGAACCTGCTACACCCTCTTGTTGTTTCCCTCACTCTTCTTTGACGCCACCCTGACACCACATAAATTTGTTTTCCTCGACAGCTCCAGGCAAATGTGTCACGTTTTCAGATCCATCATGATGCGATCCTTGTTCTCCCAGCCAGTGCCTGAGCTCCTCTCCCAGTATCGCTGTTGACTTTGGCCTCCTCCTCAGAGCCCAGAGCAGCTCCCATCACATCCCACAGCGTCTCCGAGTTGTGTTCCTCGAGGATTAACCCCACAAGGAACCAGTGCTGCACATGGCACAGGTCCCCTTAGACCAGGAGAAGTTCCAGCCCCACTCTGGGTAGAGCAGCTCCGTGAGGGGCTTTACTGGGATGAGGTGGGAGGTAAAGGAGTTCTCCTCGAGGCATGTCATGTGCTCACAGCCTGTGCAAAGAATGGGTTAATCAAGATTAAAGGAGTTCCTGATAAGAGCAGCTGGGAGGAATGGTCAGGATCCACGAGACACGTGCGTGGTCATGGCTTCTAGAGCCCTTCTCCCTCTGCTAATGCCCAGTCCCTTCCACCCCAATCTGCCCCTGGGCTGGCTGTGATCCTCCAGCCTGACTCCTTCTCCCAGTTTAGCCAAAAAAATCCCCTCTCTGCAGTCCCAGCATCCCCCTGGCCCTGAATGGGGCTGGCACATCTTTTATCTCCCTTGGCCCAGCAGGCCACAAATCCCTGTGGTTCCAGGGTGGGTGAGGGAGGGAGGATCTTGCCCGGTGTCCCTCAGCTCGCAGGCAGCTCCCTGTGTCACACAGAGCAGTGTGTTGTGTTGGGAGCACTCTGCTGCTGCCCAGCCGGGGGCTGGAGATGAGCCAGGGGCCATCCGTGCCTCCGTGGCAAGGCAAGATGGGAGACATGGTGAAGCCGTGTCTTCATGGGAACTTGTCTTGCTTTCACTTTTTAAAAATTATTTTTCTTTTTGGGGGGGACATTTTAAACCACAAGATGCCATTTTTGTTTTTCTACAGCTCAGGAAGGTCGGTGGCTGTGAGCTGATGGCCTCTGTCCTGTCTTGATGCAGCCACCAGCACGTGCAGCACCAACTCCTTCCCCTCTTTGCAGGAGGTGAGTTTGGCTGGCACAGGCTGGGAGCACCTCAGGTGTGGGCTGTGTTCCTCTCCAGTGAATCACACTGGCAGCATCCTCTGGGATTTGGTGGGTCCTGGATTCCCTCCCACCCCTCCTCATTGCAGCCATCACCCCACAGTCCAACCCCCAGGGTGAATCCCTCACAGAGGGGGAGAGCTTCACCACGGCTCTGCTGACGGATGAGTGTTTTCCTTGGCGCTGTGTGCCTCGTGGATAGTTATCTGAGTGATGAATTCATCTGCACACGGACCCCCGAATCCTGGGGCAGAGGGAAAGCATCTGTTAGAGCGGCTTGGCATGAGGGAGAAGGAATAACAAAGAGGAGAGGGGTGGTGGTTGCACATCAAAGCTGTGTCTCCACTTTCCAAGCCCATGTTTTTCCTAGCCTATCTCCTGGATTCCATCTGGCCGTGGTGAAAGCAGGCACAAGCCACTGGTCTGGTGTGCTAGAGGCTCGTGATGGAGTTTCTGAATTCCGGCTATGCTGGGCATGTTACTTCCCTCACTGCCTCCCCTGCCAGGGATGGTTTTTCCATGGGGTGGAGAGCCCTGCTATTCCATGGAAATGCTCCAGCTCGGGGCCACCGCGCTGCCATAGGGGAATGTGACAGGGGACATCAGTGTCCCAGCTGGGATCACACAGAGCCCAGGGGTGAAAATCCCTGGCTCCCTCCAGCCCTGGTGCCAGGCTGCTCCACATCCTGCCTGGAGCTGGCAGCTCCCAGCTTGCTGAGCTCACAGATTCCAGCAGCAGGGAGAGAGGGAGAGCTGAGCCCTGAGCCTTCATCCGCGGCCCCTCCTGGTGCCTAGGCACACGTAGGTGTGGGGTGCTCCTGAGGGCTGGCACAGAGGAGGATCCTTCTTCCCCGAAACCACTTGGGACACGCTGCTCGTGTGGATCTGGGAGCCTTTTCTCAGGATTCAGTGCCCCCACAGGAACCTGAAGTTCCCAGAGGGGGACCATGGGCTTTACATCCCCTGCAAGGAGGTGCAGGCAGTCTCTGGGACACCTGAGACCCAAATACCCCTTAGGAGCAGCAGGATGGCTGGGAGCTGGACTTGTTTCAGGAAATAGATAACATGTCTCTGATGGAAGGAGGGATGGAACAAATCCAGGACAGGGATGCAGGGCCAGGCACTGGTGGGAGGTTAGGAAGGTGCAGGTGGGTGTGCAGGGTCATTTGGAGAGAGATCTGGCTCCTGTTTCTGTGCTGTATTGCTCTAAAAACAATCCCCTTTCTTTTCTTCCTAAATCCAGGGTCCCAAAGTGAAACCACCGTCCCAAGTGGTCCCACAGAGGACTTGTGGGGAGCAGCCTCTTGCCTTGGTTTCCCCGAGCTGTGTCCCCAGGGCAGGCTGTGGGACAGCCAGGCCTGCCAGAGAAAACAAACCTTCCATCACCTCATGCCTGTGGACTGCCAAATCACAGCGCTGCCCTCAGGAAGCTCAGCAGACCCCCCCAGACCTCCTGGAGATCATCTGGGTGCCACAGCAGCAGGAAAGGAGCTGGAAAATGGTTAAATTGCTTTTTCCCTGCAATCTCAAAGCGTTCACGACGGGACCTTTTGCCAACATTGTGCAATGCTGGCTCACGTTTTGCTTGAACTTTAGTCCTGCTTTAATCCGTGCCACAGGAACCTCCACGGAAAGGAATGTTGCTGATTCCTGACTTCAGCCGTGATCAAAACCTTTCAGCTGCTTCCCAGGCCATTGTTCTGTGTCCGTCAGCAGTGTCCCCGGGGCAAGGGCAGCGGTGTACCTGGGTCAGGAGTGTTCCTCCATCAGAGCCAGCACTTCTCCAGCCCTGCAAAGCGATCCTGCAGATGCCTTGGAGAATCAGCATTGCCCCCGTGACTTCCAGTCCCCCAAAACCACAGAGAACTCTCAGATGTTTGTTTGCTTGCTTGTTTTGGCAGGAGGAAAAAGGGCCAAATTGAAGTTTAGGGAAATGTATCATGCATCCTTCATCTGGCATCGTGGCTCCGGCTGGAAAAGCCGTTCCCACTTCCTTCCCTTGTCAGTTCATGGGGTGGAAAATGCGGGAAAGGCGCTTGGGCAGCAAAAGGCAGCGGCCACGTACGAGGCATCACTGCTGCAGCTCTCCACAGCCTGGCTCTTGGGCAGTGTTTCTGGGCAGTGCCAGCTCCAGGAATTGTGAATTTTAGGAGGATCCACATACTCACCCAGCTCATCCAGGTGGGGGGTGCGAGGCCTGGGTTTGGGGGGTTCTCCCAGGTAATTTGGCCAGTGAATGCGTTCTCTTGGAGCATGAGCTGGAGGATGGTGTGAGCCCTCAGGCACCAGAACAGGCAGGGGTGGAAACCTTCCACTTTGGAAAATTGGGACCAGGAGAGAAGAAAGCAAAGGGGTTCACACAGGCAAGGACGGTGCACATGTGCTGTCCAGCCATCCAGACCCCTCTTTCCAGGAAAGACCAGCTCCCACTCCAGCCTTCCAAGGCCACTTTTTGTTGGAAATGATGATGAGCTGCATGTAACAATCTCAGCTGGCTCTTTACTGGAAGAAGCCTTTGCTGTCCCGTCCTCCAGAGCACTCTCTAGGGATGTTTCCAGCCCTGCCAGTTCTTCCAGGACCTCTCAAGATGATGTGTTTCACATGAGCCCAGTTGCCTGCAGTCCAGTGTCCATCCCAGCTGGAGAGGGATGATTTTTGGCAGGAGGGAAAGCGATGCCAGGCATTGGAATTGGGCTCTGGTTGGGTTTTTTTCTCCCTTAGTTGTTTGGGTTTTTCATTCAAATCCAATTTATGAACACCACCAAGCCATCCCCGTGTGTTCATGGGCAGTGAAATTGGGTTTGCATCCAAGAGGAAGGGTTTGGAAGGGGACAAGGAGAACAAATGCTGTATTAAGGACCTTAATTTAACTGCCAGTATAGCTCTGGGTGTGGTCCAGGATCCCAGCTCCAAGAGCATCCTTGAGGGGTTAAAAAATTTGCTCCTCCATCTCCAAACCCATTTTTAAGCTCCTTTAAGGCATTGGCAGATGAGGCAAAGTCATTTAAATGATGCAGTTTATCTAAAGACTCTTCCCAAATTTGCCTGCAGTTGGAGAAATCATGATTTTTATGGTCTCGAATGCTACAGGTGTCCTTCAAAAAGCTGGAAGAGAAATTTGATCTAATAAATGTCCAAGGGCTGAGTTTTGCTGGATTTCCTTATTCAGATCCTGTTTTTCTTTGTTGCAGGTTAAACCAGGGTGTCCATGTCCTGCAGACTTGCCTGGAAAAGTGGGAATTCAGCCTGGAGGAAAGAACCAACACAAGCAAAGGCAGAAAATACCCGATTGCCACAAACCCCTGTGTGTGTGTCTGAGTGAATCCCCTTCCTCCCTGGCCCAGGAAGGGCCACACTGCATCCCTTGTTCATCCCCCACCGGAGCGTGGTACCAACGCCCTGCCCGAGGCTGGCCACTGTGATCCAGACAATGAGGGTGGAGAATGAATGGAAAATGATCTCCTGTGTTGAGCTCACAACCAGCTCTCTGTTGCCCAGGCAAGTCCCCAGCTCCTGGGTGAAGGGAGCGTTCCCACCCCAGGAAATCCCTGCTTTGATCTTCCTAGCGCTGCACTGCTGCTTCTTACAGCTCCTGGATGATTCAGTGCTTTAAGAAATGCAGAGGAGAAGGAAAATAATCTTTTACAGCCTTATTTACTGGTGGTTCTTAAGGAGTCTCCCACAAAATCCACTTAGAGGGAGCCGAGGAAGGAGAGCCTTCTAGAATAGCCAGGCTGTTGGATGATACTCACACAACCTTTGCATTTTCCTTAAACCACCTCAGCCACTTCTTAGAAAGGTGAGGGCACAAATCCACTCAGGCTGTGCAGAGGACACTGGGTTTAGCATTTCCCATGCCACATCTGGCATGTTCCAGGACCAGAGACCCAGAATGGTTCGGGTTGGAAGGGACCTCCCCACCCCTCCCATTCCAACCGAGGCCAGGGACACCTTTCACTAGGCCAGGTAGCTCCAAGCCCCATCCCACCTGGCCTCGAACACCTCAGGAAACAGGACATTAGCTGAGCAATAACAGTTTGGGGGACCACACATGACCATGGGAGTCCAGGATGAGGTTTTTCCTAGCTGATGCCATCCCAGAATTGTTCTGGACTCCATGCCCTCCTCACCCAGCCTGGAAACCCTGTCTACCTGGCACTGGGATGCATCCCATGGTGGTGTGGAGCAGGGAGCAGCTGTGGGAAAGGAGCTGTACAGAAAATAATCTGGCCCATTTCTCTGCAAAAGTGCCGGGAGGAAGGGGCTGGGGTGAAGGAGATCCGAGTCCTCTTCCACCCAGCCCCTCCGAGGGTCTCGTGGCCTCGCCAGCCAAATTCCAGTTTGCACACTGGTGCAGTCTGGCTGCCTGGGGGGAGAGGTGGAACTGGTTTGGGGAAAGTGAGGGCAGGACAGGATTTTTGCATGACAAATTCACGTCAACTGCCAAACCCGTTTTCTCAAGTTTTCTATTTATTTTTTAACGTACTTTTGAGGGATGGCCAAACTTAGAGAACTTTAGCCCAAAAGGAATTGTATCCAAAGAATTTATGAGCAACTTAAAAAGAGAAGGCAATGAGAAGAAACTGAAAGCCAGATGTAACTGCAGTTTTAGATGGCTTTTAGTTTAGTTTCAGATTTTTTTAGGGGCTCTGACAGGGAACTGTTGGATTTCTGCAATGGGTCTGTAATCGGGTATTGAGGCAACCGTGAACTTTTGATCACTTATTTCTTGGTCTTCTGCCCACATCTGAGAGGGAGTATCTGACCATCTCGTTAACCTCTTGCTTTTAGATGCTGAGATGAGGAAGAGAACAGCAGGAATCAGCAGAAATGCTGTGAAAACACGGCTTCAGGAGCTGTGAAACACCCCAAGCAAAGCAGAGCTCCTCTCGAAGGCACACCCCAGGGAAGCAGCTCCAGAGAAAGAAATTGTTCAAATTAAACAGGTCAGCAAGGCCTTGAATGTTGTATTCTTCATTACCCTCACACTCTGGCCTGGTCTGGGAGCACCAGCAAACCTTGGCTTTGCTGAGGGAGGATCAGGAGGGGGTGAGCTGAGGAAAGATCCTGCTCACAACAGGGACAAGCAGCTTTTGAGGGGGACAAAGCAAATCCCCCCCACCAGAAACTGGAGTGAGCTCCTGGAGTGAGCTCCTGCCACACCAGCAAGGGCTCCTTCAGCAAGGACACCCCTGGCTGAACCTCTGGCCACCAGGGTGGGGAAAGGGATGAGGCTGAGAGATGCTCAAGGCACAGGATTTCCCCGTTACAAAGAAGGGCTCAGATCTTCTTAAACTGGTACCACTTTTTGAGGGCGAAATCAGTAACAGCACTGCAATGGGGCCCAAGGATTACATGGAAAATCTCATCTAAACCAGGATGGAGGAGACTTGCACAGATTCCGTGGAAAATGATAAGGGATAATCAGGATAGGGCAAGGACATCAGCATCCTCTGCTGTTCCTTTTCCTCTTCTTTGTAGGAAGGCAGAATCGCAGAATCACAGGATGATTTGGGTTGAAAGGGACCTTAAACTCACCCAGCCCCTTGCCATGGGCCTTCCACTGTCCCAGGCTGCTCCAAGCCCTGTCCAGCCTGGCCTTGGACACTTCCAGGGATCCAGGGGCAGCCACAGCTTCTCTGGGCACCCTGTGCCAGGGCCTGCCCCCCCTCACAGCCAAAAATTCCTTCCCAATATCCCATCTATCCCTGCCCTCTGGCAAAACCCATTCCCTGTGTCACTCCATGCCCTTGGAGCTGACACTTTGGCAGCGCCCCTGGCTGGTGTGGAGGTGTTGGTGCCCAAGCTGGGCAGAGCAGCCTCCTCCTCCTCCCTCCCCTGCCCTGTGCCCCGTCAGCATCAGGGCCTGGTGCTCTCCAGGGTGTTTAACTCGGCTCTGTGTTTTGCCAGAGACTGTTATTAAGAAATAAGGCTCTGCCTTTTCATCATCCCTCCGAGCGTCTGTCTGATGTCATTCTGTCTGGCAACCAAGCCATCAAAAAAAGGCTCCCCCGGGAGAAATTTCTCAAACAAACAGCCAGCAACAACAAAATAATAACCCATCAAACATAATAAAATGCAAAACCCCACAGCATCCTCCTGATAAACGAGAAGGCAGCGTAACCTCGACTCCGAGCACAGAAAGGTGCCTCCTACCCCAGCCCAGGGCAGGGATGTGCTCTGTGCTTACCTGGGTGATTATCCTTAATTGAAGCTGTTGCAGGGCTGAGATCATGAGGTTCGAGTCCAGGAGCAAATGTGGGCCAGCAGCACCTGCTGCCATTGCTGCCACCTGCAGAGCCTTCCTGCATTCCACTGTCACACAGGGACCTGCAGATCAAGCAGGTTCAGCTCTTCGTGGTTTTTAGCAGTTGGGATTTTTCCCATTGGACGAGGCATTTGTGTGCCTGCAAAGCAAACCTTGGCTCTGCTCCTCCACATCCATTAATTCCTGCAGGTTGTGGGGTGACAAACACCCAGCTGTGAGCCCCTGGGATGTGTGTAGGCCTCTAGTTCTGGCAGCAGTGGTTTTGATTCAGAGAGCTGCTCACTGAAATAGGTAAGACTGGAGGAAGTTCATGCAACCCCATGCAACCTTCAGCCCCCAAACTGGGGAGGGAGTCCCCTAAGGGTCTCATTTTCAAAATAAATCCAACCAAACAGTGACTTGGCTCAGGAGTTGGGTAACAAAGTCAGGAAGAATGGGGTTTAATCACAGAATCACGGAACCACAGAAGGGTTTGGGCTGCAAGGGACCTTAAGGACCATCTAGCCCAGCCCCTGCCATGGGCAGGGACACCTCAAGCCATGGGAGCAGCGTTTGAAGAGGGCTGCCATGGAAGGGAGTGTATTGCACTGATGAAAAGCCGCCCATTTGAGCTGGATCCCAGCTGAATAATCTTGGATCCATCCCTCACACATCTGTAGCTCTGATCCTCCTTTCCAAGCTGCTTCTCCTCAGAGCACTTCACAGAGGTCATTGCTCTTTGCAAGCCTTGTTCCCTCTTGCCTTGCAAACATCTCTGCCATTTTCCTCCCTCCTGCTGGGAGGTTTCAGGGCCTTCAGCGAGCTCCTCTTCCTTTTTCTTGGTGAAACCACCTGCTCTTCACTCAGCTTTCCTGGGAAATGTCCCACCAGCACTTCTGTTGTATAAAACAGGTCCATTTTCATCACCAGGACCCAGAGCTGAGAGCGGAATTTGCTCCTGCTGACAGCCTGAGGCTGGGACGAGCAACCCAGAGCCCCAAAATGAGGTGTTGGTGGTTTCTTTGTGGTTTCACAGGGTCACTGCTGCGAGGCTGAAATGAAATCCAGTGCAGGAGCTTCCCAAGGAGCAGCTCCAGCAGATCTGGGAGAGGGTGTTGAGAAGTACATCCAGCTTAATGGAATGCAGCAGGATTGTACCCTGCTTCCTGCAGGAGCTCAGCCCTGGGCCACACTGGGGTCTCCTGGGTTTGGGTAGTGCAGCAATCTCAGGGCTCACATTCACTATTTCCATTTTTTCCCAGGGTGGGAAAACTTTTGGAAATTCCTAGGAAACCTTTCTTTTCTCCTGCTGCTTGGGGCCAGTTTCCTTCCTTGCAGATTGCAATAAAAGCAGCGATGTGCCAGTGAGAACAGAACAGAACAGAACAGAAGAGCCTCTCCAGCTCTCCTGCTATTTCCTGGGAGGTCACTGCTTCCCTCCTTCCCACGGCAGTACCATGTGCTCCCTGACACCATCTCTTTCCTTTGCAGCAACAGGGGAAACTGAGGCACAAATCTGACCTTTTTAGGAGGAGACCTTCTCCAGACCTCTGCGTGATCTGAAGAGATGGGGCACCATCTGGTTGCCAGGCAGGGATTTGACTGTACTTCCATGCTTCAGTTTCCCCTTGAACAGAGATTTTCTCCGCTCTGGGATCCTACACAAATCTCCCTTTCCAGCTCTCTTAGGTGTGACCCTCACTCCCAAGCCCCCCAAAACCCAAAAAACCCCTTTTTGGATCTCAGAGGGGCTGGTATCTCTCACACTTGGCTCGGGGGAGCTGTAAGGTTTTCCAATCATCTCTTAATGATAGGAAAGCAGCTTTTATTCCCTCTCTTTGCCGGTCTTGGCAGGGAGGGTGGAATGTGGATGTGGAGAGGTGCAGCCACCTTTCAGGCCAGCAGCTGCTTTGGGGGATGGGTGAGATAAACGTGCAGGATTTCCAGCCAGCCCCGCACAGCCCAGCCAGGGATTCAGCGGGGGATGGCTGAGCGGGATCACGCCGCCTTCATCCCGGGAGATCCCACCTTGGGAAGCCGCAGCAATGGCTCTGCTTGGCAGCTCAAGAGATTGCAGAGATGAAACCAGCTCAGCTTGCTTTGGAAAGAGCTGAAGCACAAAGGGATCTTGTCCAAGACACCTTTTGGATGCTCAGGCTGTCCCAGCAGGAGGAACCAACCCTGCTTTGAAGACCAAGGCATGTTTTTCCGCTGTGCCCTGTGAATGCAGGGATATGGCAGGGCTGCTGCCCCAGCACATGTTGGGAAGACAAATCAGGCTCGGGAGTGAAACTTTCCAGGTGTTTTTCCATCAGCTTGTTACCCCCGTGGCTGGTCACCCACTTTGCATGGTGGCGATGGGACACGTGGGCAGCAGAGGGATCACCCCGAAGCTTTAATGGGCAGGAAATGGCACCCAGGGAAGGAGGAGTCCGACATGGGCAGGCTGGAGAAGATCCACATCTCCGGACACGTGGATGGGCAGTGGATGGACGGAGGGAGGGATGGATGGGCAATGGATGGATGATGGATGGATGGATGGATGGATGGATGGATGGAGGGATGGGCAATGGATGGATGATGGATGGATGGATGGATGGATGGATGGATGGATGGATGGATGGAGGGATGGGCAATTGATGGATGGATGGATGATGGATGGATGGATGGATGGAGAGATGGATGGATGGATGGATGGATGATGGATGGATTGGATGGAGGGATGGAGGGATGGATGATGGAGGGATGGATGGATGGATGGATGGATGGGTGGATGGATGGATGGATGATGGATGGATGATGGATGGTGGATGGGTGGGTGGATGGATGGATGGTGGATGGATGGATGATGGATGGATGATGGATGGTGGATGGATGGATGGATGGATGGATGGATGGATGGTGGATGGATGGATGGATGGATGGATGATGGATGGATGATGGATGGTGGATGGATGATGGATGGATGGATGGATGGGGATGGATGGATGATGGATGGATGGATGGATGGGGATGATGTGATGGATGGATGGATGGAGGGATGGATGGATGGATGGATGGATGGATGGATGGATGGATGGATGGATGGAGGGATGGTGGATGGATGATGGATGGTGGATGGATGATGGGATGGATGATGGATGGATGGATGGATGAATGATGGATGGATGGATGGGGATGGATGGATGATGGATGGATGGATGGATGGGGATGGATGGACTCTGCTTCCTACAGAACCTCCTCCAAGTGACGTTCCAGCCATAAGCCATGTCACTGGAGCACCTCCGCCACCATCAAGGTGTTCCTGCCTAGCAGGGGAACAACCTCACACATCGAAAGGACTTGTGGGAAGTTTGGATTTCTTCTTCCTCTCCCTCTCTCCTCCCTCCTCCCCTCCAGCCCTCCTTTCCTGCCTTTCTGCCCAGGGCAGTGGGAAGGGAAGCAGCCCCAGGGAAGCAGCTCTGAATTTCCATCTGAGCACAGCGTAAGGCAGCCCCAGGAATGGCCCGGCACCCTTTGATCTCTCACTCTCCAAAATCAAAGCAAGACAAAAGCTCTGTCTCCTTTTTCCCCTCTTGCCAAAGCCTAGAAATCCCATCAAGATCCAAAGCATGTCATTCCAGTGGGAGATTCATACTGGGGGAAGGGGCAGAAGTGCTTATTTGATGATCGTGTTGGGGGTTTTTTTTAAGTCCTTAGCATCTCTCTTCCTTCTCTCACTGTACAGCACAAATCCCCTTTCCAGCACATGCACAAGAGCAGAGCTGAACCACTCACACAGAAAACAGGTGATAAATCACGGGGCCATTGATTCAAACCATTCCAGGGAATGGGAAACACATGGACGGGCTTTCTAATTAACTGTTTGATATGGCTGCGGTGAGTTTGGGTGTAGTTTCCAATGTTTTGCATTTGGCTTGGCTCAGCCCTCTCCATGGTAACTGCAGTTTACCGAAAAGTGAGAAAATCCTGTGTTCAAGGGGGCTGAAGTGGCTTGGTACAGCTCAGCTCAATCACAAGAAAAAAGCAACCAAAAAAGAAGGTAAATACGGTGTTTGCTCCATGGGAATGTTCCCTTCTCATTCTCTTTCCAGATGGAAAAACAAAACAAACAGAGCAGTTTCTTTCAGTCCCTCCTTTATCTGTAAATCTGCCCTCTCTGGTGGGCTGTGGAGCGCTCGGACTGTCCCCTCTCACTCAGGGTGAGGAGCCTGATGCACCCTCCCTGTCCCCCTGCCAGCTCTCCCACCACCAGCGGCACCCACACAACCCCTCTCTCACCCCTTCCCACTCAAACCACTCACCAAAAGCCCCAAGAAGTGCCAGGCTGTGGATGTGCCGAGAGCCCTTTCCACCCACAGAGCTCAGCACACCTCTCTGTCTGTCTGTCTGTCTGCCTTAGGCAGGACACGTTTATGAATTTCTTTTTGTTCCCAGGGTGGCAGCTTGCTCTGGGTGTCACCGTTTGGATCTGGGGCTCTGTCCCAGCAGGGTGGAGGGGCTGTCCTAAGAGGGCAGAACCCAGGAATGCCTGGATTTAGCCCTGATTTACGCTGTCAAAGTAACCAAAGCTCTAAATTAATGGATAATTCAGGGTGAGAAACTCTGCTGAGGACTCCAAATGCTCCAAGAGGTGTTTTGGAAGAGGAGAAGGCCCAGCCTTCCCAGATGTGCTTCTCCAACAGGAGACAGGAGCTGAGCATGGGACAAAGGGCAGGAGCTGCTCCTGTGGCCCCTCAGCACTGGAATCTGCACGGAGCTGCCCTGGAGCAGTCAGAGGTGATGCAGACCCCAGGATGGCGTTTGGGAACACAGCAGGGTGGGGAAGGGGGGCTGGGGGAGCAGAGATCTGCCAGGGCGCCCCGAGTCACTAAGGATTGGGCTCAGCAGGTTCCCTGGGACACTCACCCCAAACCTGCTCAAGCCCAGCAAGTCCCACCGACACCTCCAGAGTAGCCAGTGCATTAAAATGTAATTTAAAAGGGAATAAAGGTTTAATCCATCTGCATTTAAAAACAGTCTTTTCCCATATCCTGCTTTTGGCACGTCCTCCCAGCTGGGCCATTGCAGCTCTCTCTGTGACACGGGCACAGCTGCTGGAGGCACCGAGCAGCAAACAAGCTGGGGATGTTAATATTTTATTTTTTATTAGCTTTTTTTTTTTTCCTTTTTCCCCCCCGTTTTCCCCTTTCTTCACCACAGCTCCCTGGGGCCCCAGTGGAACACCTGGCCAAGCCACTTCTGGTTCCATTTATTGGCAGGTAATTTATTTGTGGATCAGCAGGGAAAAGTGACCCAACAATTTACTGGATGTCCATCAGCTGACCCTTTGGTGCTGTTTGAACGTGGCTTCATTGGCTTTGGGGCCTGATCCCCACTTCCAAGGAAGTCAGATCTCCCCTTTAAGATCCACAGCCGTTAGATCTCAGTTCAAAAACACTGGGGGAAATTAGTCAAATAAATACTCTGGGAATATTATTACATATTATTCATTCTCTGGGAATATTTGAGAACATTATTCATTCCATGGGCATATCGTTAAAGCAGCTCCCACTCAAGGAAATTAAATTGTAAAAATCAGTGGCTTTCTCTGTCCTTTTATCTTTTACGCTCTCTTTTCCAGCCATTGCTTTCTCTCAGCCTTTATTTTTTGATAAGGACAAGGGAGAAGCACCCCAGATCCCAGCAAAAACTTTCCTGCCATCCTCCCCAGTGTGTTTTGTGCTGTAGCAGGAAGCTCAGCTCATTGCATCTGAAAGGTGTCAACAGGCTAATGCTCCCTTGTCAGCAGACTCCTCCAAACCCTCTAAAGCCCTTCCAATGGCCGTGGATCCTGTTCAAATGCTGCTCCCCATGTTTGGCTAAAATTATCCAGCTTTCAAAGATATAAATGACTTTTTTTTTATTATATTTTTTTTAAACTTGCACAATCAAAAGCAGGGGCTTGTTTTCCCTTTGAATAAAAACGCAGAGGTGTTTTCCAAGGAGACGTTTTGGAAAAAAAGAATGAAAATGTTGCAAGTTTTGCAGCCAAAACCAATTGACCCCTCTCCCTGGGGAAGGGTTTCATTTACTTCTGGCATTGCCACACATACCAGTGGTCAACCCCATCACACACAGGGCTGATCGCAGCGTGTAAAATGGAACAGGATTATTTGCATGGGCTTTTGGGAACGGCCAGAGCCTGGGCTGTGCAGGGAATACTTCAGGGAATAAGAAACCTCTTCTTAGGGGCTTCAGCAACAAATCCTGCTGGTTTCCTCGTGCCCAGCAAGACCCAGGAACTGGCAGCTGATCCCATCTTGATGGCTGAGAAGTTTCCAAAAGACTCTGAAAAAAGCAATTTTCCCTGTTCCCGGGCAGCACCTGGGAACTGATCTGTGTTTTTACAGACTCAGCCTGTGTGCCAGCCCCCCCCTGCACATACTTAACAGCTTTGTTGGACTGTTAACACCCTCCTCTGCTCTCAGGAATTATTGTTACCAGCAAGAGCCGGAGCAGCATCCTTTGCTGAACCCGCGAGGGAAATGCTTTTTCCAAACAGGGCCCATGCAGGTGGGGAGACACCTCTGCCCCCAGGGGGTGGCTGGGGAGACAAATCTCCTCCCAGGGGCAGGTTCATGCCCTACAGAAACACACAGATGGATTTTAATCCACCTGGGATGGGTGGGAAGGACTTTGGCTTGTGCCAGGAGGTGCTGGAGGTCAGTGGGGACTGCCCAGCATTTTGGGATCCTGCAGAATGTTTCCTTTGCACCTCCCTGACACCAGATCTCACGGCAGACTTTCAGCTGTGGTAAGTGCAGCTTTTCCTGCTTATGACCAAATCCAAACAATTGAAAAAAAAAAAGAAACCAACAAAAAGAGAAAAAGAAGAAATCCAAGCCAGGAATGAAATCACCACGTGCTCTCATATCTTGGTAGGGCTGCGGGATGGGTTTCAACCCTGCCATCTTTTGCTTTTTATTTCCAACTGGGGAGGATCCAGTGGGACTGGAGGATGAAGTGGCTGTTTACAGAAACAAACCGATCCATCAGACATCTCCTCCTCCTGATGGATCTTTGTTTGGAGAGAGACTGAGCTCTCAGTGATGGTGGATGTCCACTTCTGCAATTCCTTCAAACTTCCTGGCTTACTGACCCCGTTAAGGACTTACCCATTGATGGTGAAATAGTTGGGAACTGCAAAAGGAGAACCTCCTCCAGTCCAGAGGGATGAGTGGCTGCTGCTTTCCACTGCAGCAGGGACCTGCTGTGTGCCCCTGCTCACCTCACGTCCCTCACCTCCTGCGTGAGAGATGCCCTGTGGTGCTCGTGGATGTGCTGCCATTCCCAGCCCCTCAGCCCGTGGAAAGCCCAGGATTGATATTTTTAAGACAGTAGCTGCAGGGATGTTTTTGTCACAGGCTCTCTCTGAGTTCCTGCATTTCTAAATCCTGAGCCCTTTCAATTTCTTGGGAAAGCATCTGGTTTCCAGCACTGGGTCTCTCCAATCTGTCATTTTACATAAATATACAAACATCCCTTTTTTGGATGATGGATTAGGGCTGCACTTTGGCTCAGATCACACAGCCCAGACTGGAAGAGGGGCTTTGAAGCATGAAAACTTCACATTCCCATACTGCCAGCAGAACAGGGCACAGGAGAGACACCCATGCTGGGAATCACAGACCCTGGCCCATCCACACTGCCCCAGCATCACCCCTGTAGCATCACACTGCTGATTCACGTAAGGGGCAGCACTGCCCGCTGTTTCCTCTGCAATAACAGGGAGCATTGGATCTCACATGGATTTACACAGGAGAAGAGCTCCTGGCTATGAGGGAGCCACTGAGCCCACCACCAGTACAGATTCTGTGCTGAAATCCCGCTGGCAGAGGGGTGCAGTGCCAGCTTAATGCAGGCACACAGTGCCCTCACAGCAGCTGAGTTCCCTCCCCAGTATCCCCATCCCTCCACACCACAGGGATTCAGTTTGGACGCTCCTTTGCAGTGGGAGCAGGACTCAGGACTTTGGTGAGAACAGCCTGTGGTTTGCCTCCCAAAATAAGCACGGGGGCTGCTGTGCTGGGTCCCAGGACCTTTCACCTTCCCTGTGAGAAGGCTCCGCTGGGAAAAATATCAGCCACCACTGTGATGATTTTTGTGCTGATTTCCTCGCTGAAGCCATAAATCAGCACTCGCCAGAGGCTCGAGCTACCTGCCTGTTCTGGGGACTGATGGAGCCAGCTGCCAGCAGGAATTACCAAGAAGCAAACTGGAGTCTGAAATCATTGGTTTAGGCCTCAGAGCAAGCTCAGATATTCAGATGATTTACACAGGAGGAATAGCTTTGTGTCCTTTCTGACTGCAGTCCTGAACACTGCCAACAGACCTGCGAAACCTCCTGCTTTCAATCCGCTGCTGGCTAAGGACAGCACCAATGTAATGAAATTAAGTTCTAAATTCACCTTTTGATCTGGTTTATGGATGAACTCCTGCCCTCAGTGCCAGATTTTGCCTTAGTCTTCTGCAGAAAAACTCTTCACCCACAGCTTGCTTCCCAATCTTTTTTTACCCCAATTTTAACATTTATTTTAGATATTGTCCTCGTGTAACACCCACAGAAAGCCTCCTCAGCGCATGGATGAGGTGCAAGACCAGATGGAGAGGGGCTGTTTGGCTGCTCAGCAAAGCAGAACTGGCTCCATTAGGAAAAGGACATCGCGTGTCGCATGCAAATAAATGGAGTTCATAAATCAGGTGCCAGCAGATGGTGCTCAATAATTTGCAGCATCCTGGCTGGGATGAGCTGGTCCATTCCCAGCAGAAGGAGGATTCAAAAGCATTTGTTGCACCAAAAGAACCAGGGCAAGCTGAGGCACAGTTTATTGCTTCGTGCTGACTCTATTTCAAACACATTGTGGTAATAACCAGAAAAGCACTTTTTTATTGACCCCGCTGCTTGTTTGCACCCCCAAGGTTTTGTTTGGTCAGAAAACATTCAGAGGAGGAAAAATAACATGAAAAAAGGACATAGCAGTTCAGATGCAAAAGAATCTCCCAGTGGCCCAGGGAGATAAAACCCCTAATCGTGTCATTGGCTTTATCTCCCCTGAATGTTCCACTTCCATCTGCTGCAGAGGATGCTTTGGTTTTTCTCATGTGCAAATGGAAAAGGATGAAGAGCAGTGGTTGAGATGAACAAGCAGCCTTGGAGGCAGGAGTTGAAGGCTTTCCTTTCTTCTCTTTCCACAGCTTACAAGCTGGTGCTCTCCTTTTCCAGGCCATCTTGGATGTGCTTGGAGCAACCTGGTCTCGTGGAAGGTGTGGGGGGGTTGGAATGAGATGAGTTATAAGATCCCTTCCGACCCAAACCAGTCTGGGATTCTGTGATTCCTGGATATCCCTTTGCCAGGGACTCCTGCATGCCTGTCCCTGTCCCTGTCCCTGCTCCCATAACCCCCTCTTGGAATGCCTGAGGGCACACAGGAGGTTTGGTTCTTCCCTGTTCCAGCCTCAAGGGAGCATTTTACAACCCTCAGATACTGCAGGAAGAGAAAGTCACTAACAAATCCTCCTAAATACCCCAGTTTGCCCCAGGTTCTGGACACAGGATGTGGGCACCCATCCCTCCAAAGGATGCTCCAGCCCTGGAGCGCCGCGTGATAAAAAAGCTGCAAATGGCTTTGAGCAGAAATGCACTTTTTGGACAGGGCTGGTGCCCAACCTGCCAGGAAAAACAGTGTTATTCCAGGAGAGCAGTGTCATTAGCTCATTCCCCGTCAGCACGAGGAGCAGCCGGTCTCAGTGCAAGTGAGCTCAGGCAGCTCGGGGCACCCTGTGGGCATCCCTTGCCCTGGATGGCCCAGCAGCCTGGCTGGAGGCACGGCACGGACAGCAGGTGCAGGGATGGAGGCAGGAAATGTTTATAAGGCTTAGGAAAAGCTGAGGTTTCTGGCAGATTCCCGAGACAGTCAGTTTGGCCCAGAGCTCTCTGCTGTATAAATTGTGGAATTAGAGTCAAATATGAAACTGGAGCAATAGGCCAAAGGCAGAGCTGGCAGCTGGGAGGTCGGGTTTAACTTCATGTGAGCATATCCCGGCCAGGCTTTCCATGGAGAGAAAGATGGGGAAGGGGCAAACAAAAGAGGTGGGAGTGCAGGGAGCTGGGGATGGAAATAACCCCCAATGGAAGAGGGATGGGGCAGCAAGGGAACAGAGAACTTGGTCCAGAGACCGTGAAGTGGGGAGGATCTGCAGAGCAAAGCAGTCCGGGAGATGGGGACACTAACACCTTCCCGGGAGCTGTGTCCCAGGTGGGTCCAGAGCCAGCTCTGCTCCTCGGTGGCACTGGGTGCTGCCCCACTTGCTCCTGGGGCCTCGGCTCTGCTGCCCTGCCAAGGGGAGGCTGTTCCTCCATCCCTGTCTCATTACTGGTTTTGGTAAAGATGCAGTTCTGCTTTTCAGGATGGGGACTGTGCACTGGGTTGACCTCCAGCGTTTCACGGCCGTGTGGTTTGGATTAGCTGACTCATTGTTTATGGCCAGGCTTCAGGACTGCTTGGTGGGGCCAAAATGCACGAAAAAATCATCCGTGTTGGGCACAGAGGGTGATTTTGTCTGCAGAGCATCGATGCAATGTGAGGCAGAGAGGAAAGCAGGTAGGAAAGCAGGTTTTTCCTGGGAGTCTTGGAGAAACTTGATTTTTCACAGAGAATTCCTTACATGCTGCAGGTAACCCCCACGAGGAGATAAACAGATTTCCAGCAGCAGAAACCTTATCTCCATCCTCCCAACTCTTCTTTCCTCTTTCCAGTCATCCAGACGTGCTGGGGATAGAAGTCAGACACGGTCTGAGTAGACATGAGGAACTCAAGTGGGGAAAACTGTGCCATGTGGATGAAGTAGGAATTTGGGAACAGAGACTGATGCCACCTTCTCCTTCTCAGGGTTAACTGCTGAGGACCCCGTCCTTTAATCAGACACCTCCTGAGCTCAGCTGTGAGGGACCAGGGGGTCTCATCAACCTCAGCAACCC
Source organism: Monarcha castaneiventris obscurior (assembly GCA_026261815.1). NCBI lineage: Eukaryota > Metazoa > Chordata > Aves > Passeriformes > Monarchidae > Monarcha > Monarcha castaneiventris. Next base: position 4,867,231 of record JAMPIT010000114.1, read on the forward strand.
AGGATTTCTCCTTTTGGAGGCCACACAGAGCATCAAGTCATACTTCTTGGTGCCGTGGTCCCTGCTGGTTGTGCCACAGCAGCCGATGGCTCCTGGTGCCATCGCTCCCAGAGGCCAGGTAAGATTCCAGGTAGGGATTTGCTGAACAAACTCACTCCGTCTGCAGCATCAAAGGATGTTTGGGGCTTATTCCTTGAGGAATGTGTGACCTCAGCAGTGGCTCAGGACCACGGAAGAAGTCCTGCCAGTGTCCAGATGTCCTTGGGGTCTGTGGGCGTTCAGATTGCAGATTCCTTCCGGCCCCAGCCCCGTTCCCATTAGAACTCGCAGGAGGTTTCTGTTGACTTCACCATGCTCCAAACACCGAAAACTGAACAAATGCAGCTGCTCTCACTGGTTATCCCAAAACCTGCTGGCACAAGGCTCCTAAATAACCAGGGAGGCTGTCACCTCTAAAACTGCCACACCCTGTGCAGGGACCCTGCCCTCACTGCTCTCCTTGCTGTGCAAACCTGCACCACCAATCCCAAGCATCGCTGCTGAGCCAATACTGACGGCCTCGGGCCTGGTTTGGGTTCAGCTCATGGCTGAAACAAAGGCAAAGTAGCAGAATTTGGATCAGATCGTATTTGGGCTCTGAACTCCAATGCAGAGCTGTTCCCAGTAATTTGCCTTCCTGCAAACCATCCATGAGCCCAGGTCCAGAGCAAAGGGCTTGGCAGAGCTCCCAGGGTCCTTGAGCACCGGGTTGTGTCTCATCATGCTTTTTCTTCCCTGATGGAGCAGCAGTGGGAGCTCCCAGTGACCCTGCTGGGGTTTGCCACCCCAGACAGACCCACTCCTGCTCTGGGAGACGCCTCCTGTACCCTGAGCTCCTCGTTTGGTCTTGCCAGGCTTTAACATTGCAGATTGGTGCTGCTGCTCAAACCTCCAAGGTGTGCTGGGACGGGAGCAGATGGAGAGTGTTAAAAAGCACGAGTGAAAGACTTTGGTGTCGACTTTATGTCCTTGACCCCTGTGCCACCACTCCACGCTGCTCCGTGCCACCCGCAGCTCTCAGAGACAATATCCCATTGAGTGCCCGAGGGGCTCACGCCAGCGGGGAGGGCTGTGCTGACATTCTGCAGTGCCACAGGGCCCCGGCCCACCCCGGAATGCCTCACACAATGTCCAGCCTGTGCCCGCCGGCGCATCGGGGCACCGCCACATCGAGGACCTCAGCAGCACAAAAAGGGGTTTATGGTGGTGGGGCACAGGGGCTCCTTTCTCAGGGTGATGGACGTCATCGATTCCTCACTGGAAACAAAATGCCCTTTAAAAATAAAGCGAAAGAGCTGAACTGGCCATGCCTCGGGTCTGGATCCCGCCCGTCCCCCCTTGCGTGGCCTTTCTGGAGGGTGCCCTGGCCGTGCCGATAACCCCGGCTCACGCTGGCCCAGCCCCTGTGAGAGGGGAATTAGCACTTCATATTTCTAACGTGCAAGGCGGGAGCAGAGGCCCGGTAGGACGGCATCCAGGCTGTCCTGTGCCGAAATTCCTCCTGCTCCTCGCCAGCAGCCCTGCTTGGGCTTTGCCTGAGCCCTTTATCCTGCCAGAGCTGGCATCACCCATAATCTCCCTCCTCCTGGGACTGCTGGTAGCAGAATGTGAGAGGCTGGGACTGGGTAAAATGCTGGGCAAAGCTCAGGTCACAACATCAACCCTCCTGGCCATAAAATTTGGGCAAAGTTTCCAAAGGACTGGGCTCCTGCCGGGGTCTCCATCCTCCAGCATCATCCTTGGGGTCACGCAGGGGCCTTGTCCTGGGCTGTTGTTGGGTTGTGCTTGGTTTTTTTGTTCTTTAATACCCCATTATTTTTATATAAGCCTCTTTCCCAAACATGCCCAATAAAATCTTCAAGCAACGTCCCCTCTCCCTGCCCCTTCCTCCCCGTGTAAATATTTTTAGCTCTCGTAAACACAAGCCATAAAGCACTCGAGAGTGAAAAGCAGAGTTCTGGGGAGGCACCACTGTAGGGGCAACCCACGCTCCTCTTGTTAAAGCACAACCCAAAATTACCCCCTTATGAGGGGTCCCCGCACTTGCAGGGGTTCAACACCTCCAGAGGATCAGCACTTCTGGTTGGACCCCCTGGGGTGGGTTTGGGACCCACCAAATGCTCAACCTGATTCCTGTTCCCCTTTCTGGAGAGATGGGAGGAGGCAAAGCTCTGCAAAGCAGGTGCTAAACTGCGATTTTTTCAAAGGAAAACCCAAAGCATGAGCCAGCCAGATCTTAGGGGGTTCCAGCAATCCCCAAAATGTCAGATAATTTGGAAAATTCTCATCCCCAGCCTTAATTCTCCCAAGACTTTTGCTTTGCTGTCTCTTGATCCTGGACTGTGTGCTTTGATCACAGAATACCTGTGAAATAAATTCCAATAAATTTCCTAAATTTAACAGAAAATTCACCCTCCTTTTCCACCCTCTTAAGTCAATATGTCGCAATTTGGGGAAATCTGAGCAGCCCTGTAATTTCTGTGAGTTCTACTGGAGGCCAGCACCCTGACTTTATACAAATTGCACAAGGGACCACAATGGAGATAAATAAATTCCCTGCAAGGATCACTCAGAGCGAGGCAGGCAGAAATGCTGTCCAGGTCCTGGCGTTTGAGCCGGGTTGTGCAATGAGCAGGAGGGCTGGGATTGCACTGATGAATGCAAGATGTCCCCAGGAAAGGGACATCCAGAAAAGGCTGGAGCAAGTCAACAGTGCCAGGAAAGGACAGTGAGAAAGCATTTGACGGCAGCAGAGATGACTCTGCTTGGGTGCAAGGGTCCTTGGAAGAAGGAAAGGGGTGAGGATGTGGGTTTGGGACAAAAGCAGCTTTCGCTGGATGTTTGGGGTCTGGTGTGCGGGACTCGAGGGGATCTTGCAGAGCTGGACCCAGCAAGGCAAGGTTTAGGGACGAGGGCTGGGAAGGGGCTCAGTGGCACGGCTGAAATGGAGCAGGATGGGAGCTGGGCTCCCGTCCAAGGTTCAGGGCAAGGCAGAACTCTGAAGTTTCCCAAGCTGCCCAAGCCTCCTGGGTCTGCAGCTTTGCAGCCTCCCAAGATCAGATTCCCATGATGGATTCTGACACAAAGCTGCCCCAAAGGGCCCAAATCCCATCTGCTGCGCAGTCTCCTCGGGCTGTTTGTGATATTTAGATTTCTGAAGAAATCAGCGTACAAGGAGGAATTTCTCCCTGCTTTGATGCTCCTGTTTCCCTCCTCCCTGGGGAGCGTCCCTTGCCCCTGCTCCGATCTAAGTCCAAGGTCAATCCATCCAAGTTCCCACAATCCACTGCCCAAAAAAGCCTCCTGCTGGGAAACAATCCTGTTGTGATCAGGTGCAATCAAACCCGCTCTCCTTCTCCATCGGGCGTTTATAGGAGTTGTTAAGATGTGATTTGTACAATTTAGGAAAATATGCTCTTTTTGAGCTCTCCTTATCTCTGAGCAGGAGAATCCCAATTTTTGCAAGTCTAGAGGGTTTTCATAATAGTTCCTTTCCCTTCTGTGTCTTTCTCACACCTTCACTTCCACCTTTCTAGGAGAATAGTGTCATCTCTGAGGCTTTGTGAGCTTTGCTTTCCAACGGGAAAAGGATGCTGAGCACCTTTCCTAACCCAACAGCCAAGCCCTCAAGCATCATTTTCCATCTCGTGCAGCCCTGAAACGGGAGAGATCTCATTGCCAACTGGTGTAAATGGGGGTGACGTCGACCAGGAAGGACATTCCTTTCCCTCCTTCACAACAAAATCCGTGTACCAGCCTCCTGTGCTGCTCATTTCCCTCTCACCTCTCCCTGTTTTCTGGCACACGGATCCAAATCCTTGGACTCTGGATTGGGTTTGCTGTCCCTGCACCAAGGCAGTGTTGGGCTCGGGGAAGGGGGGTAAGTGTCAGCTTGCCCTGGGTCATGAAAAAACCACACACATCCATTTTCCTGTCAAGCTGGCTTTAAACAAGCCCGATGTGAGTAAACATGGAAGCGCAGGCTGTACAAACACTCCTGAGAATGGGCTTATCCTTGGTCAGCAGGCAGGGATGTGCCAGGAGGGCAAAGGAAAAGGCAACCCAGGAGGGAGAGGAGCTGTGGCCTCCGGAGCTGGTCCTTTCTGGGGGGTGGGATGCAGGAGGCAGCGGCTCAGAGCATCCCCAAACCCACTCCCACGTGCCTCGTTTGGCTCTGATTCAGCCCAAATCCCCCACGGCGTGAGCTGGGGCGGGGATCACCTTGGCAGGGCACGCCCTGGGCAGGGTTTGCTGGTCGTGGACGTTTATTATCCGCAGGGGCTGAGCTGAGGCACGTGCAGGAAAGCAGCCACGATCCTGGAATAATGTTATCTTAGCAAATGGGTTTGTTATGGTTGTCGGCTTCCTGGAGGAGCCTTTCTTAATCTGGAAAAGCAGAGGGCCCAACGCGGCGGGAAGTTTTTCATTATCGGCTCCGAGGAGTTCGGAGATGAGAGATTAGAGGGAAAGGCACAAATCCACTGCTTCAGGAAAGAAAAGTACAGGATTGCTCTTTGGAAATGCTGGCTGCATCCAGAGCACAATATTGACTCTGTTTGTATTGTATTATTGTATATTATTACATATTGTATATGCTATGCATTGTATATTGCAGATGTTATATATTATATAATGTTATTTATGATAATAATAATAGTAGAAGGAGTTGAACTCGATGCTCCTTGTGGGTCATCATTTCCAACTCAGAAAATTCTTTACTTCTGTGATCATTGTGTTGCATTATTAGATATGATGATGATGATGATGACAATGATGGTGATGACGATGATGATGATGATGATGATGATGATGATGATGACAACTACGATGATGATGATGATGATGATGATGAAGAATATGTAATGTGGTTATTTCCAGCCTCCACTCCACAGGCACAACCAGGACCTGCAGCCTGGTAAAGAATCAGAAATTTCTCAACATCATGGGGTGCACCCGCCAACCTGATATTTTTTTTCCCATTTGGGAAAAATAACTGTGGAAATTTTATTTTGTGCTGCAGGATTTCTTTTTTTTAAGAGGCACCTGCAGAAATTGAAGGTGATAGGTCAAGAGAGGAGTTTTGTTCATCCCCTGCAGCTGGATGGTCTCTGATCCAGCAAAGCAATGTGATTTCTTGTAAATACACATTTTTCCAGTGAAAAACTCCTTACGTGTCTTTTGCTTGTTATCCAAACCTGAGCCCTAACACAACTCCAATGGGTTTGGAATCTGTCCATCAGGAACAGCCATGTCCTGAGCAGGGACTGAGCCTCTGCAGCCTGGATTTGAGCAAGAGCTCAGGTTTAAATCTGGCTTCAGAGGTTCTTTGGCACAACACCCAACAGCCAGGGGAGAAGAGGTGTAGATCTACATGTCCAGATATTTAGAGACAGAGATACAGATATACAGGTAAACCAATTTGGGGGACAAAAATTACAATGAGGAACACTAAAAGGAGAGTAAAAGGGATGGAAACAGCAGCACATGGGATACAGAACCAGAAGGTCCCATCCCAAGTGGGTTTCACCTTAATACAGCCAAACGTAGGCACTGAAACCTCTCGCTGCTGCTCCATGAAGGATTTATCCCCAAACATTTGGGCTCGCTACCCAAAATAAGGAGGATTTAAGGCCTTTTCCTAGACATCTGTGCTCGTATCTCTCCCAGTACACTGCTGGCATCCATCAGCGGAGCTCCACGTCCCCGACCCGTCTGTCCCACATTTTCAGCCTCTCCACACCACAAGGGGACTGTTGTCGGGGTTTTTTTATCTCCTTCCCACTCCAGTTTTATCAGTTGGTTATTTATTTGGGTTTATTGCCTTCCTTGTTCGTTTTGTCGTTTCGTTTACTCAGTCCCCCAGGCTGCTGAAATGAGGCACCGAGAAAGAAAATATAGGACAAATAATTATTATTTGCATGTTCTCTGGAACAAGCCAAGAAAGAGTCTCTGGGGAGAGGGTGGGATTCGCCTCTGTTTGTTTCCTCAGAGGCAATATTAAATGGAAAAATGTGGAAAGGCGGCTGGAAGAGTTAACCCTTCCCAGAGCCCCGTCTCTGCACCATGGAGAGGGCTGAGATCCTCCAGCAGCAGGAAGGAGACAGAGGATGAATCAGAAAAGGTTCCCTGGTGCTTTTGGCTTCCCACCAAGCAGAAACAATGGAAAGAACAAAAGTCAGGAGGAATCCCTGGCAGGGAGCAGAACAAAGCCCTGCAGTCTGGGCAAAGCCAAGGGCAGGGTTATCCTTTTCCCATATAAACTCACCCCTCCCCCAAAAATCTCCATGCAATACCCCAGTGGCGTTGTTAGGAGCAAATCCCAGCTGGATCTGGTGAGGAATTCCCAGGCCTGGCTGTGGAGGCGTGTGGCACGTGCCGGGCTGAGGGCTCCGCTGTGTGGGATGCTCTGCTCAGCATCGCCCCGGGGACCAAGGACCAACTGTGCCTCCCCCAGGGGCAGCTCCAGAGGGAATATTTGCATGTCTCTCACTTTGTACCAGTTTTGGGGCTTTGATTGTTTTTACTAGCAGGAAACAAACCATTGATGCCTCCAACACACATGACACACTAATTCTGGGAAACTTGGTTTTTCCAGGTCCAAATAGCACCTGAAACATCAGCCATGACTGGAAAACCTGGAACACCAACACTTGCAGTAATCCATTAAAAACAGGACAGAAGGGAGGAAGGGAGGGAGGGAGGAAGGAAGGGAGGGAGGAGAGGGGGAGGAAGGAGGGAAGGAGGGAGGAAGGAGGGGAGGGAAGGAAGGAAGGAAGGAAGGAAGGAAGGAAGGAAGGAAGGAAGGAAGGAGGAAGGAAGGAAGGAAGGAAGGAAGGAAGGAAGGAAGGAAGGAAGGAAGGAAGGAAGGAAGGAAGGAAGGAAGGAAGGAAGGAAGGAAGGAAGGAAGGAAGGAAGGAAGGAAGGAATTGTGGAGATTTGTTTATACTGGAGACAGAATTTCTATAATAAAGAGCATCTTAACTGCTTTAAAATCCTGTGCTTCCCATTTTCTTCACAGTGCCAGGTCCTTGCTCTTGAGGACACGGTCTAAGGACTGACAGGAGATGTGTCATCTCTTTTCACTTCCCTTCTCTTCTTCAAAAGCAGAAAAAGCTTTCAAAGAGACCGAGCCAAAGGCCTCCTTTTTAAAAAACTACACACCTCGAACAGTTTTATGCACCCCAAAAAAGCACACTGTGAACAGCAGAAAAGGGATTTTCCTTTCCTCTCCCGTCTCCCTGTGGCAGCCCCTCCAGGGATGGTGAAGCAAAGCAGGCACCAACTCTCAGAGGGGCTCTGGCTGCTCTGTGGTGCTCCAGGGATGTGGAGCAGCCAAAACCCCCAGAATTCAGGTGGGATAACATCTGGTTTGCATTACCATCTCCCTCTTGAGGTTTCTCTTGTTTTTATTCTTTCTCCTCATTTCCTTTTCTCTCTGCTCGCTCTTTCCCACCTTCCTTTGGGAGCAAGCAGCTCAGCCCAGGTTCTCCCTGTCTTTCAGTGTCCATTTTCCCTTGTGTTTGTTTTTCCACCTAATATATCCTCACCTCGAAAGTAAGTGCTGAACCCGGGGGTTAATGGGCAGCTTGGGAAAACTCTAATCAAGGCCATTCCTTGCCATGACGATCCTGCACGACCCCGAGTAAGACCCTAAACCCCAGATCTCACCTCCTGAATCCTGGGGGTATCTGAAGATGGATGAAGGTGTGGCCTTTAGTGTCCCTAATTTCACGCAACATCTAGTATTGGGCTATTGCTTTTTAATCCCCAAATTCCCTGAGATTTTTTTAAGATGCCTGAATTGACCATGCTTCAATAGACTCAGTCTGCTCCTCATCATCCTGCTGCTCCTTTCCCTCCATCCCTGGTCCGGGTGTCCTTCCCTGCCTCTCATGCCAGGTTTCTGTAGCATTGGGGCTGCTCCTGGGCAGCACAGGGCAGGGGGAGCACAGAGACCCTGAGTTAGCTCTGTCATGGTGATTCTCTGCAGTGAGCACAACCTGGAGATGTGTTCATACCCTGCAGAGCCTGGATGCTGCCCTCTGAGCAGTACAGATTTGCACCCACGGTGTACGACAACAAAAAACCCCTCCCTGTTTAGCGAGGAGGGGAGGGATATATTCAGGGTATTTTCTCCTCTCTGTGCACCCCAAAAGCTTGGATTCGGCCTCGGTGGAAGCTTCCAGCTTTGCTTACAGGCTGTATCAAGCAGGGAGGTGCTGAGGTCCCTGCTCAACATAAGACTGTGCTTAAGGGCTGAAAAAAAGTGCAGTTTTTTAAGTGAAAATAGCAATTAAATACTGAAACGTGGCCCCAAGTGCCTCAGCAGCTCAGGGACAGTGTGTTGTTTAGCCAGCTCTGACTGTGCCCAATGCTTCAGCCACCTGAAAATGTCTCAGATGCTCTGAAGGATCCCTGTGGTCTCTACTTTTTAATTTAGAGCAAAAAGCAGCTGTTACTGCGAATAATTACCCTTACATCTGGATTACACAGTGTTGTTCCCTTCACAACTCCAAAACATTGTTCCTTGAGGACTTGTATTTGCAGGGCTGTCAATCCAACACCTTTCACGGCGCTAAATTCATTTACAAGTGGGGGGAAAATAAAAAACCTTTAAAAAATAATCAAGGCACATTAAAGAACGATTTGGGAGCCCATCCGCCTCCCAGGCTTGCTTGGCTGAACTTGATATTAATTAGGCTAAATCCAAAGGCAGCACCTTCCCCAGGAGTTGGCTGGAAAGCTCTCACCACTCACCCCGTGGCTGCAATTTCCAAGGGTTTTACCTAGTTAAGGATTATAATCTTTAACAGCTGCCTGATTTACTCAGCTCATTCCCTCGGAGATGCTGACACCATCCTCGGCCGACAAATCCCGTCCCGTTCCTCCTGCCATGGCTTCTTTGAGGCTTCTGCCTTTATAGGAGTGAAAGTATGTGATGGAGACCTCCAAAAAGATAAAATCCTCCTCCTGCCGCTGGTCAGTAAAGAGGTGGGAGTTTGCTTGCCGTAAATCCATGAGCTCTGCTTGCCAGGTTCGTGTCGGCCAGATAAATTTGGCACTGACCGTGTTGTATAATTAGAAAAAAAGAATTAAAAAAAAAAAAGAAATCAACCCAAAGCAGCAGAAATGCTTGTGGGAATGTGTCAGTTTGCTGGCTGGGAGGACAACAGGGGAAGTTTAGGCTGCTGCGAGGGCCGGCATCGCCGAGGGGTCGGCATGGCTGGGGGTCAGCGTGGCCGGGGGTCTGCATGGCCAGGGGTCTGCGGGGGTCTGCATGGCCAGGGGTCAGCATGGCTGGGGGTCTGCATGGCCAGGGGTCAGCTTGGCCGGGGGTCTGCATGGCCAGGGGTCAGCATGGCTGGGGGTCGGCATGGCTAGGGGTCGGCATGGCCGGGGGTCAGCATGGCCAGGGGTCTGTGGGGGTCTGCATGGCCGGGGGTCAGCATGGCCAAGGGTCGGCATGGCCGGGGGTCTGCATGACCAGGAGTTGGCATGGCCAGGAGTTGGCATGGCCAGAGGGGTCAGCTTGGCTGGGGGTCTGCATGGCCAGGGGTCAGCTTGGCCGGGGGTCAGCATGGCCAAGGGTCTGCATGGCCGGGGGTCTGCATGACCAGGAGTTGGCATGGCCAGGAGTTGGCATGGCCAGGGGTCTGCATGGCCGGGGCTCAGCATCCCTTCCCAGCGGCTCCCACAGCCCTGCTGGGGCTCGTCTCCATCCCAAGCAGAAAAGCTGCTCAGGCTTCCTCTGAGTGCCTGACCCGGGATTCGGATCGCTCTCAGAGTGGGGAAAAGGCCTTTCCTGCCTGAAGAGCAGCGTTTTCCCTGCCAGGTTCAGGAAGAACCAGAGCCACATGATCGAGGTGTCGGTGCTGGGAGAGCTGAGGGACAAAAGCGGGCAGAGGGGCTGGGGTCTCACACCCTGGCTCCACGGCAGCATTTTGTTTTACATCCCCAAGCTCAAGTGAACATTCCCATTTTCCCAGGCACAGCAGAGCCCTTCCCCGTTTATTTCTTCTCCCAGGAGAGGCTTTCTGCAGGACATGTGTTATCAATTAGGTCCATTAGTTCAATGTACGTCTGGTTTTGCTTTTGTCTCCTGGCAAAGCCCAGTAATTCTAATTATTATTAATAGTAATGGCAGTAATATATATTTATATGTGTGTGTGTGTATATAGAGATACAAAAATAGCAAGGCAGCCCCAGGGAGCTGATCCACAGCCACGTTGAAGCCCTGGACCAGAACACCAGATGAAGCAGGAGCATTTCCCTCACCCTTCATGGTTTCTCTCCCTTACACTGCACTCCAGGTAATCCCTTTTTTTTTAATTTTTTTTTTTTTGCTTCTTGGGTTTCAGCATAGGACAAATGTAAACATGCAGATTTGCAGGCGGTCCCAGAGGCAGGATTGAGTTTTAGCTTCCTAAAGACTTTTGGTGTGCTCTGCCCAAGCCATCTTCAGCTCTCCAGCTCAGCCAGGGATGGATTTGGACCAAAATGGGGATTCCTGGGCATGATTCCTTGGCCTGAGGGGATGAGTCTCATGCCTCTTGCTCCATCAGACCATCCTCCACCTTCACCTCCCTGCAGGTGAAGGCACATCGGTGTCCCCTGAAGGGAAAAGCAGCCAATTCAGTCCTTTATTAAGTACTCGAGAATCCAGAGATGACAAATCCGCAGTGAAGGGAAGAAACAATAAAACCTTTGAGTGCTGGAAAATGAGGAATCTGGAGAAGCGTCGCTGGCAGCATCCCGTGGCACTGGGAACAGCCACCCCTTCTGCCTGGACAGAGCACAGGATGCTCCAGGGAACTGCTCTGGCACCAGGAGCCTGTTCCTGTGGCCTGAGGCTTGGTACCGATGCAGGACATCCCCTGTGCCACCCTCCTGCTGCCCCACAAAGCCATCGCCAGCTTTCCCTGCCTCAGCACCCCCTTCCCTTCCAAAGGGTGTTCCTGGCATCGATGCTGGGCTCATTTCTTCCTCACCAGGTAAATACTTGGGGATTGTGTGGGGTTTTTGTCTCTCTGGGTGATCTTTAGGGGCACCTGGTTAAAAGTGTGGGGCTGTCACCTGGAGGAGCAAGGTGATAGTTTTAACTGGATTTTCTGCTCCTGAACAGATACTTGAGGCAGAAGTTATGGCTACACCAGGTGGAAATCTCCCTCCCTGTTCCCAATAAATTCATTTTCAGCTGGTGCCTGTGCAGTGTGGGATATATTTGGGGCAAAAGTGAATTTTAGTGTGAGGGGAGGCACATCCTTTATATCCCTGTAGGAGCTGCTGAGGGGGAAGGTTCTCAGTTGAGTCTGTTTCTTTAGGATTAAACATTAGGGAGAAATTCTCACACCCCTGGGACAGTGGTGAGACCCTGGCCCAGAGAAGCTGTGGCTGCCCCATCCCAGGAAGTGCCCAAGGCCAGGTTGGATGGGGCTTGGAGCAACCTGGGATAGTGGGAGGTGTCCCTGCCCATGGCAGAGGTGGGATGAGATGAGCTTTAAGGTCCCTTCAACACAAACCATTCTGGGATTCTGTGATGATGAAAAGCAAACTGAGCTTTCCTCCCCAATAAAACACATGCAATCAGCCAAATCATTACAACATAACGGGGAAATCAATTGCATTTGCTGGGGGAAAATAAAATCCCAGGCACTCTGCTGGGAGCTGGAGGGGGTGACATCAGGCATCCCTGAGCTGACACGGCCCAGGAAAAGGAAGGGCTTTATCTCACCGTTGGCCCCTGTGCAGCAGGGAAGAAAGAGCTCTGACTCAGGGAGGGTGTGCTGAGAATTTCAGGAGGAACACACGGACAGGGTTATTCCAGGATGTGAGAGTGCTGTTCCAGCTTACATCAATCCTTTTAACTCCATATTCCTATTACCCTGACAAAAGAACATCCTAATTCCTGAGGAAAACCAACCTCCTTCATTTAACATCCCCAATTCCCTCGGGGCTCACAGGGACTGATTGACCACTGGGCTCCTTCAACTTGAGTTTCTTTTTTACCAATAACCAATCCTGTAGCAGAACCAAGTCAGAATAAACCTTTTGGGCTTCTAAAGGGGATGGTTTTGTTCTTTACTTAATGAGCTGACCCTATAAAGGGGTCAGGATCACAGTAAGACAAGGAATGCCCCGCAGCCCCCAACAAAACAACTTTTGCAGGACCATGTCCCCCTGAGAGCCAGGTGTAACTTTAAATACAGATTTATTTCAGGTTTGCTATTGACGCACAAACAGCAGAGATCGATGTTCAGTATACATGGTATACACAAAGCAGCCAGTACCATCGGCATCTCCGTCCTTCTGCTGCACCCTCAGCAAAAGAACCACACACAAGGAATCCCTCCCCTCCTCAGGAATGAGGCTGACAATTTCTTGGTGGCTTAGAAACCAGCTGTGGGATGGCAAGACTCTAAAGGGCAGCTCCTCAGAGCTCTGTCCCCAGAGGAAAGCGCAGCGGGCTCAGATATGCAGGAAAACCCTCGGAAAATGGATGGCACGTTCATGGGAATGGAGACCTGGAAGGGATTTCCTAAGAACATTAACTCCCGTTCCCTGCTGTGCAGAGCAACCACAACATCTGCTCCTGGCTCTGTGGAGCAGCGCAGAGACCTAAAATATCGTGTTGAAAAAGGCTTTACATCAATCCCGGGAGGAAGAGCCCACAAACGTTGTCACCAGGAGTTTACGAGCTGCTGGAAAGACCCCACAAGGGAACCCTCGTGCCACCTGCCCCGTTCCTTGTCATTCTCACCTTGCCCACGCCTTCTGGAGCCACCGTGGGGCAACGGAGCCTCCACGTTGCACCTCCAAGGGACTGAACAAGCAAGGCAGGCTCCAAGCCTCTACTTGCTGAGATGGCATCTTCTGTCTACCCCAAATCTGCATCTCATCCCTAAAACACCTTTCTGCTGATCCCAGTAACCGTGTAGCTTGACCCAGAAGCTTTGGCCTGCTCACAGTCACAGCTTGTTGATTAAGAGGCACCTTCATCAGTGACAAAGCAAAAAATTCAGTGCTGCCTGATGATTCAATCTGAGCAAGAGACCTCAGTGATGGCTTCAGTGGGGTTTGGGAGAGGGAAAACAGCCTCTGACCACAACGGGCACGACGCTACAAAACCGTCAGAGGTGCAGAATAACCCCAGAATAACTGGAGGGGGAAACTGGTTGTAGATGCTTTGCAGCAGCAAGAGGTCCAACAGTCCCTCTTTCCCTGCATGCCTGAACCCCCTCTTCCCCAGGAAAGCCAAAGACCCAAATCAATCTACCCCTCCCTCAGCTCAAAAGTGATGCCAGGGAAGTCACCCCAGCTCTGACAGAGCTCAGGAGATCTCAGGGAGGCTTTAAACAGAGCAAAAATACCCCAACCTGGTTGAAGGTTGGAGACTATGGGATGTCTGGGCATGGCATACTGGTCCCGTTAAGCATTGAGCACCATTTCCAGAGCAGAGTAAAGTATCAGCGACTGGGGGGGCTGTGTCTGACCCTGTGGAACTACAGCACAGTTGCTTGTTGCTTTTTTTGGAGTGACAGCTCAAACCTCAGGTCCTCAGTGATCCCTGTTAGCCCTGAAAAGCTTCAGGTGGACCAGGCTGTAAAGGAGCATCCGGATGTTCACACAGCCCCATCCCAAAGCACCATAGGAAACCTCAGGCAGGTGAGATCCCCTGGGAATAACACCAGCCCTGCTATGCAAGGTTTACGTCCGTCAGGAGGGGAGGAAGGAGGTTAAAAAAATACAGAGTTAAGCACCATAAAATTTACACTGGTCAGGTCATAAACATGAGGAGAGAATGAAAATAAAGCCACCACCTTCCAGCCTGACCCGGGGATGCTGCTGGGACAACAAAGTCACCACCAGCAAGCCCTGGAGGCTTCAGTCCCAGTGCCTCATCGCACCGGTGGTCATTGCATTGGTAAATTCTTTTGGTCCCGTTTAGTATGAGTGTTGGGGGAGTCCAGGGAGAAGGGAGGTAGGGTTGGTCCTGGCAAGGTGGGGGGAGGCTTCATCTGTGCAGTTTAGGGGCATCTCCCTGCCTGTACCACAGATCCATCACAGGCAGTGACGATCCTCCTGGTTTCCATCTGTCCCCCCAGTTCCCAGCCTCCACCGGTGGTTCCGTGTCGTTCAGTGGCTTCGAGGTAGATGTTCATTCCCGCTCTGTCTCCAAGTGACCTGGTTGGTAAAAGCCCTCTCTCCCAGGTGCATGGGGTTGTCCCCACACCCAGGTCCCTTTTTATTCCCATTTTTTCTTATTTTTCCCCCTTTTGCTATGTGCTATGGACATCTCCCCCACTCCCAACCTCTGGCGGCCGCTTGGCTGCACCCAGCCACAGGAACACCACGCCCTTCCTTGCAGACACCCCTTGACCTGCTCAGCACGGCCTCAAGGTGCAGAAATCCAGCTCCTGCGGCTTCCTCCGAAAATTGCAACTCTCCCGGGGCAGCAGGCGCCCGGTGGGGACCAAGCACTTCAACGCCCGTCTCTTGAAGCCCCGACCGCAGCTCTTGGAGCAAGGAGACCACGGCCCAGCTTCCCAGGCCGGGCAGGGCTCCCCGCACAGGCGCACGTCGGCGGGGCGCTGCGCCGCGTCGCACTCGGCGGCCGGGTGGCCGTAGGAGTCGCGGCAGGCCACCGACCGCTTCTGCAGGCCATCGCCGCAGGTGACAGAACACGCCTCCCAGCCGCCCACCGCCCACTTGTAGGAGGGGCGCTTGTAGCTTGGCCTCCCGCCATCCAAGCGGTTGGACAGGCTGAGGACGCTGTTGTTGAGGTCCGGCGGGGTCTTGCCCTCCTTCTTGTAGGAGGACTTGTCCTCCTTGCTCTCCTTGGGGAGGTAGAAGGAGTAGCGTACCCGAGGAGGGGTCATCTTTCCCACGGAGAGCACCTCCAGAGTCAGGGGCTCCTGGATGGGCTTGAAGGCTTGGAGGCTCTCGACGGCGGTGCCGGTGCCGCTGTACCGCAGGACGCTGCCCTTCACCATCAGGTCCCTCTCGACGGCCGAGACGATGAAGTGGCCGTTCAGCAGGTACTTGCCCTGCGCGTTCTTCAGCGCCAGGTAGTTGTCGTCGCTGATGAGTCCTTTGTAGCCCCGCTGCCGGATGTCAATGTTGGAGGCGCCCGCGGGGATGACCACCACAAAGTTGTAGCCGTGCCTGAAAGAGAAGAGTGGGCAGGGCAGGACATCAGGCACAGGGACATCGTGCCACTGCATTCCTTCAGCCCTCTATAGCTCCTGCCCTGAGATCCTCCCACCCCTGCATTTGTCTTCATCCTGTGACAATCATTTTGAATCCCCTCCCTGCGTTGTTTTGTCTAGGCTGATGTCAGCCAGCTACAGGAAGATGCTTCAGCTCCCCTGGCTCAACAGCACTCCACCAGCAGAAGTCAACAGAACATTAAATGTGTCCTGCTTCTCCTTCAGAGCCAGCCCAGGTCTCCGTGCAGATGGACACAAGCGCCAGCAGATTTTGCTTGGGATGGATTTATCCCATCACCATCTCCATGACCTCCCTGCATCCCCCACACCAAAACGCAGAGCTGGGAGAAGGGGAAGCACACATGGTCACCAAACACTCACATGGGTTTGGTGAACAAGCCCGACACCTTCTTGCAGCTCCTGTTGTCCCCTCCGCAGACACTGCATTTGTCAAACTTCTTCTTGGAGCCCAGCCTCCCATCACAGCCCGCCTTGATGCATTTGCCCTGGACGCAGACCGAAGTGGAGTCCGGGGAGCAAGGGGTGCCATCCACAACCTAAACCAGGTGAGCAAAACAAGCTGCTGCATTTCCCTCTCACACCCCCGAGGCCCCCCAGCTGTGTCCATCCCACCCCAATCCCTCCCACAGGCCCTGAGGAGATGCCAGCAGGCACCATGTCGCTCTTCGCTCATGTTCTGCTTTGCAGGCAGGATTTTTGGGGTCTCTGAGAAGAGATGGATGGGACTACATCCCTTTTCTGCTCCCATCTGCAGAATTTCCTGCCCTTTCCGTTGCAGGGAACAAACTGCACAGGGGGCACTGCTAACACCACCCCACTCAGTCCCATGTCTGGATGCCCACCCTGTCCTGCCCATCGCTTCCCCAGTACCATAATTATCATCCTCTACCCCAGGACTACAGGAATATGCCAGAGGCACCTTTACAAGAGGTAAAAGCGAGGACTTCCAGAGGAAGACCCTCCATGGACCAACTCCAGCCCCAAGCTGATTCATACCAGACTGGTGGACTCCCCTCCTCTACCACCTCATCTAACACCATCCACCCAGCAGACAAGGAAGATCTGTTCATTTCCAAGCAGCCTGCAGCCATCCCACTGTCCAGGCACTGACCCTGGGGGTCTCTCACCAACCTTGGGTGCCAGCACGTAGAAGTAGCCGGTGCCGTTAGCCCGGCAGATGAGCTTGCACTTATCCCGGGGCGAGACACCAGAGTATTTGGGAACCCAGGAGACCGAGGCAGTGAGGCGGTTCGTGCTGTGACTGTAGCCATTGAAAGCCTCACACTGCTCCTCACGGAAGCTCTTCCCTGGCACTGAAAATAAGAGGGGTGTGGTGTTGGGCACCAGCCTGGACCTCCAGCTTTAGTTTTAGGGGGTTGTTCCAGCTCAAGGCGAGCTCCAGCCCTTACCCGCAGCAGCACAGGGCTCCAGGTTGCAGGAGCGGTACTTGACACGGATGCCCTCGCAGTAGGAGCCCCCGTTGGCGGGCACGGGGTCGGTGCATTCCCTCCTGGCCAGCTGCACCCCCCCGCCGCAGGTCCGCGAGCACGGCCCGTACGGCGCCCACCTGGCCCAGCCACCGTCCACCTGCAGGGATGGACGGGATGAGGCACTGCACACCCTTCAACATCGCCACAACTCACAGCAAAACCTCCAATCGCCCACAAACCTTCCCTGTGACGGGAATCCAAGGGGCAGACACTGATCTCTTCTCTGTGGCAGGACCCAAAGGAGTGGTCTGGAGTTGTGTCAGGGGAGGGTTAGGTTGGATATTAGGGAAAGTTTCTTCTCCCAGAGGGTGGCTGGGCACAGAACAGGCTCCCCAGGGAAGTGGTCACAGCCCCAAGCCTGGCGGAGCTCAAGAAGGATTTGGACAATACCCTCAGGCACGTGGTGTGACTCTTGGTAATGGTCTTGAGAGGGGACAGGAGTTGCACTCAATGATCCTTGTGGGTCCCTTCCAACACAGCAAATTCTGTGAAACTTGCCCAGGGCTGGCTGGAGCAGAGCAACATCCTCACTCCTTGAGAAATACATCATACCCAAGGGATCTCCTGCTCTTCCCACATCAGTGTCCCCATGCTGGGTCTCCACCATCAGGAGGTCGGGGATAGCTCCACCAGCACCCACTCAGAGTGACCCTGTGGGATGCTTTTGGGGCTCCTGGCACAGGTACTCACCCTGTACTTACTGACGTTGTGCCTCTCCACGCAGGCGCCCTTGAGGCAGAAGCGGCCGTCGCCGCAGCCGGTGCCGTCAGCCCAGGGGAAGTGCCGGGTCTGGCAGACGATCTGCCCACGCGCCTTCCCCGTGCACCAGAGCTTGGCGCAGTACTGCATGTAGGGGCAGGGCTTGGAGCCCACCCCGAAGGCCAGCTCGCACTGCTGGTTCAGGCTGTAGCTCGTCCCCGGCAGGTCTTCGGGCAGCGGGATGGGTTTGGCAGGCTGGTCCAGCAAACAGTCCCCTGCAGGAGTGGGGAGAGGGGGTCTACCAGGTCCTGGGGAATTGTATGGAGCAGAGTGGGGAGGGAAAGCACCGCTGCAGGGGGATGAGGGAGGGATTGGGCCAAAACCACCCCAGTGCTACCCCAGGGATGCCCTCGATCTTGGCTGCATCTCGGACGCAGGTGATTCCATCTCCTGGGGATGCCAGAGCTGCGCCAGCAGCCTGAGGGCAGATGTCACTGCTGGGGACACCCAGGAAGTCTGGATGCTACAGAAATGCTGCCAAACTCCCATTTCCCTCTAAATTTGTTTACGGAGCCAGGAGAGGAAGTGCCCTACAGCCAACCATCTCCTCCCAGTAAACACCTGCAGGGACAGACCTGTTCCTAGGGGACAGGGACACAGCAGGGCTCACCGTGGCCACTGTCGAGGAAGTCGGTGATGATGGCAGCGCTGCAGGCTGACCAGGGGTTGGCACGGTCGATCTGGATGAGGGTGGGGGACATCATATGGTTGGTCTTCAGCCGGCCAAAGACCTCCTCACAGGCCTTCACGTTGTCGTGGGGCATGTTGAACACATGGCCTGGGGGTGGGATAAGGGAGGCAGCATGAATAACCCAGCACGGCACGATGAGCAGGGACCCCCCCAGCTTCTTTCAGGGGAAACTGAGACATGAAGTGGGGCAGACCCGCCCAAGGCTGGCAGCTGTGGACAGCCCAGAAGAGTCAGCAAACATGCCAGCTCTCTCCCAGATGCCTCACGCACATGGAAAGCACACGGGAAAGGAAGGGCAAGGGAAATTGTGAAGAGAAGGTGACAGGTGACTTCAGCACTTGCCCCGCGCTCCCCTCCCAGAGGTAGGTGTGCCCTCTGCATGTTATTTCAGGACTCCTGAATCCTGGAAACCCAGCTGTGGTAGCAACCATGAGAGCAAAGCCTTTTGCTTCCTCAGCAGCCCTTTCCCACCTGGCTCAGGGGGACTCTTGTACCCAAGGCACAGTTTCCCTATCACCATGTGCCACCTGTGGTCTCATCTCCCAGAGGCTGGAACCAGGGCTATTCTGAACCTTGTGAGCTCCTGGAATTCCCCCTGAGAGGAAGAGGAGAGCGGGGAGCCTTACCCAGCTCATGGGCGGTGGTGAAGGCCGAGGGCAGCCCATCGTCCTCGATGACGGAGCAGCTGCGCTTGGGATCGCACATGGTGCCCACGTCTGCCATTCCCAACGTGTCACAGGTGGTGGCACCACACAGGTCCTGCCAGTCACAGAGGGAAGGGGTTAGTCCTGGGCACAGCACAGACATCGCCGTTCCCCTTTCCCACCTCATCCCTTGTGTCCCACACACGGAGCTACTGATGGGAAGAAAGCCCAAAGGGAAGGGAAGGGAACCACACCAGGATACGGAGGCAGGAAACCTCAATCCTGACCCAGCCCAGGCTGCAACGGTGCGTTTGCACTTAACCCTGGCACCAGGGATAAGCATAGCATCCTGCCCTGCCTTCAGCAACAGCTTTTCCTACCCAAACAGCTCCTCCAGCCAGGGTGGAGCTGGTTTTGTCACGGAGGAGCCAGTCTGGTTCCCTTCTTCTTAAGTGTGAGCTCAAGGACTAGGCCCAGGTGGGTGGATGGGAACACATCTGGCCTTGGACTCAGGGCTGAACCCCTTCTCCATCTCATTTCTCAGCTTCTCCCAAGGAACAAGAAAGCCCTGGACCAGGTCCAGAGGTTTCCAAGGCTAGAGAAAGTGCTCCTGCCTTTCTAAGACACTCTGCAGCCATCCTTCAAGGAGCAACCAAGCCCAGCTGATCAAAGGAGGAACCAGCCCAGGCTTCCCTCCCAAACTGAGGACAGCCAGACCCTACATGGATATTGCCAGGAGAGAGGCTGGGAAGGGTCTCATCGTAGGCAGATCTGCCCTTCTCCAGGTGCTGGTGCTAAGAACAGTCCATTTAAGACACGCCGGTGCTGCAGCCTGGCAGTAACCCTGTCCCAGGTGCTCCCTTCCCCTGCTTGGTGTGGTTTTGGTTTGGGAGGGCTGGAGCATCATCCCCTCCCTTGGTGCTGCCCTGAAGCTGCAGGGAGGCCGTGCAGTGGGCAGGGAGCTGTTTTCCACATGAAAAGAAAAGTAAGGGACTCGCTGGGCGCTCCCATGCTATAAATAAGTGTGATTCATGCTCAGCACTCCCCAGCCAAAGCGCCTGGGTT
Organism: Monarcha castaneiventris obscurior; assembly: GCA_026261815.1. NCBI lineage: Eukaryota > Metazoa > Chordata > Aves > Passeriformes > Monarchidae > Monarcha > Monarcha castaneiventris. The sequence goes on from JAMPIT010000114.1 coordinate 4,887,146, forward strand.
GCTCAAAATCCTGCAGGAGCTGCTGTGCCAATATTTCCAGCAAGGTTTCCAAGCTGAAGGCATTCCCGCACAGGCAGGTTCAGCCGTGGGTAAATAACAGTCCCGATGACTTCAGAGAGCCCCAGCCAGGGCTGAGATGGCTTTAACAGGAGACCTGGGGCTATGGAGTGCCGAGGCACAGGCAAGACCGGGATCTCCAGAGAGGTGACGTGAAGAAACGTCTGGGTCTGCACTGGTGGTGGAAAACCCCGTCACACAACTGGGTTCAGCGCTTTGCTCTGCAACAATTTTCCCCACCAGCTGGGACCCTGCTGCATCCCTGCTGATCTCATCACACATCGATGTCAGCAGGGAGAAGAGGTGGCAACCCCACACTGCAGTGGCAGGGCCACCACTGATGGGCACAGGTTGATTCATGGTGCTGGCAAGCCCAGGGGCAGAGCCCCAGTCCCAAAACACCACCAAGAGCCAGTGCCATTGCCACACTGGGCTAATCCAGGGCTACAGCTTGCCCAGGCCCCCCTGCCCGTGCTCTGTCCTGCGCTGGGGGCCTGGGGGTGAGGATGGGGCATGGAGAGGGAAGTCACAGCGCCACAGCTCGCAGCTCCCTGCTCGCTGCTCTTTGAAGAGCTCTTTCCTCGCCAGCACAGCGAGCTTTGGCTCCCGGCCCAACACCTGCACTGACACACTGACCCACTTCTCGCTCTGAACCTCGCTGGGATACACGACCGGCGGCTCTTGGAGGGGTTTTCCCTCACTCCCCACCACAGCCTCCTCAGGACAGCCTGGGGATGCCAGGCAGCATCTCTGGGCTTTAATGAGAGCCCCTGATCCCCCACCTAAACACCTCCTTCAGCCCTGCCAGCTCAGGAGGGGAGGAGAGAGAAATGGAAGAGGTTTAGGGTGGGAAAGCGCCATGCAAAGAGCCAGCTCTGCCTTTGCTCACTGTCACCGGTGTCCCCCGGTGCTGGCTTGGACACAGGGAGGATGCTTGGCCCCCAGGGGGCTGCAGGCACCCTGCTCAGTGCATCAGCACTCTCCTGCCAGCCTGACCTTCCTGTAGGCAGCCTTCCAAGGCTTTTCATCATCCCTTGTGCACTTCTCAAGACATTCCACAGCTCAGTTAGGGGGATCCTTGTGGCTCGTACATTAATTCACCTACTCAGAGTCATAAGCACTCTCCCTACCACGGAGGCTTCCTGTGTGCATCCAAAGCAACTCCAAAAAGCTGAGGCTTGAGCTACGGTTTCCAAATTCCCCCACAGCATCTGCCACACGCTAGGCTGCAGCCAGATGTTCCTTCATGCACCATCCCTTCGGTTTCACAGCAAAGCAAAGATGTGCAGCAAACGTTTGCTGGTGAGACATCACAGTCCAGGATGGGTGGGAAGAATGGACAAGCCCTTTGCCGTGGCATGCAGGGATATTTCCAGGAGGCAGGAGAGCAGCTGAAGGCTGGATGCTCTGCAGGACCCTCCAACAAGCAGAGGCTCAGGTAGGAAGGGGCTTCTGCACCCACAAGCTGGTCAGGACTGAGCTTCCCAAAGGCAAATCCATCGTTCAGCACAACCGACGTCAGGAGGGAGCAAATCCAAGCAGTGAGAGAGCCCCATTCGTCAGCAACTCATCGACACAACTGAAAACTGCCTATCAACCAGCCTGGAGGTGAAATTTAAGTCGGGGGCTTATGTAACAGCTTTTTGGCAGGAAGATAAGCTTCGGGATGTCAGGGGACCACAGATGGATGCACTCAAGGAAGGCAGATGTCTCCCTGACCATGTGCCTTTGAATTGAGCTTGCTTTGGGATTTCAGGAATGGATGGTTTAGCAATGTGTAAAAAATGCAGCCCAGACGTGATCCACATCTTTTAAATCGCTGGGACCGACTCTGTCCCACATGCAGCTCCAGTGACCTCACTGGGTTTCCACCAGAGGTGGAGCTGGCTCATCCCTGCTGAGGTGTCAGCAGTGTCCTCCTCTTTGAGCAGCCCCGTGCAGGCAGGAGCTGCTCCAGCAGCCTGGGCTTCGATCCTGTCTGTGCTCCCATAGGATTTACAGCTGGCCTGGGGCGGCGGGGACAAGAAGACAGGACAGGACAAGATCTCACATGTCCTGCACAGCATCATTCCTGCTCCAGGCCATTGTCAGCCCTCGCTGAGCCAGGCGAGGGACAGCTGAACTGAGCTGGACACTGTTATCCTTCCCACCCACAAGTGCTTGACCTGGAAAAATGTTTTGGGAATGGTCTCCCTGCCACTGAGGGGAGTTCCTGACCTGTCCCTAATCCAAAAACATCTGGGCAGGGATAGGGGAAGGAGAAAATGCAAGGAGCCTTTGCTGCCAAAGCCTGCAGCAGCCAGGATAAGACGTGACTGTCCCCTCCAAGCTGGGCTCATCCTCCTCCCATCCCATCAGTGATTTTGGGATGCAGGCACTGAACCGATGTCCATGCTGAGACAGGACTACAGGGCAGGAGGAACAATGGGGGAAGGCTCTGGGAGCTTTGGTGTCACCCAGTGTGTGGGGGTGGGAGGATGCAGAGTTCATCCCACACCCCACATCACCACGGAGCCGTGCCAAAGGCAGCTCCAAGCCCCTCTCCCACCACAGGGACGCGGCCAGCCCACGGCAGCGGTGCCAGTGGCTCTCCCCTCTCCCGCACTCGAGGGCTGTAGCGCTGGCTGAATCTCTGGCGCTTCACTTCCAGCCCTGAACTGGGTCCATGCAGCGCAGCCAGCGCTGAGGAGAGGTCCAGGTTCTCAGGAGGACCTCGCGCATGAGTCAGAGGAAGCAGGGAGAGGTTTTTTCTTGGCAGGTGGCACTGTGAGCTCTTCCCAGCTGGGGAGGGGGAAGCGGGACCATGCTCCTCCTCTTCTGGGCTCAGACCTCTCGTTTCAGGGTGCACGCCAGAGCCGCAGGGCACTTGCTGCCAAGGCTCCTGCACGGAGGCAGGAGATAGAGTGGCAGGTTTCTGCCCGCGGGGCAACCTGCCTTTGGACACCTCCTGGCCTCAGTCACCCCACGGCAGGGATTTTTCCATGCTGATAGCCAAAACCTGCCCAGGAGACAGCAAGGGCCGGCTCAAGTCGGCTTGCTCCATGCCTCTGCTCCCCCCACCCCAGCATCAGAGAGTGGAGGTTCCCTCGGGACAGAGGGATCAGCCACAAGCACAACCTCCCTCACCACGCACACAGGTGACAGAACGCCTCAGCCCAGGGCAGGGCTCCATGACAGGGGGCACAGCTCCTCCGGGCCGCCCCCCCGCACCCACCTGCTTGGTGAAGAGGATGGCGGTGTCCCAGTACTCGGGGTGCTTGTCGCTGACCTTGTTCCACTTCTTCTGCCAGGCGCAGAAGTTGCGCAGGGTGAGGGCGGCGTTGCTGGTGACTTTGGGCCCCTTGTCATCCTGCCCGATGAGGAGGAACTTGACCACGGAGATCTGGATGGGGTTACGGATGCTGGGGTGCTTGTAGAGGCGGGCGGCCGTGGCCATCAGGGTGAGCAGGTAATGCTGGAGGTCATCCCCGTGGAACTTCACCATCGACTCGTCGGCCACCACCAAGGTCTCCACGTAACGCGGGACCGAGGCAAAGCGCTTGGCCCGACCGCCTTTCCCCCCCGCACGCCCCCGGTACTTGTCGAGCGCCTGCAGCACGCCGGGGGTGAGCCCGGAGCCCACGGCGCAGCGGGATGCTCCGGCCCCGACGGGGCGTTCGGGGCTGCGGCGCTGCAGGCGATGGAGTCCCCCGGCCGCCGCCCCCGCCAGCGGGCTGATCAGGTACTCGGCGCCCCGGTAGCCGAAAGCCCCCCGGAGCCCCCCGCACAGGCTGAGGGCGGCGAAGGACTCGCGGTCGGCGTTGACATCCCCCGAGTAGAAGCAGTGGCGCAGCGCGGGCAGCGGGCGGGCGGCCGCCCCCAGGTAGTGGGCGGCGAAGGCGGGCGCGATGAAACGGGCGTCGGGGGAGAGGTGGAGGTAGAAATCCTCCCCGAAAGCCGAGAGCTGGATCACCACCGCCTGCCCGCCCCGGGGCGGCTCGGCCGGGCCCCCCCTGAAATAAGCCGGCCCGTTGATGTCGGGGTCCAGGCGCAGGGGAGTGACCAGCGCGGAGTCGGGGTCCGGGGGTCCCCCCGAGGGCAGGCTCAGCCCCGGGGCGCCCAGCAGCAGCAGCGGCAGCAGCGGCAGCATCGTCTCGGCGGCCTCAGGCCGGCGGCATCGGGGTTCGGGGGAGGCGCGGGGGGGAGAAAGCAGGACCCGGCCCCCCCCTTCCTCCTCCTCCTCCTCCTCCTCCTGGACCCGCGGAGGCTGGAGGAGCGGAGCGGCCCCGCCGGTACCTGCTTTGCGGGGCGCACCGCGCTTTTATAGCTCGGGAGCGGGGCGCGGCTTGGCCCCGCCGCAGCCACTCCGGGCCGGGGGGCCGGAGCCGAGCGGGGCCGAGCGGGGCCGGCGGAGCAGCGAGCGGAGCCGGGAGAGAACCGCGCTCCGCCCGGGGCTGCCACCGCCTCCCGGGGCGGAGCGGGGTGGGGGGGCGGCACCGCGGGGAGGACGGGAGGGGATGGAAGGATGGGATGGGATGAGATGGGATAGGATGGGGTGGGATGGAACGGGATAGGGGTTTGAGATGGGGTGGGATGGGGGTGGGATGAGATGGGCGTGGGATAGGATTGTGTGGGATGGGATGGGATGGGATGGGATGGGATGGGATGGGATGGGATGGGATGGGATGGGATGGGATGGGATGGGATGGGATGGGATGGGATGGGATGGGATGGGATGGGATGGGATGGGATTGAAGAAATAGGATAGGGTGGGATGGGATGGGGTGAGGTGAGATGGGGTGGGATAAGGAGTGGGATGGAATGGGATGAGGTGGGATGGGGGGGGTGGGACAGGATAGGATTGGGCTGTTGGATGGAATGGCCTCTTCACTTTCATTCCTGCAGCAAAGAGGGAAACTCTGCAGCCCCCCAGGGATGCTCCCACCTGCCAGGCTCCCTCCTGCCACTCTCCAGTTTTTCTGGATCTTGCTCTAAGCAAAGGGACGGAGCTCTGTGACCCCGCGGGGAGGGGGCCTCTGGTTACAACAGGGGTGTGCAGGGAAGATAAAAGGTCACAGAATCATTGAGTCATGGAATAGTTTGGGTTGGAAGGGACCTTTAAAGGTCAGCTATTCCAGCCCTCCATCCTCTGCTCCGTGCTGGTATTTGGGACAGTTCAGTGGAGAGGGGAACCCGCTATTTGGCAGCTGAGGGCTTAGTTCCCAGATTTATTCAGGAAGATGAATGTTTTCCACAGCCCAGGGGTGCCTAGCACTGAGGTCTGGGCTCTGTCCCTCCACAACCTCCAGGCCCAATGAAACACTGCCCCAACAATTCCTGCATTCACACTGGGGGGATCCCTCTCCTCCCCAGCAAACCCAGCTCCCTGTGCAGCTCCCAGCTGGGGCAGAGGTGATTCCACTTCTGAGGAAGAGCTCGGCCTCCCTTCATCCCTGACACCAAAGGCAGCGCTCCATAAGTGTTAACATCTGCAGTATCCTTTCCTCTCAGACCACAGGACACCCTGTAGGGAGCACGTGGGAATTCCCCATGCCCACCAAACACAGGGAGCACCAGAACAGGGTGTGGAGGACGCTGGGGCAGTCAATGCTCCTGGGAGGTAGAAAGATCTCGCTGTGGATGGGATTTTTGGGGGCAGGGCAGCTGGGAGGAGAGCAGTGAAGGATCCTCAGCAACAACCTGTAGCAGAGGGACAGATCTATCAGCACCAAGAAGCACCATGGTTTGCTTTAGGGAGAAAATTAAGGCCTCTCCTGGACAAGCTGGCTTTGATGTGATGTCAGCAAAGGCTGAAATCCTTTGAAATGCAAGCGCAGCTGAAGAATGTGTGCATTTATGAAACAGAATTGCCTAAAGCACAGAGCCCACAGCCCACAGCCCACAGCCCACAGCCCGGCTCGTTTCGCTGTCAGTGCGTCCCCGTGCTGGGGTTTGCTCAGTCGTGTGCCTTGTAGCTGAACATGTGGCCCCAAAAAGCCATCTGGCTGCACTGGGCTGAGGGAATCGGGGATTTTGTCTGCTGGCCAAAGTGCAGCGTGCCCAGGGATGTCAGTAATGGGCAGCACAGGGAGTGGAGGAGTGAGGGAAGAGGGACTTGAGCATCTTGGGGTGCAAGGAGGCAACTTCTCCTTCCCACCGCCTTGCAGGATGAGTTTCTCCAAGGACCACAGCAGCACCCAGTGTGCCACAGGTCCCAAAGCTGCCACCAGCCACCTCAGCCCAGAGGTCATCCAGCCAGTTAGTCACTGCTGCCCCGGGAGCTCCAGCCCCTCCATCTGGGAGCTCTCATCAAGAGGATGAGTCAAACCGAACTGGCAGGAACTTTATCTCCAGCCTGGAAAACATCTGATTGCCTCCTGATGGGGAAAGGCAGGCAGAAAATGCGAGTGGTTTGGCTGTGCCTGGGCTGGGACCAGGCACGGGACTCGCGTGCCCCATGACGCTGAGGGTGCGCCAGCAGCCCCGGGCTGGAGGCACAGCCACGGATCAGCTCCGTCCCGGCCTCCCCCGTCCTCATCAACAGCCGGCAACCACCGGCCCCAAGGCAGGCGGCTCTGTTTGCAAACCAAACTGCACCGAGCCGAACCGAACCGAACCGAACTGAACCGAACTGAACTGAACCGGACCAAACCGAACTGAACCAAACTGCACCGAACCGAACTGAACCGAACCGAACTGAACCGAACTGAACCGAACTGAACCAAACTGAACCAAACTGAACTGAACCGAACCAAACCGAACCAAACCGAACCAAACTGAACCAAACCAAACCAAACCAAACCCAACTGAACCAAACCAAACTGCACCAAACCAAACCAAACCGAACCGAACCGAACCAAACCAAACCAAACCAAACCGAACCAAACCAAACCAAACCGAACCAAACTGAACCGAACCAAACCAAACCGAACTGAACCAAACTGAACCGAACTGAACCAAACCAAACCGAACCAAACTGAACCAAACCGAACTGAACCAAACTGAACCGAACCGAACTGAACCGAACCGAACTGAACCGAACCGAACCAAACTGAACTGAACCGAACCGAACCAAACTGAACTGAACCGAACCAAACCAAACTGAACTGAACCGAACTGAACCGAACTGAACCAAACTGAACTGAACCGAACCGAACCAAACCAAACCGAACTGAACCGAACTGAACCAAACCAAACCAAACCAAACTGAACCGAACTGAACCGAACCAAACCAAACCGAACTGAACCAAACTGAACCAAACCAAACCGAACCAAACTGAACCGAACTGAACCGAACCGAACCAAACCAAACCGAACTGAACCGAACTGAACCAAACTGAACTGAACCAAACCAAACCAAACCGAACTGAACCAAACCAAACCGAACTGAACCGAACCAAACCAAACCGAACTGAACCGAACTGAACCAAACCAAACCGAACCGAACCAAACCGAACTGAACCAAACCAAACCGAACCAAACCCAACCAAACCGAACCAAACCAAACCGAACCAAACTGAACCGAACCGAACCGAACCAAACCGAACCAAACTGAACCGAACCAAACTGAACCGAACCAAACCGAACCAAACTGAACCGAACCGAACTGAACCGAACCAAACTGAACTGAACCGAACTGAACCAAACTGAACCGAACCGAACCAAACCGAACTGAACCAAACCAAACTGAACCAAACCGAACCGAACCAAACCAAACCGAACCGAACCAAACCAAGCTAACTGCTGCTTCACTGTCCTGCCCACAGGGAGAAGAAAAGCTGCCGAGTACAAGGAGCACACGTTGGTCACCTTTCCAGGCAGCTCCAGCGGCTCCAGGAATGTTTCAGGGCACTCCATAAAAGAAGGAGGCACGCTTTTATTCCAGTTTTCCTCTTGCTCAAGGATGTGGTTTTTCTCTCTGGGGACGAACCAGCAGTTGCTTGCACCCCACACCTGCAGGCAGGAGCTGGTCTGAGGTAGCACCTTGGTGTCACTCCTCATCTTTCCAGGCACTCAGAGCTGAGCCTGGCTGCTCCTCAGCCCCTGCAGTTCATCTGGATTGGATGGAAATGGGATGGATACGTGTGACTTGCAGGAGAGCACATGGAAAGCGGGGAATGGAGATGGAAGATGCCTTTGGAACATTCTGAGCAGCTACAGAATAATGAAATATATTAAGGTGTATGAGGTGAATTCTGCTTCTACTTTGATTTTTGTCTGGACACTTTAAGGTAAAGCCTGTCTCACTCAGGCTTAATCCACTGCTCACTCTGATCTTGAAGTATCAGTGTGAGCTGCTCTGCAGTGTGGATTCTCCTTCTCCCACCTTCCTCTTGCTTCATCCCAAGCATCTCCGGGAAGCAACAAGTTACTTTGCTTCTTTTATTCATCGCCATGATGCAAATGTATTCATTTTAAAACACAAAAAGGGGAAAAAATAACCACCTCAAACCTCACATATCTCTTGGATGTTCCAGCTCACCAAAGAAATAGCTTTAAATAGACCATCTGAGGATTTTAGGCCAAAGATAGAGTGGAAAGGTGGTTAAAAGGCAGGGAAAACACTCAGGGCCTTTACTTGACTTCGGCTAAAGCGTTGGCATGTCAGAGGCTTGGGCTCTCACCCAAAAGTTCAAGCTGTGCTCTCCCAGTTCCCCATCACCTGGGCAGGAAGGAAGAGTCTCCAGGGGCTGAGGGTGAGTCAAAGGGCATTGTTAGTCAGATTTCCAGGAAAGAAAGGCTTGGAGAAAAAAAATCCAGCTGGGTTTGGTCGGGTCGTTGAGGGTGAGATACGCAAGGAACCTGAGCATGTGGAGGACTCAGGAACCTAAAACCTGCCCCACCCTTGGTGCAGGGAGACGCTGGATTTATGGAGCTTTATGCTGACTGGATGATAGCACAGGAGATGGGCAGGGTGCTCCTGCTGGGGTTTCCCACACTGTCCTGCACAACAGGGATTTGGGAGAGGAGGATCCTTGCATTAAAGGTCTTCAGGCACTTCTGTGTGTCCCATAACAGAACTCAAACCAGCCTGCTCCCCGCGTGCACAGGAGAAGGATCCCTGGGCCTCGTCCATTCCTGCTGCCTTCCCACACGGTCCTGACTCAAAATGTCACCTCTGGAGTCCGGCAGGGCTTCCACACAGGAATATCACGGTATGCTGAAAGAAACCAACAGAACTCTTGGTTTTGCCCCATTTCCAGCTGGTGTTGCAGGTCCGGGGGTTGCTGAGAGTTCATTCCCTCTGAAAGCATCTCAAATCCCCTCTCTTCACCCCCCTTGGTGTTTAGGGCTTTCTCCTGTTGGAGGAAGAGGGACACAGGTTTTTCCAGGGTGTTTTGAAACAGAACATGGAAATTTAGAGGAGCCAGATGAGAGTTCCACACATCCCAAACCCAGTATCAGTGTTTCTTATCACCTTCAGCTGGAGATTTACGACCCAGGACTCCCAGCACTGTATTGCTCCCACCTGAGGCAGGGCCCATCCTTGATTAATTCCCTTTATGGGATGCTCATGTCAGGAACAGAGGCACCAAAGGTGCACAGAGCCACCGAGCTTTCACAAGGGTGAGGCTGCGGGTCGGGGTGAGCCTGAGGGGTCGTTAAAATGATGAACATCTGGAATAAACCTGGGCTGATGGAGATTCCAGCTCTGGAGGGTGCTTATCACTCAGGAAAACCATTACAAAGTTCATTCGTTCTCATCAACCCATAAACCATGTGAGAGTGGAACAGAGAGGAGGGGAGATTTTTTTATTGTTATTATTTGTAGAAAAGAGTATTTTCATTCTAACATGCCATATTTATTTAGAGAATTTACGGGCTGCTTCGTAGGAAAAGCAGCCCTGCTGCCAGCTTGGAGGCGTTTGGAGGGCTTCAACCCCAGATCAGACACAGCTTTGGAGTTTCAGGAAGGCCCAGACAATCCCTGGAGGATCTTCTCGCTGATGCGCTGGTCTCAGGACATCTTGGAAGCCCCAAGACCCAGACAGGAAGCAGAGAATGCTGGAAATAGGATTTAGCCCTTGATTTTGGAAAGCCATAAACCTGCTTCCCTTACACCTGGACACAACTGGAGCTCCAAAGCCACCCTGAGGCAAGGCTGCCCTCTGGTGCCACGTCCTTGCTCTGGAAATCCCGGTGTGAAGCGGAATGAAGGCAACGGATGATGGAGTTACAAATTAAAATGCAAATAAAAATAGAGAATAAATACGGAAAATAGAGAAAATTATAGGGGGAAAAATCTAAAGATGGTTTAGAAATTAGAAGTGGAATCCTTACAAATCATATCAAATCAAATTAAACCATCAAATCCCGGGCATGGCTCTTGATGTGCCCAGCATCAAGGGCACCGAATGTATCAGAGGCAGCATCGTCAGCCGATAAACCGAGAGCCAGCCTGGATGTCCCTGCCCTCCCCTGACTCCTAAAAATCTTCCTTTCCCACATTTAGGGGATCCAGGAGAATTAGCCCAGCATCACCCTCACAGCAGCCAGCGCTCTGGTGCTGCTGATAAATCATCTCTGGGATGAGCTGCTGCACAGTGGGGGCGTTCAAATACAGCACCATGGGGAAGGAAAAGCCTTTTTTTATGGGGTGCTCAGGGTTTTGAGGCACCAAAGCCTAAATCACCGCCACTTTTAGGGCAGGAGGGCCCTCTCGTGGCTGTGGCCATGGGGGCAGGGGAGGGCAAGGCAGTGACTACAGATTCAGACTGGCACATTTCGCTGCTTAATTCACTCCCTGGCCCCAAATCGAGCCCAGATCTCCCCTTTCCTCAGAGGAGCAACCATTTCCCTGACTCCCCCTTACCAACCCTCACAGCCAGGATGGTTTCACTGAAGGTAACTTGGCAGGACACAGGCCAGGACTCTGATTTAAAGCCCAGCTGCTTTTCTGGGAGAGATTTCCGCCCACCTGATTGCTTTAAATGAAAACTATTGGAAATATTCCTTTTCCCATCAGGTGGGGTTTGAGCTGGCTGTCCCTTCCCTCTCACTTTCCCAGCAGATTCGCAGGGATGGATTTAGGGTTTCCCACCGCAGCGCAGGGCAGCACTGACATCTAGTGGTCTCATTTCTGGGGATTGGAGCTGCTGCTTTAGCAGCTCAAATAATTGTTCCAAGTGTCCCTGCTGAGGGCAGAAGGGAATAACTAAAACTCAGCCTGGAGCTGCAAATTTGGATGGGAACCGGTTTGCAAAGCAAAGAGGGGACAGCAAAGCACCCCAGACCCCCCCGAAACGCGGCAATCCTGCTGCTGCAGAGCAGGAACAGCAAACGCAATGTGGGGCTCATCCTGGGAGCTAAAAACCCCTCGGGAGCTGGGCAGGAGCAGCCCTCGGGGAAGGGGCAGGAGGGCCCTGCCCGCTGCCTGGCGCTGCAGGGCTGGGGACACGCAGAGGGAAGCGGGGCAGACGTTTCCAAGCTGCTTGATCAAAAGGGTCTCTAAATCAGAGTGACTCGGGAGTTAATGGCTTTCACATGCTCGGGCAGCCCCTGGAAATGAGAGCGGAGGGCGAGGTTTGGTGACGGCTCATCCTGCCAGGGGTCAAGAAGCAGGAACCCCCAAAAAAGTCTCGAGGTGCTTCATCCTTCGCTGGGAGGAGACGCAGAGGGGCAGCCAGGTGAGGTTTTGCTCTGTCCCAGCGCTTTTTTGGGTTGGTTTGTAACGAGCCCGGCGAGGCTACGAGGAATTCCAGCTACTGTTTGCAGAGCGAGCCGCTAATGAAAACCAGCGGTGCCTCCGAGCTAGATGCAAGCACGTCCTCCTAGATCAAAGATGCAGCTCCGGGAGCGGAAAGCCGGGAATAAATTACATCCTGCTGCCGGCAGCCTCACCTGTCCTAGTTCAGAGCAGGGGCAGCCCCTCCCTGCCCGCCCTCCTGCAGGAAGGCACAGCCCGGGGGGCTGCTGGCACCTTCAGTGGCCTTTGGGCTTGGAGGGGGCAGAGTCAGGGCTCACTTCTGGCTTCCTGTCCTGGCTCTGCGCTTTCCTGCCGGCATTGAAACACAAACTGTCCCCAGCCCGGCGAAGCTGCAGAGGGAGGAAAACCCACCCAGGTCAGTGGAAAGAAGCAGCTCCAGCTGCACACTGAGCTCCCTGCCAGGAGAGGAGGGGGCTGCTGGGGACACCCGCCAAGGCTCTGGGTGTCGAAGGAGCCCATTAGATATGGAGACATGGCCCAGACCAAACTACACCGAACCTGGGCTTGCTTCCCTCCCTCCCTGCAGTTTTCTGGATTGGAAGTGTCCCCTTCCACATCTGTATCACCGCCCACCACAAGCATCCAAAATTATTTTTAATTATTATTTCCTCCTCTGCTGTGCTCACAAACCCCACACCTTAAAAAGGAGTAACCAGAGCCTTGGCCCCAGGGCAGCCGCTGTGTGTTTACTGTACAGGTGGGGATGTGGCTTTCAAGTGGAGATAATAATAGAGAGGGAGATGTAAATACATCCTGGAGCAAAGGGAGAGCAGCCTTTCACCCCACACCTCGTTACCCAGCACTGGCCCAACTCTGGTTTCCCAGGAATCCTGAGGTGCCAAAGGCTGCTCTGCTCGTTCAGTTCTTTTTAAGATTAGGCTGAGAGGGAAAAACCCCTCAGTGTGGAGGAGCTGGTCCTTGGGCCGGCACTCACAGCAAGGTTAAAGGAGCACAGCCCAAGTCCTGAGCGAGTGCTACTCCCTGTAGAAGGTTTAGAAAATCAGGGCATGGAGCAGGATAGGATCCACCACCCCCAGACTGCAGCAGGGACATCCCAGGATGTTCCAGTGCTGCACAAAGGACACTCCAGAGGCCAGGAATTTCATGAACTAATGGAGAAGGAGGGCTTAAGAGGAAAGAAGGAGTAATATATACGTAGTGATTTCCCTTTCTCCGTGACAGCTGCTTGTTCCCTGTTTCTGAGTGGGTTCCTGGCCAGGGACAGAATGTTTCTGCCCATCTCCTGGTGTGTGCCACGCTGAGCACACAGCAGCTACCTGCATTTGCAGCCTGAGACTTTCACATTGCTGTAGGATTTTCCCTCACTGCAAGGGAATTCAGTTGGGAATTCAAATTCAGTCTGAAACGGGGTGAATGAAGGGTTTGTAAATGAAGTCACACAACACACACAGAGAAACAAACAAAAAAAAAGAGCAACAGGAGGAGCTGGCTGCATTGTATTATTCTCATAGGTATTTTCCACAAGTCTGATTTAGCCCGTTGTCTTATTCCAGCTGGCGGAAGCCCCATGTGGATCCAGCTGTTGGTTCAGAGCATGGAAACTCCTTGTACGTGTGTCCTGTTGGAGTTTTCCCTGGGGCCCAAAGCCCTCTCTGTCCCTGGCTAAGGGAAGGACATGGGAACCTCCCGAGGCACCTTCTGAAACGAGATGCTCTCCAGCTGGCACGGGCCGGCTGCTTTCCAGCTGGGAAGGGATGCTGAGAATCAGCCCTCTGGAGTAAATCCCTCCATGCTGCTGGAGGGGGAAGTGCGCCAGCCCCTCTGCCAGGGGCAGCACCCCCGGAGCCTGGGTAGGACCCGACCCGTGCGGGCAGCGCTGGGGCTGAAGAAGGGGTTAATACTGGGAGAGCAACAGGCTGGAGTTGACACTTGGAGGCAGGCGGGGCTGCCGGCGCCTGATTGGCCTCAAATCGTATCCAAAAGTGGGTTGGGGTTTTGGGGTTTTTTTTCTTTTTCTTTTTTTCCCCTCTTTTTTTTTTCTTCTCTGCTCCTCCGTCTTTTTTTTTTTTTTTTCCCCTGGTTTTCTGGGTTTGTTTGTTTTTTTTATTTTTTTGGTCGCGTGTTTTTTTTTGTTTTGTTTTTTTTTTTTTTTACTCTCTCTCTCTCTCTCTTTCACTTCTCCTCCTCCCCCAGGCTCCGGCTGGCAGGGGAGGGGAGTGGGGAGAACAGCGAGAGATCAAAAATAAACCTCTTATGTCAAAGCCGGGGGGAGAAAGTATAAATACAGCGGGCTCGGCGGCCGGCGCGGAGGCTGCGGGGGAGAGCCCGGGGGGTGCGGGGCCGTGCCGGGATGGGGCGGCGGGCGCTGCTGGGCGGCCGGGCCCCGCTCCACCTGCTGCTGCTGTGCCACGCGTGGGCGCTGCCGCCGCCGCGGGACGCGCAGCCGGTGCTGCCCGCCCGCCTGCCCGCGCCGCCGGGGCAGCTGGCCCTGCGCCTGGCCGCCTTCGGCCGCGCCGTCGTCCTCCGCCTCCGCCCCGACAGCGCCTTCCTGGCCCCCCGCCTCCGCCTCCAGCGCCTGGGGAGCCGCCGCCCGCCGCCGCCGCCGCGCCGGGGCTGCTTCTACTCGGGCGCCGTCGAGGGGAGCCCCGACGCCCCCGCCGTGCTGAGCAGCTGCGGCGGCGGCCTCAGCGCCGCGTTCCTGCTGGACGGGGCGGCCTACGAGCTGCAGCCGCTCGGGCTCGCCGCGCCCGGGCCGCCCTGGAGGCGGCTGCACCGGCTGAGGCGCCGGGCGGCCCCGCCGGGAGCGCGGCCCGCGGGCAGCGGCAGCGCCGAGCCGCTGCTGCCCAGGGCCAAGCGCTTCGTGTCGCAGGCGCGGTTCGTGGAGACGCTGCTGGTGGCTGACGCGTCCATGGTGCGGTTCTACGGGGAGGACGTGGAGGTAAGGGCTGCCGGTGTCCGCCGCGCCCCCGCCCGCGTCCTTCTGCCCCCGCTCGTGCCTGTCCTGGCTGCAGCTCCCTCGTCCCCACAGCCTCTCCATCCTTCCGTCCCTTGCTGTGCCCGTCCCGGCCGCCTCTCCGCCTGCCCCCATCTCCACTCCTGCGTTCCCACTGCCTCTCTATCGCCTTCATCCTTCCGTCCTCCCGACACATGCATCCCTTCATCCCCTTCATCCCGCTGTCTCCTGTCCCCATCCCCGCTGCCTCTCCTCCTCCGGCCCTGCTGCCTCTCCGTCCCCTCCTGCCCTCCCGCTGCCGGGTCCCCCCTCGCCCTCCCGGTCCCCCCAGCCCCGGGACACCAGGGACAGCTTGGAGCAGCGAGGGGCGGGACGGGGGGACCTCGGTCCCCACCTTCCCTCGCTGTGCAGGGGCTGTAAGTCCCCGGGCAGAGGGTTCAGTGTTGATCTCTGGGGTTCAGTCGGTGTTTGGGGACCCTTTCCCAGACCCAGCAGCCATCCCGGCGAGCCTCCTTCTGCACACCGCGGGCACTGTGCTGTCCCATCAGCCTGGTGTCCCCCGAGGCGGGGGACAGAGCGGGTTAATGCCCTTCCTGCGACAAGGAAAGAGCCGCGCTGCAAAGCGATGGGCTGAACTCCCTTCCGGGTGGGAGCCGGGGCCAGATAGTAAATAAACCCGGGGCTGAGTAATGCGCAGTCCCGCTCCTGAGCCACCTGTTAGCAGCTGAGCAGATGGAGGAACAGCTCTTTCCCTCAGCCACCAGCGCCGGCAATTCTCACCCTCCTTAAACACTCTCTGCGGAGACCCTGCGGAGACCCTGCCCCGACCAGGCTTTGAGGAGACCCCAGGGGCAGAGACCGCGGTGCCTCAGCCCCCATATCCCTCTCCGGGGCTGTTGATGTGCCTCATTCATCAGTACCAGGTCATTTTTCATGCCTCTGGCAAAGCCGGCTCCCCGCCCTTACCCTGCAGGGGTGGGTGGTTCAGGTCCGAATTCAGGTTCGCACCCTCGGAAATGCTCTGCGGTCTTTGCAAGGGATAACTGTGCATTGAAGTTGCTCATTCTCTGGTTGCTTGGACTCGGGGCTGGGAGCAGAGTTCTTGAAGCCGGAGCTCAGCCGGGAGCAGCTGAAACCAGGGGCTGAACTTTGGCAGCTTGGCTTTGCCACTTCTACCGGCTTTATCCTTCCCCTAGGGGCTTCTCTGCTGCTAACAAAGCAGTGTTTTAATGCCAGCCCTGCTCAGGCCAGGCTGGACCTTGGGAAATGCTAAACCTTGGGGCTCCAGCTGATTTCAGCTGCTCAGCATCACTCTGGTTTTACCCCTTGCGTGGTTTTGCTGCCAAGGCAGGCTGGCAGGAGCAGATAGCAGAGGGTCAGTGAGCAAGGGGAGATGCACTTGCAGATACCCCGAGTGCTCAGAGCACTCAGAAAAGAGTTTGAACTGGAGTAAGCTGAATTTTGAAGCAACAGATATATAAATGGTGGTGGGAATTACTCTCCCCATAGTGTAAAGTTGGTCTCTGATGCCCCAGGAGAGCAAGAAAAATAGTACAGTGAATCTTCTGCACCCAGCTGGGCACCTGATGGTTTTAAAGCAAGACTCGAGGGTGTCTAAATTGCTAGAAATTATGTGATATGTTTGGGTTGGGGGAAATCCTCATAATGCCCAGCTTGAGCTGGGGGAGAAGGAACAACCCTGTGGGTAAACCTGTGAAGGCAGCAGGAGAGGAAATGGCACCTACACATAACCAAGGGGCTGGAACTGTGGCACCCTGCCCTGGTTTGGCTGCTCCAGCCCTGGGCTGGGTGATGCTGCCTGGTTTGGCTCCCGTTTTACCATCACTTCCTTGGCCCCAAGAGCAGTATCTTTGCATCAGCTCTCAGAGATGGGAAGGAAACCTTTAAAGATCTTGTTTTGGATTAATAGACCAACAGCATGTTAAAATATTTGGGAGAAAACTTCCACCAGCTCTGGTGTAGCAGCTGAAAACAACCAAAAAGCCACCTGCTGTGTTTGTGTGTCTTTTGTTCTCTGGAACAAAAATGCAGGGAGCAGCACAGCCATCGTGCTTCTCCCTAAATACCTTTTCTGTGGGTTGAAAAAAGCAGTGGCAAGTGCTGGTGGGATCTCAGAGAGCTGACTAGGGGAGATGCCCAGGGAGTAGAAATGTTGAGTCAGAACAAACCATATTTATATAATGACTTTTCTTCCCGTAACCACATTTTAATTACCAAATATTTATTAAAGGTCACCAGCATTGTTTGTATTCCCAGTTATTTTCTTGCATAAGCTGTAACAGCTCGAGCAGAAGAGTCACCCTAAGATGCGCTCAAGCGTTGTGAGTTATAATCAATGCCATGCTCTTGATGGGAAAATGCTGTTAATGATTTATTTCTAATCAATTTGAGCCTTATAGCTCAGCTGGTACCCTAATTTACATAATAAGAGCTTATTCTACCTTCATCAGTACTTTTATGTAAACCAGTAGGGAATGGTGAAGTGAGAGCAGAACTAGACCTGAAATTTGGGGGTTTAATAATAATTTAATAATAATTGTTTGGGCCTGATGATTGCAGGGGATGGGGCTTTAGCAGCAGGACAGTGCTGGGCAATAAATCCTGTGGGGATGGGGCAGGATTCAACCTGCAGTGCCTGGGCAGAGCCCTCCCCCAGTGATGGGAGCCAGGCTCCAGGCTGGACACACCACTTTGTGCATTTTTCTTGCAGAGGATCCCAAATGCTTGAAAACAAAGGGACTGTGAGCATCACTCACGGAATTAAGTGGGGGTTTGAGCAGGGGGAGCTGAGGCAGGAGACGGGGCTGATGCTGCTGCTGTGCCAAAGGGCCGAGCACCTGCAGCTGGGCTGCACTTGCAGGGGTGCTCTGCATGGCTCAGGAACTTTGGCTGCCGAGACACCTAAAGCACCAGGCAGTTCCAAAACCCAGCTGCAGCATCCCCAGCCAGTTGGCAGCCAAATGGGATTCCTGTGGTGGGATTTCTCCAGTCTCTTGGGTGCAGATGAGACACATTTCCAAGCTTTCCTCCGCAAGCACGATGGCTGTGATCCCCTTTTCCTTCTCCTCTTGCAAGTGAGGAATCTGCCATCCCTGATTCCAGGGGCTGGTAATGACTGAGGACCACAGCAGAATCAGATCAGTCTGGAAAAGCTGGGATTCCTTGCTGACTTCTGTTTTTTGCAGGCAGATTTATGAGGTTTTAAGAGTGCTGTTGCAAACCCTTCCATCTAAGACCAGGCAGGTGCTGGAGTGCAGGGCATGGGGCAATGCCAGGGTCCTGCTGTTGGCTTCTCCCACACCCAGATCGACTGGAGGTAAATCCAAAGCCACCCTGGAGCCCCAGGTCCCCTCATGTCTGGCTCTTAGGCTTGCTTTAGGGTATTTTGCAGCGTGAGTGGGTAAATTCGCTTAATCCCGTGACAAAAGAAGCCAGCCCCTCCTAAACCCATCCCAAAGGCAACTGGAGTGGGATTAAAGGGGATCTTTGCAAAGGGGGACCTGCATGATGCTGCCATCCGCCAGCTTTTCTTCTGGGATTTGTCCTCTGAGTGTGACCCTGAGCCTGCATCCGCTTTGGGCAGGGGGCTTGGAGGACCAGGCAGCCTCCCTAAATACTCCTCTGGCTGGTGCACTGCCTCACACCGGGACATTCAACAGCTGCTGCATTTCAGGGCTCTGGAATGAAATGTGCAGCGTGAAGGGAGCTGGCTCCCACTGGAGCGACTCCCAGACTGGAGCACTCCTGCTCTGGGATGCTCTCAGGATGGGGTTTTACTCCATCTGTGCCTCTGGGGAGGTGGGGACAGTCTGGATGTACCTCAGGTTCCCCTGCCTTGAACGGGGGTGATTGCTGCTTTTGTGGTTCAGCTCCAAATATCCAGCAAAGAGGCAAAGAGAAGGGGGGAAAAAATCATGTGGCAAAAAGAACAGGGGTAGGCAGAGAGCCAGGAAGGCAGGAGGGCAGGCAGGCACACCAGCAGGCTGGCAAGGTATCCCCCTTTCCCCTGGCTGTACCCCCGTTTCCCTTGGCTGTCTCCCACATTTTTGCAAGGGAATTCTTGGCCCGGGCTTGAAACCACAGGAGGAGCTGGCAGGGCAGCCAGCAGCCCCTGGGCACCCAAGCCAAGGGGGGGAGCTCACAGATGGTGCTTCGGGGGAAAGGGACAGCCTGGGATGGTTTTACTAGTTGATTTTTGAAAGCTGGGCAGCCCTTGCATCTGACCCTGGGTTTGCTTCCTTCCATCTGTCTGCGCTCCAGAATCTCAGCATTTCTTTCTTCGTTTCCCCCCTCTGCAGAAATGTTGGCTTCTAGGGAGAAAGCAGGGAAAAAAACCCAACCAAATCCAATCAAAAATTGGATCCTGCAATTCCTACAGCCCCAGGCTGGGCTGAACATTGCTCCCCACAGGTTGGGGGAGCATGTTGGAAGGAGGCGAGTTGTGCTGGGGTGTTCTGTGTGTTCTGTTCTTCTGTTCTGTGTGGGTCCACCAACATTAAACCATTCTGTGCATACCACAGCAATAGTGTGTAAGAGCAGTTTCACCCATCAAACTAATGATAATAATAATAGTAATAATAATAACAATAATAATAATAAATAATAAACCCCAGCATTCAGGGATTTTTGCAGGCTTCAGCTTCTGAGTGGTTCCCATGAAGGGGAATGTAAGCAGAGACTTTGCAAGAGCCTGTATCAGAAAGCAAAATCCTTCAGTGTTACAAGAGTAAAGACAACCACTTCCGTTCCCCTTGCTCTGGTTTGTATTTATTTTTCCTGTCCCTCTGCCTGTGCAGTTTGCTGCTGGAAGGCTCCGGGCAGGCAGTGCCTGGCTCAGGGCAGGGCTCTCCCAGACACAGGGATGCTGTGGCAGGAGGGATATTGGAGCTGCTGTAATGCAGGTGTGTCAGACAAAAGTCCTCCCTCCTCATTTTTAGGGGGAAGTGGGTGGAATTTGATGCTGAGAGCAGAGGGAGCCCAGGACTGCAGCTGGGGGAAAAGGGGCACGAGGTTTGTGGGGGCATCACCCTCCACAGTGCCCTGGCATAAATGCAGTCCATGGGGCAGAGAAGGGATACTCCACAACCCTCTCTGACTCACACTGGTGTCTTCTCCCCCAGAGCAGGTGAGAGGCCGACTCTGCAGCTGTGTTTAGCAGACATGCTGCCAGATCTCCCAGGATGCTGGTTGGAAATGGCAGGGAAGCTCCTTGTGCCTGCAGGGCTGCAGTGCCTGGCAGGAAGGCAGAAACCAATCTGTTTGCAGCCCTGGGCTCCCCAAACCTTACCCCAAATCCTGCCCTGCACCTGATCCCAATACCCACATCCCCAGCCTCGGTGCTGGGAAGGAAACCCTGGAGAAGGCAGCGTTCCCTCCTGGGTGGATGGTCAAGCCAGAGCCTGTTTGTGAAGGCAGAAGGAGGATGGGACCAGCAGGACTCAGCCCATCCTCCACCAGTTGTTGGCCAAAAGCACTCAGCTGGCCTCTCCCGAGCCCTGAGGATCCCATCATTTGCTTTTGGCCATGGCTTCAAGCCCTTGGCCAAGCCGAGGCAGTGCAGGTGGATTGCTGCTCTCCCCAGAGCAGTCAGAGTCCATCTGAAATCCAACCAGCTCCTGCACGGGCCAGGGATGGGTATAAATGGATACCAGATGGTGGAACAAGTGAATTTGACCTTTTAATCTTCACTAAATAGCTGTTTGCTCGGTTTGCTTTCCATCTTCCCTTTCCACACACAGGGAAGGTGGACAGATGTTTTCCAAGTCCCTCTGTTCCTGCTGCTGAAAGAGGTTTTTGGCTGGATGTACCCCTGAGGATGTGAGCGTTGGTGTCCTGGGGGATTTGTGGTATGAACTGAGATCTCCCAGGTCAAATCTACTGTTACGGACAGAACCCTCTAATGGGTTAGGAAAGGATGAGGCTGGATTTGTTCCCTTGGAAATGAGGGATGATCCCATGATGGGCAGCTCCAGTGCAGAGCATCCTTCTACATCTTCAAGGGTGTAATTTTAGGAAGGTTTTGTGATATTTTTAGCAAGGTTCCCAACGGACTTTCCCCACAGGGTGAACAATTCCCCCAAGTTTCATGGAGCAACTACTTGTGGGGATCTCGTCTGGATTTCTTGCCTGTGTGGTGACTTCTCCATGACATGAGCTGCATGCTCGGGGCTGGGATGTGAGTCACGGTGTGGAGATCTGGCCAGTCTAAATAAACCAGTCTATTCACTGCTCCCATCAGCCTTGCTGGGGCCTGCCCTTGGATAATGAGCCGGGGAGGACTTGGGACATGTCTTGTTGAAACAAAACATCTGTTTACACGGAGCTGCCAGTGACGGGATAAAATGTGGCAGAATAATTTAAAATAGCCACAAGTGCCCTGGGCAAGTGGCTCTTGGTGCAGCAAATATGCTGTATCTCCCTCAACATCTCCCTCATTTGCTAAGGAAACAGCATTTTGTGTCTCAGAAAATGGCATTGTCCTGGCAGTACCGTGATGGATGGGCACACAGAGTCAGCTTTGCTCAGGAAATGTATTTTGGGTGAAACTTGGCTGTCGGAGAGGGCTCCCATCGAGTCCTTCCAGTTTAATTAGGCTCTGAATTGAGACCGCAGGGTGTAATTTGTCTGGGGAGGAGAGAAGCCACTTTCTCTTTCCCAATACTATATTGTGTAATAGCTGCATTTTTTTCTCCTGACTCCGGGCCGTGAGCGATGCCAAGCAGAGGAGGAATTCTGATGCTCCGATAAGATGTTTACATCAGCCTAAACATTGCTGGCGCTTTTGACATATGAAGTAATCCCCGGTCATCGCCGAGCAGGGGATGCTGCCGGGCAGAGACTTGGCTGTCAAAGTGTTTAGTCCCAGTTTGTCGCCAAGGATGTCGGGTTCAAACCCTGTGACCAGCACAGGCAGAAGTTGTACTGGGTGCTTTTGCACCAGCAAGATGTGTGTGAGTTGGCTCCTGCCCTGGGGCAGCAAGGGCAGGGTTAATGCTTTGGGAATATGCAGAGAGCTCTCCAGAATGCTCAGGTTTTCCCCAAGGAATTTCTTCCAGAGGGATTTCTAGATGCAAAGGGTTCATGGGAGGGCAGACACAGCGTTTGGAAAAGGGGATGCAGGGCTTATCCACCAGCACAAGGTGTAAAGCATCACATGCAGGAAAGGCAGCGCCGAGTCCATCAGCCCATGGTCTGGATGTGATGGGATTCATAAATGAAGCGGATTCCTTCTTTTCAAACAAAAAAAAAAATTGCCCCGTAGCAGAGGTTTTACCCAGGCTCTGCCTGGCCATCTCTTCCCCCACAGAACCATGTCCTGACCCTGATGTCCATGGCAGCTCGCATCTACAAGCACCCCAGCCTAAGGAACTCCATCAACCTGGTGGTGGTGAAGGTGCTGGTGGTGGAGGAGGCGGCGGCGGGGCCGGAGGTGTCCGACAATGGTGGGCTCACCCTGCGCAACTTCTGCAGCTGGCAGCAAAGGTTCAACCCCCCGAGCGACCGGCACCCCGAGCACTACGACACCGCCATCCTCCTCACCAGACAGGTCAGCGTCCCTGGGGAATGCTCCGGGGCGGAAGGGAAAGGGGTCAAGGCATCCGTGGAGGGAGAGAAGGGGGTTGAGCATGGAGGTCGCCATGCAGAGAATGGAGCTTGCGGCAGAGCAGATGGGGGGTGGTTTCACCACCGGTGGGTTGCCCACAGAGATGTTGGGGCTGAACGTGGGACCCTCTCTCCCTGCCTGACCGCTCCCCCTGCCCGGCACAAACAGGACTTCTGCGGGCACCAGAGCTGCGACACGCTGGGAGTGGCGGATATCGGCACCATGTGCGACCGCAACAAGAGCTGCTCCGTGATCGAGGACGAGGGCCTGCAGGCAGCCTACACCCTGGCTCATGAACTGGGTAACACCTTCCTTCCCAAGGGGAAGTCTGCTTCTTCCAACCTTCTGCTGGGAAGGGGTTGTGGCACAGCCCAGCACCAGCATCTCCTGGCTGGGGACCACCCACTAAGCTGTGGGGAGCTTCTGGCACTGACAAAAGCTGGTTGGCACCAGCAGAAACACTGAGAAGTGCCCAAATTGTTGTAAATTGGTGCATTTGCACCAAATCAGGAAGAGTTTCTTCACTGGAAGGGTCGTCAAGCATTGGAAGGGGCTGCCCAGGGAGGTGGTGGAGTCCCCATCCCTGGAGTTGTTCAAGAAACGCCTTGACGTGGCACTCAGTGTTTTGGTGTCGTTGAGAAGGTGGGGATTGGTCACAGGTTGGACTTGAGGATTTTGGAGGTCTTTTCCAACCTTAATGATTCTATGACTTACCTGTTGTGATGAGCAGGGATCAAGCACATCCCTCCCGTGGTTTGCCATTCCTGCACTAACTGTTGCCCAGAGAAGCTGTGGCTGCCCCATCTCTGGGAACATTCAAGGCCAGGTTGGACAGGGCATGGAGCAATCTGGGATAGTGGAAGGTGTCCCTGTCCACGGCAGGGGGTGGAACGAGATGAGCCTTAATTCCCTTCCATCCCAAACCATTCCAGGTTTCTACAAGTTTGGGCTGCTTTGCCCTGTACACAGCAGGCTGTACCACTGAGATAGAGCAAGCAGCTTTTTATTCCTTCTGATTTATGGAAGCAAATAGCTTTTGCAGAAATAGCTGCTTGATACCTCACAGATGCTCCCACACACCATCTGCTGAGGAGCAGGAGCTGGGCTGGGGAGCTCAGCAATGCCATGCTCTCTGCTCCCTCCCCAGGCCATGTGCTCAGCATGCCCCACGACGACTCCAAGAACTGTGAGCGGCTCTTCGGGCCCCTTGGCGAGCACCACGTGATGGCCCCGCTCTTTGTCCACTTGAACAAGACCCAGCCCTGGTCTCCTTGCAGCGCCATGTACCTCACCGAGTTCCTGGACGGAGGGCATGGTAAGGCTCAGTCAGTTACCTCATCACTCTAAACAACCTTTTCCTTAATTGCTCAGGCTCTTTGCAATGCCTGGAGGGGTGTGTGGGGTGAAGGGGGAATCAAACCAGACCATGGACAGAGGCGTGGGGTGCCTGTTCGGTGCAGTCAGTGGTGTCAAGCCCTGATAGATCCACTTCCAGCCTAACTCTTGAACCTTGCCCAGGTGACTGCTTGCTGGATGCCCCAGCCCAGCCCATCTCCCTGCCTGCCGAGCTGCCTGGCCAAAGAGCCCTGTACAGCCTGGACCAGCAATGCCAGCAGATCTTTGGCAAGGACTTCCAGCACTGCCCCAACACCACAGAGGAGGACATTTGCGCCCAGCTGTGGTGCAGGACCAGCAGCGGGGAGCCCCTCTGCCACACCAAGAATGGCAGCTTGCCCTGGGCCGATGGAACCCCCTGCAAAGCTGAGGGGCTGTGCTGGGATGGGCGCTGTGTGGAGCAGGATGCCCTGCAACCCCAGGTAACGGGGGCACTGGGGATGGTGGGGATGCTCTGGGAGGGAGCAGCTGAGGCTGGACAGGCTCAGAGATGGATTTAGCAGCTTCTCCTGGCCTCTTGCAGGCAGCGGTGGATGGCGGCTGGGGCCCGTGGAGCGCCTGGGGCTCCTGCTCCCGGAGCTGTGGGGGAGGCATCCAGTTCTCCCACCGCCACTGCGACAGCCCCAGGCCCCGGCACGGCGGCAGCTACTGTGAGGGCCAGAGAACCAAGTACCAGTCCTGCCACACCGAAGAGTGCCCGCTGGATGGTAAGGATGACAATTCCCAAAGGCACGCTCAGCTCCCACTCCTGCTCCTCCAGAAGGCATTACAGGGATTGCTCTGCTCTCCCTTGAATATTCATACCTTGGGGGGAGCAACAGCTTCCTGCTGGGGGCTGTGACCTTCTCTGGCTGATGGAAGGTGTGTGGGATCCCTCCTTCATGACATTCCTCCTCTGCTTGCACGCTCACCACGTGCTCCCACTATCCTTAGCTCACTCCCACATCTCTGTGATGGCCAAGGACAGCAGCTCCTTCCAGCTTCCCGTGGATTTTGGGCCATGTTTCACCTTTCCTTTCAGGGAAAAGCTTTCGGGAGCAGCAATGTGAGAAGTACAACAGTTACAACTTCACAGATCTGGAAGGGAATCGCTTGGAGTGGGTTCCTAAGTATGCGGGAGTGTCCCCCCGAGACCGATGCAAACTCTTCTGCCGAGCCCGAGGGAGGAGCGAATTCAAAGTCTTTGAGGCCAAAGTAAGATTCCTGGTGATGGGAATCACTCCTGTTTACCCCATTTCAGAACTCATCCCCTCATTACTCCTCTGCATCCCCCTTTCCCAGGTGATTGATGGGACGCTGTGTGGCCCAGAGACCCTCTCCATCTGCGTCCACGGGCAGTGCATCAAGGCTGGCTGTGATCACGTCGTTGGGTCCTCCAAGAAGCTGGACAAGTGTGGGGTGTGCGGTGGCAATGGCTCCACTTGCAGGAAAATATCCGGCTCGCTCAACAGATCCAAGTGAGGCGCCAGGGAGAAGGTTCTGCAGGGATGGGCTGTGGCAGAAAAACCAGCATCCTCTCTCATTCCCCTTTTTTCTATGGCTAAAGTTCTAGGCTAGGAATATATAAGGATCCAAGCCAGCATCCTCAGCCGGCTGGCATTGCGAGAGCCTGGGCTCCTCCCCAGACTCCGGGGCTTAAGCTCAGTTTATTTTGGGGCAGAATTATACAAGCCAAGTAGAGCTTATTTCCTAAAATAATAACTGATGTGGCAGGCTCAGTACACCACCACAAATAAATCTGCTGCCCCAACAAGTTTACAAAACACGTTTCAGCCCCGTGCAGTGAGTTGGACGCATATTCAAGGGCTGACATGTGATGTAAATATTCAGTAACTTTTCCCTGGGCTTGGGGGTGAATTTGAATCCTGGGACGAGGGCACTGAGGCAGCCACTTCCCTCACCCAACATCTCTGTGGCTTTGCCAAAGAGCAGAGTTTAAGGCTTTTGTTGGAAGACCGTCACAAAAGCCCAACCGTCCAATTCCATGCAGCGAGGTGACTCACACAGTCAAATTAGATTTCCTAAAAGCTTTCCTTCCAGGGAACAGCTGAAACAGGGCTTCCACTCTCCTATGAGTTGTTTGTGATTGACTAAAGGGAGATTAGCGTAGGAGCTACAGCCAAGAAGAGATCCCATTAAGATCAGGGTGAGGGAGGCCAGGGTGACGGAGAGCAGAGTTTGACTCAAAGGCTTTTTTCCGAAATACTCTGAACTTAATTACTGACCGCAGCATCCACCATGGGGATCCACGGAAAACGATCCTGCTGGCCCCACAGTGTGAGTCACAGTGCTGAGGGCTCAAGTGAAACCTTGCGCGTGCTGTCCCGGGAGCCGTGGTGCTCCAGGGATGGGCCCTGGCTGGCTCTGCAGGAAAATGTTTCCCTGGCATGGGAATGCCCTCTGTATCCTCCAATGGGATTACATCTGCATTGTAGTGGTGGCTGCACAACCTTTTGAAAAGTGAATGGAGGGTGCAGAGACTCCCTCCTATTCTGTTGTTCTACATCTGTATCTGTATCTATATCTGTGTCTATAATCTCCATATTATCTGTCAGTAGACAATGTCATCCTTCAGCATGACCAGTGGCAGGCTTTCAGTCCCAAACACTTCACCATTTCCAAACATAGGGAGCGAGGGGGATTTCCCACCTAGGCTGGGAATCCCAGGGCTGTTCATTTGATTGCATTGCTCATTTTCATATGGAATTAAGTGAAATCTTCCAGCGGAGCTCACATCTAGAACATCTGCAATATTTCTAGTTCTTGAGCGCTCGGGGTTACACAGAGATGGCTTCAGAGCCAGGATCCCAAGTGCTATTCCCTGCATGGATGTGCTCTTAGTAAGCCTTGAAAAATAACCGTGTCCCTTTTTCCTGTGCAGATACGGCTACAATGACATTGTCACCATCCCCGCCGGAGCCACCAACATCGACATCAAACAGCGCAGCCACCGAGGTGTCCGTCATGATGGGAATTACCTGGCCCTGAAGACCCTGGAGGGCAGGTACCTGCTGAACGGAGACTTTGCCATCTCAGCCATGGAGCAGGACATCCTCATTAAGGGGACCATCCTGAAATACAGCGGCTCCATGACGACTCTGGAGAGGCTGCAGAGCTTCCGACAGCTCCCGGAGCCCCTGACCGTCCAGCTGCTGACGATTGCCAGTGAGGTCTTCCCACCAAAAGTCAAGTACACCTTCTTCATCCCCAAGGACGTCCCTTTCAGCAAGCAGAAGGGCAAAGAGAAGAAGTCAGTCAATGTCATCCGACCAATGCTGACCTCCCAGTGGGTCCTGGGTGACTGGTCTGAGTGCTCCAAGACGTGTGGCTCCGGCTGGCAGCGGCGGACGGTGGATTGCCGGGATGTGGAGGGTCAAACCTCCTCGGCCTGCAACAGATCCCTCAAGCCTGAGGACATCAAGCCCTGTGGAGACATGCCCTGCCCTCTCTGGCGCCTGGGGCCCTGGTCCCCGTGCTCCCAAACGTGCGGGGAGGGCGTGCGGACGCGCAACGCCTCTTGCATTGATTACGCCGGTAAAATCACCGCCCCGGAGAAATGCAGCTCGCCAGGGCCAGCGCTGGCCACCACGGCCTGCGTGCTGCGTCAGTGCTGAGCCCTGCCGGGGTGCTCGGAGTCAAGGGTGCCACGGGCTTCCACCACCCTGGGGCGGGACAGCGAGGGTGCCGTGGGCTTGCTCGCCAGACAAATAACCACTCTGCAGTGGTTCATCCCCCCGCATCGATGTCTACCTCAGAGGGGAGAATAACGGTGGCAAAACAGGGAGGAATCACTTCTTTTCCTTTCTTTCTTCCTTTTCTTTCTGGCTGGCTGCTCACAGGCAAATTGTAACTTAAAGGGAAAAATAAGCGTATCCGTAGGGTGTTTCCGAAGAGCTGTCATTGAATGTGGCTGCAGGTTCCTTTTGTAAGGTTTGCTGGGGTTTGGCACTGGAGAAAATGTGGAGCCTGGTCTTGCCATCGCCCCATCCCAGTTGCAGGTCCAGGAGGTCCAGGGTGGGTGTCTTTGCTGATAAAACTGGGATCTCTTCACAAAAGGCATGGAATGGGTTGCTATCCCCTCCCTGAAGCAGCGTGGGTGTCCTTGAGCATGAGGAGTGTTTTATCAGCTGTGGGTTTAACTTGGGAGATGAATCGCTCATGTGGATGGGAGAAGGAGTAAGCTCAGGGCCAGATCCTAGCATGAATTAGGCAGGAGGACAGGTGAGAGGTGATCCTGGTGGTTTCTGCTGGATTTATAATCCAGGAGATGACAAATCTCTATCTCCAAACACTCCCAGCATCTGCAGTTATTCCTAGAGCTGTTACCCCACACCTCTGTTTCCCCAGCTATAAAACCCAGGCTTAATTACACCTGATCTGTCTTACAGGGCCACTGTGAGGATTAATTAATTCCTAATTCTGCAGTGCTCTGACTGTGAAATACCTATTGCGATGCCCTCTGGAGCAGGCACTCTGGTGTGCCAGCGTTTCCTTTCCCATCCTTGGCTTTCAGTCCCGTGGGCTCATTTCTTCAGCTCTGCTCTAATTTTGGAGATAATTCACTAGCCTGGCTTGCAGCAGGGATGAGCCCAGGATCTGTAGATCATGCCAGAGGTGACCAGTGCTGCTCTTCACCTTTGCTTTCCTGGGATACGTGAAGATGCTCAGATCTGGTGCCAGCTCCAGCCTTGCTTAAGCAATTCTCAGTCCAAACCCAAGCCTGGCAAAGCTGGAGCTGCTCTTTCCCAGTGGGAAGCAGCCCCATCCCTCTGGCCAGCCCAGCTGCTGCCTGGCCCCAGCACAGATGGCTGTTCAGACCCTGAACTTTGCCCTTTCCGAAGCAATCGCTGGCCGTGTGCTGGCAGCAGCCAGTGCCTGGGGAGTGGAGATGGAATTTGGAAAGGTTTTGCTATTGCTGGATGAGCAATTCAGTATCTCCAGGCTCCTTTCTCATACCCTGCCTTGGCTTCCTTTTTGGCAGCAAAATGTTGAATTTCCAGTGGGACCTGCCTTTTTCTCATAGGAAGGGGAGGAGGGCTGGAATTTTTGATGTTTCAGATTCCCCATTCACATTTATGGAGTGAATCCTTTTCCTTGTCCCTTTTGCCTGAGTGAGCCAAGCTCATGTGAGACCCTTTCCTCGCTGTCCAGACAGGTTTGGAATGGGATGAGCTGCTCTACTGAAGACAGAAACACTACTATTTATCTGAAAACATGAAATATTCCTGTTCTATCTCCCATACATGATTTCTATCAAAACCACAGGAGCTACAGCCCAGGATTGAGGGTATTGAGGGCTTGGCCCATTTATTTTTTTAGGAAAGGACAAAAAACACCAAAGGCCAGCTGCAGAGTTTGGATGCAGAGCTGTTTGGGCTGTGGTACAGACCTACCTTTGGGCAATGTTCTGCATCTGCTAATTAATCTCCAGGAATTTAAGTTCTAACAAATAGCTGGATGCTAAAGTCATGTAGCCTTGCAGGGTTATTTTCTTTTTCCCCCTCTGAGTCTGGCAGGGTTTTAACTCAAAGCCAGCATGTGTTTCCTCTCCAGTGTCACCACCAGCATTTAGGATGGGTCAGGAATATCAGTCTGAGACAGTGCCAAGGAAAACGTCTGTATTTATCGCACGGGAGTCGTGCACGCCAAGGGGCTTTTCCAGTTTTTTATAATCACTGCGCAGCTGCTTAGCTGGAGCTTCCTAGATGTAAAAACTCCTTGTTGAAGGCAAATCCTGCTGCTTTTCCAGCAAGGAGGAAGGTGGGGGATCCCCCTGGGATGGGGGGACCGGAGGCAGTGATGCTCTGTTGAGGTGTGGGGTCTGGGTGATGCCAAGTGGAATTCCTGCCCCAGGCTTCTGTAAAAACAAGTAGCCTTTACGCTGATTTAAGTCTAAGAGGTTATATATTAGGCTATATATATGTGTATATATATATGTTTCCCTTCAGTGAAGGATTGTAGCAATGTACTGAGCCTCTTGTGTTAGGTATTTATTATAAATTTCTGTTTGGTTTTGTACAGTAGCGGTCTGGAAAGGAGAAAACAAAAAGAAGGAAAAAAGAGATTAAAAAAGACTGTGTTTTAACATGCTGCTCCCACATCCCCTCTCTGAAAGCTGCAGTGAGGTCGGAGAAGGGATGTCTCTGCTCATTATTTATCCACTCTGGTATCTGACTGGTGTTTCCCTCCTCCCTGGTGTACCAACCAAGCTGTGCAAGCATAACAAATCCAGCCAAAATTAAGCTTTGGAATTCATCTTGAGGAAGGGGGGAAATACAATTTTCTGATTTTTAGCCTCTTGTTTGTATTTGTTTTTAATTTTGAAAACAGTCTGTGGCTCTGCCTTTACCCCTTCAATAAAGGATTTCCTGCCTTTTATCTCTTTGCATTTGTCTTTATTTGCACTTTCCTCAGGATTATTATTATCTCTGTCCCAGAGAGATTTTAAATCTCTCTTTTCCATATCGTATTGATAATAAACGGTTCATTCAGTTTTAAGAAGCTGAACCGAAATATTACCTGAGAGAATAGGCAAAATCCATGGAGCCAAAATGATTCTGCAGAAATTTTGAATCAACTCTGTTTTGCAGATGCCTTATGGGCACCTACCTCCTTTCTATACATATACAGTGTATCTAGCCATCCATGTTATATACTTATTATAGAATTATATGGGTCTATGATAATATATATTATCTATTATATATTATTATATCTATCATATAGATATAATATATATAATATATATTATAGCTATATATATCATATATGCATAATATACATATACACATGGTATCACAGAACTCTATTTTTATTATGTATCTATATATACATCATATTAGATATATGTTATATTATCATTGAATCCTATTAATCTATTATTACATATTTATATACATTTTGTATAATATATAACATATACATATACACACATTGTCATCGAATTTTATAACGATTACAGTATGCAATAATTATAATTAATAATATTCTGTATAATGTATATATACATAATGTGTATTATATCTACATTATATATATTATATACACATAATACAGACAGTATATCTGTATGTACATACAGAATATAAATCTGTTCCTACATACTGATAATTCTGCTGTTTACTAGGAGGACAGAAAGCCTAAACAGGACTAAACCAGAGGGGATTCTGACTCCCTCACTTAACTGTGTAATACCCACAGGCAGTGGGAATTTGGTGCTGTCTCTCTGGATGTGGTGTAGTTCTCTGAAACACAGGAGGGCTAAATTTGGTATATGGCAACAGGAATTTTGGAGCCATCTCCTTGGAATAAGCATGGGCTCATTACAGGGGAATCTGGATTCCTGCAGCTGTCCTGGGTGAAAGCCCACCCTGACGCTGAACAGCAGCTCTGGTTTATTTTCTAGACATTATTATGTTCTATATAATATTCACTGTTACTATTATTTATATTATAACCATTATATTATTATACCACATGATCATAATATATAATACATATAATATAGGAAATTTTATTACTATAACATTCTATTACATTATTATTGTCTGTGTATTGGGGATTTCCATGCACTGGTGCAGCGAGGAAATGCTCCTGCAGAGGCTGCCTGTGCTCACCCTGGCACGGGTTAAGCCACCGTGGGCCATGTCCCACATTAATGGGCACAGCCACTGCTGCCACCCTATTTATAACCAGGTGTGACATTCATCCCAGATGACTTCCCCTGGCACACGGACAGGCCCTGCCTTTCAGCTCATTAAGCCTGCCCTGGCTTTTCCCCCACATTTTTACTTCCTCATTTTGTTGCCATCGCTGGGTTGGAGTTGAATAATTGGAATTTCAAACAATGCCAAAGGCTTTGGGATATTACCAGGTAGGGAAAAAGCCCTTAATTAATGATAGCAGTGTAACCATCATAATTTAACTTTAGAAAAAAAATAGTGGGATAAGAAAATAAACTCTGTGGTCAGAAATAAACCTTATGGGAACGTTTCTTACACTGGTACCACGATGGTACCATAGAGACAATGGGGACCAGCAGGCAGAGATGTATCTCTGCAGTTCCACCAGGGGAAATTATTGGGGTCAACCCATGGCTGAACCTCCCCAGCCACTGCTGCACATAAAGCTGCTCCCCAGTCAGGGTAATTATATTTTATGGGCATATTTCCTCTTAAAAGGCACTTTCAAAGGATGTAGGATGCCCCAGGCTTCTCCCCCAGGCAGGAACATGACCAGGTATGTGTTGAAACGGTGGTTTGCTTCTTGATCCCAAGAGCTCCTCCCTCCAAGGACTGAGCTCTCCTGATCTCCAACCCCAGCTATTGCTGGATAGTTGCTCCCCCTTGTCCCTGTGCTAAAACTGTTCTTTATTTTAATGCTTTTCCTCTCTCCTGGGCTCATCCCTCCCTCCCCATGTGTTTGTGGACAGGAGTCATACCTCTTCCAGCCTTATTTTGCTACACTTTGCAAGGCTCACCTCATAAAACACCCTCCTCAGCTCTGGGCTGAATTTATTATCCCTGGACAGAAGGGACCACAGTGTCCCAGCAGGGTCACACCAGCAGCTGGTGCTTCAGCCACAAATCCATCCTAATTTCTGATGGAAACATCCTTCCTGCCATGTCCTAGAACGATACTGTCCCTTTTCTGCCTTTATCCTCTGCTCTGCTCATCTATCTTGGTCTTACGACCCCCCTGCTCTGTTAGATCCCTCTTTCTCCATACAGATACCTGATAAATCCATCCTCAGGTGCCCAGGCAACCGGTCTGGTTCCTTGGTGATGGCATTTCCGAGGGGCTATTGTAATTCAGAGCATTTTAGGAAACAGGTTTCTCTCCTAAATTCCTGCTTCAACCTCCTCTCCTGCCAACTAGGATGCTTTAACCCTCGGGACTACACTCACTGAGGACCAGGCAAAGCATTTCCAGGTCTGGGGCAGGCATAAACCCCAAATCTCCCCCATGTCAGGAGAAAATCAAGGGGTTTCCAAAGAGAGAAGTCAGCAGGATTGAGTTAAAGCAGATTACCTGAGCCCTGGAGACCACAACAGACAGGAGGACGGAGAGGAAACAGCTCCTGCACTCCGGTGGTAAATTCAGGAGCAGGCAACAAGTCCTTGAGCGTGGGAGCAAAGATGTTTTCCCTCAGGAGCTGCTGGGTCAGGGAGGTGAGAGAAAGGCTGTGCAGAGAAGGTGTCACTTGCTTTGCCTGTTAAAGGATGAATCCTGCCAGGAGCAGGCTCCGGGGAGCGCAGCTGAAGCACAGGAAAACACATCCCACAGGCTGCAAAAAGAGGGCAAACCAGCTTCCAGCCAGAAATTGCACCTTCTGGGTGCTTGGATGGGGTAAGCAAGGGAGAGATTCAAGGATTAAAAAAAGGGGCAGATCCCAGGGATGGATGGGAGATATATCTGGGTGTTTTCTGGGTGTATGGCAAACCAGGACTTCTGTTTAGGCAGACAAAGGAGGCTTTAAGGAGATGGCACAGCCTCCAGTCACTTCCCTCACGCTGCAGACAGGAATCCCACTGAAAGCTTTCTCCTGTTTTATACCCATCAGGTTCCAGGTGGTTCAGCCCAGGAGCTCCTGAGATCCCTCTATGTCCCTACAAACGAGCAGCAGATGCACAGACCAGTTTTATCACTGAATTACTCAGGGTTTATGTTGGTGTTGCTCCATCTACGTCCACAAATCAATCCCAGAATATTGTAAAACTCTTGTAAGAGCAAATCCCATCACTGGGCAAATACCAGGAGTCAGGATTTGGCATTTCAGTGCAACGCCTCTCACTGGGAAACTGCAACTCCGTGGAAAAAACAGAGTAATAAAGGACAACCCCGTCACTTAGGAAACCTGAGCAGGTGTGAATCAGTACAGCTCCTTCCACCAAATGACATAGCTCTGGGAATCACTGGAACCTCTCCAGCTATTGAGGGCTGATAAAATGTTAATAAAAGAGCCCCTTCCAGTGCAGGGAGAAGAAATGGAGGTCAGAGCCAGGCTGATGTGCCCCTCCATGGTGATGATGTGCAGAGTGCTCTGTATCCCAAACCTGCCAGCTTCCCGCACACAGCAGTGAGTAGTTAATCACTGAATTCATTCTTTAAAAAAGAAAGTCAAGGTAGTTCTTTATTTTGAAGTTTTATGGCTTATTTCCATGTCACACGGAGCAGGTTTAAAGACTGTTGGTTCAATGGAGGATGTTCATTTCTGAAGCACAGTGAGGACACAGACCACACTTAATTCTACTGTCCTTCTGCCACAAATTTGTGTAGTTTAGACCCATTTTCCCTCCTGTGCAAAGCCTGTGACCTGCTCAGAGCAAGTTTCAAGCTGGATACGAGCATCGGTGGCAACCCGCAGCACTGACTGAGTCTCTGCTGTGCTCACCTGATACTTTATTCACGAAATTGTTACACACCAGCATTTTAAAGCAATTTTAAAGTGGCAACAACACATCTAGGAAGTCAGCAAGAAAAGGCACATCAGATTCTGCATCTACAGGAAACAGCACTGGCTCTTGGTTGACTAAAATCACTCATTCTACAATTTCACCATCAAACAGGCCCTCATCAAGACTTTTCAGAGCTTTTTGAAGGTAAGGGATAGCAGCCTGAGGTTTTTTCCGTAATCCTCTGTAATTCAGGAGTTACCATGGATAGCCAGGAGCAGATTTCCTTGAAAATGATGTCTCATTAAAGTGGAAACAGCACCTGCACATGTGTAATGTGCTGAAATTGGCACTATTATACTCCTGCTTTACACAGGAGTAGATTGCAATGGGAGGCTGCACGTTGTCAGGACTGCAAGAGAGATCCTTGTAAAACCAGCGTAAGAGGAAGTGAAATGAGAATTAAGCAGAGTCCAGCTCTGTGCTCTCGTTCTCCCCCCAGTTTTGCAAGGAAGGATCTGAAAGGATCCCTGAGTTTTCACAACAGCACAGGGTGGATTGGCCTCTTTTCTCTTTGCTGATGGAGCAGTGTGGCTTTTCCAGGGACGGGTGTTAAATCTTTCACTGCTGATTAACACTTTTGGACTGTGGCCCTTCAATCTGTTTCCTGCTCCAATTTACCGAGTGCTCATCACCAAAGACAACAAACCCAACCCAACAAAAAACCATACCATAAACCAATCCACGGAGGAAAGGGTTGCGTTAATCCTGTTGGATTAAGCTGTGTTTACCCGAATTAGTGCGTATTTGGACCAAATTATCAGGGTGGATTAATTAGAGACTCATAAACTCTAAAGTTGATTGGGATTGGTGGCAAACTGGTGGGTGGTTTGTGAGGTTTTGGGGCGTGGTGCATGCACCGGGTACCCCACGTTTGAGGGGGGCGCGCAGAATGCAGTGCCTGACATCCCGCGGCCGGAGGATGCAGAGCAGAGCATCGCATCCCACCGGGGCACCACGTGCTGGGGGCGGAACGGGAGCACTGCAGCACCCCGGGGACGCACGGCTGGAGCGGCCCGGGGACGCACGGCTGGAGCGGCCCGCTCCAGCGGGGCACCCCGTGCTCGGGGGACAGGGATGCGCAACCGAGGGGATGCACTCGCTGTCTCCGCTGGCTGCGGGTCCCGGAGCCCCTCACTCCCCGGTGCCCCTCACTCCCCGGAGTTCCCCAATCCCCGCTGCCCCTCACTCCCCGGAGTTCCCCAATCCCCGCTGCCCCTCACTCCCCGGAGTTCCCCAATCCCCGCTGCCCCTCACTCCCCGGAGCCCCCCTCCGGCTGGGGACGGGGGCAATAGGGCCCTGTTCTCTCCCCGGCTCGCGGGGCACCAGGACTCCGTCCCCCCTTTGGCGGGGTGCACCAGGACCCCGTTTGGGCTCCGTCGGGCGGCACTAGGCCGCCGTTACCCCATTGGGGGGCACCAGGGCCCCGTCTTCCCCCTGCTGGGGGACACTAGAACCCCGCTACCCCCGCTGGGGTTCACCGGGACGGCGCCATCCCCCCGCTGGGTGCGGTAGAGCCCCGTGTGACCTCGTTGGATGCGGTAGAACCCCTATTTCCCCCCGCTGGATGCAGCAGAGCCCCGTGTGCCCCCGCTGGATGCAGCAGAGCCCCGTGTGCCCCGGCTAGGTGCAGCAGAACCCATATTTCCCCCCGCTGGGTGCAGCAGGACCCCTATTTCCCCCCGCTGGGTGCAGCAGGACCCCTATTTCCCCCCGCTGGGTGCAATAGACCCCCTGTTTTGCCCCGTCCCCACGGTGCCCGAGCCGCTCCCTCCGCGGGGCGCTCGGCTCGGCTCGGCTCGGCGCCGCCGGGCCCTCAGTGCGCAGGCGCGGGGCCCCGCCCCCGCCGCCGCTCGCGGTGCATTGTGGGACACAAACAAAGTGCCCGGGCGGCGCGCGCGGGAGCTCGGACGGAGGCGCGCGCTGCCCCCCCCGCGCCCCCCCCCTCCCCCGCGTGCACGCGCAGCGCGCGCCCCTCAGGCCCCTCGCGCGGGGGGGTCGCGCGCCCCCGCTCCCCCCCTCCCCCCCCTCCCCCGGGTTTCCCGCGCGCCGCCTGAGGGGGAGGCGGCGGCCTCCGCTCCCCCCTCCCCCGGCAACATCCCGCTCGTCCCGCTCATCCCGCCCCGCCGTCATGGCCCCCAGATAGCGGCCCGGCCTCACCGACCGCCCGCAGGTAACCGGGGAGCGCGGCCGGGCCTGGCGCGGGAGGGGGCCGGTCGGTGGCGCGGCGGCCGCTGGTGCCCCTCAGGGGCGGGGGGCGGGCGGGATCTGGCTCCGGCCCCTCTCCCCCCCTTACAGTCCCGTCCCGTGCCTTCCTCCGTGTTTCCCGTCCGTGCCTCGCGGCCCCGGGGCTGCGCTTACCCCCCCGGGGGATCCCATTGCGTGGTGCACAGCCCGTGTGTCCCCCTCCCTCGGGGCCGTGTCAGCCCCGCGCCTCACCGACGGTTCCCGGGGCGAGGGCTGTCTCCTGTGCCGCTGTTTGAGAGTGCCACCTTTCTCCGGGGGTGTCCCCTGTCCCTTCTGCCGGTGTTTGGGGGTGTCACCTCCCTCTGGGTGTCCTCTGCCCCGTGCTCCGGTGTTTAGGGGTGTCCCCTGCCTCGTGTCCCCGTGTTCGAGGGGGTGTCCGCTGTGCCGGTGTCCGCCCCTCCGGGGGTGTCCCCTGCCCCCAGGGAGCCGCACTGGCTGGCGAAGCCTGTGGGTGCACACGCAAATCTGTAGTTTCAGGGGGTGTGGGGGGGAAGTTGTGTTGTTTCCTGCGTCCCAACGGGATACCTGCTGCCTCCAGTGCCGGCTTATGGGAGGAAATAGAGGGATTCCCACTAGCTGTTAGGCTGTCCCTTTGTTGTTGTTTGTTTTTTTCCTACAACAGCCCCTTCTGCATGCTCCTCCGTGTCCATCTGCCGGGGTCTGCTGTGCTGCCTCTGTGTCCACCCACCGTGAGGGTGTCATAGTATTCATCTGCCAAAACACTTCGTGTTTTCCTGCTCTCCTTCCGTCTATCCAGAGTAATTTTCCTACATAAACATAATCAGCAGATTCTGGGAGGGTATCACCTGCTTCTTGCTTGCCAAAAGCCTGTTGTCTCCTTTAATACACAGGGTACCCATGCCTCCCAAAGTCTGCTGTACCTGTTTCCACGCACAGATGGAATGAGCTCCGTGCTTGACCAGCACAGCCTGTTAAATCCCACACCTCAGGGGGCTCCAGCCTGTCTGCAAAAAGCTGCCGAGTTTTTCCCCACCCAGAAAGACATATCCTCCTCCAAATCCTAAGGGATGACTCCTGCAGCCCATCTCCTGTGCTGTGGAGCCTGTTCTGCCCACTGATGAGGGATGTCTGTCTCGTCCTCCGCACTCACCAGGGTTATCCCACTGATTTCCTGCCAAAAGCCGGTGCATCCTGCGTTGTGTGTGTTTGTGCACCTCAGGGAAGGTGCAGGCCAGCGGCCTTCCTGCAGGCAGGCACTTCTCGTGCATGTGGAGGCCTCCACTGTGTCCTTTCATGTCTGGGATGTTCCCACAGACACCCAGTGGCAGCTCTTCCCGAGCTTGCTCCCATCACTTCTCCACTGTATGTGCCAGAGAGGTCACCCCTGTACCCACTGTGATCTCTTCTTGGCTGCCTGTGACATCTTCCACGGCTGAAACTTCCACCCTTGTCCTTCCTGGCCCTGCTGATCCTGCAGTGTGAGGCTCTCGGGTTAAGCCTACCTTGGTTTTTGCTCTGACTTTGGGGTTTCCTTTGCTGAGCAGAGTACAGTTGTCTGTGTACTTCTCAGGTATCTGCACATCCTGTGGGTCTAAAATACCACCACTTTCTCTTTTTCTGATCATATACATAATTTGTCCACTCTAGGTTTTCTTTCTGAGACCTTAGACCCCTTCCAGTGCCTGAAGGGTTTCCAGGAAAGCAGGACAGAGATTTTTGACAAGGCCATGGAGTGACAGGACAAGGGGGAATGGCTTCAGAATGACAGAGGGCAGGGTTAGATGGGGTATTGAGAAGAAATTCTTCCCTGTGAGGGTGGTGAGTCCCTGGCACAGGGTGCCCAGAGAAGCTGTGGCTGCCCCATCCCTGGGAACATTCCAGGCCAGGTTGGACAGGACTTGGAGCAGCCTGGTGTAGTGGAAGGTGTCCCTGCCTGTGGCTGGGGAGTTGGACATGATCTTTAAGGTGCCTTCAAACCCAAACCATTTTGTGATGTTTCTAGAAGTCTCCTGCTTTCATAATTGTCCTCAGCTGATATTCTGAGTTTGCCATTCCCACATGGGGAGTTTCTCACTTTTCCTAGTTACATTTGCCCCTGATTTCTTTCTGTTCTTCTGCCTGATATGAGGCTTTTAAAATTTTCATTTTATTTATTCTCGGGGTGTATGCACCAGGTTTCCACATGGCGGCTCTTACTTAGGTAGAGGTCACCCAGTTCACTCCTGAGCTGATCCCTGGCTCTGAGCTGGACGTTTCCATAGATGAGGTGATGTGTTACTTGTCACATGTGGGACACACCTGTGGTGTTGTGGACCCTGCAAGGTGGTGCTGAGTGGGAGTGACTCCTGTGCACGTAGGTCTCAGAGCAGCATCCAGGAGTCTTTCAGGGTATTTGGAGTGCAATGTGCTTTTCTTCTGCCCCTGAGGTCTCTTACTGCAGCTTGGTGTCTACATGTGATGCAGATCCAAGGTGTGATGAGCCTGGAGACCTTGCCTGGGTTTAAGTGGAGCTATTTAAGAAGGTGGAGCTGAGCCTGGGAGCTCAGACACAGCTCTCCCAGTGTAAATGCCTCCATTGATGTGAAACTGTTTATTCCAGGAACCAGTTACAATGCTCTAAGTGCCTCTCCCTTGGGACTACTTCTATTTAAACAGCTGGTTTTAATCCGAAGCTTTAATTGGTGCGAACACTCCAAGCAGTCTCTTTCCATGGGAAGGGAATTTCCAGCCCTACTTTAGTCTCCCCAGGTGGATGATGCATGGATGCTGAGGGAGGATCATGCTTGGGAGGTTTTGCCCTGGTTTTGTTTCCAGGGTGAGGGAATTCCTGCTTCAGTGACTGTGAGGTTTGGAGGGGAGAGAGTGTCCTTATGTATTCTTTCTGCAGTACGTAAGAGGAGTAGTCAGAGAGTGAAACTGAATCCTTGCCATGTTTTTTGCAACAGGAGGTTAATCATAAACTCTGGCACTTTCCAAGGGGTGGTTTCATTCTGCAGTGTTGATAGGGAACTGTGCTGCTCTGAGGGTCTGCTCAGCTGTTTGCTAAGAGGATCAAAAGCAAATACAGCTTCCCCTTGTCTGAGGGTGAACAACCACCCAGACATTGTTTTTGGATGTATTCTCTGACTTGCTGGAAGGTGATTTTGTGTCTTTATGGCCTTTCTTTGAATGGATGTGTGGTACTTGTGCCTTGTGAGGTGTTTGTGTGACCAGCATGAAGCCTTGGGTCCTTCACACTTGTGTGGGGTATTTCACATCAGTGTTTCACTGACCTCGTCCATTATGTCTGGTAAACTTGTTTTTCTGTGAGCTTTGAGAACATCTGAGTATATTCCTAGGAAAACATCTGGTGATACATGTAGCTTCACTCCTTTTAGGAACTGTAATCCCCTAGCTTAAAGAAAAAGAAAGTCAACCTGTGACAAAGCAGTGATACTTTTGCTGGCATGTGTTGAGGAAGGAGATGTCCCCTGACGTAGAAGGGTTTGTCTGTTGACATTCTTCTCCCTCTCCCGGTTATAAGTAGGTTATCCCTGCTCAAATTATGCAACTGTGCAGACAGCCAGACTTCAGGAATTCCAAATACTTCAATGTGTCAAGTGCTGACTTCTAAATTAAATGCCACGGTTGCAGAGCGTGTTCACAGTCTGTCGCTTGAAATACGACATCAATCTTGGAATCGCATGTGGCTGAGAAGGGGCAGCAACTTAATTGCTTGTTTCTTTGAGGAAGTGTTGTGTGAGAGTGCAGGAGCCAAACCGGGTGGGAGATGTGCCTCTATACCTGTGACAGTGTTTCCATATGGAAGTCAGCAGTTACAAGCAGAAAGAAAAATACTGAAAACATTGATTTATATAACAAATTGAAATGCTTCATTCTTTGTGGCTGCGGCTATTGCCTCAAAGATGCAGTTTCCAGCATCTAGATCTAATTAAATAGTTGTGTGCTTATTGCTAAGTAAACATAGGAGTCCATCACTCTTCTTGCCTTGGAGAGCAAATTGATTCTCCTAATGGTTTCTCTGGATGAAAGCAGATGTCTAGGACTGCTTTGTGCAAGGTGCCGAAATGAAATGGTGGTGGTAGGAAACGAGCTCCAAACCTGATAAAATGGGATGACAGGAAATGTTAATGCTCAGCATTTCATTTAATTCTTACATTCAATTTAATCCAGTTAAAGAAGTGACTTAAACTGTGCATTATTTGTAAATAGTGTGTTTTTAATGCATTCCAATTTAGAGCTGGGGAAATAATTATTTCACATGAACAGACTTATCAGAGTACATGAACGATGGGATAATAAGGGCTGCAAAAAGTGTGTTGTGCTCAGCATGTGGTCTGTGACAGTGGCCAGAAGTAAATCATTAGGGGAGAGTGGAGGAGCAACCCCAGACAGCTCAGTCATCATCCCCAGCTCCTGGTGGTGAAGGGTTTTGAGGTGTCCTGAGCAAGAGGGTCTGAGCTGGCAGTGCCTGTTGGACCTGTCCTGGAGGGATTTGCCTCAGCATTTTGAACAGTTTGTACCTGGAGCTTCCACAGAATACCCTGTGATGAATCCCTCAATTTGTACAAAAAAAATACCTGGCTTCTGGTTTGTTTTTTTTTTTGCTTCTTTTTAAACTGTGGTCTCATTGAGTCCCTCCTACTTTTTGTAGTATGGGAAAGAATAAAGAATCTTTTTCCCATCAGCACCTCATTTGTGATTTTATAGGTTTCCATGTTCTCAGTTTTCTCTCTTTGGGTTCTTTTCCACTGTTTAGTACATCTGTCTGCAGAGGCAGCTCTACATCACCTTGGGGTTTTTTCTTTGAGCTCTGCTATATTGTTTTGAGGTAATTTGACCATACTATTTGCTTGCTTGCTTTACCCAAGAAGACTGAATGAAGGGAGATGTGCTTTCTAATTAAGGGATACTTTGTAGCTCATCTGTGATAATGTTATAAACACTTACTATGTGTAATGTTTTATATTCAAAGTGCAAATGAACATAGTAATCGTAGTGAGAGATACTGTAGTGGAAGTAGAGATACTGAAGAAGTTCTTCGTTTATAAATACAGCTACAGATGGCAGTTGATAAGGCATTTTGTATTTGGATATTACCAAGAGAGCATTATGGAAAAACTACAGTTGTGGTGGATGCTTGCCAGAGTTAAGTCTGTTGGAAGGCGTTGGAAGCATGAAGATGCCATGTCCTGTGGAGACCTAGGAGTCCTAGAAATTACTGATGGGTTTGGGAATAACTGGTGGGTTAAGGGACACGTTGCTCCCGTGTTAGGGACAGATACTGACAGTATTGGAGCTCTGTGGTCCGACAGTTCCTGCAGTTTTCTTTCAACATCTTGTTTTTCGTTGGTTTTTTTTTTTTTTAAGTGGATAAATACCCCTGTTTTGAAATACCTACAGTGAGAAGTTTCTGTAAAATGTTAGTAAAGATACTGAAGATTTAAAAAAAAAAAAACCCAAAGCTCTCCTTATGCCCAGCACAAACCATGGATATGGTTCTGCCAGGCCAGCTTTGGCCATACAAGGGCAGACAGCTACAGCCTGTGGAGTTGCTGCTCACCTGATAACGTGATTTGTGGATAAATACAAGGACTTTTAGGTTTGGGAGCCAAGAAGAACTCCTTTTAGGCATTTATCTGCATAAATGAGTCATTAGGAAAATAAAGGTACACGTAGTGCTGAAAGGGTGATGACACAACCACATTCCTGCCTTGCTTGAACTTGTTCGGGATTCTTTATAGCTGCTTCCGCTGGGAAGGTGCCTGTTGTTTATATGTCTGTGACACCTTGGCTGGCTGGCAGCAGTCCCTGCTGCCTGCATTAGCAGTGCCTTTTCTCCTCCTCGGATCGCACGGGGTGTGAGACTTTGCCTTGATCTCTCCCTTCTGCTCTTTACAAAGGTTTTTCTTCAGTGTTGCTTCCAGCACTGGGGGTGTTAATGGGGCTGGCGTGCTTCAGGGAGAGTTCAGATTTGCATTGCCCTTCAGAAAAAAATCATTTGTTACAGTTAATGTAGATTTCATTAGGGTGTAATGCTTCCTTGAATAAAAGTGAGAGAGAAAAGCTGTCATTTTGTGTAATAAACCTGACTATTTCAAACAACCAGTCAGCTGACAGGTAAGCTTTGTGCTGAACTAGTAAAAACTAGCACTTAGCCAAATTTGGTTGTCACAAACCTACTGGTTGTGGTATGCCTTCCAGTCGTTTATTTCTGTCAAATGAGGAGATGAGGGAGTCGTTTCCAGGGACAGGAGGGAACAGAGAGAGGTGGGAGGCATGGTTTGGGGGGTAGTGGAGAGGAGGGACTCTGCACTTTGGTTGCTTTTGGTGTCATGCACCCAGATAGGCCCTGATTTTGCCTTGGAGAAAAGGAAAAAACGTGTGGGGTACCACAGATAGAGGGAGGGTTTTGCTATTTTTGTCTTTTTTGACTCTTTCAGGGATCCAGCAGAGGAGTGATACCAAGAAAATCTTGAGCCATACTGCTTTGGTGTGCCATTTTTCCTGGTATTACTTCCA
Organism: Monarcha castaneiventris obscurior; assembly: GCA_026261815.1. NCBI lineage: Eukaryota > Metazoa > Chordata > Aves > Passeriformes > Monarchidae > Monarcha > Monarcha castaneiventris. The sequence goes on from JAMPIT010000114.1 coordinate 4,930,007, forward strand.
CATGCCATCACCTGAAAGGGCTTGGAGATTTTTGCTTTTGTGACTAATTTGGGAGGCTGGCTTCAGCAGTCTTCATCATGTATATTTTTCCTGACTTTATGTTGATATGCTTGCAGAGCTTCTGAAAGTGAAGGCTCAAATGCTGTGGGTAGCCATGGTAAAACAAGAAAAAATAGCTTTCTGGAATTAGTTTAAATTAGCAGGTTGCTGCAGTTGCTGCCACGTGCAAATGAAAGTAATATATGGACATATTTTGGCAATTTATGGTACTTAGAAGTATTTAATATTCAATTGGGGGTTTTTTGTACTGTTGTTAAAGACCAAGGACTATAAAACTGAAGCCTCGCTTTTTATTACACAGAGTGGGAAATGGTCGTGTAACAGCTTTTCTACACTAAGAAATTTGGGAAGAATTTAACCTGAATTTGCATGGAGCAAAAGTATGAAAAAGTTACTGAGATCGCATAAAAATTATGCATGAACACTGCCATGGAAAGCGTGGTTAGACTTGAATGTGTGCCTTAGGGCTGTAACACATCAGTGTGTTCGCTGTAATCTGATTACATTCGGAGGCGCTTCCCTGCATAAGGATACAATGAGGACTCAATTCACTTGTTGCTTTTATTCTACCAAAAAAAAAAAAACAAAAAAAAAAACAGTGGAGATTTATTTCATATGTTGATGGCACATTTAGTAGTTTGCTCATGTGCTTTTTTGGAGAACTGGTGAAAACAGTACAAGGTAGTGAATCTGCTGTGAAATATCCCAAAACACTCTGACTAGTGAAGTTCACACATTAATTTTTATTATGAGAATAAAGGAAATTCAGTGTGGAACAAGACCTTTTCACAGTTACTGCTCATATTGTTAAACGAGCCCCAGTTTTAAGTGCTGTCAGAAAATGTGCTTTTATGTGTTACATGGAGTGCTAATGTGAGATTCCTACAATGCAAAGTTTAAAGCAGCAGAGGCTGGGGAAGGTGGCATTTATCTGGTTTGCTTATTCAACCATGTGGAAGCTATATTAGGCACATAAACTTTCTTCACTGCACTGCAGCTTCAAAAAGGCAACAAGTTAAATCTAGGTCCTTTGAAGTAGTGAATGGTAACATTCTGTTCTCCAAAAGAGACGACTTCAAATGATCACACCAAAACTCAAAAAACTGTCATGGCTGAGGAAAACAAGACAATTCTCCCCAGATAAATCTTATTTCAGAGTATCACTGTTGCATGAAACATGGGTTTTGTTGGAGCCAGCAAACTTCAGTTATGTAAAAAGGTAGAGATATATCTTTTTTCTCTATCTGTAAATGGTCTCAAGAAACATCTTACTGTTGCATAAAGGCAGTCTGTGGCGTCAGATCACTTTACATACAGCAGGCACTACTGTCCTGCCCTGATTATTGTAATCTCTGCTTTTAATTAGATGCTGAGATTAGGAGCTGTTGTGCTGCTCAGTGCACTCGATGTGTTCCCTATCTGTCCTAGCTGTTACAGTGTCCCTTGTGAAACCTCGCCTGGTAAAGTAAGATGCTCTGAAAAGATCTAAGCACAGTTTACTTTACAGACACGTTAAGGGACAGCTGCACAGAGAAGAAAAATACACCAGACCCCCCCTTCTTGAGAATCTTTCAGGAGGTTAAAATAGATATTGACAAATACCTGGCAAAAAAATAAGCATTGCTGGTGTTTTGTGTGCCTCTTACTTAGCTGTTAATTTAATTTAATAGTATGGAGATCTTACTCCAAAGTCACTGTTAACTCATTAGCTTCCAGTTTACACCTCAAGTCCATTCCAGCTCCCTAATGTATCACGTCAAGTGTTAAATTCATAGTTGGATTTCCCATGAATTTCGTTCTGTTCCAGGCTCCAGTTTTCAGTTATTTGTTTTTGTGTGTTGTGCTGACGATGCATCTTACCCTTTTGATCAGCATTTTCTGAGCCAGTGTCTTGGAGATCTTTGCTAAAATAAGTTCTTATGGCACTTCACAGGTGAATTCTTTAATCTGTTATTCCCAGTACATGAATTACTTTCTTTCAGCCAGCTCTTTACCTTGTTTGTCCATTCATCCCCGGGTTTTCACTAACAGCTCTCTCTGTCATGTTAGTCAAACATCTAATGAAGTTTTCATCATAGCTGGCACTTTCTCTTTTTCTAAAAAATACATTATCAATTCAGTTTGAGATACTTTAACTTCAGTAAACACCGGTGCTATCCCAATTTCTGTTTGTTTTCTTATTCTTCATTCTGTTTTTCTTCCATTTGTTTTCTTTTGGCTCGATTTCTGCAGTTGTATACAAACACCTGCAATCATGTATCTTTGAGAGATGAAAACATGTCTGTATTTTTAATAATCAGACCTTGTACACTAAATATTTGAAAGACGAAATTATCATAGTGCTAATGTTGCTAAGCTTATTTGCAGGTGTGTACCACAAAATGAAACAGTCTTTGAACAGTCCTGCCTCTTCTCCTGGTGCACTGACACCTTTTCCCTGAGAATTAAAGTATCAGTGTTTAATCACAGCAGTGTCTAATGGAAACACTTTTAGACTGACTTCTAATGAAAGGAGTGGTAACATGTTCTACACACCTACAACGTGACATTTAATCTGCGAGTTTTATCTGGGCTAGGAGTTGTAGCTATGCTTTAATCTTGCTGTATTAATCCAGCACACTCAGTGCCTACGTACAGAGCTCCAGGTCGGCTCTCAGTGATTCCCAAGCTGTTGCCAACTCGCAGCTTTTCCCATCAGTCAGAAGGGTCTGCGTTCAGCCATGGCCATCTACAGAGCTCTGCAGATGAATTTCCATTGCCCTGAAGCCAACGGGAGCATTTAGCAGTAGAAACTTCACTATGGATGACTTAAATTCCAGCTCTGTGACATTTCTGCAGTTAATAATGGCCCCATTTATCTGTGTATTGGTTTTCCACTCTAGACCTGCTTCATGGCAGCTGTGAGTCCATCAGCTGCAGGGACCAGAACTCTCATTTGCCTGAGACATAACTGATGTGCAATTCCTGCCATAAAAATTAAAAAGAAAGGATTGAGGTAGGATTAAACTCTCCTGCCAATTTGAGATCAGACAGGAGAAAGTCTTGCAGGCCCCTTCCTGTAGGCCATATATAACGGTTGATAAGGGACAAGAATAAATCTAGAAGTGTCATTTTCATGAGGAAATGACAAGCCAGAGCTGCGTGAGAGTCTGCTGCAAGTATGTGGCTGCTGGTGAAGTTAATGAATGTGGCCTTGGAATCTGTAATTATTACAGTCAGGCAGACGAGTGCTTAATTCTGCCAGATGGGAGAGCTCTACTCTGTCTGCTCCAGGACATGCCTGGGTGTTTCAAACAGATACGCTCTGCAAAAACCCTCTGGAGGATGCACCAGCCCAAATAGGTAAGTTCTGTGCCTTGTTCTGTTCCATCACTGGGAAGGTTTTGAAGGTTTCTGACTGTGATCAACAGGTTTGGCTTGGTTTGGATGAACACATTTCCATCCTCTGCCGTGTGCTGGGCTCTCCTCTGCAGGCTGTAGTTCTTCCTATCAGCCCACACAGGCTTTCTAATATCTCCTTTCACACTGTCAGAACACAACTGCTGAATTTTTACATCCAACTTCTTAATTTCCATGCAAATGACTTGTCAGGAAAACAAACAAAAATCCCTAAGACACGTTGTGCTTCACCTTAAACGTAGAAACAGCAACTCCTTAAAAACAGTGCTGGTTTAGCTAATGGTTTTCAGTTTTTTCTTTGTTGTGACCTCACAGTACAGGAACAAGAGATCTGTGATATGTTTTGTGTTGGTTTTAATATTCTAAACTAAAAGTAGTAGACACGTATATACCTCTTTTTCATTACAGTAGTTGTTTTGGGGGGTTTTTTGACTTTTGTATGCTAAGGCAGTCCTGTGACATGAGGAAGACTTGGTCATCTCACTTTGGAAAGTGCAAACCTTTTTTTTTGAGTTTTATAGTTTTGAACGAGGACAACTGAGATATTTGGAGTTAAGCAAATATTTCTGATTTGTTCTTGGTCTGTATTCCTTTAACAGCAGGTGTTGTGCTTTGCATCCATGGTGTAAAAGTATAAAAATTCTGCAAAACTACAGGGGAACAGGAAATCCATGCTAAGGTGTTGTCCATCTTTTGGCAAGGGAATTTAAATCAAGTACCAGGAAGGTGTAGAAGTGGGTTGCAGGGCTGGTAGAGTATCTGACCATATCTTACACCTTGCTGCTGGTAAGAATTAAAACAGATCGCCAAAAATGGGAGAATTTTTTGCTCTCCTGTGTGGGAATATACATCGAGCAGTTAATTAGATTAACTTTTTTCAAAAGCTAACAGTGATTAAGGCATTGTTCCAAAACCAGTGGCTGGTTTTGAGTGATAAACTGAAGGGGTGATAAGCGGCTGGGAGCCTTGGCACCTCCAACAGGAGGGGTATCAGCTCCTGGATTCAGCACTCAGCTGAAGTTCCAGTCATGCAAACCAGTCTAAGATAATCTGTGCTCTTCTGCTTGGGGGAAAGCCTGTTGGTACTGTTCCCTTAAAATGTGTATGTAAATGTTTTCTAATTTTATCCTTTCAGAAGTGTTCTGTTGCAGCTGACATCCCATCTCGACTTACAATAAAACCATTTTGTAGAGTAAATTGATGGGTTTGGCACCCCACTACTTGTCTCTAAGCCTTCACCAGCCCTGAGAATTAAAACACACCTACTAGATTTGCATCATGCAAATGCATTTTTCCATGATCTGAGTCAGTTTTTTCCAATCCCCATGAAAGATTAATGTTTTTGATAGCAGTGACAGTGTGAGTCAGAGCTGCAACTGCGAGCTGGGGCTTTGCCATGGCCGCACACATCTGCTTTCCCCTTGTGCCATGGTACAGTTAAAGCTTTTGTTTTCTGTTATTACAGGGTTTAATTTTGGGGAAACTGAAGAGATCTGTTAGGAATACGAAACATGTATTTCATGGACACTGGGCCTGCTTTTTTCCTGAGTAATTATTTTGGAAGAGGGGCTGTTGGATGCTTTTTGCCTTGTCCTTTGTAGATAAACACTGTACCTGGTCTGTTGGAGTACCTACAGTAAAGAAATACTGTGTGGTTTTGCCCTTATCTCTTTCCTACCCTGAAGAGCTTTACCTTGGTTGCTACCAAAAATTATGGTGGGCCCTGTCACAGCTCAGGATTTCCAGATGTGCAAATCTTTTCAGCAGTTTTTTGTGAAGAGTTGCAGCCTTGACTTTGTAAACCTCAGCTCTCACAGCACTCACGAGAAACTTACCTAAATGCTTACAAATTCATTACAAATCATGGGGTGAGAGGAGCTTATTGGCTCAATGCAGTTTCTGGGAGTGATAAACATTCAGAGCCTCTGAAAATTATGTAGGTGATTTACATTGACCTGGATCAGTTTGAACCATGGCTGCTTCCTTGATAGTATTTTGGTCTCCCTCTATGGAGCTGAAGTCTAGTTCTGGAGTGCTGCCTGCCACCCTTCAGCAGCAGCCTCTGGTGGGCTATACCTAAAATTTAGGAAGATCGAAATTCTAGAATTTTGGAAGTCTCTTTGCCAGGAGTTTTTCAGAGGAAGAGGTGCCTGTTTATGAAGCAATTTGCCACTGTGGCATCCTTGGAAAGCGCTCTTGTAAAAAAAAAAAAATTAAAAAATTAAACGTGGAACAAAGGAACAGGCTGGGGGGTGAGTACAGAGCACCCAACAAATGCTCTCTGTGAGCAACACTAATGGTCATGAAGTCAGTGGCCTCAAAAGCTCTGGCACATGAACTTGTCCTCCGTGTGCCAAAACCCCAATCTTTACAAAATATATGGTCCTGTCAAATGCAGTATTTTTGGAGTACATTGGGAAAGCACAACGCACTCTTTATATGCCTTCTGCTGTGAAAGGGAGCGTTAACTGCTAACAATAAATAGGTGGGTTGTAGTATTTCAAGCTTTCAGTTTGTTAGGTGAAATTGCTCTTCCATTCCAGCTCCCAAGTGGAGTTCTCTGGAGTTACTAACCTGTCATCAGCCACTCTTTGCTGGGCAGACAGAGATCTTCCCAGGGGACTGTTCAATGTGCAGCTTGAGCCCTGCCCAAGAACAAAACACCTCCAAACTCTTTAAAACAGAAAGTGCCTGAAAATTGGCCTCTTCTGAGAAGCTGGGAGGAAAGGGACACAGGAGCACTATCAGTGTCCTGGGATATTCAGTGAAATGGTTTGGAGAGTCGGGGTCTGGCTCCTGAACTGAGGCACCAGGGACCGGGTCAGCCCCAGCACTGAGTGCTCCCAGTTTTTTGCAGGATATGGCATCACCTCACTCCCAGTTCAGGCTGGAGCTTGGCATCTCTTTCAGGTTTAACGTAAGGGTGTTTATGCAGTAGCTGCCTGAACACTGGCTCCTTTGTGCACTCCGTTTGGAATCTGCTCTCCTGGAGGAAATTGAGGTTCTCAAGCCCTGCATACTTCCCAGAATGGGCCATTTCCCTGGTCCATTCACCCACTGCAGCCAAAGGTTACAGGTTTGCATTCCAGAGATTCCAGAGCACCAAAGTGAATGCTGCACACTGATGTCATCTTGAGCACAGAAACCTCATGTTTGCCTTTTCTTTTGCATGAATACTGTCAGGCTCGGCAGTGCTGGGTTGAGGTCAAACTAGGTTTACTGATCTGAGTTAAAATATGGTTTTAAATAAAGTTTAGAAAGTGCTGTTGATTGATTTGAAACTAGAATGGTGTAGTAGCTGTGGCCAGCAGTTTTGTGAAGTAAAACGGGGCAAGATTCATAGTGGAGATGGTACCTTTTATTAGGCCAGCTGCTTTTGGGAAACAGATGTGTATTTAGATAGAAACAGCAAACTTGAAATTTGTTCTGATTGAAGCAGTTGTTCTGATTCAATTATGAACTTAATTATACTTAATTATACTAACGAGTTAATTTGAGGGAGTGAGGGGTGCTGGTGCCTGTGTACTGCAGCAGGATGACAGAGACAAAATGATCCAGGTCACGCGTTTATCCCTGTGGAAGATTTGTCTGTGTCTGGACTGCTGCTGTTGATGGGATGCTGCTCTAACCAGTGCCCAAGGAGTGATTTGCATTAAAAGTTAATAATAAGAACAAAACCAACCAATGCTTGGATTTACACCATGGGCTCACAGTTGTATGAATGCATCTGAGGGCTTTGGTGAGCACCAGGGTGGGATATTCCTAATCTTTTTAGGACTTAGGTGGCTGCAAAGTGGTATAAAGTCTGTTGGTTTCAGTATTCAGAAAAAGTTGGTGTTTTCATGCTGTAAATTGCCATGGGTCAGGATACAGAGGTTAAAGGTGGGGTGGTGGTGTTGTGGTGCTAAAAATTACTTTAGTTTTGAAATGATGTGACTAAGTGAGAAACTGAATGCAGACAGCTCTGTGAGTTTGATTCACCGACTCTTCCAAAAAGTTATCATAGATACCGTACTTCAAACCCAATGATTTGAGCCATAACATTAGGCAGCAGGTGAATAAGGAGCTAAATTTTGTGTACATGGAAGTACACAAGGTCACATAAGCAATATTTTTCAATTCCATTATAGTTTCTTTTCCATTTACAGTTTCATTACATTATAACATTACACTTACAGTGTACAGTTTCATCTTTGCTGTTTCTAAGCTCAGAAACTTGACACCTGTTTAATCCCAAAACAGTGTATGTGACGTGGTAGCTGTTGCTAAAAATTGCGTTTCAGTAGCCTTGAAACAGTGAGAATGAGCTGAGTTACTCCAAACTACTTAAAGGTCAGGTCTTCATTGGTGCTCCTAGGAGTAAAAAGAACCCCAACTAATTTTCAAATTAATTGTCCAAAGTCTTTGTACAATAGCACTTTGTACAGTAGCACTTCCCTTCAGACTGCTTTTGGCTAATAGTGGACAAAATTGTCCTTGCTCTGGAAGCCCTGAAGTGCTCAGGTTTGAATTCTCACCTTGTTCAGGGATCTGTGCTGTGGTGGTGATTCCTCATGTGTTTCCAGGGCAGGAATGCATGCTGGAAAAACCATTCTCTCCAACTGTAAATATCTGTGGCAAAGTTAAATACAGCCCGTTAAATATGGACTGAAGTGTCCCACTGTGAATATTTTTAAAACTTGTGAAAGTGTCGTTGAATTTCACTGTGTTTCTCTGGAGGTTTGAAATGTGTTGTGGGCCGGGGCACAAGTGTGTGCCTGGGGATTGGGAGGAGGAGCCCTGCTTTCAGCAGCCGGGAGGGAAAAGCCACCCTCTCTGTGATAGCATCCCTGGTCCCTGCTTAGAGAATCCCCGGTGGTTTGTGGCTCCAAAATTAACAACTTTTCCAGCTCCAGCCCACTTACCACTTAATTTAGGTGTGCACCTCGATATCCCCACCCCAGCATTTCCAAGGGTGTGGGTATATTTAGTTCTGGTTTCTGGTTCTGGAATCACTGTGGATGTGGCATCCTGCATCTTATGGTCCAAGAGCTGCTGTCAGGGGCTGCCTGAGAATGGGAAATAAGACATGACAAAGTGTTATTTTGAAATGGTGATGACACAGAGATGATGGACTTGGGGTGAAGCTATAATGATGCAGCCCTTTGCTCTCTTAGGTCACTGGGAGTTGAGTGCAGCTGTACAAGTGCCTTGTGCCGCTGAAAGATTAGAAAGAGTTGAACCATTGTATAACCTGGCTGTGCTTTAGCACGCTCATCTTTTCATGTGGAAAATATTTTCATACTGTTTAAATTACCTTCTAAAAATATTTGATGTTTTTACTACATCATTAACTGTAAGGAACTGATATTGATCCCCCTCCTCAGCCCAACCCTTTGGCTTTTCCTGAAAATAGCATGTATGTGCCTGCTCCTTGTTCACGCTGAGGCCTGGGTAGGAGCCACTTGTTTGAATGGAGGTGTCAGTGCAATGAGGGTGAAAGTCATTTTACAGAAGTGATTTAACAGAGCAATATCCCACATTCGTGGCAGGAACACTGCTCCTGTAATAAATTTAAATCAATTTATTGCACATCACTGACTTCCGCTATTTTATTTTAAATTCTGTAACCAGATCAAGGTCAAGGAAGCAAAAGATGAAAGGAGAAGGGGAAAGGAAGCCAGAAGAGGGGAGAGGCGGCAGGAAGCAGGGAGCAGGACAAGGAATGGTTTAGAACAGGGTAGCAGAATCAAGCTCTCACTTTGGGACTGGAGGGATGAGCATTGTTTTTTCAGAAGAACAGAGAGGAAAATGGGCTTGTCTTTTGGGCCTGTAGGAACTGGGAGGATTGCTCTGAGATTTTTCTCCTTGTTTATAATGCTGTATTGGTACTATTTCTGAATACCAAATTATTCTGTGGCTAGTCCTTGTGAATGTATTGTTCTTGTATGAGCTGCTGAACAGAAGTGCTTGTGGACTTCTGATGTGCCAAGGAACTGCTGCAGTGACCGGGATTTCAGAGGGAAGGGTATCCAAAGGCCATTTCTGAATATGCTGTTACGAGATTTTGCTGTAGTGTTTTGGTCTGAGATCAATGAAATATGCTTTTCATTTGATTCATGCTGGAGAACAAACAGTCTGGATATTCAGATGCCTCTTGAGGTCGATCCGTTTTCTTTCAGTGAAGGGAATGTTTTGCTTGTGCTTAACTTCTTCCTCTGCACTAGTGTGAAATTTCATTTTAAACCCAAATGGCCCTTATAGTTTCCACCAGACTTTATATATATTATCAAGTGTTAGTTAATCTGTTCTCTTGAACAGTTAGTTTTCCTCCGTCTGCAAGGGTTTGAGTATCAAAAGTGAAAACCCAGGAACAAGAAGCAGCCAAGTGTAAATGTCTGTAGAACCAGGTGGGCTGTGACAGCTGCCATTTCAATATGTCACATTTGGGGTAAGTTGTTCCACACTTGAAGTTGTTCTTTGTATCTGCAAAGCTCCATGTGAGCCATTTGCAAGCATGTTGTGTTTTTTATGTGAAAGGGAAAGAAGGATGATGTGCAGAAACTGGCTGACTCCAGGAACTAATCAAATCCAATAATGTTGTTGATGTTTGACCAGTGAGATAATTGTGTGAGGCATGTACAACACAGAAGACTTCCATGGAAGCTTGGAAGGGACTTAAGGAGGTGTAACAGGGGGGTTTATGTTCCCTTTACAGTGAAATGTTTCTGAAATTTTTTGAGTAATCCAGGGGTCAAACACCCCATTCTCATCAGGACCTTGCACAAAACACATTCATTTACTCCCACTTGGAGAGAGCTGGTCCCCAAGAAGGCAGGTTTGTGTTTTTCAGAAGAAAGAAGTTGCCCTCCTTGTTTTATTAATCACATATATAAAATCAGTTTATGTGTATTTGATTTAAACTTAAACTTTCCTTTGAGATTTATAATGCATTGTGGCTTTGAAGGAATTTTCAATAACTTCTCTTCCTAGTTGAAAATTATTTGTTAGAAGCAGCTTTACGTAATCAATACCTGCACTACAGCAGGGAATCAGAACTATTGGCAACTGTTGTTTTATGTTTACTAGTTTGAACTCTGGTCTCTGAAAATTCATGCTGTAGTTTCTCTAAAGCTTTTCTGGTATTAAATACCTTCCCTGGGAGATTTGCTTATTCCTGAACCCTTGTTGTTGACTCAAGCTGATGACTTTTCTGCTTAAAAGAAACATTCAGTAGTCTGTCAGGTATAAGAACCGTGAACAATAGTTTTCCAGGCCCAGAAAATAAAAATACAGATTTCTACACAGATAAGTTTCAAAAATGCTTTAGTTTTAGTATTACAAACACTTTTTTGAACTGTGTGGGGAATTTGGTTTTGAGCGGGCAGTAACAGCAATGTGGAGAGAGATACCCCTGTATGTATAGGGAGATACAGATACATCGATACATAGATGTATGGAAGATGATGGGGATGGATTGCAAATAGTTTAACCTGGGATTATGAAAATTCCAAGTAAGTAATTGCATTTCTATAGAGTTAGTCCCTTGCGCAGTCTGGATCCTAGAAGAACCTGGCCTTAGAGAATTCAGATGAATTTTCTTCATACAGTCATGAATCCACTTGACTTTTGCTTTCAGAGATGAAAATGACAGTTTGTCCTCTTTATTTCAGGATACCTTTGATCTGTCGTATGTGGGAAGAACACTAAGAGAACCAGCTAAAAATGGGTGTTAAAACATTCACTCATAACTCCCCTGCTCACAGTCAGGAGATGCTGGGGAAGCTGAACATGCTCCGGAATGACGGACACTTCTGTGACATCACCATCCGCGTCCAGGACAAGATCTTCAGGGCACACAAGGTGGTTCTGGCAGCCTGCAGTGACTTCTTCCGCTCCAAACTCGTTGGCCAAGCAGAGGACGAGAGCAAGAGCGTGTTAGACCTGCACCACGTGACGGTGACGGGGTTCATCCCTCTCCTGGAATACGCTTACACAGCGACGCTGTCCATTAACACAGAGAACATTATCGATGTGCTGGCCGCCGCCAGCTACATGCAGATGTTCAGCGTGGCCAGCACGTGCTCGGAGTTCATGAAGTCCAGCATTTTATGGAATACACCCAACAGCCAGCAGGAGAAGGTGCTGGATGCGGGACAGGAGAACAGTGCAAACTGCAATTTCACTTCCCGGGACGGCAGCCTGTCTCCCGTCTCCTCGGAGTGCAGCGTAGTGGAAAGAACCATTCCCGTTTGCCGGGAGTCTCGGAGAAAGCGGAAAAGCTACATCGTTATGTCTCCTGAGAGCCCCCTCAAGTGCAACACACAAACCAGCTCCCCCCAAGTGCTCAATCCTTCAACTTCCTACCCAGAGTCCAGAAATCAGCCCGTGGACTCATCCTTAGCTTTTCCCTGGACTTTTCCTTTTGGAATTGATCGAAGACTTCAGTCGGAAAAGGTGAAGCAGGGGGAGAACTCTAGGACTTTGGAAATGCCCGGGCCCTCCGAGTCCAACAGGAGAATGCCGGATTACGTGACGTGTGAGAGCACGAAAGCCAGTTCCCCCCTGGTGATCGAGGAAGATGTGCGTGTCAAGGTGGAAAGGCTGAGTGATGAGGAGGTTCACGAGGAGGTGTCGCAGCCTGTGAGCGCATCCCAGAGCTCCCTGAGTGACCAGCAGACGGTCCCAGGGAGTGAGCAAGTGCAGGAAGATCTCCTGATCAGCCCTCAGTCTTCATCTATAGGTATGACCATTTCTGGAGTTACATATAGCAGCAGGCACGTGAGCTCTGGTGATTTTCTTGGAGGAAATCTGCCTTGTGGGTTTTCATGCTTTACTTTTGTGAAACTCCCTTTTATTCCCCTGATTTATGAAATGTTACACATAAACTTCGAATTCTTTAAATAACTTTGCAGAAGGCAGCTGAGAATGGTAAGCTTGTGGCAGCCCTCTTTATTCAGCAGAGGTTGATAACTCATTTTTACCTCTAGTTGCCTGACTGGGGAAACTTAATTCTGCTTTCATTAGTGTCAAAAGGCACGATCTCATCTGAGCTGCAGCACCAGATTTGAAGACCTTGTGCCTGTAGCCACAAAGAGTTAGAATAGTACTTTGCATCAGACATCAAATCTTGTATAATCGTGACAGAGAGCCTTTGTAAGAGGATTTGCAAAATAAGTGGTGAAACACTGTCATCTTAATGCCCCAGACAAAAATAAAACCACACAGTCATAACATTGAGAATCTTTCCATTTCTCTGGGATTTGATTCTCAAGTTGCTTCTTCAAATGCTGCTGGTTGCTGAGAGAAATCTTTTTTTCCATGAAAGACAATTTGAAACCAGTTTTGGGTTCTTATATCAGGCTGTTCTTTATTAAGAGCTAATACTTAAAGGTTACTGGAACAATCCGTTTTTTCCTCTGCACAGAATGCATTGAATGGCTTTTAGTAAATCAGAAGATAGAGGTTTTGCAATATTTCTAGTTTAATTATCAAAATTTTGCCCAAGTCAGCTGTTTTACTCCCAAGTGGCTTGACCTGTGCTCAGCAGAGTTTGTTTACTGAAAGATTTTTACTAAAGCCTGTTTTTTTTGAAGACCGTAAGAATGGCAGATGTACTGCTCTGCATCATTCAAATAATGTGTACGTGAAAGGCTGCCCCAGCTAATTAAATAAATAACTATAACAAAGTCAATAGCTGTAGCCTTGTAGACTGCATTGTTTGTTTGCTTTGGTCAGTGCAACACTGTGCCTTCTCTGGAGAAAGTGAGATCAGGCTGACCTTCCAGAGTAGCAATATACAACCAGTGTCAAACTGTTCAGGTAATACGCACTAAAAAGAGATGAAAATATTTCCCATTTCTGCCATCTTTTGCTGTTGGGTTGTTCTCCAGTTTGTATAGCTCTCGTGTTGATGTTTTAGATTGTAATGCTTTTTCCAAATGAAAATGTTTTCTTTATTGGAGACAAAGATGTTTACCTTTGATGAGGAACAGACTTAGTATCTTATAGTTTGACTCCAATCTTTAAATGTGGTTTGCCAAAATAGTGCATAAATTAAAAACTAAAAGAAACTATTCGTTTGCTGGGGAGTCACCAGGAGAAGAGGTCCTTGTTCAAAACCAGGTTTTGTTTGATTCCGTTTTTAACTCGTTATAGTCAGAACTGAAAGACTTTGCCAGGGCCATGTGATAAAAGATGCAAATTATTTCATCAAAGTAATCATATCATCAGAGACAAAATAGAACAAGTAGCAATAATGATTAGGGAAAGTTAAAAATAGCATATCAAGTGATATATATCATAAATATATAAATAAATACCACACCAAGGCAGCTTAAAGAACAAACTGGGTGTAAACTCCAGGCTGCAGATGAGTAGTTTTGTGTGCATGGGGTAAAGAATCTCAGGCTTTAGTGATTATAATTTTTAAACTTAAATATCTGTCATTGCTGTTAGTACAGCATGTTCTGCCTTAAAACAGCTGCAGAGAGAAGAAAAATGTGCCAGGGCAAAATCTTTAAAATACAAATCTGCTCTTTGTCTTTGAATATGTTTGAATTAATATTTAGTGGTCTTGGCATAATAACCATCCTCAGAATGGTTTTTATTCATGTTTTGCTATAAAGGGAAACAGTGTTCTTGCTTTTTAGCACTGTTATGATACAGAACACTTTGTAGCTAGAAAGCATTTTTACCTCCCAAAGATGCATTACTTTATGCAGTAATGTAAGAACAGTAAATGGAGGCAGCAAGATCTGGTAAAGTACAGTTTTTTCTTCCCTGAATGTGGTTTTCCTCATTTAATTGCATATATTTATCTCAATGTTTTATAGTGCACTTACAAAAGCATTCTTGCCTTTCTCTCTGATATTGCAAAAAGCTCTTATTCACTCTTTGGGAAACTTAAGCATTGTTCATTTGCAATTTATTATATTTGGAAGCACTTTATAATACCGAAGGAGACATAGAGCAGGGACTTGATAAATAAGTCATTTTGGGTACAAAACCAGCTGTGTCTGAGAAGATACTCTCATAATTCATTGGCACTTGTGGCATTTGAGAGGTGAAGGCATGAAATTAAACCTAAGAGCAGTTAGGCTTGTTTTTCAGTAGACTTTCATTTAAGTATTTCATGAGAAAGGATAAATCAAGATGGGATCAACTTTTGTAACTTGATAGATTGCTTAGTTGATGAATTTCCCAAGCATAGTTTGTCACCTCTTAACAAAACCAAAGATTTTGATTTCACTAATTGTGAAGCTGCCAGAGATGCAATTTTCCTCTTGTCCCTGGCCCCATAACATGGCATCACATTAAGACAAGAATCTTTCACTTCAGATCTCTCATTTTTTTGACAGAATATGCACATTTTCTGCTTTACTTTTCTCATCTTTGTTCCTTCTCTTTGGTTTTCTCTTTTGTCTGACACTTGCCAGTGTACACATAATGCTACTTGATTTTCCTAGTGAGCTTTAGGGTTCCCAAATTCAGATTGCTCACGTACCCCTCTCTTAGAAAGCAGAATTATTTTACCACAGCAGCAAGAGCAGCTCGTGGCACTGTCCTGTGCTTTGATTGTCCTTGGGGTGTAGGGAGAGAAATCCCCTGCCCCATCTGTCCTCGTCTCCCGTGGATTCAGTGAGGGAGATCGGAGGCTGCTTGACCAAACTCCCAGAGGTGATGAGAGAGGCCCAGATGAGCACGAGCCACATCAGTGAATTAAGGTGTGGGTTTGTTTTAGTGCTGCATTTCCATTGCATTCTGTTCCCCAAGCCCCTTGAACTGCATTTGCCCCAGTGCTGGTGCACTGAGCAGAGCTCTGGAGTGGTTTTGTTTATATATTTCTGTAACAGGTGTTTGCTCTCTTTTGTGTTGCATTTCTGATTTCCGAGAGGGCTCTTCCTGTCTCAGCTGCTTATCAATAAATGCACATTATCAATTAATATATTTATGGAAGATTTGGAACACAAAAGCCATTTATTGTAGCAGGTTTGAACTCCTTATTGCTCAGGAAGTCTTGAAAAATTGACAAAATAGTCGAATGCAACATTTCTGCCTTACAGTGCTAGTACTGGATGTGTTTTGAAAACTGGCTGTATTTAACATTTCCATTTTCTAGGTGTACCAAATATGTGCCCTTTATTGAGTTGTCAATTTAGTGGATAATCTGTGCAGAGAGAAGCTGGATTGGAACAAGTTGCTTCTGGGAGTTCTAAATTACTTTCCCAAGGCACTTTTATTATCACCCAGGAAGCAGCGTCTATCAGAGATTTGGGAAAGCAAGCTTGATGTGTATTTACCTGCCCCCCAACCCTTTCTTGAACAGTTATTTGCATTAAATTGCCCTTTTTTCTTTGCCTAGGCTCAATAGATGAGGGGGTTACAGAGGGATTGCCCACACTCCAAAGCAGCTCTGGCACTAACGCTCATGCAGACGATGATGATCGGTATGTACCAACCTGGCGTGCAAAGTGTTCTGCAGCAAGTGCTGTGCTGTAATTAACCTCCCCAGCCTTAATCCCACAATGTTTAGTTGTTCCTCCATCTAGTTCTCTGTGTTGATCAAAGTACAATCAGTGCCTGGAGGGGCAGATGCTTTAGAAGAATGTAGGTGATGAAAGTCAGACTCTGCTTACTCGTTGCTTTTTATTTCCTATCTACTTCCAGGCAGCACTGGTGAAGATAGTCATGCTTTTGCTGTTTCTTCATCATCGCTCCTTATTAATAAATTTTAATTAAACCTCTATGTGAAATATGCATGCTAAAGGTGATATGCAGCCCCAAAAGCAACAAACTGAAAACAAGGACCTAGCCCTGACTTCACCAGACCTCGCTACTGCAAGCCACAGAACAGGCAGAGCAGCCTTAAATCTCTTCTCCCAAACTTTCTGCTTGTAGCTTCTTACCAAGAGGCTGCATGGCACTTGCTGTAAATATTTAGCAGGCTTTTGCTGAGCTGAGCTGAGTGATGTCTTAAGGGAATCCCTTAAAAGGGAAGGCTGGCAGAAAAAGCCAAACTAAACCGTGTCTGTTTGGTCAAAGAGACCTCGTAGTTCTGTTAGAGCCAAGTGAGGAACCCCCACATGGCATACAGGGGTGCACACAACTGCTTTGACTCCTAGTTCTTAGCTATTCCCTCTCTAAGCACATTTTTCCAAACTGGTTTTTGCAGGGGTTTGTAAGACAAGTGGGTTTGAGGAAGAAGTGTGAACCTTTGGAAGTTATTCCAGAAACTGTGTCAAGAGAAGCTCCCTATAGAGCTAATAACCAAGAGCTGCATTTTCATAGCTCACAAAATCTTTCCCGTCATTTCCATCTAAAATCTGTCCCACTGTAGGATTAAAAAGGGAAAATAACTGCTTAGATAAGACTTTTTGGATGACATGGAAGATTTTATCTATCTGCTAACAAACCTGAGTATAAAAATAACACGCAGCACTTAAGGGTTGAATTAACAGTAGGAGCACATGTTGCACTAGAACTAATCCAGGCTTTTACACCTATAATTCTGAAGTCAAGTGGCACACATTTTCAGCAGTGGATTATTTCAGAAATTTCCTATAAAGTTGCAGAGCTTCAACACAAACTGCATAGAAAATTCAAAAGATAAAAAAAATTCTTTAAACACATTGAAAATTCCCACTGAAAGATCTCTTCCATGCAGAGAAGGAAGGAATATTTACCTCCATGCCATGTGAGATCACAAATCCTTACGGGCTTTACAGACTGAGTGATACTCAACTCCTACAGGAAACTCCTTAATCTTGTGTGTATCAAGAGCTACCTTGTGCTCTCTCTCCTGATAAATTTTGCAACTGGAACTTTTGCTGCTGAGAATTCTGCACTCGGAATTCAGATACCCATTGTCTTCACAGTTGTAGTGACATCCTTTTCCAGAGTAAAGACAGTTTAAGTGTTGATTTTAAAGAGATGTTGCTGGTTCTTGCCCTCCTGTGCTGATCTGCTCTGTGGATTTTTGTATGATGTCTAGGAAAATGTATTTGTGCAAAGCGCTTGTTTCATTCGTGTGAATGTTAGAAGTCCCCAAATCCAGCATAACCCTGGAGCCAGCCCTCTGGGCTTGAGGTGGAAGCAGAGCAGCAGAAGGATTTCCTCAGTTAGGAAAACTTTCTGACTGTGAGGAGGCATCATTGGATCTTTTCTCAGGACATTTCAGCCATTACAGTTTAGTAAAGTTGAAGTTGCAATGTGCTGGCCACGGACTGGACAGTCAGGGTCAGAGCAGTTCCCTGTGATCTTTCAGCGGGCTGTGAGCAAGCCGAAAGGGCTATTTCACCAAAAAACACACACCTTAATGCTCAGGGGAGGGAAACCCCAGGTAAGTACAAATCCTGTTGTTCCCATGTTTGTACCAGAGGATTTGTTCTTATTTCACTGTGCCCTTTAGCAAGTTCCTTGCCTGAGGACTTGGATTAGAGCACTGTAGTTCCCTTAAACAGTTGGCAGCTAGAGGCTATGGAGGAGCAATTAGTCCGTTTTAAATAAATTACTTTGAAAGTTAAATTGTTCCTTATTGCAGTCTGTGTGCTGTTTTTTAAACACAGCGCTGGAGCTGTGCTCATGGAGTTCTTTGAATCCGAAAAAGAGCAAGTATTGATTCATTAGATTAATATTTTAAACTTAGAAATATGCAGTTACAGATACTAGTATTTGTTCATGGAACTTGGATTGAGATGAAAAATTAATTGGCTTTAATTTCATTTGTAAATATCACTGAAGCTGCAAAATACTCCTTTGCTTTTCATTTGCTCAGCTCTTTAAACTTTTCCTCAGGGACTGTTTAGTGATTGCAAGTCATCGATATGCTGGAGAAAATGCCCACGCCTGGAAAATAATGTTCAGTTTGCAGTTGTGCTGAGGCCTGTTGCCCAAAGAAACAGGAGCCCGAGCTTATTCCCTGGGTTTGTTCAGATGTGCAGAGTCAGTGACTGTAAGATTTCAGGTGCAGATCAGACACGTTGCTACAGACCCAGAGATTTCCAGAATAAATGGAGATTTTGGCAGAAATGTGATGTGCCAGTCTCTTTCTTCTTCTCACACAAAAGGGCTCAAGGGTCAGATTTTCACGGACGAGGCTTCTTCAGTCATTTCTCTGGCTTGTTTGTAAACCAGTGCCTTTTTTCTTTGTAGTCTGGAGAACGCTCAGTATCCCTATCAGCTCTACATTGCTCCTTCCACCAGCAGCACAGAGAGGCCCAGCCCAAACGGTCCCGACAGACCCTTTCAGTGTCCCACGTGCGGGGTGCGCTTCACTCGCATTCAGAACCTAAAACAACACATGCTTATCCACTCAGGTAAGAAACACCACTGCTCCCCAGAATTCCTGATTCACTGCCTCGCTGTGCAGCAGTTGGAATAATGCAGGTTTTTTACTCACCTGCCGAGTACTTGAGAGCTGATTTCAGAAAGACTGGGTAGAGGTTTGTCTCACTGAATGCTTGTTTTGCTCCCTGGAGTCTGACTGATAGTTGTGCTCATGGGTGATTAGCATTTGTGTGAACTGAAAAAACCTGATTGCCTGGAACTCATCAGGATAAGTCATTTTCCGGAAAAAGATCTGAGATGAAATAAAGTATACTTGGCCCTTTTATTGCACTAAAGAAGTAGATTGAAATTCTTCCTCTGCCATGTTGTAATTCTCTGCTGTGTTTTAGAGGAGACTTGCAACCATAAGAGAGTATTATCTGTGTCCTTGTATTGAAGAATGCTGTATGCCTTTGGATCTCAGAATTTTTGGAGGGATTGCAGGACAACTGAGTTGGTTTGATAATCAGTTTTGCTCCTGCAGATAGCGGAAGCAGCCAGATGTTTGTGTGAACGCCTCCTCTGGGCCTTGATCCCCAAATTAATTTTGATTTCTAACCAAGCATGAATTTCCCAATGTCTTTGCTATTGGTTTTTTCGAGACTTGTCAGCATTATCTGGCAATAGCACTGACATTTGAGGGAATAAAGGGAATATTGAAGGGTTATTGCACTTGGGCACTAAGCCTCATGTTTTAGCATCTCTTGGTTTGAGTCTGACTCTTACCTGTGCACAGAGGCTGTACCATTCTGGGACAGAGCAGCCACAACTGACAAGGTCTATTTTTTTCACTGCCAGCAATTATTTGTCAAATCCTTTCAAGCAAAATAACCGGATATGTGTTTAATACTTTAAAAAGCAAATTCTGTGGGCATATCAGGTGTGAAATGATCCCAAGCCCATTGTTAAAATCTGACAGCAAAGCATCCCTGGCCAACCTGTCAACTGGCAACCCCTCCGTAAAGCTGGGAGAGATTTGAATAGCTGGTTTAGAATAATTAACATGCAAAAAAACTCTCAAAGCTTGTAAATGTTGAAAGTGTTTTCACGTGAGCAAAATGGCTAAAAAGATTTCCCTCACACTACCAGAGGAAATAGATGCCCTTGGACAGCAGGAAAGCATGAAAAGTTTGAGCTCCACCAGACCATATTCCAGTTTATTAACTTGTTTTCACATGCTTAACAGGGTGTTTCAGTGTAACCTTAACTACAGCTTTCTCTGTCTAAAAGCCCTCAATTAAAAGTTCACCTTCTGCTTTGAAAGTAAGGAAAGCAGAGTGAAAGACTGGGGGAATTAACAGCCAGGGCTGATGTACATTCAGCCTTTTGAAAAAATCTTTTCTATTCCTTGACAGCCCTATTATGAATAGAGCTCTATATTCCAGATTCTTAGCCTCATGTTTGGATTTTCCCACTTTCTGGAGTTCAGACTTTTTATTAAATCAGAAGGTTTTGGTGACTCAGACCTTTATGTTGTAATAGTTCTGTTTGTGTCATTACACACTCAGCCACTGCAACATGTTACAGAACTCATATGGTTTTGGGTAAGAAATGAAAAATGAGCTAGGAACTGAATTTCTAAATTAATACAAGAAAAAAATGAGAGGCATGAAGCTAAACTGTCTGAGAGAGCTGTCTGTCATGCAAAGTTGCTGAAAATTCTTGTATAGTGTATTGGTTTTGCTTGGCCTGGTTTTTGGTAGCAGTGGGGGCACAGAGGTGGCTCCTGTGAGAACCTCCTGCAAGTTTCCTCCATGTCCAGCAGAGCCAATCTCTGATGGCTCTGAAGATGGACATGCTGCTGGCCAAACCTGGGCCAATGAGAGAGGTTGGTAATGCCTCTGTGATGACATATTTAAGAAGAAAATCAAAACAAAGTCACAAGGTTTTGCTTCTGGTCAGAGAAGAGGAGATGAGAACATGTGAAGGAAACAACATGGAGACACCAAGGGCAGTGGAGAAGGAGGGGGAGGAGGCGCTTCAGGAGCCAGAGCTGAGATTCCTCTGCAGGCCGTGGTGCAGGCCATGGTGAAGCAGCTGTGCCCCTGCAGCCCCTGGGGATCCATGGGGGATGCAGAGATCCACCCACAGCCTGTGGGGATCCCCGGGGGATGCAGAGATCCACCCACAGCCTGTGGGGATCCCCAGGGGATGCAGAGATCCACCCGCAGCCCCAGGGGATGCAGAGATCCACCTGCAGCCTCTGGGGATCCCTGGGGGATGCAGAGATCCACCCACAGTCTGTGGGGATCCCCGGGGGATGCAGAGATCCACCCACAGCCCCTGGGGATCCACGGGGGATGCAGAGATCCACCCACAGCGTGTGGGGATCCCCAGGGGATGCAGAGATCCACCCGCAGCCCGTGGAGAAGGCCCACACCAGAGCGGGTGGATATCTGGAGGAGGCTGTGCTCCAGTGGGAGACCTCGTGGGTAGAGGGCCCTGCTCCTAGGCTGGAGCAGCCTGGCCTTGGAGGACTGCACTCTGTGGCAAACAGAGCCACGGCACAGCAGTTTTGGGAGGGCTGTGTGCCCGTGGGAGGGGCTCACGCTGCAGCGGGTGCGGTGTGGCTGCTGCTCCTGAGAGTGGACCCACGGTGGAGAAGTTCACAGAGAACTGTGTCCCGTGGGAGGGACCCCACGGCCTCACACGGGAAGGACTCTTGTTCTGGAGCAGCGGAAGGAAATCGTGGGGATGAACTGACCAAACCCCCATGCCCTGTCTCCCTGTGCTGTCATTGGGAAGGAGGGAGGGGCTGGGGGGGAAAAGTGTTTTTAAGGGCTTATTTTATTTTTCATTATCCTCCTCTGGTTCTGTTAGCAATAAATTCACTTTGTAACTTTAAGTTAAACCTGGTTTTGCCCTTGAAGTGTTTCTCCTGGTCTTTATTTCAACTAATGAAGCCTTCGTTAATTTTTTCCTCTCTCTTCTCTGCCCAGCTGTGGCAGGGAAGGATGAGCAAGTGACTCTCCTGGGTGCCTGGCATCAGGCCAGTGTCAAACCACAACATGTAACAGGGTTCCCACGCAATATAAAGGCTCCCACTGCCCCCTTTTATCACCATTCCTGCTGCATTACAGGGGCATCCGTGTGCACACAGTCCCCCTGCCAGAACACTTCTCTGAGGCCAAAGGCAGCCAGAAAAAAACATTGCAATTAAGGGTAGGCTGATAATTGCATTGTTGGGAACCAGTCTGGCACAAGAATCTCCTGAGATCAAAGGAGTTCAAAGGCGTTGGAGATGACTGCAGCATCGAGTCCTTGTTGGCTGTGCCTCAGGATCTTAACCATGCTCTAATCCATGGGGGCCTGTGTTCAGTTCAAACCGTGGGGAAGGAGCCTCGGGACAGGTCACAGCGATGAGATTCGCTGGAGGTTGTTACTGAGGGAGTGCAGCTCTGCTCTAATTGTTTTAAAGTTAACCAGAGAATCTCTTCCTCAAACAGGGCTTTGCTGTGATCGGCTACAGCTGCTGTCCCTGTGCTGTAGCACTCTGGGAGGATTTTGCCCATGACTCGTGGTTACAAAAGCTGAACGTGTTTGCGCTCTCTCTTCCACAGGCATTAAACCATTTCAGTGTGACCGCTGTGGGAAAAAGTTCACCCGAGCTTACTCGCTCAAGATGCATCGCCTGAAGCACGAAGGTAAACGCTGTTTCCGGTGCCAGATATGTAGTGCCACTTTCACTTCCTTCGGGGAATATAAACACCACATGCGCGTTTCCCGGCACATTATCCGCAAGCCTCGGATTTACGAGTGCAAAACATGTGGCGCCATGTTCACCAACTCTGGAAATTTAATCGTTCACCTGAGGAGCTTGAACCATGAAGCGTCAGAGCTAGCAAACTACTTCCAGAGCAGGTGAGGTGCACAGCAAAAACCTAACAGGGAAACTTGCTTTTTTTTTTTGCCTTTTTTCTTCTTTTTTTTTTTTTTCTTAGATCATCATTTCCTGCTTTCAGGGCAGCCTGCTGTGCCTCTCATCAGGCTGCCAGCTAATTCGAGTCAGATTGATTCCTGCTCCACTCTCTGTTGTATCTGATCTGTCTTACAGCATGGGAGCTATATAGGAGGCCACTGAAGAATCCAGTGATACGCAGAGGCTGATTCTGGGTTACTTAATGTCTCTTTTCAGTGGTATCTATGGCCAAGCTAATGGTGTGAAGCCATAGTGTTCTATACTACAGTATCTGTGATTTGATATTGATTTGCTATTCAAAATCTTGTACGTAGCCTGTTCACTTCCATAGGGCACAGACTTCCTACTTCGTTTTAAGTGTTTGCTTAACACGGTGGAAAGATGGCATGACTCCAAACCTTCTCCTTTTTCATTTTCTAGATGACATTACTGAATGATTAGACTAATAGGTTTGGAAATAGTAAGGGCCACTTGGACATTTTTTTATCAGGGCACAAAAGACTTGGCGTATCTCACAATTCCTTCAGTCTGATTTGACAGACACAAGGTTTAGGAGAGCTGACTGTGAGTTTGGGTTGGAGCAGTGAATGCTGCAGTCATTTAAGGATTTCTTTTAACTGACACATTGCCAGGTGGAACCAAAGCATACAAACGTGCATATATGTGATATATGTATATACTTGTCTCAAGTACAAACTTCATGTCTGGTGCTGAAAACTTGCAAAGAAATTTCTTTTCATTATGTCCTCATGCTCTGAAAATACAACTGGAGCGCTTGATAGGTTTTCTTTGGATCCACTCAGCCCTCAGCTGTTAGCAGTAAGTAGCAGAAGCGTTGTCCAGAAAGAATTAAAAGGAAGTCCTGCTGCTGCTCTGGGGGATATTGTACCTCAGACAGGGCAGGGGCCACATTTTGCCAGTGCTAAACTCATTTTTGTTTCTATTTTTAAAGCTTGAGTGCTCCCTTTTTTTCAATGAGGTTTTCAGTGCCAAATGTGTTCCAGACATTAACTTTCATTCTCATCAAGGTGATACAATCTAATAATAAGAAGTTGCTGTATAGGAAATACAGATGTGAAATAGATGCCATTGAATAAATTCTCCGTGTGGAAATGAGAACCAGGTTATGGTGCTTAGTGGAGTATGTCACTGCCACGGTCTTGGACAATGTGAAATGAGTACCTTTGTTCTCTGTGCAATGCAGTGTGTAGTTTGTGTGATGTAGCTGATAGCATGGTGTGAGAAATGACATTTCTCTTCTGTCCTTTACCCCTCTTCTAGTGACTTCCTAGTACCGGACTACTTAAACCAGGAACAAGAGGAGACCCTCGGGCAGTATGAGCTAGGGGAGCATGGCTTTGAAAACAACTCTTCTGTCCAAATGCCTGTCATTTCACAGGTGTCGTCAACTCAGAATTGTGAAAGCACTTTCCCCTTGGGGTCTCTGGGTGGGTTGGCAGAGAAGGAAGAAGATGTGCCAGAGCAGCCAAAGACTAACGCCACTGCTGAGGGAGCCGCGGGTGACCCTCCGAAGCCGGAGCTGTCATCTATTACTATCGAATAATTCATGGTTTGGTTTAATTTTTGTTCTTTGGAAAGTGCCTGTGTTTGGTCCTGTACATTTTAATTTAATTTTTGTAAACAAAAAGTGGGGAGATTTTCCCCTTGTTACTTTGTAAGCTACGCTTTAAACTGAAAACTGCGACAGATGTTACATTATTTTTCATGACTGAATGATCACTTTTGTGAAAATATTTAAGACTGCACAAAAAAAGATCTTGTCAGAACATCATGGAAGCTGTGATATACTTCTAGAGAAGAACAACTGATTCAGATCACTTTAACTATTCCTTCTTCCACAGTCAGAGCAGCTCATTAAGTTTCTCTTGCTTCTGCAGGCCCTCTGGTTAAGGGAAAGAAACCAGAGGACACCTTTTTCAAATGATAAACAAAAGGATGCATTGGAGATCATGATTGAACAGTTCTGAGTAGTTTTCAGTGGATACTTTAATCTTCTGTGTAAAGAAGTGACACTTTATATATGTGCCTGCTGTTTTTCAAAGCGCTTACTGTGCCCCCGTGCTTGGAAATAGTGAGCAGTTTTGAAAGGAACAGTCACACACTTCTTCAAAACACATGATCCCTGTCCATCCCAGATGAATGCCAGGTATTCCTATTTCTTCTATTCCAGTCCTTTTAGAAACTGCTTGGTCAAATAGCCTAAACAGATCTGCCCAGCTAAGGTTAGGCGTGGAAAGTCTAAAGGTGCACCAGGAATTGGGAATGATGGAAAAGTGTATAGCCATGCAAGCCTGACAAATACCTCCTGACTGGATCTGTCTGTAGATGGGGAACCAAAAAGGAAAATGAAGGTTGTCCCAAACTGAAATTCTTAAACCATGGTCAGATTATGTTCATGGGAGGGACTTGCGTTCCAGCAGGTCAGGTGGGGCTGGTATTTGCAAAAATTAAGACCAGGCTAGAAAATTCCCAGAGAACTATCTCCCGTGGTAAGGATCCCACAGCACAGCAGAAGAAACTCTTTTCCCTAAGCGTACTGAAGAAGGATTTCTAGGAAGTGACAGACTGACCAAAACCCCCTTGTTTTGTCTCCTTGTGCAGTCAGTGGGAAAGGAGGGGCTGGGAGGAAAGTAAGTCATTTTAGTTCATGGGGTTTAGTCTTTTAAAGATAAGCTGTTCTAGTTTGGAGGCAACGGTTCTCTTTCTCTCTGGAAGCAAGGGTCTTCTCTCTCTGAGTTCCTCACTAGATTACAGCTTTTCAGCATCCACTCGCTCTAGCGTGGGCACTTCTCCTCACGGGCTGTGAGTGGATCTCTGCATCCCCCCATGCACTTTATGAATTACAGGGAAACAATCTGTTGTACCATAGCCCTCACCACGGCTTGCAGAGGAATCTCAGCTCCGACGCTCAAAGCGCTTCTTCCGCCTCCCTCTTTTCACCAACCTTGGTGCTGCCATGTTGGTTCTCTTCATGTGTCTTCACCTTTTCCTTTTCTCTGCCTCTGGAGAGGGTCGGTGTCCGTAGGTTCGTTTGTTCCCAAGTTCTATCAATTGAAAAGTTTATTTAGGGAGCTCTACAACGCCGAGAGGGTGACCCCGTCGGGGCTCTGCATCGGGGAACTGCTCGCCATGCCCCTCACTGCTGGCCATGTGGCTCCACCAGCACCGCATGGGCCGTGCTGGCCACTGGCTCCAGGCTGCCCTGGCCACATGGGCGCTCCTGGCACTGGTCCCAGTGGCCACATGGTCTCGGCCACGTGGCTGCTGATGGCACTGGGATGGGTGGCACAGCCCCGGCCACTGTGCCAGGAAGGGCCCCAGCGAGCCCCTCGCCACCCCTCAGAGAGCAGGAAGAAAGAGAGTTTCCCGTGCTTTTTTCTTTTTCAAAATGTCATCGCAGAGGTGTTACCAACTTCTCTAATTGGGCTAGCAACCTGCCCATCATCAGAGCCGTCAGTGATTGGCTCTGTGCCAGACATAGTTGAAGCTTCGAGCAGCTTCTCCCACCCACTAAAAAACTAGACTGTTTTTAAACTATCACAAACCTAAACTAGGAAATACATTAGGAGACTTGTGGTTTTTCTTACTGAAGTTAACGCAGTGTTTGATGCCAAATGCCCATGGCCTGCAGATGATGTGCTGAGTGAGTAGGTATTGCTTGATCTCAGTATTCCAAAGGCATGATATATTCCCTTAGTTTTGAGTCTTGTTTTTTGTAAATTGTTGTTTTCTGGTCGGATTTGTTTTATGCAAACATGAGGGGGAAATGAAACCAATAGAGAAAGGTTGCTCCTAAAGAAACAGAATACACAAAAGTCGTATTATATTGCACATGAATTTGTATTCAGTCAGCCTAGGCAGCTCTGATACTCTCTGGGTCTGAGTTCTTTCTATTAATAGCCAAGTTTTGTAAGGAAAAGAGTTTATTGACCTTTGGAAAGAGTTTAAAGGGTTTCAGCGACTTAAGCAATTTTTCTTTTTTTAGGTAAAACCCACATATTTTAGTTAAATAGAGCGAAAGCAGTTGGGATTTAAGTACTTCTCAAGTTGCTGGAATGAGGTTTCACCACCAGATCCAAAGGGTGTTTTAGAAACATGCTGCAAAGAAGTTCTGTGCTGCAATTCAGTCTTGTATATCTACCTTTGTGAGGCTTCTTAAAAGGGCTTGATGGAGAAATGCTTTTTCTGGGCTGCTGTACTGTGAAATAGCCCAGTGCCTGTTGATGAGCTGAATTTAAAGACCATTTCTCTTCCACTTCTGATTTCTCTAACTGAGAAGCCAGTGAGACAAGACAATGCCTTTTGCTGAGCTTTATCCTGAATTAGAGGGCTACAACACTGAACTCAAATACAGCATTTTCTTTTTTTCCTGACGTGTTATGCAGATAAATGAGAGTCCTTTGTGATTTGTGTTCTGAAAAGTGCTTCACCCACAACCACATTTCCTGACTGTAGACATGTAATAATCAAAGGTGGTCAGGTATGAGGTGGTGGACATAATCTGATCATTAGAATCTGGTTATTGTCATCCCTTAAGTATTTTCCTAAAGAGTTCATCAGTGAGAAGGTGCAAATACTCAATAGACATATCTGGATATTGGATTTTTAAGACTTAAAATTTTGAGCCAGAAGGCAAATTGCTTTCAAAATACCAAAGAGAAGGGGGAAAGTTACAAAGACTTTATAGCTCTGATCTGTTCTTCCTTGAAAAGAAGTAAGGATCATTAACACCAAGGTACAAGGCAAGGCCTGGGGTTCATTATTCATTGCGTTGTGTGTTACACATTATCTTTTCAACCTCCTGATCTCTGGGTAACATCTTAATCTAGTTCTCACTTTTCCATCTGGTTCAACTGGAGGAACAATAGAGTTCTTGGAGGATTTTGGCTGGTTGATTTAGGGTTGAGTTTACTTGTTGATTTTCCTGTCTGTAATTGTTTCTTGTTAATATCTCTTCTCCATAGAAATGAATATAGTTTAAATGCAAACACCATTTTATTTCTCTTCTCCAACTTGTTGGAAATGTTCAGTTCTTTGAAATGCTGGTGTTCTTCACAAGAGAAATGTAAAAACACAGGGCATCTTAAAACAATTTATGTTGTTAATCTGCTTGGATTCCAAATAAAGCAAGAGAGAAAAATAGAAAAAACTTGCCTTAAACTACACTTGAGATTAAACCTAAAACAAAAATCAGAGGGTTTTGAATTCTGGAATGCATTTTCTCATTTCTTCTTAAACTCCCCCGCCCTCCCAAAAAAAAATCCATTATTTAGTATGCATTTGTATTTCTGCTTGACAAGGGTCAAGGTTGATCTGGTTCAACCCTCATGCTCAAAGCAGAGTCAGCCACAAGTGGTGTTCCCACAGCTGGAGTTCAGTTGTCAGGCTCGCAGAGACCATGGTCAAGTCTCTCATACTGAGAGATGAGTAGACTCGGTTATTGAAAAAGGTTCTGGGTTCATATGGATTCTGAGTCTAAAAGGTGTGAATTTAAACTTTTTAAAAAAGTAATAGCTGCCAGTGCAGTCAAATATATTTTATAAGACTATGATCCCTATATGTCCCCTGCGGGATGAAATTTTATTGTTTTTAAGCTAGGGTTTAAAGTTTTTATATGAGGGCTTCAGTCGCTTCTTGGTTGCTGGTTCCACCCTGCAGCCCAGGCTGTGGGAGCGCTGAGATGAGTGCTGGTCTCTCTCTGAGACAAACCAGGAAGCATTTTATATGCAAATCCAACGGGAGCTTTGTGCACCCTGCAGGGATGAGAGAATTCAGATGGAGGAGCACCTGCTGCTCCTACATCCATTGCAACTTCCACACCATCAGAATATGGAAAACAGCTAATTTTCATTCAAGCCGGTTACGTTCGAGTTTTGCTCACAAGGTGAAATCCAGTTTTGGAGGGTTCTCATCTCCAACTCTAGACATAATAAATCCCATAGCATCTTGATGGCAGGTAAGAGGGTTCAAGGCCAGACAGTACCTCAGCCACATCAGAGGTACCTGGTAAATAGAGTGGGTTCCAAGTGCTGAGGAAATGTACCATACAAGAAACAAATGTGAATTTTTTTAGTGCAACAGTACTTACTGCTCTGGGTTTTTGTTCACTCCGTGTGTGCTAGCGCAGTAACTCCGTGTCCCACAGGTCTCAGCTACAAATCTGACTGCACTAAAAAAAAGTGGAATCTGGTGCTGCCAGCCTGTGTGGCAACTGTACCTACAGTCTTCCTGAGGGTTGCTGAAGTCACCAGAAGAGTGATTTTGTTTCACCATTCATTTAGCTGATGCATGCTTTTGATATTCTGACCTGTAACCCTGGCTACACCGAGTCCTTGGACAGCTTCCTTGCTCTGTTCCTGCAGTGCCTTCACTCGAGGTGCTGCCCTACGGTGAAACCCCGAAGAGGGAAAAGCGGAAGCTGGAGGAAAAAAATGTGAATTAAATTATTGTTGGGCTTCTTTGTGCATTTTTGTAACAGTGAAACCCCCTTAACTGTGCCAGTCTCCAGTCACCAGCCGTATATCCAGTCATCATCTCATCCCCAGTACAGCTTCTCTTGTTGATGCTGGCCACAGCTAGATTACTTGGCATGTTTATTGACCTAACAGAATTGGTTTTGGGGTTTGGTTTTGTTTTTTAATGTATACGATGTTTAAATACACTTCACATTTTATATAATACTATCTGGCTATTAGTATTTTTCAGGAACCATAGTTCTTGGTGGCTATATATATTTTTGTGACTTTTTTTGTAAACTAAGTGCCGTTTCAACGTTACAATCATTTTTAGAGTTATTGTAATCAATGTGAATATCATGTTTTTTCAAATCTGTTCTGAGCCTGTAGTGTTTGCTTTGTGATCATACGTGTAATGTATATATTCTGTATAGTTACATTGTATTGAAATACTAGCTTGTTTGATATAAGAAAAGTATGTATTGGGTACCTTTTTGCTAGCCTGGTTGTTTAATCTTTAAAAAAAAAATGTTCCAAAATACAAAAAAAAATCTCCAAACTGGTCCCATTATAGGTCAAAATTAAGGGGGGAGAAAAACTAGTTTTGAGTGTCTTTGGATAGAAACATGAAGCTAAGATTTTTCATTAAAATATTAATGTTTTATGGAGTATATCTTTGCTTTGTGTCGTTATTTAACTCTGCCACAGTTTGTCTTGCAGTACAACAGAGTAACTTGGACCTTCAGTAAGAAGGTGCAGCTCTGTCCCTTGAGCTACATTCTCTTATACCTTCTGCTTATAATGAGTCCTAGAATAGCTTATTTGAGGAGAACTCACAGTGCTGAAGCTGTCACTGGGAGAAAGGTAGTTTAAAACAAAATTAACATTAATAAATGGTTACATGAAGTACACATTTCTGTTTCATTTTCCGTTGTATATTACGTTGCCTTCTGTTCATGTTCTCCTTAGACCTCATTCTGCAAAAGTGGTGGGGCCAACTTTCCATGGGGAGATGCTGATGGAAAGCCGAGGGGGAGCCTAATCAAATTAGCCAAAGCAGAAGATGTGTAAAAAGGACAGTAGGCAGTCATTGTAGTGGCAGCTGTGAACTTCAAAACAGTTGTGAAACAGCCCAGAGTCACGGGACTTCAGATCCATCTCTGCTGCTTCTACAGCTCTTGCAATTAAAATCATTTTCCTCCTACAGACCCACCTGTCTGAGTGAGCTGGAGTCCCAGCTGGATCAACACAGAACTTAGGAAAATGGGAGGTTTGTACCTGCTTGGCTGAAGCGGGGGCTCTGCCCTGTACCAGCTGAGTAACAGGTACAGCAGGCTGGGGTGATCAATACCCCAGCTGCCAAACTGTTCAGTGTCTGATACAGGAGTGAGAAACGAAATGGAAAAGCTTTCCCTGGTGCAGAGGAGTTGGCCATGATGGACCTTGGGTAGGGGCTGAGAGTTTCTAAATCCCGAGTTCTCATTTTCCTGAGGACCGTGCGTAGGGACAAGTGTCTTAACCAAGAGCATAATTGGAAGGGGGAGTTTATCTGGTTAGGGCTCTGGAGAGGATGCAGTGTGAGAGGTAAAGGCTTGGGTCTCGCATAAAAGCAAAAATTTGGGTTCTTTGAAGCCAGCCCCTGTTTGGAGTCTGCAGTGATGCTTAGCCAAGTGTCCCAAATTGTGGCTGACTGTAAAGGCACACACAGCAGCCCAGCACTGAGCAGGGCAGACCTTGAATGGATGGCGAGGCCTGGGCTGGTGACCGGAGCAGGTTTTTCCAAAGCACGACCTTATGTTTAGTGTGAAACACCTGTTAGCCATCCTTAACAAAGCAAGGGCACACTATTGAAGCTTTCTGTGTGGCTTCCTTAGAGCTTTAAGCATTTTATTCCTGATGGTAACACAGGACTATTTCTTTTGCGTAGAGGAGCTGAGCTGGGACCAAACTCAGCTACCGAGAATGTGGCAGAGCAGGGATGAAAGTTCTCCCGGGGCTGATTGCACCACCCCTACCTAGTTGATATCCCCAGGAAAATGAAGCTGCTGAGAGAAACCTGGCTTGGATTATGCATGAAGCGCTTTCCTCAAGCTGCATCTCCAGAGTACCAAGGTAACATCACCACTGTAAGCTGAGATTGCTGTGAGACCCAGGGCAAGTGTGTAGAGCCTTTCTTACAGCCCAGAGATGTGGGGTGCAGTCATTGTGGAGTTTGGGATCTGCTAACAGTTTCTCAGAGCACACAAGCATGCTTGAAGAGCAGATTTACTGATAGTAGCCCTGATTTCCTCAGCTCCCTTTCACAAATCCTTGAGAAATAGGCCACAAACACCCAGAGTGAGATCTGTGTGTTTGAAAACCACTCTAAGGGCTTGAGTTAATTGCCTTTGAGCATGAGTTGCCTTTGTCTCAGTCACAAGGTCTCAGGTGAAGATAAGAGAGCAACTCACAGGGTATCTCTTTGTGTATCTCACTTGAACCTTTACCTCACTGTTGAAGTTTGAACTCTTCTATCCGAATTATAAAGTTAATGAACTCAGCGTAGCTGTGTGTTAATGTGAGTGGCTGTGCCCTGACTTGGACACACATCCCCCTCTCATTTCAAATGCTGCTGGATTCCTGTGGGAGTGTCTTTAGGAATGCATGCGCTGCATCTGGGTAAACTGCATTCCCATCTCCCATATGCCTCCCTAAGTGCTTGAAATCTGTTTTGTAAAGCTCCCATCATTCAGAAGGTAGCAGTTTTTCCCCACAGAGCACTGCCTGTTCCCCTGAACACGCACACGCAATCCCTGTGTGCTCATTCAGAAGGAATTTTGAACAACCACCATAAGAAAACATCACTTGACCAACTCCTTCCTTGCTGATTCCCCACAGGAACAGCTGCTACTGCTGTCTCTGGGTTTATTCTCAGATGAAATAGGTTACAAGCTTAGATCTCCAGCAAGAACCTTGCTTCTCTCTGTTAGCCCTCACAAGCTTCTCTTGAGCTTGGAGAGGGAAGGAGAGGTGTGGTTTCCTGCCATCCCATGCCCATCTCTAAACAAGCTTCTCCTCCACAGCGAGGCAGGACTTATGGACAAGATCCTGTAAGGAAGCAGATCTATTTTGTGGTCTTGAAGGGGTTTCTATTTTCTTTTAGGAGGGAGTGAGCATTGATGGTACTTCAGTATATTTTTCTCTTTAGTTTTTTTCTGTTTGTATAGTCTGACATTGTCTAGACTTTTCTAAGAAAAAGCCATGTCAGCTACAAACAGGTTGCCTTTAAATGTGAAGGAACATCGAATAAATATTGGGTAGAATTCACTTCTGTCAAAATAAAGTCTTTAACTATTTGTTGGCTTGAAGCATTTCTGTCTGCAGTGCAGAATGGCTTTCAAACTACCTTGGGCCCAAGAGATCTGTGAGTATGGCCCTGGCATTTGTGCCTCTAGAATGACAGAAAACTAATGGTAAAATGAGAAAACTAATGGTAAAATGGATCATTTCGATTCTCTGGGGGCAGGGAGAAGTCTCCCTCCCAGGTGAGCACACCCCTGAGTCAAAGGGATAATCAGGAGTGCTCAAGAGGAGCAAGGATGCTGTGAGGAGTTTTTGGAGGAGCTGGCTCTCAATTCCAGGATCATTTTTGTGGTTTTGAGTGAAGAGACACGCACAAGGAGAAATGATCCCACAGGGTTTGATGCTCCATCATTGCAGGGAAACAGTCCACTGGTTTTGGAAGAACAAGGTAAATTACAGTCCCAGCCACTGAAGCATTTAAACAGTCTGCCTTTCCAGAAATTTAAATTGCTCCTTAAGAGCTTACCCATTTTGTGAACTTTACTTTTGCCGGTAGCTTCTCTGACTCAGCACAGTTTATTTTATAGCCTGTGTATTGATGGGGTGCACTGAGCTGTTTTTGGAGAGTTTCTGTGCATAAACAGACCCTTGCACTGTGTAAAACAAAACTGGAGAGAAAAGACACCAGAGCACAAGACTAATAGACAACAGAGCTCAGAAAACCAAAACATCTCTCCAGGGTAGGACTTCATCTTCCCACAATTTGAACGAGAAAAATAACAAAAATCCTAACAAAACCTTTTATATAACTTCAATGTTGCAGTGATCGGTTTCAGGGTTGACGTGACAGCAATTACAAACAACAGTTATGCAACTGCCTCGTTGATTGAATTGAAATTAATACAGAGAAGGGAAGGAGCCAGACAAAAAGAAATGGCTTTGGGTTGAATTGTTATGCTTGAAAGAAATAAAAAAATGCTCAGGTCAGCCTCTTGAAAAAGTGAGAGTAAGCCCAGGCTGAAAAATCTCCTTGAAGAACAGAGAGCGAACTGCTCTTAAAAATTCTCTTTGTATTAGAGGCAAATTTATGTGTATCTTCCAAGGCTTACAGCTCACTTTTTTTTAATCTGACAGCTAGTTCAATATTTTAATTCTGCTCAAGTTCCTTTACGTCTCCTTTTTAAAAACCATTTAACAGTGTGTCACTGGGTGTTGTGATTCCAGCGGGGCTGATTCACGCCGCCGGAGGAGAAGGCCCACGTTCACATGTGCATCCACATCATCCCCTCCACTCTCCATCTGGCAGGCGTGTGGATGTTTGTGAGTGGGGCTGAAGGCAGCATCTGGCATCCTGGGCAGGAATGCTTCCTTAAGGTGAACACTGTTTGGTAGGGCTTGGATTCATGGAAAGAAAACCTGGGAAAAGCCTGAGTCTAACTGGCTGTCAGAGCCCTGCCTGCACTGACAGGAGCTGTTCTGAGCTCATTCCTGGATCTCTCTGATGAGGCAGGATGCAATTACTGCTCATACAGCAATGGGTTTGTGCAGACATGAGCCAAACTCCTGGAATTAATTTGCCATTGTGAGGTAGGTGTATCAAAGCGTGCCAGAGTAGGTCTCTTACTGAAGAAATATTGCGGATTTTCTGTTTCTCCAGACCTGGTCTAGCACAAGGTTCCCTGCCCAGGGCAGGGGGTTGGAACAAGATGATCTTAGAGGTCTCTTCCAACCCAAACCATTCTGTGATTCTATTAATTTCTCCTGTTGATTCAGGGAAGAAAGCACTGAGGGAGAGATGGGGAATAGGAATTGAACCTGTTGTTTCTTTGCTTCTCCTCACCTTTTTCACCCTGAGCAGTAGGAAGCAGAGGAGCCCTGCACTTGTTGCTTCCAGAGGGAGAGGAGGAAGAAGATTTTGGAGGACCCTACACGAGATGAGTTTGCTACACATCCCACTGACGTGTGCTGGTGAGTGGGAGTCATCCTGGGAATTCACTGCCCTGTATAGAACAGGTTCAGTCAGAACAGTGCTGAAGGAAACCTGCAGGACAGAAAACACTGACTATCTGTCCATGCCTGCTCAGCTGCCATGAGCTTTTGTGCTGGATTCCCTACCAGCTTTGCCACAGTGGGCGTTGGACATGTGGCTTCATCCCCAGCAGCCTCGTTGCTGAGGAGAAAAGCTGATCTCAATAAAAGCCTTGGCTGTTGAGTTCCCAAAGGCTTCTTGTTCACACCTGTGTTTCTTGGGCCAGGAACCGAGTGTTGCATGTTGCCCTTGGCTGTTCAGTGACAAGAAAAGTCCAGTTTCTGTTCTTCTTCCTTGCCTGTCCTGCTTTCCCCCTCCTGTCTGTTGCTGTGGATTCTAAGGGAACAAGGAAAAAGGGAAAGCTTGCATGGCCTCTGACATCCTCCACGCCAGAAGTAAAGCACTGGGAGGTTAAACTTGATTATTTGCCTAGGCTTCCCCTCTGGAGACATGAAAAGATTAGAGGAGCTTGATCTATAGCGTGGCTGGGCAGCTGTGATGGGTGCTTTGTTACAGTCCAGAGCAATCAAGCTAACACAAACCAGAGCCTTCCCTGTAGCTTTATGGAGCCCTTTAAAAAGTGATGGATGTTCTGCAGCAGGAGAGGAAGAGGAATCAGTAGGTTAGGTCAAACTGCAGAGCACGATAACCAGGGCAATTAATACCACTTAATGGGAAATTGCAAGTTCTTGGCTCCTCAGATATTATAGAGTTTATAATCCAGGACAGATTGCCTTTGAAGTATGGCTCTCATCAAGGGAGGCTGTAGAGCCTCGCTACAATAAACTGTTCCATGGAGATGATCCTCGTCACTGTCTGCCATGTCTTAAGTAGTTTTTGGCTACTGGCTTTGCCCCTCTTTGTCTCAGCACTGTAGGAGCTGTGCAGCTCTGGGGGAGGGAATGGGATTCCTTTCTTTGGAGAGCTGGGAGCTGAACTCGGGTGGCAATGGGGCCTTTCCCCCATCAGTTGCAGTTTATGCAAATTCCCTGAATCAGCTGCAGAGCCGTAACTGGCCACGAAGAGGTTTTGTCTTTGTTGCTGGTGATGGTGCCAGAAAGCCTGCAGCCATCCAGAGTGGATTTGCAGGACCCATGCTCTGAGAAAGTCTCTCTTTTGTTTGCTGGCCAGCACAGAGCTCTGAGATGGGTGTTGGGAGAAACAAAGGCTGTAACAGCACAGACCAGGGCACATTTTCCTCTCCTTCAGCACCTTGGATGTTTTGATCCCTAAATCAACCTGAGACATTCTATTTTCCAGGTACCTGCTGGTAGCTCAGGCAGCTTCTTTCCTGTCTTCTCATCTGAAGCCAGAGAAGGAGGAATCAAACCTCTGCAGGAAGAGGAAAGAATCAAACAGGAGGGAAAAATCAAGTAGGAGAAACCAAAGAGAAAGAGGCAATTCCTGCTGAACAAGTGTCACTAGGATATAAAAACCAGCCTCCTCCTGTCCTTGTCCTCTAGATCTGTGCAGGGCCACAGGTGTAAGTCTGCACTTCCTCTTCTTATTGCTTTGTGCTGTTTGGCTTTCTCTGACACAGAGTGCAGCCCCATCATTCCAGGGTTTCCTGTGTTCTGAGACTGGCACAGACGTGGAGAAACTGAGGTCCTCATGCCCATGATATTTTTAATACCACTGCATAAAATCCATTACTGTGCTGGTTTTGGTTTCTTTTATCAGGGGTGTCAAGCACATTCACTTTTCTCATTAAAACTAACTTTATTTTTAAACTCCTGAAGGGAGACAGAGGGAATGAAGAAGTGGAGTTTTAGTTTTCTGAAAGTCTCTTGGAAAGGAAATTACTGGATTATTGTAATTATCCCCAAAGCAAGAATATAAAACCTTCAAAATTGGAAACTAATTTTCACTGCAACTTTTTAATTTAGGAAGTGACTTTCATTCATAGTCGGTGGTTCATTTTGAAAAGATGGAGGTTGTGGTTTTGTACAAAATACCTCCCTGCTTTTGAAATTGCCTCCGGAAAATGTCTCTCTTTTATGTTTTAACATGATATGCCTTGCTCTTAAAAGTTTTCTTCTTGACTTGGAAGACAGGGTAATTTCAGATCATTAAAATTTCCCACAAAGAGGACTCTGGCTTGGCCTTTGGGCAGGCTCAGGAAGGCAACTCTCCCCTGCTTGCATTCAAATCATGTTTGGTAGTTTGGCTTCAGGGCAGAGGTGCTTTTGTCACGGTTTTGAGGACTGAAAAAAACCCCCTTAATTACCCTTGTGAAAACCAAAAGGAGTAATGGGAGTCACCAAAAGGTGCGTGGAAAAGGGCAGGTACTGGCAGCCTGTTCAGCTCAGCCATGTGTAGGTCCACAGCAATAACCACAGAGCAAAATGCCTATTTATAGAAAACAAATATAATTCCACTGGAGCAGGAGAGAGGCTGGACTCAGCAAATTGCATTAGCATATTGGCACAGCATCGGTTCCTGGCCTGGAAGAGTGTCCATAGCACAACAGTCTGCGTAATTACCCCAAGGGCCAGCAGCCCTGAGTGACAAAAAGCAGATTTTGCAAAGTAAGCCCAGTTCTGCTCTTACCTCTCCAGCCCCTGTCCTCAAACAAAGCAGTTCCATCTCTGCAAACCCTCTGGTGAATGAACATCAAGTCTCAAAAGCCAAGCCTGAATTTAGCATGTGTTTTTTTATCTCCAGAGGTGTTTCATTAGCTCAATTACAAGTGACATGTTCCACTATGTGCTGCTGACTGAAAAAAACTCAGCCAACCTAAATCCCTCTCCAAATAGAATCCAATTAACCTCTTACTCCCCCTTCCTTTAATCCCCTGTGCCTCATGGCTCATTCACAGCCACACCTTTTAAAGAAGACCAAAGTGAACGCCCTGAGATAACTACGGACTGAGCTGCTGAGGTGTTTGTCTTGGGTTTGCTGGGCTGGGCTGTGCTGTTATGGTCCCAAAAGTCAGAGCCTGTGTGTTTTGTGATGGTGTCCAGTGACGGTTCCCTGCTGCACGTGGGCAGGTGAGCCTGAGTGACATGGAGAGAATCCCAGAATGGTTTGGGTGGAAGAGACCTTAAAGCTCACCCAGTTCCAACACCCTGCCATGGACAGAGGCACCTTCCACTGTACCAGGGTGCTCCAAGCCCTGTCCAACCTGGCCTTGGACACTTCCAGGGATCCAGGGGCAGCCACAGCTGCTCTGGCCACCATGTTCCAGGACCTCCCCACCCTCACAGGGAAGAGTTTCTTCCATATATCTGACTTAAATCTACTCTCTATCAGTTTGAAGCCATTCTCCCTTGTCCTGTCACTCCAGGCTCTTGTGAAAAGTCTCTCCCTATCTTTCTTGTCGGCCCCATTAGGTACTGAAAGGCCACAGTTAAGTCAAACTGAAGCTTCTCTTCTCCGGGCTGAAGAATCCCACTTTTCTCAGCCTTTCCTCATGGGGGAGCTGCTCCATCCCTCTGATCGATTTGGTGCCTCCTCTGGACTGGCTCCAGCAGCTCCAGCTCCTTCCTGTGCTGGCACCCCCGAGCTGGAGGCAGCTCTGCAGGTGGGGTCTCACCTGAGCGGGGCAGAGGGGCAGGATCCCCTCCTCAGGTGGGTGCTGACCTCTGTGTCCCTGCAGAGCCCACTCTGGGCCGCAGCCGTGCTGTGCTCGTGCCCAGGTGCACGCCAGGGCCTGGCTGAGTTGTTTTGAACACGTCGAGGTGCTGGGTGTTACTCCAGCTGCCTGCTCGGGGCTGGGCTCTGCCCTAGATCCATTAATGTCCTGGCAGCGCTGCTCCTGTCAGGACAGCTGGGCACTGAAGTCATCAGTGCGGTTTCGGAGCTGGAATGGAGGCCTTGGATCTCTGACCTGCTTTACCACACGAGCCTTGCACAAGCCTGACCTTCTCCACAGGATCCACCCTGAGCCCTCAGCAGCAGCACAGGCCGCAGCAAAGCATCCCGTGCTCTGGATCTGTGCTGAAGTCCTGAGGATGCAAGTCTGTCAGCTGTGATTTGGAAACCTGAGTGCTTGATTTGGCCACAACCTCGCTTTGCAAATACACACAAACATATCATTTTATCCATTTTTTTCCTTTGTACCCATGCTCCGTGTCCTGATGAACTTGTACTCCCTGTGAATTAGTGGTAGGATTATTACTGGAATTTTGTCTGCTTGCAGGCTCAAATAAACTCTCGATTTGAGATTTAGGCTGTAGCAGTTGCTGCACTTGGGTTTGTTAGCAGACAGTTATTTTTTAAAATAGTTTTGTCTTACAAACATTTTCCTCCAAATATAACTACAACAAATAAGCAGTAAAACTCAGAGTGGCAAAAATGTACTGTTGAGGAGGAACCAGCCCTTGGGACTGCTCAGAACATGTTACAGCAGAGCTGTGGGGCTACAAAGTGAGGAATACAGTAAAAGACATACAGAAATTCTACATCTCTTCCAATACAGATGTTTTGTGTGTCTTGTGGGTCCTGGATCAGCACAATCCATCTCTCTGCATTCCAGCCAAAGCTAGTTCTGGAAGTATTTCTACGAGCGGCACCATAAAATTTCTTATCTGTGTTGGGTTTCACTTTTTATTCTTGTCGGTTTCAACGTCCTGACAGGGATGTTGCAAAAAAAAAAAAAAAATCTGGTGTGTGAAGTGAGCCCAGGAATGCTGAACTGCTGTCCAGAGTGAGTCAGTGTGTTCTGGGGGGTAGCAGAGCAGTCTGTCTGGGGAAGGCTGGCAGTCGGGATGGGAGCTGTGGTGGGCACACAGGCACAGGGTCTGGGCTGCTGTGTGCAGGTCCCTGCTGCAGCCCATGGGACAGGGCGGGCGCCGGGTCCCTGGGGCTGCCCTGAGCTGCAAAGTCAACACAGAGAGAACCAGTCTGGTCAGGTTTTCCTCAGACAATTATCTATTTATTCTCTTCAGATGACATCCCTCTAAATCTTTTGCTGGATTTTCTGCTTTCTATTCTCCTTTCCTCCCCGAAGCTGAACATCCATCCTTCCTGTCTTCTGCTGGCTGAAGCCCATCCTTGCCAGTGCTCCCAGCGGCTCAGACAAAGCTCATGTCTCCCGTCATCAGCACAAACTCCAGCCTCCTCCTCCTCCTCCTCCTGCCTCGGCCCCCAGGCAGCTCAGGACTCTTGGCTGCCAGCGGATTTCAGGCAGTTTCTCTGCTCTGAGCCCAGCTAACCCGTCTGGCTCTGACACAGCCACAGGCCGGTCCCAAGGCCGATCTCAGCCTGCCCACAGGAGCTTTCCCCAGTTCCCAAACCAGGCTGGGATGCTCTCAGGTGTCTGCCCCGTTCAAAGCACAGGTGAGGAGCTCCGGGCTGCCTGAAATCCACACAGCGTTGCTGTGGCTTTGGCCTCTTTCTTCATCTTATGTTCTCTGTTCCTGGAGACGTTTTGTTTGTGCCCTTCCCCTTAACAGGTCAAGTGCTTCCACGGGGAGGTCAGCCTGTAGTTTTCCATGGATCCAGACTGCTCCATGCATGAGTGGATTTGTTCTGTGATAATACAGCCGAGCAGGCAAAACCACAAGTAAATCAGCCTGGGGTTTTTTCCCATTTTTAATAACAGTTTACTATTCTGTAAGTGCATGTAAAGCACATGCCCTGCTCTCCCAGCCAAGGAGCTTGACAGCTTGTCAGCAAGAACTACCATAGGTCTAGAGTGAGTGATTTATACAAGTAAAAGCACACGTGCCAAGACCTGGCAACAGCCTCCTCCTTTTTTTTTTATTGCAATGACTTGGCAACCCTCTCTCTTCTCCTTCATCCAAACTTTTGCCTTTTATAGTCTTTGAATAACACCTTTTTTTTTAATATATGTAGCAGCTTCCCTCCCTTCTCTCTCAGCCATTTGCTCTCCTTATCTGAATTGGCCACGGGACAGGAGATCTTGGCTTCACAACAAGCAGTTCCTGACTGCGTACTCACAACCCAGACTGCACATGGCCTTGTGTTTTTGTGGGTGGGAATGGGTGTGTCAGGGATTTGTTACACCTCTTACCTGAGTTCTGATGTCTCCAGGTTCATGAGCTGTACCTGTTTGTGCTAAAGCTCACCTTCCTTCACAGAAAGGTGCACACACCTGAGCTCACACTGGTGCAATCCAGTGTTCATTAACATCATTCTCGTGTGTTCAGTGCGGAACGGTGGAACAGCCACTTAAGGAACCGCACAGATTCCTGTGTATCCATGCAGGAATTCTTACTCTCATTCACACACAAATACAAGCCACCAAATGGCCTCAGACAGAGATCCAGACTGGGTCATGCCAGGGTTCCTGCCTTTGCTGTCTCTCCCCAGCCTGTTCAGGTGCAGGCTCACACACAGCTGTGCAGCCACGCGCTTTCTCAGACACCAGCATTCCCAGGAACAGACAGTCTCTCACACATAAGCTTATAGATTTATGATTTGTTGTGAGAGTGGAAAACAGCTGCTGCGGGCTAATCAAATACAGCAGAAGATTTAATGCAAAATATTGAAAAACACTGTCTGGTAGGAGGGTGAAACTCTGAAAAACATGCTGGTCTCATGGCGCTGGGCCAGTGCAAGAAGATTTGCACCTGGCCATGATAAACGTCAGCAGCGGGGCTGGAGGAGGCTGCTTCACCCTCCGAGGCTGCCAGACACACAGGCTAAAAGTCATGTTGGGTTTGGCCCTGGGAATAAGCTCCATAAGTCTGGGGCTGTGGTTTTCCAGGGCCGTGCAGGCAGAGCTGCTCAGCGTGGAGCAGCAGGAAGGAAGAGCAGTCCAAGCCTTGCAGGTCACTGGCAGAGCAGGCTGAAGTTCTTGCTCCTGGTTCCCAGTTCTTCCCATCCCAGTGGACACATGGAAAGCCTCTTTCTTCAGGGTTGTTGGTTCAGCACCTTTCACCAGTTCTGCCAAGGCTGCAAAGGCTTGGAAATAATTAACAGCAAATGAAAGAATTTTATCTCAGGTTTCTGCTGACTGACGACACAGGCAATTTATGATGCCATAAGAAGCTCGGGCTGGGATTATTTCTGTGTAACACCCAATGCTGCTGCTTGGCAGCTCAGTGACTGTGTTGGAAGGGGCAGAACTAGATTAATACCTTGTGGATTTCAACCATAAACTTTCATGGGTTTGGAGTTGGAGGGCTCAGCTTAGCTGACTGCAGACTAAAGCTGTGGCAACTTGCAAAATCCTCATCTCCCTTTCCCAGCGCTGTAGGTGGGACTTGTCAGCACAGCTCTTCCCTTTCTCACCTGGCAGGTATGATCTCACTCATCCATCTCCAAGAGTCAGACCATGAAAGGCTGGGCTGTGAAAACAGCACAGGATCTGTCTTCAAAGTGTCCTTCCCACAGAGCCTTGGCTTGGCAGCCTCAGACTGCCAAAACAATCCACCTGCTCCTGCTTCCTTGGGTGCTCAGCAGAGAAACAGGATACCTGATCAAGGCACTCAGACACGGGTGCTGAAGGACAGGTGAATTCTGTTCCTGTCCATCCTTGGTCTGCAACAGGACACGAGAGGCTTCTGCTTCAGTAGAGGCTGCAAAAAGAGGTCGTTTCTTTCAGTTGATGGTTGTGGGTTTAGTCCCTGTTATTTACCTGCAAAAGATGTCAGTCTTTCTGGCTGGAAACTCCCCAGGCTGAAGCAGCAGATCAGTTCTGCTGCACGCCCTGCCGTGAGCTGGGATGAGGTTTCCTAAGGAGAAGAGCCATGGGGCAGTTGGGCTAAGCTCACTGATTTTGCAGTGCCTGTGAGCACAGTCCTCACCCGTGCCTTACTCCCAGTCATTCCTGGTCTTTCCTACCCACAGGTGCCGTGAACACCTCCCTGTCTTGCCGTGTGTTTGGAGATCACTGGGGGTTCGGGGCTGCTCAGTCGGTGCTTTGCAGTGAGGCACCGACATCTCGGAGCACCAGCAGCTCTGACTCACGGCTCTGCCCCGCCAAGGAGCCCACATTCCCTTTCTCCAGGGGTAGGCAGCCCTGGGTGGCATCAGCTACACGCTGAATTGCGCCATCCAGGGATATGAGAAGCATCTGTTCCTTCCAGATGTTCAGTCATCTCGTTGTTTGTTAGAGTTGAGGACGGGAACCCTCTTCAGTTATGTGAGACACTCACTGTTCTCAGATGTCTGGGAGGGTGTGTGGGGTGGGGGGAGAATTGTCTTTGTGTGACGCCAGCAAGGAATAGAGACAGAGGTTTCGTGCTCTGTGGAAAATACTTGAAAGGCCTTTGAGCTCTGGCTAATCTCCATTATTCGTGTCTTTTCCAGCAGTGGAACGAGGGAGGAAGAGTGCAAAGGCAAGAGAGCAGGGCTGAGAATTAGAACTGGACATCTTTCCCGTGCTCAGGCGAGCTTGGCAGAATCCATTGTGGCAAATGGAGCTGGATGCAACAGAATCCACACTTAAGCTTGGCTCAGATCTTAGGCCCAGCAGAGCCTCCTTAGATGTGCAGGAGCTTTGTAAGTAGCTGAATGCATTTCAGCTGAACCAGACACAAGTGCAGCTGTTGAATTCAGCTGTGGAACAGGGCACAGGGGAGCCTTGCCCACATTTGAGGCCTTTTTGCCATAGGCATTTCATTTCACTGATTTTTCTACAGATTTCTTTTCTTCTTTATCTGTAGATCAACTTTTAGAATGGCATGTGCATTGCAGGCTTTGACCCATCCATGTAGGAAAGCTGAGGCACAAAGCTGCAAAATAGCGAGTGCAGAGACACCAGGGAGCGTTTAGCAGAGCTGTGTGCTGTCCCTGCACTCCAGGTTAAACCTTTGGTCCCCTCCTCTCCCAGCAGCCTGCATTTAGCCATTTGCAGAGTGCCTTTTGGGCTGAGCTGCTGTGTCCAAGCTGACAGGTGGGTTTGAGCTACAGGGTCCCCACCTGGGTTTCATTTCTGATGCAGACATTTCTAAACCAGACAGGACTTGAGGAACAGAGGTAGTGTGGCTCCAAATTTTTCTGTACGGGTTCAACCAGGTACAAATTAGAGCAAGGCCAGAGTAGAAATCTGGCACTGATTACAGCAGTGCCAGAAAGAACTGTCCCTTCAGTACATCCCTCCCACTTCTACTCACTGAAGGAAAACTCCATGCAGCCCCCAAACTTTCCTAGTGAACACTTGTTCCCTTTCCTCTGCACCAGCAGAAAAACCTTTGTTAAAAAGAATCATTTTCAAGATTTTGAATGTTTTGTTCCTGCCAGTGAGTCAATGGTTTTTCCAGTCCCTCCCCCACAATAAGTAAGTGCAGGCTGAGTGTGGTCCAGAGGAAAATGTGAGTTACACGTGTCCTGGCCACATGCTGCTCCGGTACCAATGATAACCAGATGGTGGCTTTCAGACCTCAGCTCTCCGGCAAGGAGAAGGGTTAGCAGGACTCAGGGCAGAGCAGATACATAACCCAGCCTTGCCTGTGCCCAGCAAACCCCTTCCCAACAGCAAGGGTAGGGCTGTGGTACCTTGGTTTATGGCTCAGCATTACCTGAGCTGAGGAGGACTGGGCTGGAGTACAGGAACCCCCGTGCAACAAATTGTCCTCACTGAGCCCAAACATCTCTCATCTCCAGCACTTTGCTGTACTGCTCATCTCCACTCCTTTTCATGTGAGCACATTTTCTGTTCTGGGACTGGAAATTAGAGGGGCTGGACAAGGGCAGAGACAGGCCTTGGGCTAGTTTCAAGACTGGGGGGCAAACCAAATGCAACTGGTACCTTATCATTTTGGCATCTTTCTCATTTAGGATGCAAATACTGCCAACCATCTGTAGCTGGAACAGCCCATCAATTGCCTGGCAGATTTGAGGGCTGTCAGAGAACCAACTCTGTCCCAAAGGCAGCACGGGAGCTGCAGTGTGCAGCAGGCCCCTGCTGCATGTCGGACCCCTTTGCCCTTGCATGGTGCTGCTTGCATACAAAAAAATGCCTGCAGAGCTCTCAGCTCCCCCAAAGTTATCACCATCATCATCATCACCATCACCATCATAATTTTCTGCAGAGTAATAGGAAAGCCAAAGCCCAGGTATCCAGAAGATGATATTCCTGTAACAACCTAAATACCTGGGGAGTTTGGGTCATGGAAGAAGGTCCTCTCAGTCTGAGGTTGGTATCTGAGTCTCCCTTTCTCTGCTTGCCTGGTCTTTGCTCCCACAGGGGGTGAGATTTCCCAGTGGTTTCCCATTTCTCTCTGGAAACAGCCAGTTCCTGCAAGCACCCATATCTCACTTCCCTCTGTTTCTACTTCCTTATTCTGAGCCACTAAGGGAGTGAGCAGGAAGAGATCCATTGATGATTTTTAGGGTAAAA
The DNA here is from genome assembly GCA_026261815.1 of Monarcha castaneiventris obscurior. Lineage (NCBI taxonomy): Eukaryota > Metazoa > Chordata > Aves > Passeriformes > Monarchidae > Monarcha > Monarcha castaneiventris. The sequence continues at coordinate 4,974,730 of JAMPIT010000114.1, forward strand.
TCTCAGGTAGGTTGCCTTTATTAAAGATAAGCTAAGTACACAGAAAACATAAGCTTTACTCAGGCAGCAGTTCACAGGAACTTGGCAGAGGCCTGCCTGCATTTCAGAATCCTTCTCCTTTTTCTAGATGAAAGCCCTGCAGAAGGATTTGTTTTTCAGACAGAAGGCAAGCCAAGTTGGTGATTTCATCCTAAGGCAGGCTGTGTCAAGCTGGTCCTATTCAAACACGCAGGAAATCAACCCTGGAGCTCGTTCAGAAATGAGGATGGAGAGTGGGGGTAGAGAGAGGGGCCCTGAGGAGGACAAGAGCTTGGATTGTGAAACCAAGCTCAGAACAAGCAGAGAAGGTACCTGCTGTCAGGAACCCATCCCTCACCCTTTGCAGGATTCACTGGCAGGGTTTCAAGTAACATTTTTTAATTTCCAGCTCTTCCAAGCAGCTCTCCCATCTCTGTCCTCACTGAGTGCTGTGAGGGACGCACGGCACCGCTCTGACAAGGGGTCAGGTGGCTACCACAGGCCAAGGAGAATTCTCCCAGAGTTCCCTCATTCCAGGAGGCTTTTTTCTCTTTAAAGCAATCATTGCTAATTACAGCAGTTCTTTTCTGAGTGCAAATGAGGAGAGGAGAGGAGAGGAGAGGAGAGGAGAGGAGAGGAGAGGAGAGGAGAGGAGAGGAGAGGAGAGGAGAGGAGAGGAGAGGAGAGGAGAGGAGAGGAGAGGAGAGGAGAGGAGAGGAGAGGAGAGGAGAGGAGAGGAGAGGAGAGGAGAGGAGAGGAGAGGAGAGAGAGGAGGAGGAGGGATAGGAGAGGAGAGGAGAGGAGAGGAAGGAGAGGAGAGGAGAGGGAGGAGAGGAGAGGAGAGGAGAGGAGAGGAGAGGAGAGGAGAGTTGCTCTGAACATGGGAACAGGGAAAAGGGAGAGGGAAATGGAAAAGAGACTCTGAAGACTCTTTACAGACTCATGCTCTCCACTTAAACATTCGTGGCACAGCTATGGAACACCAGTGATAGAGGGGAGGTAACAGATGGCAAAATTCAGAACATTTGTCCTTGGGTCTGCTTCAAAATCTCTGAGCTCTTTGGACAGTCCATTCCCAAGCAGCAAGGGAAGGACTGTGGAGAAAAAATTGGCATAATTTTATCTTCTGCATTTCTGCAGCTGCCAACTTGCCTGTTGTTTAGTGAAGACATCACTCCAAGAACCTCCATCGCTCTGCAGCAGGCTGAGTCCAGCGGGTCACAAGGGAAACTCATGAGAAAAACCTGCTTGGGATCTGTGTGTGAGTGTGTATAATCCTTCATCCCTAAATAACATCTGCAGGGGCTTCTGAGCAGGGGAGGCAGCATTTGCTGTCACTGCTGGAAAAAGCTCAGACCTGCCCTTTTGCACTTAGTCTGTCTACAGAAAAACTTCAAGGGCTCCAGTCCTTCCTTTCTAGCAACTGCTTTCCTGAATCCAGATTTTAGTGGTTTGGGTTTTACTTAAATCAAGCACTTTCTGATGTGAATAAGACCAGCAAAACGTTTGTAACTTGGCCTGGAAGATGGGAAAAATGCAGACACCAAAAGCCAAGGCAGGCTCTTAAATGTCAATGCTCATTAGGCACTTCTTAACATTAGTGCCTGGTGCTGGAATCTGCCCATGCAGGCTGGAGGATGAGGAAATATTATTTGAACACATCTGCTCCAAGAGATACTGTCAGACTTGGGGAGCATCTTGTGGTAATTAGGGGAATTAATTTCATTATTTAGTCCAGCAGTGTTTTTTCCTGATTGCTTTTTCTATTTGTTTTTTTTTTGTTCGTTTGTTTATTGGTTTGGATTTTTTTCTTCTTCTTCTCCTTCTCTTTTTTTTTTTTTTTTTTTTTTTTTTTTGGTGGGATCCATTAAAATTTTATTTTCTTCTTTTTCTAACAGCTGAAGAGCTCCCTGGCAATATTAACACCCTGTGTTCTCAGAGCAGCTCCCTCCCTGTTGCAGAGCACGTGGGTAAGAAGCATTTTGGAAGCCATGGAAGAGAAATGTGCAATCAAGTATTGCACTGTAGTTCGAGTTTTTGGCTGAAAATACAACACAGTTGTAGAACAAAATTGCCTTTCCCCTTTCCTGTCCCTGCCTTATCTCCTCCCTCTTCACTTCCCAATCCACACATCTGCATCTGCTCTCCAGATAGAAGCCCCATGAGACCCCCGTGCTGTGGTTAAAGCAAACTAGTTGCCTTTGAGTCTCCTGTCCAAAATACTGCTCTGAGCTCTCCCCAGTCCCTGTTTTTGAGTGTTCCATACTTGGTGTGAATGAAAGGGGTTGAACTGGATCATCCAGGTTGTGTCCCAGGCCAGCAGCATCTTTTTCCCCTCTTTCTAGCTGCTCTTGCCAAAGGCAGGGTGGTAGCTGTGTTCCCCAAATCAAAACTCATCCCTCAGCAACTTCCATCTCCTGAGAAGAACCACATTACAAAATCTATTAAAGAAAATAACAGCTTTAAGCTCGTCTTTTTTTCTTTTTTCTTTTTCCCTGGAAAAGGGCCCTCTAATATTGTTTAATTAAAAGCTCATTCTTCAAGGCTCATTTGATGTCAGCTTTGAAATCCTGTGCATTTCGTTTCCATTCTTCTTCTTTTGTGTGTTTAATTCAGTACATTTCCAAATAGGGTTTGTGTGTGCTCACTCCTTGAACCTCCGTGCTTTGTGTAGCACTGAGCAGTGACAGAGTTATGTCAACCTCTCTGCTTCACTGGGCACATTTGTTCCCTCAAAATCAACACAGCAGCTGGAGACACTGACATCTGAAACACTCCTGGTTCCCTTTACAGCACAGAGCTCCTCTTTGGGATTGCACAGAGTGCCTTGCACTGAACACAAGCCAGAAAAGCAGGTGCTCAAGGATAATGGAGCCTTAGCCAAAAAAAAAAGGAAAAAACCTCCTTAGCTAGGAAAATACAGGTTCATGGGCTGGTTTTGTGACTCCCAGTTTGGCTACCCAGTTGGGAGCAACTCTGTGGGGTGGTTTTACTGGCATGGAGCAGCTCTGTTGGGTGGGTGCTGATTGGGGTAGGTTTGCTTAAGGTCAGGCTTGGGTTGGAGGTAGCTCAATCCAAATCTTCCAGTGAAGCTAAGCACAAGTACCTGGCTGAGCTTTAACCCTGCTCCTGGGGGAGGGGAGCTGACTGACCTTGCCTTCTGCTCCAGGAGCTTCTCCAGCCCTTCCTGGGAAGGCGAAAGCTTGATGGAAAAGGCAAGGATCATATACTGGGGAATGTGATGGAAAAGGCAAGGATCTTATACTGGGGAATGTGGTTTTGCAGGAGATGGATGTTGGAGAGCCTGACTGAAAATCCTCCTTCTCAGAATCGGGAGACTGAACTGGGCAGCTGTGAGGATCCAGCACTCTAGAAAAGCAAGGTGGGATGTCAGTGGTACAACAAAATGCTCAAGCACAAATGCTGTGTGAATTGAGGTGGGGGTAAAACTGTGCAGTATTTCTGTCTGATCACTCTCTGGGGAGCAGAAACCTTGGGAATGCTGCTGGGAGAGCAGGCAAGGGAACGAGTGTTTCAGCTTTTTAAAAAACTCACTTTGAGACAGCAAAGGTCATCCAGAAAATAAAAAACCTGAATTGAGACCAAGCTCTAAGAAACTTGCAAAAGTAATGCAGGGTCTCACCCCACTCCTTAGTTTCCATTTTCAGCACAACTGGCTGCTAGATCCTATCCTTGGGTGGCCAGGGATCCAGAAGCCTTTTTCTCACCTAAAGCAGGGGCAGAAAACAACCACAAATGTCTGTCTTGAAGAACTGAAGCTTTTATGGGAGCAGCTCTGTTTTGTGTCTTTGGGATGAGCACTTTGAGAGGACAACACGACCAGAAGGTGCTCGAGTGCTGGGAAGATGCAGCACGAAGGCAGTGAAAGGTGGGAGTGAGAACTCGAGTGTGGGTGCCTTGCAACACAGAGTATTCTGTGGTTCTGTTTCAGGTGCTGGGGAGGTGGGCTGGGAGGGTGAGGGGGCTGCTCAGTTCAGTGCCTTTTGCCTGAAGCATTAACGTGTTCATGCTGAGGTCTGAACCATTTAAATTTTATTCCTAACTTTATGTGTGTGCACAGCTCATAAAATCAGTGATGTGGGTGCCCAGTGGAGATGAAAGCTTCCCACCTGATGTGTACGGTGAATAACGATGATAGTTAAGTTGCACATTTTAGAATTGTTCCTGCTCTTCTAAAAAGATGAAGCTCTGCCATGAAATGGTGGATTTCCTTAAGCTTTGGCTGTTTCTTAGCACCCGTGTTAATTTTCATACGGCTTTTCCATTTGTTTTTCTCAGGTTTTTGGAAACAAAATGCTTGGAGGTGACTGCCTGGCATCGATGGCAGTGGTGGAAGAGGGAAGATTGTGACCTAGGAGTATGAAATTGGGCAGGTTTCCCCTGGCGCTGCTGAGCAGAGGAGGGATATCGGGGCTCTCTGGATTAGGGGGGAGCCTGTGTTACATTCCCAGTAGAGTTCTGTCCTCCCCAGACAGGTGGGAACAGAGGTGGTGGTGTGGGGCCTGCATCTTCAGGAGTCATTTTTGTTGTCTGATACTAAGAAAGGAGTGGTTGTCATGGTTACCTGCCTCCCTGTCCTGGTCTTGCCAAATGTCTTCTCTGGAGCCTCGGAGCAGGATTCAGCATTTCCCTCCTGCTGAGATCACACTCCGCTCCAAGCACCTTGAATTTCAAATGTGCTGCTCTGTCACGCTGGGGTGACATTTGTGTGCTTGGGAGCCTTTGGTGCTCCTGTCTCCTCACTGATCCTTCAGGACAGGAAAGAAGTGATTGAACTGAAGCCATCTGTGGGCTTATTTAGGGGTGCAGCCCTGTCTTTGCAAGCGCTGTGGGGTGTCTGGGTGGCTTCACCAGGCCATCCATGAGCTCAGGGGCTCAGTACAGACAATGCCTCCCACAGATAAACTCCCAGGGATCAGTCCAGCTCTACCTTTCCTCTCAGTCTTGGTTTTTAATATCAAACCAGCGTAGCAAGCTAGAAAGTGACCTGAACCACCGAGGTCAGTCTCCACAAACCTTCTGGATTGAATCTGATTTTTCCCCCCTTTTAATGCCTTTTTTCCCTTCTTTGCCAGAAGAGGAAGCTTGAGTGAGAGGGGAGCAGGTTAACAAAGAGTCTCTTTAGGGGTTTTTTGTGCTGCCTTTGGTTGGCGTTGCTTTGGAGAGGTAACTGAGCTCTGAAAAAGGGCTCATGCAAGTCATGCTGGAGTCCCATGCAGCAAGGAGGTACCAGGGATTGCAGCAAGTCATGCCGTAGGAATTCTTGGAGGAGGAAGGTGAAGAGTCTCAAAGGAAACATAAGGTCATGTCCCTTTTAACAGAGTGCATTTCAGAGATGCTTTAACAATTGATCAAAATCTAAGTGTGCAGTCCACTATACGGCTGGGTGATGGGTTATTTTATAGACTAACAACTAGGAGCCATGTTAGGCTGAATCCCTGAGCTGCAGGGAAGGTGACTATCCCATGGGGATGGAAAACTTGCTCCTCCGGGTCTCTTTTGAAACGAGGTCAGTTATATTTACCATTTATGGAAGATAAATCCGATTAAAATTATGAGGGTGCAAGGAATCCACTGTTGCTTTCTTTCTGTTCAACATTTATAGTAATAATCATTACCAAAACTCCAGGAATGAGGGGCAGGGGAATCTCTGTGCATAGACAGCCAAGTGTTACAACACAGCTCTGGCTCGGGCTGCTGAGCCCCCTCGGAGCCTGGGCTGGAACATCTGGTCCATGTCCTGTTGGAAGGTCAGCCTGAACAGCCAGGCAGCAGAATCTGGTCCTGACTGCTGCACGAGGGCCTGGACTCTTGGGGCTGGACAGCTGTGTCTGGAGCTGGGAGTCTGTGCTGCTTGAGGTGCTCCTGGGGAAACGGATCTGCTTGTGAGGTCATGTAGGCAGTGATCCAGTCTCCTCCATTCCCTTCTGGCTCCTGGATGGCTGGAATGCCTCCCAGCAGAGCACTGGGCTTCCCCAGCCCTCCCAGCAGGGTCCTGCTGAGGTGTTCTTGGCATGACGTGTGAGTGTAAGGAGGTGTTGTGGTTAGTGCAGCAATCCCTTCCTACTTTGTTGGCTCTGTAGCTGGGAAGTGGCCAGGACTTGCTGCTCTGCCCTGCTTACCTGGGAAAACCTCTTTGGATTTACTAACCTGCCCAGCATTTTCCAGGAACACATCCATTTTTTTGCACACACCCCCCTCACTCTCCTGAAATCCACATCACACTGCTCTCACACCTGTCTGGGAGCAACTCTGGTTGTCCTGTGAACTGACCTGGGCCCCTCTGGAGATGGGGAGGGAATTGGTGCTCTGTGCACCTTAGGGTGAGCAGCGCCACAGGAGTGTGAAGGCATTAGTCTTTTAATTAGCATTAATAGGGCAATTATTATCTTAATTAAATGACTGATAGCAACACTGAAGTTGTATTTGAGGTTTAAGTGCTGCAGTACCCTGACTGAACTGTATGGCTGTTAATCCTCTGTGAGGGTGTTCTATTTCACTGAGTGATGTTGATTTAACATTCGATAAGTGTCTTAGTGAATCTCTATTAAAGGCATATGTGGAAACCTTAATTTGAAGCATTACAGAAGAGAGTGAGGTCTTCAATTCATAAAATCCTTTTTAAACACTGTGAGCTCCAAAATCTGGCCACTGCCAAAGCAAACTGTATCCTGTAAACGCTGTGCCAGATGTCTCATGTGGGGTATGCTTAAGGTCCAAAGAAAATAAGGTCTGAAGGGAGCAGTTTGGCCACTGACTCCCTAATCCAGCCTATATAAAGGAGTTTCATTTCCATTCAGGAAATAACCTCTCCTGTATGGATCCTGTTCAAAATGTGTCTGCTGAACAATCCTCAGCAACACCTACGCCTGTGAACAGAAACAGGATCTCGTGGGAAGGTTTGGGAAGAATCCTAAAACTCTTGAAGTTTGAGAAAGAAGAGATAGTAAAGAGGTGAGAGGTGTCTCTGGCTGTTGGATGCTGCACTGACGAGTGCCTGGCCTGATACTGGACACAGGGACTGAGGTGTTCTGGGTGTGATGTGAGATGAAACTTAGGCCAGCCTGAGACTCCTGTGTGTAACTTCCTGCCGTGCCTTCTTCCACTCTGGGAAGGGCACTCCAGGATATTCGGGTTAAAACAAACTCCAACCCCAACACTCAATCCGAAACATAACCCAAACCCTATCCCTAAAACTAATCCTAACCCTAAACATTAGGCTACCCCGAGCACAAACTCTAACCCTAAGTACAATCAAAAAGTAACCCTGAATGTAACCTAACCCTAGGCACTAGGCTTAACCAAAAAACCTAAATACTAAACTAACACTAGGTAGCCCTAACAGCCACAAGCAGAAGGCCAAAAATTAACCATAAACCCCAAATGCAAACCCTACACTAAGAAGCAATAATAGCCAACAGCCCTAGCCCTAACATTATCCCTACAGCCAAAACCAAAATCTAAACATTAATCCAAATCATAATACTAAACCTGAACCTTAACCTAGTGCTTACGTAACCCTACCTCAAACCCTAACCCTAATCCTAACTAACCTTAACTGCTAACCCTAAACTGAACCCTAACACTAACCATAACCTAACCTAACACCCTAACCATAACTTTAAATGTAACTCTTACCTTACCCTAACCATGACCTCCTAATCCCAAACCATAACCCTTGCCTTGCCTTGCCTGCTTCTCCTTTGACCTGCCCTGGCTTGTCAGCCCCAACCTTGCACTGCCCATCTGTGTCCCTGCCTTGCCTTTCCTACCCCTCCATTGCCTTGCTTTGCCATGCCCACTCATTCCCCACCTTGACTTTCCTACTTTTTCTCCCTGGCCTTGCTTTGCCTTGCAGGCCTCTCCTTTGACTTGTATTCCCTCATCTCCCCTAACCTTGTCTTGCCTTGCAAACCTACCCCTTGCCTTGCCCTGCCCTGCCTATCCCTCCCTTCTCTTTTACTGCCTTTCACACCCACCCCCTGCCTTAACCTGCGTACTCCTTTCTTCCCGGGCCTTGCCATGCCTTGCCTTCCTCTCCTTTGCCTTGCCTTGCCTGTCCAACCCCTCTGTTCTTGCCTTGCATTGCCTCGTAGAACCATTCCCTCCCTTGACTTGCTGCCCCTTTCCTGCCTGGCATTTCCTTGCCGAGCCCTCCCTGGCCTCTCGCCCGGCCTACCCATCACTGGACTGACCTTCCCGTGCCTCGGCCTTGCCTACAGTTTCTGGGCATTCTCCTGCCTTGCCTTGCTCTGCTTTCCCCTCACAGCTCTTGCCTTGCCTTCCCTGCATCTCCCTTGACTTGCCCAGAATTGCCACTCTTTGATTGCCTTACTTTGCCTGCAAGGAAGGCAAGGGAGATGCAGGCAAGGGAAGACAAAGCAGTAGTAGTAGTGGTAGTCTAGGCAAAGCTGAGCAATGGGACTGAAGGCCAAGTGACCCAGAGTGCCTTTCCTTGGGAAGCAAAGGATGGAGTCCCAGGGTTGGTGGATCACATTATAAGACACCGTGAGGAGTTAAACTCCAGGGAGACATTTTTGTCCTGACAGCTCTTGTGCAGGAGCAATTCTTGGATGTATTCAATACTGGAGGTGGTCTCCAACCCGCAGCTGGCAAGTTCCTGAAAGGGTGGCAGTGCTTTTCCATGGGAAGGAAAGCACGTAGCCCCAGTGTTTCAGGTGCAGATAAGAAGCTGCCTAGTGGAGGTCAAGGGCGGCAGCAGCTTTCCGTCCTGGCATGTTTGGTGTGGGAGCATTCCCTCAGCTTGTACAGTTAAGGAGTTGGTATCCATACTTTGAAGGTGGTGTCCTGGAAGGTTCCGTTTGGCCAATCATTTCCACCTTTCAGAGGTGGTGTTCTGAAATTTCTGGCAGTACATTTCTTTTCAGCAAGGTAAGCAGCTCAGTCTTGGTGTGCAGCTGGTACAGTGCCCAGGACAGGTAACATCCAGTGCCAGTGGTCTGGCACCTTTGTACGGGATCAATCCCTGGATATTTGCTGTTTGGGAGGAGGGGATCCCACTTCTTTTGAGATGGGGCTCATAGTTCCTCTCTTCGGCAAAGAAACCAGTCTTGGATCCACACATCGGGTGGTCTTGGTGAATTTAGTTGCTTTTCCTGGTATACAGTTCTGTCTGTTAGAGCTGTTGAACCATTCCAGTGGGAATGCAAAAGCCAAGCTGGTGAGCTTTTTGATGTGGTGCCTTTAGCGTGTGAGCAGCCCCGGTGCTGTTCAGTTCGGCTCCTGACTCTGTGAGATGGAAGGATTATGATGGTGCCTAGAGCTGAGAGGGAAAGTGCAGATGCCAGGGTGCGTGGTACAGTTCAGGTTATAGCCAGCAACAGCTTTCTCACTTTTGTGAGCTCTGTTTTTGCTGGATGTTTTTGAGTTTGTAGCTGGACTCTGTGATAGCGAAAATAATTATTAGCAAAAACGATTTCATGTCGCCTTTTGAGTGTGGTGCAAATAAGAGTTTGTACTTGGAAGGGGAAGGTCCATGAAATCTTTCTGTCCTGACAGAGTTCATCTGAGAGCAGTAACGTTTTCAACTTGGTTCTGCCCTTAGGTGGTTTAGAGATAGGCAAGGAGCGTTGGCTTCTTTTGCAAGTCCACAGCGCCATTGTGTGGTGGTTTTTTGAGCGCTGAACATTGTCAGGTGAAAGCCAAGAGCTTTTGTGTCCTGGCACTGTTGGTGTAGGAACAGTGAGTGTAAGGTAGGGGTTCCCTGGCTCTTCGAGACTGAAAGAATGTGATGCTGCCTATTCCTGAGAAGGAAGATGAATGTGATGAACTGACCAAAACCCCCATGCCCTGTCTCCCTGCACTGTTGGTGGGGAGGAGGGAGGAGCTGGGGGAAGAAAAGGTGTTTTAAAGGGCTTATTTTACTTCTCATTGTCCTCCTCTGACTTTGTTAGTAATAAATTCACTTTGTACCTCTAAGCTGAGCCAGTTTTGCCCTTGGAGTGTTTTCTCCCAGTCCTTAACTCACAACCCCTTCGTTAAATTTTTGTGTCCTCTGCCCAGCAGTGGCAGGGGAGAGCGAGTGAGCAGCTTTTGTGAGTGCCTGGCGTTTGGCCAGTGTCAAACCACGACACCAGCCCAGGTCCCTGGGATGGCAGCATGACCCCCTGGCCTAAGCACCACCAGTTTGGTGTTATCTGCCAACTTGCTGAGGGTGCCCTCTGCCCCAGCTTCCAGACCATTAGTTAAGGAAAACATTAAACAGGATAGGTCCCAGTGCTGATTCTGGGAGACACTGCTTGTTCCTGGCTCCACACTGCTGAGCAGCCGCCCTGGGGTCCAGCTGTTCAGCCTGTTTCAGTCCTGGTCACTGTTGGCTCATGCAGTCCATGTTCCTTTGGGTGAATTGAACTTTGTATTTAAAAATAGAAATTGCCAGGTGGGCACATGCAAGAGCACAGCTTTCAAAATCCCATCACACCAACATCCCTCACTGCATGTTTCCACCAATTGCCCCAAAATCTAAAGAGAAGGAAACACCCTGTAAAATATTCATGAAAGGCCAAGAAGGGGTTTTAATTATGGCTTGGGTCTTCTGCTTTGGGTCTGTTGGTGCCAAATGAGTGTTTCCTCCTTTTCCTTTCTGACTGGTGGTCATCCCTGCTCTTCACAAACTGTCTGCAGATATCATCACCCTGCTGCGAGGGCCTGCTCTTCTGTCTCTCTCTTGGCAGGGGTTGTTCCCAAGCAGCCCTGTGTGCTGCAGCATGCTGGCAGCTCCTGTTGGAGGGCCCTGGAGCTGTGGCATCCCTGTGAGTGTTGTCATGACCTGGAAGACTCATTCTCTTCCTCCTCCCATCTGAGTTGTTGCAGTTGGTGGTGGTCATAAACCAGCTGCGCCGTGGGGATCTGCTCCTGTCCTTCTCCCTGGCACTGCTCCTCTGGCTGTGCATCACCTTAATCCTACCCTGTGGTCCTGCAGAACCTGCCTCACTTCTGGCTTCCTCCTGACGGAGGAAGGAGCGGGACGATGAAGAAGCCGCTATTTCTTCCATTTGCAAATCCAAGCACCTGAAGAAAAAAAGAGTGACCTCTGTTTAGGGCATTTTTTGCAGACTCATCTGGGATTCAGTCATTTTTTTGGAGAGGTTTCTATGACAGAGAACCAAGACCACCAATGGGAAATTCAGACACCTGGGGTCTTCCTACCAGGTCTGTCCCTGTCATAGCAAGCCCTTGTGTTTATACCCCCTACAGCCTCCACTTCACACAATGGGTTGGGTTGAAAGGGACCTTAAAGCTCATCTCATCCCACCCCCCTGCCATGGACCTTACACTATCCCAGGGTGCTCCAAGCCCTGTCTATCCTGGCCACTTCCAGGGATGGGGCAGCCACAGCTGCTCCAGGCAACCTGGGCTGGAGCCTCACCACCCTCACAGAGGACAATTCCTTCCTTACATCTAAACTAAATCTTCCCTCTTTCACTTTGAAATCGTTACCCCTCATCCTGTCACGACATTCCCTGATAAAGAGCCCCTCCCCATCTTTCCTGGAGGCCCCTTTAAGTCCTCTTCTCTGCATGCACCAGCTTCAGAGAGCAGACAAGGAGCAGCTTACACAGGGCAGCAGCCTAAAGCCCAGCAAGGGAAGAGAAGAACCGGTGTGGGACAGTTCAGAACTGACAGCACTGAAGGATGCAGGGAGGAATTGTCTCCTATGGCAGAAACACTCAGAAGGATGAGAGGACAAAGAGCAAAGCCAGGAATAGGAAACATTCTGGACACATCGCCCTGGTTATTACCTGGCATAGAACAGCAAATAGGCTTGCTGCCCCAGAACTGTGTGGATGCCACAACTATCCACAGTCACATCATTCATCTTGTACCACTGCCCATTGCTCGCCTGTAAAGGAAGGCACCCATCTCTGGAGAGGAAGGGCAGTGTTCCTCCACAGAAAACTGCCAAACCAAGAGTACACCAAAACAAGTCCAATCTAGCCCCAGAGGAGGAACTCCCCCAAAGCCTTGGCTGCCAGTAACACTGACAGGTTTGTCTTCCCAGCACACATTTTTCCCTGTCAGGAGGGAAGTTGCTCTTCACCTTTGTGTAGCAGAAAAAGTGTCCTTCAAGACAGGTGTGGCCACTGTGCACCACAACAGCATACAAGGAGTAGAGGAGGGGCTCTCCAGCTGTGTCAGACATGTATGGCCGAAGATCCAAGTACTCAGGGTACTCCACAACCTATGGAGAAACCAAGATGGCTCAGAAATGATCCTGAGCTACCACATGGAATAGCCTTCAGCAGGTAATGGTTTGGGTGGCAGGAAACTGTTCCCTGCCCAAGAAGCTCTGCCAGAGCAGAGCCCAGGCTGGTCTTCCCATGGGAATTGTCCTCTCCTCAGAAGGGAACATGAAAAGCCCAACATGAGCAGCTTGTGACAGAGCACACTGCTTTGGGGGATCTTCTGCTCCAAAGAGGAACTTGCACTCCAGCTGCATACATACCTGGCTGATCTTCCTGCTGGTCCGTTCATCAGCCCTGCCCAGACACACCGTGAGGACCCTGGGCTCATGATGAATTGTGACCCTCTTGGAGGCAGCAACCTTCTTCTTACACCTTGAACCCAAGCACAGAGCTGAGTGCTGAAATGCACCCAATCTTGCCTCAAGAGGGCCAGACAACCTTTCCTTCCTCACACCCTGGCACTAACTTTAACACTATTCCAGGCTGTAAGGCCATATTAAAAAAGCTGTATCCCATTATTGTGCATTAAACCTCTCTGAGAAACGGATTCTGCTCGATTTCAGCAGCCCCTCATGCAGAATCTGCTGTTTATATATGGTAAGAAATCTTCTTACTTGCTACATTTGAAGCACTTTTTCCCATCCAAGTGCTTGGGTGTCACAAAGCCCTCCAGAGCTGTGGTGAGGGATGAAGCTCCCTGGAGGAGTGAGAAAGGAGCTGCTGAGCTCTGGGAAATGCCCTCACCCAAACATTTCCCAGGAGCTGACAGGAAGACCCAGGCAGCTGATGCTGAGGAGACCCACCATGACCCCACAAGCAGTGTTTGTAAGGAGACAGAAAGAGGGTGTGATACTGAATATTTCCCTGTGTTCCAGAGCTTTTTGGGCCATCCAGAGCTCCCTCAGTTGGGAACTGTTCAGTTCAGCTACTGATGGCATCCAGGGGCATCAGTAATGAAAACTGATCCAACCCATCAGCCTGGGGGCCAGACGGGTGTTGAGGCAGGACAAAGGGAAGGAGGAGGAGAGTAGGTCGAAGGTGCAGAGGGGATAATGCTACTTGTTCAACTTAAACCCAGCACCACAGATAGACCAGTGCCACGGCCTCTGCAGAAGGACACTGTCCATTCCACTTCCTACTCACCACCAAGATCCCTTGTGCTCGCAAAAAAGGTTTTTAAGACAAATGCTTTGGTTCTGGAAAGCTACAGGGCTCTTGGGACCTCTCAAAGCACAACTGCAAATGTCTTACTTTGATTTTCAAAAGGACATCCAGGAAGGCCATGAAGAAATCAGAAACTGTGTTGCAGCTCAGGCATGTGACTGGAAGGAAAATCAAAATGCTGAGGGAAGTTAATTGGTGTCAGTTTATGCTCATGGGTCCTCCTATGCCAGTCATCACAGGACCAGCTGCATGTCACAGGCAGACAGAAAGGCACAGAAAATGCCAAGAAGAGCAGGAGTTGTGGAAACGTACCTCTGGATCTCAGAATGCCCTGAAATATCTGATGGATGATGGTAGTTCCTTGGGAAGAGATGTCGAAGCTGGAAATAAATGCCAAGGCAGAGAGTTACCTCCTCCAAGAGTTTAGCTTAGAAAGCCCTAGGCAGAGGTTTTCCTTGATGGGAGTACTTCAAGGAGTCCAACAGATTCAGGAGCATTGAAAAGGGAATTTTCTTGCGCTTACTCGCTGCTTCCACTCAGACAAGCTCTGTGCATGGCACTGAGAGTGCACCGTAGGAACTCGTAGGCATCTCCCGGTATGTCAGGCTTAAATTCTCCTATGACTAAGAAAGAAGTTAGTCGTTCTCCTCTCAAAGAAGGAAAGAAAACCTGCTGAAGCACCCGAAATTTCTTACATCTGAGGTCCCTGATGACAGCTCTAGGCCGGATGGCACTGGCTGAGGAATACAGGACCTTCCGAACGTGAGCTTCCATGATGCACATCATGCAGAAACCTTGCTGATGACCTGAGGAAGGAGGGAAGCTTCTTAAGTTAGCAAAACAATCCCCAGGTAGAAAACCTAATGGAGGTCTTGAAGTTGTAAAGACTCTCTGTTCCTCTTCTCCCAAAGTGCCACTGTCCTGACAAGCCCAGGACATTTTAGTGCATAGAAAATGTTCTTCATAGGGAGGCTAAACTGGCACAAGTTTTTTGTGCAATAAGCCAAGAGGGTTTAACTTGAAGGGACAGAGACCCAGGGCTAGGAAGAAGTGCCTTTCTGAAGATGAATGCACCGTGATACGACCAGTGGCTTTTAGTTTGAGTGTCTGAGGAACATAAGCTCATGGGGCTAACAAAGAAGGGCTGCTGTTCTCCTAAATCCAATTGCAGGTTCTGGGAATCCTTGGGATGTACCCAAGAGATTTAAAAGGAGATATTCCTAAAAGTACTCACAGAAGCGGCTGTGCTGACGAGAGAGCAGGTAATTAGCCAGAGGGGGTGTGTATGTCAGGCACTGCAGGACCACGTTGAGGTAGCAAGTACTACCAAGGTTGTAAAGTCCCGCTCCAGGTCTCCGTTTTTGCCGCCAGTCCATGTAAATCTTCTCTGGGGGAAAAAGGATCTTTTGTGGTGGATTCATTCCCTTGCCAATGACTGCAGGCAAACAACATTTGAAAAGAGATGAGCCAATAGGTGACAGGGGCACTTTTCCCTGGGTAATGGCCAGGCAGGGCCCAGAGAGCAGTGGTGAATGGTGCTGCATCCAGCTGGCATCTGGTCACTTTGTCCCCCAGGGATTAGCGTTGGGCCCAGTTCCTGTTTAATATCTTTACTGAGATCTGGATGAGGTGATCATGTGTACCCTCAGTAAATTCACAGACTACACACAAAATTTGGTGTGAGTGTCAATCTGCTGGACGGTAGGAAGGCTCTGCAGAGGGATCTGGACAGGCTGGATCAATGGAACAAGACCAACAGTAGGAGGTTCAACAACACCAAGTGCCAGGTCCTACACTTTAGTCACAATAACCCCATACAGCACTCCAGGCTGGGGGCAGTGGTTGGAAAGTGGCCCAGGCGAGAAGGATCTGGGGGTGCTGGTCGACAGTGGCTGAACATGAGCCAGCAGTGTGCCCAGGGGGTCAAGGAGGCCAATGGCATCCTGGCTTGTACCAGGAGTAGTGTGGCCAGCAGGACCAGGGAAGTGATTGTCCCTCTGTAGTTGGCACTGGTGAGGCCACACCTCGAGTGCTGCGTCCAGTTTGGGGGTCCTCAGGTCAGGAAAGACATCCCTGTGCTGGAGCATGTCCAAAGAAGGGAGGGGAAGCTGGGGAAGAGTCTAGTGGGTAAATCCTATGAGGAACAGCTAAGGGAACTGGGATATTTTATCCTGAAGAAAAGGAGGCTCGGGGTGACTTTATCACTTTCTGTGACTACCCGAAGGGAGGTTGTAGCCAGGTGGGGGTTGGCCTCTTTTCCCAGGCAACTACCGATAGGACAAGAGGATATACAGTCTGGAGCTCTCCCAGGGCAGGTTCAGGTTGCACATCAGGAGGAATTTCTTCACAGAAAGAGTGATTAGATGTTGGAATGGGCTGCCCAGGGAGGTGATGGAGTCACCATCCCTAAGGTATTTAAGAAAAGACTGGGCATGGTACTCAGTGCCATGGTCTAGTTGACATGGTGGTGTTTGGTCAAAGGTTGGACTCAATGGCCTTAGAGGTCTTGTCCAACCTAACTGACTCTGTGATTATTTATGTGAATATTGTTGCTTGAAAGCTTTTTTAAATCCTGAGTTCAGTGTATGACACCAAGGACAACAGTTCTAACCACCAACCCAGAAACATCAGGGGAAGCCGAACACCCCGTTGACATCTACTGACAGGGAAACAGTTCTGGAAAACAGTCGGCTCCCCTGTTTGATCTGCCAAAAGTCCAACAAATCCACATTGATTTCTGGGCCTCAGGCCACCTTCCTTTCCCTCTAGAGCCTTGGATTATCAGATCTTCACTTTTCCTGATTGTAAGGTGATGAAAACAAGCAACACCTGGGCCTGCTCTCAGGGAATGCCCCAGAATTCACTCCAGGCTGTCAGCACATCAGCACTTAGGGATGGAGCAGTGGCCATGTCCTTCATCCGTGGGCATTCACAAAGTCCAAGCCGGCTGGTGAAAATGTTACTCAAAGAAATCATTCCCTGTTGTAGCCATTGCTCCTCTCAGGTATGGAGTGAAAAGCTTTGGATGACAAAGGATATCAGGACCTCCTCCAGAAAGATCACCTGTTGGGAAAGGAAATAATTGTAGCTTAATAAAATGATTTTAAAAACCCCAAGTGTCACCCAAAAAGCACCTTCAGCTGTCAAAAGTGTTTTTTTGGTGCTTGTAGCTGCTGCCAAGGACAAAGAATACTTGGAAAAAGGCAGGCATGCAAGTAGCAGGGGAAGGAGCCAAGTTACCACAATGGCCAGCTTTTGCTGGCCCACTCCTCAGGACACCAGGCATTGCCCAGGTGAGCTCACAATCGCCAGTCACAGGTTCCACATCTCTGCCACTGCTGTGACACTTCTGTGACACACAGCATCACGAACGTGGGATCCATCCTGCTCCAGCAGTCTTGGTCTGCCTCACGCTGCTGGGTTAACCCTCACAGGCTTGTGTTAATTAAACAACATTGTAATGCTTTATTTGTATGGAGATGGATTTCACCGTGGTAATTAACAAGCTGCATTAAGATGGTTTCTCCAAGGATGTTTTCCTGTGGATCCCAATGTGTTTCCCAAGTGCTCCAGTGACCAGGTTTTACTTCAACGAGGTGTGAAGTGCCATGGAAGGCCAAAGGCAATAAATCCAGGATTTTGGCATCATTTCCACATGACCCCTTTGCTGAATCACATTGTCTCCTCATCTCACAACCAAATACTCCATAATAACCCCCTTGGACAGGGCTCCAGGGTGGAAATCATCCTGTGAGTGCAGTTTGGCCACAGAAATCAGTTGGAAGGGCTTCATGTGACTTTTATTTCATTTTTTTTTTCAAGTTATTTTATACTCCCAAGTGTCTCTCAGCTCACAGGTTTTCAGCTTCATGACACTCCTCACAGAACAACATGAGGATTAAAGTGTTTCAGAAACATAAAGTCCTCTGCAGAGGCCCAGGACAATCCACATTTTTGTAAAAAAAGCAATTTCATCCAGATCTTGCAATCAAGAAGCAAAATCATAAAAATGCCCATTTTTTCATCACCTTGTCTCACACCATGAAGTTAAAAACATTTTTCCTCCACTTCCTGCCTCAGAAGAAGTTTTAACTCTTCCAATAACTTAATCTCCATACTCTTGTGACCTGGTAAAGTGTGGTTTTAGGAGTAAAAATTCATTAAAAGCTACTAAATCCTGAATGCTGGAGGTGGAGGGAGGGCGCCGGCCTCCCTGCAGGGAAGCTGCAAGATGAGGGACACTCACTGTGGCTCCAGGGAATTGCTGTTTTGACTGAAACTGATCCAAAATGTTCTTTGGGTTAGAAAGGGGTGAGAAGGGGCCATTTGAGGCAGCATTTCATCACTCCATGGGGTGTTATTGTTGTCTTTTGGTTTTGTTCTGCCTTGACAACAGGGAAAACACATCAAATCTCTTATTCTTCAACTTCTGATTGACTTTGAGCCCGTTTTATTAGCGATTCCACAGCTCACAGCTGGGGCACACGGCATCACTCCTGCTCCTCTCCCATGGCAACGGAGCATGGCCCCCAAACACCACTGGGTGCCCACAAGGGAATGTTGACCTCGGGCCCGGGATCGGTTGCCAACAACAGAACTTGGCCCTCAGACCCACCCAGACCCCGCTAATGCAGCCCTCGGACATAACCAGGTGCCAGCAGTGGAAATGACCAAATGACCACGTGCCAGCAAGGGAATTCTGCCCTCAGCCATGGCCAGGTGCCGCCCACGTAGCATCCTTTTTTCCCTGATCCCTCCGGATCAAAGTAAGCGCTTTTATTTAAGGCATATCAGATATTTACATTTACAGGGAGAATTCTGACCCCTGCAGGGAATTATTTAATGGTCATTTTCAAGGTTATTTTAAAGATTATTTTCAGGCCCTGGCGTTCACTCCTGCACCTTAATTAGTGAGAGCTGTGCTCCTTTGGAACCACTGAAAATAATATGGACCCTTTTGGGGCTAATTTAAGGGCATTTTGCCCTTGTGCCACCCAGTGTGATTCCTGTGCCTCCATTGAGCACCCCTGAGGTCATCTTGCAGGGGCTGCCATCCCTCACCACTGTGATCACTGCCTTTAATTCACTCAACCCCTCTCACACAGATCCTGGTAGCTGCAAAACATCTTACTGCCCATATCCCCCCACTGGGGAATGACAAGGGGGAAATCATCATAAATATCATTTCTGGGGATGATAGCGGAAGGTATTTTTATCTTTAGAGTTTAGTGATGTAGTGGATGTTTGCTTTCCTGTTTTCCTTGATTTTTATTAGTAGTTTCATATTGCTGCACCTCCAAATCCAGCTCAGATCTGCAGAAAAAGAGGGAAAACATCAAAGAACAACCCCAAAAACACAGTTTCCCAGATCTGCTCATCAAAAGGGGTTTAGGAGGAGGCTGCCTGGTGCTGATTGCAGGTTATCATCAGAAAATCCTCAAATCCTTCCAAATCCATTTTGCCACAGTGGAATTATAGGGATAAAAGAGCATAAATAAGTGATGTTAAAGGTGAGTTCTTGCCAAGCTTCGCCAACATCTGGATCCAGGTCCTCCAGGTGTTTAGGATCTCCAGGACCATCCCATGCCAGGCCCAGCCAGCAAGGGTCACCAGTGCCCCTTGGTAAGCTGAAAATGAGCCCAAAGCCTGCTGGTTTGGGTTTCAGAGTGAAATGTGAGCTCCTGCTGGGAGAACTCGGAGTGAAACCCATCCAGTGGACAGACGAGGAACCACCCTGAAACCTCTCCAGGTTCCTGGTTGTGGGTTGATGCCCCTCAGAGTAGTGGACCCTCCTCTTGAGGTGTCTGCTGGTCTGGTCACCAGCATCAACATCAGCATCATCATCATCATCAGCCCCCTGCTCTCCTGACAGAACCTTCTCTCTCTGTTCTTTGCAGTTGACAGAGGTGCCAATGACAGCTGGGGCGTGCCAGGTGTACTTTAGTAAGTCCCACAAGTTTGGGATGGGAAAGGGGATTCCACCACCCTCAGTCTCCATCAGGGCTTCTTTGGTGCTGGGCTGGGTCTCCCAGAGCCAAAACCCACCTGAGGTGTCCTCCAAAAGGGCTCTGATGTCCTGAAATGGGTGGAAAACATCCTCCAAAGGTCTGGAAACACCCCAGTAGTACAGAGAATGATGATGGAATGGGAATAAATCCCATTTTTCAGTTATTTTACCCAAAACTATGGCATTTAGGGCTGCGTTTGCTGCCCAAACAATATTTTGCCAAATGGTTCACTTCTTGTTCTGATCATGAAACTGTAGGTAATTGTTTATTATTTGTACCATTATGAGGGAGAGGAGAATAAGTGGGTGTGAGTGATATACGAGGTAAAAACTGGCCTCTGAGCACCCACTTGATCATTTAAATTGGTCATAAAATATCATTCTTGGGTCACTAATGTGTGTCCGTCATTAGTTGTAGCACTTATTAACATTAATTTGTTAATTAGGTGTTGGCACTGCCTCTCTAGACCTTTTTCTGTTTTTTGCAGCAATCCTCAGGCCTTGAACTATTTTTTGCCTGGATCCAAAAAGGTGAGCTCCCTCCCCAAACCCATGCAACTTCCGCAGCACAAATATTTTTTTTAAATAGAAACTGCATTTTTACATCAAACCTCCCCAAAGGTCATGATCTTCTTAGGTCTGAGTTCCTGCTGCTGCTCATGTGCTGCCACCAGCAGGGATTTTGGGGTGTTTTGAGCTAAAACTGGGGAGAGACGCTGCCCCACTGCTGGGGAGAGCTTGGTGCTTTCTGAGGCTGCCCCTCACCACTGCACCCTTTTTTTCCCCATTTTTTAAAATTCTGCACCAAATAAATGTTTGTCGTTCCAGACTGACTGTGCTGCTCTCTCAGCACAGAGGATGCAGCCAGTGCGTTTTTTGAAGGTGCTGGGGTAGGCCTGTTCTAAATTTCTCCTTGGAGAGCCTTTCCTTTCACTCGCATCATTTCCACTCGCATCATTTCCAATCCCCTCGTTGTGTTTTCCGTGCATTTCCCAGGTCTGGGAGCCCTTCCCGAGCGCCGAGCTGAGGCGGCCCGTGGCGAGCAGGGGCCTGGCCCTGCCTGAGGCCGCCGGCCCGGGCTGCCCGTGGGGCGGCGGGGCCGCGGCGGGCCCGGCCCGGGACCTGCTCCAGCAGTGCCTGTGGGCAGCGGGCATCACCGAGCAGCTGCTGGAGGCCGAGGCCAGGCGGGAGCCGGGCAGCTTCCAGCCTCCCCCACAGCCCCTGCGGCCCGCGGCTTCCCGCAGCGGCCCGCAGCTCTGCCCCGGCGGCAGCCCGGCGGCCCTGGGCCCGCAGCCGCTCCTCTGCCCGGCCGGCAGCGCCCAGCCCTTCGTGCAGCACCTCGGGCCCTTGGCCAGCCTCCAGCTGGGCATCGGGCCTGCTCAGCTGAGGGGACAGCCCGTGACGGCCGCCGCCCTGCCAGCGCCTCAGGTCGTGTTCCTCCAGCAGGCAAGTGCAGCCCTCGGGTCGGTGACCACCTGCGGCCACTGCCGTGCTCACCCGATGTGCCGGACAGGCTTCTGCAGTTCTGCGGTTTGAACTTCTGGTTTTTAGTTTTTAGTTCTTTTAGTCCTATTTCTATTTCTTCAAATTCCCATGGGTTTTAATTTTGCTAATTCTTCTCCTTCTGTGTCTTTTTATTTCTTTTATATTCTGTTATTTTAGTCCTTTTTCCTTTGGTTCTTTCACCTGGGAAGGGGAAAGAGAAACAGGGACAAAGACCCCAATACTTGAGCTTTTATTTAGCTCAGTCTTCACCTCCCTCTGTAGACCCCGATTTGTGGGTTTGGGGCTCTTAGGCCCATTTCTGCAGCATCTTTTTCACATCCTGGAGTCCTTAAGTTTGGAAAACTCTCAAAGATCCTCAAACCTGACCCTTTTTGTCCTTCCTTGTACACACCGGTGGCGGGAGAGAGTCCCTTCCTCCTCACACATTCAAACCAACCTCAAGCAGTTTGCAGGTTAAAAAGCACCAGATTTAGGGCGTGTTTTCATTTTTCGTGTTGTTTTTCACCCCTGTCCAGGTGCCGCAGAGGATCATCCTGCAGGTGAGGCAGCCAAGCCCCACCACACTCGCCCTGATCCCTGGCCCAGCCTCCTGTGTCCTGGGGAGTGGCCAGGGGCCGGGGCCACCGGCCCACAAGCCCAGCAGCCACCCCCATTCTGCCACCCCGTCGTCCTGCGGCCACCAGCACCCTGGAGCACCGGCACCCCAGCACAGCAGCACCCCGACGCCCAAGGCTGTGGGAATTGAGCTGTGGCATGGCGAAAGCTTCTGGAGCCTGGAGCCGAAATGGGGGAAACTGGACTCTTTTGTTTCTTATTTTTAGTAAAATTCTAGATGCAAAGTGCCATAAGAATCCAAAGTGAGATTATTTAGTATTAAGGCTTGAGTTTAAACACATCCCCGGTCTTGTTTCATGTTTGCAAGATGTCATCACTCTGGACCCTGAGGAGAGGACCTAAAAGATGGGGACAAGGAGCTGGTCAGAGCGAAATGGAAAAAGGAGGTACAGGGTAGAAGAGAGAAAATGCAGCGGTGTGGGAAAGGGGAGGGAGTGGGGACGTCCCAGGGCACCGAAAAGTCAGCAGCGCCCCGCCGGCCCGTCACTGCCCGCAGCTCTCGGTTTCGGTGCTCCCGGGAGCCTTTACGAGTTGAGGCGCTCCCTTCTCCCCTGCAGCTCCCAGCGCTCGGCGGTCCCTGTGCCCCGAGGCACACGCGGGTGTCCCACAGCGCTGCCGGACGAGGCCTGCCGGCCACGGGGCCACGACAGCTCAGGGGAGCTCTGGCAAGATGGGGAAGCGCCCGGCGCCTGTCCCGGGCAGCGTCCGCCTCCTCCAGGCCCGCCTGTGCCCGGGCCGGGAGCCGGGGTGGGTGGGCTGCAGCCGCCGCCTCACAGCCCCGGGCGGGCCCGCGGAGACGCCGCCGCACGAACGAGGGGCCGCTCGTCCCCCCAGCGCCGGGACCGCGATTCTCCGCCGCTGCTGCCGGGCTGTTCCCGGGGCTCAGCCGCGCCGTTCCCGGGGCTCAGCCACACCGTCCTCGGGGCTCAGCCACGCCGTTCCCGGTGCTTGGCTGCTGCTGCTGGGGCTCAGCCACGCCGTTCCCAGGGCTCAGCCACGCCGTTCCCGGGGCTTGGCCGCCGTTCCCAGGGCTCAGCCACGCCGTTCCCGGTGCTGAGCCACGGCATTCCCGGGGCTCAGCCACGCCGTTCCCGGGGCTCAGCCACGCCGTTCCCGGGGCTCAGCCACGCCGCTCCCGGGGCTTGGCCGCCGCTGCCGGGGCTCAGCCACGCCATTCCCGGGGCTCAGCCACGCCGCTCCCGGGGCTTGGCCGCCGCTGCCGGGCCCCGCGCTGCCGGTACCGCCGGCGGGAGCGCTGCGGGGGCACCGAGCTGCGGTTCCGTGCTTTGGCCGCTCGCTGGCAGCCGCGAGCGTGGGAACGGCCCGGGGCTCGGGGGACGGGGCGGGGGAGCCCCGGGAGGGCGGGGGACAGGGGGGGATAGGGGGGGACGTGCGGGGACATGCGGGGACACGGGGGGGGCGGGGGGGACACGGGGGCACGGAGGGACACGGGGGGAACACGGTGGGGGACACAGGGGGATACGGGGGGACATGCGGGGACACGGGGGACAGGCGGAGACAAGCGGGGGGACACGCGGGGGGGACACGCGGGGACACGCGGCGGCTCCGGGAGGGGACACGCGGGGACACGGGGGGATACGGGAGGGGACACAACGGGGCAAGGGCACGGAGGAGAAGCTCTGTGAGTGTTCCTGGGAGCCGTGCGCGGGGATGGCCGGCAATTCCCCCCAGGATAAGCCCCAGGACAAGGCACCAGGGGTACCCACGGGTCACTGCCCCACCCGCGATCATCCGCAGCCGTGCCCCCAAACTGCCAGCGTTTCACCCCAAAGTGCGGCGTTCGGTGGTGGTTGTGGGTTTTTTTTTTCCTGTAATATAAAAAGGGAGGGGGTTTCCTTTTCCAAAATAGTCTGGAGGCTTTCCAGTGCTTTTCCACAACTTCAAGTGATTTTTTTATTTTGGTTTTGTGCGTGAAAATGTGGGGAGGTTTTGCTTTCTGGCTGTGAAAAACCAGGAAAGGATTTGGCTTTCCCAGGAGCGCCAAAATGGGAGTTTTTCCCCAGAATTGTTTTGTTATTCCCCCCACCCCACCCTCCCGTTTATATATTTACCCTCATCTATTTAGACTAAATCTATTTACTCTTATTGTATGGAATATCTCTTTATAAGAATATCTATTTATACTTACACATCTATTGACTATTAAATCTATTTGCACTTATATTAGCACTTACACAGCACAGCTACATAGGCTGTCGGTTGAGACTGATGTATTTTGGCCCTTTGAGATCCTTTTAGACTTCTCTATTTTTACTTATAGATCTACTTACATTTATTTAGTTATCTGTTTCCATACAATCCCTATTTAGACACCCTCTCTCTATTCAGTTTTTTATATCATGAAGTCCTTTGTATTGTGTAGTATATACAACTTTTTAGTTTGAAATCAATTCATATCCATATATATATTCAATGTAAGGAAAAATGAGATTATTTTTTTCTGTATTTCAACTCCTCACACTCATATTTACATAGCTTAGATATTTTTTAACACTTTCCCCATGAAGTTTCAGGCATTTAAGACAGTTATACAGGGCAGAGACCCCGGAATGAGCTACTTCCCTTTAGTTTTAACCATTCCACTGTCACCAATAAGGAGAGACGAATGTGAGAAGATATAAGTGAAAAAATACCAGAGCAGCTGTGAAGGGTGGTGGGTGCCCCTGCACTGGTCCCACAGAGCAGTGAGTGAAACAGCTGATGCTTTATTATTCTTCTGACATGAGTTCTACACCGGGGATTTCTTTTCTGTTTTCTTCTTTTCTTTCTTTCTTCTCTTTCCCCTGTTTTTTCTTTCCTTCTTCTTCTGTGCCAGGTGGCACCATTTTCCATCCTCCTAATCATCAGGTACCTAAAAACGTAGCCTCTTGCCATGGTGCTTGCCATGCTGAGTCAGGAATGTGAATATTTAATTCATGTAAATGCTGGACAGTATCTTTCCTTGTTTGGCCAAGCGTTTCCTCATTTGGTGCCCTGAGCAGAATATCATCATTAAATTGTCAAATTGTGGGTTCAGGTGTGGGAAGGATTGATCCTGCCTCTTCAGCTAACGTAGCATAGACCACCTAAGGGACTTGGGACAAGGGCCTGGAGGGACAGGACCAAGGGAATGACAGAGGGCAGGGATGGATGGGATATTGGGAAGAAATTCTTCCCTGTGACGCTGGTGAGGCCCTGGCACAGGGTGCCCATGGAAGCTGTGACTTCCCCACCCCTTGGAGCATTCAAGTCCAAGTTTGATGGGGCTCGGAGCAAACTGGTCCAAGCCCTGAGAACAAAATGAGCTTTAAGGTCCTTTCCAGCCCAAACCATTCTGGGATTCTAGGATTTTTTCAGCACTGTGCCAAAGTACGTGGTGCTCCAGCCAGGACTTGGCAAAATTTCATTAAACTTAACAACAATCATTTCACAGACTCTTTTGAGGTTTTTTCCTTAATATGAACAACTTGAAGCCACGTGCCAGCAGAGAAACCCTTCTCCTGGCCTGCTGCATGGAAAACCAGCACGGAGAGGGAGCCGGCGAGTGCAGGCAGCAGTGCCCATCCTCCCTCTGCATCCCCCTGCTGCACGGCAAGCCCTTAACCAAGATCTGGGAAACTGGGCTTAAGCCCAGATATTCCACTGGGCTGTGAACTAAACCCAGATTCCAAAAAGAAAATAACCGCCCAACATACATGACAACATTACTCTAAAGCAATCGTTTAAACTGTTAATGAATTTTAAAAATTAAAGCTGAAAAACATTATTATAAAAAGCTACTCATTTCTTGTGATTACTATTTTATTTTTTGAGAGGAAAAAGACTTGTTTATTTTCTAATTCCCTTTATTTTTATTTTATCATTTTGATTGTTTTATTTTAGAAAGGAAATAATTTTTGCATATATGACTTGACCTCTATATCATCTCTTTTTATACTTCCTACCCATAAATTTCTATTGTCATTTCCATGGTTTCAGTTATTTTTCCCTCGCTCCCTCGGTGTCACGGACAGGCGCAGACCCGCGTTCATAGCCGTGTATAGATGAACGGCCGGAGATGGCGGGGCCCGGGCGGATTTTGGGGATGGAATAAAGGCTGGAGCCCCCCCGCTGGGGGATGACGTCACGGCTGCCTTGGCCACCACCCGCATCCCCCTCCCGGTGACGTCACCGGCCCGCCCCCGCGCTTGCGCAGTGCTCGCCCAGCACCCCCCGGCGCGGCGCGGAGGATGCGGGGCTGCAGGTGCGTGTGGGGCCGGGGGCCGTGAGGGGCTGCAGGTGCGTGTGGGGCCGGGGGCCGTGAGGGGCTGCAGGTGCGTGTGGGGCCGGGGGCCGCGAGGGGTGTGGGGCTGGGGGCCGTGAGGGGTGTGGGGCTGCAGGTGCGTGTGGGGCCGGGGCTGCGGGTGCGTGTGGGGCCGGGGGCGGTGAGGGGCTGCAGGTGCGTGTGGAGCCGGGGGCAGTGAGGGGTTGCAGGTGCGTGTGGGGCCGCGGGTGGGTGGTGAGGGGCCGGGGGCCCGGGGGGCGGTGAGAGCTGCGGGGCTGTGGGTGCATGTGGGGCCCGGGGCGCGGTGAGGGGTGCGGGGCTGCGGGTGGGTGCGGGGCTGCGGGTGGGTGTGGGGCTGGGGGCGGTGAGGGGTGCGGGGTTTGGGGGGTGCCGGGCGGTGAGGGGGGAGCGAGGGGCGATGCCGTCCTTGCAGCGGGGCGGGGGGCGGATGTCGGGGCGCAGGCGGGGGTCGCACGGAGGGTGCGGCACCCCCGGGGTGCGTGCGGAGGGCGGGGGGCAGCGGGGCCGTGAGTATGGCGAGGGGTGTCGGGTTTGGGGTGCATCGCGGGCTGGCCGCACCGCGGGTCTGGGGGCGCGGCGGGCGCTGCGCTGACGCTGCGGGGAGAGCTGGGGTGCAGCAGCGAGGGCGTCGGGGGAGCGGGGCCGGGGGCTGCGCTGCGTGTCGGTGCGGGGGCGGTGCGGAGAGGGGGGATGTGCTCGCTCACTGCGGGGGCGTTTTGGGGGGTCTTGGGGACGCGGGGTGTGCGCGTGCGGGCAGCGGCGGAGGGAGGGGCAGCGAGCGCAGCGAGGGCGTGTCCGTGTGTGCGTGTGTTTGTGTGCGTGTGCGCGCAGGGCTGGCCGTGTGTGCGTGTGCAGCGGTGTGCGTGTGTTTGTGTGTGTGTGCGCGCAGGGCTGGCCGTGTGTGTGGACGTGTGTGTGCAGATATGTGTGTAAGGGATGTGTGTGTGCAGCGGTGTGTACGCGTGTTTGTGTGTGTGTGCAAGGGATGTGTGTGCAGCGGTGTATGTGTGTGTAAGGGATGTGTGTGTACAGATGTGTGTGCAAAGGAAGTGTGTGTACAGATGTGTGTGTAAGGGATGTGTGTGTGCAGATGCGTGCGTGCAAGGAGGGGTATGTGTGCAGATATGCGTGTGAAGCTGCAGGGGTACACGTGCAGGCGTGTGTGTGCAGGTACGTGTGCATGTGTGCAGATGTGTGCGTGTGAAGCTGCAGGGGCACGCGTGCAGGCATGCATGTGTGCAGGTGTGTGTGCAGGTACGTGTGCATGTGTGCAGGTGTGTGCAATGTGTGCACAAGCAGCCATGCCCGTGTGCAGGTGTGTGCACGCAGTGGGATGCTGGTGTTTGCGGGGCCTGGAGCTGGGTGGTGTGGGCATGGTGGGGTCCCTGGTGCGTGTGTGGGACTGCACAAGTGCACAGCGTGTGCGAAGGGATGCAGGCATGCACAGGTGTGCACACGTGGGGATGCATGCTAGCAAAGGTGTGTGTGTGTGCACACTTGCACAGGACAGGGCACGTGAGGGTGTGCGTGTGTGCAGTGTGTGCTTGCCTTGCTGTGCACACACAGCCCAGCACATGTGCACCACCGGAGCACGCGTGCATCTGTCTGCAGACACTCCGTGCACATGTGCACGGCTCCCTGTGTGTGTGCTTTGCATCTGTCCATGCGTGGCGTGCGTATTCACAGGGTGTGCCAGGCGTGGAGCAGGTGTGGGCACTCTCCTGTGTGTATGCACCCACGTGCCCCACAAGGCACGTGCAGCAGGTGTGTGCACTGGGATGGGCTCACCTCCAGATGCACACGTGGAGGGTGTGCATGCACAGGGCGTGTGCTGCAGCCATGTGGGGGCTCGGGGTGTGTGGTGCACAGGGGTGTGTGGCCGTGCTGCACATAGGTGCAGGTGCTACTCAAAACCCTGGTCAGGCCAGGTTTTCCCACAAAGCTGTGATGTTTCTGCTCCTCTCTCCAGGGAAGCGTCACCAGGGCTGGGGGAATGAACTGGGGTACTGATGCATGTGCAGGGCTATTCCTAGCTTACTGCTGAGTTAGTTTGCTTCCTGTGAGGCTACTGCTAGGACGCTGCTGGGATATTCTCAGTAATCTCCTGAGGGAGTAGTGAAATACTATCAAGGCACAGCTGAGGTGCTCTCAGGATACTGCTGGGATGCTACTGAGATGCTATCATGAGTTTACTAGGATGGGGACAGGCTACTCTGCAGACAGTAGTAAGGCACTTTCAGAGTGGCATAAGGTACTCTCAGGATACTATGTGGATGCTGCTGGGATGCTGCAAGAACTCCACTAAGGTGCTGTCAGGCTGCTACTAAGATATTTCCAGCATATTTCCAGAGCTGATACTGAGTTACTCATGTGAAGGTACCACTGGAGTAGCTCCCACACCACCCGGTTCCCCTCAAGAGATGTTCAAGTTGCTTTCAGCATAGTTATGTGGCAGTAACATAAAATTTGGGTGTTACTTTGCACTACCAAAGTGCCACCAACACTCAATGAAGATAATAGCTGTGAGATAATAGCTGTATCCCAGTACACCACTATTAGATCCTATAGGACACTGGTTATATACTACTGAGATACTATCAGGGCACCAGGATGCTTTTGGGATGCTCCTGACATGGTATCAGGATATTCCTACCTGTGCTAGTACAACATCAGGACAATGCTGAGCTACTCAATGGCTGCTTCTAGGATACTGTCAGCACATTACTGACACTTTCAGGCCACTTGCTTAGTAGTGATACAGTATAAGGATAGGGCTACGATACTACCACTTCAGGGAAATAATGTTATGTTTTTCACATACTCTCAGGGTAGCACTAAGCTACCTGGACCACTTTGTTGCTACTGGTAAATTACTGCTAGAATAGTGCCACAGTATCAGAATATTTCTTAAGGAGGTAGTACATCCTGATGGGATACTGCTGGGATGCTACAGAGATACTGTTGGTTGTGTAACAGCCCTGGTAGTAGGGTTTCAGTCAGCACGGCAGCAGCGGAGGGAACGGGAGGTGGGTGTTGTAACCTGTCCGTAGCCTCGTGCCTCATGGGCACCCTCTCCCTGCAGCTAAGGCAGCACATCGGTGTTGAGGAGGATGGAGGCGCCCCTGGTTAGTCTGGAGGAGGAGTTCGAGGAGGGGCCCGGGGACGATGGGGGGACCCTGCAGCGCCCTGC
Source organism: Monarcha castaneiventris obscurior (assembly GCA_026261815.1). Classification (NCBI taxonomy): domain Eukaryota; kingdom Metazoa; phylum Chordata; class Aves; order Passeriformes; family Monarchidae; genus Monarcha; species Monarcha castaneiventris. Next base: position 5,003,742 of record JAMPIT010000114.1, read on the forward strand.
AGACCCGGCGCTGGCCGAGCTGGAGAGCTTCTCTGCTGAGATGATGAGCTTCAAGTCGATGGAGGACCTGGTGCAGGAGTTCGACGAGAAGCTCACTGTCTGCTTCCGCAACTACGACGCTGCCACCGAGGGCCTGGCCCCCGTGCGGGGGCGTCTCCAGGCACAGGAGGAGGAGGAGCGCCTGCAGGATGAGGAGTGAGTAAGGCCCCCCTGCTTCTGGGGCCACACCTGAAACCCCCCACAGTGCAGGCTAACTCCCAGCATTCAGCATGGTCATGCTCCATGTCAGGAGTAGCACTGTAGCATCCTGTGAGTAAGGACTACCTATGAGTAAGGGTCTGTAAGGGTCTGCACACCACCTTGCATCACGGCACAGTCATGCAGCGGCATGGAACAGCTGTGTGGTATCCTTTGAGTAGCTGTGTAGAATCCTGTCAGTAGGCCAGCCTTGGGCCTGCGTGTGTCTTTTCATGGTCATGAAATACCCCCCTTTCCCGGAGCATGCAGTCCAGCTCACCTGTTACAGCACAATTGTGTACAGCACCTCAGAGCAGGGGTGTAGTATCTTGTTATTAACACCCCTCTGGGGCCTGTTGCACCTCCTTGCACACTTCTAAGTGCCCATCACGTGCAAATCAACACCTGGACTGTGGCGTGATCTTACAGCACCTTGGAGTAGCTATGTAGGATCCTTGGAGCAGCTGTGTGAGACCCCCGGAGTAGCATCCTATGAGGAGGAAGAGCAGTATGTCCCATGCCACATTACAGGGTGCCACAGCTCTGTCTGTGCAAGGAAAGCCCCAGGGGTTGAGCATAAACCTTGGGTAAGACGTGAATAGAGTTTAGCCACCCTCTCTGTACCATGCTAAGGGATGGCCAAATTCCCTAGGGTCAAGTTCCCCCCTAGACTCCCCCAGTTATTGTTCCTTTTGTGTTAAATTCGACAGTTTCATTAAAAACCTTGTTTTGTTACAGAATGCCATTTTTTTCCCGCAAATCCTTGGGCTTTTTCCTTGTGATCATTTTACACTATCACATTTCTGGTGGATTTTTTGTGTGTTTAATTGGGATCATTCCCCAGGCCAAAATTGCTAACCCTTATTTTCACCAAGCAAAGGAGTTGCTTTCAACCCCAAAAACCCCAAATCTGTTGGTTTTGTTGCTTTGCGTTTGGGTTTTTTTCCCCCAAAACCCACTGAGGCTGAATTGATTTTCGCAATTGGTCAAATCCATGGTTTTTCAGAGCAAAATGCAGCTTGGCTGCGCGCCGGGGTTGCTGCGCTGTCGCCGCTTTGTGCCACTTATTGTGTCTTTTTTGGGTCACTTTGGGCAAAACAGGGCTTTTTTTTTTTTATTCTTCCTTGAATGAGCCCTGTGTGCCAGGCGGGGGAGGGGCCATGGCTTTACAGGCACTGGATTTCCAGAGCTGTTAACCATTTCTTGCCATACTTAACTCAGAAATCACTGCTGGTCTTGGCCTGCCCCTGTGGGGTGCTGGTCCTTTAAGATCAGAGGAAAAAAAAGCAAATTTGGGGGGGATAATCACTAATTTGCTGTGCTTTGTTAAAAAATCGGAATATAAGAGTTTGCCATCCATGTTTTTGTATGTTAGTTTGTGAAATCTGTAATTCCAAGGGGAATTCAGCCCTGGTGAGGAGGGAAATATGAGAAATCCCAAAAATGAGCGGTTTTGGGGTTGGAAAGGAGGCAAATGGTTTTGGGGTGATTATCAGGATTAGGATGTGGCACCGTGTTGGACTGAACCCACCATTTCTGGTGGGAAAATGGGTGGGTTTCCCTAAGTTGGGGAGAAAATTTCTAATCTTTTTCTTTGCCTTTCCCCCCCATTTTTGACCTTCTCTCACATTTTTTGCCTTTTTCTCAATTTTGCCACTTTTCAGCTCTTCTTTCCATTTTCTGTCTTTCTCCTCCATTTCTTCCCTTTTCTCTACTTTCCCTGCCCTTTTCCCCATTTCCCCCCTCATTCTCCCTTTTTTCTTACATTTTCTCTTTTTCCCTACTTCCCTTTTCTCCTGATTTTTCCTTTTTCCCTCTTTTGGCCCTTTGCCTCCTTTTCCTGTTCCCTACTTTCTCCTCTTTCCCTTTCTTCCTCTTTTTTTCCTCTTTCTCCATTTCTCACCATTTTCCTGCTTGGTGGTTGGAACATGACAGGGTGACATTTTGGAGCTTTGGGACCTTTAGGGGTATTCTGGGGTATTTCAGAAGAACATTTGGGGACATTTTGGAATGTTTCACGCAGCATTTTTAGGTATTTTGGGGCCTTTCAGAGACTCTTGGGGCTTTAAGATAATATTTTAGGCCACTTCAGGGCATCATGTGATGGTTTTGAGTGGCATTTGGGAACATCTAGAGACATTTTGGGACATTGCTGTGGCCTTGTGGGGGAGTTTTGACAGCAGCATTTCAAAATGACATTTAGGGGGCATCTCAGGTGCTGGGGCAGCATTTTTGGGTACTTTGGGGTATTTCAGGGCAGTATTTCATGATGCTATTTCGAGAAGCATTTGGGGTTTTCTAGGATATCATTTGGGGTGTTTGGGGATGTTTCAGGCATCTCAGTGGTGTTTTGGGATTTTTGGAGGTCATTTCAGGTTGTTTCTGGGCTGCGTTTTGGGATGTTTTGTGGCATTCCATTTTTGGGATGGCTCTCTGGGATGCAACGTTTTGGGATCAGAACTCACCACCCACCTCCCTGCAGGGTCTGGGATGCTCTCACCGATGGCTTTGCCCCCCGGAGCTCCCCCCGGCCGTGGCTGCTCCCTGGGACTGAGGCCCTCGATGGCACCGACCCCCAGGTAGGGCTGTGGCCTCCCTTAGCCCTGCAAACCCCCCTGTCCCCACATGATCCCCTGACAGTCAGCCCCAAGGCTCAGCGACAATCATGGCACTGCAAACTACCCAAAAATGGCAGTTTTGGGGTGCTGCTGCACCAGTGCATTGAGTGCCACATTTCAATATGAAATCACACTGAAACGGGCAAGATTGTTTGATTTGACAATCAGGTCTTTGCCAGTTTGTCCCCATGCCAGGGGTGGGGTGGGTGTTTTTGGGGGTAGAAAATGTGTTTTCATTTGTAGTCAGTTTGTGCTGGCAACAACTGTTTTTGGGGTTGTAAAAATGTCCCAATATCCAGAGAATTTAACCCACTTGGATGTAACGGCCTGTTGCTAAATGGGGAAGAGAAGATAACTTTCTTAGGCTATTTTCTGCTACAAAGGTGAAAAAGATAGTGAAAGGTGGTAAAAAAGAAGATGCCTCCTTGCTCAACATCTCCATCCAGCATCTCCATCCATCCCTTCCCTGTTGGTGTTCCCCTCTGCCATGTCCCCATCTCATGTCCCCAGCCAGTGTCTCCATCAGACCTCTCCCATTCAGCTTCACCAGTGCTCGTCTCCCCATCCAGCATCCCTGGTATCTCCACCGAGCGTGTCCCACACCACTCTCCATCCATAACCTCCATCCAACACACCTGGACTTCTCCCTGTCTTCATGTCTATCCATCCTCTGGCAACACCTCCCCCTCTAGTGCATCCCTGTTCATTGTCTCCAGTGTGTCTCTATCCAGTGTCCCTGTCCAAAGCCCCATCCATCGCTTCACCATCCAGCATCTCCATGCAATACCCTCAATCCAACATGTCCCTATCCAGTTCCTCCCCATTTGACATCCCCATGCCACCCCTCCTGCAGCTTGTCCCCCTGAGCCAGGGGTCCCTGGTGGCTCTCCCCATGCCAGGGCCAGGGCTGTGTCTGTGTCCGTGCTGGGGCCATGCCCACATCAGGCCGGGCCTGTGGTGCCACCAAGGCTGCCCAGCCTGTGTCTCCTGCAGCTCGGTGGGAAGGAGGAGGAGGAGGAAGAGGAGGAGGAGCTCACTGAGAGAAGTGAGCAGGACTCTGGAATCAATGAGGAGCCGCTGCTGACAGCTGAGCAGGTACCCCTGGCCCCACGGGCATCTGGACCCCTGCATGTCCTCCAAAAGCCGGGCTTGGCCACCTCGGCCCCATGACCACGATCTGAAAGCACAAGAAAAAGCCAAATCCCATCATCTTGGGATGTGGTATGCAGGACCTGGAATGTGGATGTAGACAGAAGTGTAGGTTGTGGGTGCCAGTGTGGGATTTGGGTGCACGTGGGAATGCAGGGTGCAGATGCTGCTGAACAAAATGGGTGGCATGGGGGGAAGGATAAAAGTGTGGGGGGCAGAGGTGGGATGCAGCTGCAGGATGCTGATATGGAGGCAGGGTGCAGATGTGGGGTGGAGGATGCAGGGTACAGGTGTGGAGAGGGGGATGTGGAGGCAGCTGCGGGGTGTGGTGCAGGATAGAGAATGCAGGTGCATGTGCAGGTACAGGATCCAGGATGCAAGAGCAGGAGGGTGCAGAGAGCAGGATGCAGACAGGTGCAGGATGCAGATGTAGATGTGGATGCAGGTCCTAAGTGTCCATGGAATGTGGGATTTGGATGTAGGTGAGAATGTGGGATGCAGATGCAGGATGCAAACAGAGGACCCAAGGCACAGATGGATGTAAATGCAGGTGCAGATACAGGATGAAGGGAACAGAATGCAGATGCAGGATGAAGGGGAAGGATGGAGGATGCAGCTGCAGGATGCAGAATGCTAATAAGGATGGAGGATGGAGGGAACAGGTTGCAGATGGAGGATAGAGATACAGGATGCAGGTGCAGGATGAAGGGAGCAGGTTGCAGACACGGGTGCAGGACAGGAGTGCAGGGAGCAGGTGCAGGTGAAGGACAGTTGCAGGTGTGGGTGCAGGATGTGTGGGATGCAGGGTGGACGTACAATGCAGGTGCACATGGAGGACACTGATGCCCTGCAGGTCATCGAGGAGCTGGAGGAGCTCATGCAGAGTTCACCTGACCCCGAGGCTGACCCCGAGGGTGAGGAGGAGGAAGAGGAGGAGGAGGAAGAGGATGAGGAGGAAGAAACCAAGGCTGATGCTGAAGGCAAAGGTGTTGGCAGGGGCACGGAGCCCATCGTGCTGCAGGAGCTGCATGCTTTCTCCCCTGCCTTCAACAACAACTCCCACGAAGGTATGGCCAGCAGAGCCCAGGCCAGTCACTTTTTGGGGACAATTCCAACCAAATTGGACAACTGAGTCTCTCCAGGCCTCAGTGCTGGCTTGTCCTGGGACTTGGCCAGAAGGGCTCTTGGCAAAAACTGTGAAGAACACAGGGATTTGGCTTTTGGTATGGAAAGGCACATGGGGTTTGCCAGGAGCCTTTGTGTTCTGCATGGGGTTCACCATGCACATGAGATTTGTCACTAGTGGCATGGGGTGTGTCAGCAGTCATCCCAGGCATTTCACTAATTGCTCTGCTCTTTATCACACTGTGCAGGTTACTAATCTCACCATGCCACTAATTGCAATGTGCCTGTCACTAATTGCACCATGCATGTCAATAACTGCACCATGTATGTCACTAATCACACCATACATGTCACTAGTTGCACCATACATGTCACTAATCACGCCCTGCTTGTCGCTAATTGCACTGTGAGTATCACTGAGTGCACCTTGCATGTCACTAATCGTGCCAGGCAGTTCTGTAATTGCTCTGGGCGCGTCGCTTGCGGCGCTGAGCGTATCAGTAATTGCACAATGGGTTTATCTCTTGGTGTCTCAGAAAATGCAGAGCACATCTCGCTCAGCACGAGATGCGTTGTAATGGTTGCAGTGTGTGTTTCACTGACTGCACTGGGGGTGTCACTGATTGCACCAGGCATTTCCCTCCTTTCCCCAGCATGGCACTGGCTGCACCGAGTCCAGAGGAGGCCACGGAGATGCTTCAAAGGCTGGAGCAGCCCTGCTATGGTGGGGAGAGCTGGGGGTGTTCAGCCTGGGCAAGAGAAGGCCCCGGGGAGGCATCAGAGCCCTTTCCAGTGCCTAAAGGGGCTCCAAGAGATTTGGAGGGGGACTTTGGACAAGGGCTTGGAGTGCCAGGACAAGGGGAAATGGCATCCCACTGCCAGAGGGCAGGGAGAGATGGGATATTGGGAAGAAACTTCCCTGTGAGGGTGGGGAGGCCCTGGCACAGGGTGCCCAGAGAAGCTGTGGCTGCCCCTGGATCCCTGGAAGTGTCCAAGGCCATGTTGGACAGGCCTTGGAGCCACCTGGGATAGTGGAAGGGGTCGTTGCCCAAGGGAGGTGGAACGAGATGGGCTTTAGGGTCCCTTCCAACCCACCCTGTTGTGGAGTGCCCCCTCGGACACGAGCCCGTCTGTCCCCGCCGCGGCGCAGGGCTGGGGCAGCTGTCGGCGCGGGAGCTGCTGGCGGCTGCGGGCCGGGCGGAGGCGGCGAGCCGGGCGCTGTCGGCGGAGCTGGTGGCGCAGCTGGCGCGGCGGGACGAGCTTGCCTTCGAGAAGGAGGTGAAGACGGCGTTCATCGGGGCGCTGCTGGCCGTGCAGGGGGAGCAGCGCGAGCAGCGAGAGGCCGCCCGGCGCCGCCGCAGGGACAAGGGGCTGAGCCTGCAAGGGGCGCGCTCCGAGCGCGGCAACCACATGCCCCGCAAGGTGGGGACCTGGTGGCCACGAGGACACGAATGGGGGTGTCTCGGGTGGGCAAGGAAGGAGGAAATGGGGGCATGGGGGATGTGGGGATAGGATGGGGCAGAGGGACATGGGGGTAAGGGGATGTAGGTTGAGATGAGATGGGATGCGGTGGGAATAGTGACAGGATGGGGCAGAGGGGCATGGGACGGGGGTGGGGAGGACACAGGATTGGAGGTCAGGATTGGACACAGGTCATGGAGCAGGGACAGAGGGGATGTGGGACAGGGGACTTGGAGTAGGGGCATAAAGGGAAATGGGATGGGGGTATGGAGCGGCATGATGGGAGGGATATGGAGCGGAGATATGGGCAGGGTGTGGATGTGGGAGTCAGGGAGCTGTGGGGGACGTTGGTGCCAGAGGAGGTGCCACGGGTGACGTCGCTGTGCCCGGGAGCTGACAGGGTGACACGTGTCCCCCCAGCGCTTCAGCATGGAGGGCATCTCCAGCATCCTGCACTCCGGCCTGCGCCAGACTTTTGGTCCTGCCACCAACGAGAAGCAGGTGCCCTTTTTCCCCCAGAAATTGCCCAAAATGTTTCTTCTCACTCCTCCTTCCTGCACTCCCCATCCCCCTGCATCCCCCAAGCCCCTTTTAAAATGTTTTTTAGTTTTATGACACTGCTCTATCCCCTACTCCCTGCAAATTCCTCTTGGAAAAATTACCTGTTTGCACCCCAGAAAGTCCTCCCTGAGGAGGGATGAATTTGGGTGGAGCTTGCAGCACCCAGTTAGTTCAGTGCTTCCCAAAATACCTGCAAATTAAATGCAATTGCAGGAATTTTGCAGAAATACTCTATTTTTGCACCGATTTGGGGTGATTTGTCTCAAGGTAATGCAAAAACCAGGCAGTTTTGTGCCATCTGGGTGGTATTTTGGGGTGGCTTTTGTTTTTGCAGTACCTGAACACGGTGATTCCCTATGAGAAGAAGGGCTCACCACCCTCTGTTGAGGACCTGCAGATGCTCACCAACAGTGAGTATTCATTCAAACTGCTGTTTCGGGTCAGCATCAGATGTTTGGGGGACACAAAGGCACATTTTGCTTTGTTTCACTGGCTGCAGTTTGGGGTGTCATTGCAGCACAGCCAGTTTGGGGGATTTCTTGCATCATTGCAGCATGGACAATTTGAGGTGCTACCACCCACGTTGCATCATCATTGCAACAAACCCACTTGGTGGGAAAAATCCCTGATTTGCATCACTGCAGCACAGCTGGTTTGCAGCTAACACCTCCCCCCAGTTTATGCTCCTTGTACCAGTGTTGATTTGGGGGTAAATCACCCATTCTGCATTGCCACGGATTGGCTAATTGGGGATGAAAGTCCTCTTTGTTTGGATGTTCCCAGGCCTGCTGCATAAATTGTATGGGGAAATTGTATGGCAGCTGTGGGGGGAAAAGGGGCATTTGGGGGGCAGCAGGGCCATGCTCACAGCTTCGTTCCCCCACAGTCCTGTTTGCCATGAAGGAGGGGAATGAGAAGGTGCCCACTCTGCTCACGGATTACATCCTCAAAGGTACCTGCCTGCCCCGTGCACCCTTCGTGTGTCCTTCATGCAGCTTCCCTGCAGCTCCTGTGCCTCCACCACAGATCCCTTCTGCATCCTTCTGCCTCTCCCTTGTATCCTTTGTGCATCCCTTGCCCATCCCTATTGCAACCTCGTCCATCCCTTTTTCTTCTCCTGTGCATCCTTGGAGAATCCCAGACTCATCCTGTGTCATTCCTCCTGCATCTCTCGTGCATCCCCGGTGCATTCTTTGTGCATTCCCCTCACACCCTTCAGGAATCCCGGGTGCATCTCCTGCACATCCCTCAGGCATTCTTTGTACAGGTCTCCTGTCCTGCCACACCTCCGGAGGTCCCTGTGCAGCTCCTGCCCCATCCTGGGGCCCATCTGCTTCATCCACGCAGCCTCCTCACCCTCTGTGCACCCTCTCGCACCCCCCACGCCCCATCAGGCACCCCTCCTCTGCCTCCCTTGGGCATCCCCATCCATCTTCCTTGCATCTCCTGGGCATCCTTGTGCATCCCTGTGCATCTCCCACACCCCTGTTGTCCATCTCTTGTGCATCCTCCTGAATCCTCACGTGTCCTTCACGCTCTTTCCGTGCACTGCTGTGTGTGCATTCCTTGTGCATCCCTTCTGTGTCCCTCCTGCATCCCGCGTGCAGCCTCGTGCAGCACTTGTGTGCTTGTGCATCCTTGTGTGCCCAGGTGCCTCGTTCACACTCATGCAGCCTTTCTGCCCCTGAACCCTTGTGCACGTGGAACACACTCGTGCACCCTTGTGCAACCCTTGGGCACCACTGTCCATCCACGTGCAGCCCAGTGCCAGCCTGTGTCACCATGCACCCTCGTGCAGCATTGCATGTGCATTCTTGTGCATTCTCGTGCACACTTGTGCATCCTCCTGCATCCCTGTACATCCCTGTGCATCCTCATGGACCACAGTGCATCCTCCTGCATCCTTGTGCATCCTTGTGCATCCTTGTGCATCCCTGTGCATCCTCATGGATTACAGTGCATCCCTCTGCATCCCTGTACATCCCTCTGCATCCTTGTACATCCCTCTGCATCCTCCTGCGTTCCAGTGCATCTTCCTGCATCTTTGTGCATCCTCCTGCATCCTTGTAAATCCCTGTGCATCCTCATGGATCACAGTGCATCCTCCTGCATCCTTGTACATCCCTGTGCATCCTCCTGTATCTCTGTACATCCCTGTGCATCCTCATGGATCATAGTGCATCCTCCTGCATGCCTGTACATCCCTGTGCATCCTCCTGCATTCCAGGGCATTCTCCTGCATCCTTGTGCATCCTCATGGATCACAGTGCATCCTCCTGCATTCCAGTGCATCCTCCTGCTTCCCCAGTACATCCCCACACACATTTGTGCATCCCTGTGCACGCTCGTGCCTCACTGTGTCACCAGTGCCCCCCAGGCCTCTCTCTCTCTCTCTCTTTTTGCAGTGCTCTGCCCGACCTGACGCGGTGCTGCCCTCACACTCCCACCCCAGCGCCCCCAAAATGGGGCCAAACCCGAGGAAAAAGGGTCACCCACCCGTGGCTGCCCCACCCCGCACTTCCCCCTTTGCACAGCTGGAAATAAAGAATTCCTTACATTAATTAGGCAGCTGGTGTCCAGTGTGTGTGTTCCCCCTGCTCGTGGTGGTGCTTTGCAACCTTTTGATGGGAAAATGTTATTTTTAAGCAAAAAATCCCAACACAGACTTAGCTGCGGTGCTCACATATATCCTGGGATCTATAAAAACCACAAACTTCTGGCTAACAAGTTGCTGGGTGCTCAGAGGCAGCTGCAGCTGCCACTATCAGAGGGGCAAAATGCAGATGTAAATTCTATTCTCAGGGATTTTTCCCATTTTTTCACTTTTCTGCAGCCTGATTTTCTGCTAAAAATAGTGAAAACATCACCTTTTTTCCCCCAAAGAAACCAACCCATTATTAAGGAATGGCTTCTTAGGGTACAGGATGGCTTTTGTAACTTCCATTTGGGGGAGTTACTGTTTTGGGGTTTGTCACTCATTTTGGGGAAGAGTGCCTAATTTGGGGGTTGTTGCTTGTTTTTGGAGAGTGTTGTCCATTTTGGGGCAAATTCAGTCATTTTGGGGGAAGTTAACTTACTTTGAGGAGAGTCACACTTCAGAAGGACCACCAGTTTGGGACAGCATCCTTTGGGGGCATTGCACTCATTTTGAGGGAGAATTTTTGGAGAATACAACTCATTTTGGGGTGAGCACCCATTTTGGGGGAGAATCATTCCTTCCAGGGAGAAATTAGCCCCTTTTGGGTCATCATTTGATTCTGAGGAGCATCTCTCATTTTTGGAGACTGTAATTCATTTTGGGGTGAGCATCACCCATTTTGGGGTTGTGTGTAACACTTTGGGGAAACATCACTCATTTGGGGGAAGAACCACTCATTTTTTGGAGAACACAGCTCATTTTGGGGTGCACATCACTGGTTCAGGGGTGTATCATCATAGGCAAAATCCCACTGGAGCTTATTTGAGGGGGGGGAAAGTTTCATTTTTGGTGGACCATCAGTTTTGGAAGTATAAATCTAATTTTCTCCACATCACTCAATCACCAGTTTGGGTCCATTCTCCCATTTTGGGGGTAAATCACATCTTTGATGGGAGTTTTGCCCATTTTGGGGGGTTATTCCTGCATTTTGGGTCTTCTCCACTCAAAGGAAGAAGCTGCCAAGAAAATACAGGTGCGACCCCTCATCTTGTAGCACTTTATAATAAATGGCCAGGAATTAATACTAAATTACAATGAATCCTTTATGAAATTACAGATTACATTCACGCCAGATCAGTATCCAAAAATAGGCATTTCTGCCCATTGCATCACTTGTGTTTTTCATCCCAGCTCTTGTTTGGGTTCTTTTACCAACTCTTCAAGAGCCAGGGAAAAAAAAAAGACAATGTGGGCAAAAAGCCACCAAGAAAATTATCCTTCTCCTAGAATGTCACATTTAGAGCAGGAACCTGCAGAAGACAATTCCTTTATTTTTGCCCTGGTTTGCTTTTGCATTTCCTCCCATGCCACATTTTAAGGCGAAATACACCCTTTTGCTAGCATTTAAAATTAAAAAAACCCAAAATACAGGGTTTTTGGCAGTTGCCCTCCCCCATGGGGCTAAAGCTCCACCATTTTCCCATGTGGAGGGACAATACCAGGGAGAAATCATCTTTCAAGCAACAATACTGAGTTTCCTTCCACCCAGGCGAGTCTTGGGGATCGCCATTCAATGTTGGGTGAAATCTTGCATTTTTTAAACCAATTTTTTCCCCATTTTTAACTAACTCTGTGCCAAAATGCCTTGGAAAAGTTTTCCTCTCGGCAGCCTTTGCCCCAACTCTGCGTCCAGTCTCCACCCTTAAGGACGAGAATGGGGTGAGTTGGTTTTTTTTCCAGATTCAGCAGAGGTTTCAGCACATAAATTAAAGGATTTGGAGGAATTTCCTCCCTTTTCCAGAAAGTTGTGTCCAGAGTCCCCAAACAGCCACAGCATCGGGGCCAAAGTTGGGAGGTTTGGGCAATCCAATGAGTTGAGCACCAAACCCTCCTCAGATATAGCAGAATTTGCACTCGCTGATTATTTTTCTCCCCCTCCATGCCAGTATATACGCCTGTGAATGACCTTTCTGGGGGAAAAATCCAAAAAGCTTTAAGTCCTGGGGTTGGTTTGGCTTTCCTTTGCACGAAGAAATCCAAGGGACAGATGTAGTGGCCCATGGTGAAAACCCGCCTTTGCCCAACAGCATCCGAGCGTCACGTGGGGAAAACAACTTTCCCTAAAAATGCTTTTGCTTACCAAAAAATGAAGGGAAAAAGAAAAATAAAACCTGAAATAAAAGATTCATCTGGCCACAATATGTGCCTTGTAAACGTGTGTCCTTCACTTCCGTGTGCTGGCACAGTGGTCCCCACGCTCCTGTGGGCAGCCGGGGCCTCTGCCAGCGCCTCCAGTTTGCTTTTTTCTCACTGGTTTCTTCTTCTTGCCTTTTTTTTTTTGCATTTTGGGGGGAATTTTGTATCTGGTGCTGTCAATGATTTGGGGGAGTGCAGGAGGAGCTATTCCAGTGAGTCACTGTGGTCCAAACCAAGGTCAGCGCCAGGTGCTGCTGGGAGGCCACCAGGCTCTTCCTCCAGCTCTTCCTCCTCTTCCTCCTCCTCCTCCATCTCGTCCTCGTCTTCTTCATCCTCCTCCTCTTCCTCGGTGCCATCAAGGGAGTCGTCATGGGCTGCCAGCATTGCCTGCTGCATGGCCATGGTGGCAGTAGCTGATGAGAGGGGTTGGAGGTTGTCCATGCTGAGCGAGCCTGGAATTAAAAGAAGTACAGAAATAAGGACTCCCCAGCTAATACAAAAAGGACAAAAGAAGTGCATAAACCAAGAATAACTCAAGTGAAAAGCTTGGAGAGCACCCCATAGGGTGTCCCACCTACCCCAGTCACTCCCCAAGGTCCAGTCCTTAATTTTTCTAGCTAATGCATCATTAAATAACAAGAAACCTTACTTCTGAGCCAGTAGATGCCCAAATTGGTTGGGCAGATTTTGTCTTCATCTTCTCTCAAGTCCTACCTTTCATTCTCTTCATCTCTTCTGCTGTATGTTCATTTCTGATCTCTTCACCTTCTCTTCATCTTCTCTCTTCATTTTCCTCATCTGTTCTCTGTTCATCATCTATCTTCCCACCTTATCTCATCTGTCATCTGATCTTCATCATCTCTAGTCTTCTCTTAATTTCCATCATCTATTTTCTTGTCATCTTCTCTCTTCCCATTTTGTCTCATCTGTCTTCTCATCTCTATCTTGTCATGTCTCCCCTCCCGTGCCCTCCCCAGCTCCTCAGGAGATGTCCCAAGCTGTGCCCCATAGTGGGTGATCATTGAGGGCTGTTCCTGTGCTGAAGGGATGGGAGTGCCCCATCGCCAGCGCCTTGTGATGGCCAACTGGAAGGACCTTGCATGGGCCACCTCATGTTCATGTGCTTCCCCACAGCACAATAAAGGGCTCTAGCAATTACCAATTAAGGCCGTAATTTAATGCATGGCCACTCCTTCCTGGAAGGGCAGGGCACTGGGGTTTGTCCTTACCATCAGGATTTGTCCCTGAATTGCTGCCCTGCTGCTGCAGGACCCCGGCGGCGATGGAGTTGGGCCAGAACCGCTGCGTGGGCCGGTGCTGAGATTTGATTTTCTTGGCTTTGGGGGCTGGATCCGGGTTGCTGGCATCGAGCATTGGCTGCAGGATGCGCCGCCGGGCATTTATGAACCTTCCCATGGAAAAGAGAGAACACTGGAATGACTAAGAGTTGTTACACCAACACCGAGTTAAAACAGGATAGCAAATCAGTGAGTTGCAATGTAATAATAATACTTTAAGAAAGTAGCTTCATGGTTCAGAAAGCTGGGGTTTTTTATTTTATTTGCCTGTGGCACATTATAGCTCTGCATTAATTTTTCCAGCTGAGTGGGAGAATGCTACACATTGGATTTACCAGGAGAGGGCACTGAGACCTTGCAAATCAGTGCTGGCATTAAACACAACTGAGCTCGTCTCCCAGGAATCAGAGTCATAAAATCACGGAATATGCTGAGTTGGGAGGACTCATCAGGATCATTGAGTCCCGCTCCTGGCCCTGTGCAGGACACCCCAAGAATCAGCCTTAACCACCCAAGTTACCCCCCCCAAAAGCATTATACAACACCAAAATAGGGTGGAAAAAAGTCCTAAAAGCCAGCAAAATGATTGCGTGGGCCACCAGTATCTGCTCACCAGTTGTTGACTTGCAAGAGGGTCAGGTTGGTTTGGGCAGCGATTTGCCTCTTCTCATCCTCTGTGGGGTAGGGGTGCTGGAAAAAAAGAGACATGGGGTAGCAAAATTACATCCCTGCATGCAAGATGTCATCCCTGAGTAAAAAATCATGAAAACCTGCCTTTTTTTTCTCTTTTCCCACCCTAAATTTGGTGGCTTCTTGCATTTGCAGAATGCAAGATTGAAGGGTGGCATCCAAGAGCATCAAGATTTCCCTGGATGCCCTTAGGGCTTCTCTAAGGCTTTCCATCAAACGCTCTTCCTTGAAGGAAAATGTTTTTGTTGGTTTTTTTAATTATAGCAATTTTCCAATGATGATTGTTGATAAATGTGGGATTTGGGCTTCAAAACGCACCGTGACTCACAATGCTTATAGAGGCATCAATAAAACACCCCAAAACATCTGCACTGGGAAACCACCAGCACTCAAAGCTTCAGCAACCTCCTTCCAACTGTGTTAAAATGCTCTTTTCCAACCCCAGAAATGAAATTATTATCAAACCAGCCCCACATGTCATGTTGTGGAGCCCCAAGCCAGTGACAATTACCATGACTTGTTTTTTAGCCCCCAAAACAGTGTGATTTCCTTGACAAAACCACCCAAAGTCAACGCACACTGGAGACTCACTTCCCACTGGGGCCTCAGTGGTTAAAAATGGTTCTTTTTTTGGCAGATATATCCCTTTTTTGGTATATTATTTCCAGCATTCTTTCTTCCTGCTGGTGCTCCAAAACTTCCAATAAAATGATGAGCATTTTTGGTTAGAAACCATATCATCTCTGACACCAGGTGGAGAAATCTCATGGGGAAGGCCAAGCTTCTTCTGACCACAAGGAGCAGGCTGAGAGCAAAAGTCCAACCATCCAGCAGAAGAATTTCTTTTCATTTTTCAATTCCATTTTGGAAATCTTAAACGATGGGGTTCCTCTAGCACCTGGCAGAAAAGTGTTTTGCAGTTTCTGGTCTTCAAAGTCCTTTTTGTGCCTGCAGATCTGCAGTTGTGCCCTCCAGAAACACGGGAGATGCACGGCACAGCCAGGGATCGCAGCCCAGCACAGCAACGCTCCTGTCCTCGCTGCAATAAGTCCAGAATTTCCCAGGAAAAAAAAATGCTGGGAAGTTCCCAACCTGCTTCATGTCCTGGCTGATTTTTCCACAAGGTGCTCCTTGGAGCTGTTACCTTCTGTGTTACTGATGCCTTGGGGATCTCCCACCACTCCATCTTCCTGGAGAGCAAGTCTTTGCAACCAGTTCCCAAGTGATTTCTTGGCTGAGTTATGCAAGAAAAATGTGGGATTTTTGGCTTTTTGCCCTTCTCCCACCCCTGCTGATGAGAGAGAACTCTTCCTGCATGGAAATACCCAGTTTGCATCCAAGCTCCCTCTACCTCCCATCTCCAACCCCCCAAATCAGGGTGATTTTGTAATTCTGTGTTTTGACTGATTGCTGATGTGCTACAGCCCTACCTGTGAGGCAGCTCTCACATTCCAGCTTGCTAGAAAAGGGTATTTGGAGCTGTTAACTGCAAAAAAATGCTCAAATATCCGTCTTCAAAAAATCAGAGTCCCTTCTAGATTTGTTTGCTTCTTCTTGCCCCACCTGCAGTGACAATGGTCATTCCCAAAACACTCCCAAAATACAAGCCACTTTGCACCTCCAAATACAAATTCAGACAAACCACCACCTGGATTTGAGGATTTCTGGACTTTTTGTCCCTTTTTTCCTGGCTTGCAGGGTGTTTTGGTGGCTGTGGTGCTCACCATGAGATGCTGGAAGAGCCATGAGCGCATGATGTTGGTGGCGTGTTTGGGCAGGACGCCCCGCTTGTTCTTGGACTTCTTGTCCTCACCATCAAGGAGGGAGGTGAGATCCAGGTTCACCTGTCAGGGGAAAGGAATGGGGAGAGAATTGTTTGCGAACGGTGATGGGTAACCCAAAAAATGAGCAAAACCAACCCAAAATGGGAGTAGGATGAGTGCAAAAACACTGGCACTTAAAGGAACATCCAAAACCCATTTCCCACTCCACCAAATCTGCATAAATGCAGATTTTTTTCCCAGGATCTTTATCTTTTATCTCAATTTTTTTGTCAATGCTTTGCAAGGATTAATGGCACTGTTGGGGACTGTGGTGATGACGCCACGACCAATTTCAATGTGTGGTTTAGGAGGAAAATACTTTTACCTGAAAAAATAAAGAAAAAAAAATCCCTAAACCTCATAAAAAGATGGTTTTCTCAACTGCAAGTTAAAACCCTGCTACTCGCTAACCCCTTGCAAACCCTCGTTCCTCACCCAGCTGATTTCCACCACAAGGAGGAAGATGCCAATTGAGCCAAAATTTGCTTTCCCCCATCCCAGAAATTAAAAAGAAGCATCTTGCTGCAAGAGAAGTTTTAATGAGGATTCAGGAACCAAACTGAAATCTAAGCACTTGAGTTAAAAAGGGAATTTTTTTTCCCCAAGTCTTCATCAAAACACTTCTCCTGGATGAATTAAACATCAGGCCAGCAGGTCCCTGTGATTCCCCTGGGCTCCAGCTGAATAAATCATGCCAGTGGCACAGGAAGAGCATCCGAAGGTGCTTGTCCAGGCTCTCTCCCTGCCCCAATATTCCCTGTGAGCATGTTTTTCCCACCACAGAGGGTTTTGCTGCAAGATTTAAACCTGCAATGGAGAGATATTATAGAAAGAAAATTTTTAAGCATTGCACAGGCAAAAAAATCTGCCAGGGAGGTGCCACCCCTTTCTAAAATGCTGTTTATTGACTGTTTTATAAGAGGTTCCTGCAATTAAAGTGGGGCATTTCCAAAATAATGGGGGTGGATTTTTGCTGCTCTGCCCCCAGGAAGCAGTGTAACAGAAATTGATATTTTTTTTCCAGATTCCTGAGGAATAGGGGTTGGGAAGAGCTCATGGACAAGTTGTGCTAATAAATCCAGTTCTGCTCCAAATCATTGTCTTACTGCAAGAATGCAGGTATCATTGTGTAATTCATTGCAATGTCAGAAAATAAAAGGAATAAAACCAGAGCAAACGGCTGAAAAACATCCCCAAATTCAGAAAGGAAGACCTAAAAATGAGCCTTTCCCACAAGTGCCATAATTGCTGTACTGGACAGGCAATGCCAGTGATCCCAGATCTGTAATAGATCAGCAATAATATCTGTCCTATCCTATCCTATCCTATCCTATCCTATCCTATCCTATCCTATCCTATCCTATCCTATCCTATCCCATCCTATCCCATCCCATCCTATCCTATCCTATCCTATCCTATCCTATCCCATCCTAATATTAATCTATCCTATCCTATCCTATCCTATCCTATCCTATCCTATCCTATCCTATCCTATCCTTTTTTTTTTTTTTTTTTTTTTTTTTTTTTTTTTTATAATAACCAATTAATATAGAATATACAATATACAATATGTACAACACAGTATATAATAAAGCATATAGAATAAAATGGAATGTGTTCCATCACACATTATAAATAACAGATAGTGTTAGATATTGCACAAAATAATATTCTGGATTATAATGATATTATTATTATATTGTAATATTTTATAACAATGATATAAGCATTGCTATAACTTCTTAGGTCATTGCTGTAATTTGTTAGGTACCCCAAAGGCACCTGGCAGATGGGTTTAATCAATGTTTCTTGCTAATTAAAAATTTAAGATACTCCAAGGGTTGAATTTATGGAGAAATGGGGGGGATTCTGCCTGCTGCAGTGCAAAGCTTTGGCTAACAGGGAACTTTGAGGTGGGAAGGCCTTACCTGGGCATTGGGGATCTGCAGGGCACCAGGGGTGATGGCTTGGGCGAGGACCTGGCCCTGCGACGTCACCATTGTCACGGGCTGGTACAAGGCTCCACCTGTGGAAAAGAAAACATGGGGGTACCAAAACCCCAAATTTCCACCTGCCCACCACCTCCCCCGTGGTCCCTACCTGGCACGGCGGGCGAGCTGCTGCCCGTGCTCATGGCCAGGTTTCCTGGTGGCAGCGTGGCCGCGGGCACCACGATGCCCGGCGGGGGGTTCGAGGCGGGCGGCAGCGCTGCTGGGGAGCTCTGCAGCATCTCCTGCAGAAAAGGAAAAATTAAACCCATGAATTTTAGCATCTGGGAGCATGGAAGTTTTTTTTTTTGCCCCTACAATAAATTTGCCCTGTTGCAATTTTTTTTTTTTTTTTTTTTTTTGGTGGTTCAACAGGGAAAATTGCAGAAAACGTGATTTTTCAGCTTGTTGCAATTGCAAAGAAAGATGGAAAAATAAGGACTTATGCTCTGCAGAGCTCCCACTTAGCATCTTCCCCAAACTTGCTTTCTTTGTGCAGTCACTCTTTTCCATTAAAAAAAAATGAAAGGGAAGAAAAATATCATGAGGGAACAAAAGGAATTTCTTTAATCTTTTTCCTTCTAAATATTTCTATTCTTTTGGTGCTTTGACTGGGACTGGAGGATGCAGCCTTTGATAAAATTCAAGGTGAGCACCATGGTTTCCCTTTGCCAAAATAAAGAGTAAAATAATGAAGTTAATAATAATATAATCCCATTGATATAATTCTTGCAGGTTTAAGCCAATTTCTTGCAAAAAAATGGGCACTTTTTGAGGCAAAAGCTGTAATTTTACTTTAAGGCCCATGTCTGGAGCAACAACCAAAGGACCCCAAATCAGACGATTATTTGATTATTTATTTTAACATTTAAATGACTATTTGAGTATTTCATGTGACATTTTGGGATGGGGGGAGTGCCACAATTGAGGCTAGGGGGGAAATACAGGCAATGTACCCCAAGCTTCCACATGGGCAGGGTTTTGCAAATAATATTGGTAATACTGATAAAATTACCATTTTAAAATAAGCCCAGGGTAACTATAGATCTCTAATTCACCCAACTGGAATGGAAAAAAAACTGCACTGATTTTTTCTCCATTTTCTACTGACTTTCCCATTCTGCATCACTTCCTGGTGTCCAGCTGGTTCTCAAGTGTTGAACATAACTTTTTTCACCTTTTTATTCATTTTTCCTACATTTTGATGCATTTCTTCAAGAATCCTATTATTTGGGTTAAGAAAAGAGAATTTCCCTGGATTAGTGATGTGCAATGACACTGGAAAAAGCAACCAAGCAGATGTTATCAGGGTGGAGAAAGCTGCAGCTCCCTTTCTGCAGGTGGCAGAACTACAGAGATGGGAACTGGAATGCACCAAATCAATTCATGTCACATCAAGACGTGGCTGTGCCATTCCATGGGGATTTGGGGTCCTCTGTGTCCTCATCAATGCATTTCCCATCACTTGGAGGGAAGCCTGAGGTCTGTTTCTTTTTTCTCCTTCTCCCCATCACATTCCTGCAACTTCTCCTCCATCAATCACCACTGCTTTGCCCATGCCATCACTCTCAATAAATTTCACTCTTTTGCTGTTTAAACCCCCTTATTGCACTTTCCCCTCCTGCGATGCCAAGTCCAAAATGTTGGACCCAGTGCCTCTGCCACATGTTGATTTTGTTATTATGGTTATCTGGAAATTTTGCTGCAATTGCTGTGAATTTTTCACTCTCTTCCCAGACATTCCTTTCCATAGCTGAATTAATTTTAAAAATGCAAATAAGACCATAAAACACTTATACTTTTTTTTTAGTATTCCTTCCCCACCTCCAGTCTTCTGGGGAATGTGGTTTTTGGTTTAAGAAACATTTCTCAGGATTTAGAGAGCAAAAATCAGTCTCTTTTGCACACTCTTGGATTTTGCCCTGGCTAAGCATCCAGCTAATAAACACAGTGAAAATATTCATAAAAACCAAGTGTGGTCCAGAACACCAAAAAGCAGCCAGATATGGCCAGGTGTAACCAGAGGTTTGGAGCAGCTTGAAGACCTTTAGTTTTCCTCCCCTGCCTTGTTTTTCCATGATTCTTCCTAAAGAAGAGCATCCAGAACACCATTATTGGAAGTGCATTGGGAAGAAGCAATTTGAAATATCAGAAAACAGGAACAAGAAACTGCTGCTTCCAGATACAGTGGTCAAAGCCATTTTCAACTGTGTTTTGTGATGAAAAAAATTGCCTTTGTTTTTGTGGTGCAGAGGAAAACTCCCCCAAAACATCATCTCACTGGTGTCCAAAAAGGCAGAATATTGGTAATTATTAGAAAGAGCTATTAAAGGAATTAATGGTCTTTCTGCAACAGAACTGTGAAACCAAAGTGACTCAATGGAAGTGGAGGCTCTGCCTTCAAATAAATATAGAGCAGTATCTCCAAGAAGATTTAAAAAATGTATTTTGCATACCAATTGCCTCAGATTGCAAATGTCAGCCAAATTCTATTAGGCTTGGCAGTTTTGCTGCAGCGAAAAATATTTTATATATTTTATATTTTTTTTTGAGACTCAAGGAAGTTCATAGAATCCTAAAACAGTTTGGGTTGGAGGGGTCCTTAAATCTCATCTCATTCCACCCCCCTGCCATGGGCAGGGACACCTTCCACTATCACAGAGTGTTCCAAGCCCTTTCCAACCTCATCCTAGACACTTCCAGAGATGGGGCAGCCACAGCTTCTCTGGGCAACCTGTGCTGGTGATGCACCACCCTCAAGTTGCAAAGCTTTTGGCAGTTTTGAAATCTGAGTGTGAAAAAAAATGCATCACTAGGTGTCTCTGCAGACCCACATCTCAGCACTGATCAACAGCAAAACATGATTTCTCTAAATTAAAAGTCACTTTAATGAAGAAAAAGACCTGGGACATTGCATAAAAAACCCCCTTTCTTACAATAAGGCAAATGTCCAAGCGCCAAAAGGTAAGAAAGTGCTAAAATTCAGAGCTGCTTGAGCTGCTGTCCTTCCCCTTGTGCTTTATGACACAGACATTCACTTTTGGGTGGTACACAATGTGTAAAAATATCTGTCTCATCCTAACTCTGAAAACCACTTGTGCTGGGGGAAGTCAGAATTAGTTGGAGAAAAAAAAGAAACCCATGGGTCTGCCAAGAAAGAGCTGGCCAAGCTCAGACTCATGTAAGACAATTCATAAGGCTCCTTCGTGAGTGGATGGGTGGATGGGGATGAGAAAAAAGTTGGCTTTAAATAACAGAGAAATCCAGGCTTGTTCACAGGGCAAACTCGGATAAATGAAGATCTGTACAGAGAAACGCTGCATTGACTTCCACCAAACCAACTCCAGCCACCAGCAACCTGGGCTAGTGGATGGTGGCCCTGCCCATGGCAGGGTGTGGGATAGGAATGGGCTTTAAGGTCCCTTCCAAGCCACACCACTCTGTGATTCTGTGGAGAAGTAATTTGAGAAGAAGAAATGCTGTCCTGAAAATGTCCATTTAAGCACTGCCAAGCTGAAATGAGAGCTGAAAAATACAAAATTTGATTCGATGTAAATGTCCCTGGCAGCACTGTGGTTCCCAGTGTGATTGGCTTTGCAACTGTTTTTTTCTTGCCGGTGGAGAGCAGTGAGGACCCCTTTGATGTCGAAGGAAAGTTGAAGTTAGGCATCGCATTAAATTGGTTTCCTCTCTCCACCATGAAAGAAGCACCTCCCCTCTCCCATCCTGGTCAGAAAAAACTAAAAAATGTTCATTAAATAAAGGGAGGGGGCTAAAAAGAGCCCAGTGAGGACTCAAGGTAGAGGAATGAAGCCTACAAAAATAGAAGAGGAGCTGCTTGGTGGACTTGCAGGACAACGAGGCTGCAACTCAATCACAAGACAAAGCAAAGCACAAAATGAGAAAGCAATGGAGAAAACAGGGTACAAAAATCCTTGTAAGGTAATGAGGGTTCAGGGAAGACTCATCACATGGGAAAACCCCATAGCTGTCACCAAACTTGGCCAACACCAGGAATCATCTCTCAGCCTGGCAACGTGAGAAGATTTCAGTCAAAACACCTTGTTTGAGTATTCTTCCATCTTCCCATCATCTCAGGCATTTTGCATCTCCAAAAATTCTTGCATTTTCCATTTTAGAAAGCAGAAATAACAGCAGGTGAAGAACCATCCTTTTTGGATACACCAGGGAAATCCAACACTGATTGTCTTGTGATGACATTTTGACAGGCCCAGACGTTGTTTTCGTTGTTTTCATTGTTATTTGGTTGATATCCTTGTTATTGTGTATCCAGAATTTTTTAAACATGTCCTGTGGTAAGAAACTTTGCCAAAAACTGAAATATTTCACTACAAACTTCGTGTATCGCCTCACAAAATGATTGACACTCCTTCCAGACCCTAAGAAAAGCTATTTGCTGAGAAACCTCCTTCATTGATACAAATTACATTTCATTATTTAGATTTTTTTGAAAACCTAAATTAATGGCCCATTTGCTCTTGCACCTCCGCTCAGCACGAAACCAATAGGCCGATAATTAGAGAAATCATCCCACTTGCCATTTTTTAAACACTGATCCTGTGATTTTTCAGCTCTCTGGAGTACCCTTAGCCTCTAAAACTCAACTGATGGATATAAAGCATTCTCACCCCTTTTTTTTAAGCCTTATCCACGCAAACTCAAGTTTACTCAATGAGTTGAAGTACTCGGGCACTTGACATGGCTTAGCTGGACATAGGAAATATTTGCCATTGTATTGGTATATCATCCTCATCCCATGAGCAGATGAGATGGTGGCTTTTTCATGGTCCATCACTGTGAATATTTCAGCTCCACCTGCTGAAAATCCCTTTGTGGCTGAGCAAGCATTTCCCCTCCAGTTGGGTCTTTCCTGGGTGTGTTCCCATTTATTTAGCAACTGCCTCCAAATCCTCACTTGAATTCCTCAACTTTCAGGTCTTGCCCAGAAGAAAAATGTCAGCAGCTCCGGGTTTCCAGGAATCAGAAGCGCCCGGTACCTCTCCATGGGCCTGATTATTTTCCAAAGACTTGTGCTAATTTTCTGATATGATCCCCACCTCTTTGTGAGACACTAAATCCTCATTACTTTTCCTGACCGATGCATTCTAATTAGACCAACACTTTAAAAAAAAAAAAAAAAGGCAGGAGGGGGAAAAAATTCACAATAGCCACAGGACGGCTTTCCATCTCATTAACTCCCTCACTTATTATTTTCATGAAAATTACTGATAAAAAACGTGCATCTCCATTTGCTGGGACCGGGAGCTTTGTCGGCTCATATCTAACATCTCTCTCATCACCCGGGATGTGAGCTGTTGCCATGGCAATGCACAATAATAGAAACTAATAAATTACAAACGAGATGCTCGTTGAGCAATTATTGTTCTCTTTTATGCAAGTGTCTTGCTAATTTTGATCATAAGGAATGCTTCCATAAAGCAGCGAAGGGATAATAAGTCTATTTCTAGAGATTATTAGAATATAGAGTGAGGATGGGGTTTCTTAGATCAATGATTAAGTGGTTTGCTGTTTTCAGGGAACCCAAATAAGAAACTGAACTTTTCTGGGGGGCTTTTCCCTCATCATGTTGGGAGGTTCAAACTCGGCAGCACCTGGAGCTGAGCTGCTAAAAATGATATTTTTTCCTTTCCACCACCGTAAAAATGTCCCAAAAGCCCTAAGAAGGCCCCACCACCTGCCTCCTTTTTAGGGAGAACCCCAGGAGCTGCCTGGGTTATTTTGTGCTCACTGCAGTTATTTCTGGTGGGATTGTGCAACCCTAAATTCCATTTTTCTACCCCAAAAACCACATGTCTGAGAGAGAGAAATCCCCTAGGGGAACGCAATATAGCATCAAGTTTTTTGGGATGCAACTGGCCAAGATTTATTCCCTGCATTGCAGATGCACATGAAAACCCCAACCCTTGGGCAGCTTCTTTTCTGAATATTGAGTTACAGTCCCTTATTTTGCCCCAAAAGCCACCAAAGTTCAACTTGGTTTGGCTACTTCAGTTGATATTTCTGCAGTTCTCAGGCATTTCCTTGTACTCTTCCACTATGCTTGAGGCACCAAATGTCTTCTTCTCCCAGCTAAAATCCAAATCATGCAAAAGAAGAAGTCAAGGGAATGTTGATCATGCTGGGGGAGAACTGCAAGATCTGCTGAGACACAAAAAGGAGCAGTGAAGCCAGAAAGGGTTATCTGAGACCCAAAAATCTGTTGAGCTTCCTTGAAACAAAAAGGGAGAGAGAAGCAGTGAAGAAAATCTTGATGTTTCTGTCCCTCCTGCCAATAAATAGCATATTTCACAAAAAAAAATGCAACTTTCTTGTTTATATTCCCATACACTGCACAGCTCCCCTCCCCTAACATTTAATTGCTGCAACATCAGAGTTCAGGAGTCCTTCACACTCTCTCTCTTTTGCAGAGCCACAAACATTGGGGTCGCAGCTCTGCCAACCCAAGAAAAAAAGGATACAAAAAATTTAAGATAAAGGAAAAAACGTCATCACAACAGCATTTATTGCACTCTACAAGCAAGATACAGGATTTGTTTTCTAATTCTTGGGGATGGACTCTGATGACTTTTCAGGAGGTCACAACTCCTGTAGGGCAACTCTGAAACCTTGCTGGCCCAACTCACTGTTGGCCAATGTGCAACAGTGGTGATCAGAGAGAAATTTTAAGGCATTACCTGGGGGTGGAGGCTGATGGAGGAGGGGTTGGGGGAGTAGGGCCCCCCCAGGTCATTCCTGAGTAGGTTGTCACTGTGCATCTTGGTTTTGAGGCAGGTGATGTAACGGTTGCAAAAGTCCTTGCACAACTCATTGACCTTCTCCAGCTCCAGGAGGTGGATGCGCAGCACCTGGATCGCCTTCACCATCTATGCAAGGGCACAAAGCTAAAATCAGTATTCTCCCCCAAAATCTAACGTAGAACTGATCCCTACAGCAGAATGAAATTAATTTCCTTTCTCAACACACCAAAAAAATCAATATTCTTGCCCAAAACCCATCCCAGAGCCCATCCCTCTGCATATCTGCATTTCTTTTCCTTGCGCATCAATCATGACCCTGGAGGCTTTCACTTCCAGGAAGAGGAAAAAATTCACCAAATTCACCGTTGCCTTCATGGGAATTGCTCCTCATGCCCAAAAAAAAGTACAAGCCAAACCCCTCCTTGTTGAAAAGTGTTTGGTTATTCTCTGGAGGCCACTTCTTCTAACAAGATTACGGGGCTGCAACTCAGCCGTGAGCCGTTGCCGGTGCAAAGCCTGGGCCTCATTAAAACGTACCCCATAAACCTTAAAAAATTTACACATAAAACATTCCTCTCACTGAGCTGAAACCTTAAGTTTTACAGCCGCTGTTTGAAATCTTGCATAATATATAAAATTTCAGCTATTCACTCCGGGGCAATAAATCCGGTTTTATGTAACAAAGCGTCTTTGCATTTCAAAGGGTGTTTTTAACTTGCAAATTTTAGTGGTCATCTTTACAAACTGCAAGTTGCCATGGTTGGGAAACATCCTGAAAAATCCAGAGCCAAACTCCAGTGGCACCTCCACGATGGACAAAGTGAATTTTTGGTTGATGAACAACAGGGGTGATGGGTTGCTGCTGGAAAGATCTTTTATTTAGCTGCTTTTTTTTTTTTTTTTGCTATTTTTTTCTGGGGTTTTTTCCCTCCTCCGCAGTTGACGCAGGCAAAGCACAAGGTGGAGGTGTCGTGCCCAGGATTTCCGCATCCTCCCAGGGCTCACCGGCCATGAAAGTCAATATTCAAGGGCAAAGGCAAGAAGACCTGACACATATATGTAAAAAAATAAATCTCTCAATTATCTCAGCTCATTTGCTTAGGGTCTCATTTTATGTCCCTGCTCCGCTGCGTCGTATATCTGTCCGGGTAAAGAGTTACAGTCCGATGGCGTACGTGCGCGGGGTTGTAAAAAATACAGATGCTGAATTAATTGACTGTGTGGCACTCGGCAGCTGATTGAGTTGATAATGGTGAGATCTGACCTTTTTCTAATTTCTAATTATGTGCATCTTGGCAGTGAGGAATACATGACTCTTATTCTAATGATAGCTAATGCCACTGGCCTTTTCATCCCTGCTTTGCCATCACCAATTTCTGGCGTTAAAAAAAACCCCAAAACACAACTCCCAAAAAATAACAACAACAAAAAAAGGACAGTGTAAATAGGGGAAAAGCGTCAGCTCAAGAACAGGTTGAAATGTTGAGTTTTGAGCACTGCAAGACTTTTAAAGCTAAAATTCCCTTCAACTAGTGCCTCCCACCAACAGGAATGCGCTTCTCCAGCATCACAGTAACCATCTCCTCTACCTTGATGCAGGCTGCCCACACTGAGGTGGATGGCTCCTCCTTTTTTGGAGGAGTTCTGGGCATTGGATAGAATATAAACATCCAGCTGTGTACTAGCACTGGGGCAAACCCACATACAGATACAGATATACAGAAAGACATAGCAATAGATACAGATACCTATGAATATGGATGTTTCAAGTGCTGCAAGGTTATACATGGGATCAATCCAACTGCCCATGGCCAAATTTCACCTTGGCAGCAAGAGTTGCTTCAGAATACATCCAAAAAACACAACTGGTGTGTTGTGGGGTTTTTTTTAGAAACCACAAAAAACATAGCCAGTGTAGATGAATTTCCTGCACTATTTGCTGGTGATGTTTCACCTTGATATGTATAGAAATAGGTTTTCCTTTCCCAAAATTTTAATTTTAATTTTTTCTTCACCTGGCTCCATTTCTCTCCTCCTGCTAGACCATTACATCCATTTTTATGCAATTTAATGCAATGGGAGGGCATTTTTTAACAAATTTAATTTGTTGGGGCACATCAGCATTTGTTCAGTCCAAAAACAAATAATCCAAAACATTGGTTGGGTTGGTTGGTTTTTTTTTTTTTGATTGCTTGTCCCAGAGGGATTTCTGTTCTTGACTACAAGTTATTGCAAAATGGGTTTAGCAATATTCAAAAGGGGCTTTGCATGGTCTGCAAATTTTTTGGAGGGCATTCCACAGACTCTTGGCTTAGGGATGTTAAAAAACTCTCCTCCACAAACATGTGGGATTTTACTTCACCTTGAAATCACCTCTTGCTTTTTTTGAAAAAAACAGTAGTTCTTGCACCTAGATGAGTTTTGCTAGTTCTTCCCTTTGTGATACGTCATCATTCAAAATCACCTCCTTGATACCAGTAATACTTAAAAAAAGTAGCCTGTGAATTGCCTTCTTTTCTGGGGTGGAAATCCCTCTGCTGCATGTCCCAGGGGACACATAACCCCCAGGGAAGGTGTTTTGCTGTTTGCATCATCAGAGGTGCAGAGAATTGCCTCTTCAGACCTTGAAAATTTGCTTGTGGAGCATCAGAATGGTGCCATGAACTTGTCTACCCACGTGTTTGCCGTGGAGGCCACGTTTGGATGC
Source organism: Monarcha castaneiventris obscurior (assembly GCA_026261815.1). Taxonomy (NCBI): domain Eukaryota; kingdom Metazoa; phylum Chordata; class Aves; order Passeriformes; family Monarchidae; genus Monarcha; species Monarcha castaneiventris. The sequence continues at coordinate 5,031,012 of JAMPIT010000114.1, forward strand.
TTTCTGGACAAAATAATGGGATTTGGGGATATTTCCTGAGGTCCACACAAGAGAAATCCCAAGCAGAGTCTTCCAAGGCACCTTCCAGCAGCAATGGATGCAGTAGGAAATTTGAGTTGATGTGGCAGAAAATCCACCAAAACCAGTCCAAGTGTTCCAAACCGTTGATATCCATGACCTTATGGAAAAAGTAATTATTTTGCTCTGCTTCCAGGACATGAGCTGGCCATGATACTTCAAACCAGATGGTGCCAGATGAGAATGCTGACACTGTTGCACTGAACAGCAGTAATTCCTACAGAGATTGCAAGTTTTGGGGCACAAACCGGCCAGCGTTCTTGGCTGCTTTCAGGAACCTTGCTGACCCCATGGAGGTTGTGTGGGAAAATTAGCCAAAAGGGGGCAGAGGGGTTGTTCTTACACGGCATCTTCTGGAAAATGTCTCGGAGAAGGTCCTGGAGAAGGTTTCACAAGGTCTGTGGAAAACATTGCCAAGATGACCAACACTACAGAGCCCAAGGACATGGTGGTAGATCTTCATTTGCTCCTCACCCCCTACCTTTTCAACACCCCCCAAAAATCATCTGCCAAGCCCCAGCTGCCTGTACCAGGTTGTCCAGCTCGGGGTCATCACTGAAGAAGGGCTTGTGTTCCTGCTCCTGCTGGTGGACAAAGTTCTCAATGTCGACATCGAAGCTGGCCGAGGTGATGCACTCAGAGCCCTGCGTCGCCTGCTCACATTTCTCAAAGAGCAACGTCAGCAGTGGGAACAGCGGGTGCCTGCAGAGGACAAAGGAGACCACCCATAACACCCACTATTTAAGGTCCCATGTCCATCTTCATCCCACATCATCCATCCATCCATCCATCCATCCATCCATCCATCCATCCATCCATCCATCCATCCATCCATCCATTTCCTCCCAGTCTTTAAGAACCTCATAGTGCAAACCTCACTCTCTGGTCACACTGGAAGTTCTCCCTCTAGATCTCTTTCAGCAACAACAAAAAAAAAAAAGCTTAAAAATTGTAAAATTCACTCCTCCTCCATCAGGCAATGACTGGTTCAAATGTCTTGGTGTTTTCCATCATTGCACCAAAGTCAGCATTTCCTAAATAGGCAAAAAGGCTATGTCTTGGCCATTGCCAAGATGTCCTGAGGCCATCTGCTGTCCAAGTGGCTTTTCCTTTCAAGGATGGACATCAGCACCTGCTCATCGATGGTAATATTTTACCTCAAAATGTCTCTGTGTTTGGAGTTGCTGGATGGGGGCTTCTATCTGCCTGCAGCATCCTATGGACCAACCTTGTTATGGGCTGCTCCTCCACCAAGAGGTCTCTTTGCACCTCTGACAAGTCCACAAAGATGGGTCAAATCCCACTTCTTTCTTACCATGAGATCTTGTAAACAAAGATTTATAGTTCTTCTTGAAATTCACAAATCTCTCCAATGATGACGCTAAATTGATGCAACATAAAATGCAAATACACATACAGCACCAAAGCACGTGGACACGGTGGGGATGAAGACCATGGCTTAGTGCAAACCTCAATAAGGCTCTCCAGCTCAGTGCAAATTAAAATCAAAAGTGTTTTATGGAGTGTTTTCGGGCAGAAATGCAAAATGCTCCTGCACGAATTGTCTCCTACAGCACTCCAGTTATCTGAGCACAGTGGGATTGGCTCCACCATTTTATCTCCAAAAGACGGCCCAAAAGGTGGTTATGAATCACTTCCTTACAGCCTTTTTGAGTCGGAGTCAGGCGAAGGGGTTAAACCCCTTGGCTAAGTCTTCATTTGCAGCCGCTAATACCACAGCATATTATAGTTTAATCTGCCCTGATCCTGGTTTAATGCAAGATTCACCGAGGCTGGAGTAGAGAATGGCGAGGGGGGGAAATCATTTCATAATTTCAGTAGCCCCGCTGGAGCTTAGCCAAGGGATATGAAAGGCAAATTCCAGGCAGCAGGTTGAATTATTGGGACTTATGAACTGGTGCCACCGCAGCAGGTGCCTGCTGCCATTTCCAGAGCCGCTCCATCAATTAGGACTTACCCCAAGAATGGGGGTCTGGGATTGCAGCCCCTGAGCAATTTGTAGCCCCTTTTCTTTGAGGGGTTGCATTGACCAAGGGGGGATTAAGGCCGTTGCCAGCATCACCCCGTGCTCCTCAGTATTGATAATGGGGGCAGTACTGCTATGGGCCCCCAGGAATGTTTTTGGGGCTGGCAAGGAGTGGGAGGGAGAGACACATGGCTGAGGGGAGAATGGTTTGCTTTTCAGCTGAAAATAAAATAGAATAAAAAATTTCATATTCAAGATAAAAATAAAAAGAAAGAAAGTAAAATCCAATCCCATCAAATCCATCGACAAATAAAAATAAAATTAAATGAAACAAAATAATAAAATAAAAACACCAAATAAAATAACATTAAACAAAACTAAACAAAAAAAAAATGGTAACTTAAGGGGAAATGAGGGGGCCAACACCCCCAGGGACAGGTTAAGGGAGGGCACTGAGGGCACTCTCTGAGTGCAGTCTCAAGAAGTGTTGGAATTCGGGGTTTTGCCATGAGATTTATGCTGAATTGTTGTGGAATTTGGGGTTTTTTTCATTTTTGCATGAGAAAAAAACCCATCCCAAACCACCTTTTTCTCCATTTCAAGCCTTTCTGTGGCCACACCACACAGAGGAAAGGACTGCCCACCATGGCAGGTGGAGTTTGTGGTGTAAAAATTGGGAGCTGGAGCCCGTCTTTGCTATGAAATTTGCAGGGTGGGGATAGATGGATATCCAGGATGCACAGGAGAATCAGGAGGATTTTCCCTACTGTGGGTGTTACAGAGGAGGAAAACCCCCCACTATGGCACAAAGGAGAGTTTTGGGGTAGAAAAATCTGCTTGTGCTGATTATGGTTTTGCAAAAAAAACCCTGTTTTGTTTAGTTTTTGGTTTTGTTTTGGTTTTTTTTTGCCAGGGAATCCTCCAAATGAAAGGGCTGAACCAGCCCTGACATTTTCCTGCAGGAGAGAGGTCGTTTGCAGCCACTAATAAAAAGGATTCGACACGGGCTAATAAAGAGGAATGAATTCCTCTAATGGCCTAATTTCCCACCTTCAGCCGAGTTCGAGCCAGCGGCACAGCGGGCACATCACAACAGGAATTTTTTTTTCACCCCTTTTCCCCTAAAAAAAACCCCAAACAACCCAGAACAAAACAAAACAAAACAAAACAAAACAAAAAAAAAAAAAAAAAAAAAACCCACACAAAAAACCCCCCACCAAACTTAACGCAAAGAAATCCAGCCAATTCCCACTTGGAAAAATCCAATTTGTGGTGCTCGGGTGGTTTAAGCATCATTTCCCTTCAGGAGCATCATCTTTTCTGGTCCAAAATCCATTGGGAAGTCCCAGCCCCGCTGTTGCATAAAGTCACAAAAACACTTCAGCTGGGAGAAAATTGCGGACACGAAGGGACACTGCTGGACCAGTCCCTGCCAAGCTGCTCCCACACCAAGAAGGGTGGGGAAGGATTTCTTTTTTTCCCTTTTTTTTCTATTTTTTTAACGGGTGATAAACCTCCTGCTAGGGCATAAAACCCGGCAGGGTGACTTGTCCATCGGTTTTTATATTTCCCATCACACTTTCCCAGCAATTTCCTTCCAGCTTGATCGACCGACACTTACAGCCGATGCCTTCTGCCTTGGTGCAATTATTGAAAATTAACAAAAATCCAGTGGTTTGGGTGGAGGGAAATGGACCTAAGAGGGCTAAGAAAATTCTTGTGTTGCATTTGATATCTGATGACAGATCCATCATCCATTTTAACCACCAGATAGGGGAATATTCAGCAAAAATAAGGTTTATTTTATGTAAACATATAATATATTTACATAAATATAATAGTGTATTTTTATTTTGTATAAAAACATATTTGTGGGGTTGTTTTGGGTAGTATCCAAAAAGAAGCATCCAGGTTTGGGCAGTAAGTGCACACATAGAAGTAGACAACAAATTTCCACCCACTTTTCTGGGGAGAATAACCCCCATAAGGTGTTTTTTGCATATCTTTGACCCTCCAGTGAAGGCTGTGAAAACTCCAAGGGTGAGGTTTGTTTTCTTTCCTTTATCCCACAAATGCTGCAGAACTCCTCACAGAAGGGCAAAAAGAAGGTGTTTTTGTCCTCAAATGGCTTCTTTTGCTTTGAGGAAATGTTTTCCATCCTTGGGAGACCTGCAGCAAACAACCCTTTGTGCTTTCCTGGGAAGGGGTGAGTTCATTCCATACTTTCACCCACCTTTTCAGACCTTTCAGCCTTGTACTGTTGGAATATTTGGAGTACAAATATTTTAATTCCTTCAAGCCCCAGCTGCAATTTTTTGGTTCACAAGCCCCCACAGCCCTGGTCATTGATAGGAGGTTAATCCTTAACCTTAAACTTTAATCCTAATTATATTAGAATACTGTTACTCTTAGATCATTGCTAAATGTTCTAATATTGTAAATGATCACATATCACTTGTATAATTATGTATTACTTATATAATTATTCTATTTACATCATTAGAATATTACTCAGAGCAGTTATACAGTAACATTACTGCATCTATTACAATATCATAGATTATTATCCCCAAATTGACAAAAAAGGGACTGGAGGGACCATCCATCCCTTGCCCACCACTGCCCACATCCTGCACAGATGCACCAACTGCACATTTCAGGTTAAGGTGTGACTTTACTCTTTGTTCCCCCCAAATCACACAGCTCTGCCCCCCAGAAAGGTTAATTTGGGGGGGTCTTTGAGGGTGAATTTTTTGGAGGGGCAGAGATGCTGCAGAACAAAGTCCACGAAGGAGCTCCATCACCATGCATTATGATCAACGGTTATTATTGCTAAAAAGGAGCTAATTGCTAATTCCCCCCTTCCTGTGGGTTAATTAATGCATTAGAAGAATAGCAGATTAATAATGCATAATAATAACGAATGCATCAACGCGCCGATCCAGTAACCGATGCATTAATTAATGCATCGCTGAATTGATGCAATAATCCTGCATTACAATAACGAAACCATTAATTAAAATGCATTAATGAATGCAATTATCTTGCATCACCTGTAGACAGCCCTCTTGTCGGCCTCCAGCTGTGCCTGGGGGTCGCCGCCCGCAGCCGGCACCGTTGTGTTGGCAGCCGCCGCTGGCGTGGTGAGATGCACGGGCTGGGCTTTGGTGGGCTGCTGGGCTGTGGCTGTCATCTGGGGAGGGCAGGGAATAAAGGGGAGAGGAAGAAAAGAATATCAGATCAAATAAAAATAGGGTTTGTTGTACTTTTCCACACCTTCTGCATGGAATTTTGGAAGTTCAGGACGCAGTGATCTGTTGGGGCTCCGTGCAGGGTGGTTTGGGGGAGGTAAAACATGCACAGGCATTTTATCTTTGCCTGGAAAGAGAAGGCTTAGGTTTTTATCACATTTTCCCCCACTTTTTCCACTTTTCACCAGGGGAAAATACAGAAAGAAGTCCCCCCGTCTTTATTGTGTGGGGTAATTTAGGAAGGGTTGTTTCACACAAGTCCCAGATTAAATCAGCTGCAACACTGTGGTTTGCCAAGAGCCTTTTCAAAGCAGGTATTACTGTCTAGACACAGTCATTTTCAATTTTATCCCAAAATTAGGTGAGCCTCTTCCAGCTCACCAAGCCCAGCCATGAGTCATCTTGGAGCTGTGAGAAGACAGCCAAAAAAAACCCAACTTTTTTTGGTGCCCATGCCCAAATCACGCAGCTTTAGCCCCGGAGCTGCCGACATCACGGGAATGTGCTGTGCAATCATCCTGCCACAAACGTTGTGCTAATTTTAAAAAATGGCAAGGATTTTAGGTAAATATCAAACTTTGAGATGGGAGATGTGCCTGTGCCATGGCTCCTGCAAATCCCTGAGCATCCTCCCAGCATCACCCCAAAACTGCCACCCTCTGGAACAGGGTAAAAGCTGGTCAGGGGCAGTTTTCACTTAAAACTATAAACTTTATTAAAAGAACTCTGAACTAATTGCTGTCAGCCTTTAGACAGGTCCAACGTGGGCTTTGTGTTATTGTCACAAGATTCCACTGAAAAAAATTTCAGGGAGAATTTGAAACAATTGGGGTTCGAACACATCAGCAGCACCCCAAATCCAGCAGCTTTAGCCTAAAATCCCAGCAGAAAATTATTGCAAAGTGGTTGGTTTGCCTGCTTCTCTGTTGAAATTTGTCAAAAAATTAGTATTTGCCTATTTTTACTGGTAAATGTTCAGTTCTCCCTCAAGGCATGGAGCAAAAGGAAGCTCTGGCTCTTGTTAAATATTATATATATAATTTATTCATTTGTCTAATATACTTATTTCTGTGTCTATATATAATTATATATTATCTATATTTATATAATGTTTCTTCCTGTCTGTGTTTTGACATAAATAATCCGTATTATTTATTTGTCTGATACACTTCTATATTCATTTCTGTGTTTATATAGAAATGGGCTTATACGTAGTTTTTATTTGTCTAATATGCCTCTACATTTATTTGTGATTATTAATATAGAAAAATGTTCATATACACAAATTACAGTGACATTAATTAATGTCAATGTATATATGTATATATTTATACACAAATATGTAAAACTTTCTAAACCCAGGCTGGACCTGGGTTTGCTCTTAAAATGTTTGCCTTTAATATCTCCTGCCTGACCTTTTGCTGTCGCTTTTTTTCCACTTTTTTTCTTTTCAATCTCCTTTATTGTTCATAACTCCAAAGTTGGGCTCCAGCACCTGCAAATTCACTTGGTGCTATTTAATTTCCAACTCTCCCAACTCTCCCGACAGGTTCAATTTCTGCCCCTCTTCCCTTCCCTGGTGCTAAAGAAAGGAGCGAAATTTGGGCTTCACTTCCCCTTCTGATCCCAGCAGTTCGGATTTTTCTGTTTTCCCTCCCCATTTTTCATTTGAAACCAAAAGGCCAGCAGATTTTGGGATGCTCCAGCCATGCCACTGAATATCTCCTCATCCTCATCCTCTTTCCCTTTTCCCCCTTTTTTCTCCCCATTATCTCCGTGGAAAATTACACTTACGCAGGGAAAAATGGCTTTTTCCCCCCAACATTTTTCCCTTTTTTTTATCCCCCCTCATCAGACTTATTTACCAGGATTCCAAAGCCCTTTTTTGCATCCTGCCAAGCTGACTATTTCCAGCCAAGTCTGCAACTAATTGAGCTATTACCCAAAAAAAAAAAAAGCCTCCTTTGGGGCTGCTCCGAAGCCATTACCTCACCTTGGACGAAAGAAAAGAATAAAAAATAAGTAAAAATAATTCCAAGTCCATGGAAAAAGAGGCGAGAGGATGCTGGGATGGGGGGGATTTGCAGCTGAATAGGGAGGAAGGAAAATCCGGAGCCAAAAATGGAATTTGGGGGAGCAGGTGGGGATAGGAAAGGAGGGAAATGGCAGCAGGGTCCTGGTAGTGGGAAAATGGGGAAATATTTGGGTATAAAACTTGTAAACGTTGATAAAAAATGCAGGTAGGTTTTGGTTTTTGGGGTTTTTTTTTCCCTGGAAAATGGCCAAAAATAGTTTCAGGAGGGGAAAAAAAAAGGTAAACAAAAAAGGAAAATAAAAAGTACAAAAAGTTACATTTAAAAAGCAGCAAAAAATTGACGAAAAAATTGACGAAAAAATTACAATGATAACAACAATTATGTAAACTGTGAAAAATTCGTAAAAATATGTTTCAAATATGTGCAAAATGTGATTACAAATATATAGGAAAGGTAAAGTTTTAAAATGTTACAAATATGCTCAAAGATGTAAAAATTCAAAAATGTTTTATAAATATGTTAAAAATTTATTTAAAATATAGAAAAATGTAAAAAATATGTTTGCAATTACATAAAAAGATAAAATGCTTTAAAATGTGGAAAATACATTAAAAGATGATAAAATGTTGAAAAAAAATTTAAATTATGTTAAAAATGTCCTTAAAAAATACGTTTTAAGAGTAGAACGTGCAAAAAAGGACAAAAAAGGACAAAAGACTTTAAAGATTTAAAAAATCTTTAAAGAAAAAATCTTTTAAAAAAGAATTGTAAAAAAAGAAAGCAACAGTGAAATTTTAAAAGTAGTGCATAAATAGTTAAATACCATTTAAAAATCCCTGTGTTTTTGCAAGGCTCCTGGGTAGAGCAGATATTTTTGAGGTTCTGTTTGCTCGATGCTGCCTGAGATGTGTATGACATTTCTGGGTTTGGGTATTGCACACTTCTGGGGTTCAGAAATGTAATTTACAAATTACAGATTTACAAATTACAAGTTTACAAATTACAAATTTCTCAGGTTCAGGGATGACAATTCTGGGTTTGGGTATCACAAATTTCTGGGGTTCAAGGATGATATTTGTGGGTTTGGGTATTACACATTTCTAGGGTTCAGAAATGCAATTTACAAATTACAAATTTACAAATTATACATTTAGAAGCTACAGATTTCTGGGGTTCAAGAATGATATTTCTGGGTTTGGGTATTAAATTTCTGGGGTTCAGGGATCACAATTCTGGGTTTGGGTATAAATTTATGGGTTTCAGAAATGTAATTTACAAGTTACTAATTTTGGGGTTCAGGGGTGATATTTCTGGGTTTTTCCCCTCTTTTGGAAGGAAATGTTCTGCTGCTATTGGTGGCTGCTCCTGGGCTCCAGGGGGCTTCCTGCAGGTTTCAATGCCATAATTCCCCTTCTTTAGATTTTATTTGAAGACTACGGCCAAAGACATTGAGTCCAGAGAGCAAAAATCCCCTAAATCATCATTTACCCCATTCCTTGGTGTTTTGCTGGGCAGTCCCTCCACTGCCATCACACGTGCTGAAAACAGCAGTTCTGAGCCCAAAAAACCTGCTGAGGACACCAGGAACTGGGGGGGGTTTGTGGCTCTGACTGAAAAATCACCATCTCCACCCAAATTTTAACCTGTGAGTTTTTCAAACCTAATTTTATAAATAAAAAGATAGAATTATGTTCATAATTTTTTATTTTTGTCCCCGTTATAACCACCTAAAAAGCACATTTTAGGGGGAGGAGGGGAGGAGGGAAGATACTTTTATGGCTTTCTGTGTTGAAAATTATGAAAAATCAACTTCTCCATCCAATCTTTCTTTTTTTTTAATATAAATTTAGAGAGTAAGTTATTTATTTATTTATTTGTCCTTTTTGTCCCTATTGTAACCCTTTGGGGGGAGGGGGGAAGATGCTTCTTATCACTTCCTGTGGCGAAATTTATGAAAAATTAACATCTCCATCCAATTTTTTAATTACGCTTTTTCGTAAATACTTGTTTTCAGAATAAGCACAATAAATAAATAAACAAACAAACAAACAAACAAATAAACAATTCCCCCTTCCTCCCTTTTTTGGCCCTGTTGTGACCACCTAAGGAGCATTTTTTGGTAGGGCAAAGCTGCTTTCACCCCTTTTGGTGCTAAAAATAGCTATCTTTAAAACAACCTCTTTTTGCCAATGAAATGGCCGAAGACTCTTCCTCAGCTTTTTTGGCTTTAATTCATTATGGAAAATTGATTTTTATGCAGACTCTTTAATTTTCAACAGGTAGAGGACTCAAGGAGTGCGACCATGCTTGGTGTAAAAGATGCTCCAGGTTACACTCCCTTAACAGATTCCAGTGATTAATGAAGCTTTTTTTTCCTTCCAAAAGGCAGCTTTTCCCATAATTTTTGCTTTTTTTTGCACTTTTCAGTGAGGCTGACAGCTTGCACAGCCTCTGCTGTAAAGCATGAATGCGAAGCTCCCCAGATCCCTTTTTTTAGTACTCTTCTCCCCAAAGTGGTTCCCTTGATGAGGAGAAGCTCACTGTATCTCTGATAATCAATAATATTTTCATTTATCACCAGTCCTCTCCATTTCTTCCCCATCTTTGGGGAGAAGAAATTTGTGTAATTTGCTTTTCCAATCCCTAGAAATCCCAAATTTTCAGGTGAAAAGTTCACAGCAGTCACACAGACGAGTCAAAAAAAATCAATTCTTGGCTGCAGCTTTCCCTCCAAACCCACTAAACAGAAAGAGAAACGCTTGAGCAACCCCCTTGATAAGGTAAAAAAGGCAGGATTTGGTCAGCAACGCTCCTGAGGGCCCCCAAAATTCAATGTATTAAAGCAGGGGGCAGAGAAGGGACAGGGACAGGGAAGGCAGCGGGGATGTCTCCAAAGGATGCTACGGAAAATGTTGGCTATTTTAAAAGTCCCTTCAATTGCCCATTAGGACTAAAACGGTGGCGCAGCTCCCCGCTGCGTAAGCGAGAAAGGGAAAAAAAATTTGGAAAAAAAAGCCCTACTCGAAGCAGAGCAGCGAAGCGAGTAAATGATGACACAGAAGTTGGAGGAGCCATAAAAACCCCACCGAGGTGTCGTTTGTGAGAAGTGACCTTTTCCCTCCAAAGGAAATGAGTAGAAAGGAGACACGGGTGGCTTCAAGAGGGGGTGTAAAAGTCAATTTATTTATTTTAGCTGGAGGAGGACAGGCTTGGTGGTTTGGGGTTTTTTTGTGGGTTTTTTTTTTGTTGGGAGGGGAGATTTTTCTGCTTTTGCAGATGAGAGATGCAGCAAATGGGGAAAAAACTCGCAATCTTCTGTATGAACAGAAAAAAAAAGCTGCTTTGAACATGGAGCTGGCTCAGTGCACAATACAGATCATCCCTGTTCAGTCATTGTAGCTGGAAAAGGGGAAACGGGATATAAATTTACCCCTAAAAAATCTCAGGCTGGGCTTCAAGGGGCAGGACCACCTCCAAAATCCATCCTCAACTCCCAAGTCCAGCCCACTGGGGTGCTCCAGAAGAGTTTCTCTTGGACAAACTTCTCTTCTTACAATAAGCTGATTCCATAACGATGCTTGGAAAAGTTATTTGACCACTTAGAGCCCCATTAGAGATGAAATCTTTTTTCTCCCCTGCCACAAGTTATTAAAAAATGCCATTGAAACAAATCAAAGGCCATTCCTATGACTAAACCTGTCCTGGTTCAGTCAAATGTTTCATCTTTCCAGCTAATTAACCTGCTGGTTGCAATCATGCCACCATGTCAGCTTTCTAAGAAGACCCAAAAACCCCAAAATAAAACAAAAAGGGGAAAAAAACTTAGTTTTACCCAAAACCTTTCAATCTTGGAGACCAACAGGAGGGATTTTAATTTTGCTAGTCTCTGAGATGAATGCTCTGGGGTGAAATACTTTGTCATGGCCATTATTTAGGAAATCAAAGAAATTAATGCAGGAGCTGGGGGTCCCGAGGGGTCTGGAGGACTCTCACCTGTGGGGTGTCTTGGTAGGGAGGAGGAGGCACTGTCTGGGTGGCCATCATCGTCAAAGCTGGTGCCGGGGAGACATGGTGCATCCTGCTTGGGAGTCACATCGAGACCCTGCGGGCAGGAGAACAAAGCTGCTGCATTACAAAGGATCTGTCCCCCCAGAAAAATCCCACAGAAAGGGAAGAAGAAGCAAGGCAGAAAGGAGAGGGGACATTCCTCACGTGAGCACTGTGCTCTACCACACAGCCCCTGGAAGGAACTCGAGATGATTTGATCACCCTTATGATGCTTTGATGATTTTTTTGTGATTTGTGATTTTGGATAAGAAATGCATCAGGGGTGAAGAGAAGCAGGTCACTGGCAGGGAGATCTTCACTGGAGAGCAGCCAGGCAAAGGCAGAGCTCTGGGAGATGATGGCTGCCATCAGTCTAAGAAATCACACCCAGAATCCTGTGCATTGTGAAGGTAGATCAGGATTCTTGCATGACACAGACCTCTAGCAGCGAGGATATTGCATTTATGGGATTAAAATGATGCTTTTCATCATTTCATCAGTGAAACCCTTTACATTTTCTCCCTTGTGAACCCTGGTACACCCAGGGCATTTTCTTTCCACCCCTCATGCCTAACCACAGCACCTAAATGGGGATTTCCATCCCCTTTCCAGTTATTCCTCCTTTTTGGAAGCAGAAAGATGAATCATAAATGCAAAATTTGCCATTTCCTTAAATTATACACTAAACCCTCCCAAAATGATGTGTCTTTTGCCTTTGGCCACCACGGAGCCGCATCCTCAAGCACTGCATGCTCGGTTCGGAATGGACATCGAGAATCCAGTGTGGGGATTCACTCACATATTTAACTCCTGCTGTCCAACCCATCTGACTCCTCTGTTGAGGTGACTGAGCCCACAGTGATTGAATGCACAGAAAAGTGGAAAATCTTGTTTGATTTTGAACCAGGGAGCAAACCTGGATTTTGCACACCCCATAAACTGAGGAGACAGCCCTCATGCCTTAACCTCTCTGGAAGTTGCTGCTTTCTGAAAATGCAGAGTTATCTGGCAGGAAAATAAATTAATTTTTTTGTATCTTCAGGTCCAAAGGAGATGGAGAAAAAAGAGGGGCACCAGGAAGGGACAAATTTGTAGTGGAGGACTTGGCTGGGAAAGGTCCCCAACGATAGACCTGGTGGCAGATGTGACCCAAAAGCAATTCTTGGCCCTGAAAATACCTCCTCTCCTGCTATTTCACTGCAGCTGTGTGGTTGCTTTAGAAGAAAAGCCAATAATCTTGGCTAAATTCTTATAAAAACTCTGTCCTGCCCTCTCTGTGGCTCAGAGCTCTGTTTTGGGCCAACGCACAAAGTCACCCAGGAAATCTTCCTGGGCCCTCCAAAAATGCATTTCTGCTTGCCATGCCTCCTTTTTGTAAGGGACTATCCACGGTGATTGAATGCACAGAAGTGTGGAAACTCTTGTTTCATTTGAACCAGGGAGCAAACCTGGATTTTGCACACCCCATAAACTGAGGAGACAGCCCTCATGCCAGCCAGCCTTAACCTCTCTGGAAGTTGCTGCTTTCTGAAAATGCAGAGTTATCTGTCAGGAAAATAAATTCTCATCTGGAGAAGAGCCGTGGCACCATCCCATGAAGAAAGTTATGTAACGTCCCCCAACATTGTGAGGGAATGTAACAAAAAAACAGTGTCAGCATGGCTTTCACCATGAAACAGGGACAGACAGGAAGGTGTGAGGAAGAGGAATAGGGGCACTGATGAGCTCAGTCAAAACCAAGGCACATTTGGGAATCTTTGTGAAAAATTTACAGAGTCCTGTCTATGAGGTCCACGGTTGTTTGGGGGAAGAGGTGCAATACCCTGATCTCCTCGAGGCTTCAGCCTTTACCAGGTACTAAATTCACCAATGCACCAAATCCAAATGGAAAGCCAAGCACTGCGTGCACAGGATGAGCGTCAACAACTCTTTATTTATTTTGCATGAATAAATGAGGTTATTCCTTCTTATACTTTGCACAAATATGGATAACCCATGAACTGAGTACTAAGAAATCACACCCAAAATCCTGTGCATTGTGAAGGTAGATCAGGGTTCTTGCACGACACAGACCTCTAGCAGCGAGGATATTGCATTTATGGGATTAAAATGATGCTTTTCATCTTTTTCCTCCCAATGGCAAAATAGCAGGAGGCAAAATTATCTGCTCCTGAGTGAACTCACAGCTTAAAATCTTTGATGTCCAATGTCAAAACTCAGCTCACAGCTGCAGGCACACAAATATCCGTGTCCTCGGGGGGTAACACCAAGGGAAAAACCTCCCCACCAGAAACAGTTGCAGCTGGGGAAAAGCAGAATTTAGCACTGTGACAGTCTGGACATCTGGGAAGCTAAAAAAAAAAAAGACATTGCTCTTTTGGTAAAAATACCCTGCTTGGCATCTATTGTTCCTGCCAGGAGCGATCCTACAACCAGCACGTGGTGATTTACTATGGGGTGGGAGCTTTTTGGGTGAGTCTATTCCCAGAAGGTGGCAGCCCAGAGCCCAATTTAATTGCTGAATAATATCTGAGCTGCTCAAACCAAGCCGTTCATTGAGGTTTATGGGTGCTGATTTGGAGAACAGGACTCACAGACACATGTGGGGGGTAAAAAAAAGAGGATAGAGGTGGGAGACAGCTGTTGCCAATAGCAGTGTATTTATCTTGGGAGAAACAAATGCACTCAGGCACCGTAAATATCCAGGAAAGTGTCTGGTGCCCACAGGAAAAGCTGGACAGGTGTTTCACGTGGGAGCCCCCAGCCATGAATCTCAGGATAACACTGCAAAGCTGTCAGCCCCATGGATTTATCGGCAGCCAACACAGGCAAGGGTTGAAAGCTGCTATTATGTGCATTAACCCTTTCTTATTTTTTGTATTTTTTATTTTATACATGAATCCCCTCTCTTTTCTTTCTTTCCCCCACCTCTTAAATTAATTTGTCTGCATGAGCTCTTGGCTCCGGGCATCCGGGTATCGGAAGGAGCGGAGCATCACCAAAGCCCTGCCAACTCCTTCCAGCCCACCCCAAGGTAATGTTCAAATCTTGGGTAAGGAGTGAGCTCTGGGCATCTGGAGATCAAGGAGGGCAGGAATTGCAGCCAACTCCTGCGGGATTTGCACAGAAGAAAGAAATGGTGAGCAATAAAACCCATAAAGGCTCTTTCATTTCCGGAAGCAGCAGTACTTCACATTTTGGCAGCGACTTGAGATCAAAGTATCCTAAATTTCCTTATGAAATAAAATTATTTCAGCTATCACTGGAATGTTGCCATTACGTTGGAAATGTATTTCCCGAAGAGCTTGTGCCTATCTAAAAGACTCTCAGATTTATAGGCTGGGGTTTTTTACCAGCAATATATTACATCCTTTTTCAAGTAAAAATAATTAAAGACTAAGTTGAAAAGTTGGGGTTTTTTTTTTCCATGTGGTCACTGATGCCTTAAAACACTTAAAAAACCAAAGTATTGTCAGTCATACACCACCCTCCAGGTGAACATGACCTCCTTGATTAATAAAACAGCCATAAACCCATATTAGAATGGTTAGGGCTAGTTAGAATTAGGGCTGAATACAAAAAAAATTTTTAAAAAAATTAAAAATCCCTTTTATGGACTCTACATCACCACTTTCAGAGCAAAATGTTAATATTCAATCTGTAAAGCACAATTCTTGTTTCTAAACCAATGGGAAAATGGGGATCACTTTTTCTAGCTCATTGAGAAGCTTCTGCCCCACAGCAACACGTGCAGTTGATAATGGAGGATTCAACACGAGAAATCAGAACATCAAGTTTTCAGGCATTTCTTCTTCTCCACTTGAAGCATCAAAATTATGAGGGATACTTGAGGATGTTTTTTTCCAGCCACGGAAGATATTTCTCTGTATTAAGGGAAGATTGCCTTTTCTAAAGGGGATTTTTTTGAAGAGGGGATGCTGTGAGATTTGCGATGCCGCCGTGTCAGTCACGCTCTCTCCACAGCAGGCTGCGAGTTTTTTATGTCACCATCTTCACAGAGGGCTTGTGCAGGCTGAAGTTGATGATATATGCATTCAGCTAAGTTAAAATGAAGAAATACAGCAGAGGAGGGAGGGAGAGGGTCCTCCAGAGGACGATACATCTCACTCGGAACCGCCAGGACAGGCTCGCTCTCAGCGGGTGATGCCAACTCTTGATTGGCCATAAAGTGAATTAAGAGTGACCCTCTCCTCTTGAATGTCTCATTTCTATCCACAAATCTTCATCTTTTTTGCTTGTTTTTACCAAAATTCACGCCTTACCCTGAAAGATGAATACCAGCTTTTCACACCATTAAAGGAAGTCCCTTCTGCCACCCTGAGCTTATTAAAAATAAACCAAATGCTATTAAGTGGTCAAAACCAGAAAATAATCCAAATTTTTCAAGACATTACCCATTCTGGGCCATTCCTCCATGGTCAAGGTTGCTTCTGAACAGGCTCATGTAACACCTTATCTGGGGAGATTAGGAGCTTTTGTGCAACAGATATTAGAACCAAATAGTCCTAATTTTTTTTTTAAGAATATATGGTAGCCAAATTCCCTCAGTCCAGTCCCAGAAGGTTTTCTTGCCCTGGGACCATCTTTTGCTCTCAGTCAAGATAGTGGATTTACTAAATGCTGACCTTTGTACCCTCCCCAGCATCTTGTTATTAGTTATTGCCTGGTAAATAAAGGAGAAATCGAGTCTGTGTTTCTGCTACAAACCTGGGTTAAAGCAGATACTGATTCAATATTTTCATAGAATAAACTCTAGACTAGAGCAAATCCCTTTTCTATTTTTCTCCTAAAAAAGGAGTTGGTCAATACATAAGCACTGGGATGAAAGGGAGAGGGAAACACCGTGTTGGACAGTGGAAAAAAAAAACTCTTGCCAAACACTGGTTTGGAATGTCACTGGATGGGCCCCTGAGCACCAGGAAAAGGAGCATTTATTTATTTCATATTTTCATCTAGGTATTGATTTTTTTTCTTTAATATTTACATGTATTTATTTGCTATTTGTATTTATTTATTATTTCCCAATCCTCCTCCCAACTTCATCTCCATAGAAAGGATGGAGCTGTTTCAGTGGATTTCTGATGAGAACAACAATTACTGCTAAATATTTCTCTCCTCTCCAAAGATACCCATCTCTGAAAGGCTCCAGGGATATCTCAGCAACATAAACATGAGAATAAAACCTGCAAGAGCCAGTCAGAGCTTTAGTAGACAAGGTTAATGTACCTTGAACGGCAGCATTAAACAACTTCGCTCATTTTTTTAAGTGGAGAGCTGAGATACCTATGTACATTTTAAAGTGTTATTTTTATAGGGGAAGACCATTAAAGCACCTTCCAAAACAAACTGGCACAGGGAAACATCAAAGAAGCTTCTTCAAAGTAACCTGAGAATACTTGAATTTTGTGCAACCCAGCCCTCTGCCCAAGGAAAGTTCCCAAAAGAGCAAGTTGTGATTTTTTTCAGCAAATCAAAAAGCTTTGAAGTGAAGTGCAGCTGAGGAACCCCAAAAATGCAGAAACTTCCTCTTGCTGGGCATGAAATGTCCAAAAAAATTTTCTGGTTCCCTCGTAAAAAATAGGGAGCAGAAGAATCTTCCAACTGTTCTTCTCTGACAGCAACTACCTCTGAATAATTTATGTCCAAAGTCTAAAGTCTTGCCCTATGCCTTCAAACCTTGGCTTGTGCTCTTCATTCTCCATTGCAACCTGCTAATTCCATGAGTCAGGAATCACTGAGCACCCACACCTCCATCATGCAAACACCAAACCTCAAACCCACACTGGTAATGAGAAGGTCACAGAATCACAAAATAATCTGAGTTGGAAGGGACCCATAAAGATCACAGAGCTCAGCTTCTGGCCCTGCACAGCACCATCCCCCAGAGTCACACCCTGAGTATTGTCCAAATGCTTCTGGAACCCTTGGGGCTGTGACCACTGCCCTGGGGGGCCTGCTCTGTGTCCAGCCACCCTCTGGGTGAAGAACCTTTCTCTAATATCCAACCTAAGCCTCCCCTGACACAACTTCAGGCCATTACTTTGGGTCCTGCCCCTGGGCACCCCAGAGATGAGATCAGTGTCTGCCCCTCCTCCTCCCCTCACAAGGAAGTTGTTCACTGCGATGAGTCTCCCCTCGGTCTCCTCCAGGCTGAACAGACCAAGTGCCCTCAGCTGTTCCCATGCAGCTTCTCCTCAAGACCCTTCACCATCTTTGTTGCTCTCCCTTGGATGCTTTCTAACAGTCCAATATCGTTCCTATACTGTTGTGCCCAAAACTGCCCACAGGACTGCAGGTGAGGCCACCCCAGTGCAGAGCAGAGCAGAGCAGGACAATCCCCTTCCTCACCCAGCTGGAGATGCTGGGCCTGAAGCCCCCTAAAACAAGAATGTCCCTCCTGGCTGCCAAGGCACTGCTGACTCAAATTCAAATGTCCATCAACCAGGACCCCCAGGTTCCTTTCTGCAGAGCTGCTTTCCAGCATCTCATTCCTTTGTCTGTTTGTACTTCCAGGGCTGCCCCATCCCAGGTGCAGAATCCAGCACTTTCCCTTGTTGAGCTGCATGGTGATGGCCCAGTCCTCTGATTTGTCAAGGTCTCTCTGAAGGGCCTCCCTGCCTTCAAGGGAGTGAACAGCTCATGCCAGTTTTGTACCGTCTGCGAACTTGCTTAATGTCCCTTCCAGCCCTGCATCCAAGTCATTTATGAAGATGTTGAAGTGCCCAGGGTGGAGGATGGAGCCCTGCAGAACCCCACTAGTGACAGGCCACCAGGCTGATGTCACCTCATTCACCCTTTGGGCCTGACCCATGGCCCAGTTGCTCAAACACACTTATCCAGCCGTGGGCTGGACATTTGTGCAGAGGATACTATGACAGATGGTATTGAAGGCTTCATCCCCAAGGTCCCTGCCAGGCTAAAAAGAGCTTCTCGGAGGACAAAAAAGGTGATGGCAAAAAATTTGATGCGTTTTGGAGACATGAGCTGGAAGAAGAGGTTTAAGTGTCGGTCTGAGGTGAACGAAGTGATGGGAAACTCCATGATTTGTGAATTCTACAAAACTCCTGTCCCAAGACCAAAGGTGACGTCAGAGCTGTTGCTTGAGGATGAGTAGCTGAGAAGAAACACGCTTAAAAACTGTCTTGCTCTGCAAAAATTCAACCCTCATTCAAGTTTTTCCATTCCAAACTGACAGCCGCAGTCCTTCACCAATGTCCTGGTTTCAACCAGGACAGAGTGAATTTTTTACGGTAGCTGGGAGTAAATCTCAGCCTGGTCTGAACTCAACATGATGAGGAAATTGGAGTCAAAAAAGGACTGGGAAGTGTTTATGGTGTGAGACAGATATACTACATTTTTTTCACAACTTTTTTTGCACAATGACAAAAGGTATGGCCTAGCCTCAGAGGTGCATCTTGTGGTCAGAGGGGCTTCAGGGGGAGGAAAGTGGAAATAGTTTTGTTCCTGGAAATTGGGGAGACCAACACACAGTGGAAAAAGCCAAGGGAAACCAAGTTGTTTCTCAGAAGCCTTCAGGACAGGTAATTTCTATCCTTAACCACTTAGAGTGATGCCAGCCTAGTGTTCCAGAAGGTAACCAGGTGGACACCCACCATCACATCTTTCTGTGCCTTTGAAGGAAGGTGTCTGGACCTTGCTGGCACAATTTGCTGAGTTCAGGTTTGGTCTCCTTGCTGGACACACCACCAGGCCAGGTTGCCCTTGTGTCCCCCACAGACACACGCTCATGTTCTCCACAGTTCCTCCAAAGAGAACAGCCCAAGGCACACAAAATACATGGCAAGGTACCAAGTTCTTTCATGCAAGCACTGGGCAGCTCACTTTGAAATACAGACTGAAAACAGGGCATCAAGGCAGGGAGGATCCCCCCAAAAAGTGGTCATCGTGGTGACCCCAATCCCCTCCACACTCACAAGACAAGTAATTTCAAAGTGAACCCAACCTGTACCTTTATGAGACTAAGGAGATGCTCATCACTTCCTTCCTCGTGTGGTTTTTGTTTTGGCTGAAGCAAGGTCACCAGCAGGAACAGGGCTTAAAGGGGAGCCTGGAGGAAATAATCTTCCCCTTACTGGCTGCTCCTTACTAAAAGGGACTTTCAGAGGAGGCAAGACTCAAAAGAAAAGACTTAAAGAAAAGATGCTCTGCTGCGCCATGGACCAAATGAAGGTTTTGGAGTTTTCCCCACCCTGATATAACCAGTTCAAGAAGAAACCAGGCACTTTTGCAGAATATTTACACAAATTGAAGGTGCCCCTCCCATTTTCAGTGACCAAAGATTTCTCTTTGCTCCTACAGGAGGGAAGTTGTAGCCAACAGGGTTTTATTTTCTGCGTCACCTGCCCTGGTTTTGGCACGGATCAAGTACATTTGTCACTCTGTCAAGCCCTAATTTTAGTGATCGGGGTTGACTAAAGGACTGTGAAACCCTTGGTTTCATGTACATCTTATTTTAAGCTCTGCATTTTGTTTATTTTTAGTTGGTGACCATTTCTCTGCACCCTACTGCTGGCTGTGCCAAAATTTTGCAATGATAACAGCCCACATTTCAGAGTATTTTCACAAAAATATATCTGTGTTTTCCTCCAGGCTGCTTATGCCTTGTAGGGCTCTTAACAATATGTTATCAACACTTGAGCTTTAAAACAAGACTCTCTGCACAGACTGATTTCTTAAAAAAAAAAAAAAAAAGTGTAATTCTCTCCTGAAATGCTCACTGCATTTAGTGAAGGGTTGATACAATTTAATGCAACAGAAAACAGCAGAAATTCCTCCAAATAGAGCCACCCCAAGGTCATGACTCGTCACATCCTGCTCAATTAACATACATAGTTGCACAATTAATATATATAATTGCTTAATTAATATAAAGCAAAGCAGCCTTACTGTTAGGGGGTGCTCAGGGAGCCACTGCCCTGGAAGCGTCCTCCTGCTGCCCCGAAAACTGGGTAGGGATCACAACCTGGGAAAGCAAACATGAAATATTTAAATACTGAGAGAAAATGGTGAAATGAGAAAGTCAAATATTAAGCAAAGGATAGAAGTCTGCACTAGGAAAGGTATTCTGGCAGTGCCAGTGAAGCCATGGTGGGCAAGTCTGCTCTTAATGCACTTTTTTTGAAGGTTGATGGGGAAAATGGAAGGAATCAAGGAAAATGTAGGTGGGAATATCCCCTGGAAATGAAAGCAGGACTGATGTCTCAGCTAGGTCAGGGTTTTTTCCCAGCAGGTTTGAGCATCTCCAGAAAACAAGAAAAAATAAATCAGATTTTTAGAGGTCGAACCGAGATATGTCCAGAAAACAAAGTTGTGCTTGTTGCTGGTCTGTCCACAGAGGATGGAGGTCGATGTAGTCCTGTCCTTTTTGATTCCTGGTCGGTGGCGAAAGCTCGTCACGGGATCACACTGAGGGTTACTGGTACAATCTGGGTCTGAAAACGAGAAAAAAGGGAAAAAGAAATGAAACAGCACTGCTGTTGGCTGTGCCCCCATTCCATGTGGGCAGTTGCCATTTTCCTGATTAATTACAATCTTTGCTTGAGTGTAAATGTGTTTTTATACCTGGGCTCAGACTGAGTGAACTGGGGAACAGTCACTACCTCAGAAAAGGGGGAGCTCCCAGACACTCTTTAATTAGGAGAAGTCCATCCATATGTTAGAGATGATTTTACAACTACCAAGAATCTGGCCTTTATGGGACTGGGATTTCTAGGCCCATCTCAGCAGTTTCAGTGGAAAAACGAAGATGGGCTGAGCAAGGACCAGCACAGCCACCGACACAGGGGTGTTTTGTGTTTGACTGCAAAAAAAGGAATACAAGAGATAAAATTCACCAGATCTCTCCATATATATCACCCCTAGTGAGCCCCTCAGATCTTCAATATCCATCCAATGAATGTCCCTCAACATCCATCACCTCCAGATATTACCTCTATGTCTATAAACATCACCTGAGATCTCCCATATATGTCTGATATATCTACCTTGATATATATCTGCTGGTAGAGAGCTCCTCAGACCTCCAACATAAATCCCTTACACTATACATATATATAGTCCAATATATATCCCTTGATACACACAAGCTCTGCCAAGCTCCTCCAATCTCCAGTCCACCACTGATGTATCACCTTGATACAAACCAACCCTCGACAGCTCCTCACTGATGTACACCTGACATTCACAGCTCTGACACACAGCACCAGGCTGGAGCTCCTCACATCTCCAGTACGCATCCAACACATCTCACACGGCACACATCATCTTCAGGGAGCTCCTCAGAGCTCTGATAGATGCCCCATCATACATGTCACCTCCAGAGAGCCCCTCAGATTGCAATACACATCCAATATACCACTCCTGACACGTATAACCTGTCACAGAGCTCTTCGGATTGCTGATCTAACACATACATGTGTCTGTACACCCCGATGTGCTGAACTGCTGATTTGAATGTACATCTGAAACATGCACCTCTGGTTACACACCAAGGAGCTCCTCAGATACCCAATATACATCTGAGATACCTACCAACCTGCACAGCACCTCCGGAGAGCTCCTCAGACCCCAGGACACACCTCAGGGATGCATCCCTGCTGTGCATCACCAGCAGAGAGCTATGTCTCGTGTGGTGAGGCCAGAGAGGAGATCCACGAGAACTGCTTCCCCTGGTTTTAATTCCATCCCAAACCCCAGGCAATAACAACACCTGCAGTTCTGTGCCTCCACCAGGCATCCATCATCTCAGCCAGGAACATGGGACCAAAAGGAACATGGGGAAGCTTGCATAGGAAGTGCCATTCTTGGAAACCTGGCCTAAGGTCATTGCCCAAGGAGAGATATGGAAAGAATGGGGTCATTTCAGGGCAAAACATGGCAGAAACCTCCAAACGTGGAAAACTTGGTGAAAGGGGCTTCTTGACTTCTCAGGCCAGTGTAGGTCCTGCCAAGAGATTTAGAGACCTAATCTGGGTTACATTAAGTGCTCAGAAGGGCCTGAGTCCAGAACTCTTCCACCACAACAGTGGGTGAAATATTAATGGTTATTTATGGTAAAGAATTAATGCTCATGTCTTGGAGGAACATGAATGGGCTGATGCCAAATACATACAGTGAACCTGGGACTTGTTTTTCATTGGATTTGTCCTGGCACCACGATGAAAAAGCTCATGTTTTGCACCAGTCCTTCATACCCATAAAGACTTTTTTCTATCCCACAGGACTTTTGTCATGTGGGCTTGCTGTGTGAACAAAATGTGAGGACTGGGGGAAAAGAGGCAGAAATAAGGCTCTGTCACTTCAAAGAGCTCTAATAGACTGGTAGGCTGATTTTCATCCTTGGAGGTGGTCAGGCCTGAGGTCTTGGATGCTGCATGCATGTAGGACAAAAACATTCGCAACCTCTGCAGAAATGATGCCATTTTTGTCCCCACCACGAGAACACCAAGAGCCAACCCCACCAGGGACATCTCCATGAACACCCTTGCAGAGAGACAAGTCTTTCTGAGCCGGTGCACACTTTTAGCAACTTCAAAAGGCATCCTTTGAAGTTTAGCAAAGGCCTTTGAAGTCCTCCCAATGCGAAAGGGAATGGAGGAGATGCCTCCTTCAAGATGCTCCACCACAGGCAATGCAAGGCAGCGAGATCCATGGTGTCCCAGGCGCTCATGGTCGTATTCAGCAGC
Source organism: Monarcha castaneiventris obscurior (assembly GCA_026261815.1). Lineage (NCBI taxonomy): Eukaryota > Metazoa > Chordata > Aves > Passeriformes > Monarchidae > Monarcha > Monarcha castaneiventris. Next base: position 5,054,137 of record JAMPIT010000114.1, read on the forward strand.
TGCCCGAGGGTCATAGATGAGACACCATTTCTGACAAGTCATCAATCCCCCCAAATGCCCTAAATCCTGATCTAGCTGACCTGAATAGCATCCAACAGCAGAGATGGGAGCCCAGTATCCTGGGATGGCAGCCTGTACCCCAGTTGCAAAAAGCCAAGGGCATCCCTGTTAATAAAGATTTAAGGAAGTGCAAGGGAATGCTAATAGAGCTGACATTTAGCAAAACAAAATTCAGGATTTCTGCAAAAAGTGTAGGATTTTAAAGCAAGAAGGCTTTTCCTGGCAAGTTACTTTGTTTCTTCCAGTGTGAGCAGGCCACAATGCTTCCAACCTCCTAATTTCAATGCTGTTTAGTTGTGACTATCACATTTTAATAAATTTTTGTGCCAGCTCCTCTGACTTAGGGGGAAACCACAAACGATGAAATCCCCAATAATGCTGAGATTTGTTGAATTATTTTTATACCTCACACTGTGCCCAGCAGCAAGTTCTACTGGCCCCAAACTCCACACCCATGGGGATAACCAAAGAAGCCCTGTGCATGTGAAAAACAGCATAAATGCAGAAATCAAAGCTCAAATTTCAGTTAACCCTTTAAGGAGTTCCAAGGGATGATTGTGACTCTTTGCAACACCTGCTGCCATCTGCAATGAGGACTTTTGTGATAAAAACCTGTGTGTTGGGATTTTCCCCTCACAGTGCAATTTCTGAAGCATCTCCAGCCTCTGGATAAGGGCTGGGGCCAGGTGTTGGGATGCTCAAAGGGGCAAAGAGGAATATGGTATTTCCATTTCAGAAGTAAAACTGGTGATGCACAGACCCCACCCTTTCTCAGAGAGAGTGAAAGATTTGAGATGTGCCCACACACTCAAATATTTTTGTATTTCTGCAAAAGCAAAGCTGCTTTGAGGCAAAACACAATTGGGAGAGAGAAGTCTGTTGGTGGAGCCCTGCTGTAGGTGGCTCACATTATCCAAACGGGGCATGTAGAGAAATACTGGACATCCCCACCCCAGACATGCACTTGTGAACACATCTGGATCCAGGGAACAAAAGCGGCCTCTCTACACTGCGCTGATAAATAATGGAAAGGCAAAGTGCCCTGCAGAAGCAGCACCATACTGTTCGGCCTCGGGCGAGACGGAGGAAAATTCGGTACCCACGAGGTCTGGAACAGTGGGATTAATAACACATCAATTTTAATGCAGGGTGGCTTGTGCGGTTTTTTCCCTTTTCCTTTTTTTTTTTTTTTTATCCTGCTTCACAAACAGCAAAGTGAATGTTTGAGCATCTCAGTGGGGGGTTAATGAGGACTCTGATTAGTTATTCAGATTTGCCGATGCTGCCTACATCCATCCTCGGATGGGGGAATAACAGGAAAGGGTTTGCAGAAAAAGCTCTTAGAGATGACCTGCTTGGCTTTCACAGCTCAGGCGGCTGCAGGTTTTGGGGGGGCCCACGTTACAGGGGCCCCCAACCCCAGAATCCTAGTGCCAACTTTGGGATGGAAAAGCGTATTTTCCCATCATTTGTAGGGGATACAAAAAGCTGTTCAGTCGTGCCAATGCCTATAAAGTTTCTGAGGAAAATACTTAGATTTGTGGGATTTTTTTCAGGTGAAAAAAAAAATTCTTAATAAAATTTGTGTGCAGTTGTGGTCAGAAGTATAGACCAAAAATGATGGATGGACAGATGCAGGGACATGTGGATTCATGGATGCAAAGATGTATGGATGCACAGATGCGAGGATGAACATACCTGGTGAAAAGATACATGGATACATGGAGGCAAGGGTGGAAGAAAGGATGGATCATCCTGTAAAAGCCACCACTGGGCTGCAAAAATTCAACAACTGCTGCAGTATTTTCTACAGCATCCCATAAAATTCTAACAGTGGTTTATGTCCTTGCAGAAAAGCAATGAGCTCACCTCCTTGCTCCTTGACCCAGGGATATTTTAAGCAGGTTGAGCTCACATCAGTATTTTAAGGAGGTGGAACTGCTGTATTTTGGGGGTTCTTTCCAGATTTAGGCTTTTGTTCTTCACCTGCATCAAAAATCAAAAGGGAACCTGAGCAAATAAATGGCAGGTGTCCAAAATGATGCCACAAAAGGCCTAAAGGATGGAACCAGGGAGGTGTTTCATGGCATTGCAAAGGGGCTAATAAAAAAATATAGGCATTATTTTAGGATTTCACTCTAGGATTCATTGTTTCCTCATCAAGAAGAAATATTTGAAGGATGAACAGGAGGGTGAAGGCACTGTCTCAGTGGTAAATTCATCCTAAGAACACTTTATTTCTTCTTGGGTCTATTGACCTAGTTGGCTCTTGCTTTGAGCATCACTCAACCTAGCATCCAACAGGGGTTTGGGGGGGATAAATTCCCTGGTATTTGTGTCATTTCCCACAACACCTGCCAGGATCTCAGAGGAAAGACAAACTGGAGTTATCCTTCCTATTTCACATTGAGGCACTCCATCCCAAACAGGCTCTTTTCCCAAGGACTGCCTCCATATGCTTTGTCTGGGTTTTAAACGGTGTGTTAATTGTTCTGAATTAACAGCTCCAGCTGGAGAAGCAAACAAGCAATTTGCAACCTTAAGATAACACCCAACTTATCTCAAGTGATTTAAGTTGGGATTTTTTTTGTTTAGTTGGGGGGGTTTAGTGGTTTTTGGGGAGTTTGGGGTTTGGGGTTTTTTCGAGGGAAATAGCTCCTTTCTGTTTATGAATGCACTGTCCAGAGCTTGGCTAAAATCACTCTGTGCACCCAATCTGCCCGGGGTGGTCATTGGCACACGGCCACAAGAGGAGGAGGGATTGTAGGACAAAGAAAAAAATGAAAAATCTCTGCATTTCGTTTTACTTTAGTGACAGGAAAAATATAATATATCCTCATCCCTGCTGGCAAGCCACTGACTGCAGAAGGGCTAAGGATTATTTTCTCCCCAACACCTCTTTTTTTATTACATAGAATCAGAGAATCCCAGAATGGTTTGGGTTGGAAGGGACCTTAAAACTCATCTCGTTCCAACTCCCTGCCACAGGCAAGAACACCTTCCACTAGCCCAGGTTGCTCCAAGCCCCATCCAACCTGGCCTTGGACACTTCCAGGGATGGAGCAGCCACAGCTTCTCTGGGCACCCTGTGCCAGGGCCTCCCCACCTTCACAGGGAAGAATTTCCATTTACAGTTTGTTTCAAAATATTCAAGCTCTCAAATAGACCAAAAAAAAACCCATCAGCAAAATCTTTCAAGCTTTATCCCTTTGCCCTCTTTCATCTTTTTCCCTTTTCTTTTTTTCATTTGCTGCTAGATAGAGGAATGGAGAAGGAAAGACCATGATGATTATTTGTTTACAAGACTGGATCTTCAACAAGGATATATCAGTATTTTTAATTGTCATTTCAGCAATTTGAATCCTTTCTAATTTCACTCAGGGTGTGGGATTCAAGGAGGAAAGCCCAACCCTCTCTCCCAACCCTTCCATGCCTGGTTTTAAGAGGAGCCAATGGTGCTGGCAGTGAAACAGACTCCACTAGAAAAGATTTCTATGATTATGACCAAGTGTCTGCTGCCAGATTGAAACTCCTCTTGCTACCTGTCCTGGTTCCAGCCAGGAGAGGGTTAATTTTTGCAGTAGCTGGGAGGGGTCATGGCCAGGACCTGGTTATTCTATACCACTTCACATCATTTTGAGGGGAGGGGCAGGAAAGGGACTCTCTTCCCAGCTGAGGGGAGCAGCTCAAGCTTCAAGGTGAGCATTTTTGTACATGAATCACTCTCTTTTTTTGTACACTTTTGTTATTAACATTGATGCTGTTACTGTTTGTTTTGTTTTCTCCTTCCTCTTTCCTGTAAATTTCTTATCTCAACCCATCTTTTTGATGGCCTTTTGTGCCTCCAGCTCTCCAGGAGGAGAAGGGGAGAGGAAAGGGGATCGAGTGAGTGGCAGCATGGTTTGCAGTCTCAGCAGAAGCACTGAACAGGGGGTACCGTTCCTAAACCATGACCCTACCCCTGCCAAGACTGAGTTGGGAGTCAATGTCCATCAACCCCCAACAGTTTTCCAAGAGCATCAGATAACTGAGGTCATGGGTGGGGTCGTGGATGGGGTCATGTTCCTCCAACATGGTCTTCTGCTGAAGTTGGGACAGTTTGTCTGCATTTGGTCTCCTTTTTCCAGAGGAAAAGGGAGTTTAACTGTGCCCTGAAGACACGAAGAAGGGCCATTAAGATGCAATGATGCACCCGTCTCCAGTCATGGTAGGCACCTCCAAAATACAGACCCAACTCTGGGGCTGTGGGACTCAGGCAGCCTTGGATGCCCAGATCCCCAGTGCCAAGCTGTGCTACCTGACGACCTCCTGGCACACGGATAAAGTAACAGGAGAAGCAATAAATCACTTTGGCACCTTCCCTGGGCATGGCAGCCCTTGATAAAAACCAAAACTCGAGGGAGGGAGTCTGACACCACACTACTCCCAGTGCATTCTGTTGCGCACATTAATCCTCCTTGATGGAGAATTACAATTAGGGCTCCGTCTTAAGGAGATATCAGCAATCAGATATCTTATCAAATGCCACCTCAATTATTCAAATAATCCCTGGCTCTTAGATTTGGGTGCTGTTTAGGGAAAGCGGTCCGATTAATGTGCTGACACTTCCCCATCACGTCCGACATCCTCAACTTCATGTCTGATTACGGAATTTGCATTCAATTTAATTTTTTCCATCTGGAGTAAATGAATAATCCGAGTACCTACCCCAGCCTTAATTACATTTGTTAAATTAAAAACCTGGGATGTGAGAAATTTAAATGCGTGTAGCTCCATGGCCAGACAAACCTGCATGTTCAACCTGCTGCAGCCCTGCCAGCTCCTGCTCCAATTTCTCTTCCTTCCCCACAGCCAGGCATCAAGGAAATTACAACTAGAAAACAAAAATTCTTTCTAAACGATGAAACAATAGATGATCTTTTGACATTTCCAGTGCTGTTTGCAAGGGAATGAGATAAAATGTAATAAATTCATATACTTCTGTGTGTTTCTTGGCTCCAGCAGCTAAAATTTCCATCTCTTTATGCAGGAGTCCTGGGGAGCAGAAATCCTTGATAATGCCAAACAATTCGACACTTTATTTTCTCTTTACTCCACACCATGCAAAACACAGGCTTCAAGCTGCCAGCTGCTGGGAGTGAAACCAGATGCCACATCTCTTTTCCATATGGAAACAGAAATCGCCCCGTCTGGGGGGGTCCTGTGCTCCCCTCGGTCGCAGCCCTCCGTGACCCCAGGGCTGCTACTGGCACACAGCAAAGCCTCTCTCCAACAGCAAAAAAACTCTATTTCAATGGTGCATTTGTCATTTTTTACAGTCAGCCTGGCTCAGGCCAGATCCTGGTACCATCAGACCCAGAGAACAGGAAAAAAAATTCGCCCCAAGCCACCACATCTCCTAATTTTAAAACAAAGAAGGTAAACAGAGAGGTGTAAGTAAAACTACTGAACTTGATAATTTTTTTTAAATAAACTTAGCAGAAGCTTGCTGAATTTCCCTTCTTTCAGAGATGATGAAACTCAAAAGGCTGGAATTCATAGGTGGACTCAAAGTGGTGATGAGAAAAATGTCCAAATAATTAAAGAAAAATTAAACATTAAATGGAAGATAAAGCATTACCAGCTCAGACCATTTTAGGAGGAATATTTCACAGATTAATTGGAAATGGGAAATGTCAAATAAATGTATTTGGGTGTTGATCTAGATGTCAGCAGCAATAAAAATGTTAAGGAAAGTATTTTCTCAACACTCACAAAGACTGAATTAAATAACTTACATGTGAGTGAGTGCAATGACAACAATCCCCCAGCTCGAGGCTTGTGAGACCAGTAATAAAATACAGTTAAAAATATTCAGAGAAAGCCACACTCAGGTAAAGTGAGACAGGTGAGAGCAGAATCAAAAATAGTTTTCCCTTTCCTCCCAGCATGCTTGCAGCTCAGACAACACTTCTGCACTCCCAGGGAGCTGGATTTGACTCCCCAGCCCAAAAAAATCCCTTCAGAGGGGTGTGATAGAGCATCCCCCCAGGCACAGTGGCCACCAGATTTGGCCATCAGAGCAGGCAACTCGGATGCAGTCTAATGGACCTGCGGTTCCTCATCCTTCCTGACTTTCTTCTGCTTTGTTTGGAGTTAACAGTTATAGTTCCGGAGAAGAAAACATCATGTTTTAGCAATGAGGTCCCCAGCGAGGCTGTTTAAAAATTAATTAGTGCCATGCAACGTATTAGCGATGAATAGTAATTTTAGCTTTTGTACCTACTTCATTGCCTCCTACATGGTTGTTATTCCAGCTTTTCCATGGTCCTCCCAGCCAACCAGGACCTATACAGAGCATACCAAGGAAATTATTGGCTGTGTCTCCTGGAAATACCCAATCCAACAGCAAACACACACCCCAACGTGCTCTCTCTGAAGTTTTTAAATAAATTAAGGTCATGTTTGCTGAGCTGGCTGGAAGGTTGGGAACCTGCTCTGCTCACAGAGGTTCCAATCATCCCAGAACAGCAGCTGTCCAAGGGTGTGAGCCTGACCCCCCACAGCCCCTGAGCAACGTGGGTGTTGTGGTATGGAGGAGCTTGTGGGTCGTGGCTTCATCCAGGAGGGAGGACAGAGGTCTTCCTTCCATGGACAGACATGGGTGGAGATGGCCCAACCCTGAAGATGGAGAACCTTCAAGGACGGAGGCCTGCCAGCCCCAGATGTATCTGCCAGCCCCAAGGATGAAAATTCTCCTCCAAACCCAAGGAAGAAGATCCCTGTATCCCAAAGATGGAGATACACTCCCAACTCTGAAGGTGAAGATGCTGAAGGGATGGAGCTTCACAAAACCCAAGGAAGAATCCACCTAACCCTAAGGTTGGGAATTCCCCCAGCCACAAGGAAGGGGATCTCCCAACCCTGCAAATGGAGATCTCCAAAACCCAAGGATGGAGACTCACAAACTTCAAGGACAGAGCTCCTGACCCTGAGTATGGGGATCCACCAACCCTGATGATGTAGATCCTCAGAATCCAAGTACCTTCACAACCCTGAGGATGGAGATTCTGCAGACTCCAAGGATGGAGATCCCCCAAGAATGGAGAGCTTCCAAGGAGAGAGAAATCCCCTCCAGGACAAAGATGCCCCCCAAACCTAAGGATGCAAACGCCATCTTCCCCAATCCCATGGAGGGCAATCACCCCCTGGGACATCAGTGGCTGAAGTCTTCACCGCACGCTGCACGGAGCAGGACCTGGGGGCACTGCCCTCGTCTGGAAATGGCCACCTCCCAAACTGCAACCCCAAACGAGCCACCACTGTGCTCCTTTCAGCAGTGAGTGAGGCAGCAGGGACCAAGGAACCTCGCTGCGTCGACTGCCTTCAGGTGGATTGCGAAGCTAAGGGGAATTTGCTGGGACATCTGGAATATATTCGTTTTATGGCATGTTTCATATCACAGACAGGTACTTTGAAGCAGTTAAGTAGTAGCAGGGCAGCACGTCCCCATGGGTGGGCTGCGGTTTGCGCTTTCAGCCCGAGCTGCACCAGCATGACAAAGGGGCTGGGGAGACAGAGCTGACGTTTTCCAAACAGCTTTGTGCCTCTGGGGGCAAATCCAGCAAGAAATTAAAACCCAAAAGGCCGAAAAAAAAAGAAAAAGAAAACGAAAAAAGAAAGAAAACGACCCCCACATCTAAGTGATGTTGATCCCCCACATCAGGCTATTAACAGGCCCATCACAAATTGTAAATGACTCAGATAAATTAAATGGCTTAGCAACTGTGAGGAAAGGCCCTTCTGAAGATTCATTTGTTTCGCTGAAAAGAAATTATTCGGGAATTTAAAATCTTTTCCAGCAGCTTGACACAGACACCCTGTCAAGCCCACATGTTGATGCTCACGCAGCCCTGGGAGGCAGTCAGCCCTGAAAGGAAAAGTCAGAGAATCAAGAGAATCCAAGTCTGATTCCAAGTCTGGGTTGGAAGGGATCTTAAAGATCATTCATTCCAATCCCCTGAGATTGGCAAGGACACCTTCCACGGTCCCAGGTTGCTCCAAGTGCTGCCCAGCCTGGCCTTGGACACTTCCAGGGATGGGGCAGCCACAGCTTCTCTGGGCACCCTGTGCCAGGGCCTCCCCACCCTCACAGGGAACAATTTCTTTCTGATTTCCAAAACTCCTCTCTTTCAGTTCAGTGCCATTAAAGTCCTCTGCGAGCATCCAAAAGCAGGGGGATACAGGCACGTTCCTGCTGGCAAGCCACTAACGAGGCTGTGCCCCCTCCTAGCAAAACTATTAAAAACCTCAACCAATGAGGAGGTCTGAAAATGGGATGAATTGACCCAAAATGTCCCCATGCTGAGGGAAAGCCAGCAACTGAGCTGCAATTAAAAAAGAAAGGGGAACAGTACCACGGGACAAGGAGTTAGGGTTGCAACCCTGGGTGCAGTGAGGTGCAGCGATGCCAAAACCTGCAGCGATGCCCCGAGGCCCAGTGAGCTGCAGTGATTTACCCCCCAAAGCAGGGAGCCACTGCTTTCCTCCCGTGTTAATTCATGAAATTCATGCGTTCACCTGACTTCAGAGGCAAAGCCCAACTCCCCATTCACAGCCCTTTTAGCTCATACAAAATTGAGGGGTTTTTCACCTTCAGACACTATTTCGCCAGCAGCAGCAACTCAAAACCCCTTTTAGTGGAAGTTCAGAGGTATAAAAGATGCAAAACACCCTTAAATTATTCACAGGGTGTTTCAATCAAAGCCACACTATGGGATAAAGGGAAGGATCTGGTGACCCTGGGGATGTCTCCCCATCCCTGTCTAGATAGAAAAACCCTTCTTGTATTTATTGGGGAGAAGTGAATGGGGGAGAGAACAAAATAAAAGGGGTTCCTGTATCCAGAAAGGGCTGGAGAGTGAGGAATGCAAGGAGTATCCATTTTTCAGGTGTATCCAACCAGAGAATCCTGGTTGCATTTGCCCTTTGGCAACACTGAAGCTTTTCCAAACTTTTATAGCACCAGAGGAGTAAATTAAAGTGGGGCATGGGAAGAGAAAATGCTAACCTAGAAATACAGCAAGAAGGGATAGAAACAACAAAAAATATAAAAGAAAATTTATAGGAAACTTAAAAATTATTATTTTGTATTTCAAATACAGGAGGTTTTCAAAAGGGAAAAGCCTTGGAAGACATTTTTCTTCCATTTTTTCCCTCTCTGTTTCGCTTCTTTCTGTTTCACTGAGCATCCAGGTGCTCCTGAGCCGGGATTTCCATTTCTCTGGCTCCTTCTTGGGGCAAAACCCCAACAGCCCAATACAAAAAAACCCAAAGCCCAATCCCAAAAGTAGGACACCAAGCCCTGCTCAATCCAACCTCAGTTTGAGGCTCGCTAATTACCCGGTAATAGTATTTATATGCTGCCGGCACACTCGGAAATGCAGCTCCTAATAACCGAGGTCAGCATCAATATTAATGTCCCAGCTTGACTCTCCATATGCAGGGACCAACGAGAGACAAAAAAAACATCACAGCACAGTGAAAAGAGGGGCAGGAAGTGAATTTTAAAAGTATTTTTCTGTGTTTGGGCAGGAAGGGAGTGCTTGAGACTAAATGAGGGGAGCAGCAGTAAGAGCAAATATAAGTTCCCATCTCTGAGGCATAAATCTTCCAGCAGTGCAAAATTTTTCACCATCTGTATGCCCTTCCTCAAACTTTTGAGTTTCCCCACAGGTAGGAACAGGCTAAAAAATCTCTTCTTTTCTTGTGATGGGATTTCTAAAACTCAGGGCTTCCTTCCCTAAAACTAAATCTCCCTTCCCCTAACCAGTTCCTCTAAGACGATCAGCTTCAAATATTCACCCCTGCAAAATTCAGTCCTCTTTTGGTTGCCCATGCAAAACCCCAGGCCTTGGGCTCGCTCAGCTGGAAACGACCTCCAGAGAAGCACTTCTTTTCCAGTGATAGCTCGATCCCTGTGTAATGAGGGAGCATATCCCCCCCAGAATCGATATTATATTGCATGCAAACGTATATAGAGTATTTGCAGAAATGTGGCTGCGCAGGGCACAGTGTGGGTTGCATACGCGTCCCAGCACCGCTCCATAATTCGATTAAAACCCGTCTTTTCTTAATAATTTCTATGCAGACGCACTTGTCACACCAGGAGCATTAAGGCAGAGTTTAAATGGAGTTAATAAACTATTAATAGCCTGCAGTAAGGCTGTGATAGATTTGAGCTGCATGTGATCAGTACCCCTTGGTACAAGGTGTTACTACCAATGGCCGTGCTCGGTGCACATCGAAAAAAATCAAAGGTCTTCCTTGAAAAATGCAGTTTCAGGAAATCTGATGTTTCTCGTGGAAAGATGCATGTTTCCAGGATTTTTCCCATCAAAATGAAAGCTGGCAGTTTAAGAGCAAGCATGGATGTGGCATTTACTCTGTGGAGTGTCAGGTGCAGTGTCAACCCACACCACTGACACGCTAATTCGTGTTGATTAATACTGAAAGAAAACAAACGGAAGCCATAAAGTTCATGCCCAAGAATTCAACATTAAGACATTCCCAGATCATCATTTTGCAATACTTTCTTTCCAATGAGAACTTCTTTCCAATTTGAGAATTTCCTTATTTTTAGTCAAATTCCAAGCAAGAAAAGGGCAAATCGTGAAAAGAATTTGAAAATAGATGCTCTACTTCCCCCAGCGACTGTGGTTATGAAGCCTTTACTGACACATTTTGAGCTGTTATTAAACAACATCAACAAGTGACGTTGACCCTTCAGAGAAGCCCCAGCTCTGTACTGATGACTACAACATCAGCAGGTAACTCATTAACCCTTCAAAGACCCAGCCCTGAGTTAATGACTACAATGGCAAAGAGTAAAATGTTGATCCTACAGAGAAGACCCAGCCCTGCATTGATCACTACCCTGTGTAGAAGCAGGACTCAAGCCAACTGCCTAAAGACTGCCATAAAAATCAAATGCTACTATTAAGTGATTTCAGATATCGCAAGAAATCCCCAGAGATTAATTATAACCTCGTTTGGCAATTTGGGTGGAAAGCGCACTCTGCAGTTGTAGCCATGGCCATCAATTCTGGTCAAACTTGAGATCTTTCTAAAGAGCCATTGTGTGACCCAGTGGAAATGGCAATTTTTCATATGGAATTTTTCCCAAAGCTTAAATCGCCTCTTTATTAAATATTTCTTCGTTCTAACTTGTGGAGAGAGGCTGCGAGGTCTATTCCAGGAGGAGCAGTCTGTGAGAAAAAGTCAGAGGGTAAAAACTTCTCAGGGAAAAAAAAGTGAGGATTTCCACTCGAGATGCTGATTGGCACCACCAGAGGACACAAAGACAAACCCTGAAAGAGGAGGGGTTTGTTTTTCTTTATTGGGGTGATGAAAGAGGAACCGTGAGAAGGAGTAACACCTTCTTCCACTTCCTCCAGCTGCAGATGGCCACCACCTTTTGGGCATTCCAACCAAAACCCTGACAATCCACTACAAGACTCCTCACCACCACTACCAAGGCAGATGAGTGAAAGGAGAGCACCTTCCCTCAACCTTTCCATCAGCATCAGAGAAAACACCTAAACCACCACACCTCACAAATCCCTGCCTGCCTTTCCCCTCCCCAGGGGCTGCTTTCCCCAGAGGATCCTCCAAGATGTCCAAAACCTGCTCAAAATCATGACCTGCCAAACAAATAACTGAAATCAAACAAGAAATTAATTAATAAATTGGGAACTACTGGAAGTCAACACGCCGCACAATCAGCTTGCCACAGGCCGCCCGTGCCAGCCATGGCCGCTTTATCACTGCTCCGTGTTTTCCCCACTGGTTTGCCATGAAATGGGAGCTGCAAGGACTGAGAGAAATCAGAGGCATTTTGAGGGTTGCTGCAGCTTTTCAGCTCTCTGATGAGATGTTATTGGCTGATCTCCTGCACAGCTGCTCCCTGCTGAATAGCCACATCCCACCTCCAGTGCCGTTGGTCACCAACCAATGTGGGAATAAAAGCAAGTTTTGGGGATTTTTTTTTCTGTTGATGTGAATTATTTGGGGATTTTTTATTTCTGGCTAAGGAATCCGTGGTGATTTATCCAAAACTGCATTTAGATGGAAAAATCCCTCCTTTGCTGTCTCATCCCTGCCTAAGTGGGCAGCTGAGAGTGGTCCAGTGCAGTGACCACCAACCTACAGCAAAGTGGGTCAGGACTATTTAATACCAAAAACTGGGGAGAAATATTGTATTTCTTCAGCAATAAATGCTCCTTTTCCCAAAGCGCTAGTTCAGAATGGAGAAAAACATTCAGTTTTGAAATGCCTCAATGAAATTTAATTTTTGGTTTGAATCAACAGCTTCACTCAGTGCCATTTTAATGCTATTTTATGCTGAAATGTCAATTGGAAACTAACATTTTAAAATGTCAAAACATTTCACGTCTGCAGACGGTGCCGATAGTTTTTTGCTTCCATGTGTCCAAACAGAAAACGCTTTTGGAATTTTACCATGGAAAGAAAAAAAATTATATATATATATGTATTTTATATATATATATATAAATCAATATTTTGACTTCTTGGAATGAAAACAAAGTTAAAATATAATATTTTCTCTAGGATGCAAACAATATTTTCTGACAAGCTGTAATCACCAAAAAGCAATCTGAGCCAAATGTTTGCTACCACGGTCTGTTATAGCTTGATGGAAAGGGAAGAGAAAGAGAATTTTGATATTGTAGGCTCTCTGAACCCTTTTTTTCTCACTTATTTCCAGGGTGCAGGAAGCTCCTTTCACCATACAGAACCGTTGCCAATGCACTGATTTTCCTCAATAGTGGGGAAAATAGCCTCAAAAAATGATGATTTTTCTCCTCTCGAAAAGGAGAACTGGCGGGGGGGGGATTTGAATTTTGGGGTGATTTTCCCTGTATTTTGCACTGATGACACCTTACCCCCATCGGTTTGGGGGAACTGGGGAGGAAATGGAACTGGGAGGTTTTTGGTGCGCTCATGCCGGCTGCAGGGAGCACGTGCACAGAGCATGGGGGTTTTATCCAATATAAATGCAATTATCCAGTGATCTAACCTTTTAAATTCCTGCCTTGCCCATGCGTTACCAAAAAAAAAAAAAAAAAGGAAAAAAAATAGGAAAAGAAAGCAAATAGAAGCCAAGCAATCCGGGGCAGTCACAGCAAAAAAAAAAAAAAAAAATAGAATTTTACTTATTTTTCTGGTTCCAGGGGCAGGGTGTAAACACACAGTGTTGTAAAATGGGATGAAAACTGGTAGTTTTGGAACCATTATTGGCCAAGTTTCTTGTTCTAAATCTCACAGCTCCATCATCCTCGATAGCACAGCTCGGCCACCCTCCATCACCTTTACATCTCCTCCAAATTTCTATTTTTCTCATTTTTTTTCCGAGCCTGGGCTACAGCCCCGCGCGGGGAATAAGCGCAATTATCTCGTCTCGCCACATTTTTCCAGCTCTGCCTGAGGTTTAATTAAAGCCAAGTGAAAAACACAGAGGAGCAGCACTGGGTTCTGATATCGCCCCACCACATGCAGCGGGGAGAGGGGGAAAAATGGAGGGGAAAAAACATAGGGAAAAAAAAATGGGAAAAAAACCCCACCCCCTTCATCGTCGACTTTTTAATTTAGCAAACCTTCCAGGATATTGCTCCTTTATCACATTTCCTTTAAAAAAAATTATATAAATATCTATATATGCAGCTATGCAAGCGCCCATGAATATATGGACACCAGGATACGCACGCACCGTATCTCTATAAAAAATATATATATAAGTGTAGCTTAATCCCCTGTAATCTCCTTGAATTACACCTCAACCACCCTCCTCACAGGTGACCTTTCCACAAAAGGCTGTTTCTATGCCAACAGCATTGTTTGAGTCAGGCAAGAGAAAAAATACGGCACAATAATCTGTAATTTTTCCTTAATTCAGTGTTTTCACCCACGGTTAGAAGCCAGTTGATGCTGGAAACACCCTGGTCACAGGAAAAAAAATTACTAAAATGTAATTAATATCTAGGATTTAAATATTAAAGGAAGAGCGCCGTAACCTTGACCCAATTTAGATTTTGACTAAACTTCTGGAATGGTTGTTTCAGTGAAATTCTCCTTACTTGGGGGTTTAGAAGTAAAATCCTACAGTTTTAAGGTCCTTTCCATTTTAAAATCTGCATTTCTCTCTCCTGCTCCGTTTCATCTTGCCAACACAATCCACAGGTATCAGTTCCTACCAACAAGTCCAATTATGGAAAAGTCAGAAAATCTCAAGTTTTTTCCATTTTCACTGTGTTTTGGGGAATTCCACCAAGTACTTCATCTCCACTGGGAAAAAAAATAAAACTACAATGCATAACAGATCTGAAAAGCTTGAGAAATTGTTAAAACATGCACCAAGCCAGCAAACAATGTCAGGTAAAAAGTGGTTATGAGATTTGACTGAGCAAAAGCAGCTCAATATAAATAATTTTCCAGAGAAAAAGACTGTTTTGGGTCTAGATAATGTTGCTACATTTAAAAATTGGGACTTTTTCCCTCACTTTTTGCAGTTCTTGGAATTCCAACTCAGCCCATAAAGCTCATCCCAAAGCAGAGCATCTAACAGCGATACAGAGAAAGAAAAATGAGATTTTTCCAGCTCAAGGTTTGGGTTTTTTTGGTGTATTTTGGAAAGTGGCACCAGAATCCATTGACTGCTGGGTTGAAACATCCCCAAAATTGTCTTTGTCTGGCTTGCTGAGAGAGGGACAACCTCCAGATCCCTGCCCATTCTTCTTATTGGCTGGTGGGGATTTATTTCTGGTTTTCTTCTGACCCAACCCCAACATCTTCATGGGTCCCAGGAGGGAAAATATTTCCCAACAGATCCGTCTCACAAGCGCTGAACCAAGAGGATAAAAATACCGGTTGCCATGGGAACATAAACTCTGGAGTTTGAAAATACCAGAATTAAACCTTACACTAATTTCGATCCTTAAATCCCTGGTTTTGCATCTGTGTTTTGGTGGGTTTGAGGATTTTGGAGCAAAAAAAACTCAATTTCAAGACCTCTGCCAGGGTTCAACGTCCTTACAGGTATTTTCCCGCAGCTGGATGCATCCCCAAGCCAGGAATAAATTTATAAATTTAAAAATTTAAATTCAGGATTAAATTTAAAATATAAATTATTTTCTAATTCAATAATCTAGATAACTTTTAAATTAAAAACAAGGGTTAGTCCTGGCTTGTGGAATCACCTCTCATCATCCAGCCTTGGAATCTGCCCCACAGATACTTCCTGGCATTGGGGATGAGTTGATCATCCAGGGCCAACAGATACAATCTCCATTTCTGCATCTTTAAAAAAAAAAATGCTTCTGAGATTTAATTTTGTTTGTTCAAAATACACTGCAACCAGTTAAGAAATATTAAATAATAATAATCAGACCCCAGTGCTAACGATGCTCAGGCAGCGAATCCCCTGTTCAGTGGCAGCAAGAGCTTCAAACAGGTTTAAAGCAACTTTTGGAGTTGGTGTTGAGTGAAATTGCTCAGCCCAAAAAGGGAAAAGCCACACTCAAAGGAAAATAAATAAAGTGTCACTTATTAATAAGGAGTAAATTTGGGATCAAAAGCACAGGGATTGGTCACCTAGGAAAAGCTGAGTGGCAATAAAAGGATCATGAGCTAGAAGGGGACATCAATATTCCTACTCACAAAGGAAGATTCCAACCATTGAACATGAGTTTCCAAAGGAAAAAGAGAACAGGGAATCCATTCCTCGTACCAGAAAAACACAGAGATACTGCAACAACAACAAACTCACTCCACCCCGGCTCCAGAGGAGTGCTGAGGGCTAGAAGGGTTTGCCATGGGATGCCATGGGTTGGTTTGATGTTTTTCCACCACGACCCCGCGTGTTCGGAGCGTTGGAAGCGCTGATCAGTTCAACCATCCCCGTAACAAGGGTTAAGTTTCCTGCACAGTTCCAGCTTTGGACTCCCCCCAGTCCCAGCCACAAAACTTCAGGTGACGGAGACAACGTGGCAGCCCGGTGTTGCCACAAATAACTGTTTCCACTGTCTTTTCTCCCAAAACAAGGGGGTGCTGCGTAATTTCATTTCTCTAGAGGCCCAAGCCACAATCCTGCTGCATTTTGAGAAAATCTCTGGTTTGGGGTGTTGTGGATGTTAGTGGGACACTCTGCTGGGCGTCAGAGCAACCGCGGGAATTTACTTACCCAGGTGACGCTTTCCTTTGGCGGCAATATCCCCCCAAACCCCCACAAACTGGGGGAAAAAACAAGCCTCTGGGCCCAAAAAGGGCGTTTTTCACCTCAAATTCCTAGCTGGGAGAGGAGGCCTGGCTGTCTGCATGCCTCCACACTAAAAAAAAAAAAAAGAACATGAAAAAGCAAAAGAAAAGCAAAGCAAGAAAAAGGGGAGGAAAAGCAAAACAACAAAAAGGCAATGAAAAGGTGTGGGGGGAGAGCAAGGAAAAGCAAGTAAAGCAAGGAAAGGTGGAAAAAAAGCAAGCAAAAAGCAAGCAAAAAGCAAGCAAAAAGCAAGCTCCTTGGTGCAGTTTGGGAAAAAGAGGTTGGAATCAGCCTCGCAGAGCAGCTTTCCCATCGCCCCACAATCCCTCGCTGGCCCCCAGTGGGCTTGTGCAAACAGCATCGGAGCGGCGAGCGCTGGCCACGCTCCTCCGGGCTGGGATTTTAAATAAATAAGGGAAACCAGCGGCAGGCGAGGGGCAGGGGGAGAGGCTGGACCCCCGTCCCGGCTGGGAATCTGTGCTTGGAGGATGCTGAGCTGGATTTGGGGGAATCTGTTTCGCCCGCATGTGTGAAAAATGTGATTTTCCAGATAGCGCAGGAAGGGTAAAGTTGGTTTTCAAAGGCAAAGGGAGTGAATGGATTGTATATGGTATATATATGTATATTCAGAATTAATTTGGGGTTTTTTAGTAATGCAGGCAGAAATTCAAGGTATGATTACAGCAGAGGGAGACGGGGGAGGCCACCACATCACCTAATGCCACTATGTATCTTATCTTATATATTTTATATCACATATCATGTTATATGTTTTATATTACAGATTATATACTTTATATATTATAGAAATTTATAAATTTATAATATAAATTATATCATTTTAAAATGATATATATTTATAGAAGTTCAGATGTTCTCTAGCTTTACATGTTATAAATGTTACATGTGACATATATTACAGGTTACATAATATATTAGAATACCATGTATTAGCTATATTCCAATAATAGATTACGCATTCATCTATTTTCTATCCTATGATATGACACTTATTATAAAATATGGGAACAATAAATTATTTAGTCTCTATTATTTCCTTACACGGTTATAGATCTATGATGTGATGGGAATAGCATATATTATGTATTATTCGAATGTATATTATCTGTCATTCCCATATATTATTTGTCTGATGTGAGATGTATCAAACAGATGGATTCATATATGTGTGAGCTTCAGCGCTTTCTTGGCTATTTAGTGGGGAAAAGGTCTTTTCCCAGCAGTACCTGCTGAGAGGCAGAGGCAGCCCACTGGGACCACTGGGAAAGCACTGCAGAACACGGATTTTGGGGGGAAGTGGCCCTTGCACAACTGCAGAAGGGAAGATGCTGACAGATGTTTGCTACCCCTGGCACTGAACCCACCCCTCTCCCCCACAAAACTCAATTGCATCCTTTCAGAGTTGCATTTAGTAGCCAAAAAAAAAAAAAAAATCCCCTTATTGAGCATCAATCTCACAAAAAAGGAGCTGAAATTTGGTGCCTTTCCCCACCCCGAGTTTTTACCTGGACCTGGTTTTCAGCCCATCCCAGCTAAAAAAGAAGTCGTGAAGATGAAAAGCTATCTATTAGGATGGATAACAATCATTAAAACTGGCTGGGTAGGAAAGCACGATTCTGCTCCAGAGAAGGAAGAGGGAAAAATGCAAATTCTGCATGAAAAGAAGATATTTCCCTAATCGCCCCAATCAAATGCTGGTGCAATTATCTGTGGCCAACCCAACGGGTTAAAATTATCCTCTTCATCTCCGGACACAGTGAGGAGTCGAAAAAATGTTTCATTTTAATAAAAATGAAATCTGGACCCTGCAGAAAGCAGCTTTGCTAATGACGTGTTTACACAGAAAAAGACAATTTCTATTTAATGGTGATTACTAGAGAGAAGAAATTAAACTTCCCAGAGTCTATGGGTTAGGGATAATGGGAAGAAAGTTATTGAGGGTGTGTAAATCAGGAGAGCTGGATGTGGGGACGGCCACGCGTGCGGACAGCTCAGCGCACACGGCTCTGCTCCGCCGGCTCTTAGCGGGCAGAAAGGGATGTGTTTTGCTATGCAGATTTATGTGCCGATGCATTTGCATATATGCAAATATCTGAGCATTGCAAACGTGCAATGGCACGGGGAAATCTGGGAAGTGTGCGTGGTGTGCAAACGTGCACCTGGAAACGCACGTGGAAAGGGGCACGCGCACATGGAAAGGGGCACACACGTGGAAAGGGGCACACGCACGTGGAAAGGGGCACCCACATGGAAGGGGCCCGCACGGGAAGGGGACCAACGTGGAAAGGGGCACCACTGGAAAGGGGCCACACGTGGAAGGGGCACACACGTGGAAGGGGCACACACGTGGAAAGGGGCCCGCACGTGGAGGGTGGGGTGGGGGGGGCGTGGAAGGGGGGGGTGGGGGGGGGGGGGGTGGGGGGTGGGGGGGGGGGGGGGGGGGGGTGGGGTGTGGGGGGGGTGGGGGGGTGGGGGGGGTGGGGGGGGGGGGGGGTGGGGGGTGGTGGGGGGGTGGGGGGGGGGGGTGGGGGGGGGGGTGGGGGGGTGGGGGGTGGGGGGTGGGGGGGGGGGCACGGGAAAGGGCACCTGGGGGGGTGGGGGGCACACATGGAAAGGGGCACACGCACGTGGAAAGGGGCACGCACACGTGGAAAAGGGCACACGCACATGGAAAGGGGCGCACGCACGTTGAAAGGGGCACACACGTGGAAAGGGGCACACACGTGGAAAGGGGCACACAAGTGGAAAGGGGCACCACTGGAAAGGGGCACGCACGTGGAAAGGGGCACGTGGGGGGCACACATGGAAGGGGGCACACACACGTGGAAGGGGGCACACACACGTGGAAAGGGGCGCACGCACGTTGAAAGGGGCACACAAACGTGGAAAGGGCACACACGTGGAAAGGGGCACGCACACGTGCAAACACAGGGACAGAGCCAAAGGGGCCAATGCACATCTGCAAACAGGCCAAGGCACCCAGCCATGCACACACCAACGCAGAAACGCCCGAGGAACACGCTCAGGCAAAGGCAAACACGTGTGGCACACGCGTGTGCGAATATGCAAATATGCAAATGCACACGCAAAGCTGGAGCTGCACGTGCCAACACACCCGCAGCCACACGGCAAAATCCATCCTTCCTGCACCCCAGGCTGCCCAGGCCCTGCACTGCACTCCTGGGTGGCTGGGGGGATCTTGGGATCCCACTTCAGAGTGAAAAAGTGCAAAATAGGGTTTGATTGTGAAGCCGTGCCAAAATTCCAGTTTTTGGCTCCCCAGGTGAGCGGTGCAGATCCTTCCTATTCATTTCATTTATTTCATTAATTTTTAATTATCATTCTCTTTTGAAATTATTTTTTCAGGATAAAAATTATTAAATTTCTTTCCAAAGAAGCCAAGACAAGATCTTTTCACACCCATCTCTTGCCTAGGACGAATTAAGTTTTAGGGTTCCTCTTTGTGCCAAAGCCATTTCCATCCCGCGCCGACCTGTGCAAACCCATCCCGGGGCAAAATCCCTGCAACGTCAGGCTTTAATGTCTGCTCCTTCCTGGAGCGGAGCAAACATCTGCAGAACAAGCCCAGATGCGAGCCGTGTTCCCCCCCTCCTTCAGGAATTTCAGCTCCGAGGCACATAATAAGGCAACGTCTGGGATGGTTTAATAATAGTAAAATTAAAATCGTTCCCGAAGCAGAGTGAAGGGCACACTCGCGAGGAGGTTTGCAAAACAAAAACGAGCCCTGAGCTGAAGTCTCGGGGGAACAGTTGGATCAGAGGAACAGTAAACAACGCACAGAAATGCAACTTAATTATCTTTACAACCCGAGTACGCAACCGGCTGCTGCAGTTTTCCATGGATGTGGGAGCAGAGAGGTGCCGGCATCCCCACGCTGAAGCTGGAGCATCCCCAAAAAGCCAGGAAAAAGCCTCTTTTTGCAAAGTTCCGCTTGAATTTTCAGTCAAGAGCTGAAAACGCCAGGGCTGATGTGGGATTCGGGATGCTCATCCTGACTTCTTATTCAGCTAGGTAAAACACAACTTGTTGGTAATTTTTTGCTCTTTTTTTTTAAGAAAAACAAACTCTTGGCTTGACCTTGTCAGGTCTCACCGCATACATGACCACCATGCCCCCTGCATTAACACCAGCTGGGGAACTGCTACCACTGTCTCACTGGGATGCTCTCCCATGAAAAACTGCTGCAAAAAATAGGAATGGGCAGAAAAAAATGCCCATTTTTATACTAACATATTACATATATATTTACATATATCAGCTGGAAATTGTGTCAATTTCAACTGAGGGTGCTGATGAGCAGCAAAGTGATGTTTGAAATTAAAGCATGGGAATGGTATCAAGCCAGGAATGCTGGAAAGGACTAAATCAAGAATGCTGAGCAGGATGAGCTCAAGGATACGAGAATCAATCCATGGATGTTGGCTCCTATCAAACGAAAACTTCCAGCTAAATACAAAATGAGGATGCCCACAAGGGCCAGAGCAAGGATCTGGCTAAGATCACACCAAGGATGCTCACTGCCTGCTGTGGATCAGGTTCAAGAACATCCAAGGAACCTGAAGGTGCAGAAATCCATGGAACCTGGTAAGATGCACCCACTGGATGCACTTCCTGAGGGAAATGGCAGAGAAAGTGCTCGAGCCCCTATCCATCGTCTTCGAGAAGGGGCAGTCTGATGAAGTTCCCACCGAATGGAAAAGGGGAAATATAACCAGAGGAGAACTTGGGGTGCTGGTGGGTGAGAGCTGGACAGGCCCTGGCCCAGAACCTCCCTGTGCTGGGCTGAGCCCCCAGCGTGGGCAGCAGGGAGGGGGGGATTCTGCCCCTCTGCCCCGCTCAGGTGAGACCCCACCTGCAGAGCTGCCTCCAGCTCGGGGGTGCCAGCACAGGAAGGACCTGGAGCTGCTGGAGCCAGTCCAGAGGAGGCACCAGAGATGCTCCAAGGGCTGGAGCCCCTCTGCTCTGGAGCCAGGCTGGGAGAGCTGGGGGTGCTCACCTGGAGAAGAGAAGGCTCCAGGGAGAGCTCAGAGCCCCTTACAGGGCCTAAAGGGGCTCCAAGAGAGCTGGAGAGGGACTGGGGACAAGGGCTGGAGGGACAGGACACAGGGAATGGCTTCCCACTGGCAGAGGGCAGGGATGGATGGGATCTTGGGAAGGAATTGCTCCCTGGGAGGGTGGGGGGGCCCTGGCACAGAGTGCCCAGAGAAGCTGTGGCTGGCCCTGGATCCCTGAAAGTGTCCAAGGCCAGGTTGGACAGGGCTTGGAACAACCTGGGATAGTGGAAGTGTCCCTGCCCATGGCAGGGAGGTGGAACTGGATGATCTTTAAGGTTCCTTCCAACCCACACCATTCTGGGATTCTGTGACAGTTAAAATTAAACCAGAGCTCCTGGCTGGGCCCAAACCAGGGATGTTGGCTGGGATCAATCCAGGGATGCTGGCTTGGAACCAGCCAAGGCCACCAGCAGAGCAAGCTGAAGATGTTAACCAGGACCAAAGCAAAGACACTGGCTAAAAAGGCAAAGCTCAGCAACTCTCCATTTTCATCCAACTTTTCAAAAAATGCCGATTTTGATGTCTCCCAGGCTGCCAACAGCCTGGCAGGGTCCTGCACCACTCCACAGCCCCTCCGGCGAGGCAGCAATGGGTTTTTTTATTAACCTGACTGAACTAGCTGGGAAAAACAGAGACATTTTCTGGCACAGTTTGGATCACAAAAGGTCCAGCTGGCTCCTGGCTCCAGAGCTAAGGGCAGCCTGGGGCTGTCTGCACCCCGCTGCCTGCATGGTACAGGCATGCCTGGAAGTCAGCTCAGCTCCCCAAAAGCCCGAGGGCTCCTTCTACCCATGGTGTGCTTTTTCTGCAAAAATCATTTGTTGCTTCCATTTAACTCATGACACAGCTCGAGCACAGAAGTTCAGTGATATTTTGCTCAAAAAGTGCTTTTCATTGAAACTTTCTTGGAAAACACACTGCTAATAATTTCTGCACCAAGGGTTTGGTTGTTAAATGGTGATGCTCCTTTTCAAGGGACATTCAGCTTTTAACTAAGGCTTCCAGCAACCCCAAATCAACCAAACCCTTCCTAAAACTCTATGTTTAGTTCCTGAGCTCATCAGAAAACCTCAAGATCTGGGTGTTTTTCGGAGCGTGGAGGTTTGTTTGACACCTGTCTGTAACTGGCAAATCAAATGTCTGAAGTGCAGAGTAATCCAGTCTTCACCCAACTTCAAAAATAGAATTTTTAAAAAGCCTCATGCATTGAAATTCAGTTCACTGCTTTTTTTTTTTTTTTTTAACACTTTAAAAAACAGGTGATTTTCTCCTAGAAACATAAAATTTTTCACCACTCCCCTGGCACACCTGAGCTAGATTTAACCCTCAGAAGCAACACTAGCAAAGAGAAAGCTGAAAAAAATTGTGGATTTCCTGCAAACCTAACAGCAATGCAACAGCTGGAGGAAAAATCCAGTCCCCAACCACCCACCCAAATCACACCCAGTTTCCAAACTGGACAGCAAATAATTCCTCTGTTCAGCTTTGAAGACAAGGAAGCCACATTACAGCACTTTTCTGCCCTGGGATGAAGATAAATTAAGACCTAAGTGTTTGTAAAGCCCCATTCAATGCTACATCCTAAAAAAGTATTAATTAATTAATTGCAAAATGGTTTTCTAATTACTTTAACAAGGATGCAGCTCTGATAGGGTGAGATGTGATGCTCTGCAGCCACTCCAGCTTCTTTTTCCACGCATTTAAGTGCCATAATGTCACGGTCCAGCACTGGGGAAGTTTGGGCCACAGTTATACGAGCTTTGTGCTTAATGAGGGGCGCCTAATTAAAGTTGGGAAGCGCTGACTTCGTCAGGAGACCCTGCATCAAGTCTGTCCTAGGCTTTTTTGGGAAGTGAGCATCCCTGGCCGTCTGGTCACTCATCCCAGCAAGGTCATGCCTGCAATAATTCAGGATTTTGGCTCATCAGGTTGCACCAGCCTGGCACCATCAAGGCTCTCCACCGAAGTAATCCCAAATAATATCCTGAATTATTCTGACAATTAGGATGGTGCTTCCATTCCCAGAGAAGGAAAGGCACATGGAAAGATATGGATGCCTTGAAAATCTTTGGAAATACGGAAGGCTGAAAGCTTGAAAGGATGCAACCCCCAAACCCAGATGTTAAACATAATGAGGATGAGGATGCTCGAAAAATAAGGATGAAGGCAATGGTGCACATCCAGCCTGGCCAGGTGCCAGGTGACGAGGAGCCCCAAAAGGACAGGGTGAAAATTAGCAAGAGCAATCAAGTAACCGAAACGGAGACCTGGTGGCATCCGGCGCTGGGTTAATGGAGCTCTGCAGCAGCAGCTGGCGGCTGCTTTGGCAAAAAATCCAGGATTTTGCCCCAAATGAGATGCTAAAACACTCGGCTTCAAGCATTGTCCAGCCCAAGCTGCCACCACTGGCATTGCCCTCATTTCTGCCATCCCAATTTTAGGTGCTTTTCTGCTTTCTAAACCTCATAAGGCAGCTCCCGTTGATGAAATCAAACCTGAGGTCTCCCCATCAGGAGCCACCCCAGTTTTGCAAAGGCTGTCACTACCTTCAGACAGTTTCAGAAGGTGCCTAAAAACAGCATTTTTCTAGGAAAAATACACACACACATACAGAGTGCTGGAAGGTAAGGCTTGGAGGTCAGGTAGTGTCTTGAAAAGATACATTTTGCAGGTTTTTAAATGAATTTTCTCTCCTTTTATCTCTTAGGGGGAGTAAGGGTGAGCAGCTCGTGGGTGGGAATGGCACGTGGGAATTTCTCATGGCTCCTGGAAGGATGTGTAGTTCAATATTTCCACTACTGTGAGGCAAGAGCAATATATTTACATTGAGAAACCCTTGTTCCCATGTCCAGAATTATTATTTTCTTTTTTTTTTTTTCTTTCTCCCTCATGGGGCACAGGCAGTTTTTGGGAGAGGCACCGGATGTGTGCAAGGCAGAGCTACAGGATGATACAAAGATCAGTCAAGGATGCAGTGATGGTCAAGAGGTGTTCAGAGGCATTTTTAAATAAAAAAGGGCATTTCCTGAGATAATGCAAGATTTGCTCCTCTGGTTTGGTCTGCAAATCCATATTCCAGTGGTTTAACACCCAGAAGAGTTGGAGTTCTCCAGCATGATGAATATGTGAAGAGCAGCTTCCAAGATAAAGACAATTGGATCATTTTATAGATATATTTATGTATACACTTTCAAAGAACATTTATATATCCATCCTATACATATAAAGACAAAGGATATTGAGGGGGAAAGGATAGAGAAAGAGGATTTCTATAAAAAGATATGTACATATTGGATTAATATATTGGAGATATTTTACTTTCTATTTCCAATGGATATAATATTAAATTGATATAATAGTGTGGCTGTAGGGATATAAATATCCAATGCATTCATATAATATTCCCAGTGGCTGGATATAATGTAATATATACAATATATTCGATGTATATCCTCTCTATATATCATATATAAATACATATATATAATATTCAAAATAATCATCCAACATTATATATCCAATATATGGATATAATGCAATATATCCAATACATTCAATGTGTATCCAACATATACACACACACATATATATATATATATATATATATAGGATCCAATACAATAGATCCAATGGCTGGATCCAATGGAATAGAGGTACTAGAACCTGTATATTTATTCTATATATCAGATTTCCATAAGCATTAACCCCTTCTGCTGCTGTTTCTCATCCATTTATCAACCTTCCACAAAAAAAACCCCAACTTTTCTCAAGTTTTTGGCTTTCTCTCCTCCCACACTCGGGTGAAAATCAACATTTTCCTATGAGGAGCAATCCCCACATTAAAGCATTTCCCCTCTGTTTTGGGGTTCACCTTGCTGCCAAAAATAGCGATTTCTGGAAATGCAGCAGGTGTGACACATCAGAAAACAAACTGGCCATTCCAACCGGGTTTTCCAAATTTTTAGACATCTACACAAGCACCCGTTAATTGTGGGGGTGGCTCTGGCTCTGAGTATTTCACCCCACTGTGAATTTTGCTTTTTCGAAGGCTTTTCCCTGAGTTACCAGCTGAATTTTCCTTTGCCCTGAAGCCCCACTCACAAATCTGCACCAGGGTGCTTTGGCCCTGAGCATCATCCGGTGGCCAGGGATTTGATTTTGCTTTTCAAAACAAAAAAATCCCAAAAATAAAGGTCTTGGGGGAATTGATTTTTATTTAATATCTAAAAAAAAAAAGAATTTCCCTGAGCTGTGACACCCAACTCCACGTGGTACCATGATGGATCCCAGGTCCATCCCAGCACCTGAAGCACATCCACATCCAGGAAAAGAAGGGAAAAGGGAGCAGAGGGATGGGAAAAAAAGGGGAGAAATTTCAAAACCAAAAGGTTTTTAGAAATAAAAATAACACTGAAATATCTGCTTGAGGAGCAAAACATACCCAGCGAGACTCCAAAATTCAACCAAAACCCCCAAAACATTTGTCCCTACCCCTGCCTGTGGGGCCAATTTCTGGCAGCAGAAATGGGTATTTTAGAGCAATAAATAGATTATACTGAGAGATATCTATAGCTGTATCTAAAGTATTCCTAATTAATGCTATTATAAATAATATATATTACATATATAGCAAGCTAATAATCCCTTGCAATATATCATTGGCTATCAAACATTATATAGCAATCTAATAGAAATTCTATAATCAGTGTATCACTACATATCAAGCATTATAAATAAATGTACCAATGTGAATAGATCCCTATCGATTTCTATAATATAGGATTATGCCCAGTAGTTATTTAATTATTTATAAATATTTGTGTATTATATCCACTTACTACAGGTTACCTATCAATGTTACCATATTGCTCTTATGACACATTTCCATAATAACATTTATGGCAATAAATATACTTTATCAGTATAAACACAGCAAAAAAAAAAAGAGGGAAGCCAATTTCTTCAAGTCAGCAGCAATTTAGAGAAAAACATTTTTTAAAAATCCCCCAAAGCTCCCAAAAGATTTTGGGCAAAACCCACGGAACACCTGAGCAATGCTGCAAATATCAGGGTCGCCTGCACACAAATCCCACTCAAACCCCAGCACAATGGGGCAAGTTATCCCAACAAGATAAAAGAAGTTGTTTAAATCTCTTTTTTTTTTTTTTAATCTTTTTTTCCTTTTTTTTTTTTTTTTTTTTTTTTGCCCACAGAGCTGGAGCTGGGAATCCATTAGCCTTTAATGAAGTGAAACCCTCATCTTGCCGGAGCCACCTCATTTAGCGCAATTGTTTCGCAGCCATTACGGAAAGACAATTACAAGGAAGCGGCGAGAGTAATTGGAAATGCTGGCAGGAGTTGGGCGAAATGATAATAAATAAAAATATTCCCCCTAATAAGCTTGCCAGGAGGGGGGTGGGCTGGAGAAAATCAACATAATTAGAACTGAACCTCGGTGAGGAAAAACAGACAGCGGGGTGGCGAGCGCTCGGCATGGAGGAGTGGGGGGAAAGTGCAGAAAACTTCATTTTTTTACTCAAAAACCAGCAGGAAAAAGACTTTCCCCACCTGTACGCAGCTATCAGGAGCAAAAAATGCTTGGAATGGGAGATGCTGTCCACAGGGATGCTTGTGATGCTCCTCTATCACCTGTTCCAGGCTGGAATTAAAGCCAAGAAAAAGCTTAAAAGTGAGATGGTTTTGCTCACAGGACGTCATCAAGGAGCATCATTGGGTAAAGGGAATTTCTCTTCATCAGAAGGGGTTTTTTAACATGGAAAATACGCTTATTTTTGCAAAACCTGTATTATTTACATTAACCTTAAGACTAGAAAGCATTAAGGACGTGGATTTAGGGGAAAAGGGTTAAATCACACTCAAAACCCAACACAAGTAGCTGTTGGTGGGTTCCCTCCTTGCTCCTAAAATCCTGTCTTTTTCCACCAAATAATCCCTGTCCTCTGCAAAACCATCCACACTCCGTTCCCATTCTCATTCCAACCCAACGTTGCTTTAGCAGCTCCTCCAAAACACCTTGCAGGAAAAAAAACCCTTTAAATTGGGGGTTTGCACCCAAAAAAGCCATTCAAGCAAGACCTTGCAGGAAAAAGGTCCTTCAAGCAGAGAATTGTACCCCAAAAAGTCCTTAAAATAGGGGCTTGCACCCAAAAATGTACTTTTAGCAGGGTTTTCAGCAAAAAAAAGTCTTTCAAGCAGAGCTTTGCAGAAATAAAGTCCTTCATGCAGGGGCTTGCACTACAGGTTGTCAAAAAGGGGTTTGTACCCCCAAAAAAAACTCCCTCAAAAAAGGGTTTGCACCAGAAAAGCCCTTAAAATAGGGGGTTTGAATCAAAAACAGTCCTTCAAACAGTCCTTGCATCATAAAATGTCCTTTATACGGCTGTTTGCACCAAAAAAGTCTTTCAAACAGTGGCTTTGCACCAAAAAACCACTTTAAACAAGGGTTTACAGCCAAAAAAGGACTTTCAGTCAGGTGTTCGCACCTAAAAAAAGGCCTCAGACCAGGCAGTTGCACACAAAAAACTTCCCCAGCTCCTCTCCCCTCTGCTCCCACTCTCTGGCCATGCAATATCTGCTGCAAAATGCAGCTCCTGGCAGCGTTCCAAAGGGCTGGAATAAATCCCTATCCCATC
This sequence comes from Monarcha castaneiventris obscurior, assembly GCA_026261815.1. Classification (NCBI taxonomy): domain Eukaryota; kingdom Metazoa; phylum Chordata; class Aves; order Passeriformes; family Monarchidae; genus Monarcha; species Monarcha castaneiventris. The sequence goes on from JAMPIT010000114.1 coordinate 5,082,258, forward strand.
ACAGCAAGGGTTTTCCCAAATCCAGGCGAACTATTGCAAGGGGAATTCTATTTCTCCTTCTAATTCCTGTTCTGCTCGGAGTCTCTGCAATCCTGTGGGGGCAGGTGGGAAAAGCCAACAATGCTGGGAGCATCCCAAGCCCTGGGCAGCATCACCCCAAATATCAAATACCCACCAAAATAATAAAATAGCCCCCAAATTCATCAACTATCATCCCCAAAACATAATAAAATACCCCAAATAAATTTAAAAATCAAAATTAAAATGGAAAAAAAAATACCCCAAATAAATTATAAAATACAGAAAAAATAAAATGCTCCAAATAAATAACAATGTACCCCAAAGTAATAAAACACCCAAAATGAATGATAAAATAACGCTGAGTAAATAACAAAAACTCCAAATAAATAGCAAGCTACAGCTCAAGAATAATTAGTCCCCCAAAAAATAAAATATATGGAATAATTAATAAAATATCCTCCCAAATGGTCAAATAGTCCAAATTCTGCCCTGGCCCTGTGGAGCGAAGGCGACTTTCATTTAAAAACCACGCACGTTTTTTTCCTCGCCAGTTCCCAACTCCGTTAAGATCATTATCACAGAATGGGAGCGGAGATAAAACATTTTTATTTTCTTTTCTTTTCCTTCTAGTGGGATTTTTTAGCAGAGCATCCCCCACTCCCAGCTCTCATGGAAGTCAGCTCATGTTGGGAGTTAATGTTTCGTTAATACATAGGTTTTTTGTTAATTTATTTCACTTTATTTTACTTTTCCATATTTCTCCTCAGTCACCAATTATCTTGCTCCCAAAGGGATTATTACAATTCTCCCTGTGACTTTTTTTAGCCTTGGTGCCTTCCATAAGCCACAGGTGATGCTCATGCCACAATAATGTGTTATTAAATAATATTAAATTATTTAAAAATACGTAAAATTATTTCAAATACATTAAATATTATTGAACAGTATAAAATATTATTAGATCCTATTAAATATTCTGCAAAGCCACACGCACAAATATTTAGGAGCTGTGAAATGCCTCCACCACCCAGCTGGGACGCTACACTGGGTACCAGTGGGCTGAGTCCTGCTGGGAAGACGGTGGGAAAAGCTCTGGAAAACAGGGAGAAAACTGGGGAGAAATTGGGCTATTCTGGAGTTTCCCAGACCACTACTGGTGGAGAGAAGAGAGAGGCAGCTGTGGAGTGTGGTGAGAGCGTGTGGGCACATGGTGGGAGGAGAAGAGGGAGATGGGGCTGTGCAAGGAGTGAGCACGGAGAGCGCGCGGGAGGGCGGACAGGAAAAGTGTGCAAGGGAGCAAGGGAACATCCCTGGGGAGATGAACGGGATATGAAGTGTGCAAGGGAGGGAGCAGGGAGTGAGCAGGGAAGGAGAACAGGAGCTGGATGTGTGCAGGGAAGCGCGGGCAGCGAGCAGGGAAGCGAGTGCAGGAGGACGGCCGGGAGCCCGAGGTGTGCGTGAGAGCTGGGAGCACCTTGCCACTGATCAAAATCCCCTTAGATTTGCTGAAATTCACTTTTTCCACTTAATAATAAAAAAAAAAACCTTAATCATATATTATATTTAAATATACGGTTATAAATATTACACATAGAACTATGTATTTACATTATCTTATATATAGTATATATTACCTATATGTTTATATTACTATTTAGTATTATATTACTATTATAAATATGATATAGAATTAATAGTTTATTTTTATACATACACACTATATAACTGTTATCTATATTATTACATAAAACAAATATACAGGGATAACATAGCTTACCCTATATGTAATATATACTGTATTACATATAATAGATATATTCCATACAGTCTGTATTATATTTTATATTCTATATTATCTATTACCATAATTCTCACACATATTAATTATACCATAAAGTTATGATAAATTAGATATGTTATATCTATTATAATCTACAGTACATCACATATTTATTATATCATAATTTAAATTACATACTAACACTATATATTTTATATTATATATTGTATATTTTAATATTATATTTTATCTATTATCTAGTATCTATATTATATACTATATATTATATTACATATATCACAATAGATATTATATTCTACATTGCATATCATCTCATGTAATTCTCTAAATACATGCACAATATGCAATTTATGGAAAACCCGTGGTTCAGCCCCTACTTCATATCAAATACATGTATTTAAAGTCCCAACCCACAGTTCAGCCCCTAAAGAAACCCTGTGAAAGAAAAAATCCAAAACCTGAAGGATCACTTCCCATTGGAGAGAAATGTGGAATATAACACGGCAGATGGAATACATCTCCATTCTGGATCTCAAGTGAGATATATTGAGAAATAACAGGATTTGAGGTATTTGGGAATATCTCATTTACAAGGATCTATTCTAGTCCATTCTATTCTATTTAATCCAAAGTGAATTTGCTCAGAGATTCCCATGGAGGTTGGCAGAAATAGGAATCTTTAGGAGAAAAACCAACACCTTGACATAGAGATGCACAACTTGGGAGTGATTGGGACTTTCCAGAACTGGCAAGAATTTCCTTCCTGAATTTCCTGAATTCATTTTCCTGAATTTTCTGATTCTGCAGGATTCTGCTATCCTGGCATTGTGGCTCTTTGAAGAAAATCCAATTTATTCTTCAATAAATCCACTTTCGCTGCAACACTCCAAGACCCCAGTGATGATTTTGGGGTTTTAGAGCCTCAAAATCCCACTCTGCCTTTTCCTGATCAACGAACCCCAGGTAAGCCAAAACCCTCTGGAATTTGGTGCTTAACACCAGAAATCCACCTATTTCTTGATGAATGAGCATCCCAAAGTGCGACCACAAAGGGGTTGCAGGGAGCAACTCCTCTAAATTTTTGGGGGATGGAAAAGCATTTTCAGGGTTGCAAGAATTAATTAATTTGCCAAAGCAGTGTTTGCATCCCGCATTCCCAGTGGGAATTTTTCAGTAGCCAAGTGGAAAGGTTTATTTAGCCGGGAGCGGCGCTGGCTTCACAAACATTTCCCCTTATCCAGCAGGGAGAACCTCACCAACCGAAAGGAGATTTAATTAGTGAAAATCTCGTTAGGCAAACGAAATTATCCGTAAGACAATCCTGCTCTGGACAGGGGGGTGATTAACCAGAGCCATTAATCGAGAGCGGAGCTCCAACAGGCAGCTCTGCTCCAGGATGGGGGGGCTGTGGTAGGACACCACACCCCCGCCCCCACCCCCTTTGTGCTTGCCGAAAAGCCCTTGAGCATCTCATCAGCTCACCTTGATTGCATCATGCAAATTGCAATTAGCTTTTCATTTCATCACCCCAGAAAATAGAAAAAAACCCATATTTTGGAGGCACGGGCGCAGCAACTCCCAAAATTTGAGAGGGAGCAAACTGGTACCCACCGGATGATGTGCCTGCATCCCACCACTGAGCACTGAGTGATTCAAATGGCATTTTTCAAGTTATTTTAAGATGTTTTGGTATTATTTCCAGCTCTTACACGAGGGGTTTTTGCCCTAAAGCTGCAGTGTTCTCACACTGGTCCCTAATGACACCCAGCAGCACCGTGGCCTCCACGTGCTGTAACGCCAAGGGCATTGTTCAGGCAGCTCAGAACGACAGGGAAACCTAAAAAAGCTGAGAGCACAAGCTGGGCTGCTTCAGAATTCACCAGGACTGAACCTCGGGGGTGATGACAACCAGCCAGGAGAGTGGGAAGGGACCCACTGCTCTTTTAACCTGCTGCTTCAGTAGGGTATCACAGAGCCACCTGTAAAAAGCATCGATTCAGGGCAAGAGAAGCCTTCCCTTTGCCAGGAAGTCCTGAAGGATGACTTAAAAATGGGGGAAAAAAGCCAACACCTCATAAAATTGGCGCCCAGAGAACATTCGTGGCTTTATATCTGTAATTATATTTATATATCTCTTGTTCAAGTGGAATCCCTGCAGACCTCACTTCTGCTGGGGACCTCACCCTGGGAGCATCCTCCAGCTCCAAGTCTGAGCATCCCTAAAGTGATGTTTCCCACGCCCATCAGTTCCCAAGCAATGTCTGGAGCAAAGACACAATGCCGCCATCACCACCCAAAAAATCAGGAAATCTGGGAGTTTTTTAGATGCAGGGTGAAGATGAGCTCACTGAAAACTACCCAGGGATGCATCAGGTCCCAGGCAGAGGGAGATGATGGAGCAGGGTGACGATGGATACTGAAGGAATGACCCACCTGATGTCACACAGAGTAGCAGCTAATTGAGAAATATCAATTCAATCTGAGCTGGCAGAGCCCAGTGTATGTATTCCCCATATATTAAATTCCCAAATATATTCTTCCACTATATTCCCCCGTATACCACATCTATATGCATATAAATGTATAAAACATTGTATTTCCCCATAGATACAGGGACTGTTATCTAATATTCTTCAATACATACAATATTTCCCAATATTTTCTATTCCTAAATATATTCCTCAGCATTATATACTTTGCATTCCCCTATAAATATATAAATATATGGATACTATAATATACTGTAATACACTACTAATACCATGGATATTAATACTATTATATTATTTGTGCTGCCCTGAACTTAAAAGTGATTCAGAGGCTGCAATTAATGCAATTATTTAAATCTGTTTGTAATATCCATCAATTTTTTCTACATTTTGGGCTCAACTTACTGTTGTCCAATTTCTGCCACAAATTTGCTATGAGTTTTGAGCAAAACCCACTTAATTTCTGTCAGGCAAAAAGGGTTTATCCTTTAATGATCCTTACCAGATCCTACTATTGGGGCACAAAAAAAATTTGCAAAATGTGGTTTTATTTAAAATCTGGTTTCATCAGAAGGTCAGATTTTACTGAAAAGCTCTGTTTTTAATGAAAGCTATTGATGGGCACCAGGCATGGGTAGGAATTACAGACCTTGGGCATCAGACATGCTAAAATCCATTTTTGGATGAGACAGGAGTGCCCAGCCCCGCAGCGCAGGATGTTTGACACTTTTGGAGAGGAGCCTTTTGGATGAGTTTTGGGGAATTTTCACGCTAAAGCGAGAAGGGGTCTGGAATTTGTGTGCTCTGCACGGACCTTGGCCATGAGGGTGCACTGCTGGGAGGCTTTAATTCAGGTGGCCTGTGAGCACCTCTGCTAATTAGGGTGCTCCATCAGGACCCTGGCTGACTTGGGGACCCTACAAGCATCTTTGCTAATTAGGGTGCCTGGCTGGAGTCTTTAATTTGGGTGCCCTGCAAGCATCCTTGATGACTGGGGTACCAACTCTGTCTTTGTTAATTGGGGTGCCATGCCAGGGCCTTTGCTAATTAGGGTGCTCCACAAGGAGCTTTGCTGATTTGGGCACTCTGATGAGGTCATTCATTTGGGTACCCTGCCAGGACCTTGGCTCATCTGCACACCACGAGAGCACCTTCGCTAACCCGGGTCCCATCCCACCACCTCTGCCCATTGCAGATGCCACACCAGGGTCTTTGCTGATTAGAAGGCCCTGCAATGACCTTTTCCTATTTGAGTGCCTGGTTGGGATCTTTGTTTTTTGTGCCCTGCGAGCATCTTTGCTAATTAGGGTGCCCTGTAAGGCTCTGTGCCAACCAGGGCACCATCCCATGGCCTCTGCCACTTTGGGGGCTCTGCTGAAGTCCTTCCCCAGCTGCCCTAGGGGGTCTCGTGGCACCTTTGCTCTCCAGGTCGTGAGCAGCAGGTGACACAGAGGGACACTCCAGAGCCGACATCGCCCCCGCCTCGCTCTCGGACGCTCCGTGGGCAGGCCCAGCACGGGGCAGGATGCGGCTGCAGCCACCCCTGAGCCACAGGAAGGGCTCTGCATCCCAAAATCCCACAAGGAGCAGGCGATGCACATCCCTGCAGGGTATGGGGCAGCTTGTGGGATGCCTTGCTGGCATCGGAGCATCCCCAAATCCCATCTGCAACCCCCACGCCACATTAATGGCTCGTATTTTGCTAATTGTACAAACCTAATGGGGGAAGGAGCTGGCGGGGGAAAAAAAGGGTAATGGCCATCAGGCCAGCAATAAACCAAAATTAATGGGCTGTGGGAAGAAATCATGTCCACTTAATCCCAGCTTTGGAACTCTAATAGAATCTTGGAACACCAAGGGGGGTTGCTCTATGCCGAGGTCACTCCCAGGCCGTCCCCAGGAGCCAAGCAGCCCGAGCTGCAGGACAGTTTGGGGAGGAGAGACGAAAGGGCAGGAGCATCTTCCCAGTGCCCTGGAATGTGGCAGGCAGCAGGAGAGGGAGGTAACTCCCATGGGAGAAGGCAGAGAGATGGAGAGGAATGCTGCTGAAAAACACCTTGTTGGGACTCTTCCTTCAGCAGGGGGACATCTGCTTTTTATCTCCTTTTAATATCTTTTTTCTCAATTTTCCTTTTTTTCTTTTTTCCAGTTTTCTCTTTCAATACTTTTGTATTTTATTTTTTCCAAATTGATTTTCTTTTACCAATTTCCCTTTTTCTTTTAATTTTCTTCTTATTTTTCCCCATTTTCCCTTTTGTTTTTAATCATTTTTTTCTTTTTTCTGCTTCTGCTTTATTGTTTCTATTTAACCAATTTTCCTTTCTATTCTTTTTCCATTTTCCCTTTTTTTTTTTATTTTTCTCTTTTTCCCAGTTTTTCTTTTTTGATGCTTTTACCAAGTTTCTTTTTTCTTTTTACTTCTATTTTCTTTTTTCCCCCCATTTTTTTGTTTTTCATTACCGTTTTTCTCTCTTTACTTTCTTTTTTTAACCGATTTTCTTTTTATTTTCCCATAGAAAAAGGAAAACAAATTTCCCCACCATGAAGCAGGGAAAAACCCACCCAAACCTCTAACCCAGCAACACAGGGATGCTGGTGTGGGACACCAACATGGGCGTTCCCAGTCCCTGTTTTCACTCTCTCCCATCCAACTTTTTCCCCAGCCCTGCTTCATCCCAGTAGACATTTAATTACTTTGTGATTTTTGCTTGCCCTGGAACAAAAATCCAGTGCACCAATATCCCTGTTCCTGGCAGAGAGGGATGGAGGTAAGACTCATCCCAAACATTCCCTTTGGAAATGGGAAAAAAAACCCAACCAAAAGCAGTTTTGCCCATAAATTTGGGTAGAAGCAAAGGTCACCGTTCTAGGAAAACTGGGATTAAAAGTGGATGTGGAGTATTCCTGTGAAGTTGTGCAAATACAGATGCGAGTGGACATCACCAACACTTGGAAAGATCTAAACCAGCTGTGTTTGCCAATCAAACTGCCCCACTCGGGAGCCAAAAATCCCCAGTACAACCCCAGTGAAACCCAGTGGTTTGTCCTAATGCCCCGAATCACACTGGGAGTGAGAGGCCAGCTGCTGTGCCAGCATCCCAGAGCCAGGCTCTGCTCCCAGCTCCTGTTTGGGGTGGCTCCCTCCAGTGATGCTAAACTGGAGGCTGGAGAGCTTTTTCGCATGGGAGAATCACAATTTTTTTTCTCCTGAAAATGCCAAGGGGGAATAATTATTTTTAAAATGCTCCTGTTGTTGAGGAGCCACTCAGGGCTGGGGAGGATGGGAATGATGGATCCTGCCAGGCTGGACCAGGGATGCTCCCTGTGCAGACAGTGAGCAAGGATACAGGGATCCCCCTGACTGGAGATGGGATGCTCAGGGATGCTCCAGCTCTCTGTGCACACAGTAAGCAAGGATACAGGGATCCCCCTGACTGGAGATGGGATGCTCAGGGATGCTCCAGTACTCTGTGCACACAGTAAGCAAGGATACAGGGATCCCCCTGACTGGAGATGGGATGCTCAGGGATGCTCCAGCACTCTGTGCACACAGTAAGCAAGGATACAGGGATCCCCCTGACTGGAGATGGGATGCTCAGGGATACTCCAGCTCTCTGTGCACAGGGCACCAAGCAAGGATACAGGGATCGCCCCAGGCTGGACCAGGGATGCTCAGGGATGCTCCAGCTCCCCATGCACCCAGTGCTTGGGGCACCAGGGATCACCCCAGTCTGGACCAGGGATGCTCAGGATTCTCCAGCTCCCCGTGCACCCAGAGCTTGGGGCACCAGGGATCACCCCAGGCTGGACCAGGGATGCTCAGGATTCTCCAGCTCCCTGTGCACCCAGAGCTTGGGGCACCAGGGATCATCCCAGGCTGGACCAGGGATGCTGCAGCTCCCTGTGCACAGGGAGAAAATGAGGCACCGAACACGGATATACTCAACCCCCAAATTTTCCCTGCAAGGATTCAGGTTATTCATATGGAAAACTAAAGCAGGGCTGCAGGCACGAGCTGCTTGGATGCCCTCAGAGGCGAAGCAGGAGCGAGCAGCTGCTCGTGCAAACCCAGGCAGGGTGTAAGCGAGGCTGGCCCGGCCGTGCCCGTGGCTGCCGGGGCTCAGGTTGCAGGACCCGGCCTCACCGAGGGATTGCGGGGCCGTGCCAGAACACAGCTATTTTAAGATTGGGGATATCATTTCACCAACAATTTCCCTCAGTTTCATGTGACATGGAACCAGCATCCCTAAAATAAACGGGGACTACACCCCGTCTTAAAGGGAATGGAAATAGAAATGTTAAAAGCAATAACAGGCACCCAAAGCGTCGGTGTTAATGATTTGTCTTGTTTTATTTCTAGGAAGGAGAATAAATGCACACCCGGGGCAAAAAGCACGTTGGATTTCAGCAAATATTTGGAAATCTTGTTAATTAATGGTACAGCGGACACAAAGATGCAGCTGAGATCCAGGGCTTGGGATCACAGAGGGATTTGGTGGATGTTTATATTGTATTTGGGGAGTTTTCTCATGGACATTCAAAATAAATAAATAAAACTTAGCACTTGGTCCCTGCCAGTGTCATGCTCAGGGTTCCTTACCCAGGGCAGCAGCAAAGATGTGATGCTCCACGTGCCAAAACAGCAAAAATTTGGAGGAAAATTGTTATTCACTGGGGTTTTTTTTTCCCTACTGTGCAATGAGTCAAATGGGGATTTTTTGCTGTTTCGGGCCAAAAATCTCTGATTTAGGATTATCCCCATTCTTGCAGCCATGTCACTGCTTAATTTCATTGTACATTAAAAGAACTTCTTACTGTACTATTTTATAGTATTATATATATTTCTATTAATTGTATTAATTGTAATTATTTTTATATATCTTTTACTATACTACATTATAAAACTTCACTAACATATCCCAATCTCTTCATTGAAAACTATCATTTATCAGCTGGAAAAATCATCTGCATCTCCCGTGGAAGATCAACATCACTTTTGGCAGCTAAAACTCACTCAGCAGCAAGTTTCAAATTTCTTTTAGACTCCATTGCTGCAGCCTCAGAGCACCTACCTCCGTGTTATTCTCCTTCCTCACTTGCAAAGGGAATGTAAAGTTTGAAATTCGGGTTGCAACCAAAAAAAAAAAAAAACCAGCACAGGGACAAGGAATTTTTCAGGAAAGGGAGCATCCACCAAGCTCATGCACTTTAACACTGGCAGGAGGCGCACCAGGAGCATGCACGTACATTCAAGTGGTGTTTTTCCCTGGAAATCACTATTGGGATGTTTAGTTTGCATCAGAAAAGTTATTTTCCTCTAGGAGTACATGAACAGGTTGATCACCAGCTGCACTTTGCTCACAGGGGACAAGATTCTCCTTCCTCAAAACTGTGATGTGTGCCCAGCACTCATGCTGCTCTCCTGCACAGTAATTCCCTCTTATCAATCAATTGATAATTTTCTATTATAAATCAACCAATATTTTTATTATAAATCAATAATTTTCTGTTATAATGTGATCAATCCATGACTTTCTCTTATAAATCCATCAATCAATAATTTTCTAGCATACATCAATCCATAATTTTTACTATTAATCAACCCACTATTTTCTATGATGAATCAATCAATAATTTCCCATTATAAATCAATCAACCCACGATTTTCTAACACAAACCAGACAATAAATTTTTATTACAAGCAAATCAACTCATGACTTCCTATTATAAATTGATCCATCGATAATTTTCTATTAGAACCCAATCAACCTTTGGCTTTCTAGCATAAATCAATCAATCAATCGGGTTTTATTCTGAGTCAATCTGAATGAAATTGAAATTAATTAGATCTTGGTTCAGTTGCCGCTGGCCTGAAGGCCCCCACGCCCCCCCCAGGCAGGTATTTATAGCCACCGTGTCTCATCCCCACTGCCCTCAGCCCCGGCCATTAATTAAATTAGCACAAAGAGGGGCTTGTTGAGCGCTCCAGCCTCCCGAAGTGGAGCCGGCGAACAGGAAACAAAGGGTGGAACTCTGCCTGCTCGGCTCCAGGGTGCTGGAGCAGGGCATGGGGTGCCCCCAGCCCACGGCAGCAATGCCATGGGATGGGGGAGCAGCCCCCCAGGGCAGCACTGGGATTTGGGATGGATGGGCCGAGGCAGAGCTGGGCTGGAGCAGCTGGGTGATGGGAATCTTGCTTAGGGAATTATGCAAATCCCACCTTGCAGTGGCTCTCACCCCAGCACTGCCCAGATTTACACTCAGTGCACCCAAACCAGAGGCCAGAATGCCAATTCAGCCACTTGCCAATCCCTGAGCCCTTCCCAATTTCTCCCAGCAGTGTGAGAGCACTGCTACACTGAGCCCCTCTGCAAGCACAATTAATTCTGGGTGAAAACGCTCCCAGTAATTCCTGCAGGGATAACAGCACTGGGAATTTCTCTGGCTTTTCCCCTGTTGAGCCAAATCCCTATATAAATGGTTGCAGGGAAAATAACCCCCCCGATGTCTCTACCTTGAGATAACCTTGGCCACTTGCCAGGTACTCAGCTATTAAAGATGCTACTAAATCGCTTTATTTAGTGGTTTTAGCATAAATATTCTCACCAGGACCTTCAGCTCCACTGTTTGGGGTATTAAATTTAAAAGGGAAGGAACAGGGAAAAAAACCTTTTGGAGATTGTTTAGGCAAGGAGCAATGATTTAGCACGGTACAGGGTGGGATTAAGATGGCAAAGGTCACGTTGGAAAGAAGGAAAAGCTCCCCTACAGCAAGAGGTGGCTCCTGGTATGAGGAGAAAACACTGAAATGCTCAAAAAGAGCAAAAAGCAACTTGGTGAAAAGTGACAGTTAAGACAGTGGGATTGGGGGGGTTGTATGGGGAAAATAGCAGGAATGGGGAATATGCCCATGGTGGTTCTTGGTCTGGGGGAGTCTCAGCCAGGAGCTGGAGGAGCAGCACTAGCAATGGACAAGAGTAGGTAAAAATGCATCAGAATCACTAGAATTGCACAACTAGCACCAAATCTGGGCAAGCACCCACAAATTTGTACCAGCATTGCTAAAATTGGATGAGCAACACTAGAACTGGAAAAGCATCCCTAGAACTGCATCAGCACCCCTAAAGTTGGACCAGCATCACTAAAATCACACCAGCACCCCTAAAATGAGACCAGCATCCCTAAATTTAGATCAGCATCACTACAGGTAGATGAGCATCCCTAAAATTGCAGCAGCATCCCTGAAGTTGCAGCATCATCCCTAAAACTGAAGGAGCATCACTAAAACTGCATCTATGAAAACTGCACTGGCATTCCTGAAACTGGCACCAGCATCCCTGGAGTTGGATGAGCATCACTAAAACCACACCAGCATCACCCTACAGGAAAATAACCCAGCGATACCCTTTAGTATTTAATTCATATTGTTATCTTTAATTATTTCCTATTTATTTTTTATTGGTTATTGAGCATGCATTGCTATTTAGTTTTTATTGTTTGTTTTCTATGATAGTTAAGTTTGTTCTTTACCATCCCACTGACAAAGTGCCCCCCTTCATTATTTTTGTTTTAGAGCAATTAATTAATTGTCAGACTTATGAGATCTTGGATCTGGCATCAAGATACAAAGAAACCAATTTCTGCACGTAAATGCATTAAAAGACCTTTGCAGGCATTTTATTTAAATGGGATTTTCTTGGGACTGAGCTAGAAAATAATAAGAATTTATTTCTTTTTTTTTTTAACTCCTCCAGCAAAGTTCACCTCCTCAGAACCCAGATTTTGGAGGGTGGTTTTAATAATTCAATCTAAATTCAGTGAGCAAGGTCAGGGAGGGGATGCAGGATGCAAGAGGTGGGATGGAGGGCATGGAATGCAGGATGGTCTGGAGGGGAGACCTCCACCCACCATCCCTGAGCCAATTATTTATAATTCTTTATTATGAGCTGATGAAGGGGATAATAAAATACAAGACCTGGAGAGGGCTCAGCTCATCATCCTCACTCACCGGGAGCCTTCCCTTTGGAAAGAGGCAGCAGGAAGAGAGTGGAAATAGGGTAAAAATAGAAAATAGGGGAAAAAGGAGAAAAATCAAGCAGGCAAAAGACTTTTTTTTCTGGGATAGCATCAAAATCTCCACCCAGGCTCCCAGCTGTCCTCAGCACCAGCACCGGCAACAGGCAGCGGCATTCGGATGGAGAAATTAGCAGCTTGGAACAATAAATTCCCTTTTAAATTTACTGCTCAGGAGCATTAAAAATGTCTAAAGTGGTTTACATCCACCATCACCGTGGGAATTCGCCCAGGGATCCAGGAGCTGGTAATTGCTATTCTCAAACTTGCCTTGGAAGCTTCAAGTAGTGTTTAAAAAAAAAAACATTTTAAGGGCTTTATAAAGCCATAAAGTGCCCTCGACGTACCTGGGAGTGATGGAGCTGGGAGAGGCTGGTCCTGCTCCGCCAAATAATCCTGGGAATAACACACTGCTCATCTGGTAATGGCAAAGAAAACTGCTACAATTCCATTTTGTCTTTTTTTTTTCAATGATTTGGCCAAGTTTTGCCTCACTGCTGGGCTGGGGGCAGAGCCTGTGGCATCGGGGGGACCCCAGAGAGCCTGGGCTGGGGAAGGTTGGGTTTGATGCTTGGACAGGGCTGGGCTGCCAAAAACGATGGGTGAAAAAGGGGGGAAAAAGCGGGAAGAAAGAGGGCAAAAAGGAAAAATAATAAAGGGAAAAAATAAAAGTTAAAAAAAAAAGAAGATGAAAAAGGGAAAGGGAAAAAGAGGAAAAGCCGAAAAGAAAATAAAAAAGGGCAGAAAAGAGAAAATGGGGAAAAAATAGGAGTGAGAAAGAAAGAAAAACAGAGGGGAAAAGGGAAAAATCATTCCTCTTTTTTTAGGGGGGGAAAGAGAGGAAAAAAATGGAAAACAAAGAAAAAAGGGGAAAAGAAAAAATTTTAAAAAGGAGAAGAAGAAAAAAAAGGAAAAGGGGAAAAGAAAACAGAAAAAGGAAAAGATTAAAAAAAGAAAGCAAAAAGGGAAGAAAAGAAAATAAAGGGGGAAACAAAAAAGGAAATAAGGAAAAAGGGAAAAGAAGGTGAAAAAATGGGGAAAAAGAAGACAAAGGAAAATATAAAAAAAAAACTAAAGGAGGAAAGGTAGAAAAGGGGGCAAATGAGAAAAAGGTAGGAGGGAGGAAGGGGGGAAAGGAGGAAAATCAGGGAAAAAAGGGGGAAAAGGAAAACAAAATCAGCTTTTCCTGACTTGGAAAAAATTCCAAGGGGTTCAAGCTCTAACCCAGGACTGAAGAAGCTCCCAGCTCCTGTGGAGGCTGAGGTTGCTCCTGCTCCCTCCTGGGCGTGACGGGATTTTCCCACTCGAAACCCTGCTCCCAAACACATCCTTAACAAAATACGAAATGGGGGAAAAAATAAAATAGAAGCTTCCCATAATTGGTCCAAAATCGGGATTATTTTTAATTGGCTTTCTGAGATTTCTGGCAGGGATCCAGGCAGCCAACACAGCCAGGGAAGGGAAAGCCTGGCCAAAAACTGTGGGTTCAGTTATAAAATTTTTCATAGTTTTTGTAACACCTTGTTAAAGCCGAAAGCTCCGGACTGAACATTAGTGGAGAATGTTTTTCCCCTCGACACAAGCTGGGTTTCACTTTCTCCTCCACCTGCACCAAAATAATCTGGTTTTTGGGGAGCATCAGCGGTGCTACATACCTAAACCTGCGGGTTCATGGCCTTTTGGTGAGGCTACCTGGATATTGGGGATTTTCCTGCCTGGATTATACTTGGCATGGGAGGGATGGGACAGGTGGCACAGGATGCTGGAAGGTGGGGGAAGCATGGCCTGGAAAATGAAAGTCAAGGTGAAAAAATCAAATAGTGATAAAGCAGAAAAAACGAAAGGTTTTTAATTTAAAATAAAAAATAAGCAAAAAATAAAACTAAACCAGATAATCTAAAATTAAAATAAAATAATCCAAAAATATTGAATATGAAATAACATGAAATGAAAATTAAATTTAAAAAAATAAAAGTAAGCAATAAGTAAACAACAATTTTTAAAGATTGTAGACATGGTGCTTTGGGAAGTGGTTTAGGGGCCGATTTCAGAGCTGGACCCAACGGTCTTGAACGGTCTTTTGCAACCCAACTATTTAACAGACACCAATTAACCAGAGCTGGGAGTACCCAGGGTTTGTGTTCCTGTTTGGAAGAGGAAAAGCCAAAAAAATAGGATCTAATCAAGCAGTTGGGAAGCGCTGAGGCCAAATTCCCGTCTTATTTATACAGCTGCAAACCACAGCTGGGCAAAGGCAACCTCATCCCGCTGGGATCACGGCTCCATCCCACCAGGGTCACGGCTCCATCCCATCCCACCAGGGCTGGTTTTCCCATGGGGATTACCTGCAGCACCACCTCGGTCCTTCCAAGGCTGGAGGCAGGGATAAACCCGAGTTTAAATTTAATTGAGGATTAATTCCCATCCTTCCGGATTATTATTTGGAGCCAGCATCTTAATGATCTGACTAATGATGCTGGGAATTAATTTATTTTTGGGCTAATTAGAGGGCATTTGTTAACACCCTCTTTGGTGGTGGCGAAAATTATTTGGGAATCAAGTTATTCGACAGTGCATGGGATATTAAATCCAACTGGGAATTGCCTGGATCAAGGAAATTATCCCACTAACACCCCAAAAAAACAGCTTTCCACAAGCTGGAGTGAAATAAGGATGGGGAATAACTGGGGACAGGATGGACAGCAGTGGCCATGGCCTCAAATAAAGATGACACTGATGCTCCATCTGGCTTTCCCACCCGGACTGCAGATGCCAGATCTCCCTCAATTTATCCCTAACTGTGGCAAAAGTTTCCTCCCGACTTTAGGAAGCATGGGATGTTGCTCCTTGCATCTCTCTCATCGACTCCCAGCTGCCCCATCCCATCGCTCTGACCCATTTTGCTGATTACTTCAAGCCAGAGCAGCTCCCAGGAATATCAATTCTGCCAAATTGGGGTGTCCCAGCATCCCAGGTTAATTTTCTCCATGTCTACAGGAAATATCCCAAGAATCCATCGCACAAACCCGAGCAGGATGCGGATGGTACCCGGAGGTGCAGTCCAGCCCTGCATCCCTGGGTGACGGATGGATGGGTGAAGGATGCTCTTCCCAGCAGGACCAACACAATATTTAAGTTTTGCAGGAGGACAAAAAACCCCATTATCGCCCAGAGACTTAGAGATGCTGTCCATCAACTCGGAAAAAAAGACAACAAGTAATTCAGAAGTTCAATGGAAAAGCCAAAATCACCCAAAATCCAAAGCTGCCCCATGAGGGTCTCATTTTATCCTTGAGTTGGAAAAACAGTTATTCCTGATGTGCCAGCAGGGTAAAAAACTCTTCTCCCAAAACAACTTCATGCATTTAATCCAAAAGAGGAGATTTCCTTTAAAAAAAAACACCTTAGGAAAGAAAAGGAGATTTCCTTAAAAAAAAATGGTAGCTTCCTTTAAAAAAAACCACTATTTCCTAAAAAAAAAAAAGTTTCCCTTTAAAAAGGAGTAACTTTTAAAAAAAGGCAATTTCCTCAAAGAAAGGGAGATTCCCATTAAAAATGAAATTTCCTTTATTTCCCCCTCCCAAAAACAACGGAGGGAAAATGGAATATGTTCCTGCAAGCTCAGTGGGGAAGCTCAGCATCACTTCTCTCTGCTTTTTCCCTCACTCCACGATATCAGGGAGCACTTAATGTTTTATATATAAATATGTATCTAATGTTCTACAGATCTCAGGTTAAAATGAAGGGGCTTATGGAACCCCCCAGTGCCAGCTTTGCGGGGCAAGGGCTGCAAAGTGCCTTAGAAAGCCCAATTTTGGGATGCTAAGGAACATGGCATCTCCTCTTCCTGACACCGCCAGCTCCCCTATTAACCTCTCCTGTAATTAGCCTCAAGCAATTAACTTTTGCTCCTAACGAAGGAATCTCAGTGCAGGGAGTTAAATAAAATAGGAGGGAGGAGGGGAAAAAAAAAGGGGGAATCCTGATCCCATCATCTGTGTGCTCCATATGGCTTGAACCCAAAATAAGGTGCTATTTTTTCACCTAAATCACCCAAAATCCAACTGATTCATCCAAACCCCTCCCTCCCGTCCACGTGAGGCTGGAAACAGCCCCTGAAACATCGGACCCCAAAGGTTTTGGGGTGGTTTTCTTCAGGGAGCACCCACTTTTCCGCAACGGGATGATGCCAGCCACGCCGAGTCAGCACTTTTGGATGCATGATGTCCAAAAGTTTCACCAAAGCCAGGTCCACTGAGCCACACACTGCTTTTCCCCACTCCAACCCCAAAACCTTTGAGGATTTGAAGGCAAAATAAGTTGAAAAAAGCCAAATTAAGCCGTTTCCTCTCCTATTTTCTGCTTCTCCCCGGCAGACAGCTGTCCCGCATCCCAGCCAAAAATAATCCATCCCCCCCCTTTCCTCAATCTAATCTCCCCGGCTGGGAGTTTGAAAATATCCTGCCGGGTTTAGGGTTTCCCGTTACCCGGTGGGCGGCGAGATAGTGGGAAAAAAGATCCTTGGGAGCGAGAAAAACCGGGAAGAGCCCAAACAAAGAGCCGGAGCCCAAGTTGAGCTTCAACACCTGGTGAGGACTGGGATGAAGTGGAGGGACACCCCAAACCCTCGGCAAAACTTCCCGAGTTGCACAATGCCACCGGCGGAGCCACCCTCCTACAGACGGAAATGCAATAAAAAATTCAAGGATAAATTTAAAGTAATAATAATAATAATTATTATTATTATTATTACTATTAAGAAGCCCTCCCTGCATTGCTGCAGAGCCACTAAAAGGGATTTCTGGAGTATTCATCCAACCTTGTGGGATGGGGGGAGGAGAGGGGGGCTGCCAGGGCGTCCCGTGGAGTGTTCCAGGGGAAAGGGGGTGCCATGGGGGAAATGGGGTGCGCCAGGAGAAGGCGGTACCCGGGGGATAGCGGGGGCACGGAGGGGTTTGCCCCAGCAGAGGCGGCGGGATGCGGCGCGCCTGCCAGGGCCACGCTCCGGCACTGGCGTCCAGCCCGCATGAGGCCCTGCGAGGTGGCACCGAGCCCCCCCCGACCCCAGTGGGCGCCCTGGGGGTACTGGGAGGGCACCCCGAGCTAACCGGGTGCTTTGCAAAGCTGGGAGGCTGCAGATAAAGCGCCCCCCCCCCCAGCACCCGCTGCAGCCCCCCACCCCGGCTGCACGGGGGGCAACTTCCCAGCTCCCAAATGCCAGGAGCTGGGGGGCCACAGCCCTTCCCGGGGCTGGGACAGGCTGGGGGGGCTGCTATCCCCTCTCCGGGGGAGCCGTGGCCAGCTGCGGGGGGCTGCCATCCCTGCGAGAGGGCTGAGGCAGCCGGGGGGGATCGCGACTGGTAAGGGGGGGCTGCAGCCCCCAGGGAGGGCACCACGAGCGGCTGGAGGGGCCGGAGCAGCCCCGCGGTGGGAGCACTCCAAGGGCTCGGCAGTCTGCAGCCGGTGCTCCGTGACTGCAGCGAGCCTGGGGGGCTGCGGCCCCGGGGGGGGCACGGGAACCGGTGGGGCAGGGGGGATCTGTGGCCGGCTGGGGGGGTCTGCAAGCGGCCGGAGGTCGCAGCCCCCCTAAAAGCACTGCGAGCGGGCAGCGGGGGCTGCAACCGCGGGAGGAGACCGTGGGGTACGACCCCCCCCAAAAACACCGCGACGCTCCCGGAGGCTTCTGCAACCGGGCACAGCAACTTGTTTAGGGGGGCCGCAGCCTTTGAGGGGTCTGTGAGCGGCTGGGGGGGTGCGCAACCTGCAGATCACCGGACACCCCCCCGGGATGGCTGCAGCCGGCCGGGGGATGGGGAGGAGGGGGCGCACCCCGCCCCAATCGCCGCATCCCCCCAAAATTATCGCGGCCGGCCGAGGGGGTCACGGCGGAGAACCGCAGTGGCACAGCCGGCCGCAGGTCAGCCCGCAGGGGGAACCGGACACCGGGGACGGACACCCGCGCTGCCCCGGCCCCGCAGCGCCGGGGAGACGGCGGGAACGGCAAGTTACTTCCCACACCGGAGGGGATGGGGGGTGGGGGGGTGTCCCCGCCGTCGCCGCACGTGCCCCGCCGCCCGCGCCGCTTTGTCCGCCGGGCTCCGCGGCTCCGCCCGCCCCCGCGCGGCGGCCCCGCCGTGAGTGACAGCCCTACCTGCCCGCCAATCTTCATCACACCGACACCGGCCTGACAGCGCGGCCGCCGCTCGCCGCCCGCCCGCCCGCCCGGCCCCGCCGCGCCGCCGCCGACACGCCCCGCCCACCGCCCGCGGGGACACGCCCCCGACGCCAAACCGCGCCCCCTGAGCACACCCCGCTCGCCGGGCCACGCCCCCGGCCACGCCCCCTGGCCGCTCCCCCTCAGCGCCCCCTGCTGGCCGGCGCTCGCTCCCCCGGCCTGCGCCCCCCGCCCCCTCCCCAAAACGCAGCCCCTCCCCCCCCGCCTCCGGACCCCCCTCATGTCCCCCGGACATCGCTGCCTCTGCCCCTGGTCTCCTCATCCAGCGGGCGCCTGCACCACGCAGCCAGACTCCCCCCACCACATCTGCCTCCCCAGCAGCATCTGTCCCCCACCTTACTGCCCAAATTCGCTGCCCCGCAACCATATTACCCCCCCCAACACATATTTCCTCTCCAGCAGCATCTGCTCACCCCCTATTTCCACCACACACCCCCCTTGAATGCTTTTGCCGTCCCAGACAGATTCAGAGCCAGCCTCGGTGGCCTCGGACTCCCCTGACTCCAACCCCGGAGTGCCTCCACATCAAGGACCCCAGGGGGGGTTACCAAACCCGTCCACCCCCCAGCACGACCGTGAAATTTAGGGTAGCCCGTGAAATCCCACTCCAAACGCCTCCTGTGTTATTGTCCCCCAGGCAAAACACTCTTATTTTGGAAGTATCTATTAATTATTGCTAATTTGGGGGAAGGGGGCTTCTGATCAAGCGCCCCCTACCCAAATTTTGGTCCTCATGAGACACCAACTGCCCTTCTCTTCCACAAAGACCTGAAGAAGAGGTTTTCCTGGAATCACTTTCACTGGGAGCACTGGGTCCTATAGCCAGATTTTCCCACATTTTATCGCAAAAGCCACAGGGATGGATTTTTCTGGATCAGTCTGGCCACAGTTTTTTTCTCCCAGTTTTCCAACCCTTTCCCTAATGAAAAATGCCATCAAGAATGGATTTAACGAGAAACGCTGAATTTCTGCCCATTTTCTAAGGATCTTGGGTAGTGGATGGAGTCACTCAAAACAGCCCCAGAATTCCTTTGGAATAGGTCAAGTTTAATGGGTTAGGGAATCGGTTAAAATTGGCTCCAAAGAGCTACAGAAGGATGTATGAGCCAGCAGCACTAAATGTGTGTAAGGGATGGCCAAGGGGTCAGGGATGCAATGGGAAATATGGTAAAACAAATTAAATTTAAGGCCAGGAACCCAAAACACACTAATTTTTCCTCTTCAGTTTTCCAGAACAAATGGCCACTTGCAAATCAGCATTCCTAAAATCCCTCCTTCCAGTTTACCCCAAAAGTAAGTCCCTCCAGAAAATATTTGCTCCCCTGTTTGTACTTCCTATTGGGAGCAGGCTCTAACATACACTGGTGTCCTTTGGGTTGGCCAATGAAGAGCAACAGAAAATAGATGGCTCCCGCTTGGAATCCTTCAATAAAATAGCAGAGAGATGCAGTGGGTGGTTGGGATGAATCCCACCCACCCCCCTCCAAAAGAAAAAATCACTGCATTGCATCACTGGGAAAACCAGCGGGAACTCAGAGCATGCCCCCAGTCCTTTGGAGATGTTGGAATGATTTACAGGAATTTCTTGCCTTGTAAATCAGCCGACGGGACGTTTTCCCCCTCCCTTATTACTATTCCACAGAAGCGAGCAAAGATGAGGAGCCATAAAGCTGTCGCCGGTTGTTTCAACCAGCTGGGGATGCCAGACAGAAAATATTTCGGGTTTTGCAGAAACTGGAGCATTGGAAAGGAAGAGAGAAGGGGAGGCAGATGGAAAACCCATCATCGTGATATCAAAGGACCACTGGATCATCCACACTTGGCATCTCATCTTTCTCGCATCTCATCTTGGAAAACAGGGATGTAAAAGGGCAGGCACATGTGGGGCATATTTTAAGCTACATCATTGCCAAAAATATCCAAGTGCTCAAAATTTTAGGGTTCTCACGGTGCAGGGATATTTCTTCTGGAGCCAGCAGCAACAAGCTCCTCACATTCGCTCCTCAAGCATCCCAAGTTCATTCCTCAAGCATCCCACATTTGATCCTTGAATATCCCACATTCGCTCCTTGAGCATCCCTCATTTATCTTCCCCAATTTGTTACCAATCACCAAAGCAATTCCTCCACTCGTTTTGGAATCTCACTTTTAAACTCCAGGGAAAGTATCCAGGCCCAGATTTTTCCTTCACAAAGGCAAAAGCTGCTTCTTCCCTGGAGAGTTTTTCCTGAGGTTAATTATCGTCCCTGGTTAAAAAAATACATTTCCCAGTTGGATTGGCCACTTCATCAACCAGCCATGGGACCTTCTTGGAATTTTTTTGGTGATCAATGATAATTCTCCCAGTTCTTTTCCCCACAAAAAAGCATCTTTCTGCTGCAACAGGTCATCACTGAGGGATTTTTTTGGTCAGGTCTCATCCCTCTGCTTGGACGGAGGGTGCTTGGCTGCATCCCTGCTGAGAGGAGTTTGGTACCAACTCACTTCTTCCCACCCTGGACTGCTCTACAGTGACTGCAGCTGAAAGGAATGTCCAAACCCCAAAACCAGGAAACCCTCCTTTAGACACCTTTTTCCATCCCTATCCCAATCCAGACTGCTGGAAAACCTCCCTGAAATTAAACTCCCTCCACTCATAATTCCCCCAAATTCTGGGGGTCATGCCATTTCCATGCCCCAGACTGGAGCTTGGGCACCTCAGGGAGACTTTTTTGCACATGTGAAGTCAGTGTTGTAAATATATAATTGCCACAAACTCAGTGGCACTTATTCCAGAGGACATGGACGGGTCCTTTCCAAAAGAGACGAGTACTCAGAGCAGGTTTGATAAAATATTAAACATTTGGCAAGAGCAGCGACATACATAACCAGCAATATTTACATTTTTACATAACGGGCTTCAGGAGAAAACAAATTACATAAAATATAGAGGTTTAGTCTCCGTCATTTGACTGCTCCTCCATAAATAATTCAATTCTCTTTCCAAGATTGTATTATTGCTCGTGTCGGATTTCTCTAAGAAAACTGTGACGGGATTCTCGGCAAGATGCATAAGAGCAAAACCGAGTAAATTATTCAACAATAGATGTTGAGAAACAAGACAGGGTTTTGGGACACGGCCTTGCGGCTGAGCCTGGCTTAAGCACTGCAGCAGGTTCCCTCCCAAAATGCTTCCAGGGAGGGTGTCTGACCCCCTGAGGAGTTAAAAGATGCTAAAAAGGAAACCCTAAAGACAATTTAGGACTTGTTTCAGGTAGGGTGTTTCTCCAAACTGTCCCAGCTCAGGCAGTGGTACCCACCAGCCCCTCTGGCTCGGGCACCACACCTGGATCTGGCGATGATGCGTAACACAAATCACTCATTTAAATTTGTGTTGGATTTTTTAGGAGATATTTCAGGACATTAATATTTTCCTACACCTTTCTGGACCCTCTCCAGTAATGAGTTTCAAGAAGTGAGAAAAAAATTCAGCATCAACCAATGCAGCCTTAAAAGCGACATAGGGACCTTCCACGTGGACAGTTGTCTGTCCAAACCCAACAATGCTTGTACCAAACGTGGGATGAAATTAAAGGATTCCCCACATTTTAACTATCTAGCTTATGGAAGATTTGTATATCTTGATTTCCCTCCATTTTTGGTACTTCACATACTCAGAGGACAACTCCTTTTTTTACCTGTGCACATGATTTTCCTGGGAATAATGATAGTCAACCCCAAAAGATTTACGACACCAAGACAACAATGTCATTTTTGAAGCCACCGTGCATTTTAAACAATCTCAGACACACATACCAGCATGTAATTTCACAAGAACTGGTAGATAAATACATGGGAGAATATAATTAAGGGGTTTATCAATAATCCATAGGGACAAGGAGGATATATTAAGAATAAGTGATCAATGCCAGGATGGCTCTCTATTCCCAGAGGTTTTCCTATGCAAGATTAAATAAGATTCAGTTTATTTCTTGTGAGAGACTGATGGATTGATAATAAAGAAAGCTAAAGCCAAAACAAAGGATTTTTCCCTGTTGATGCCTCCACCATGGAGCTGGGATCAAGTGGGAAAACATCTAAAAAAATGGGATTTCTCCTCTCCCTACACAGGCTGAGTGGAGGTTAATGCTGGCTTGTTGAGCCAGAAAGCATTTTGGGGTCCTTCCAGAGGGCAAATGATGGATAAATGGCAGGTTATATATATTTTGATTAGAAAATCCCTGCTGCCAACTTACTCCTCTTAAATGTTTAATTTCAAGGCATAATAAGTCTGCGGCTGGTTTTTGCTGCTTCTTCAGGCTCTCCTGTGCAAAGTTACTGAAAGCATCTGACTGACTGATCCTTTCCCAAGCATTTCCAGGGATAAATAAATTTAAAAAAGAAGGCTCTGGATGTTTAAAGTGACTTACCTCCAGCATCTGGACAAGCTTTGAAGTCTATTTTCCAGAAGCAAGATCAGCTGATTAAGGTAGAGATGGGCTGGAGGGATACCCATGGGGGGAAACAAAAATCATAAATAATTGTTAAACTACACCTTGTACAACTACTGTAAAAACAAAACCAGGGCTGGTTAATGGGCTGAGCCCCCCTCCAATTTATGTTTCTGCAGTAGTTGGATACCAGACAGTCGACAAACGCAACGTGAATCCTGCCCTTTTAAAATTTTGATTCCACCTGAGATGTTTCTTCACCTTGGCTGGGCTTTGGCATTCATTGCCCATCCTCTTTCCGGTTCAGCCCATGATGGGAGATCAACCTTCACCCGCAGCATCTCCTCACCGAGCTCTGCCAGCGCCAGCCGCCGGCACCAGCCTGGCTGCCGAGGAGCTGGTGAAGGGAGAAGCGGAGAGATGGTCACAACTCTTTAAAGATGCAAATTGAGAAGCAGCCATCATAACAAGAGAGCTCTGCTAATTCTCTTACGAGTATGCAGATTTCAACGCTGACTTTTCCTAGGCTTATTTGTTTTATTTAGCAATAAATTTAATACCAGCTCCCTGAAGCAAAGAGACAGATGGACTATAAACTTTGAATTTTGAGTAGTTTTACTTCCTTAGGTTCATGTCATCTTTGATGTCTTCTGAAATTACATCTTGGAAAGTTCTCAGGGATTGAATTCTGTTTTTTTACAGCCCTCAAAGCCATTTGATTAGCCGCCTTTTAATTTTTTTTCTTGTGCGGGTTACCTGAAGGATCTTAAATACCATCTCAGTGATTCATATCCTTGGCTGCCAGAGTTGTCTCGGGGAGTTGCCAGTGGAGCTGCGAAAACCAAAGCACCCCATAATATCTTCTCTGCAGGAAAGGAAAACAAAATGAGTTTTATGCATCCTTTGGGATGGAAAGCTCCTGAGAGCTGAGACTAAAACCCCTGGGCTGAAATGTTATGGTGCCCTAGCAGAACACAGGGCAACTGGTGTGGGGTTTTGGAATGACCACAAAGTCGTAACGCATCAGGAAGGATTCATCTCCTTTTTTCTCTTTTTTGCCAATGTCGTGGTTTGGAGTGTCTGGGAATTGTAGTTGAAAAAGGCTGTATCTGCCAGGAAGTGATTCTTTGCAAAGAGGTGCTTACAGCTTCCTCTAGACCCAACAGAACCAATCAACTGGCAAGGTTGAATATTGGCAACTTTTCTAAACCACTTAGAGAGCTTGACACGCCTCTGTGAGCCACATTTTAAGAAGGATCAGAGCCCGGGAAGCCCTCTCTTGCTTCCGGTGGCCAAACAGGTAACTGGTGGGGGGTGGCCGGGCCAGGCTGGGCTCTGCTGGCCGGGCCTGGCCCGGGTTGGCCGGGGGGTGGCTTGGCTGAGATTGCAGTCACCTCAACTTGCCAGACGCCCCTCCCAGAGGCCAAGGATGGCCCTCACCTTACCCCCAGAGCAGCTGAAATTCCCCTGAGACTGCCGTCCGGCAGGATCACGTGGCCAAGAGATAAGCGAATTCCAAGCTCCAGCTGCAAGGCCCGGGGGAGATTAACTCTTCTAGTGCTGTTAAGATTTTTTCCAGACCAGATGAAGCCTGCAGAGACTAATCATCTCCCCGATCAGATGGAGAGAGGAAAGTGAAGGCTTGTGAAGGAAACACTATAAAGATGCCCAAGTCATTGAGGAAGAAAAACCTGAGACCTCAAGGGAGGAGACGCTTTAATCCTAGAAGCTGAAATTCTGTTGGAAAAAACCATGGTGATGGACTATGATATATTAGACTACCCATTGTAATTTCTTGAAAGCATTGGGGGAGGTTGGAGCGTTCAAACTGCAACTGTGAGCAAAAGTGCTTGTACTAGAACAAGCAAACGCTGAAGTAGCTTTAACTTGCTGTGAGCAACAGTTCCTGTGCTGCAATAAGTACATGCTGAAGTAGCTGTGATTTGATGAGAGATTTGAGCAGAGATCCTACGAGAGAAAAGGGAGCTCTGTTCCTAGACCATGTGGATACTCCCAGAGAGGGTCCTTACGCCTTTCAGGCACTTTGATAAGTGAAGAAAACTTCTGTTTCTGAACAGCTCATCCTTAAAAATGTACCCCCTTGGCTAAAGAAACCCTCGAAGCAGCTGTGGGGAAAGCTGTAGTCGGGGGATGGGACTTTCACATGCAAGCAGAAAACCATTCCGGGCGGCTGCTTTTGCTGTGACACTGAAGCTGCACGAGATTGTTTCATGTGGAGATGTTTCCATGGTTTTGACCAAGAGAGACTCCTCTCCTTAAGTGAACTGAAAACCAGAAATTATTATATAGGTGGTGAACTGACTAGAATCCTCAAGGGTTGTGTTTTTCTTTTACATTAGTGGTAGAAGGGAGCAGAGGTGGGGGAGAGAGGTGTTCTGAAGGTTTAGTCTGACTTTCTTTTCCCTCTTTTAACTCTGTTAATAAACTTGTTTATATTCTTTAAGTTTTTGTGCCTGCTTTGCTTTTCCTCCTAATGCTTATCTCACAGAAGGGACATCAGGGGGCTACTGCCCGAGTTAACCCTTAAACCACTACACAAATTGGTGTTTCGGCCCGGTTACCAAACTCAACCCGCTACAGCCAACCACCAGCAATTAAAAAATTTGTTTGGAAATGAGGAGAAACACCTGAGAAGTTGGTGCAGCCCAGGGGAGTCCCTGAGAGGAGGGTGGTCTCCATCCTTCAGTTGCCCACAGGTGGTGATGAAGCCATGAGTTGATTGAACACCGTGATGGTCGGATACACAACAACATCCAACAACCAACAGCCCTGAGGTATGTGGAAATCCAGAATTTAATTTGGAGATATAAAAAACACATCCCTTGTGCCCAGGAGTCGGGGAGAGGTGAGCTTAAGGGTAACACTGCAACTTTTGAAGTAAACTCCCAGGAG
Source organism: Monarcha castaneiventris obscurior (assembly GCA_026261815.1). Taxonomy (NCBI): domain Eukaryota; kingdom Metazoa; phylum Chordata; class Aves; order Passeriformes; family Monarchidae; genus Monarcha; species Monarcha castaneiventris. The sequence goes on from JAMPIT010000114.1 coordinate 5,108,220, forward strand.
CCACACGGTGCTTCCATCTAGCAGATCTAGGCCCAGCCGGGTCCCATCACGACTAATTTCCCTGCCGTCGCACACAAACAGGGAAGGAAATTAAATTTTTTTTAACAAACAACAACAAAAAAACCCCACATCATTTCCAAGCTGCCGCCCGGGAAACAGCGGAAAAAAAATCGATATATGTCAAATAAAAAAGGGCGAGAACAAAGGTGTTGCAAGGAGCCAAGAATAAAACCTGAATGAAAACTGCAAACAGGCTTGATTGCCAAAAAAACCCACCTGCCTGAAAGTCCTGGGGATCTCTGCAGAAAATTTGGGCCAATTCAGCAGTTGTTGGTTGCTTCCAGTCACCCAACATCCCACCATGGGCAGATGCTGCCATCGCTCAACCCTTTCCAGTTTTGAGACATTATTGTGCTCAATTACGATGGATGAACGTATTATGGGCACATTAAAGTCTAATGAGTGGCCAGTGATTAATGACATTATGAAGAATACCAAAAGAACTAATGGTGATGAGCCACTTAAAATGAAGTGTTGTGGGTTTCATTCTCAATGGCTCCTTGGTTTCTCACCTGGAAGCTCTTGGGTTGGAAGGAAAAAGAGATTGACACAGGTGGAGGCACAAGGTTTCCAAGTGATGATGCAAGGAGGACCCATATGGGTACTCTTTAAAGATAAAATTGGTGGGAAATAGCACTTCTTGGGGAAATGTATGGCAAAAGGAAGTTTCTTGGAAAAACATTTGACTCTGAGCTTTAGAGCCTTTGGGAATGCCATTATAAAAGCCAATTTTAATTTTTACCATCTCCCCAGACCCTGGTCTTGTCTCTTTTTCCCTTCGATCTTCTTAAACTCATTTTCCATGAATTCTTTACCTCCTTCCTTTAGTTTTGCTTCTTCTCCATCCCTTGCAGCACTCATGGAGGTCTCTACAGCCAAATTTAAGTCTCTCAGGTAGTTTCTCTCCTCCTTCCTCTCCTTGGCTGGAGCAGATTTTGCCATGATATCAACCCATGTTGACTCCATGGGGCCATGTCATCCCATGTGGGCATGATGACATTGAAACATCCCCAGGAGACAACTACAGGAACTTTCTTTTTGTAGGGTTTTTAGGAAAATCACTGCAGTTGCTTGAGCTTCAGGGAACCAAATATCAAAAACCTTATTTGCACCAATCTATAAATTTACTGGACTGAACTAAAGTTGCACTTACTGTAACAAGTCACCAAAATCAAACAATTACCAGCTTCCTCCCACTTGGGAGTTGACATGAACCATAAGAGGAATCACAAGGGGTGATGACAGAGACACCCTGTCTTCCTCCATCCACCTTCTCCAAGTGCTTCTCGGTTGAGGTCAGTCTTGCCCCACAGTAGGAAGTATTTTTCTCTCCTCCTACCAACCAGGGCCTTTTGTGGCTTTTAGAGGCATTTCCACTTGCTGGGATGGGATTTTTTCTTTTTCATTTGAAAAGTGACTTCATAGTCCATTTTATTATTTTTTGAATGCTGCAGGATTTATTCTGTTTGAAGTCTTACATCCTCATTTCCTGTCAGGATGATTAAAATTGATTTCCGCCATCAGCTAGAAAAAGATAATCTGAAGTGGGTTCCTGTGAGAGAGAGCTCTATCCCCACTGGAGACATTACTAACCCTCTCCTATTATTTTAACTTTCTGTTTTGGGGGGATGTCTCTTTGGAAAAGGACAGCTCAGTGCTTCTCAGCCTCCTGGTAAGTTGGGAAGGACTATTTAACCTCATTTTTCCCATCACAGAAAGTGGACTGAGGGATTTAAATAGCTCTTGTTTACCACTGCCACCCTCCTGGCAGTATTTTTAGAGAAGTAATTGGATCCTCTTGACGCCTTCGCTTTGCTTTCTCGAGCTCCACATCCTCTGACCCCACACCTGCACCTGTCCCAGTTTGTATTGGGGCAAGCTGAAACGGGATGGGTTTTTCCCCAGCATTAAGCTGGGTGGACTTGGAGACTTTGCAGAAGGAGGAGGGAGGGATTTGGGCTGGAAAACCATTGGCAAGCTGTAAAACATCTGGCCAACAAAGAAAACGTGGAAAAAATGGGTCCAGAGGGCAAGTAGCACTCAGGGATACACTGGTTCCAACCTTTACCCATCTCTTAAATCAACTAAACCTGGAATATTCTAAATTTAAAAACCAATTAAAATTAATTAAATTTTTTTTCTAAATCAATTCAGTACATTTTTATAATTGATTAAATAAATTTTAAAATTAACAAAATCAACTAAACGCTGGATATCTTGAATAATCTCCAAAATACGCCAAAAATATCTCTGAAATATAAATAACATCTTTCAGGGCTGAAGGATCTTGGGGCCTCATGACCACGCTGGTTTGCAGCAAACCCCCATGAGCAAATTCATGCAAATGAGGGGGACTGGTGGTTCCTATCGCACCAAGGATGAAAATGATACATTTGTACTGAGACTTTTTCCCTAACCACCATCTCCAGACTCCCAACCCACGAGGAATCCCCCAAAAAAGGGGTCCCCAGACAGGTCCCCAGCATCCAACAGATCCCCATCACAAGGCTTAAACACCCTTACAAGAGAGTAATTTAACGCCATTCCCAGCTTAAGCTCCATATCTGCCGGGCGTGAAATTAGTTCCAGCAAGCTGCAAATTTGCCACTAATAAAAATATTTAGCAATTCGCTAGTCTTTAAATCAGGAGCAGAATATTTTCTTTCTTGCATCAACGCCTGTTTCTTTTTAATTCTAATATTGGAGCATCGGGGAGCTCCAGCCGTAAAACTGGAAGTCTCACGACTGCGCGAACAGTTTTAAATCAGTTCCCTCGGCACTTCCAACTCTGCTACCAAGAGTTTGATCATTTATTATCATTTGACACTAGACCGTATTGGTTATTTAGGCCACCAGGATGAGCTGGGCAGGGTAGATTTGCAGGTTTTAACCCAAAAGAGGCCATCTTGACCCAAATCCGCCCTGTTTCCGGGGGCCACTCCTTGAGCGGCGTCTTACAAAAGAGCTTTGATCCATATGATCCTATCTTGAAGGAAGGTGACCTCTCTGTCCTCCTGCGCCAAGGATTTAATTAGCCTCAGCACTAATTGCATCTCTCTGCCAAGCCCATTTCATCCAATGCCAGCTCAGGATCTTTGTCATGCCTTTGCCAAGAAATGCCACAATTCCCTGATCTCTTCCTTGGGAAAAACTATCCACAGTGATGAAGCATCCTTCAAATCATTCCTTTTCCTTGGCAGGACAGCAGCTCCCATCCACTGGAGAACACTGAGTTACTCGTGTCCAAATAAATCCTTTGCATTGGCTTTTCTGGGCCATGAGCATCCAACAGCATCTGTATGACTCCGCTTCTCCTTATTTAAAGCAGGTTATTGCTTGAGAGCCTTGCCAGGAAAGGCTTTATGATACTGATATTATGGATATCAAACACATTGGAGCTGGAATTAATCATTACCACATCATTTGTCATCACTTTGATGTGTCCTGTCCCCAGTACAAGGGTTTGGATGCAAATGCTACATGGTGCAAATCAAAAGTCTTGGAGAAACCTGAATCTGTGACACCAGCAAATGTCCCTACATCAACAGTTATCCTGGAAAAAAAACACCACAAATATAAAGCTTCTCCCAGAGTCATGCAAACAACACAAAAATCCTCAATATTTGCTGCTCTCCCATGTTTTTAATACACCTTTCTCCCACTTTTTGTTACTTCTTTTTTCCAGGTGCAACACAACTCTGACACAAGCAATAAATGGCACCAAATCCCAACAGGTAAAAGCTGGAAGGAAAAGTTATTTTAGGCCAGCAATAAATGATTCTTTGGCAATAAAATCGGATCTTTGCATTCAGCTGATGGGCTGACGGAGCACTCTGTAAGGCAAGTCCCCAGCAAGGCAGTTCTGATGCTGGGAGGAGGCTGAGATGCAGAAGAGGGATGTGTTTAGGATGATGAGCTTTGTGGCAGATGGGCTGAAGAAATCTCTAGTGAAGGTTGTGCTTGGAAATATCACACTGATGAGGTTGGTTTTCTCAGGTATCTTCTTCCAGTTCCTCAGCTGTGGGTTTGCCATTTGGTAAAAAGGAAATTTGGGGTTTTAGAACCCACTGGGTTCCAAAAACACAAAGAAATGGGAAAACAGAGAAAAGCAAAGGGAGATTCCCAAACAACAGGAGCAAATTTTTAATTTCTGCCAACAGGAGCAGGAAGCCTGGGGAATAACAGAAGAGAAGGACTGGGAAAAGAATGGCAGAGAGGGACATCAAGAAGGCAGGGATTGCAGAGGGGAAAAACCCCTGCCTGGTGGGATTAACAACACGACACAGAGCAGGAAGGAGTTTGCTATCAAACATACGCTTTTAATATGTTGGCAGCCGGTTGCCACTCGATGCCAAGTAAAGGCAGGTGTCAGAGACAGTTTGTGTTCTGCTTGCTGAAGCATTTGGTGTCATGCTGGCGACTGATTTCATCACAGGCAAAGGCAGGTTGATGCTGCACAGAATAATTAACCGCTGGTTTATTCCTCCCCTTGAAAGAAGTGACAGCAAACACCACTCAGGTGACATTTTATGCAGCCAAAGTATTGCAGATTTGAAGCAGTTGAGAGGGAAAAGATCAATGTTTAGGTTTTTTCAGGTTTACTGGTAGGTGAGCCCGGAGTGCCTGGGGTTGGAACAAGATCATCTTTCCAACCTTTCCAACCCAAACCCTTATGGAATTCTGGGTTTCTATGATAAAGTCGCTCATCAAACCACACTGGCCTGATGTGATGATGAAGAGACGGGATTTACAAACAGGATGAAATATTTATTTGAAATGGAAATTCCTCGTCTCGATTATTAGAAGATGCTTACAGCACTGACAAACCTCTGTAGTTTGGTTTGGCTGCCTCAGACCCCCCGCAAGGCTGTTCCAAAACTCTGCTGTAGTCCCCGTGTCAGCGTTACTGTATTAACGAAATCTGCCTGATTTTGGCCCTAAATATATTTGAGGGCGTGGACAACTCAATTTTAGGGTTTTGGGGTGAAAGCGTGTTCAAGGTGGGCAGGAGCTGGCTGGCGCCGGCCAACGCGAGATAAGGAAGCACCGATCCGTCTGCACGGGGAGCAGGGAGGGGAAGAAAATTCCCGTTCCACCGGGAGCAGCTGCGAGCTCTGGGACGGGGAGCGGCTGAAGCGGGACCCCGGGGATCCCATGACGCCAGGAGGGCCGGGGTTCAACAGGGACCGGTTCAGTAGGGCCGGGTTTCAGTCGGGCTGGGGCCGGGATCGGGCCGGGATCGGGGCCGGGATCGGGCCGGGATCGGGCCGGGATCGGGACGGGATCGGGGCCGGGATCGGGACGGGATCGGGGACGGGATCGGGACGGGATCGGGGACGGGATCGGGGCCGGGATCGGGACGGGATCGGGGCCGGGATCGGGGCCGGGATCGGGGCCGGGATCGGGCCGGGATCGGGACGGGGCACTCGGACCCCCCCGGGCGCGCCCCCGCCTACGGCGGCGCGCGGGAAGCCCCGCCCACCCCTCGCCCCCTACTCCCGCCCCTCAGCCAATAGACAGCGCGGGGCGCGCCGGGGGCAGCGCTGATTGGCCGGGGCGGCGCGGTTGCTAGGCAGAAGCGGCGGCGCGGGGCGGCATGGCGGGCGCGCTGGGCGTGGGGCCGGGAGTGCTGGCGCTGCTGCTGCTCTGGGCTGTGGCGCTGCTGCTCGTGCTGGCGCTGACCCGCGCCGGCCGCGCCCGGTGAGCACGGGGACAGGGAGGGACCGGGGAGCTGCGGGGACAGGGAGGGACCGGTGAGCTGCGGGGACAGGGAGGGACCGGGCCCGGGGAGCTGCGGAGACAGGGAGGGACCGGGCCCGGGGAGCCCGGGGGTAGGGAGGGATTGGGGCCGGGGAGCGCGGGGACAGGGAAGGATCAGGCCCGGTGAGCCGGGGACAGGCCGGGCCCGCCGGTGCTGAGCTCGCCCCGCCGCTCCCGCTTTCCCCGCAGGGTCGCCGCGGTGCCGGTGCTGCTCGGGGCCGCCGCGCTCACGGCCGCGCTGCTGCTCTTCCCCCGGGAGGGCGAGAGTCCGGCCCCCGCCGGCGCTGAGGAGGTGAGCCCGGGCGAGCGGGGCCGGGCGGTGCCCCGAGGCCCCGGGGATGGGCCTTTACCTTGGGAATGTGATGTGACCCCCTACAGACGGGTCTGTGACCCAGGGACGGGCCCCAGCGGCCATCCCGAAGCCCTGGGAATGTTTCTTTACCCCGGGGATGGGCCGCAAGGATGCCCTGAGGCCCCGGGAATGGGCTTTCACCTCAGAGATAGGCCCGGCACCATCCCCGATGCCCGGGGATTGCCCTGTGCTGCCTTTGTGCTCTCCTGCGGCTCCTCCTCGGGCACAGTCTCCCACTGGCACAGGCCATATCGCTTGTGGAGCCAGTAACTATTAATTTCTCTAACTAAATTGCTGCTTTACACACTGTTCCACCTGACCCATGGGGTTCGGCTGCCCTTTTCCCATCCCCGGGGGCTCCGTGCAGGGATTGCACTCCCAGCTCCAGCAGCCTCTGCTCCCCCTCTGCCATTCCCTTTCCTTGTAGTTTTCCTTCCAATTCTGCAGCCTTTCACTTTTCCCCAGCTCTGTTTTCTGATTAAAGCCCAATAACAGCTCTTTAGCTCTCTTGTAGGTTATTGCTGTGCTAGAGCATGAAGCCACCTGCGTTGTCAGGCACAGGCATCTCCCCCAGTTTTTGGATCAGGCTGTCTGAGCTGCCACCTTGAGCCCTCCCAGAGCTCTTTGGGCTTTGAACACACAAAGTTTTGTGGCCTTTCAGGTGCTGTTTCCTCTCTTCTATTATTAATGCATGTTAATTTTTGCTCTTCTGGTTCTTGTTCTGTGTAAATCCCTACTAAAAGATACTTGTAAGGTTCTTTTCTTCTCTCTGTGTCACATCTGACCTGCTTGTGTGAAGGTTAGGAGTGAGATGAAGGGCAGCCCAGCGCGTGTTTGTTGCCTGGGAGGCAAATGGAATTGGAAAGCTTATTTTTTTACGGATCTTCAATTGGACTGGACCTGCCCTGCTTATCAATAATACATGACCTGGGCTTTCTGCACCAAAACTCTGCTAATTGGCTAATTAAAAAGTGAAACGTGCAGAAGGAGCTGGCGCTTGGCTCACCAGAGACTCTCTGCAGCAGCACCAGGGCTGAGCTAATGCGATGGATAAAGCTGAGCTGGGGCTGAGCGGAGCTCTGGGGGGTCTTGGGAGCAGAGAGGGGGATTTCATAAACAGCCTCCTCGCTGTGGGCTGCTCTTTGTGTCTTGCCTAGCTACCACAGCTTTTTGGTTTTTAATTATTTTTTTTTCTTTTCTCACTATCTCCCTTCTAAAAGGGAATCAGGGCTGGAAGTTTGTGGCTGGGGAGAACTGCTTCAGGGCTTGACTCCTGTCTCTTCCCTGTGCTCAGTACAGTGCTGCTCCACATTAACGTTCCCAGTAGCTTTTTGCAGGGATTCTTGTGCTCATTTGTCACACACCGTGCATCCCACAGAGAGTGCCCATGCCAGGGATGAAAAGCAAGGAAAGAAACCTGGGGGAGCCCCAGAGGTTCTTTTCCAGGGCGTGGTGTGCTCCTTCCAGGCTCCTGGAGCAGACCGGGGCTGTGACGTGCTGGGATCTTTGTGTTTCTCTTCCCTGCAGATTGTGGACACCTTCTTCATTGGCCGCTTCATCCTCCTGGCTGTGATGAGCCTGGTCTTCCTTGGGTGCCTGTTCCTGCTCCTGATTTACCACCTCATGGAGCCTGTGTATGCCAAGCCGCTCCACAGCAGCTAGAGAGAGCAATCTCTGCACAGAGGAAATCCTGATTTCATGGGAATAAACCAGAAAGAGAGACCAGGAGACTGTTCTGGAGGTGACCACGATGGTTTTTCTGAGCTCAGAAAGAGCCAGTGAAGCAAGTGAAGTCTTTGCTTTGTCTTAAAAAGCAAAGTTTGGTCTGAGCACAAGCCCGTTCCTCCCCAGGTAGTCCAAACCTGTGCACCTGCAAAGGTGTGTGAACCTCTGAATCCTGCTCTCGTTTGCAGGAGAGCTGAGATCCAGGCACTTGGTGCTGCACCTGATCCAGTGCACTGAACTGAGCCGAGATGGTTTGTTACTGTTACCCACAAGAGATGGTTCCTTACTGCTCCCTTTTCATAAAGGTTTAATAAAGCTCTTGGAGAAATCCCTGACTCAGGCTTTATTTATTCTACAGGGATGTCACATTTGGCCACACTGTGGTGACAGTGCCCATGAGAACTGCCTTTTTCTGGGGTAGACATGGGGGTTTGAGAAAAAAAAGCCAAACAGACGTCAGTGTGTGGCTGTGGATTGTTTGGGATGGTCCCTTGGACTGGAAATCAGGGGCTTTGGAGTGGGGAGTGAGTAGTGTGCAAAATGATGCCAGAACAGCAAATGGAAAGCTGCCCTCCCCAGGAGTGAGGGAAAAGCTGTGTCTCACCTCCCTGTGCCGAGTCCTGCCAGCCATGGAACAACCCCTTGCTGATACCTGAGTGTTCCCTGCCTGCAAAGGACCCTGAGCTGTCACCCTGGGTGCTGCCAAAGGCTCACAGTTGCTGCTACCCTAAAACTTCAAACCATTGCTGGATTCTAGCACAGATGCTGCTGCAGCTGCTGGTCAACCCCAATACCTTCCCTGTCCCTCTTTTCCCTCTTGGGGGAGAAAACACTCTCTGTTTTGCTATGGGGTTGAATCCCATTTTTGTCCCCAGTTTTTGGGGGAAGGCACAGGAACAACCCCGCTGAGGCAGAGCAGTGGTCAGGGTCAATACAGCCAAAAACTTGAGGACAGAAACTTAGATTTTTATTTTTTTACTCGTTTTACAGATTTTTTTTCTTTTTCATTTTGAGCTGAGGCCAGTAAATTAAAGAACCGACTGGCTTTTTCCAGCCCTGTCCTGACAGCTGTCAGTCACCAAACAGCTTTTCAGGACATGAAAGATTGATAAAGCAGAGCCAGTGGGCGTGGAGGTGATGCTTCCCCAGCAGAAAATGCCCCAGCACCCCAGAGCACTAACTCAGTCAGCTAAAAAATGTTAAGTACAATCCCAAAAAAAGCAGAGAAGAGGCATCTCTGCTTTCCAAACTGCTCAATCCCTTCCTGTCCTGATGCCTGTGTCCAAGGGAGCCGAAAAATTGTGTTAAGGAACACGCCGAGCGTTTATGCAACACAAGCACATTGGGGTCTCTTGGTGATTTTGATGTTACGCCTGAAACAAAATCCATATTTAATTCATCATCTTCATAATGTTTATGAACACAGAGTTTGTCTGGCAGCTCCAGCTCTGTGCCTGCCGTGTCGTTATCCCCACTTCTGTGGGATGGTTTGGGGAGCCTCAGTGAGGCCACGGCTGCCTTTCACCAGGGCTTCAATCCAACAAATGAGAGGGAAACCACGGCAACAGCAGCTGGGGCACTAAAAACCCAACACTAAAAGCAGAAACGTGAAACTTCTCCCCATTTTGCACTGTAATTAAACCCAAATAAGGGCTTTTTCTGTCCCCTTAAACTGTTTGTGACTAAAAGGAGTCAAAAGCTGATAGTGCAGGAGTTATTTTGGGGAGAGCAGAAAGCCATGCTGCAGGAGAGCTGTGGTAGCTCCTGCTCAAGGAGGCCATTTCAGCATTTTCCCAAAAATCCCATTAACTGGGGAAAGGGCCTCATGTGCTCTCACCCCCACCAAGACATTTCGAGCTCCGTCCTCATCCTTCTCAACCCTTGGCAGTGGGGAACAACCAGCTGGGTGAACTCAAGCTGGGCTCTCTGTGTATTTATTTATTCTGGGGAGTTCTGCTCCTCCCCACACAGGGGCTTTCCAAACGGTTCCTGTTTATTTTTGGAAAAGGAAAGACCACGTCAAGGAATTGGTATGAGCTGGAGCTGCTTCCCAACCAGCCCCAAATGGCGATTTTTTGCTTCCATCCCCATCCCAAACCTCCTGCTCCTGGAAGATAACCTTTTGCTAGCACATCTGCCTCCATCTAGCAGCCTGATCCTTTATTTTGGAATTAATGTGCCACAGGAGGGCAGGTTTGTCTTAAACCTCAACCTCTCAGTTGCTGGAGAGGATTTTGGGACCTGGGAGGATGTTCTTTGGGATCTCCTTTGGGCCAAGGAGCCCTGCTCCAGTCCAAACTGATCCAGCCTTCCTCTTGCAGGGTGAGAGAACCAGATCTGCCGTGTCCAGAGGTGCAAGCCCCATGTAGGCAAAAAATCGGGCTGAATCTCAGTGCTAAAAGATCCCATGTGTGCCAGGATGAGGGCAGACTGGCTGCTTACAGGTCAGGTGGAAAACCAGCCCGTTTTCCCCCCTTAAATTCTGTGCCTGGCTTGTCAGAAACGAGCAGGGATGCTCCTGCACCAGGATGCCGGTGCCCAGCCAGTGCCGGGCTCACCAGCCCGAGGGCAGCTGCTCCCTCCTGCCTGAGGCCGGGCAGGGAGCAGTGCCAAAGCAGAGGTGGAGGGAGCACGAGCGTCTGCGGGGGAAACTCCTCTCCTTGATTTAAGGTCCTTGAATGACGGTAATTCCTCATGTCTCACGCTGCTCTCTGCTGGCACTTAATTACCCTCACTGGAAAAACTGCCCTCAGATTTCCACCTTGACTTTGCTGACTTCAGCTTCCCTGCTGCTGGATCCTGATTTGCCTTTGGCTGCTAATTAAAAAGCCCTTCAGCTTTTGCCAGCTGCTCCTTGCATAGGTAATTACAGACCGTGCCCCAGCCACCTCTTCACCTTCCCGGCAGACCAGCGGCATTCCTCCAAAATCTGTGTGTGCAAAAGAGGTGTGCAACCTCTTCCCTATCTGCCTCCTGTGAATGGTATTGCTGTGCTGGAGGACTGTGGGGTCACCTAGAGAAAAACCCAAGCCTAAAGGGCCCAGATCAGACCTAAAGAGCCCATTTCAGGTGGGGTTTGTCCCATCACAGGATGGAGGTGGACACATTTCCCTGCTCTCAGGGCTTGCACAACCTCTTGCTGCCATTCAGTGCCCCAGGGGCTCGTGGCAGAGGAAAAGCAGCAGCCCCTTATCCAGCAGAGGAGGAACAAGGCAAGTTGTCTTCCAGACTCCTCCCAGAGGAGCTCAGCTCCATTTAAACCGTTTTTTGGCTAAGGCAAACCCAGGGGATCCACTCTCTGCCTTCCCGCTCACCCCTCAATTCCAAAGCTCAGTGAGATCTGGAGTTTTCTTTGGCATTTGGCTCTTTTTATTTTAAGCTTAAAACTGCCATGGGCTGTGTGCCCTTTCTCTCCGCTCCTGGCAGCAGAGCCAAGTCTGTTCAGACTTTCCAAACATGAGTGGGACATGGCCCAGGCCTAAATTTGTCCCGGAAAAATTGTAAGCAGCTGAAAGAACAAGCAGGAAGGGGGAAAGGCAAAAAAAAAAAAAAGGAAGAAAGTGGGGGAAAAAACCCCAAACCAACTTGCTGTTGCAAAAGCCCCCACGTGTGTCAGGACTTACGGGATTTTTTGCTTGAACATGTATTTCAAGTCCTCCTACAAGAGAATGGTCATTAAGCAATGTGAAAACTCCATCACATGTGCACTGGAAGAGCCATTCTCAGCCCAGCACACGGATCTCTGCTGGGAGCGAGGTCCCTGTGCCCTCAGAGGCCACCAGTGCCACAAGCCAGTGGCCTGGGGACACTGCAGGGTCAGCCCTTCGGCCCTGCTGAGGACAGACCCTGCATGACACCTCTCCCTATGGCTCCATCAGGGTTTAGCCCAGCGGGATTGATATTTTCCTGGAAAAAAGGGCAATTGGGGATTGTGTCTTTCTCTGCCTTCTCCATCATTTTTCCTGCTTTTTTTCCCAGGCAACCAGCGAGTTTGCAAGGCCCATTGAGCACCACTGGTCAGAGTGGAGCAGATTGAAGGCCATCACTCTTTGGCCACTTCAAACCTGCAGCTGCTGCTCTCCAAGCTGCCGGTTCCCCTGTGCCACCCCAACACCTTCAGAGGTTTACAGGGAGCTGATCCAACTGGCTAGCAAGTTTCCTCCTTTTCCCCCCCCCACTGCTTTTTCCTCTTTGCTGATGAAATCAGCACTTAATAAAATCACATCAGGCCCAGATGTTTTTTCCCTGAGTCAAGATCCAAGGAGGTGAAGTCAATTAGAGCTGCAATTTATCCCAGGCATTCACAGAGCCCCTGGCACCGGGCACTGCTCCGCCCTGGGCACGGAGCCGCAGCCTGCCCGGGCACGATCCCTGGATAGCAAGGGACTGGAATCACATCCCTGAGAGCTACTGGGCCCGTGCTGGGAGGAAAATGTGGACACATTGGGAGCAACTGGGAACAACTGGAGGGTACTGGAACCATGCTGAGGGGACTGAGACCACAGCTGGGATCACACTGGGAGCAACTGGGACCACACTTTGATCAACTGACAGAAACTGGGGTCATGCTGGAGGCAACTGGGAGTAACTGGGAAAGACTGGGATCATTTTGAGGTAACTAGAACATTACTGAGACAACTGGGTGTGCCTGGGAATGACTAGGAGCATGCTGAGGGCAACTGGGATATACTGGGAGTGTCTGTAACCATACTGGGGGTGACTGGAACCACACTGGGAACAGCTGGGGGCAACTGGGACCACACTAGGGGCAACTGGGAGTAGCTGGATCTACACTGGGGGCAACTGGGTGTGACTGGGACCATGCTGAGAAGAACTGGGACTATTCTAGGAGCAACTGGGACCATACTGGGAGGAACTGGGAATAACTGGAACCATGCTGGCAGTAAGTGGGTTCATACTGGGATCACAGTGGAAGCAGCTGGGTCCAAACTGCGTGAGACTGGGATCACACTGGGGGTGACTGCAATCATACTGGGATTGACTGGGAATGGTTGTGAGCAACTGGAATCATGCTGAAAGCAACTGGGTAGAAGTGGGAGTGACTGGGAGCATGCTGGGGCCTAAAATATCGGGGCCGAAGCTCTGTGGGTCGGCCCCCCCCCAGAGCACACAGCTGGCTGCACAGCTGGCCCTAAATTCAGTCAAGTGACACTGTGGGGGCCTCTGAGCCCGTCCCTGCCCGGGGAGCCTGCAGGGCTGGCAGCCAGCGGCACCTCCTGGGGGCCCTCCTAATTAGGAAGTGTCTAACGAAGATCGTCAGCTGCCCGCACCGCACCGAGAGCAGCCACAGCGCATGAACAGCTCACCGTGGTGTGGGGGTTGATTCATGTTCTTCTTTTGGAGCTGAATGGTGGGATTTTGGAATGTTAATAATCAGGAACAATGTTGGGCTCGGTCTTTTTTCGCAGCGGGATGAGTCAAGGAGTAAACCCAGCTTAATTTGGGCTCAGCCCAGGGATGTTCTCTGTGTAGAATAAGCAGCGCTTTGTTGGTGAGGCAGTGCCTGAAGTGATTTGGCATCATCCTCCTGATCCAGATCCTGGAATACCAAGCACCTGGATGGGGCAGGCTCACAAGCAAGAGACTGCACGTGGAGAAAAGCAAGAAGAGGGGTGAGATCACTGCCCCCTGCAAGGGGGGCTGAGCCCCGTCAGGACATGGCACGGAGTGGCCACACAGGTTTTGCACGTTTTTATTAATAAAACGGCCGATGGTGAAGAATTGACCCAGAAAACCGTTTGGCCAGGGCCCTTTGACTGCTCCTCGCCCCTGCCTCCGTTGGAAGCAAACCTATGGTGGCAGTGAGCCCCCGGGGCCGTGCCCGAGGCTGGGCCGCAGCTTTGCCGAGACGCCCGAGCTCCGGTGTGCCCCAGCCTCTCTCCTCCCTCTGGGCTTGGGGCGGCTCGCAGGGGCACGTCAAAACTCCTTAAACCTGCAGGGAGAGGAGAGAAGCGAGCGGCTGAGCGCCGAGGGCAGCGTTCTGCAGGCGCTGGGATCGACGGTGGACACTGCGATGCCGCCAGAGTTGGGAAGGGAAAACAGCTCTGCCCCATCTGCACCACAAGGAGGAGAAGCAGGCGCAAGGAGGAGATCCAGCCACTGTTCTGTCTCTGGCCAAAGCTGAAATATGCCTAAAAATCCTACAGCGTTTGTGCCTCTTCTCTGCAAGCTGCTCCAGAGATGCTCCCCAAAGCCCTCAAGACATTGCAATATTTCCACAAACCGAGCCAGCTGCTTCCCCCAGCAGAAACCAGCTGGAATTTGGTGCAAACACAGACGCTATCAACCCCTCCAGGACAGTCCTTGCACTAACCAGCCCCGGCACAAGAGAGCGGAGCCCGACAGCCCTCCACCGGCAGCCGGAGAAGGAGATTTGGGCCGCACTTACCGCAGCACGAGGCCCAGAATATTGGTCTTTCACCTGCAAACACAAGACATAAGGGACGAAATGTTCGCAGGGGGTCGGGAGTGGCTGTGGTGCCTTCCTCTAGGTGTTACATGGGAGTGCTGGTGGCAATCAGAGCCAGGCCAGTGCTGATTTGGAGATTATTTATACACTCGCTGCAGTGATTCGGCTGCAGATTTGATTAGCGAGCCCTGGCTGCCTGTAATCAAGCTCAGTAGCACAGGTGGGCAAAGCCTTTAAATTCAGTTGTTCCAAGTGCATTAATCAATCCCAATCGATTGGGCACCTGGGCCAACACCTCCTAAGTCAGCCAGAGACAAGGATGCACTGCCACATCCCCCTCTCCTGCTGTCCTCCCACCCCACTCTCCCACACTCTTCCCCAGCCATTGCAATTTGATCCTTTGATTCCCAAATGTTGATCTCAGCCCTAAATGATTGGGGGAGTGGCTATTTCTAGGCTGAGCCGGCAAAGTGAAACTCGGAATCAGAACGAATCAGGCTTGTGTTTGTGTTTAATCCTCAGGGCTCAAGTGGAGATACTTACACCGAGCTACTTCCCATCCATCACTGACTCTGTTAGCTGCACACTAGAGCTACAAAGACACAAGGACCGTGTGTTTAGCACCCCAAGTGTTTTTTGAGGTGCAGGTGGCTAAAATCCAGGCCACAGGAAATGTCTCTGTGGCCACAGGAGCGAGACATCAGGCAGATGGCCTTGCAAAGCCCGAGGCGATGCCCACATGAAGATGCAGCAGCGACAGCAAGGGATAACAAACATCTTTCTGGAGTGGCAATGACACCGTGTTTTGGCATTGTGGCACCAGAGGCTGCCCCAGGTTGGTAACTACGTACCCTCTCTTCCTTGCCATGTAGCCACACCAGCCACGGGCCTCTTTGACCACCACACGAGCAAGGAGCTGCAAGAGGAAGGGTGAAGGATCACTGCAAGGCTGGTGGCACCGCATCCTCCAGCCTTGGCATGAGTATTTCCATCACCAGGGGATCAACGCTACAGCTCCTCCTAGCAAAGGTTCTATGAACTAAACCTGTGCGAGGAGGAGGTTGTTGGGAAAAGCCAAGTGAAGGCAGAGGTTTGGAGTCGACACAGGCCTTTGCAGCTTGCCCTGTGCCTGGATGTCTTCTGAGAACCATCTGTGCCCTCCACCAGTGAGGAGGCAGTTAAAAGGGAGTGTGTGAAACCCCACGGTAGAGAAAGGAGTCCTACTGAGGAGACACCTACCAGACAAGCCAGGACGTCAGCTGCTATCAACATGTAGAAGACATTATTCCAGCCTGTGGGAGAGATGAGCCCGGCGAGCAGCGGCCCCAGCGCAGCACCTGTGAGGGCACATGAGGCACATTGGCCCCTGTTCCCCCCTGAGAGGGGACTGGGACACCCAGGAATCAGCATCCCCTGGCCATACACACCAACAGATCCCGTGCCGTCGATGATGGCCGTGACAGTCGAAAGGGCTTTAGCATTTCCTTTGAGAGATTCATGCGTTCCCTGTAGGGATGGAGGAATAAAACATAAGGAGCAAAAGCAGCTTTGGGGTGCACAGCTGGCAAATCCCAGAGTGAGGCTGATGTCCCAGGCTGCAATTTCCATGTGTCAGACCCAGCCACGGACGGGAAGACCAAACTCAAATGCTGCCTGCAGCCAAACCAGGCAAAACCTGGATTGTCAACAAAGGGCAGAAATTCCCAGGGGATTTGCCACCAAATATTTCCACTCTGCTTGTGCTCAGAGTGAGATACAGCAAAGCTGAAACACAGTCATGTGGCCAAGGTGAAAAAGCAACAGGAAAAACCCTGCATTTAAGGGAGGGCGCAGAACGCAGCACCAGGTGTGACAGCTCTGCCCTTCTCCACTGGGCTTCGGAGGCATTGGAAAACAAAGGTAAAATGCAAAAATCCCAGCAAAACCTCCCTCTGGGAAAGAGGGAACAGCCTCTGAGTGTGCAAGGGCAGCGTGGCGGGGTCTGAGGTGCACCTCTTACCAAATCTGCTGACACTGCTGTTGTGATGAGCGCGTAGGGCCCATTGACCAGAGCACCACAGATGATCAGCATCGCTGCAGAAGTATCCGGGAAGAGATTAAATCTTTAGGTGCAGGGAGCAGCAGGACATTGGATGCCTCAGCCCCAGCCCGTGTGTGGACATCACTGTCCCATGCATCCATCTCCTGTGCATCTTCATTTTCCCACGGAGATCCCACCCAGCAGGCAGTGAACACTTATCCAACACCACCCTCCCCCAAATTCAGCCTAGGAGGCTGGCTCAAGAGGAAGAATAAAGGTAGGTGAATCCACAATGTCTTCCATCACCACTTCAGCGACAGGAGCTGGCTGCACCACAGAGCTCCTTACCTATTGATGTGCCAATGCCATTCTGACCGACATGGTTATACAGGAACAACTGGAAGAAAGACACGAGGAGAAGCAGTTATGGCTATTCCAGCTGTTTTACCAAGCGTTTTCCTTGCAGCAGTACCCTGGGGATGGGATGGAGAATGTGGGGACCTGAATTACTGCTGGTGCCAAGCCCCAGCTGGGATGGGGGGCTGAGTGCACCCCTGACATCTGCATCCCACCGATGAAATACCTGGCAGCTGGCAAACAGAGGTGCTGCCACGATTTATGGCCAGCGAGGCTCCGCCGCCTCCCACGGCTGCAGCCAGACATTAATTTGCCCCCATGGTGCTATTGGGGCCGTGGATGTGACCCGGCCCCTCTGCTTCCCAGCATGCTCCAGCAAGGCTCCCATCCCCGAGCCAGCCAGGACTGGATTACAGCTAATTAGCCACGTTGTGGAAGCAAAGCCAAATGAGCTCCGTGCAGGTGCTTGGGAAGGACGTCCAGGCCAAGCTCCAGCAGAGCATGAGGCCGTTGGCATGGGGGCTTTT
Organism: Monarcha castaneiventris obscurior; assembly: GCA_026261815.1. NCBI lineage: Eukaryota > Metazoa > Chordata > Aves > Passeriformes > Monarchidae > Monarcha > Monarcha castaneiventris. Next base: position 5,125,451 of record JAMPIT010000114.1, read on the forward strand.
GGGATGAAAATCAAAAAGACAACAGCTGGACTGGCTCGGTGGGACCCTCAAGGCTTTGAGCAGAGTTATGGCAGGATGGGAAAAAAAAAAACCAAAGGGTTTTTTCAGTTGTCAAGGTCTCTGTAATCCCCTCCCAGCCCCTAGAGCTGGACATCCCTCCCAGGAACATCTGGGCACGTGAATCAATCCCAGCTCTCATCTCAGCCGAGCACATGACCAGCTTATCCCGGGAAGAGGAAGGCAGCCGTGACTCAAAGGAGCCGGAGGATGGGAACCCCTCGTGACAGGGTTTGGAGCCCGCGTGACAGCTCACCATGGGAGCGGCGACCACCAGCATCACGCAGCACGTGGTGGCCCTGCCGCCAGTGTAGTCAGAGATGAGGCCGGCAAAGATCCCCCCTACAAGAAAGAGTCACAGGTGTCAGTCACACCACCCCAAAGGCAGAGATTTGCTCTGGTTTGGCCCCAAATCCAGCGTGATGCTCTTTCACCCCCCATATTCTGACCAGTATGGCCCCAAGGTTAAACACAATAATATCAGAATGAAGAGCTTTGATTTATCCCTTCCACTTTCTCCCTGCAGATGGTTTCTCAGCACTTCCATGCAGCTCTGGTCTCTTCCATGCTTGCAAAGTGTAGGGAAAGGAGTGCCTGAGCAAGTGAGACCTGAGGAAAGAGGCTGTGATGGTCATCAGAACAAACGGATGCCAAAATAAAACTGAGGGATGTTTGCTGCCTGCTGAGTGCTGTGAACACTGAATAAACCTCTCTGGGGAAAGAGATGGTGCTGCCTGCATAGGGGACCAGCCAAGGCTGGTCAAGGCCAGGACTGTCCCTAAATCATCCCTGATTCACCCCCTCCACCTGGGTATGCTGACGAACCTAAAATACCCCCGACATCAAAGAGGGTCGACAGGTCCCCGGCTTCCTTGGCACCGAAATGAGCTGTGAGGGAGAAGAGAGGGGTGAGGAGATGCTTCCCTTGCAAGGCTCGCTCCCGCCTCGCTGTCCCCAAAACTCACCAACGTTGACAATGTAGAGGGGCAGCCAGTAGAGGAAGGTGTAGCTCACCAGTTTGGCAAAGAGCAGGCACAGGGAGAACTCCACCACGCCCTGGGAGGAGAGAAGGGGACATCAGAGGAGCCCCCTTCTCCCAACCTCCTCTACATGGTGGGTTTTGCCCATTTTCTGCCCCATGGACACTGCTGATGGTCTAAGCTGCTCTGGCTTTGCTCTTTCCTCTATCCCAACACTCACAGGTATCCGAAGTGCCCCAAGGAAGCTGATGGCTTCGGGCTCCTCAGCTGGCTCCTTGGGGCAGTGGGAGTGATCCGCACTGCTCTGGCCTGAGAGGCCGAGTGGGCCCTCGTTGGAGGTGACTGCTTCAGGATCCTTCTCACTGATGGTCACTCCTCCAGGATCCTCGTCAGGGGACATCTAAAAGCAAGCCGAAAGCGGGAGAAGAGGCTGTGACGGCTGGAGGAGGCTGAAACATTGGATCTGCTGCTGGGGCATGACCCAGAGGATGCTCACAGTGGAAGAGCAACAACCACCCCCTGTGATGACTGAACATTGCTCCAGTTCCTGCCATTGCAGCCTGCTGACCCAGTTGTACCCTGAGCAACACCCAGCCCAGGACAAGCCCGTTGGGAATCGCTGCGACTCACGTGATGCAGAGGTGGACTGCAGTCAACATCCTCAGGATCTGCAGGGAGAAGGAATACCCTGTGAGAGCCCGGACCAGCCCCACTCCTCCTGCTTTTCCTCCAGCATCTCACAGAGGCTAGGAACCCCCAGGTCTAGGCTGCATCTCTGAGTGCTTTCTTCCCTAGCAAAAACCCAAAGGACTTCCCAGATATCTCCTAGAACTACAGGCTCAGGAGTGACTGGTACGGGGGGTGAGCCTGCCTGGATGACCCCAAAGGATGCTGAGCATCCCCGTGGTGGTCAGATCCACATCCCTGCCAGCCACAGGTTGAAAATAAGTATTTGGGATTGCCAGAAATGCTTCAAGGTGGGCAAGGTGGAAAATTGTATATATTACACTGGTTGTCTGCTGTGCCTCAGATCACAACACTCACACTCCACGAGGAAGAAGAAGCAGATGATGCCCACGGTGGTGATGATGATGCCAGGCACAACGAAGGACAGGCCCCAGGCAGAGGAAACCCAGGCACCAGCGATGAGCGACCCTAAGATGTTGCCGACAGAGGTGTGCGAGTTCCAGATGCCCATGATCAAACCTCTCCTGGTGGGGACACAGCCCAGTCAGTGTCACTGGGGGGGCTGCCAGGGTCAACAGGACCAGGACTGGCACAAGACACATGAAGAAAAACTCACTTTCCTTTCCCAAACCAGTTTCCAACGCATGCCACGACTGCAGGCCAGCCGGTCGTCTGCACCAGCCCATTGCAGACCTGGCAAGAGATGGGGAACATCACCCAGCAAGCACCAACTACAGCCATGGAGCCCTACACTGTTTTGGGAAACTGGGCTCAAAAATAGCCACCCCTATTCTAAAGCTGTTAAGAAAACACTGGGTTTGTTTGGTTTTTTTCCCTGCTGGGGCAATCCTGGAGCCATTTGCATCGCACTCATGGCTAAACTGGGAGTGGCTGGTGTTGCCAAACCAGCTGCCCGCACTGCTCAGAGATGGGCACACCCGGTGGTTTCGACGCCCACGCCACGCACAGCCAGATTTTGTGGGGAATGGAAATGCTCAGTGATCCCCTGCTCAGAAACTGGGCCACCCTAATCCCTGAAGGCCACAGAAAAACTGGGATGAGGCCACGGTGATAAAGCCTGGACATCCTCCAGCACAACACACCTGCACAACGATGAAGTACCAGAGGACATGGATGTCCCAGAAGTAGCCAAGGCCAAAAAGTGCAGTGAAGAGCCCGCTCAGCACCATTCCCCCCGACAGGTAATAGCGCAGAGGGAGGCGCTCCCCAAAAATGCCGCTGCAGAGAGAGGGAAGAGCACAACAGAAACTGTCACGGGGGATGCCACCAATGGCCATTATCACACTGAGCCAGCACCCGAATCCTGAGCGGATCCCTGGCTGCTTTCCTGTTAGCATGGCCCCATCCCAATGGAAACCAGTTTCCGGCAGACTGGTGCAAACTGGTGTGTGGAGGGAAAGGCCCTGGGTACCTGATAAACATCCCGATGGCGTAGGCCACCAGGAAGGCATTATCCAGCGCCCCAAAAAGCTCCTTGTAGTTGTCCCCATCTGGAAAACAAGATGGGGGCTTGTTGTTATTGAGGCGGCTTATTAGGGCCACCTCAGCCTGGCCCCCACCTTGTGTCCCCTCCCTGTGGCTGCTGGCTTGGTCGTGTCCCCCATTCCCAAAAGCCTCGTCTCCATGGGGGGTTCAGGGAGCATGGCTGGGTGCCATCAGCACTGGGACCTGGTCCTGTCCTGGATTTCACCACCCGCTGCTGCCCTTCGGCCCAGGGGCATGGGACAGACACTCACCACTTAATTACCTCCGGGTGCCTAACGAGCAGCCGGCCCCCTGCCAAACCCCAGCCATGGCCCGGTTTTAGGGAATGGGGGGAGCCCAGCTCGGCTGCTACGAGCGTGGGTTTTGGGGTGCCTGGGGGGACTCAGCCTTACCAAAGGGGGCCCAGCTGCACCACGTGCTGCTGTTGGAGTCATTGTGGGGGTTTGGGCCCAACGCCGAGCAGTTGGGGTGCAGCTGGCTCTGCAGGGAGAGAGAGGGGGTAAAATCGAGGTGCTGGTCAGCACCCCTCTCCCCACGTGCCTTCCCCAGGTTCCCTGTCCCCACAGCTGTGGTGAGGCTGGAGCTCACCTTGACGATGCTGATGGGTTTTCGGGAGAGGTGGTAGCTGGTGTAGGAGAGGAAGGTCAGTACCAGAGTCAGCCCCCGATAGCTGTGGGAGGAAGGAAGCAGAGAGGTCAGGGTTTGTGGGACAGGGATGGGTGGCCTCAGCACCCAACGGGACTCTTCTACTGGATTGGTGACCTGAACCAGCTCAGCCGAGCTGGTCAGGAAGTGAACAGCCCCCCCCAAAAAAAGCCCAGGATGCAGCTTAAAAAGATCAGCTGAGTTTTGTGGGAAGCATCAAGCAGAGTTTCCACGTCCTCAAGCAGTTACATCCCACCAAAACACAGGGTGAGCAAGTGCCTTCCTGGTGTCACGAGTGGAAACTGAGCTGATTCATCATCACTCCCAGGGTTAATCAAAGATAAGGTGGAAAAAACAGGGGGTGGGATGCCCAAGGCAATATCAGCTCCCCTTCCTCCACCAAATATGGCTCCTCCAGCCATTTCATCCTCTTTGCTTGGATTTAATGTGAGGAAATGGGGGAGTCTGGGCTCAGGAAATGGGGATGCTGCTCCCATTAAAGCTGATGGATAAAGCCTGGAGAATCCCAAGTAGGATCTAGCGCTCTCTGGAGCAAGATGGGCATTTCTCAAGGAGGTATCCTGCCTTCAGGAAGGGTTTTATGGCAGCACAGAGGATGCAAGTGATCGGGGGCAGCTGCAGCACACAGACATGTCACGGGGCTGCTTCAAGTTTAGAAAAAAAACAACAACCTTTTTTTTTGTGGTTTTGGCCCATCCTGCTCCTCTTTGCAGTTTCACTTCTCCCTGGAGCTGCAGCAATGATGCGTGCCCTGCAAATCCAGGGCAACCCCCAGCTCCAAGGCTGCACTGTGGCTGAGAAACTGCTGCTTCCCACCCCAAAAAATTCATAAACCACTCAAAATCACTGCTAGTGACTGCAGGGCTGATCCAACAGGAACAGAGAGGCCACGGTAGGGAAGGGGAAGATAAACTTCACGTGCAGTGCCTGCCTGGGCCAGACACTTGGGTGTTGTTTTTCTTTTTACCCTATGTGTTCTGGCAGGGAAAATTCCAGCTGATGGAAAACCAGGGGGAGTGTCTGGCAATGGGCTTCCAAAAAATCCAAATATTAATTGAAATTAAATGGGCAACAGGCCCATCACCTCATCAAAAGAGAAGGCAGTCAGCGAGGTCTCTGTGTTGGCCACAACCCACTGAATTTTGAGCCTGAGGGCTTGAGACATCTGGAGGCTGGCGGGTGCTGATGCCCATCTCGGGGTTCCCCCCCTTCCTGGGCTGAGTCCAAAGCCCTGAGCTGCAATGGGTGTGGGCCGACCCCATCTCACAGTGGGTCCAGTGCCTGAGGGCGATGCTGGGCCCTGGGGGAGTGATCCCCAATCCAGTGCAGGTCCCCACTCCAGGTCTCATCCCCATCCTGGTGCCAGTCCCCACAAAAAGTGACCTGCCAGTCCCTGCCAATCCCTGTCTGGTCCCTGTCCCAGTGTCAGTCCCCAGACAAGTGGTCTCCAGTCCGGCGTTGGTCCCAGTGCTGGCCCCCATGCTGGTGCCAGTCCGTGGGTCCAGGGTCAGTCTCCATCCCAGTGCCAGTCCCTATGCCCTGGGCCAGTCTCTATCCCAGTTCCACTTCCAGTGGTTGCCAGTCCCCAGTGGAATGACACCCGCTCCTCCCTAACCCAGGGCTGATCGCTGCACCGGTTCTGGTCCCCATCCGGGTGGCGGCTCCTGTGTCCAGGGCCAGTCTCTATCCCAGTGCTGGTCCGCGAAAGAGTGAGCCCCGTGCCAGAGGCTGGTCCCTATCCCGCGCCGATAGCCTCCCTGCCCGATGTCAGTCCCTACCCCGGTGACAGCCCCGATCCCAGTGACAGCCCCGATCCCGGCGCCGATCCCTTTGTCCCGAGCCGGTCCCGATTCCTACGTCCAGGACCAGTCCCGATCCCTTTGTGCAGAGCCGGTCCCGCTCCCGGTCCCTGTGTCCGGAGCCGGTGCCGGTGCCGTGCCCCCATCCCGCCCCCCGATCCCACTCACCGGCTGTCCCGGGGGAGGGCGCGGAGCAGGCGAACCCCGGGGGCGAGCGCTGCCCTCATGGCGGGCGGCGGCGGCGGCGGCACTCGGGCACCCCCGGCTCCTTTTCACCGCCCCCGGGGCCGCCGCTCCCGCCCCGGTCCCGCCCCAGCCCGGCCCGGGCACAGCCCCGGCAGCGACGGGTGAACCAGGCTGTCCTCGCTCCCCCTAAAACAAAAATCCCCTTCAGATCCGGCTGGAACGAGGGAACGGCCGCGCTGGGTAGTGGCAGGCGGCAAAGCCCCGGAGGGAGCGGCAGCCCGGTTCCTATCCCCCCGGGCTCTGTGAGCTTCCCCAGATGCCGTTTTTCTCCAGCAGAAAAAATGGGATTTAACTTTTCCACTCCCATGCCCAGGGACCCCCGAACAGGCTTCACTGCCCTGATATTGACTGAGCTACCCCAGACACGCTTTGGGGTCATCGCCAGGGATTTGGGGAGATCTCCTGTCACCCCGCCCCATACCCCCCTTTTAAAGTATCCCGTTGATCCTGCTAGGGGCAGATAGAGGATGAGGAGCAGCAACAGCTTTATTTATTCCTTTAACTAAGCCCCGAATCAGCCCACAGCCCCTTTGGGGATCCCTCCAGAGAGGTAGGAACAGGGGTTCCTAGGGCCTGAGCAAGCTCTTGGGGACCTGCCAAGGAACTGCTTGTCCTCATCTGCCCGAGAGCTGAAATCAGTTACAAAAAACCCATTTGCAGCTTTAGCCCTTTGCTTCCCTGCCCTGTCACAGGGCAGATCCTGCCCTATCCAAACCCACTCCAACACCCTGAATTAGGACCGCAGCACCTTCCCCTGACGCAAGCGGCTGTTAATAAACAGCATCAGCCACCACGGATCCCTCAGTGAATGATTCTCCAGGGGGAACCGAGGAGCAGTCCCTGGCTCTGTGCCTCTGTGCCACCCTCTGGACCGGGGGTGGGTTTGCTTTGGGCCCAATGGGATGGGAACAGGGAAAAGAAATGATCCGGCACGCTCGGCCACCCATCCTTCCTGCCATGGTTAATATTGGAGAGGGCGGCCAGCAAGGAGTAAATATTAATGACAGGGTATGGAGTAACCTCTGGCCAGGACCATGTAACCCCACCACAGGCGGTTTAGGGAAAACCCGTCTTGCTCCAGTCACCCCTGCAAAGGGCTGCAGGTTTTTTTTACCAGGAAAACTCTCCTTTCTGCAGCAAAGTAGAGCCTATGGGAGCATAGGTCAGGTAAAGAGCTGTATGGGTGTTACTGGAAAAGAGGTCCTCACACAGAAAAGAAGGAGGAAACAATAAATACCTGGTTCTGAAAGGTGATCCAAGTGGCAAGGGCTGGCAGAAGCCCTAGGAAAAGGGAGAGGACGGAGCAGGGAAAGGTTAGAAATCCTCCCCTAAGAGATACTGACCCCTGGCACCTCATTTCTCCTTCTTTCACACGTCGAATGAGACAAACAATCCTTGAAAACAGTTTATTCCACAGTCAAATGCTGGAATGCAAGTGCCTGCCATAAACCAACCCCACAGAGCAATCGTCTCCTTCACCTCGACCATCGCCCCAGCCAACTGCACACCTGGAGCAGAGTGGGAGAGGCACATCACAAACTGGAGCACACAAACCAGGAGAGCAAAGGTGACACCGTCCTGGCAGCTGGTGTGGAGGGACAGGCAGGACACGGCACAGCCCCCTCCCTACTCACAGCAGTCGCTGGGATACGGAGCTGCCTCGGTCACAGACGCTTCCCCGAGCGGGCACAGAGAGCAGCCAAGTCCCGGAGAGGCCGTGTGGCTGCATGGGCACAGGAGGAGATCACCGAGTGCAGCGCCTGGCTGTAGGCTGAGCAGGACAGGGACACAGAAACAGTGTCAGGGCACCAGAGTTGCACTTACGGCCCGAAACTGGGCTTGGCTCTAGCCTTTCACCAGAGCAGAGCGACAGCAATTGGGGTTTAAGGTAAATGGACATGCCTGTAGTTTTCCACACACCCGTTTGCACACTCGGCACGCTCCCGAATATAAAGCAGTACACAAGCCAAAGATTATTTTATGAACCCCAATGTCTCCATTTTCCCTCCCAGATGACTCCCAGTTGCCCAGCCAGGTACATTCCCAAGCTGTGCTCAAGGTCAGAGCACTCCATCACCTAAGGAAGGCCCTTTCCACACACCTTTGTGCATCCTCCCAGCAGAAGATTCAGCATTAAAGGCAGAGGGCTCTGTGCCCCTAATGAGATGCTTTGCAGCATTTTCCTCATGGCTGTGTCCCCAGCCACACGTCACAGCTGTGTTATTTAACACACTGTAGGGGCTGGTGCCTTGCCAAGGATGCCATGACACTCCCTAAGGGACAGAGGCTGGGTCAAGCAGCAAAGCCCCTGACTTGCCCTCTCCAAAGCATATTTGGAGGAGCATCTCTGCATAGCAGCCCAAGGGCATGGCAACACCTATCCTGATTTGATTTCTCCCTGTGTAATCAGGCCTAGATGCCTCCTCTCTGGAAGCAGACACTCCTACCTTTGTGGTTTTTGTAGAAGGCACAGTTATTGGCACAGGTATCCGGGTGGGAATCCCAGAAATCGGACCCACAGGAACACAGCGGGGGCAAGTCAATGTTAGAGAGTTTGATCTTCTCCCTCATCTGGGCTCTCAGAGCTTCCACATACCTGCAAGGGATCAAGCATTCACCTCTGCCCGTGACACCTGGCTCTGCACAAGGAGTGCAGACTGGCTGTACCTTGTGTGCTCCTTATCCCGCTGCCGTCTGTCCCTCACTCTCCTCTCCTCCAGCTGAAGCTGGGCCAGGGCCTCCCAGGTTCCTTCTCCTGGGGAGAGTTCTCTCTGCTCAGCCATGTCTCGCATCCTCTGCTCCTCTTCCCGGCGCAGATTTTCCTTCTCCCTCTTAATCCTGCAGGAACACACCTGCTTAGAGAAGGAGCTTCCCCATCCTGACCTCCATTTCTGGCTGGTCCCCAGCCCTGAGGTCAGGGCACAGGAATCTGGGTGATGCTGCTGCTTTCAAAGGCAAAATGAATTCTGCACTAATCACAGCATTAAATATAAATAAACATAAATAAATATATTTGCTTTAAACATAAAATAGTCAAAAGAGCTTCCTGAGCCTCGATTCTTCCCCCCATATGGCAACACCAGCCTGTGATTGCTCTCCTGCCCTCAAACTCCTCCTGCCTGCCTGTTTTCTCACCATCATAGACTTCCTCTTTCAGTTCCTTCCTGCATCACATCCACACGTGCTCCTGCCACCTCCAGTTCCCCAGAGCTGCGCTTCTGTCCTTAAACCAAGCATGTAGGCTGGACTCTTCAATACCCACCAGAAAGGACCAACAACTCAGCTTCCCAGCTTCCCACTGCTTCTGATTATGAGGCAGCTTGGATCCTTCCCTAAGCAGCTTCCAGGACAGGGAAGTGTGACAGGGCTGGATACAGCACAGACACTCAAAGGATCCCAACTTTACTCCAAAACAGGCTTTAAGATGTACTTTTAACCAAGTTTTCCTCTATTTCCTCAATCTCCCTTGCACCTACAGGGCCCTCCAGCTCTTCAGTGGGACCTGGGTTGATTAATTCCCACCAACACCAGCAGCGACTGCAAAGCACAAAGACTTTACACCAAAGTATCTGACATTTTATTCCCAAATGCAACAACGTGTCCCAGGCCACTCCTTGACAGGGGGCATTAAAACCAAAATCAAGGCTGGGAAGAAGCAAGGGGAAGGCAGTGCGTGGGACATTTTGGACCTTACTTCATGTAGGGGGTCAAATCTTTACATCCAGAAGGAAAGTGCTGAAGTCGAACTTCGCTGGTTGAGTTATAAACTCGGCAATGTTTTTTAAATGAAATGTAGAACCTTGAGTACAGCACCATAAATCTGCTCCAGAAACTGAGGCCAAGGCCAACTCGGGGCTTTACACCCTGTAATTCTCTTTAGAAGAGCTCACCCAGCTCTTCTCTGCACACACTCCAAGGGAAAAAATAATAATAAAAAGGTATCACACTAACTAGGAAGTCCCTGGGGCCTTGCCAGCATTCACAGGGTAGGACAAGCTCTCCAAATCTCCCAAGTGCCATTGGAATGTCAGGATGTGGCTGGAGGAGCAATGCTTTAGACTGGCAGTTTTTCCCAGAAAAACACCCATGAAAATCCTGCCCTGGGGTGCCTGTCCCACTCCCAGCCTGATCACAGAAGAGCCAGGATGGTCAGATTTAGGTCAGTTCATTCAAAGGAAAGCCAGGGAAAAAACAAAAATTAGAGGATCTTTCCTATTTTGCTGTGAATACGCAGAGCTCCTCCTTAATGAACCCCTTCAAGGGAGAAGCTGAGAAACCCTCAGCACAAGTGATACTTTTACACAGATACCAAGTGTTCAGCTCTGGAACAAATGCCTGGAAATCATTTTATTACACTGTATAAGTTTTTATGGCTGTGAGGGTGAAGGGTCTGATACTGAAAATGTCAGGGATAATCACAGGTTAACCATAACGACATGACCTCACCCCAAAGTTTCTTAACGCAGGCTTGGGTTCCCAGAGTCATGGTTTGGGAAGTCACACCTCTTCCAGCCCCATGTCTTGGCTCCCAATTCCTAAACAAGCTGCACAGGGACTTGAAAACCACACAGAGAAGTGCTAAAGGACTCAACATGGCCCAGGGGTCTCTACTGAGGGGTTGGTTGCGTGAATCCCACCCCAGGTGGGTTTACAGATCAGTGCCTGGTTTACACCAGACAAGCTCACAAGACTTTTTCAACCTTCCAAAGGACCCTGTCCTGATGGAGGAGGTGACCCCCCCCAGGTGCAGAGACTCACTGGGCAACTCTGTGCTGCCTCTCTCGCTGCCGCTGCTGTTCCCTCACTCGCTCCCGCTCCACGGCCATGAAGAGGCGCCGGCACCGCAGGAACTCGCTCTGCCGCTTCGGAGAAGAGCAGAAGGACAATTGGGAAGGATGCCTGGGATAAATATCGAGCAGTATCAGTGCTCAGCTTCATTTCTAGAGGATGGAATCTCACTCTTTCCCTAAAAGACCCTCAAACATTTCCGAGTGCATGTGACCGAGGATTGGGAAGCTGGAGAGGTGGCACTGAGGTAGGAAAGACCAAGTCATCTCAAAGCATCAGAGAGCTTTGTACCTGCATCCCTCCACTGAAGCTTCCTATAGATAGAAGCTCTGCCACCTGGCAAATTCCTAAACTCTCACTTTGCTGAGGGGAAAAGAGCCAATTCCAACTTCAACCTGCTTGAATTTGGATCCACCTGGACACTGGTGCTCCCCTGCAGCCCACTGGAATCCTGTATCTCCTCCAAAAGATGAATGTATGACACCAAGCTGGATTCCCTACATGCAGGAGAATCACAGAGGTGGCAAAACCACTGCTGAGACAAATCTGGGGCTCTGCAGGGAAGAATTCCCACATAGATACTCAGGGTTTAGTGTCTGGGTTTTGGCTGACCCCACTGATGCAGCAAGGGCAGGGAAACCTCCAGGCTAAAGCTCACAACAAAAGCTCTCCTGCTGTGGGGTACAAAGATAGTTCGAGCTCCATGACTCCCAAAAGTTTCATGCATAGATTTTTTTCCTCATGAATGCCAAAACCTTTGGGCTGAGTTTGTCCACCTCACTTGGTGGAGAGAGCCCAGCACAGCTGGAGATAAAGGAGGAGGAGGAGAGATCACCAGGCTGCCAGTGAACAAAACCGGATGGAAAAAACCCAGGCAGAGGAGAGTGCTGCAAAACCAGTTATCTTGGATGGATCAGAGCCAAGGAGATAAAAAGCAAGGGGAAAGGGAACGGCAGGGTTAGGAGGAGCAGCCTGAGAAGCCCCAGCTGTTGTCACACTGGCAAGAAACCACAACCATATTTGGGATCAGTTGGTTGGAAAACACTTTTAAGGAACAAAAAACATGCAAATTGTTCAGAGTTTTAAGCTGCAAGCTGCAAAAAAGGTGACAGAAGGAGAGGGAAATGTTCCTCTTCATGGCAGGAGGAAGCAGGAAAATAAAAGTCATTGGCTTTAGGCATCCAAGACAAATATCATCACTCTGTATCACCCAGATTAGCACAAGCCAAACTGTCCAGGCCACAGGCTGGAAGCCTTCAATGTGACATCATCCACTCGGCATCAGGCCTGCAGGCTGGGCTTGAGGCTATCCCCAAAATCAGAGAAACCTTTATATTCCAGCCTTGTATCTAAACAAGATAAAGTTGGCTTTGTTCTTTCTTTCCTTTTTTTTTTTTTTTTAAGCATTTTTGGCAGCTTCTTGGGCTCCCTGCAACTACAGCAAGCACTCCTTGGTTTTGCCAGGTAGAATGAGAGCCTGTTTCTCCTTCAAACTTTTGGTGTTATTGAGATCCCAGATTTTGTAGGAGGAGTAGGTAACAGTTGCACTTAGTCACAACAGATTTTAAAAAATAACCTCATAGCTTTGCCCAAGACCTGAGACACCACTGAAGCTGACAAACTAAACCCAGCAGGGGTTTCATACATCAGAGCTCCTCAGAGGCTTCTTATTTGAGCCAGCAGCATTCCCAACACCCAATCCCTTTCAAACAAAACCACAAGGGCTTAGCTCCCCTGGACAGACCTGCTTCCTGGTTTCCTCTTGGTCAACACCAGCCCAGAGTTTGAGGGGAGGTTGGTATTCAGTGTGTGGCCTCCCAGGAGGCTCGGGCAGGCTCGAGTCCTTCACCAACCCATCACAGGCCTGAGAGACAATGGAAGGGAGCAGCATCAGCATGGCCACGGTTAAGTTCCTCATCTTCCCCCAGCAAAATGCTCTTCACTGGAGGCAGGGCCTCTGTGTGATCCCTACAGACCTCACTGGGATGACCCACCTGCAAAATGGGTTTTATCTGGGCTACAGGCTGGCTATGAACAGGAGAGATGTGCCACATCTTGACATAGAGCACTAAAGCTTTGTCAAAACACCTCTAAAGATTTCCTTGGAAGAGGGTTCTGGTTTAGTTTAAATATGGATGCACATCTCCCCATCCCAAACTTCTGTTATGAACATTGTGAAGTGTGAAACAAATAACAAAGTGTAAGGGGAATTCCACAGCCAAAATCTCCCAAAATTTCAGTGTAAACCTCAGCATAAACTTTCGCTGTCTCCCCTGCTCACTTATCTGCCCAGCAAATATTTCTGATCCAAGCTGGACTAATCCCCAGCCCAGGTTGGGCACACACTGCCACAGCCATAAAGCCTTTGCCAACCACCCCAGGTAATCGGGATAAACCGTTTCCACCCCCCAGATGCTCAAAAGAAGCTGCCTGAAAACAAAAGAGGAAGGATAAGTACATCAACCCTTCCTCAGGCAGTGCCTGCCACCCCCAGGCACTGGGATTGCCACAGCCACCTCTGATACAAAGCCTATTTTTTTTTTCCCTTTTCTAGGAGGTTTATGACTGATTTGATTGCTTCCACCCTCGGGTCTTTCAGTGTGGTCTGAGCATGGCTCTGGGTATGGTGTGACTGCAGCCCTCAGTTTCAGCTTTCGTCTGGGCAGCTGCCAACCAGCATCACAAGCAGGCAGGATCCAAACCCTTCGAGGCCACAACTGTACCTGAAAGCAGGGAATGGCAGCACCAATCTCACTGAGCTCCAATACTGCCCCCAAGCCCGCTTTGAGGACTGTAGGCTTAAGAGTTAAGCCAGCCTGAGGGAGCAACTGCTCTACTCCAAGAGGAGCCTCTTCAAGACAGCAAAATAAATCTAATGATCTGAACATCTTAAGACCAACTTTGCACGTGTCTTACTTTTTTAAATTCAATTTTGACGTAGAAGTCATCGTCCTGCCCAGTGCCATGTGTGCCTGTGCCCTGCTCCAGCAGCTCAGCAGGCAGATCGTGGTGTCCTGCCAGCAGCAGCTCCTCACTCTTGTCCATGGGCACTGCAGCTGCCAGGCAAGGCTCTGGTTTCTGGAGAAGGGAGGACAGGGGTGTAAACACGGAATTGAAATCTGGCTGCTCTGGCGCCAAGGGAAAGCTGAACACCCTCAGAGCAGCTTTAACACAAGGCTGTGTGCGCTGTCACTTGGATGTGATCTGGCAGCGCCATGTGTTCAGCAGCACCACGGGGCACCGGAGCTGGCAAACAGGAGTGTAGCAGGGTGACTCTGACTATGCTCTCCCCAACTGCAGAAGCAGAGGGACAGACGTGTGGGGTGAAAGGGAGGCAAGGCAAAAGCCTCTCTAGGCACTGCTTCACAGTGGCAAGGAGCTGGGATATCTGAGCGACACCCGAGTGCAGAGCGTACTCCTTCAGATGGGAAGTGGGCAGGCTCCCCAGTGGCAATCCACAATATTTTGAGAGGCAGCAGATTGTTTCCTACAAACTACAGAATCAAAATGCCAAAAGCAAGCTTGAAGCCAGGATAAATTTTTTCCCTTGCTTTTTTTGTTTCTTCAGCATGGTGGGTAAGGAAGAGCAGGACTGCTGACAGAGGGAAAGGATGGATTCGTAGGAGAACAGACCATGCCAAGAATGCCTTGATATGGCCCTGCTGCTGTTTGGGAAGGACAGAGAATAGCCTGGAGTCAGTCTGAACACGGAATTATTTGATAGGCACAGGAATTACTCCATCAAGCCCATTATGACAGACACACGACAGAACAGCTGCTTCAGTGAGGATAAGGCAATACAGGGGAAGGGTTATTGCATTGGAAGGTTGCTCTGGAGCACTGAAGGTATAAATGTCACAAAACTGTGGAAAAACACCACCAACTTTGTGGAATGAGACCTTGGGGAAAAGAATTTGGGTGCTGCCATGCTGGGGAACTAAACAGTCCACCAAACCCTGAAGGCAAAGACTCAGTGAACAGGATGAGCGAAACACTGGACAGGTCATTTCCAGGCAATAACCATTTCGGTATCTGCTTGGGAAAGCAGGCAATTAACTCTTTGCATGCTTTTGACCTCAAAAGAAAACTTGAGGTGAGAGAGAGAGCAACAATTTTAAGAACATGAATTATTGACCACGGGGAATGCAACACTTTACAGGGAAAAAGGAAAAAGAAGAAGAAAAATGCAGAAAACAGGACTGAAGGGAAAAAAAAACATTTCAGCCAAAGGCTTGCCCAGAGCTAGCAGCAGCAGGGAGAAAAATGCTGGGACTATTATTGGGAAGAAAAAGTCAGGTTATTTCTAGAAGCTGAGGTTTTTAAGGAGGATGGACCTGCCCCGGGCCACTGCCAGGAGCGGCAGCTAAGGTGCAAACAGCTCCCTGAAATTTATGGAGGTTCAGATTATCAGAAAAGGGTACAAGGAGTGTCTTTCTTTATTTAAAGGGGGGGAAAAGGAAATACCAAATAGAAGACTTTAGCCTCAAGAGTTTAACTGTGACTTTTGAAAAAACAAGAGGAAATCACCTTGCAAACTGCCTGTAAGCCACGAGAAAACAAGATAAGCAGCAACCAGCATAAATTTGTCAAGAGCGAGTCAGGTCAGGCCAAGCTGAATGTCTCCTACAACAGAAGGAAGAGGCCTCAGGCAAAGAGCAGCAGAAGACTCTGGGGTTCAGTTGAGCTCTTGATGTGGCCTAATTCAACACTGGGGTAAAGCAAAACCTGTTAGATGGAAGTCTGGTGTGCGATGTGCAAAACTGATTAAAAACATGGCCCAGATTTGGTCTCAGGAGTTCATTGCACAGAAATAGGGTAAGAACTAGGTGGGCTCTGTGCTTTGATTTCATTATCGGCCTGGATGAAGGAAGAAAGAAGCATCTTGATTAAGCTGCTGACCCCACTTGCACTGTGGAAGTATTGGGTGAAAAACCCATGGGCTCAAACCAAAGAAATGGGCTGGAATACACAGCACAAGGAAATCCAGGGAGCACAAAAGCAGAGGCAGCACTACCAAGGGGGTTAAGCCCATGGTTATGTCTGTGGCAGCCTTTTGCACCTGAAGAGAAGGGAACACGCTGCTGTCCTGCCAGGCTGGGAACATGCCAAACCTTCAGACAGGGAGAGATTCAGATTAATATTGGAGCTTTTTTCTCCTCATATATCATGGAGTAATAAAACAGGGCAATGCAATTAATCAATATATTCCTCCCAGAATAAATCACCCAGGGAAGCTGTTAAACTTCCTTATGTAAATTAACTGTAGCCGCAGCGAGGCTGGGGTGGGAGGATGGCCCCAAACCCCTCCCAGTGTTTCTCACTGCTGTGGATGACTTGCCCAGGACTCCCACGGATCTCCTGTAACCCTCTGGCTCACCTGGGCAGTGGCTCTATTATTCATGTGAGGTCATAAATCAACCCATCTCACTGAATGCATTGAGGGCTCAAACAAGAGGGGTGTTTGGTACTGGAAACAGGTAACGACGTTTTTGAGCCCATAATTATTGTGTTTCTCTGAGTCCTATTTGCAGAGCTGACTGACTTCATCAGAAATCCAAGAGTACACAGAAGAGGAAGAGCCAGACCAGCCCTTCTGTAAAGAGTAGTTTCTAGATAATCAGCCAAGATCTATTTCACCTTTGGTGACCCTGAGAAAGAGAAGGGAATGAAGACCTACAGGATGGACAAGAAACTGGCTGCAGAGGTAATAAGACAAAACACCAGGCTGGGTTGCTGCTGGTGTTCTCTGAAGTACGTCAGTTTAAGAAAGGTCTTGGCATAGAGACTGGGATAATAGCAACAACATGAAGGTGTTCCTGAGAACTGGAGGAGCAAAATCAGAATGAAATTCAGCAGAGCAAAAGGTGGGACTGACCTCCTTCCATGCACTGCTTCGAGGAAAGCAGCTGCATGCCAACCATTCATAGCAGAAGCCAGCCCCGGGTGAGGAAAACCCTCCAGATCTTTGCCACCCACACAAAACAAGGGGTTGAAGCAATGGAAAGAGTTGTTGAGGTTTGAAGAAATAAAGGCACCTGAAGGGAGGGCTGGTCATCACATTCCTCCCAGACACCCAGATCACAATCTCAACCTTTAGAAGTCTTTTTTGCATTCTTGAATTGTCTCAGAGATGTTTTCACACACTTTATCCTGCTGCCTTCTCTAAAATGGGTTATCCCTGAGGTGAGTCAGGAAAGCACAATTTATTTCATTCCTGCTGGAGAAACTTCCTGAATTATGCTTTGGATTTGCTAATTAGAGTCAAACCTTCAGCAGTCAGCAAGCTGATTCCTCTGCCCTCACCCCGGGCAGCCCTGGCTCACCTCCAGCCTCCAGGCGCCGGGGGACACAGTCCTGGTCCTGCGGGACGCCAGCCTGCGCCGAACCTGCTTCACAACCCTGCTGAGCTGCGCCCAGAGGGCAGGCAAAGGAAAGACAGGACAAGTTCAGCTGCACGGAGAGATCTCCCAATTGGTCTGCTCCAGCCAAGGAGCTCGAGCAAGGCAGCACGACCCAACACACCATCAGCCAGGGGTCTTTCAGAGCTGCCCCGAGCTACTGAAATCCTGATCCAGGCAACTCATCTGCTCCCAAAAAATGTTGCTGAGATGCCAGATCCCCAATTTTCTTGCTTGGTATCCGGCCAGAAGTGATTTTCCAGCCCAAGGTACTTCAACTGCAATGCATCCCGTGGTGCTTCAACTGGAATAACTCCAGCTCCTAGGCGAGCACACAGGCTTTCTAAACCACCAAATGCACCATAAAACATCACTATTTAAAAAAAAAAAAAAAAAAAACCAAAAAACCTTAAACAGTCCTGAAGGCAGGATTTCCCAGATTTCGGTCTGCACGAGACAAGCTGCAATGAGCTGGCACCACCTAGTGCCACCTCTGCGCCAGGACACGGCTGGGAGAACACCGCGCCTGCGAGCAGCCAGACCAGTTCAGCCACGGCAACCTGGACGAGCCACCCAGCTGGATGTTCTCGGGAGCAGCACAACATTCAGAGTGACAATGCGAGCTAACATTTCTCTCAATATCTAAACCCAAACATTTGGGATGTGCTGTAGTAGAAAAAAGGAAACATTGCCCGTTCCTCATTTCAAACACTGAGGATTCAAAATGCCGAAGCAGCGATGGAAAGGCAGGAGGGGCTCGGCTCACCTCGGCAGCTTGTTGCTGGAATGGCTCACCATGCTTCTCTTTCAGCTGGGCTGGAATGATGATGGGAGCAGGGAGACTCTGGAACAGGCACGTGTTCTTCCAGGGGGTTGAGTACTGCACAGCAACACAGCTCTCCCTCTCTGCCTGCCAGGAAAAAGTCACATGGGATCTCCAACCATGACCCGGCAAGATGTCAACCGTGGTAACATTTCACCACCCTTGGGTGAAATTTCTTGGGAGGGAGGTTTTGGCTCTCCGTGCTGAGAGGATACAAAGAACCATCAGGCTCTTTGGGGCTGAGGGCATTTGCAGGCTTCCTGCTTGGAGCTGGCAGAGTTACACGAGGACATCCCTAGTCAGCCATGGAAACAGCCCAAACACCCCAAGGATTGCCAAAGCTGGTGACATCTCAGTGCATTCTCTTTTCTGCCACAGTCAGATCCTGGCAAGTCTCCCCAGCACTTGTTTGAAAGTTGAAAAGATTAAATATATTCATTGGATAATCCAAAACAAGCCCATGGGGGAAAAGGGAATGTAGAGGGAAAGTGTTGCTTGAAAACTATTTGGCTGCTCTGGAAAAGGGATGGGAAAAGAGACAGCAGAAAAGCTGCTTTGTTTCAAATGCAGCCAGGAGACATCCACATCACTCCCAACTCCTGCCTGGCTGTTTTTTAACTCCAGGCAGTTCTGCAGAGAGCTTCAGGACTCTGTTCTGCTGTTGCCTGAGGGAGCCAGCAACCTTTCCCTGAGGAGGCTTCAAAGCACCTCCAGCACCAGCCAAAGCATGGCATTGACCCAGCCTGCCTGGACACTGTTTGCCACCACAGGGTCTGGAACCTCCAATTTTCTCACTTTTTCTCATTAACTCCTTGACTTAAGCTCCAGTGTTTGGATTTTTCCCAGTGGATGTTGGGTTTGGAGGCATTTCTCCTGACAGAGCCTCACTTACTGCTTCGAGGGCCTTCTGCAGCTCCTGCCTGCGGCGCATCCTGACCTGCCGGTTCACCCGCTGCCTCACCTCACCCTGGAACCTCCTCAGGCTGGCTGCCTTCTTCCGCTGCTGCTCCTTCAGCTCCTCCTCCACCCGGAATGCTGAAGCCTGGGAGAGGCAGAAGCAGATTTCACCAGGGTTTTGCTACGCTGTAGCATTAGAGCAGTTTGTATCCCTGTATCCCCTTTTCCCATACTGGAGCCACCAGGCAGACAAGCAGCACCCAGAGCAAACTTCATGTTTTGTTTCAAAATATGTGGAGTAACAGCTTGGACGGTATCTACTGGGTTATTATGGGCTGGATTGAGTCTGACTAGTGATATGGAGCATGCACACCTCTGCAACACACAGGGAAGGAAAGAAAAAGGAGGTTCATGGAGCAGCTCCCAGCTCCTGCTCCCAAAAAGGATGCTCATACATACAAAGCCTGGATCCAAAAGGAACAGGCCAGCCCCTCATCCTGTGAACATTCTGCAAGGCTGGAAGCACATCAGGGAAGCAGTTCACAGAGCACAGCACTGCTCCGGAATGTCTTTACCATCTGAAGTGAAAGATTAGGAGCAATGACCTGAAAATCCCCAAAAATCCCATTTTAGTCTCCTTGCGATTCTGCCAAGCAACTCTGCAACACCACCATGGCTTAAATTAGAACAGCATTGCTCTCCTGGCTGTAACCACAGCAAGAGAAAGCGGAGACTGAAGGGATGGAGGAAAGGGGGCAAGGCCAAAGATGAACTTGGAACAGCAGGGTCAGCACAGCCCAAGAAAACTCCAAGATGGGGAGAAATCTGCACTGCTATGGATGAAACCAAGACAGTGCTCCAGGGAACAGCCCAGTGCCAGCTCACCCACAGCCCACCTCAGCAGCAACTCTAATGCACAAGGCATTAGTATGTATTAATTAAAAGTGTATTAAATAAGCTCAGATAACCCTGGGCAGCTTCATTCACTTCTGGAAGCCTCACATGGGGTGCCCCAGGAGCATCCAGGCCCCCTGAAGCTGTCGTGAAAAGTTTAGCTCCCCCAGAAGTTTCATCGTGCCAAGATGGAAGTTCTGTGGAATATGGAGATGATTGATTTCCATAAATTATCTCAACCTTTCAGGATTTAAATTACAATACAGAAATAAATCATCTCAGAAGGGCAGGAGCTTCTGTAATGTTCAGACATTAATTACAGGGGACTGAACTCATCATCCAATATTTAATGCACTTTTAGTCCTCTTAGAATAACCCTTAAAGTAGAAAACCCTGAGATAAGCATCCATGAAGATTTCCTTAAGTGTTTCTAATAGGGTACAGTGGGGATTGGCTCCAGAGTCTGAAACACTCAATTTATTTTTTTTTTTAATCAGCAACACAGAATAAAATCTCAACTCCCTGACATCCTTTAGGGATGAGTGGGAAAGCAAGAAGCAGCACTGGCTGGCTTCCCCACCTGACTGATGCTTATAATTGATGCATTTCTCCTCAAAAAACACAGTTTATTGGAGGGCGATCAACTTGGAGAGAAGTTGCGGGCTTGTGCAAAGGGGAGGCCAGACTACATGGACATCACAGTGGCTTCTGACCCCACTAAATCACATTAAAACAAATTATTATTTTAAGGAGCCATGTTACTGGCTGCCTTCAGGCTGCGAAAAAGATTGCTTTTGGCTCTGATCCCCCCTGGGGGTTTTACTGGCACACTGAGGGGTTAAGAGATGCCCCGGCAGATGGTGCCCTCGGTGCACTCACAAAGGCCGGGCTTTGCTCCGGCTGCCCCGGCGCATTCTCCACCCAGACGACCACGGGGGCCACGCTCTGGTTCCTCTCGGCCAGCACCCGCCAGCTGTGCTGCCGGGCTCTCCCCTGCTGCCTCCCCGGGGGCTTCCCGGCCCCGCAGCGCTGCTCCTTCGAGGCAGGCATGATCCCGGCACCACCGCGGGTGCTCCTGGGGAAAGGGAGCAGAGGTGAGCGGAATCTCCCCGGGCACCCCAACCTGCACCTGCCCCATCTCCTGCCCCCCACGCCCACCTCCCCTCAGCCGCGGGGCGCCGCAGTGCCCTCCCAGCCCTCCAGCTCCCGGGCGCCCCACACTGACCGGGCACCCCCAGCTCTTCGTGGCTCAGTGCCCCCTGCACCCGCACCACCGCACCCTCTCTCCCCAGTGTCCCCCCAGTTATGCAACCCCACGGCACCCCACCTTCAGCTCCCCCCTTCCCCCGAGGGCCCCCAACCCCTGGTGGTCAAATCTCCCTGTACCCCGCACCCCGAGCAGCCCCCTCCCCAAGCACCTCATCGCGCCGCACCCCCTGTGCCCCCGCACCCTCATCTCCCCATCCACTCCCGGGCACTCCTCACACCCCGACCCGCCATGGCCTCGGGCCCATCCTCCCGTGTTCCCCCCCCCAAACGGCCTCCGTAGGCCCCTGCGCCTTCATCCGCCAGAACCCCCGAGCCCCTCACAGGGGCGAGCCCCGCCGAGCCCCCTCAGGCCGCACCAACCGCCGCTTCCGCCTCCCCTGGAGCTTTGAATCCCGCCGCCACTTCCGCCGCACGGACCCGCCCCGGACACGCCCCGGGATCACCCGCCACGCCCATCCTTGCCCCGCCCTAAGCCCCGCCTCCAGCCCCGCCCCCGCATCGCCGCCTACAGCCCGCCCCCAGCCCCGCCCAGCCCCTCCGGGTTCAGGGGTTGCCGGTTCGAGTCCCGCCTCCGGTGGTAAGGGGGTGGGGGAACGATGTCTGCCTCAGACCATCCCCGAAACTGCCCCCTGAGCATCCCTGGAGGTCCTCACACACAGTGTCCGCCTGCGAATATCTCCTAAATATCCTTATAGTGTCCGCCACAGCATCCCTGATCCCCTCCGAGTATCCCCTTGCATCTCCACACAGCATCCCCCCAAAGGCCGCCCCAAAGCACCTCCCTATGGCGTGACCTCAAAGCGTCTGCCTCACGAGTCTGCCCCCTTGACTGTCTCCCCAAAACTCCCTCAAAGCCTCTTTCTGCAGCACCACCCAAACCACTCCCCTGTACCAGCTCCCCATAACGCGACTCCCCCAAAGCACCTCCCTCCCTCTGGGACAGGATGCTTGGAGGCATCGACCCCTTTGGGGGGCCAGGAAACCTCCGGCGGGGTGGGCGGTGGCTCACTGGGGTGCTGAGCTTGGCAGGGCTCGGGAGGGGGGTGGGAAATGGCTCCGGGCATCCTGCCTCACATCCCGCTGCCCTATTCAGAGATGCCCGGGGAGCTAGCGCTAATTGGCATGGAGTTGGAACGAAGCCTGGATGCCACTGAGCTTCGTTTTAGAGCCTGAGAAGAGAGGGGAAAAAAAAAAAAAAAAGCGGGGGGGAGCTCCTTTGGGGTGGGGGTTCAGCTTTGCAAAATACCCCTCCAAAAGAAAACCCCAGATTGATGGGGTGCTCAGAGCCCGAAATCCCACTGGATTGTCCGCGGAAGGGATGGCGAACCTTAGCTAGGCTCAATGGGGTGATGCCCCCCACCTCAAGTGTGTCCCGGGGACTGGGAAAACATGGAACTGGGGGTCTGTAACCGGGGAAAAATTGCAAATCTGACTGTTTTTTCCTCAAATAAATGTCAGCTCGAGGCCGCCGAGGAGGCGAAAGCCACCAGGACACAGGGCTCTATTGAGAAAGGAAAGAACAAAAAAAAAAAAAAGAAGAAGGGAAAAAAATAAATTAGCCGGGCGAAGCGCCAAGCCGGGAGCTCCGAGGGACGTGCCCAGAGTGGGGAAGCGGAGCAATTCGGGGGGCGAGCCTGCCCGAAATGTGGGGAGCGCCGGCTGCCCCGCGGGGCCACCCCGCTCACCCCTGCTTGCTGCCGGTGACCTGGCTTCTGGCGCTGCATGCAGGTAGGGAGTTCTCCCATTTTTCCACGGTTTTCCCGTTTTTTTCCATGGGTCTTGGGGGTATCCAGATGGAAGATGAGGGCCGGGGGGGTGATGAGGGTGGTGATACCCTAAGGGGGGGTTTGGAGGGAGGGTTGTCGCGCTACCCTCTGCTTGGGAGCTGGAAAAAAAGGGGGTAAAATTGGAAAAGAAAACTGGGGAAAACACTTTTCTGGAGCCAAGTGGGTCCTGATGTGGGAGCGGATTTGGCACCGCCCCCATCCTGAGCTTCTCCCCAGTTTTTTTTTTTCTTCCCCAAACCCCCTTTTCCCCTATTTTTTTAGCATCTCCAAATCTTTTCTCCTACCCATTCTTCAGCTTTCCTTAAAAACTCATTTTTCACCCCATTTCTAGGCTTGCCTCATCCCACTGCAACCCTGGTTTTCTCCATCATTTATTCCCTAAATTCTCACATTTTGGAGTTCAATGAGCCCCAAACTGCCCCACCCCTGGTCTGGCAACACAGAAAATCATCTTCAACAATTTTGTTCCATTTTGCCAAAGTTTGCACCCAAAAGCAGACCTGGGGAGGCCCCATTTCCCTTCAGATGAGGAGGATGAATGCAAAACAAAAAGCTGGGTTCTTTTCTGGCTTTGATTTAGACCCTAAAAAACAGCCAGGGCTGTAGCCAGGGCACCCCAAAAATGCTGCGAGGCATTTCTTTAAAAAAAAAATTGGCTTTTGTGCCACAAAATGGCGTGAAAATGCGGATTTTTGGTGGACTTTTATCAACAAAAGCCATTGAAAAGGACCGGGAGATCTCCATCCCTAAGCTAAGGATGCTGTAGGAAAAGGGGACATTTCCTGATTTATTAACAAACTCCCAAATCTTTTATCCAGAGAGTAGAAAAAATTAGGAATAGGGTGAAAAAAAGGGAAGAAAGAGTTAAAGAGCTGCGATTTGGTGCACGGGGAGGGGGCAAGGATGCATTAAAGGCCACATCCCCATCCCATGTCTCGGCCTCCCCTGTGGGGGGCTCCCCAAAATTTGGCGAGTCGGGGCATGTTTGCGGGGCCGAGCTGCCGGGGAGGACGGACGGACGGATGCTGCATACCAATAGGTCCCATGACTTTTCGGGCTTGTTTAAGGCCTTTCTTGCTCCCGCTTCACCCTGCCCAGCTGGTTTCCCACTCTGCCCTCCTCTTCAATATGGGGTTTGTTCGCTGTCGGATGACGGTATCCGTATGGGGGGTTCATGGATGGGACCTCTGGGATGTCAAGAGGGGGATGCTAAGGTATTTTGGGGAGGGAGAATGTCCTGGGGAGTCCCCTCCCACAAAAAATCATGGTTTTACACTTCTTCCCTGCCTTTTTTTGGCTTAAAACCAGCAATGAGGAGTGATGCACGTGCACGGACTCCCGTGATGCAGTTTTGCATCTGAGGGGGCTTTGTCTGGACAGGAGAATCCAATGGGGATGAGGGTGGGATACAAAACCCTTCCCCCACACCATTTTTTGGGGAATTAAGGTATTTTTGCAGAGCACTAACCCGAGCACTGGTGTCTCTCACTCCCCAGGCAGCTTTTGCAAGGCAATCACACAACTTTGCCAAGGGTTGCCTCGACCTGCCTCCCACCCCCTGCATTTTTGGGAGTGATGTGTGCATTTTTGCAAAGGATTGTATCAACCTGGCTGCAGGAGCACTCCCCCTGCATTTTTGGGGGTGATAGATGGATTTCTGCTATGGGTTGCATTGACCCAGGTGCAGGAGAGCTCCTGCCCAAGCCCTGCACATTTTGGAGGGCACCACATGCATTTTTGCAGAGCATTGCATTAACCCAGCAGCAGCAGGTCTGCCATCCACACCTCCTCCTCGCATTTTTGGGGTGCTGCATGCATTTTCGCAAAGGGTTGGTTACATTCACCTGGCTGCAGGAGCACTCCCACCCCCAATACAGCTTTGGGGGGTGATAATTAATCTTTGCAGAGGGTTGCATTGACCCCCCCTCCCATGCCCAAAGTGGTTTCGGGGGTGATTCTTTGATTTTTACAATACGTTGCATTGATCTGAGTGCGGGAGGGCTCCTACCCCTCATGCGCTTCTGGGGCCTTGAGTGTGTCTTTGCAAAAGTTACGGAGCCAAGTTGGGCACCTCGGGGGTGCTCAGCACAGCTCCAGCTTGGGGTTTCCCTGCTTTCTCCGTGCTCGGCACCCCACTGTCTCTCCCCACCCCAAGGTCTGCTGGCAGGGGTGAACATCACCAGCCCCACGCCACTGGTCCGTGGCACGGCAGGCAAAGCGGCGCTGCTGTCGGTGCGCTACGCCAGCGCCAGCGCTGACAAGCCGGTGGTCAAGTGGCAGCTGAAGCGGGACAAACCTGTCACCGTCGTCCAGTCCATCGGCACCGAGATCATTGGCAACCTACGGCCCGACTACCGCGACCGCATCCGGGTGCTGGAGAACGGCTCGCTGCTCATCAGCCCCTTGCAGTTGGCTGATGAAGGCGCTTACGAGGTGGAGGTGTCCATCACTGACGACACTTTCACCGGCGAGAAGACCATCAATCTCACCGTGGACAGTAAGAGCAAGAAGGACATCCGGTGGAGACTGAGTTATCCATGGGATGTCTTCCCTGACCACATTTTGGGAGGGCTTTCTCCGACTGGGAGGTGGTTTTGGGGGTTTCAACCACCCTATGCAGCCAAATTGGTGGGGTTTTGATGTCTCTCTTCCTGTCCCCTGAGCCCATCCGTCCACTGAGACACGGCATCACCATGGTTCCCCTACTTGCCCACAGTTCCCATCTCAAAGCCACAAGTGCTGGTGGCCTCCTCAACGGTGCTGGAGCTGAGTGAGTTCTTCACCCTCAACTGCTCACATGAGAATGGCACCAAACCCACCTACACCTGGCTGAAGGACGGGCGGCCACTGAGCAACGACTCCCGCCTACTCCTCTCTCCTGACCAGAAGATCCTCACCATCACCCGTGTTCTCATGGCTGACGATGACGTCTATAGTTGCCTGGTGGAGAACCCCATCAGCCATGGCCGCAGTGTGCCTGTGAAGCTCACTGTTTACCGTAAGCCACCTCTTCTCCCCTCCTGCACTCCCAGGCTTGGCCA
The DNA here is from genome assembly GCA_026261815.1 of Monarcha castaneiventris obscurior. Classification (NCBI taxonomy): domain Eukaryota; kingdom Metazoa; phylum Chordata; class Aves; order Passeriformes; family Monarchidae; genus Monarcha; species Monarcha castaneiventris. The sequence goes on from JAMPIT010000114.1 coordinate 5,151,289, forward strand.
TCCCTTCTAGCTTTCAGCTAAAATTTTTGGGGGGTTGTCCCCCCTCATTCCTCTCCTCCAGGCCGGAGCTCTCTGTACATCATCCTGTCCACAGGCGGCATCTTCCTTCTTGTCACCCTGGTGACAGTTTGTGCCTGCTGGAAACCCTCCAAGAAGTACGGGTGGGGATAATGTGGTAGACAAAGGGGGTTGTCCCATCTCATCCCGTCCTGTCTTGTCCCATCCCATTTTGTTCCATTTCATCTCTTCCCATCCCATCCCATCCCATCCCATCCCATCCCATCCCATCCCATCCCATCCCATCCCATCCCATCCCATCCCATCCCATCCCATCCCATCCCATCCCATCCCATCCCATCCCACCTTGATCCATCTCTCCTGTTCCATTCTATTCTATTCTATTCTATTCTATTCTATTCTATTCTATTCTATTCTATTCTATTCTATTCTATTCTATTCTATTCTATTCTATTCTATTCTATTCTATTCTAATCACGTCATCTCATTCCATCCCATCTTGTCCTATTTTGTTCTATCACATCCCTTTCTATCCTACCCCATGCCATCCCATGCCATCCCATCCCATCCCATGCCATCCCATCCCATCCCATCCTAGCTCTCCCTCCCTGCAGTACCTGACCCTTCCCTGGATGAGCCACAGGCAATCCCCCATTGCCTCTAACACGGTGCCAGTGGTGCCCCATCCCCTATCCCTTCCCAGGGAGAAGCGACAAGCGGAGACGCAACCAGCCTCTGACTACACTGAGCAGGATGAGGAGCGCCTGAAGCATGATGGTGAGTGCCAGCCCCAGCGTGGCGGCAGCGGGTTGGGGGAACAACAATGCTCCTGGCATGGTGAGCAGCACCTTGCTTCCACGCAGCCGAAGGCATCCCACGGAGCGGCGAGCACGAGCGCAAGAACCCAGTGGCTTTGTACATCCTTAAAGATAAGGTGGGAGCCAGTAGCACCAGTAGCACACCGGCAGCATCCCAGCACAGGGTCTCGCACGTGCCCCACGCTTTTCTGCTCTTGGCTTTTGGCAGGACTCGCCAGAGGCGGAGGAGGACTCGCTACCAGAACCCCGCGGCACAGTTGAACCAGGTTACACCAGCTCACCAGTACCAGCAGCTGGTCGCTCACCAGGACCAGTGGGGCGTTCGACTCGTCGTTACCATCGCTCACCAGCTCGCTCACCCGCCTCGACGCGGACCCACCGGTCACCACCGGGCTCACCGGCACGTTCCCGCGGCGCTCCGCGGCTGCTGCGGACTGCCGGCGTCCACGTAATTCGGGAGCAGGAAGAGGCCAACGCCGTGGAGATCAGTGCCTGAGCAGGGGGGACTGTGTGTGCTTTGGTGGCAGCGTGCAAGCGAGCAGGGACACCAGCAGGGCCATACTTCTGCCACCGAGCAAGCAGGGACACCGGCACAGCCCTGCTCCCACCACTGGGAATCATTCTGCTCGGCGTAAAGTCACTAATTTCCTATTGATCCGACCCAGAGCTTCCCTCTTCTGTCCCCATCTTCCTGGGGCATCGCTTTAATGGTTTTCTCGCCGGGACAAGTGTGCAGGGAGCGTGCAGAAAGCACATGTGTGTGCAGAGAGAACATGCAATCAGTGCACGGAGGGAGCGTGCCAGAGGGTGTGCATGGAGCGTGTAGAGAGAGCGTTCAAGCACTGCACAGGGAAAGCATGCACAGAGCGTGCAGGAGGGCACACCAAGTGTGCACGCAGAGTGCATGGGGCAGGCACGAGGGTGTGCAGCAAGTGTGCACGCAGTGTGCAAAGAGAGGATGCACAGAGCATGCAAGAGAACTTGTGGAGCCCATGAAGAGAACACGTGTGGAGCGCGCAGCTGACTGCACAGAGCATGTGCAGAGTGTATGCGGAGTGTGCAGAGTGTCCACTGAACCTGCATGGCCCTTGTGAGCATGCCAGCACTGGGTGTGCACTCCGAGAGTGCACAGAGTGTGCAGAGAGAGCCCGTGCAGAGCGTGCATGGAGCACGTGGAGTGAGTGTGCACACAGGAGTTTATGGGACATGCATGACTCATGTGGCAAGTGTGCAAAGAGCGTGAGCAGAGAGGGTGTGTGCAGTGCTTGCACGAAGCACACACTGAGTGTGCACAGTGTGTGTGGAAAGAGTGCGCACAAAGCAAGCAGCCGAGTGTGCTCAGAGCATGCGTAAGAGTGAACCTGCAGTGTTGGCACACAGGCTACGTGTGGAGCCTGCAGTGAGTGTGCAAAGAGTGCGTGTGGTGCACGTGGAAAGAGCGAGCGCCGAGCAGCTGAGCATGCTTGGAGCATGCACACGCATGCAGGGAGCACACACACTGCATGCCCAGCGACCGTGTGTGCACACGTGTGTGTGAGAGAGCAGTGCCCTCCCGCCATGGCACACCCGCCATGCGTGGAGCTGGACACGCACTGGCACACAAGCTCGCCCAAGGGCACACATGCATCAGGCGGTCTGAACAGAGGGCTGCCTCCTGCCCCCCAGCTCCCCAGCTGCAATGTCCCCTAAATGTGGGCTGAAAGCCCTGGCCCAAGCATTGCCCCTTCACCACGGTAGGATTTTCTGTGAAAATCCCCCGGTTTTGGGGCACACAACGCTGTCTCTCCCCAAGCCTTCATTGGTAATAGGTTTAGGATGAAAAGCAGAGAGAGGCCGGCCAAGCGAGCTGGGCCCTGGGGCACCCGGGGTGGATGCCGGGGCACCCTGGAGTGCTCGGGGTGTACTACTAACCAATAAACTAAACATACTACCCGTCTGGTGGTGGCACCCTTGGGTGTCTTTTTGGAACAGGGGCCCCCCAGGGTGGGGGGGACACATGGGAGGTCGCTGACAGCTAAGACCACGCAGACCCGCTGCACCTGGCTGGCACTCAAATTGGCACGTGAAGTGCTTGGGAGACCTCGGACTGTTCCCTCTGGTACCTACTGATGGTGTCCTCAGCTGAGAGCCCATTTCTTCTTAATTTGTCTTCCTCTGACCATGGCAAAGGAAGAGGGGAATTTATTCTGACTAATTAAATTCATTAACCGCTGGTGTCCCCCACTCCACTGTCTCCGGCTGCTGCCGGTGCCGCCGTGGCCAGGCACTCCCACTGCCAAAGGATGGCTGAGCTGTTTGTGTTCACCGTCACCTTCCCCCCCTTCGGCATTTCCCGGCCCCCGCATCCGGCTATTGTACCCCCCCATCCGGAGCCGGATCCAGCCCCGGTGCTGGCAGGGAGGAACCGGGATTTCGGGAGGAAACGGGAAGGCTGGCCAGGGCCGGCATGGCGGGCGGCTGGGAGACAGCACTGGGCCTGGGGCTCTGCCTCGCCGCCCTGCACCGCGGAGGTGAGTGCAGCCCATGGGGGCCAAAATCCACTTAACTCTGCCCCCTGCCCCACCCCGGATTTGAGATCATGCCCACTTGGGGCACCTATCGGCATCCCCTCGCCTCCTTGTCACCCCACAGGCTGCCGCCTCCCCAGCGTGGCCACGGCACCCCAAACTCTCGCTGGTAAGGACACCTGGTGGGTGGGTGATGCAGGTGGGGAGACCCCAGAAAATCCTGTTCCCCCCACCCACAATGTGCCCTCCCCACCGCAGTGCTGCGGGACAATTTCCGCCTGCAGCCGGGTGACTTGGTGACCACGGTGGGGCAAACATTGGAGCTGGATTGTGTCCCCCCCTTGGGGTACCCTGAACCCTACGTTACCTGGAAGAAGGACGGGGTGACCTTGGACTTGGGAGGTGACAGGTATGTGATCACCAAGGGGAAGTTGCAGGTGGCCTCGGCGCAACGGAGCGACTCCGGTCTCTACATCTGTGTGGCAGCCAACGCGGCAGGCAAGAGGGAGAGCCGGGGTGCCCGTGTCTCCGTGCTGGGTAAGCCAAGGGTCTCCCACGGGCAGTGGGCATGTCACACCCAGCCGGGGTGCCATGTCCTCCATGTCCCCCTGCAGAGAAGCCAAGCATTGTGCGGCACCCAAGTGACGCCGTGGCGGTGGCTGGCAGCACCGTGGAGCTGGGCTGCAGCACGCGAGGTGACCCAGCACCGCAGGTGCAGTGGCACAAGGAGCGTGGTGACCTGCCCTGGGGCAGGTAGGTGGTGGCAGGGGGGAGATGTCCTGTCCCTGGCACAGGGATGAGGCTGATGGAGAGCTGGTGACCCGCAGGCACGAGGTGGACCGGGAGCACACTTTGCGCCTCTATGCCGTGACGCCCGCCGATGCCGGCACATACGTGTGTACAGCACAGAGCCAGCTGGGCACCGCCGCCGCCACCACCTTCCTCCATGTGGAGGGTCAGTGGTGGGACCTCTGTGGCCTCCACCATCACAGGCACCCAGGGCCATCTCGGGGTTCATGCAAGGGAATCCATCTAACAGGGTCCATCTAACGGGGTCATCCAGGGGGAGTCTGTCCATGGGGGTCCATCCAAGGGCATCCATCATCCATCAAATAAAGGTCCATCCAGCTGAGTCATTTAAGGGGATCCGTCAAAGGTGGCGCTTCCAAAGGTGGGTCCATCTAAACGCATCCATCCAACAGGATCCATCCAAGGGCTCCATCCAAGAAAGTACATGTAAGGGCATCCATCTAAGGAAATGCATCGAGGTGGGAGTCCATCCAGGGGGATTCATTCAACAGCACCCACCTAAAGGGGACCCATCCAACCTGGTTCCTCCAAAAGGATCCATTTAAGGGGGTCTATGCAAGTACATTAAAGGGGAATGGAACTATAGATATCTATCCAAAGGGTCCATCTAAGAGGGACATATCACAGGGGTGTACCATGGGGGCCTGCCCCATGTCCCCATGGGCAGCACATCCAAGAGGGGTCCATACAAGATGTGTCCATCCAAGACAGGCCCATCAAAGGGTGCCTGTCCAAAAGGGTCCATTTGAGTGGCTCCATCCAGGTAGACAGCAGGATCTCCATGTACAGGTATCTGAGGGGGGTGTCTGGGCAGGTGTCAGCAGACCTTGGTCCCATCAGCCTTCTTCTGCCTCACAGACCAGCTGGCAACGGACCAGCAGGAGCCTGCACCGCGGGACCTGCTGGCTGTGCGGCTGCACCTGGACAACGGCACTGCACTGCCCACTGCTGCTGTCCAGCTGCGCTGGCAGGTCAGTGTGATGCTCGGCTGCCCCCAGGGGTGGGGTGGGATGGGACACTGCCCCATGTCCCACCTTAACTTGGAATCCTTCCCATCCCCTTCAGATGCTGATGCCGGTGCCGGTGCCTGTGGGCTACACAGTGCTGTACCGCAGCCTGTTCCCAGTCACCACCTCCTGGATCCAGCACGACGCAGGCAGGGAGCTCAGCACCATCATCCCTGCGCTCCGCAGGGGCTACAAGTACGAGTTCAAGGTCCGACCCTACACTGGAGGGACCCAGGGCTTAGACAGCAACAGCAGGCACCTCTGGATACCCGAGGAAGGTATGTTGTGTGTCCCCAGGGATGCCTGGGTGGAGGACGGCAAGGCGAGTTGGGGGTCCCAGGGGTCTTATCATCCTTGTCCCGGCAGTGCCTAGTGCAGCGCCCCAGCACATCACCATCAGCCAGGCTGACACAGGGAACGGCACCGTGGTCGTGAGCTGGGAGCCACCTCCTCCTGAAGCCCACAATGGTGTCATCCGCGGCTACCAGGTTTGGGGCAATGGGGCGAGGGGACAGGGCTGGGGTCTTCTGGCCAAGGAGAGTCCATCCAAGGGGATCCATCTAAAAAGGGAGCCTGTCAAAGGTGGGGGTCTATCCAAAGGGGGAAATATCCAAGGAGTCTGTCCAGGAAGGGTTTCAACATGGGGGTTCATCCAGAAGGGCCAGCCAAGGTGGAAGTCCATCCCAGGGCATCTGTCTAGTGGCATCCGAGGGAGTTCATCCAAAGGAGTCCAGCCTAAGGGATTCAACAAAGGGGTTCCATCCAAAGGGGGATCCATCAATGGGGGGCCATCCAAGGAGTATTCACCCAAGAAGATCCATCTTAGGGACCCACCTAAGCAAGGGAGCCCACCCAAAGTGGTCCTTCCTAGGGGAGTCCATCAAGGATATTCATCTAAGGGGACCCATCCAAGGGAATCTATCCAAGGGGAATCCTCAGTGGGAGTCTATCAAAGGATGTTCATCTGAGGGGGTCCATCCAAGGGGGTGCATCCCAAGAGGTCCATCCACAGGGGGTCCATTAAAGGGGGGCCATCACGGCTAATCATCTAAGGGGACACATCCTCTTGGTCCTGCCAGGTCTGGTCAATGGGTGAGGGCTGGCAGCACCCCACCAACAGGACAGTGGACGGAGCCACCCGCCGCCTGGAAAACCTCCTCGCACACCCTGGGGCCGAATTCTGTATCCAGGTGGCAGCTTTTAACAGCGCAGGGCTGGGGGTTCCCAGCAATGCCACGTGTGGTGTCCTGGGTAGGAGATGGAGAGCAAGGTGGGGTGCAGGTGGGGGTCAAGGTGGTGGCATGAAGTGACACTGATGGGATCCTTGTAGGGTTGACAGCAGGGAGCAGCAGGGTGGTCCAGGCATTGCGGCAGCCTGCTGTCATCGCAGCCGCTGGTTCCATGCTCTGGTTGGCCTTACTTGCCCTCCTCCTCCTCGTCTGCCAGCGCCGTGCCAGCCAGGACACCGCAGCTCGCCACAGGTGAGAGGCCATGGGGTGGGGGACACAGCAGGTCCCTGGTGTGGTGGGGATTGCTGCACTGACAGCACCTCTTGCCCTGCAGGCTGGTGGCTGGTGACTCGCCATGGCTTGGTGGCCCCTGGAAACCCAGCTGTGCCCCCCGAAACCTCAGCAGCAGCAGCAGCCTCAGCAGCCGACTCCTGGGCAGTGATGGCAGGGACCCCCACCCTTCCAGTGAGCCCCGTGGGGATTGGGATCCCCACCCACTGCCGAGGGACCCCCCACCCCTCCAGTGAGCACTAGGGTTGGGACCCCCACCCGGTGCCATAGAGCCCCCACTCTCTGCCATGGAACCCCCACCCCTACTATGGGACCCGCATCCATCCCATGTGATGCCACTGGATCCCCACCCAGTTCCATGGAACCCTGACCTGCTGCAACAGGACCCCCAGCCCAGGCCTGGGACCCTCACAGAGTGCTATGGGACCAGCAAAGTGTACCCAAGATCCCCACCCTCTGCCTGGGACCCCCAGTGCCATGAGACCCCCATCGTGGTGCCCCCCATTGCCTGTCTGCAGGCAGCAAAGACTTGAAGACACACAGGCCCAAGAACAGAGGGGACAGGGGACACATGGCCCCATGGGTGCCCTGACCTCTCTTACTCTTCCAGCCCTCTCCTTGGAGCCACCGAGCCTTGGCCCCCCCACACCCTCCAACCACAGCAGCTTCCATGGGGGGCACCCACCGCCCCTCAGGGACATGGGGTGCTGTGGTGGGGGGCACCCTGGGGTGCATACCTCACCCAGCACCCCAAACGCAGCACCCTGGGAGCGTGTTCGCAAGAGAGGTGGGTATGGGGGGCACGTGGGGGGAAATGGGGGACACCAGAGTAATGGCCCATGGCTCCATGTCCCTTATTCCCCACGCAGAGCTGCATCAAGTGCACAGCACCCCGGTGCTCACAGCTGGCCCCAGCCACATCCCTGTCACGGGAAGTGGAGGCGAGTGGGGCACAGATTTTGGTCTGGCAGCCGGGCGGCCTCAGCAAAGGGGACATGAGGGTGACACTGTCGCTGCCATGATGGACAGCAGGGAGCCACAGCCACCAGTCTTCAGCGCTCCAAAACCGCGTCGGGGCAGCACTTCACTGGCCTCTGGTGTAACCAGGTCACCGGTGACACCACCAAGGCCACCCCATGCCTGGCACCCACCAGTGACACGGTGAGTCTGGGTGTCCCCATCCACATGGGTGCCCTGCAACCCAACCCTTTGCTGCAAAACTCAACATGTCCCTTGCACCTGCAGGTCCCCAGCCTCCATGTGCCCCAGGGACACATCTGTGGTCACCAGGCATCCCAAGGACACATCCCCAGTCACTGGGATCCCCAGGGACATATCTCCACTCATGCGATGCCCCAGGGACACATCCCCAGTCACTGAGAGCCCCAGGGGTGTGTCACCAGCCACCAGGAACCCCAGGGACATGTCCTTGGTCACTGAGCATCCCAAGGACATGTTCCTGGCCAGCAGGCATCCTAAGGATGTGTCCTCAGTCCCCAGCACCCCCAGGGACATGTCACCAGCCACTAGGCACCACAAGGACCCATCACCAGCAACCAAGAACCAGAGGCACCCTGAGGACACCTCCCCGGTCACTAGGTGCCCCAGAGACCCATTACCAGTGGCCAAGTCCCAGAGGGACATGTCACTGTCCACCAGGCACCCCAAGGACATGTCCCCAGCCAGCAGGCACCCAAAGGACACATCCCCAGGCATGAGGCTTCCCCAGGAGATGTCCCCAGGCACAAGGCTCCCCAAGGAGATGTCCCCAGCCACCAGGCACTGCAGGGACAAGTTCCTGGCCTCCAGGTATGCCAAGGACATGTCGCCAGCCAACAGGTACCCCAGGGAGCCATCACTGGTGACCACACGCCCAAGGCATGTGTTCCTGTGCAGCAGGTACCCTGAAAACCTGTCACCAGCCTTGAGGCATCCCAAGGACACATTGCCAGCCACTGGGCACCCCAGGGACGCATCTCCAGTCACCAGGCACCCTGAGGAGAGGTCACCAGTCTCCGAGCACTGCAGGGACAAGTTCTCGGGCACCAGGTACTCTAAGGACATGTCTCAGGCCACCAGGAGCCCCAGGGATCCATCACTGGTGACCATGCACACAAGGGACATGTCCCTGTGCAGCAGGTACCCTGAAAATGTGTCACCAGCAGAAAGGCATCGCAAGGACACATCTCCAGCCACCAGGCATCCCAGGGACACATCTCCAGCCACCAGGCATCCCGAAGAGGTGTCCCCAGTCACTGGTGACCAGAAGGACATGTTTTTGGGCACCAGGTACCCCAAGGACATGTCCCCAGCCACCAGCCACACCAGGAACATGTCACTGGAGACCAGGCACCCAAGGGATATATTCCTGGCTACCAGGTACCCCAAGGACACGTCCCCGGCCACCAGGCGCCTCTCACCAGCATTCAGCGATGGGGTCCTCACACAACAGCAGGTGGCTGAGGTCCTGGAGATGGACCAGGACACTACCTGCTGCAGGTATTCCCCATCCCCCTGGGACACTCCCATGATGGCAGCATCCCCTGGTGCCAGCAGTACCCCCACTATATTCCCCACAGACCCCAAGCACCAACCACACCGCGGTCTTTCTCACCGCTGCACACCTACGGCTACATCTATGGGCCAACAGCCTCTGAGATAGGTGAGGAGGAGGAGGAGGAAGAGGAGGAAGAAGAAGAGGAGGAAGAGCATACAGCAACGAGGGGCTCGCCAGGAGGGTCGCTGGTGAACGGCTGGGGGTCTGTCTCAGAGGACAACTTTGCCAGTGCCCGCTGCAGCTTGGTGAGCTCCTGTGACGGCTCCTTCCTCCTGGACGCCAGCTTTGCCCGGGCGCTGGCCGTGGCTGTCGATGGCCTCTGCTGCAGCCTTGAGGACACCGACGGGGACTACAGGGGTGAGTGACAGGTCCCTGAACCCATCCTCTGACCCTGAGCATCATCACCTCCTTGAGGAAGATGGCTCCATCATGACACCATGGTGATGCCACCATCTCTTGCCTTCTTCCCTGCAGGTCCCTCACCACCACCAACGCCCTTGGAGCAGGTTTTCCCACCCAGAGTCCCCACCACCACCTGGGACTGGTGGAAAGTGCTGGAGGTGCCACAGAGAACCAGGACAGAGGTAGCCATGAACAGTAGCTCACAGAACGGTGCGTAGTGCCCCAATGCCAGGGTGGTGGGCACTGGGGGTGGTGAGGAGTGTCATCTCTTGCAGTGTGTTGGAAAATGTTTCCTTTGCTTTCCAGGTGGCCAGAGGTCAGGGATTGGCAGCCCCTGGGCCAGGGAAGGTGGTGACCTGGGGACAGGAGGGACAGGAGCGTGGCAGTCCCCAGGGCGCAGGACGCAGCAAGGCCAGAGTCCCCTTGGCTCAGCTAAAATCCAGCTTTATTAGGCAGTTCCCCAAACAGGGGCTCTTTACTAGGAAAAGCCATCCACAAAGGGTGGGTGGCACAAAGGTGGGTGGGTGCCCCTCCTTATTCAACATTCTTGTCCTTCCCAAGTGTCCTCCTTCCACAGTGTGCCCATATCTCCTCAATGTCCCCACCCCTTCCCAAATTCCTCATTCCTCCCCAGCATCTTCATCCTCCCCAAGAGTCTGCATCCCCTCTAAGTGTCTTTGTCCTTCTTCGGTGTCCTCGTCCTTCCCCAGAATCCTCATCCCCACTAGCTATCCGAGTCCAGCCCAGGCACTGTTGTCCACCCCAAGTGTCCTTGTCTTTCCCTAGGGTTGTTGACCCCCTGACCATCCCCATCCCTGCTGACCATTCCCATTCCTTCCAACTGTCCTTGTGCTTTCTGATACTTCATGTCCTTCCTCAGCATCCTTGTCCCACCTTGATCATCCTTCTCTCTCCCAAGGGTTCTCATCCTTCCCAAGCCACCTGAGTGGCCTTGTGCTCCCTCCGAGTCTGCTTGTCCCTCCTAATCATCCTCATTCCCAGGGTTCTCAGCCCTCCTGAGTGTCTTCTTCCTTCACCAGTTGTTTTGTTCCCCGTGCCAAGCATCCTTGTCCTTCCCCACTGTCTTCATCCCCCTGCAACCAACTTCCTTGTCCCTTACCACTGCCCTTGTCCCTCCCAAGCAATCTTCTTTTTCCCAAGTGTCCTCTTCCCCCCAGCAATCCTCAACCCCTGGGAATCCTTGTCCTTCCTCTGTGTCCTCTTCCCTCCTGGCACCCTTGTCCCCCAGCCTTCCTTGTCCTTCACCAGCACCCTCATCCATCTGCCATGTCCTTGACCCCCCCCAAGCTGCCCCCATCCCTTTCAACCACCTCATCCCTCCCAGACATCCTTTCCCAGTATTCTTGTTCTTCCCAACCGTCCTTGCCTCCAGGATCCTTGCCCCACTTAAGCATCCTCCTCATCCCTCCTCAGCATTCTCATTTGTCCCAACTGTTTCTGTCCCCAGGGTTCACGTCCTTCCCTGAGCATCTTCCTTGTCCTTCCTGAGCATCCTTGTCCCTCCCCAGGGTCCTCATTCCTTGTGACTGCCCTTGCCCCACCCCAAGCATCCCTGTCCCCCCTCACGCCGATGCCCACTGGCCACGAGCTCTGTGCAACCTATTTCCATAGAGCTACTCAGAAATTAAAGAACATCCCTCCATGTCCCCTGTGTTCCCATCCCCATGTCCCCAACTCCGCCACCGACTCGCCCTCCCTTTTATCGCTTTTCCTGCGGCGGGCAGGGAAACGGGGCCCCTGGGCGGCGGCAGTGGCCGGTCCCCTCGCCGCGGTCCCCCGGCGTCCGGCTGCGCCCCGAGCCGTGGCCGCGGGAGCTGGTGGAGCCGCGGGACGAGACGCTGCCCGTGGTGGAGCAGCTGCCAGACAGCTGCCCGCGGGGCAGGCAGGAGGGTTTGCTGTAGGGCACGACCTCATCTGCAGGGGAGGGGACACGGTTGGGGCTCGGCAGTGACACCCCCAGCCCTTCTGCCGCCCGATCGATGGCTCTGGCTTACCGCCGCGGGGCGGGCGATGGGTGACCCTGCGCTCAGCCCCGCTTGGCTCCAGCTCCGGGCAGGGGCCGGGGGTCTCCCCTGGCGGCGGCAGCGGCGGCGGCGGCAGATCTGCGGCAGAGAGGGAGGAGAGGGCTGAGCTCCCCTGAGCCTCCTGAACTCCCTATTTTTCCGTCCCACTCACCTCCCATCTGCTTTTCCCGGCGGTAGCGGCTGCATTTGGGCTTCAGGCGACTTTTGGAGATCACCCCGCGGGTTTTCCCTGGGTGGGGAGGGGATGGCAGCGTCAGCCCCCCCAATAGCCAGTGAGGTCCCCACCCACCCAAACTGGCCCCTCAGGGCTCACCTGTGCCAGGAGGGCAGCGGGCTCGGGGTGGGTGGCCCTCACTGGCATCCGGAGTCACCGAGGGACTGGGCGCCTGTGGGGGGGTGCTGACGCCATGAGGGGGTCTCCTGGCAAAGACGGGGGTGGAGTGAAGCCAGGGTGGGGGGGAGCGGGATGGGGGCTCAGTGGCCACCACAGTGCTGGCACAAACCCACGTGGTATTGTCATAGCTGGATGGCACTGGTGTAGGTGGGCTGAAGCATCACAGCTGGATAGAAGTGCCACAGCTGGATCATGGCCACACAGCTGGGCTGGCAAAGGGGAGCAGCAGTGGCACAGCTAGGGTGGGGGACCACAGCCTGGCAAGGTTGTGATAGCATGGCTGGCCTGCAATGGCACATCTGGAGCACAACTGGATAGAGGCTGCTCAGCTGGATTGCAGCCACACAGCTGGACTGCAGTGGCACAGCTGGATCACCACACATCTGGATTGCAAGCACACTGGTAGATTGCAGCTGCACAGCTAAGCCATGACACAGCTAGGTCATGGCATAACTGAATTGCAACCACACAGCTTGATTGCAGCTGCACAGCTGGGTCATAGCACAGCTGGACTGCAGCCAGACACCTAGACTGCAGCTGCACAGCTGGAGTGCAGTGACATGCCAGCATTGTGATGGCGGAGGTGGATCATGGCAGAGCTGGGTCATGACAGCACAGCTGGATGATGATGGCCCACCTGTCAGGCGATGATACAGCTGTATTTCAACGCCCCAGTCAGCCCACAGTGCCATGGATGTGTCATGACAGCATGGCCAGAGCACAGCTGGAGAGCAGGGGTGGATGGTGACACCATGGATGGATCACAAAGAGATGCCTGGATCATGGTAGGACGTCCGGACTCCATTGGGGCATCCAGACCCCAATAGTATGGCCAGACCATGGTGGAACAGCAGGAACAGATCATGGTAATGTGGTTGGATTGTGATGGGACACCAGACCATGGTGGGACATCCAGGCCCTGATCCAGAGTCCAGTGGCAAAGCCAGACTATGGTGGAACAGTGGAACTGGATCATGAAAACATGACTGGGCATGACATCCAGAGCGCAGTGGGACACCTGGGCCTCGGGTGACACATCTGGACCTCAGTGGCATGGCTGGACCATGAGACCATGGCAGAGCCAAATGGTGACAAAATGGCTGGGTTGTGATGGAACATCTGGACCATGGTGGGGCATCTTGACCCCAACAGAACACCTGGACCCCAGTGAGACACCTGGACCCTAATGACACTGTTGGACCATGATGGCATGGCAGGGCTGGATAGTGACAACATGGCTGAATCGCGATGGAACACCCAGGCCATGGTGGGACATCTGGACCTCAATGGGACATCTGGACCCCAATGGGACATCCAGACCCCAATGGCATGGCCATACCAAGCAAGGCCCATCTCCTACCGGGGCAGGAGGGAGTTATCGAAGTCGCGGAGGCGAGGGATGTCCTCCGTGGTGCGAGGTGATGGTGTCAGCGTGGCGGTGGAACGGCAGCCAGAGGAGGTGGTGGGTGAGGATGCAGCAGTGGCACAGGGGATGTCCTCACCAGGGTACCACACCTCCATCCCCAACCTGCGGGGTGGAAACCACAGGGTAGGTGCTGGGGGCAGCACACCCAGCCCCCAAGCCCCCACACTCACCCTCCAGCTGCCTCTTCCTCTTCATCCTCCTCTTCTTCCTCCTTCTCCTCCTCCTGGGTGCACTGGCTGAGCTCACTGGCTGAGGGCGGTGGGGGCAGCAGCTCTGTCCAGCTCACCACCGGCGGTTTCACTGCTTGCCCCAGCTTTGCTTTGGCCCCTGTGCCAAGGAGGGATGCTGAGGGGGCTGTGGGGAGGGCACCGCACCACAAGCACCCATGTGTGCCCCGCCCATCCGACCACCCTACCGTGCTCAGCCCGGCCATGGGGCACCTGGGAGGCTGCAGCATCCATGGGCTGGGAACCTCCCCCAGGATAGGAGGCCCCATACTGCGAGAAGGGGCGGGGGAAGGTGCAGAGCTCCTCACTGTCAACCTCGATGGTGCTGTAAACCGGCCCCTCGCCAGCCCCTGCTCCAAACTGCTCCGTCTGGGCGATGTAACGGGTGATGCCGGCATCTGCGGAGGGTGACCAGCATCATCAGGGTTGGTCGTGACCTCCTCAATCAGAGCCACCCAGCCCCATGCTGGCCCCTCACCATTGTAGTATCTGTCAGTGGTCCCCAAGCAACCGGCAGCACTGGCTGTGCCACCACCATGCCATGCATCCACCAGCCACGGGTAAGCACCGCCGGCAGCTGCCCTGCAAGGGGAGAGGGTGGAGGAATGCTGGTGGTCAGCCCTGGGGGTCCTGGGGAGGGCAAGGGGTGCCAGGGGGGTTACCTGGGGCTGCTGCGCACTGGAGCTGGGAAGGCGACTGTGGAGAGAGATGGGGGTGAGGGCAGTGAGAGGCCATACTGGGACCCCGCAGCACCTATGGGCTTACCGGTGGGAGTGTAGGCAAAGGATGCTGTAAAGAGAGGGATGGTGGGTGGCTGATGGGTGATGGATGAGGGGTGAGGGGTCCCAGGGGTAGCAGCCCCCTGTACCGGTGAAGTGGCTGAGCTCCTTCTTCCTCCGGCGGCGGCTGTAGAGCCAAGCAGCAAAGGCAGCGAGAACGACCCAGCAAGCACCACCAACGCCAGCGATGAAGGCTGGCTGCCTGGCTACCTCTGCTAAATGCTCAGCCAAGCTGCTCCCACCTGCTGGCCCCGCATCTTGCTCCACCAGGGGGGCTGCAAGTGACACAGGAAAGAGGGACACACCGGCAGGGTGGCCAAGGAGCCATCCCCAGCACTGCAGTGGGTGACCCCATCATGCCCCACCCATGGGTGTAAGTTGTGACAATGAGGGTCTCACCAATGTGGATGGGGACAGGGGCGCTGCGGGCACCCACACCTGCACTGGTGGCAGCGGCAACTTCAGCATGGTAAGGGACCCCGGGGACAAGTCCCCTCAACTCTGTCGCCAGCACCGTCCCCTCCACGCTCTGGTTGATGTGGAAGCGGCTCTCATTGCCCAAGCACCAAATCTGGTGGGGAGCAGGAGGAAAAGATGGGGAACACCCATGAGGACACCATGACATGGTGTCACGAGTGGACAGAGTGGAGCTGCCACATCCCTGCTGCTATCCACCCTTACCCGGTAATCACGGATGACACCGTTCTGCTCTGCCGGCGGTGGTGGCTGCCATGAGATGCGGACGCTGGTACCATTCCCAGCCACGCTGACAGCTCGCGGCGGGGCACTGGGGGCTGCCGGTGGAGGACACGTGGGGTATCACCTCCAGGTTGTCCCTGGGGACCCACACTATCCCCTCCATCCCTACACTCACCCGCTTCAGGGGTGCGCAGAGCACGCACAGCGCTGTCAGGACCATGGAGGTGATGAAAATAGGGTCGGACCTTGACCTCGTAGTCCTGGCCCCGGCGCAGCTCGGTGAGCAGGGCTCCCCGCTCCCCTGGCGCCCACACCATCCGCGCCTCCTCCCAGGGCCCGCCGCGCCGCCGGTACAGCACCCGGTAGCCCTGAAGGAAGGGTGCTTGGCGCTCCACCTGAGGACCCGAGGGAAGGGTGGCATGGGGGGATGCTCAACACTGGGAGGCCTGTACCAGTAGCGAGGCTCAGCACTCACGGTCCAGGAGAGGTGGACGGTGCCCAGTGGCAGCACCACAGGTTCCTGCAGGTGCACGGCCACTTGCGCCAACTCCTGCTGCACCTGCTCAGGATCCAGCCCTTGCTGCATGGGGTTGGTGTCTGCTAGAAACATGAGAGGTTGGAGGGTCCATGGATATCTCCACTGGTGTCACCAAGTGAAGAATCCATGGTGACACCACATACCCATGGGGGATCCACGGGAAACTCCATTGGCATCACTGGGCAAGGATGGACCCAAAGATTTTGGGTGCACGGGCACCTCCACTGGTGTCACCAAGTGGAGATGGACCCGGGGGTGGGAGGTTTATTGACACCTCCACCGATGTCACTGCTGGCTCTCACCTCGGGTGCGCACAGGCTCCGAGATGCCGCTGGGGTCACTGAGCCCGTAGGCGTTGACCGCTCGCACCAAGAACAGGTAGACAGAGTCGGGGACGAGGCCGCTCACTGTGTGGGTCTCACTCTCCACATCAGCTGCCACCGTCTGCCATGGGCCACCCACTGCCTGGCTGCCGGGGGACAGGGGTGGCTCGTGACAGGGTAGTATCAGGCCACCACATCATCCCTGCAGCCAGAGAAGAGGCTTGTGTGATACCTGAAAGCCTCCACTATGTAAGAGCTGACATCGGTGGCACCACTGTCCTTGCTCCCTTTCCAGCTCAGGGTGACACTACTTTTGGTAACGTTGGTGATCACAGGGGTGGAGGGTGGCCCAGGGAGGAGACCAGATGAAGGGGAAGGCAGGGAGAGGTCGGATTCATCACCTGCAGGGGATGCATGAAGGTCTGGGGTGGCTTTGTTCCCAGTGCCATGGTGTCCCTGCTGCAGTGACATCTCCATGACCCACCTTGTACCTCCAAGGAGCTGCCCCAGCGTGTCTCACCCGCCGGGCTGGTGGCCACGCACTCGTAGAGCCCGGAGTCTCTCACCTGCAGGGGGAAGAGCTCCTGCCCCATCACCCTGAGCACCCATCACCTCGGCACCCACCATGTGTTGTACCCACCCCCCTGAGCCCCAGCACTGCTTGTACCCGCCCCAGCATCCACCTCCCTCTGCTGCACCCCTCGCACCCACCGCCCCCTCCCTCCCTGCAGTACCCCCATGGGTGCCCCTGCCGGGGCCGGCTCACCCGGAGGCCGGTGATCTGCAGGGTGCCGTTCTCCAAGAGGCTGGCACGGGGCTGGACACCTACCAGGGCACTGCCATCCTTCAGCCACCCCACACTGCCTGGGGGGTCTTGGGCCCCCACGCCACAAGGCAGCCGCACTGTGGCCCCCACTGGCAGCACTGTCCGGTTAGTGGGAAGCAGGCTGAGCACCGGTGGCTGGAGTCCAGTGGGTGCTACAGGCAGAAAATCGGGAATTGCTGGCTGGTGGGGTGGGTGTCACTCATACACTGAATATGCCAGTTCTCCACCGGCACTGGACTTACCCCCCATCACCTCCAGGCCTGCCCTGGCCAGGACACTGCCGGCCACGCTGATAGCCTGGCACAGGTAGTGGCCAGCATCATTGGGCTGGACGTTGACGATGGTCAAAGCACCACTGGGACTCACCCAAACACGGCCAGAAGGGATCAGGGGCTGGCCCGGGAACAGCAGGGTCTGAGAGGGAGTGGGATTAGTGTGGGGATGAGGCAGGGGGAGGATGGGATGTGGGGGATGAGATGGGGACAGGGTTAGGGGTGAGAATGGGAATGAGACTGCAGATGGGGATGGGATGGGATGGAATATGATGGGATGGAATGTGATGGAATATGATGGGATGGAATATGATGGAATATAATGGGATGGAATATGATGGGGATTGGGATGGGAATGGAATGGAATGGGGACAGGGATGGACTAGGGACTGATGGGATGGTGATGAGGACAGGTAGGGATGAGGATTGGTACTGGTGTGAGGTTGAGATGGGATGAGATTGGGATGGGGATGATGTGGGGATGGGGTAGGAACTGGGATGGGGATTGTGATGGTAATGGGGGATGAGGTGGAATGGAAATGGTGATGGGATTGGGCTGAGGATGGGTCTGTGACTGGGTGTGGGGTCAAGGATGAGGGAAGGAGACAGACCTGGCTCCCCTCCTTCTGCCAAAAGACAGCGGGTGGTGGGTTGCCCTTGCTCTGGCACTGGAAAGTCACGCTCTGGCCAGGGGTGACAGCTTGGTCGTGGGGCCCGGTGACAAGCTGGGGGGGCACTGCAGCAGTGTGGGGAGAGACAAGGGCTTGTCCGGGCACTCCAGCAGCATCCAAGGGTGCTCCCCAGGGCCCCCCTTACCGTGCACAGTGAGGGTGCCCGACGCCTCCGACCTGCCCACGCTGTTATCAGCCACACAGGTGTAGGTGCCCTCATCCTCCACCTGCAGCCGGCTGATCCGCAGGGTGTTGTCTGGCAGCACCTCCCACCTGGGGGAACCCCGCGAGGCTGTGGCACCAGCAGAGCTCTGGGGCACCAGGAGGCCGTAAGGTGCCATGGGGTTGGGATGCAGTGAGGATGCAGGATGTGATGGGTGCAGTGGAAATCTGGGATGCAAGGAAAATGGGAGATGCAGCTGAGATGTGGAATGTGATGGGTGTGGAATGGATGTGGGATGCAACAGCAATGTGGGTTGCAGTGAGGATACGGGATGTGACTGGGATTTGGGATGCGGTAAGAATATGGGATGCAAAGAAGATGCGGGTTGCAATGAGGATTTGAGACGTAAGGGGGATGTGGGATGTGATGGAGATGTGACAGGATGGGAATGTGGAGTGCAACAGGGATGCAGGATGTGCAGAGGATGGAGGATGCACTAGGGTTATGGGATGCAATTCCTTGATGCCATGAGGATGCCAGGTGCTCCAAGCACACCAGGCTGGCACACACTGATGCTGCTCAGCTGCACCACAGAACCCTGGCTGGCCTTGGTGCTCCTCAGCCACCCCCCTCACCCCCTACTCACCTTCCCAGTGGCATTTCACCCTCCTCCTTGCGCCAGCGCGCCACCGGCTGCGGATCCCCCACCGCCTCGCAGGCAAACTCCGCCGTCCCCTCCACCAGCACTGCCTGGTTGTGGGGCCTCTTGCCAAATGCTGGGCGCTCTGCGGGTTGGCCGTCAGTCCCACCAGGATAGCACCCACCTCCCTGACACCCCAAAAATTAAATCCCCACGCACCGAAGACGACCAGCTCGGCCGGCTCGCTGTCCCTCTCCCCTACCACGTTGGTGGCCACGCAGACATAGACGCCGGCATCGCTCTTGTGGGTGCTGGCCACCATCAGCTTCCCACCGCGGATCTGCAGGAAGTACAGCTCAGCCCACATCCCTATCACATCCCACATCCCTATCACATCCTGCATCCCCATCACATCCCACATCTCCACTGCATCCTACACCCCACTGCATCCCGTATCTCCATGACTTCCCACATCCTCATTGCATCTCCCATCCCCACTGCATTCTTCATCCCCATCACATCCTGCATCCTCATTGCATTGCACATTCCCACTGCACCCACACTCTCATCACATTCCATGTTTCCATTGCATCCCGAATCTCTGATGCGTCCCATATCCATACCCCATCCCCAAGTCATCCTGTATCCATCACATCACACATCCACCTCTCTGCTGCTTCCCACATTCCCATGGGATTCCCATCACATTCCAGATCCTCACTGCACCCCACATCCTCACTGCACCCACACCCGCACCACACCCCACATCCCCTTTACATCCTGTATCTCTGTAATATTCCACATCTCCACTGCATCACCTCTGCCCCACTTCTGGCCCCCTACCCCTCACCGTCAGGCGCTCGTCCTTGTCGCTGACCCGGACTCCGTTCTTCTTCCAGGAGATGCTGGGCTCGGGATGGCCGCGGGGCGGGACACACTCCAGCACGGCCGGTTCTCCCGCCGCCACCACCACGTCCCCAGGGGGCTGCCGGAAATCGTCCCGCAGCACTGCGGGGACACAGCGGCCTCAGGTCCCCAGCCCTGCACCCCCGGGCTGGGGCAGCATCATCTGCTTTGGCTTGAAGTGGCTTTAACAGATTTTAATTTATCTTCATCTGTTTAACTTGATTTTCAAATATTTTCAAATGTTTTCATTTGTTCTCATTTATTTTCATGTGTTTCCAATTATATTCACCTCTTAATTTTTTGCCCATATTTTCATTTAATTTCACTCCCTTTCAGTAATTTTCACTTATTTTAATTTATTTCCAATTATTTTCATGTTCTTCATTATTTTCATTTCTCTTCACTCATTTACACATTTTATTTCTCATTTATTTTCACTTACTTTCAATTATTTTCACTTTCGTTATTTAATTTCTCTTTTTTCTACGTTTTAATCTCTTTTCTGTTATTTACATCCATTTTCACTTACTTCCTTACTCTTATTTTCATTTTTTACTTATTTTCTTTTTACATTTGTTTTCACTTAGTTTCACTTATTTCCAATATTTTTCACTACTCTGAATTTATTTTCATTTCTTTTCACTTATTTTATTTACCTCCAATTATTTTCCCCTTATTTTCATTTATTTTCCTCTCTTTTCCCTTGGCAGCACAAGCCTGGGAATGTGAGAGCCCTTGCCACTGGCTCAGGCTGGGCTCAGGGATGGTACCAGAACCCCAAATTCCGCCCCCAAATCCCCCGGGACTCACCGGCCACCTCCAGGGAAGCATTCCGGCTGGTGGCCTCCCCCAGGTAGTTCCTGGCCACGCAGACATAAACCCCCTCGTCGGGCTTTCCCCGCCTCCCGTGCAGGATTCGGAGGAAGAAGAGGGATCCCCCCGGGAGGAGGGTGCGGTGGGAGCGGGGATCCTCCCGGTCCGTCTCCACCCGCTCCCCGTCCTTGTACCACTCCACCACCGGCGCCGGGCGCCCCTCGGCCTTGCAGCTCAGCGTGGCCGGTTCCCCCTTGGACACCAGGACATCCTCGGGGTGCTCCACGATGCGGGGAGCCGTGTCCTGCAGCTGAGGGTGGGATCCTGCAGGAAAAATAGGAGGGGTAGGGACGGGGAGCTGGGGGGCTGGGGGGGTTGAGCATCCTTGACTTGTGCCGGGCTTTGCTGGCTCCAGACCCTGCTTTGCTCGGAAGGCAGGAGCTGGGATGAAGGGTGGCCGGGTCCCAGCCCACTCTGCCCACCCCGGGGTGAGTGCCGGTGGGGAGGGAGCAGGATTGGGAGGGTACCAGGCAAGGCCAGCGGGACACAGCAGCTTTGGTCCCTGCAATGGCCTTTTCCACCCAGTTTCCAACTGGGCATCCCCGAGGAAATGGGGTTGGGGCTAAATTCTCCCCAAGCAGGGGTTTTTCCATCAGCTGCCAAGTGCTGATTTTCTGTAGCAGAGCTGGTCATTCTGTGCTGAGGAAAATGCTCAATTTTAAGTTTTAAAAAGCCCCATATTGGAGTTGTGGGGCTGTTCCAGAAAAATCCCCCTGCTAGGACATGGGAATTAATGGATGGTCATTAATGCCGGCATAATTAATGCTCCCTCACAGGTATCTGTGCACACATCCCCTTCCCCTGTTCCCCCGCATCCTGGGGCGGGCTAAAGGCGTACGGGGGTTGCAATTTGGGGTGCCCATGGGGTTGCCATGGGGATGGGATGTGGCTGCCATGGGGACAGAAGCAATGCTGCAGGGCACTGGGTACCCCCGGGGGGCACAGCAGGGACCGAGGGGGCCGCAGCTGGGCCCGGTGACTAATTGGGACAAGCAGGGGGTCAGGGCAGGCCCCTTCCTGTGCCCGGCTGGCTATGCAGGGGCAGGGGGTCCTATGGGGTTTGGGAACACCCCCTCCCCTCACCAGTCACCCAGGGCCAGCTGGAGGGGGATTTTCAGACTGAAAAAGAGGGGAGAAGCTCAAAACAGAGTCAAAATTCAGGCAGACACTCTCTCCCTCACCCCTCCTTCACCCCCACTCCGTCCCAGATAGGGGTCAGGGGGCTGGTTTGGGAACATGGGGAGGATTAGGGCACACAGAGCTGGTTGGAGGACACTGGGATGGTTTAGGAATGTAGAGATAGTTTGGGAACACGGAGCCAGTTCCAGTTTGTAGTCTGGGGATCGGCTTGGGGAGATTGGACTGGTTTGGAGACATGGAGTTTCTCCTAATTGTGTCTGGGAGTTGGTTTGGGCACACAGGGATAGTTTTGGGACATGAGGCTGGTCCTGGTTTGGAGACCGGGGATGGGTGTGGGGACATGAAGGCTGTTCAAGGACACTGTGTTGCCCCTGGTTTGGGGACTGGGGATTGGTCTGGGGACATGGGGATAATTTGGGGATGCCATATCTGTCCCAGCTGTAGATGTAGGAACATGGGACAGTTTGGGAACAAGGGGCTGCTTGAGATTCAGGATTTGGGAACACAGGACTGGTTTGGGAACTGCGGGACAGTCCTGACTTGGAGACAGTGGGCTGGTCTCGGTTTGGGGTCGTGGAGACTATCTAGGGACACCACATCACTCCCTGGAGCTGGTCTGGGGACATGGGGCTGGTGTGGGAACACTGGGTCAGTTCCGGAGCTGGGACGTGGGGCAGGTCCCGGTTTAGGGACAAGGGGACAGGCTGGGAGTCCAGTGTCAGTGCTGGTGGGGCCCCACTTGGGGCTGGGGGGCTGCGGGCTACTTCCAGCATCCCGCCTGGAGCAGGAGCAGGAATCCCGGGATAGGGGGACAGAAAGACCGGGGACCACGTACCGTTACCGGGGGCCAGGTCGGGCAGGTGGAGCGCGGCGATGGAGCGGTTGATGCCGAGCAGGAGCGAGGAGGAATTGGAGCCGTCGGCTCCCAGCGAGTCGGCGAACAGGTTCATCTGCAGCAGCGTCTTCAGCAGGTACCGCAGCATCCTGCCCGGCTCTGCTCGGCTTGGCTGAGATCGGCTTGGCTCGGCTCGGCTCTGCACGGCACGGCTAAGGGGGGCTCAGCTCAGCCCGGCTCAGCCCGGTCCGGCTCAGCTCAGTTCGGCTCTGCTCAGCTGGGCTCGGCTCAGTTCAGCCCAGTCCGCCTCAGCCCGATCCGGCTCAGCTCAGTTCGGCTCTGCTCAGCTGGGCTCGGCTCATTTCAGCCCAGTCCGTCTCGGTTCAACCCAGTCCGGCTCAGCACGGCTCGACTCGGCTCGGTCCAGCGCGGCTCAGCCCAGCCCGACTCAGCCCGGCTCAGCTCACCACGGCTCGGCTCAGCCTGCGGCACCGCCCCCCGGGTGGGGGACGGGCCAGGGCGGTGCTGGGGCGGGGTGACAGGGGCGTCCCTGTGTTCCCTCCCCGTCCCGGAGGAGCGGGATGGGGATGAAGGAGGGGTTGTCCCGTATGGGGTGGGGGCTTCATGGTGGAGGGGAACTGTGCTGACTTTTGAGGAGGCAGAGGAAAACGGGGGTCCTAGGGCTGGAGGGAGGAGAAGGAAGAGAGCCTCTCCCTGGCTTCACCCCAAATTAAGTGACACCACATGGGGCTGCTGTCCCCCCCAGCCGGGACCCCCCCTCAATGAACTCTGAAAGGCAGCATCACCCCGCACCTCACGGGGAAATGCGGCTGCTCGAGTGAGTAACGCACCCCAACACCGGGGGTGGGCTGGTAGGGGCAGGGACACTTTGGGGGTGCTGGGACCACCAGTGGCCTTGAATTTGTGGGGGGCGGCGGGGGGGGGACACGAAACAATCAGCACATGGTGCCATTGAATCCGTAAGTAGCAATTGGCCACTTAATTAATGTGTTGGGGCTGATGTGGAAAGCGATGAGCCTCCTCCAGCGAGCCCCCGGGGGGGCGGGGGTCGCGTTTGGGGGAATTCGTTAGGGAGGTTCATTATGGGGGGGCTGTTGGGGGGGTCGTTAAGGGATTTTGTTACGGTGGCACTTGGAATAGGGTAAAAGTGGGGAAAAGGGGGAAGTCGAGAGTGTGGGGAGCCTGGAGGGGGCTCAGGGAAAAAAAGGAGGTGGGGAGGAGAAGGGGCAGTGGGGGAGGACCAGGATGCATCTGGGTATGCACAACTGGGATATTGGGAGGGAGAAGGGGCCTCACATCAGCACGCACAGCAGCAGATGAAATGTGCCCACACATGTTTGCACATCTGGGTCCCCACGGGCGTTCACGTCTGGAGGACTCTTGGGGCACAGCTGATGAGGGGGGAGGCTTTTCCACAAACATCTGGGGCACCAAGGATCTCCAGGATGTTCACATCTGGGAGGCCTGGGCGGTCTGGGGGCTGCAGCTGCATTCAGAACAACAGCTGTAGAGGTCCCTGATGTCACAGCTGGGCACACGGCTGAAGGCACAGGGATGCTCCAGCACATCTGGAGAGGCAGGTGGTTTCCATTTGTGCACATCTGGAGTCACAAGGCAAGCGCACATCAGGAGAGCTTGCCCAGGCTGGTTTTTCCAGATCCAGAGCTGTGCTGAGGCTGCAGACAGGTGCACATCTGGACCGCTCAGCCTCACCAGCATCCTCTGGGCTCTCCATATCCCAACGAATCTGCCGGGTGTCGGGTGGGCAATGCATTATTCATCTGTCCCTTGGAGCCGGGCACGGAGAAAGTAAATAAATATTAATTTAGCAGGAGCACAAAGCTTTTCCGCTTCTCCTGCTGGCAGTGTGGCAGCACAGGGATTTCTCAGTAGGATCAAAAAAAAAAAAAATTATCCATGGAATAACAGGTTTATCCAACTATTGCCTGAATAATTCTCTGGGACAGGAATTGATGGCAATGCTAGGATATTTAAAGCTGTTATGTTTCCCCTCTTTCTCCTTTTGAGTGCCTCTGAAAAGCTGACCTGAGGAATGGGACATCTCCGACGCGGAACTACAGGATGGAAAAGGATGTTAATCCCTGGAAAGCCTTTGGGCCTCTTTTCATGGAGTTCTTGGAAAATGGGAGAATTTTTAATGGGAATCCTGGAGGTTTTGGGAGCCTCAGGGATTAAAGCACCTCTGTGTTAATCCCACTATGAGGCCTGAGGCTGCAGCGATGGGCTCCCGGGGGTGACACACGCGCATCCAACACCTCCTCTGAGAGAGCATGTGATGGGGAATGGAGACAAAGGAGCCGCCTCATCCCGATGGATAATCCCCCTCAGATTCATCCCCGTTAATCAGCTGGGCAAACAGCGAGTGCGGGGGCATCGCCTCCTTGTTAGCAGATTTATTCTCGCTGCCGCGGCATTTAATTGCTGCTTGATTTGGCGATTAGCGGCTGTTTGCCCAGGCTTTGCCCAAATCACCCCCCTCAAAGTTTTTAGATGGGGGGAGGCTTCCTCCCTACTTTGTTATCCTCGTTATTCTGCCTTGGTTTTGCTGCTTCCTTATTCCTCCTGGTTTTTCCCGGCCCTCGTTGGGAGGCATCGCGTGGGGAAACTGAGGCACGAAGTTTGGCCATAATGAGGAGCGACAAGATATTTGTCCGGGCAAATGAGCGGCTGGGTCCCCCCTCCCCGCTGCCAGGGGGGAATCCCTGGCAGCCCCGTTATTAACATTCCCCCTGGGAGCTCCCCACCCCAAGCCAGGCGCTTGGCTGGAAAATGCGGCTTTTTGAATATTTATAGAGGTTGTGGCAGCACTTGGGATGGGGAGGAGGGAAAGAGGAGCACGGGGGGGTGGGGAAGAGCAATGGTGAGGACTGGGGGTTGTGGGGATGGAGGGGAGGGAGCTGGAATCGTTTAGGGATGACACTGGGATGGTGTAGGTGATGACACTGGGATGCATTAAGGGACAGCATTGGGATGCTGTTGGGAATGGTTCTGGGATACTGTAGGGGATGATTGTGGCATGCATGAGAGGACAGTGCTAAGATGCTTTAAGGAATGGTGCTGGATGTTTTAGGAGAGCTTAGTGAATGTTCTAGGGGATGAAAGTAGGATCCTTTGGGAGATGATGATGGATACTTCAGGGAGTGACAAGATTGAGATTCTTTGAGGGATAACTGTGATGCTTTAAGGAAAGATGCTGAGATGTTTTAGGGAGCATACGGGAATGACTCTGGGATGCTTTAGGGAATGATACTGTGATGATTTAGAGGATGATGCTCAGATGCTTTAACAAATAATGCTAGGTTGTTTTAGGCACGGAGCTGGAGTGTTTTGGGGAGCATACTGGGATGGTGTAGGGAATGACACTGGGATGGTGTAGGGAGTGACACTGGCATGATGTGGGGAATGACACTGGGATGCTGTAGGGAATGATGCTGGGATGGTGTAGGGAATGACACTGGGATGGTGTAGGGGATGACACTGGGATGCTGTAGGAAATGACACTGGGATGCTGTAGGAAATGACACTGGGATGGTGTAGGGAATGACACTGGGATGCTGTAGGGAATGACGCTGGGATGCTGCAGGGAATGACGCTGGGATGTTGGAGGGGATGACACTGGGATGTTGGAGGGGATGACACTGGGATGGTGTAGGGAATGACACTGGGATGCTGTAGGGAATGACACTGGGATGCTGTAGGGAATGACACTGGGATGCTGTAGGGAATGACGCTGGGATAGTGTAGGGAAGGACACTGGGATGGTGTAGGGAATGACATTGGGATGTTGGAGGGGATGACACTGGGATGCTGGAGGGGATGATGCTGGGATGGTGTAGGGAATGACACTGGGGTGGTGTAGGGAATGATGCTGGGATGCTGTGTGGAATGACACTAGGATGCTGTGTGGAATGACACTGGAATGGTGTAGGTAATGATGGTGGGATGGCTTGGGGAATGACACTGGGATGTTGGAGGGAATGACACTGGGATGGTGTGGGGAATGACACTGGGATGCTGTGGGGAATGACACTGGGATGGTGTAGGGGATGGTGCCAGGATGCACTCAGGGATAATGCTGTTTAAGGGGAGTGCACTGGGATGCTTTAGGGGATGATGCTGACAAGCCCTAAGGAATGACAGTAGGATTTTTTCCGAGAACGTACTCGAATGCTCTAGGGGATGATGGTGGGATGAATTAAGGAAAGATACTGGCACATTTTAGGGGACCTTGTAGGGACTTTAAAGTGTGATGCTGGGATGCTGTAGGGGAGCAAACCAGCATGCTTTAGAAAATGTCACTGGGATGCTTTAGGGGATGAATCTGGGATGCCAGGATGTATTAGGGGATGATAGTAAGACACTGTGTTGTAGTACACTGGAATGCTGCAAGGAATAATGCTGGAATGCTGCAGGGGATGGTGCTGGGATGCTTTAGGGGAATGATCCTGGGAGACTTTAGGGAAGCGCACTGGAATGCTTTAGAGGACGACAGTGAGAGGCTTTAGGGGACAACGCCAGGGTGTGCGAAGGAATAACGTTGGGATGTTTCATAGGAATATGCTGGCATGATCTAGGGGATGACACTGGGATGCTGTAAGGGTTGATGCCAGGATATTTTAGAGGATGGTGCCAGAATGTTTTAGGGGATGATGCTGGGATGCTTTAGGAGAGCTTAGTGAGATGCTTTAGGGGATGACTCAGAAGTTTTAGGGGAGTGCACCGAAGTGCTTTAGGGGATGATACCAGGGTGTGCTCAAAGATAAAGCTGGCATATTGCAGGAAAGCACGCTGGCATGCTTTAGGGGATGGTGCTGGGATGCTTTCAGTGAGCAGATTGAGATGCTTTAGGGGATGACCCGTGGAGCCTCTGCGGAACTGTGTGGGGATGCCTCAGAGGACGGGTGTCAGGCTGTCTGTTCTCCACACCTGGCAGGCGCAGGAGGCCGGTGGGTCGAGATCTCCTCGCGGGCATCCCAGCCCGCCTCATTACCAGCATCTTTGGAAAGCCGGAGCCCATGTGTTCTCGAGACGAGCGGCTTGGGGTATATTAACATCCCATTTCCACCTCTTTAATATAGAGTTTGTCGAGATCATTTATCAGCCGAGCCTCCCTTCAGGGCCAGGGGAAGCCGGGCAGAGCTCGGCAGCTGGGTCATGGCGAGAGGCGAGGGATGCTCGTCCCCGAAGGAAGCCGACGCCGGGTTTAACAGGTAGTGGCTCATGTGCGAATCGCTAGTTTGGGACCGCCACATCATTGGGAAAGGCTTTATCAAAGCTGGGCTTAATTGGGTGGAAGGCTTGTTTGCATGGCCGCTAATGGGGGATCAGAGGGCCGGGGACCCAGCGCTGACGGCCTCACAAAGGCAAGCAATTACTTGCTTGTCTGCATTATGTATTAACCCATCTGGGGTCGGGATATTGGCTGTGAAAGGGAGACAAAGAGGGAGGCGTGCCGGTTGCCCCCGCGCCGAATTAGCCCGCCTGGGTCCCCTTTGTGCAGCGGGCAGGGCAGCTGGATCGGGATGCAGGCGCTCAGGATGCTGATGGGCACCGGCGCGCGGCAGCAGGGCGCTGCCTCGCTCGGCATCCCCGCGTCCTTCCGAAAATTGCATTGAGCGCCTTTTCTCTCCTTTCATCAGTTTCCTGCCTGCGGCCACATCTCGGGATAATTACAGCTTTCGCTTTAATTAGCCACCGTCGCCACTAATAAGTTTATACTTCTTTTCAGCAGCGTATTTTGGCGGCAGGAGGTTAATTACAAGCAGGTCAGTAAATTGCAGAACACACTGCTCTGGGTCTAATGACTTGTCCGCTCGGCTTTTTGGCGGACTTTTAATTACGTCCGTTGAATTGGAAGGTTGACTGGAACGAGACGGCGGGGGAGTGCTGGGGACCAGGGGGATGTTTCCCTGCTCGCTGCTTCCCCAAGCTGCTTGTCCTGCTGTCCGCATACCCCCAGCAGCTGAGAGCGGCCACAACTCATTGCATGGGTGAGCCCTGACTGAGAACGGCCACAACTCATTGCACAGGTGAGTCTTGGCTGAAAAACAGACGCAATTCGTCGCACGGATAAGCCTTGTCTGAGAACGGCCACAACTCATTGCATGGGTGATCCCTGGCTGAGGACATGCACAGTTCGTTTCACAGGTGAGCCCGGCTGCGAACTGCCACAGCTCATTGCATGGGGCGGTCTTGACTGAGACCTGCCACAACTCACGGCAGGGATGAGCCGTGGCTGAGCGCAGTCCCAGCTCATGGCAGGGGTGGGCTGAGCGCGGGCCCTGCTCCCTCCAGGAATGACTGCGGAGGTGACGCGGGTGACACGGGCTGGGGGGGCCCCATGATGTCCCCCCGCACGCCCCTCGTCCCCCACCCCCATGTCATTAGCGCGCGGTCAAATGGCGCTGCCGGGACTCGGAGCTGCATCGCAATCAGCTGCTCTCGGCCGTAATGAGTGTTCAGGCCCTAATTAACCGCCACCCTCATTTACATCAGGCCCTCCCCTCCCCACCCCCCCTTCCTTCCTCCCCGGGCCTCTAATTGTGCTCTGGCCAGCTCTGGGGGGCTTGGGGATGGGGGTCTGCAGCTGTGGGGACACTGGCAGCCGGTGTGGCAGTATGAGGACACGCCAGCAGTGGGGACAGCCCTCTGGAGACCCCAAGGACACACGGAATGGCCGGCAGTGGGTGCAGCCCTCTGGGCACACGGAGAGGGCTGGCTGCGGAGACATCCCTTTGCGGACATGCCACAGGAGTGGCAGCGGGGGCACATCGGTGGGGGCACCCCTTTGAGGACACCCCAGGGAAGTGGGTACATACCTTTGGGGACATGGTGGCAGTAGAGACACCCCCTTGGGGCCACACCCGCAGTGGCGACTTCCATTTTGGGACATGGTGGTGGCAGACGCATCATTCTGGGGACATGATGCAGGGCTGACATTGGGGATATCTCTTTGGGGGCATGCTGGCAGTGGGAACGTCCCGCTGGGAACACACCCGCCGGGGGTATGTCCGTTTGGGGGCATGTCACAGTGGTGACAGTGGGTGGGCATGCTGGCAGCAGGGAAACCCCTTGGGGATGCGGTGGCACCAGGGACATCCCTTTGGGGACACGCCGGGGGCAGATGCACCCGTGTGGGGACATGCCACAGGACTGACATTGGGACATGCCTTTGGGGGCACGCTGGCTCATCACACCCTCGGGGGTGTGGTGGCAGCAGGGACATCCCTTTGGGGACACATCAGCGGCGGGGACATCTCTTTGAGGACACAGGCATTGGGGACGTCCCTTGTGAGCCCTCCCTGGGGACAGCAGCCTCCGACAAAGAGCCCGCCGGCCCCGCGCGGCCCGGGTGGGGGATGGAATGCGGGGCTAACTCTGCCCCCCCACATCCGCAGCCTCGCGCCTCCGCTAGCCCCTAATCCCGCTAATTAGAGGGGTATAATTATACTCCTGATCGCTTCGCGCCGTGCTGCGGGCAGGGACGGCAGGGGCAGGGACAGACAGAGGCAGGGGGATGTCCCCTTCCATCCTTCCCCCCTCCCTCCCCCATTTGTTTAACCAACACGGCCCTAATTAAAGCGTTTAATTAACCAACCCGGGCGGGGGTCCCATAGGACCTCTCTAACCACCCCCCTTGGATGCGGGGGGGCTTTTGAGGGGATCTGGAGAGGCGGAATCTCCCCGCTGCTCGTTAGTCTTGGCTTAACGAAGAGTTGGGGCGCAGCTGGGGTGTCCCCCCCACCCCCCGCGAGCTGCGCCCTGGCTCATCAATCACGGTCACCGTTAATTGGGGTCCCGGGGTTTCGGAAACACCAGGGCCGGGGCAGGAAGCGGAGGGAAAAGAGGGGTCCCTGCCCCCCCGAACTCAGCCTCAGTCCCCGGGGGATGCTCGATAACGACGTTTGGGAGTGCTCAAGCCCCGGACTGCAGCTCGACACCGCGGAAAGCGGGTGCCCAGCCCGGGGGGAAGCGCTTGGCACGGAGGGACCAACTCAGCTCCGGTACGGCGGCAATGCTGAGCCCCAAGGCTGGGGGGGGGCTGAACCTCACGTTTGGGATGTTCGGCCCCACATTTGGGGTCCTCAGGACAAGGCAAATCCCGGGCGATGGGAGGCAGGGGCTGTAGGGCCCCTGCCCTGAGGGGGCTGTGGGGACCCTGCCCGGGTGGGGCCCCGCCCACTCACGGACCACGCCCACCCACAGACCACGCCTATGTAATGCCCACTCACGCTGGCCACGCCCATTTATGACCGTGCCCACTACGGGCCCCACCCCTCGCGCGAGGCCCCGCCCCCTACCCCCTCCCATTGACCACGCCCCCTCCGGTAAACCGCGCCCCCACCCCGTCAGCCGCACTCCGCGCTTCCCATGGCGGGCTCCCGTGGCCACGCCCCCTATTGCGCATAGACACGCCCCCTCCCGCACCGCCCCCTCACCGTGCACCCCTCCCAGCGCTGCCGGAAGCCCCGCCCCCGGGGCGGCTCGTCACTTCCGCCCGCTCGGTGCGCACCCCCATCATGGCGGCGCCCTGCGGCTCCTCGCAGCTCCCGCCGGCCGAGCCACCGCTCCGCGTCCCCAAGATGGAGGTGCTGTCGCCGGGCTCACCGGGCGCGCTCAGCGACGGCAACCCCAGCCTGTCTGACCCCTCCACGCCCAGCGGCGCCTCCCCGCTGGGCGCGGGGCCGGCGGCCGGCGGGGCCGCGCTGGGCGCCCGCGGCGGGGCCTCGCCCTCCGTCTCCTTCTCGCCTGGCGGCGCCGCCGCCGCCGCCGCGGCCGCCGCCTGCCGCGGGATGTCCTGGACGCCGGCGGAGACCAACGCGCTGATCGCCGTGTGGGGCAATGAGCGGCTGGTGGAGGCGCGGTACCAGCAGCTGGAGGGTGCGGGCACCGTGTTCGGCAGCAAAGCGCCCGGGCCCGCCATGTACGAGCGCGTCTCCCGCGCCCTGGCCGAGCTGGGCTACGAGCGCACCCCGTCCCAGTGCCGGGAGCGCATCAAGGTACCCTGGGGGGGCGGCGGAGCGGCCCGGGACGGGAGGGTGGGCCGGGGCTCCCCGCACTCGGCCGCCCGCCCGCGGCTGGGTCCGCTCCCGGGGCGGTCTGCGGTCACTTTCCCGGAGAGGTGTTCTCCTGAGCGTTCTCTGGTGCTGCGGCTCGGGCACCGTGTCCCGGGAGTTCAGTCCCTTCAGGATCTGTCCTGAGCGTCCTTTGGCGCTGGCTGTGGGCACCTTCCTGGCTCGGCCTGTCCTTTGGCCCTGGGTTTGGGGGCACCGTGTCCCCAGGGCTTGGCCTTTCGATGTCTCCATCCTGCAGTTTTCTGGAGCATTCCCTGGCCTTGGTATGGTTGTCCCCAGGACTGAGCCCAGCCTTTGCCCTGGGTGCAGGGTATCCCACTGCCTGGCTCCCCGCGGTTCCTGTGGTGTCTCCTGGGTGCCACGTTCTCTGGGTTCCACCCTTGCACCCGTAGCCTCCAGCAGCACCTTTGGGACACGTCCCATGGGTTCAGTACCTCTCGTGTGGGTGGGCTGTGGCAGCATCCCGTGGTCCTGAGTGGAGACGGATGCAGCATCCCAGTTGTTTGTGTCTCCTCATGGGGACAGCCCCAGCAGGATCCTTCCCCTGGGTTTTTGGACCACCACATCCCCTGGGTTTCCTCCTTTGGCCCCGAGTGTTGTGGGCGCCATGGTTGGCTCTGTCCCCTCACGTGTCCTCCAGCATTCTCTGTCCATGAGGGGTTGACACTGGCTGCTCCCTGGAGCCCCTTTGGGAAAACGGGGCTCCCAGTTCCCCCAGTAACAAGGGGTGGCACTGGTTGCTCTTGCACTCCTGGCTCTGTCCCTTGCTGTGGAGTTGTTTCGTAGAATCCAATGACTTCCCTGGCTCGACAGGAACATGCTGTGGCTTCAGAGACCTTCTGAGTAACTGATAAACAGCCCCGTGGGCTGTATGTGGCAGAGGGGTCTTTCCAGTTCCATCATTCCCTGGGAAAAAAGGGCTGGGTTTGGTGCCTGGTTTGGGACTCCATGCATCCTGCTTTTACAGAGATGTTTGGATGGTGTGGAAATCGCTGCGGAGTTTGAGTTTGTAAATGTGGATGATGTTTGGGAGGGTGAATTACACACTCTGATCTCCCTCTGGCTCTGATTTCTTCTTTCCTGGCCCATTAGGCTCCTGCAGCCACTTCAAATGCTGATGGAGTGCAGAATGAACGTGTTGTTGTTGCTGGGGCTCAGGGGGCTTGTTGTTTCTCCCTTCCTCTTCCCGTCCCTTAAATACACCTGTGCTAGCCCAGCTGGGCTGCAGCCGTGCAGGTGTGTGCACCTGAGCTGCCTTTAATTTGCAGAATCCATGGAATAAGGGATACTGCAGCATCAGGAATGCCTGAGAGTAAGTGTGGGATTTCCACTTTGATCCCCGTTGATTAGAACAACCTGTCCTGGAAATAGTTACTCAAAACAAACCCACTTGCTGTAGCAGTTTTGGTTTCTCAATGTGTTTTCCTCACGTCTGTGTATTTGCTGCTCAGGGATCTTTTTCCCTTGAGCACAACCAAATATTTTTGGAGAGGAATGTTGCTGCACTGCGAACCCTCTTGGAGTCCCTCATTCTCATGGTGGCTTTCAAGGTGCTTGTTGCTTGAATCGGCTCTTCTGCAAACCTGTGGGCTTTGCCAGAGGCAGATGCGTGATGGAAAAGTTCCTGGAGGGGGTTTGGCTTTGTCCGATGGTTTTGGGCTGTGATGGGAGTCAGTGCAGGGACTGTTGAGGCCCCCAGCCCCAATTTTGGGGGATGCTGTCAGGTTGTGAGGAGTCATCTCGCTGTTAGAACAGCCCAGAACTGGCTGTTTGGGTTTGGACAGTTGGATGGAGTTGATTGTGGGAGCATTTTGGTGGCTCCCAGCAGTTTGAGCTCCTTGCAGTTGAGGATTCTCCCACTTTCCCTTCAGACGTGAAGCTTGAACACGTCTTTGCCCCTGAAATGTTCAAGCTTGACAGAAAGCACCTGTCAACCAGCAGTAAAAGAGCTCAGACAGACCTGTTAGATGTTTCTAGATTGCAGTACATCGGGGTGGGCTCTCCTTCAACACTGTAATGCCCAGTGAGGACCTTCCTCAGCACAGTCATCTGGAGCAGCAAAAATGTGGCTTTTCCGAAGCCTTTGGGCTCTCAGTGGGTTTTGGCCTGGAATTGCTGGGAAATGAGTGCTTGTTGAAAGCTGGAAGTTCTCCTGGGTGCCAAGAATTTACCTTGTTACGGGGATTATGGAGATTGTTGTGGTAGCTGTTGCCAACCCTAAAATCCCGGTTTTTGTAGGATTCCAGGCAGGATTGGCTGCTTGACGTTTTGATGGTCCACCACAAACAGAAGTCACTTCTGGATGTGGAGGGGTCATGAGTGGATTCCTCTCTGAGACAGAGCAGGAGGGCTGTCATGTGCTGTGGGAACAAGAGGAGGGCACAGGCACTTCAGAATGCTCCACACTGAAAATGGGACTGGGGAGATGGTGATGAAGGAGCACATAGCTGCGTTGTTCCATTTACTACCCAAAACGTTCAGTGTTTCCATGATTTTGTAGGATACTTCATGCCCATCAGGGGACAGAAGCATGAGGCTTTGCTGCTGGATAATGAATGGTGCTCCAAACATTCCAGGTTCAGCTGGTTTTAGAAATGAATTTTAGATAAGGATGCAGTACTGCTTTCCTTCGGAACACCTGCATTCCCTGGACACAGGCAAATCTTGACTCTCAACAGCCAGTTGAGCTGGAAAGGAGCAAATCAGCTTGTAAGCAGAGGGTTTCCCAGTTGTATGGCATGGATGCATTCTCTCTTAATTCCAACAGGGTGTGCAGAAAGGTCCAAATGCAGATTTTTGCCCATCTCCCACCATCTGCATGTGTTTTTCTGCACATCAGCAGCTGGAACGAGGCTGCTGCCAGGTTGGAGCCACTCTGGAAGGGTCTGTTTCAAATTTAGGGATTCACATGTAACCATTCCAGCAGCTTTTCCTTTGGAAAGAGACCTTGAGTCTGATTTGGTGACTCTGAGATCTGGGGAGCTCCACGGCTGGGAGCTGCAGGAAGAATGGAACATCTTGATTTCTGCCTATTGCATTCCCAGCTGTCTTGTGAACCACAGCATCCTCATCCCGACAAGTCACTTTCTGTCCTTAATCCTTGCTTGTTCAGTGACACTCTCTGTTCTTTTCATCCACCCCTTTCCTATTCCCCACATTCCTGAGCATGGATTTAGCCTGGTTTTTCCTGAAACTCATCACCTTCCCACAGCAGCACATGGAGGGCTTTTTAGTTTTTGGGTATGACCTTAGAGCCAGGGTTTTAAGGCAGGTCGTGGGGTATTTGGCCAAACCCTTTCCAGCCTTGCTGGGATCCTGTGCCCTGCGCTGGGCGATGCTGTTTCAACCAGGCAGCAGGAGGTTTGCTGGGAATTTGAGCATGGGAAAATGAGCCCTTGCCTTGTGCTGTGAAGCTGTTGTGTGAAGGCCATACAGCTTGGAGGCTGCAGTCCATAGGGTACATGGAATATATTCCATAGGTTTGCTGGAACTTCATCGTTCCATCCTCTTCCAGCCATCCCAGGTGGCTGCAGTGATGGGGGATGTTCTGGGAAAGCTCCAAGGTGAGCTCGGGTCTTTCAGTCAGAGCTGCGTGAATCAAGGGGCGTTTTCAGGCAATAAAGGCTTGTTTTGTTTTAAAGGAATGTTCTTGAAATAATGGGCTCTAGTTGTTTCTTCAATACCAGATTTTAGGCCTTTTTTTAAACCCATGGGAGAATATCCGCTTCTGTTGCTTGCATCTTTATGGAAGGTGGAATCAAAGACTCATCCTCCTGATGGCACATTGCTCAGCTGGGCTGAGGAGTGTTTCAGGGCTGGGAATCCTCTGGCTGCAGGCGCAGCTGGAGAGCCTTTCCCCAGCAGAGACAAATCCCTTCTTAGAAGTTGCTGTTAAAACTAATTTGGGGGCATTTTTAAAATGTCATTTCTTCAGCTACTGCAGAAATGTGAGTTCTGCTTTTATTTTGCCTTTCCCAGAGTCAGTGCCAACCCATTGATTCAAAGAGAAGCAGCTCCAACATCTTAATTCTTGACTGCAGGAATTCCCAAGTATCGCTGCCAATCCAGTTCTGCTGTTGTTGGGTTTTCTGTACGAACTCCTCCTCCCCCAAGATGGGTGACTGGAGGTTTTGGCTGGGTTGTGGTTGTCCACAAAAGTAATTTGTTTTTCAGAAGGAAAATAAATACCTTAAAGATGCTGGTTCAGTGCTCAGAAAGAGCATAGGCACAAAGAACAGCTGGGAGTGCCACAAACCCACATGAAACGGGAAGGGGTGGAAAATTACACCTGACTATCAGCTGCTGGTATTTCTTGCTTTAAGCAACAGTAACGTGATGATGGCAGAGCTTGTTTGTAAGGGGGCTGTGGTTTCAGCTGCTTTGTGATGTAAACAATCTGTAAATCTTGCATGGAGCTGTTTTTTAAGGCAGGAAAAGCTGCTCCAGCAAAGCTGTCTCGGGAGCAATGCTTGCTGTGATCTAGTGTGAGCTGCTGGACACTGCAGGATTTCTGCTGGAATTCCATCCTTGGGTCCAATAATGTCGTGTGGAGTGGCTGTCTTTGTAATTCAGGGATCTCAAATGATGGAGCATTGGTGCATTTCATAGCAACCAGCCAACCATCCACCTTCAAAGCAACTTTGATTTGAGCTGACAAGAAAGATGGAGAGGGATTTTCTACAAGAGCCTGGAGTGGCAGAGCAAGTGGGAATGTCTTCCCAGTGACAGTGGGAAGATTGGATATTGGGAAAAAATTCTTCCCTGTGGGGGTGGTGAGGCCCTGGCACAGGTTCCCAGAGAAGCTCCTGGATCCCTGGAAGTGTCCAAGGCCAGGCTGGAGAGGGCTTGGAGCAACCTGGGACAGTGGAAGGTGTCCCTGCCCATGGCAGGAGGGTTGGAATGAGATGAGCTTTAAGGTCGCTTCCAACCCAATTCCATGATTCTGAGTTTCTGTTTCTGTTGAATGTGATTTATCTTTGAGTTTATCTCGGTCCTAGCTCCCCGTCCCATTAACTTCCTGGGCTGTGATGTGTGCAGGTGTTCAGGTTACCTCCCATTCTTCCCTTGGTTTAAATAGATTCAGGTGTGCTGGGTTTTCCATGCTGGGCTGTTTCTTGCCATTCCTTGAATCCCTCCCAGCAGCCCAGCTTCTCACTGGAGGATCTCATGTGCTCCGGTAGGTGGGAAAAACCTTCTGTTGACATTTATAGCTGGGAAAAATAATTCTTCAGTGACAAAGAGCAGATTTATTTGTTTCAATCCTTTGTGGGGCTGTGGCAGAGGGGCATTTCTGGGCTGTGAGTGTGATGTGGAATGAACCCTCTTGGATTCGCTCTCAGCCGGGGCATTTGCAGAGCGCTGTTGTGCTGGTAAGAATCTGGCTTGATTTGCACCTGCAGGACGAGTGTCTGGACAATCCAGTGGCTTCTGCAGCCATGTTGGGTGTTTGTAATACTCTGGTCTGATCATTCTGGTGTACCTGGGCCATCCACTGCTCATTCCATGGGTGCAGAATGATTCCCAGAGGGAGCTGGGAGCGAGCTGTTAGGTTCTCTTGTTGAGACAGGAACAGTTGATGGTCAGGAACTCATTGCAGGAGGACAGATTTGTGAAACTTGAGCATTAAATCTCATGCAGGAAGCTTTGTGAACATTAAATCCTAGATTGGCCACACACATTTTTTTTTCCTGTAGTGATCTCTGACTGTGGAGGACTTGGGAAGATGTTAAAAATCTTCTGATTCTTGCACTCTGCTTCAAGTGCTGTCACAGGGGCAGATTCCTGCTTACCTCCCTCTTGCTGAGTGTATACATTTTGGGAGCCAAGCAGGCAATGGACTGCTGTAGTCTCACCTGTTACCAAACCTTTCACCACTAGTGGTGAAAATTTGGGTTCAAGCCACTTTTGGTATTTCAGTTTTTTTCATCCAGGCTGGTGCAGTTTGGGTTTTCCTTAAAAGTCTGGTTTTGTGAGTGGTGTAGTGATGTTTGTCCTGATCACAGTAGATGCATGAAACTTGAAGTTTGATTTTCAAAATGAGCTTGTTTCTGAAGGCAAGGTAACCTACTCAGCTGTGGCCTTTGTTGCTCCAAAGTAAGTAATGTTTGAACAGGTTGTGTCAGGAGCAGGTTGAACCTTACTCAGGCATCTTGTCCATTTAGGCTGGATATCAGGAAAAGGTTCTTTCCCCAGAGGGTGGCTGGGTACTGGCACAAGTTCCCCAGGGAATGGTCATGGCCCTGATCCTGCCAGAGCTCCAGAAGCATTTGGGCAACACCCTCGGACACGTGGTGGGATTGTTGGGGTGTCTGTGCAGGGCAGGAGTTGGACTGGATGATCCTTGTGGGTCCCTTCCAACTCGGGATATTCTGTGATTCGGTGACCTCTGCAAGCTGAGCTCTGTCTGGAGGACCATCCACTACATCTAAACTCTTTACAAAGTTGTTGGCTTGATGGGTCTGGAGGAGGGTTTTGCCTCTCTGCCTTCTCAATCTCTAACAAGTTCCTATTCTTTTTATCCAGTGCTGGTTTAAGAAAACCAGGAGCTCAGAGCGCCGAGAGGCAGAGGTGCCCGGCTGCCAGCCTTTCTGCAGGCAGTGCTGGAGTCTTCTCTCTAGGGGTCTGGCTCAATTAGCAACAAATCCCTGAGAAGGGTCTGAGTATCCTCAGCATTCTGATAGCAGCAACCAATGGAGCATCTTCCCAGGTAGCCGATTTGAGCCTGCAGCACTGTGGGGTCTCTTGGCACGGCACCACACGTCACTGGCTTCCTCACCCTGATGGGGCACAACCTGGTAAACCCCGGCTTCGTTTGCTCTTGGCAGCTGGCAAAGTCCTGTCTCATGGGGGCTGACCTCTGCAATTGGCTGTGGCGCTTCTGTAAATAATTCCTGTCCAGGCAAGAGCTTTTTAAAATTATTATATTTAATTGTGATTTAGAAGTTGGCAGTGGTGGCTGTGAGTTTTTGTTCCATTCTGGCTCTCGCTAACAAAATCCTGTGTCTGCCCTGCCTCGACTGACATCCCTACCTGTGTCTGCCAGGGTGCCTTTGCTTCTTCTTTGTCCAAAGAGAGCTCTGGTTCTTACCTCAATCAAGAGGGCACTCCCATCACTTTTCTACTGTAACAGAGCCAAATCCTTCAGGAAGTTCTTCTGTGTTTGAGTATATCAGGATACAAGCACTCCAGGCTTCAGAAGCTGTTTCTTTTGTCGCAGTGTAGTTTGATCTTGTCTTGCCTGTGAGTATCCTGGGATGATGAGGGAGGGAGCTGTATGACACTGCTGTTCTTAATTCGGGATATAAAGCTGAGAGCTCCTTTCCATTAAGTAAAAGAGCAACTTTGAAGCTGAGTGTTGTGATGAGTGGTGCTCTGGGACAGCAGGACCCCTTTAGGCTGCTATCAATTAATCAGCTTAAACAGATGAATGTGGACACAGCCACAGGCCACCAAACTGCTCTGCAGAGCCCATAGCTTCTCCCTGAGTAGGAGCATGTCTCAGATCACGGATCTGGAATTCCTTGTGTTGGATGACCTCAGGTCATATATGAAAAGCTTGCTGTGGTCTGGTTCTCCCTCATCTTATTTTTTGCTGGAAGGAGGACCATGTCTGCAGCTTTCCTAAAGGTTTTTCTCATCCTCATTCTGCAGTTCCTGCAGAGCTCCAGGTTCTTCGGTGGCTTCACTTGTAGAGATGAGGACTCGTGAGTTAGAAATGGTGAGAAAATCCACATTGAGCTTTGTGACTGTCTCCTCCTTTGGTTTTCCTAACTATAAATTAAGCGGGGATAATATGTGTTCGTGTTGCAGGCAGTGTTGCAGAGCAATAAGCAAAAGCCTCGGTCTCTTCCAGTCTGAGCAGTCACTGGGCAGTGATCAGGTCTGTTTTCAGTTACTTGTCCTAAATTTCCTGCTTTCTGTATCTGTATCAATATCTGTATGTGCGCTTCAGGAACCACGGAGCAGGAGTTGAGCTGGACACCGGCAGGAATAGAGGAGGTGCGTAAGAAAAAAACAGACCTTAGATCTTGGGAGATCAGAATAACCTGGTGAGAGAAAGGTTAAGGATTATAAAATGTCCAGGTTTCCTGAGGTCTGAGCAGTTATTTAGGTCTTACCAGGCTCTCTGAAGAAGAGAAGCCTGTGGGTTTACAAGAAACAAGGCTGATTTATGGTATTTGGAGGGAGCGTCAGGAAAAGTTGCAGGGACACTGGGGAGAGCCTCCAGGAAGAAAGACCTAGCAGAAGTCTTGATTCTCTGGCACACAAGACCAAGGAGCCACCAGCTGCTTGGCCACAGGCTTTTTGGTGCTTTGGAAAGCCCTGTATTTGAGATTATCTCCCTCAAATTTTAGGTTATCTGCTTCCAGAAGTGGAGGTAACACAGCCAGGTGAGCATCTGGGCAGTAACTCCAAAAGTATCTTGACCTTTAAGAGTAATGAGCAGTGACACTATTGCTCATTTATTTTCATCCCCCTTTCTGCGTTGCTCCCTTTTGTTTTTCTCCTAGTCTGCATTGACTTGCTGCTAAATTATTTTGATAGTAAAATAAGCCATCTTGCAGTCTGACTGAAATAATTAATTACTACTAGTCTACAACCCAGTGTGGGATCCTCCATAACCCCACTGGTGGGGAGAGGTGTTTGAAGCACATGCTGAAAATAGAGTGTGAAAACAGAGTGGCTGAGGGTGTCGGGCATTGGCAGAGGGCTTGGCCAAGAGTAGGGACGCTTTGGAAACAGTTTGTTTTGCTTGAAGGCTGTTAGTAAATTCAGCTGGAGGCTCTAAATCCATGTTTTTTAACTCCTGTGGAGAAGCTGGGACAGATACAAAAACTGGGCTTTGGGAAATATATTTTTAAAAAATCTAACTTGGGTGGATTTTAGAAAGAGTCTGGGAGTGAAATGACTTTGCCCTTAATGGCTCAGTGAGATTGGAGCTGAAAGGAGAGAAATTGGAGTGAGAAAACTGAATTCTAGCAACCAAATGTATCTGTACCCCAGCCTGAGGAACTCTCTTTGCGCCAGTGAATACCAACAGGTTTCTGGGCTGGGTTTTGGTTCTAGGTTGTCACAACAGGTTGTTTTCCATCCTGCTCACAGACAGAAATATAAAATACGCTGGTGTCCATCCAAAGAAGATCTGCCTCTTTATCCTGAGGTAGTTATGGCAAAAGTGGGAAGGGTTCCACTTTAAACCGTGGAATAACTCATGCCTGTTGCTGCCTGTGTGTTTATATGGGTTATTTTTTATTTTGTGTTATTTTTGTGTGTTTTTGTTTAAAACAGCAGGGTAATACTGACTTGCTGCTTAGCGGTTTTGCTTCTGCCCCCAGGGCTCTGAATCTCAGGAGGAAACTGGTTAGAAATGTATCCCTTTGCTGCTGATGCTGTTAAACCAGTGTGTGAGGAGCATTAGGTAGGTTCCAGCTTTCTGGAATTTTAAAAGTTCCTTTCTTTGGGGGGAAGAAACACCACGTAGTTTTTGTAACGATGTGTCCATTACAGTCCTCCTGCAGAAAGCAAGGTAACAGGACTAGTTCTTCCCAGATTAATGCCTCTCTTGAATTCCAGAGACAGCTTTGCCATTCGAGTTAAAACCTTGGCAATCTGATAAATTTAATTTAAAAAAAAATTAATGTTTTCTAGCAGTTTACCAATTAAAAAAAAACCCCAAGATACAGCAAACCTGGGGCATATCATTGTCTTTCAAAATTAGAGCAGTGGTAGAATTAAAACCACACTGAGGGTTGTGTAGAAAGTTTTTTTACCCCCAAGTAGTTGTCTTTTGCTCCAGATTAGGGGGAAGACATGGATGGAACCGTAGGCTTATCCAGCAGCAATGAAGTGGCTGAGCCCTTGGTGCAGGATGTCAAAGGGATCACCAAAAGTGGGTGAGGCTTTGGCATCTGTGTGGGAGGTTCTGCCCCAGCTCTGTTTGAGAGGCTGCTCATACCAAGCCACCTCAGTGCTGTTACTTACTTGATGCTTGATATCAAAGTCTGGGAACTGGGAGCATTATTGATTTGACCTCTTTTAAATTTCAGCAGCTTCACAAGAGACAGAGTGAGTTAGTAAGGAATGCAAAAATATGTAAGTAATATATATTTTCCTAGCTGAATAGCTTAGGCATATCCATTTTGTACCTTGTGTCTTCTTACCAGAGTAAGGAAGGTTGGACTGTCTTTGCTTTGGGGGAAATCTTTCTGTTTTCCTTTCTCTCTCCTCCCTGCTTCCCCCTCTCCAAGCTGTGGGCACAACACCAGCTCTGCTTTCTCCTCCTCGTAGTAGGTGTGCATTTTCCTGGCTGATTGGTGTCTCTGACTGGGGGGCTCTTGGTATTTTTATTTTATTTTTTTCCCTGTATCCGTAGCAGATCCGGGGATTTTTTTTTTTTTTTT
The DNA here is from genome assembly GCA_026261815.1 of Monarcha castaneiventris obscurior. Classification (NCBI taxonomy): domain Eukaryota; kingdom Metazoa; phylum Chordata; class Aves; order Passeriformes; family Monarchidae; genus Monarcha; species Monarcha castaneiventris. Next base: position 5,193,201 of record JAMPIT010000114.1, read on the forward strand.
TTTTAAGTGGGAAAGAGAATAAATCACCCAAGTTAAATCTGAGGAATCTGTAGCTGCTACACAACTTGTCCTGTGTCATAGATGTTAACGCTAAGCGGGAATGTCGGATGTATATGATGCTTCCTGGTGGGTGTAGATTAATTTGGGAGCATTGCTCATGAGCGTGGGGCAAATATGACCAGCAGAAATAACCCCCAAAGCCCTAAACTCTGCCTGTGGGACTGTGTGTGAGTGCCTGTGTGCTCCTCCAGCCCCACACCCCCTGACTGACCCACTGTTCTCTCTCAGACCCTCCGCAGGTGCTACAGCCGCGTAAAGGAGCACGGCGTCGGGAAGAGGAAAAGCAGCTACACGTTTGAGCAGCTGGAGCAGGTGTTTGGGCAGGGAGGATGGGACTCCCAGCCCTGCCAGCCCGTCCTCATCAACAGCAGCGGCTTGTACCAGGAGCTGGAGTCAGATGGCAGCACGATGGAGGAATACTCTCAGGAGGACTGGGGAAACCACAGTCAGGATCTTCACTGCTACCAGACCGGCGAGCAGGAGTTGGGTAAGAAATCCCATAAATCCCAGCTTGGCACATCTCCATCCTTGGATTTTACCTGTGCTCGTCACTGTCTGGCACATGGATATCTCAGTACCCACTTTCACCTCTTGGACAGAATGTGCTCACAATGCTAAACACATCCTTGGGGGGAAAAGAGACAGAAATTCCTCAGTTAATCAAAAGCAAACCATGGTTCTTGAAGTCCTTTAGGATCAGGACTGGAGTTTGAAGAGCTCAGCAGGAGGAAGGAAGGGCTGTGTGGCCAGGAACAGCGGAGGTGACACCTTCCCTGTCTCTCCTTCTGCTCTCAGCTTTACTTTCCCTCATAGGATTCCCTTTCAGTGGTACCTGGGTGTTGCCATTCAAACACCATGTGCTTAAATTGTGAACAAGACTTCAGCCTGCTGCTAGCAACATCAACAACTGTAAAAAAAAGAAAAACTTGCTCTTTCTTATATATCCTGATAAATTGGTATTAAACATGTCAATATGTTTGTATCTAGAGGTGTAACCTTTTTTAAATGAAAAAATAGCAAGCAGGCTCACCCTTGATGTTTGAGACCTAAACCAAACTCCTCCACGTGCCTTTCTTGCCTGAATTATTGCTGTCTCTGCCTAAAAGCCAATATTTTAATTAATTTGGAGGTCTAATTGTTGCTTGTGGCTTTTTGAACTTTGTTTAACAGATCAGGGTACCACATTCCTGATAGAAAACACACTCCAGTCTGAGCAGTTCTGGGAAGAAGTGGGTTTCTTGAGGCAAATTTCTCTCAAGGTACTGCTCTTATGGGTGTCTGTTCCTCCCTTGCCTGAGCAGGGTTTTTTCACAGCGGAAGCTTCAAGTTGATCACAGGTGAAGAAGGTGAATTGTATAAAAGCTTTTTCCCCCCATTTGTAGGATGAAAGAGGGAGAGGAGATGCAGTCAGGTATCTGTACACATCTGTGTTTGGGGGACTGATGAGTCAGGATGCTTTGAAAGAGCCTTAGATCGCAGTTTAATGTTAAAATTTGCAAGTTGGCTGTTAACCGCGTTCCAGTTCCTCAGCCTTCTTCCCTGGGGGATTTAAAAGTCAGAAATATGTGGGAGAGAAACAGTGGGGAGAAGAAAATGTTACAAAACGTATGTAAATGATGGCTAATTCTGTCTGGTATGGCTCGTTATGGTGAGTCAAGCTGGGATCTCCTGGTTTGTCACCAGTTTCGGGGACGTTTGCATGCGCTCGGGCTGGCGATGCCCTTCAACGCTCAGAAGTTGTGAGCAAAGCACTTGGCACACAACATCTAAATTGAACACAGATGCAGTTCTGCTGCTGCTCCCTCTTGAAATGTTCTACTGGAAGCAGAATTGCTTTCTCTTGGTTTTTTTCTTGAAACAATGTAGCTTGCAATTCTGTCCATGTGTGATTTAGCAGGGATTGGAGCCTTGTCCATGAAAGGTTTTGCACTTGCAGTGTGGGATTCAGATTTTAACTGTCCGCATCTTTTTCAAGTTAAAGAAAAACCCAGTCAATTACAGAGGGTGTAGGAGCTGGAGCTGTCTCATGCAGAACTCCAGCAGACTGCCTGGCTTAGGAAGCAACTCAGATTTATTTTTTATTTAATTTCAGCCCCTTTAAAAAAAAAAAAGCCCTGAGAACATTATTTAGAATCTAATTATGTGTTGGAATTTTACCTTTCAGATGAAATGCCTACCACGAAAAGAACACTAAAGATAAAGCAGGAATCTTCAGAAGACACGCAGTAAGTAATTTATGAATGTTTTACCCTGGAATGTATTTCCCTGGGGATGTTGTGCAGGAGGGGAGGATATTTGAAACTTCTGTTTATAATTATAAATACATTGTGCAAGACTATTCATACAGTTGAATCTGCTTTATGCATTATTCCCATTACCTCAGAACAGCTGAAATGCTTCACAACTCTCTTCCTCCTTGGCTTTGCCATTCAGCAAATGAAACGAGACTTACTACGTGGATGTGAGGACTTAAACCATGGATAAAACCCACAAGAAAAGCTCCCTTCCGTGGTGGGAAGGCACGCCAAAGCTTGGGAGTCTCTGATTTTCATTTTTATAACTTTCCAGACCTTACTTGTAACCTTTTGGCTGAGTTTAATCTAACAAACACTGGAGCCTTTTAAATGCTTTGACCATGCGAATCTCCCTTTCCTCTCCAACAATAACACAGAGCATTCTCAAAAATGAAAGGAATTGTGCTGTATTTACTCTGTCCAGGGCTACTTTCTGCCAGCTTTTAGGGGTGGTTGTGGATGTGTGGCTCACTCAGTGGGAGTGAGCCAGGCTCACAGACCCTTTGGGGTGGGTTCCACACAGGAGCTCCCACACCAGTGGGTTGTGGTGTCATCAGGGATTTTCCATGGTGGAGAAGGAGCTGCTGTAGGGTAGGAGGTCACCAGCACTGGGAACAGCAACAGAACATCCCTGATGAGTCATCTATAACAGAGGCTTTGTGCTGTAACTCAGTGAAAAAAAATCCTCTAAAAATTTTAAAATAAATATAAATAAGTAAAAAGAGAAATAAAATGAAAATAAAATAACTTAAGAAAATAAAAATAATTTTAAAGCAAAAAGAATCAACGAGATTCCATGGCAGTGGTGTAGCTTTGTCAGACTCCTCACTTCAGGTGGATATTCACATAGCCAAAGGTGACTTTTCTTCATTCACAGCAAATTCAGTTTAATAGTTCAGGGACAACCTGGAGAAAAGTAACTTTTTTCAGTATAAATGTTCTTAACTGCCTCTTTGAACAGTTTCTCGGTGCTGTTCTGGAGTAATTTTACCTTTAAGGAGCTGCATAGCAAATAATCCTGAATTTTCTGAGGTGAAGGCTTGGACCACACAAATCTTCTCTTCAGGTCTTAAGTGGACATGAGCAGCTGAATTAGATTTTGGTAAATGAGACTTTTCAGAGTTTTATGCTCATTTTCCTGCCTAAATTCCCTCTAAAATGCAGTGGAGTCTCTGAACTCCAGGGCATTTTATGAAGTGTGCCGGCGATAAACTCATCCTACGTGCAGAGTGGAAGCACAGAGCATTTTCCAGCACACAGATTTGCTGAAAGCTGCTTTTCTCCTTGTCTGTGAGGAGAAGGAACTTGTAAACTCTGACTCAAAAGGTTAAAAGCAGTCAGAAGATGCACAGCTGATACAAAGATAAGCAGAGTATTTATTTATTATCTTAAAAAAATGGAATTTAATCTAAAAGCCACAGTAGATAAATAGTTGCCAAACTCTTCCACCTCTTTGTGCAGCATTTTAAAATGCAGATAGCCTAGTTCAAAGTTGGGTTCATCTGCCTTCTTGATCAAGGGCAGATTTTCAGCAGAAATTTTCTCCATAAATCATTCAAATTCTGGTGAAACTTGAGGTGTGCTTTTGGACAGAGAGAAACAGAATTCTAGAATGGTTTGAGTTGGAAGCTCATCTCATTCCAATCCCCTGCCATGGGCAGGGACACTTCCACTAGCCCAGGTTGCTCCAAGCCCTGTCCAACCTGGCCTTGGACACTGCCAGGGATCCAGGGGCAGCCACAGCTTCTCTGGGCACCCTGTGCCAGGGCCTCCCCACCCTCACAGGGAACAATTCCTTCCCAATATCCCATCCATCCCTGCATCCTGTCCCTCCAGCCCTTGTCCCCAGTCCTTTTCCAGCTCTCCCTGGAGCCTCTTTAGGCCCTGTAAGGGGCTCTGAGCTCTCCCTGGAGCCTTCTCTTCTCCAGGTGAGCACCCCCAGCTCCCCCAGCCTGGCTCCAGAGCAGAGGGGCTCCAGCCCTTGGAGCATCTCTGGTGCCTCCTCTGGACTGGCTCCAGCAGCTTCCAGGTCCTTCCTGTGCTGGCACCCCCGAGCTGGAGGCAGCTCTGCAGGTGGGGTCTCACCTGAGCGGGGCAGAGGGGCAGAATCCCCCCCTCCCTGCTGCCCACGCTGGGGGCTCAGCCCAGCACAGGGCGGTTCTGGGCCAGGGCCTGTCCAGCTCTCACCCACCAGCACCCCAAGTGCTTCTCCCAGAGCTGCTCTCCATCCCTTCATCCTCAGCCTGGATTGATCCTGGGGGTTACCCCGACCCAGGTGCAGCACCTGCCCTTGGCCTTGTTACCCCTCATGAGGTTCCCCAAGGCCACTGATGGAGCTTGTCCCGATCCCTCTGGATTCCACGCCGCCCCTCAGTCATGGAGCAGGAGCACATGGAAGGCGAGCAGGCTGCTGCAGCTCCCAGTGCAGGTTTGTGTGGAAGCCAGGAGCTGTTGATCCCCCACCACTGGTGTCTGGTTCTCTCCTCAGATCCCCAAGGACCCAACACAGCGATGGCTCCGGGAACTTGCTGCACTGAGCAGTGCTGGGTTAATATTTGTGGTGTTTGGTTGTGCTTGTAACAGGCAGCTTTTAGCCATCAGCTCATGTAGCTATGGGGAGAGGAATGGATGTGAGCCAAGGAGAAAGCAAGGGATAGGGAATGTCTGCACCAGGTTCCCCAAGGACCAATTAATAAATATGGTTGGGTGAAGGAGGGCTGGATGAAGATCAGGTGTAACAGAGCTCCAAAACACTGAAAGGGCTGGGAAAAAGCAAGTTATAAAGCTGGGAGGAAAAAAAGCCAATTGCAGCTTCAGGGATTTAGTGGAGATCCTATGGATAGCTTTTAGTTACAGCACGTGTATGACCTGCCTGGGTGTCAGAGGGCAGATACCCCATCTCTTCTGAACTTCCAACAATGTGGGACAGCACAGCTGCCCCTGCTGAGGAATGTGTCTCCAAGTGACATGGAGAGAGCCATGGGCTCCTCTGGGGCGACATGGCAAAGGTCTCCAAAGACCAGAGCCCCTCTGCTCTGAAGCCAGGCTGGGAGAGCTGGGGGTGCTCACCTGGAGAAGAGGAGGCTCCAGGAGACCTCAGAGCCCCTTCCAGGGTCTAAAGGGGCTCCAGGAGAGCTGGAGAGGGACTTGGGACAAAGGATGGCGGGACAGGACACAGGGAATGGCTTCCCACTGCCAGAGGGCAGGGATGGATGGGATATTGGGAAGGAATTGTTCCCTGTGAGGGTGGGGAGGCCCTGGCACAGGATGCCCAGAGCAGCTGTGGCTGCCCCTGGATCCCTGGCAGTGTCCAAGGCCAGGCTGGACAGGGCTTGGAGCAATCTGGGATAGTGGAAGGTGTCCCTGCCATGGCAGGGGATTGGAATGAGATAAGCTTTAAGGTCCCTTCCAGGCCAAAGTGTTCTGAGTCTGTGACATACAGGGACTTCCCACCTTTCACCTTATTTTTGACAGTATAGGAAGCAAAGAGCAGTAGGTAACCTGTGTCCACGTCCCATCCTCCATCAGGATCCTCCTTCCCCATGTCGGCTCTGCTGTTATCTGCCCTTGGCTGTTACCTCTAAATAAACTGTTTTGAACAGTGAAATATACTTAGAGACTTTGGGAAGTGGTTTGGTTCACTGCTGGTGTTGGGAAGAGGAGCTGGAGAAAGCTTGTGGCTCTTCACTGAAAGCAGCTGTTCTGGGCCCTTTGAAGTCTGCTTGGTTTGGAAACAGCGCCTTAGAACAAATTTGCGCCTACTCTTGTCTCAAGTCTTTTCTCATTTGAATTGCAAAAGCTTCCAAGGAGGAAGAAACTGCAGGTCCCAGACTCCAGCAGGGAGGTGATGGTTCCAGGGAGGTGATGGTTCGAGGATGAGGGAAAATCCAGCTCTAGGGCACCTTCTGCAGCTGAAAAGTGAGATTGTCCTGAGACATGCGACAGGTTAAACCTTCTTCTCCCATTTTCCTCCTGAAAAATGAACCCTATTAACAATATAAATAAAGAAAATACAGTACGTGTTTAAGAAATAATTTTAAATACTTGAATGAATGCAAATTACATTTGAAATTAATAAATCATTAAATAATAGTGATTTTTACTGCTTATGATACCTCTGCTTGGCTAAGTCGTCGAGATCCTGGATAGAGCCTGGGAAGCCAAAGTATAAGCAAGAAGATGCTAAACCTGAAAAGCAAAACTCCTTAAAATTTGTCTTTCCCTGTTTTCCTCGGTGCTGGAAGTGGTGGGTTCCCTGTGGAAAGCCCTTCTCTGTCTGCTGCCGAAGCTCTGCTCTCCTGCAATGATTCCCGTTCCCTGCAGGAGCAGTCGGAGTGACTAATGCAGCCGAGCTTCAGCTCTGGGTTGTGCCGAGCTAAACCAAGCAGAGTATTTATAGTGCAGTTAATAAAGGTGGGGGCTTTGCTTGCAGTTCCTCGCTCTGTTCCTCAGCTGTTGAATGAAAACCTGCCCACGCCGTGCTCTCCTGTCTTTGCCTTGGGAAGGGAATAACTGGAGCTCAGCTGCCGTCAGGAATCGAGCGTGTGTGCTGGTGTTGTGCTCCAGCACTGCCCTGTCCCCTTGTCTGTCCCTATCCCCTTGTGCCCAAAAGGTAAACTTACACTTCCAGAAGCCTCAAAAAGATATTTTCCAAGCATGGCAAAGCATCAGGGAGGCTTTGAATCAGCATTGCCACAGTGGTTGAGTGTAAATGGAAATGGGTTTGGGGTGTTCTTCTTGCCAAGGATACCCAGGGTTTCTCTCCTTTGCTGCTGGGCAGTGGAACTGACTTCTCAGGAATTACGTGCAGTAAGAAACAGAACTTTGGTGCTGATGGAACTGGCATTTTTAAAACCCCTGGCACAGACAGGGCTCTGCTTGTCCAGCCAGCCCCTCCTCAGTGCTCTAGAAACTCGGTTACATTCCAATTGTGGTGGAAATGCGCTTCCCAAAATGCCCTTTGAGGTCTTTTTAGGGATCTTCTGACATGGTTGGTACTGCAAGATAGGTGAGATAGATGAGGCAGTGATGGATGTGGTCCTGATGTTGCTGTGAGGAGGGAGCTGTCCCAACCTGGATGCTCGAAGGGGCTCGGACGCCACAGGTGAGGTGTGCACCAACCATCGTACGTCAAACCAGAGCTCTGTGTCCTGAGCCCAGTGCCCTCAGCCTGCTCCAGAGGCACTTCATCACCTGCAGGACAGCCAGCAGTCTGAGAAACTTCCCAGAATCACATGCGTTGTGGTCAGACCTGTAAAAGCAGATTTTTTGGGATGAAAGGCTCTGAGGTGGGGCCTCTCCAGCACCACAGGAAGGCTCTGCAGCTCCCAGTTGAGTTTTCTTTGAACCATTGTAGACATGATGATGGAAAAAGACCTGCTCCCCACAGGGATTTATTGGGCAGGAATGCATCTGCCAGAGTCAGCCTTGGTTGTGGGGTGTCGTATCTGCTCTGACTTCGGGGCCTTCATGTCCCTCACCAGTCTGATGCTGGACGCCACTGGGCAGCTGTTGGGAAGGGCTGGTTTTAGGGAGTTTTAGTGATCTTGAGGAACCTACGGGAGGAGGGCAGTTTGTGTGTGCCCCGCTGAAGAAAAGCTGTGTCCCCTGGTACTGTACGTCCTCCTGGTGGGATGTGGAAGGAGAAAAAATCCTCTTGGGAGTGCGGTGGCCTCCACAGTTCAGTTCAGCTTTCCAGATGTGGCACAATGGATAAAGGAAGGAGAGTTGCGTGGAAAGATCTTTTACATCCCATTTGTTGGACCAAGAGAGGTTTCTCCGTTAGCAAACGAGCTGCAATATCTTCCTACAGCTTTGATTATAGGACAATAACTCCCCAAATTAGGAGTTCTCCCTGCCAGCTAATTACGCCCTAACGGTCTCATTTATCCCGAAGGAAGCTGTTCCAGCTCGCTGCAGGTGCACACGGATGCTCTCTCCTGATGTAAACCCTTTTCTGAAAGTCGCTGCTGGGAGTGAAAACAATTCTTTGGGAGCGTGGGGATTTCTTTATTGGCTCTCCAGAGGGATTGTCCGTCCAGCAGCATCCGGGTTGTGTCTGGGAGCATCTTCTGCTCCAGGGGGTTTGTCACCTGAGCTGTGTTTGTACCCCAGTGCTGGGACAGAACCCTTGGGAGTGGCTTCAGGCTCCCATTGGGGTTTTTACAATCACAGTCCTGTTTGCTGGCGTTAATTTGGGGATAACAATGAGGCAGAAGCGTTTTGAGTGGCAGTTGTGGGTTTGGGATGCAGCACATGGAAGCCCAGGGTTGTAAAGAATGACCCGGTAGCTGAGCGTGTATTTATTCAGCAGGGTCAGATACATGCTTCCTTGCAGTTGCTTTGATATCAGGAGGAGTTGGGGTTGGGTTTGTTTTGGTTTTGCCAAGATTAATTTAAAATTTCCCCATCCGGGGGGTTCTTCTAACCCGTGAACTGCCCCAGCAATGTATAGAGTAGTAAGAAAAATCAGGTGAGAAAGCTGACTGGGATGAATGTTTTCTGAAGGTTGATGCATTCGCTGGGAAAGTTTTTTCAGCTCTGATGCCTTTATCCTTCTTTCCCTCTGTTTCCAAATTTCCAGGAAGCGTGACGTCATGCAGAACATTATGCAAATCTTGGAGTCAGTCCAGTTGAAGTGGGAGCTGTTTCAGAGCTGGACGGACTTCTCCAGGCTCCACCTTTCTAACAAACTGGCCATTTTTGGCATCGGCTACAACACCCGCTGGAAGGAGGATATCCGTTACCACTACGCAGAGATCAGCTCCCAGGTGCCCCTGGGCAAGCGGCTCCGGGAATATTTCAACTCGGAAAAACCGGAGGGTCGGGTGATCATGACCCGAGTACAGAAAATGAACTGGAAGAATGTTTATTACAAATTCTTGGAGATCACCATCAGCGAAGCCAGATGCTTGGAGCTGCACATGGAGATCGACTGGATTCCCATCGCTCACTCCAAACCCACCGGAGGGAACGTGGTGCAGTATTTATTACCAGGAGGGATCCCAAAAAGCCCTGGCCTGTACGCCATTGGATATGAGGAGTGCCACGAGAAACTCCCCTCCCCGCTGGCCGAGCACCGGGCACCCGACCCTGGCAATGAGACTCCAGGGGAGCTCGAGGTCCCCTCGCCACAGGCCTCCCTTCGGGTGGACATGGAATCTGCCCGGATTATCTACTGTTACCTCGGCATCGCCGAGGTTCGGACTCTCCAGCAGTGCCTGTTTTTACACTTCCAGGCAAACACCAAAACCTTCAGCAAAGATTGGGTCGGGATCAACGCCTTTTTGTCTCAGAACTGCGTCGTAGAGCCCGGTGTCTCACCCAAATCCATCTACATCAAATTTGTGGAAGTGGAGAGGGATTTTCTGTCTGCTGGCTCTTTGGTAGAGTGCCTGGAAAAAGCCATCGGGTACCCCTTAAAATTTAACAACTGAGCCTCGTCCTTCATAAGGATCAGGGCTTTCCGCCCCATTTTCCATCTCACTCGGATCCTGTCCGTTCACATCCGGGCACGCTGGACTTCTCCGCCTGGAAGCGCGTTTTGGGGTGCGCAGAGGCTCGCGGGGCGCTTCCCCACGCCGGGCGCAGCTCTCTGGCCGGACCGGCCGCTTCCCACCGCAGCGGCGTGGCGAGGAGCAGCGGCCGGCCCACGGGACGACTGTCGGTACATTCCACACGGGACAGGCTCGTACACACGGCGTTCTCATACAAAAACTGAGGGTTTGGTCTTTCCTTTATTCCACGGTGTCTCATTTGGATGCATCCGTCTCTAAGTGTTACTATGGATCTGACTCAATAAGCAATAGATAACGGCGAGGGAAACTGCAACTCCCGGCCCGGGGACTGTTTTTCAAAGCCACCCTTAGATATCTTGTATATAATTTAGAACTTCACTTTTTTCACCATCGAGTGTTCTCCTCTCTCCAAACAGTGTTGCCTGCAAAGACTTTGGGTTCTGTGACGTATTCCACATCCTTATTAGTGTTGCCATATCTTCTTTTATTTTATTTTATTTTTTTAACATTAAAATAATTCCTGGCCTTTTTATTTTTTCTTTAGTTTTTTCTTTATTTTTTTCTCTTTATTTTTTCCCTGTTTTTCTCTTTTTTGTCCTTTTTTATCATTATTTTTATTTCTCTCATTTTTCTTTTCTTTTTTCTCTAGTTTTCTTTTTTCTTTTCTTTTTTATCTTCTTTTTATCTTTTCTTTTTTGGAATTTTTTAAAAAATTCTTTATCATTTTCCTTTTTTCTCTTTTTCTTTCGCTTCTTTCAATTTTGTTTTTTTATTATTTTTATTTTCACTTTTTACCCTTTTTTCGTCTTTTCTTTTTCTCCTTTTGGTCCCCCCCCCCCCCTTTTTTTTTTTTTTCTTTTTATTAAATCGACTTCCAAAACTCTGTGAGAATAACCTGGCAGCTGGGGAAAATGACGATTATTTTTATTTGTTTTCTTGTCGACCCATTGCTTATGGATACAATCAAAGCTGTGAGAAGGGGAAGGTGGGGAGGGGGAGGGAGCGGGAGGGGGGCGGGGGGAGGACGCATTTATGCCTTTGCAGCGCGGTCCTGCTCCGGCCCCGCGCGGAGCCGCCGGGGCCGGTGGGTTTTTATTTCCTGGAGCTCATCCATCGGTGACGTTGTGACATACGATGAATGTGTCGGTCCTAATAAAATCAAACAAACACGTACAGGCTTCCACACATCCTTCTCCGGGGCAATCTGGGGAGGTGCTGAGCTCTTCCCTGTGGATATTCCCTTCAGGGGTCGTTATTGAAGGAGTTGCTGATTTTTTTTAAGTGGGGTGAGCACCGCCACAGCCGGTTGCTTTCCCTGCAGAGGTTCCCAGAATCGTTGAAGAAAGGACGAACGCTGCCTGTCTGGAAGTTGGCATCGCCTTTGGATGCGGCTGAGCGCTGAGACGGTGGAGCGAGGAAGGGGAGGAGGTCACCAGTGGGTCGCCAGCCCACCCTCCCCGCTCCCAGACTCCAAAATAGAGGGAGAACAAGGTGAGTTGCCCCGAAGAGCTGCTGCCGAGTCAGAAGCAGTGGATGTAGCAGAGGGTGACAGTGCTGTCAGGGAGAGGGGGGATCCTGGTGGGATCAAGCCAGGTCGATCCCCCAAAGCCTCCTTGCTCCCGGGATCCTGCAATCCTGGCGGCCAGGCTGGATTTACGGGGGGGTGGCGAGGGCGAGAAGGGATTAATTCTGCCCCTACCGCCTCCTCCTCCTCCTCCTCCTCCAGCAGTGTCTAATCTCCCCTGGGGCTTCGAGGTCTGACCCTGCTCTGATCGAGGACCGGGATAACCCTGGCTGAGCCGGGGACGATCTACCCGGGGCTCCCGAAAACCAGGTAGTCAAAATTGCCCTCTTTTTGGATATTTCGTTTATTTTTCAGGATCGATGCGTTTGTCCGGGGGGCAGAGGAGGGGGCGGGGGGCTGCACGAGGGTGAGGGATGCAGGACGAGATGTTCCACCCTGCCGGCATGGGAGGGATGAGAATGGGGAGGGTTTGGGGGTCCCTGTTCCCCCCCGGGGGTGGATAGGGTGACATGTGACGTTGAGGTGCCACACTGAACCCACCCTTAATATCAGTAATAATAACAACCCATATAACTAATTAACAATTGCAAACTGTGGAGGGGGGAGGCTGGAGAGGGGAGAGGGGTTGGACCCCGGGGGGGAGGGCTGGGTTGGACCCCTGGGGGAGGGTCCGTGCCGGGGACGGGACACCCACACGGGGTGTGGAGGGATGGGTCCCGCCCCCACCTGCGGCGCCCCGCCCCCGCTGCCCCGGGCCCCCCCGGCACCTGCTGCGGCGGCGGCTCCGGCCATGGGCGCGCTGCGACGGGCGGCGCTGGCGCTGGCGGCGCTGCTGGGTGAGCCCCGGGGACCCGGGGGGCTCCGGGGGGACGGCGCGGGGCACCGGGGTGGGGCACCGGGAGGACACCGGGGGAGCCGCGGGATAGCGGGCAGGACGCGGGAGAGCTTTCGGGGTGCGCCAGGCAGGACCCGGCGGTACCGGCGGCTGCTCCCGGCACGGCGCGGGGGAATCGGGGGGAACTGCTCGGGACGTGAGGAAGCGCGGCGGGTACGGGGCAGGACGCGGTGGTACCGGGGGAGCAGCCGGCAGGACTCAGGAAAAGCGGGATGCAACGGGCAGGGCGAGGGAGAGCTTTTGGAGAGCAGGACCCGGAGATAGCGAGGGGGTCACCGGGCAGCGTGTAGGAGCAGCCGGAGGCACCCAGCAAGACACCCGGGAGCCCGGCACCACCGGGCAGGACCCTGGGGAGCTTTAGGGTGGCACCGGGAAGGACCTAGGGGTGCTGGGGGCGGGGGTCACAGCACCCACCTGTCTCTGTGCCCCCAGTCCCGACCCCCAGCAGGCAAGTTGGGGGGGAAGGGGGGGCAATTCCCCCTTTCAGGAGTGCCTGGAGTGGAGAAAATCTGAGTCTTCCCGGGAAAAGCCATTTGTACCTTGGAGCTGCGAAGCAGCTGCTTCCAGCACCCCCAAACCCAAAGCACCCCCATCTGGGGACACGCCAGGGACTCCGATGTGAGAGCACGTAGTTCACCTCCCTGCGTGGCATTGGGCAGGGAAAAATCCATTTGTTTCCCCTTGTTTACTGGTGATCCACTGCCATCCCAGCTGGTTTTGAGGTGAGGGGTCTCAACCTTTCTCTTTCTGTGGGTTTGTCCCTTCTTCTACCCCTGATTTCCCACCCTATTTGAGTTTCTTTGGAACTGCCACAGTTCCCAAAGGAAACATCCTTTGGCGTTCCCAGCGAAGGAGAGGCCTTTGGAGAAAGGAAATGGCCCCAGAAACAATGGCAGCAGCGTTTCCTTCCAGCAGAACACTGGGTGGGGGTCCTGGAGCCGCCACTTGTCCTTCCTTGAAGGGTTTCTTCCTTGATAAAAGTGAATTAAAGGATGTTGGTATGAGGCGCGGGGGTCACTCAGTCCTTAAATCCCACCAGGGCACTCCTTCGCTGCCACATCCCAATGGCGTTTTTTGCATGGAATCACGATGGATTCCCACAAGAAAAGTCACGCTTCAGCCCTGGGATGTGATGTCATGGGCACTGACAGCTCAAAAATGCAGCAAAAATCCCTTTTGAACTCCAAATGTGTGATTTTCCTTTAATTTTTCTTTCAAGCAATCCTTCCTCGTCCCATGGGATCCTCATAGGATCGTGATGGGGAAAAGCAAAATTAGGGATCTTTGCCACCCCTGTTCCCTTCCTAGTTCCTATCCCATCCCATCCCCAATCCCAACCCCAATCTCTTCCTCAATCCCATTCCAATCTCATCCCCAGCCCATCCCATCTCATCCCCATCCCATCCCATCTCCGCCTCTGTCTCCCACTCCAGGGGTGAAGCACGTTTCCATCTATAGCAAAGTCACATATGATTGTTGCATTATTTAATTCTTTTTCCCCAAATTTGGTCTCTCTGGAGGATACAGCACTTTCTGCCTCCCCCCTGCCCCCGGGGTCGTGAGAAATGCCGCTGTGGATTTTCCCAACGGACACTGCTCCACAGCCCGGCATCTCCTATCTGCCCGTTTATAAATAGTCAAAGTTAAGGGAAGAAAAGGAAAAAACTCCCCAAAAATAATTTTAAAAAAAAAGGGGAAGGCGACTGGCTGCGTCACAGTGTCGAGATGCTCCTTGACCTTTTTCCAAGCTTTTTCAAGGGTCCCTTTTCCGGTCAGATTCCCGCTGTGTATTTTAAATCCCAAGCTTGGTCTTTTGGGATTTAATTTGGGTCTGGGTTTCACATGACTCCTGCGCCTTAATCCTATCAACTGGGGTCATCAAACCCCAACTGCCTCCGGGATTTAATTCCCCATACAGTTAATGGTTTAGAGATTTGGGGAGGCAGCTGGAGGGGGAGTTTGCTTTTTTGGGGGTTCAGGCTGTGCCAGACCCAGGAAACAGCTTTTTCTGGGGTGAAATGATGCAATTTTAGATGAGGATGGGGTGATTGATATTGGCACAGGGATTAATGTTGAGATTGCAGGGATTTAAAAGTGATTTTTTTTCCATAGGGAAAAAATTCAAAGGGAAATTTAAAACAGGTTGTTTTTTTTTTTTTTGTCATGGGAAAATTTAAAGTACTTTGGAATGTTAAATTGTAGGATATTTATTCCACAGGGGGAAAAAAAGATAGCTATTTTTAAAGGTAAATTTAAGTCTATTCTGCTTTTCCATATGTAAAAAAAAAATCCCAGCAGATGGGCTGGGGCGGAGGGAAAGCACCCGGGCAGGTGTTTAGCTCAGGGCAGCTGGATAAAAATCCAGGTTTTGAGCCCAAAGAGCAGGCAGGAGGGGCTGAGGGCCCCGGGCCCCCCCCGGACGTGTATGAGCACCGCGAGCGGCTTAATTTTTTCGATCTGGTTAAAGCATTAGAGGATTTGGAGCGTCGAGGTGGCCAAAGCCGGAGCTGTGCCAGGGGGTTCGGTCCCGTGCCTGCAGCTCCAGACCAAGCTCCACCAGCCTTTCTTCGGGTCACATCTGTCTGAGATGAGGAATTTGGGTGAATTCTGTGATAAAAGGGGGTTTTGGGGGGCAAGCAGCTTTCAGATCTGGATTCACTCCCTCTCCCCAATACACTGGAGGGGAGATGATGGAGCAGGAATCTCCTGTTGCCACAAGACTTTAAGGATGGCAGAGCAAAAATGCAGCCCCAGAGCACAATTACCATAATTAACAGGGCCATCATTAGGTTTCAGAGTTAACACACCCTGGTTTGCAGTGCCGGGAGCAGCTTTGAGGCACACGGGGCTGTTTTAATGCCTTGGGCTGTGACGGGAAGCCTCTGGCTGGTGCCAGAGCATCTCTCCCCTCTCTGGAGCCCGGGCTTCCCCAGGAATCCCCAGCACCCTTTGGCCCAGAACCTTTTTTTGTGCCCAAAAATTCATGCTGGTGGAGGAGGTGGGATGAAAAACCTGGATTTTTGCAGCTGTTGGGGATGCACAGGGGTGTAGAAGCTGTGGAGTCATTTATCGATGCCATCTGCATCATTAATAAACTATATTAGGAATAATATTTTTATCATTATTATTATCGTTATCATCATTATATTTATCACTCTTTTATAATCATTATAATCACGGTTATAATTGATATTATAGTTATTATAACTGTTATCATTCTTTTTATTAAATTATAATTATTCTATAAGGTCTATTACCTATTATCTCTAATACTTCTAATAGAAATTACAATAGAATTATTGAATATAATCTATTTTTTTTCTGGATTAGCCCAATTTAGCACAATTTTATAATAATGGAGGAGATGGGCTGAAAACATCTGGATTTTCCCAGCTGCTGAGAATGCAGGGGGGTTTAGGGGCTGTGCCATCTGCATAATTAGTGAACTGTATAATTTTGATCACAATTCTTAATAGAATTATTTTTATTTTTATCAGTATTATCATTATTATGACTCTTATCATTATTGTATTGGAATCATTGTTATAATTATTATAATCACTGTCACCATTATTATTATTACCATTATTAATATCACTTTTATCATTATTATTCCCACTTTTATAATTATTATTCTCACTTTGATCATTACTCTCATTATTCTGAGCACCATTATCACTCTCACATCCCCTCTATTATCCCTATTCTTACAAAAATATACCTGTATTTATAACTCTTATAAATTATATGTTCTCCATTATCTATTTTATTCTGGAAATTCCAATTTAATGAGTCGCCATCTCGTATTTCTTTCCACACTCTCTAAATTTAATACAATTATCTGTATAATTACATATAAACACACTATAATTACCATTATTTTTCCGTACCGTCTATTGGATCTGATACCACAGCTCTATATAATTAATAAATAATATTATCAATGATCTGGGACCTGCAGGCGCCTCCAGCATCTCCCCCCCCACACCCCCTCCAGGATTTAAAGGTTTATGTTCTTAGCCCGGGTGAGCTATTTTTACGCATCCTCACCAGACTGGGCCTGCTTTCTCCCAGTTTTTCACCAGAGAAAGGAAATTTAATTATTTTTTTTAATTCCTGAGAAGACTTATCAGCTGGAGCAGAGTTTCCTGCCTGGAGCTGGAAGGCTCCGTCCGGAAATGGCACCAGTGCCTCGCCAGGAGGGGGGATGAACGGATGCGGGAGGAGGCTAAAAATACCCCCCAGCGCCTTGTTTTCCTCTTCCCACCCTGGAAAAATCCAATTACAACCTCTGAGCTCTTAGGGAAAAGTGCGACGTCGTTGAAAGCTCCTAAAATCCTTCAAACCCCGGGGTTTTTCCCCCAGACTGAGGATTTGGGATGATGGGATGGCATCATCCTTTCCCCTCTGTGTCCCAGTCTGAAGCATCCCTGGGGCGCTGGCAGGAGCAGGGCCAGCTCGGGTCAGGGATCGATGGGCGGATGCAGGGATGGAGCCGCTGGGATGCGGGGCCTCGGTGATGTTCCCCCGGGAAAAACAAACCAACCCCAGCACAAACTCAGCCTTGCCTGAGCCGATTAATTTTCTGGCTGAGCCTTACGGGCAAAGCTGGGGAATGATCTTCTCCCAGGAGCTGAGCATCCCTCTCTTACCCCATCACCTCCTCCCAGTGGGGCCTGGGGCAATGCTGGGATGCAGGAGACGTGGTGACGGGGGATTGGGATGGGATATTTGGGGTCGACTGAGATGGAGGCCACTCATGGATTATCCCAATTTAGTGCTGGCAGCAAAAAAGGGGGGATGCTGGGGAAGGCTTGTGGGGTGCATGTGGGGAAGCCCTACAAAAAAATCCCATGGGATCCGGTGCAGCATCATGGGGGGCGGGGAGAACCCCAACACTGAGCTAAGGGGGTGTCTGCCTGCTGGAGGCAGCAGTCCCCTGGGATGGGGACTTGGGCCTTAGGATTTCCCAAGCCGAGCGTGGGGCGGAAGCTGGGATGGGAGGGAACAGCAAGGTCCTGCATCCTCCGGAGCAGGCGGAAAGCCCTTCCTGCAGCAGGGAAGGAGGCAAAAGCGTTCTCCTGGCCGAGCTTCCTGGTGATAACCTGACATTGTTGTTTTTTGTCTTGGGAATGGTTTTTTTTTCTCACAATCACTGAAGTTTTGTGGAGAAGTGGCACCTGGGGTTGAGTCACATTCCGGCTTCTTCCCTCTCCCACGGGCAGGTGTCTCCTTGGCCGTGCTGGAGGTGCACGTGGGGACGAGCTTGGTGTTCTCTGTGGAGGGGCAGCAGGCGGTGCTGCCTGCCTGGTACACCAGCAGCTCCCTGAACAAGCCCTACGTCACCTGGATGCTGAACAAGAATGCTGGTCCCTTCCAGGTGAGAAGAGGGCAGGGCCTGCAGGACAGCAGATGGAGGGGGAAAAGCTGGGAGGTGACCATGGAGGGGCTGCTGGTGGTGCCCATGATGGGGGGAAAATTATGGTGCCCACCATGGGGTAGTGGCTGCAGTGCCCTTGGTGGAAGGATGCCCGTGATGGGGAGGTGGCCATGATGGAGGGAAGCTCATTGTGCCCACCATGTGATGTTCATGATGGGATGAAGCTCATGGTGCCCATGCAGGGAACATGCCCACAATGGGTGCCCTCATGGTGGCCCACAATGGGTAAGTGTCCGTGATAAGGACATGGTGCCCATGATGGGGAGATGCTCATGATGGGGACATGCCCATGGGGCGATGCATGTGGTTCCCACAGTGGGGGCATGCTTGTGGTGCCCATGATGGAGAGTTGCCCCATGATGGGGTGAAGCTCACGGCGCCCACCGTGGAGAGGTGACCACCATGGGGAGGTGACCACCATGGAGGACATACTCATGGTGTCCGTGATGGGGGCATACCCATAGTGCTGCAATGGGGAGCTGCCTGTAGCTCCCGTGATGGCGTGGTGTCCATGATGGGGGAAGCTCATGGTGCCCACTATGGGGGGGTACCCTTGTTGGGGGGTGCTCATGGTGATGTGTAGATGCCCACAATGAGGTCATGCCCACAGTGCCTGCAGTAGGGAGGTGCTTGTGGTGCCCACAGAGGGGAGAGACACAAGATGGGGAGATGCCCACACAGGGAGGTGTTTGTGGTGTCCACAGTGGGAAATGCTTACAGTGGGGAGATATTGTAGTGCTCGTGATCAGGGGGTGCCCATGAGGGGAGATGCCCACACTGGGGCATGCGCAGGGTGCTCATGGTGGGGAGATACCCATGATGGACAGATGTCCTTGGAAGATGCTCATGGTGCCCACAATGGGAAAATGCCACAGTGGTGCCCCTGATGGGGAGATGCTCATGATGGGACAGTTGCTCATGGTGCCCATGCCCAGTACTTGTGCCTGTGATGGGGAGTTGCCTGCAGTTCCCATGTCCAGGATGCTCAGGGCAGGTCAGGCTGGAGGGGGCTTATGCAGCAACCACTGCTTTATGAAATTTGGGATTTGGGGGACTTTTCTCTCCAGCAACACCATCCACAAGTGAAAACGTGTTTTTTTCCCTGTACAGATCCTATCATACCTGGGCGGGGTGGTGAAGGTGGAGGAGACAGATCTGAAGCCCCGCATGGGGTTCCTGTACTCCATTGTCACCCACAACATCTCAGTGTTCATCAACGCCACCCGGGAGCAAGACTCGGGTCAGTACATGTGCACCGTCAACGTGGTGGATGACACCATCAGGTTGGACAAGAACGTTGGCATCATCAACCTCACCGTCCTGGGTAAGGCTCCGCCAGTCACCCCAGCTCCCTTGGACCTCCCCACGGTGCCCCTCGGGACTAACATCAGTGCCCACAGTGCCGCCAGCCGCCCCCACCTGCCAACTGCATGGCAGCGCCGTCGTGGGGGCCAACGTGACCTTGAGCTGCTCCTCCAAGAAGGGGAAGCCCTCGCCCATGTACCAGTGGCAGCGCGAGTCCCCCACCCTGCAGGTCTTCTTTCCTCCTGCCCAGGGTAAGGTGGCACCAGCGCAGGGCCAGGGAGTGGGGTGGGTGGGTGAGCTGGAATATCCTAAGAAGGTTCAGCTGGGGGATTTTTTGGCTTCATCCCACTTCCTGCACAAGGAGGAGGAGGGCGCAGGGGTGGCTGTGAGGCAGCGCCCAAATTTCTCCCCTGCAGACTGGGCCAGGGGCACCCTCAAGCTGACCAACCTCTCCCTGGAGATGTCGGGGGTCTACGTCTGCAGGGCTGAAAACCAAGCAGGTTCTAAGAACTGCAGCATTGTCCTGGAGGTACACTCAAGTGAGTACGTGTCCTCAGGGTCGGGGAGGGGGACAGAATCCCCATGAGGTCCCTGTGGGAATAAGGGAATAAGGGAATCTCTGTCTCTCTCTGGCAGCAAGCACCAAAGCAGTCATTGCCGGCGCCGTGCTGGGCTCCCTGGGTGCCCTTGCCACCATCATCTTCTTTGCCCAGAAGATTGTCAGCTACAGGAGGAAAAAACGTGACAGCCAGGAGGAGGGAGCCAACGAGATCAAGTGAGGCACTCCTCCTGTGGAGAGGGTTCAAATCATCGTTAAGGTTTCAGGGTTATTGGGCGAGGAGGGTGCTTCCACCTCTGGCCCATCATTTCTCAGGTTCAGAGTCGATAGTGGGGAAGAGTTCTTGATCTCTGGCCAGTCATCAGCAGGCTCCAGAGGTAATGATCAGGAAGGAAATTTCCACCTCTGGCCAGCCATCACTAGGTTTCAGAGTTAACGAGGGCGTTTTCCACCTCTGTTTTCCCCTCTTTCCTTTTGTCCCTCTGTTTGGGGGTCCAGGTCTGCACAACCTCACTGCTCAGGGAGGGTACACCGGGGGGGAATGGAAGGGTTCCCAGAGCCGATCTCTCTGACGCTCTCCCCTCTTGGCAGGGAAGATGCCGTGGCACCCAAAACCCCGTCGTGGGCAAGGAGCCCAGCTTCAGACACCATGTCCAAAACCAGCACCCTGTCCTCCATCGCCGGCACCCGGCAACCCTACGGAGCCAGAGCCCCCTCCGACACCGCCTCCATCCTCACCACCACTGGCAGCTACCGGGGACCCCCACCCCGGGGAGGGGGGCGGCCCCCCAACCTCTCCCCCCCCGCCGTTAACGGGACCCCCCGGCGCCGCCAGGACCCAGCCGCCCCCCCGGGGTCGTTGCCCCCCTCCAGCCTGGCACGAGCAGGTGCTGTCCCTGTCATGGTGCCTGCGCAGAGCCGAGCTGGCTCCTTGGTGTGAGCACCCCCCGCAAAAAACAGGGGTGCCCATAGCCAGCCCACCCCGCTCCCTGTTTCCTGGGGTGGTTTTGTCCCTTTTTGGGTTTCCTTTTCTTTTTAACAGATGCCTCGAGCAGCTGGACTCATCGTGGGCGTGTTTAATGAGTGCAGGGGCTCTCTGGGTTTGGAGGGACTGAGTCTCCCCATAAATATCACCCCCCAAACCAGCCCCAGCCCCACCTCAGGGGGGCCCCTTGTTATTATTTTTTTTCTATATCTATATATCAGGTGGACTGAGGGATTTTTCATAAAAGAGCATTAAAAGTGGGGGGTGGGGTGATGGGGACACACACACACACACACACACACTTTTTTTAGGGGTTTTCTGATTAAAAGCTGCTGCGCTGCCCAGCACTGGCGCTTTGGGTGGGTTTGTGCGGATTTCGGGGTGGGAAGGGATGTCCCACGACCTTCTGGGTGATGTCATAGGGGTCACAGTGCACCGGCCAAGCTCCTCAGGGCGAGGTGACATCACAATGCACGTGACTGTGATGTCACAGCCTGTGTGGGGTGGCACGATGGCACCACGAGCGTGTGACATCACAGCACCCGACCGATGCCTGTGTGATGCCATACAGGCATGTCACGTGTCCCTCAGGGATGTCATGTGTGCCTGCAGGATGTCACACCTACCACGACACGTGCCTGCGTGATGTCACACCCACAATCATGCCCGGTAGTGACGTCACAGGCAGCGGTGTGATGTCACTGCAGCCATCACACACCTGCGTGGTGCCACAGCAGCCATCACATGTCCGGTAGCGACATCACTGCCCATCTCCTGACAGGAGCACCCCACAAGTCACCTCCCACCCACGAGTGATGTCACACCACACCCTGTGCGCCAGCGCGATGTCACACCAGCTGTCACAGCTCGGCAGTGATGTCACACGTGCCTGTACGATGTCACAGGCTCAGCAGTGATGTCACATGTGCCTGTACGATGTCACACGTGCCTGTACAATGTCACACCTACACGTGGGACATCCCTGCGGGGCGCTGCCTGCCCCACACCCCTCCCACCTCTGCCCCGCTGTGACCTCACCACTCTGCTGGTGACATCAAAAGGCACCAAGGACAGGCCGGGGCTCTGGCAGGGGCGTTTATTGGGGCGGGGGGTCTCTGGGGTGGGGGGGGGCAGCCAGGGACGGGGGCAGGGCCTGGCTGTGGGGGGGCCCCGGGGGTCGCATGCGGGGGGCAGGGGGTGAAGCGGGGGCTCCTGGGCCTCGGCGGGCAGCGGCGGGGGGGGGTCGGTGGCGAGGGGGTTCCGGTGAGCAGCTGGCGGCCCCTGCAAGCAAGGAGAGAGCGAGTGGTCAGCCCAGGCCTGGCCCTGCCTGTACCCGGCACCCTGAGCCTTGCCAGTGCCCTGCCTGCACCTTTGGTGCTCTCTGCAACCTGTGCCCTGCCTGTACCCTTCACCTTTCACCCTTCCTGCACCCTGCACCCTGTGCCATGCCTGCACCCTGTGCCCTGCCTGTACCCTTCTTCCTTCCTGCACCCTGCACCCTGTGCCCTGCCTGTACCCTGGCACCCTGTGCCCTGCCTGTACCCTGCACCTTTCACTGCCTGTACCCTTCACCCTTCCTGCACCCTGCACCCTGTGCCCTGCCTGCACCCTTCACCCTTCACCCTTCCTGCACCCTGTGCCTGCACCCTGCCCACTCTCAGCACCCTGCCTACACCCTGCTCTCACGCTGCTCCTGCAGCCTGCACCCTCTCCATGCCCTCCCCCTGCCCACACCCTGCCCGTGCCCTACTTGCAGCCCGCCCACACCCTGCCTGCACCCTTGTCCTGCCTCCACTGCTGCCCACACTCTGCCCTCACCCAGCCCAGGAAGCTGGGGGCTACCCCTGCCTGCACCCCCTAGGCAGAGCACCATGGCAGAAGGAGGGGAACCTGGCTCTGCTGCTGCCAACCTGCCCAGCTCCCCTAACAAGGCATCCAGAAGGAAGCTCTGGGCCCTAAGAAGCTGCACAGCACCTGCATTTGGCAGCTGCCTCCCCACTGCAGCCCTGTGACATCCTCCTGCAGCCCCAGTGCAGCCCCAGTGCATCCTCGCTCCATCCTCACTGCAACCCCATTGAATCCCTGCTGCTTCCTCACTGCATCTTCAGGTCGTTCCCATCACATCCCCACTGAATCTCTGTTGCTTCCCCACTGCATCCCCAGTTCATCCCCACCACATCCTCACTGCATCCCCTTTGCAGCCCTACTGCATCCTCACCATGTTCCCACATTGTCCTCACTGGATCTTCACTATATCCCCACTGCATCCTCAGTTCCTTCTCATCCCAGCCCCACTGAATTCCCTCTCCATCGTCAGGGCATGCTCACTGCATTTTCACTGAGTCTCCAGTGCATTCTCACTGCATCCCTAGTGCTTCCCCGCCACATCTCAGTTCTGTTCCCACTGTACCCTCAGTTCATCCCCACTGTATCCCAGCTGAGTTCCAGTTCCATCCCCGCTACATCCTCAGTCCATTCCCGTTGCAGCCTTGTTGAATCCCCACCGCATCCTCACTGCATCCTTCTCTTCCTCCCCACTGCATTCCCACTGCATCCTCAGTTCATCCCCCCTGCATCTTCACTAAACCCCCATTGCATTCCCACTGCATCCTCAGTTCATCCCCCCTGCATCTTCACTAAACCCCCATTGCATTCCCACTCCATCCCGGCTGCACCCCAGTTCCATCCCAGCTGCATCCCAGTCTCATCCCGGCTGCGTCTCCACCAGCCCCGCCACACTCACGTGGCCGAGCCGGCAGCGCGCCCTCCCCGCCGCTAACCCCAAACCAGCCTTGCCGCTATCCGGGGCCACGCCGAGCTCACGGCACGGGCACTGCCCGGGGCACGGCCGGGGCACGGCGCAGCCACCACCCGGGGCTCCAATGCCACGCGGCCTCGGCACGGTGGGCGCTTTTTAAATTTACCTTTTCCTGCCAGGAGACTGTGACACAGGCTTTTAAAAATAGCATGTGCTGAGGCGAGGCGCTCGGGGTGGTGTTGCTAAGGGAGAGATTCAATCCAAATCTAGGGCTGCGCCTTCCCATCCTACTTCCCATCCTTCCCAACTACTACGGCGCGCACCCAAAATTAGGGCAAGGCAGGGGCTGCCTGCCTGTGTACTTCCATCTCCTGGGAGGAAAAACCCCTTCTCCATCCCGAATCAGTGCGGGGAAGGATGCTCCATCCCAAATCTGTGCAGGGAAGGATGCTCCATCCCAAATCTGCGCGGGGAAGGATGCTCCATCCCAAATCTGCGCGGGGAAGAATGCTCCATCCCAAATCTCTGCAGGGAAGGATGCTCCATCCCAAATCAGCTTGGGGAAGGATGCTCCATCCCAAATCAACACAGCAAAGGACGCTCAGAGCAGCATCCTTGTAGAAATGACCCAGTTTTGGGGGAAAGAAGCGGGATTTGGGATGTACCTAGTCGCCGTTGCGGAGGTCACCGCCACGGGTGCTGTTGGCGCACTCGGCGTCCTTGGTTTTCCGGTCAATCTCACCCCCTTTGATCTTCTTGCGGGTCATATGGCCACGGAAACTAGCCTGGATCTTGGCAGCTGCCGCGTTGGCATCAGGGTCGTCCAAAGGGATGTCCAGGATGTCCTCGTCCAGCTTTGTGCAGGCTCCCTCCTGGCGGTGGCAACGGCAGGGTTACAGCTGGTGGGACCTCAAAGAGTGCAGCCCCCTCCCCAAATGAGACCTCAAGAAGGTCCTAAATGAGACCCTGTTCTAAAAATTAGGGGAAGGGATGCTAAAAATTAGGTTTACTCGTCAAAAATTAGGGTCCTTTGATAAAAATGAGGGGCTTTGCTAAAAATCAGGGTCCCTTGCAGGTGTCTTGGGGAAAGTGCAACCAAAGCTGCAGGTGGGGGAAGATGCTTCACCTCCTGCTCATCCCTAAATCCCACCCTGGACCACACGGCTGCAGGAAACCAGACTCCAGCCAGGGTTATGATGCAGGGACAGGAGAATCCATGGGAGCAGAGGATGGGTTCTGGGGGGTATTTTTGGCACAGAGCTGGGGACCACACTGCGCAAAATGAGCTGGTCATGCCTCAGTTTCCCTTTCCGTTGCAGCCTGTTGCATCCTCCTGCATCCCTCCTCAGGGCTTTGGTTGAAAATCAGCGCCAGGAGATTTGGGAAAGGAGTGATGCCAGAAGGGAGGAAAAGCCCCGGCAAGGACAAATCAGTGCAGCCCATTCCCCTCCTGCCACATCCCACCAGAGCTGGTGGACTCAGCACCAAGCTCAACAAGGAAAAAAAACATGGGAAAACAAAATGAGGTGGAAATGAGCTGGCATCGGATGATCCAGTGCTGGCAGCTGTGGGGATGAAGCCTTTGTGTTGCCCCACGAGCACCTGAAAGGACTTAAAGGAGTTTTGGGGGGCTTATTTGTAGATTTGCGGGGGGAGGAAGCTCATCCCATTGGAGCATGCCATGGCTCCACCAAGTTGCTTGGCTTGTTTTACCGTTGTGAAAGGTGAGGATGGGTCCAAGGTGGAAATGATATGTCCAAGGTGGAAATTATATGTCCAAGATGGAAATGATATGTCCAGGGTGGAAATGTTATAGCCAGGGCTAGAAATCCTATAGCCAGGGGAGAAATCCTATAGCCAGGAGAAGGAAATCTTATATCTAGGAAAGAAAGCCTATATTCAGGAGAGAAATCCTATATATGCGGAGGTGGGGGAGAACAACCTATATCCAGGGGAGAAATGCTATATACAGGTGGGAGAAACCTATATTCAGGGGAGAAATACTATATCTGGAGGAGGGAATCCTATAGTCAAGGGAGAAAACCTATACATGAAGGGGCATATCCTATATCCAGGCAAGAAATCCTATATCCAAGAGAGAAATCCTATATTAAGGGAGAGGAAATCCTATATCCAGGGGAGAAATACCATATACAGGTGGAGGAAATCTATATATGCGGGGGCATTTCCTATATCCAGGGGAGAAATCCTATATTCAGGGAAGAAATTCTACATACAGGTGGCAGAAACCTATATCCAAGTAGAGAAATCCTGTATATAGGTGGGAAAAACATATATTCAGGAGAAAAAACCCTATATCTAGGGGAGGCATCCTATATTCACGGGAGAAAATCCATTTACAGGGGGCCATATCCCATACTGACGGGAAAAATCCTATATCCGGCAGAAAAACACCATATCTATGGGGTGAAAACCTCTATGCAGGAGATGAAAACTTGTATCTAGGGGAGAAATCCTATATTCAGAAGGAGAAATCCTACATATGAGGGAAAAAGTCCTATGCATAAGGGAGAAATCCTATATCCAGGCAGGATAAGTCCTATATCCAGGGTGGGCTTTGCCTCTTTGGAGGTGCCCAGGAGGAGAGATGGGGGCTTTTCTCTGTGCTGCTGTCTTCGCAGGAGGGGGAAAACGGGGAAAAAGTGGGGAAAGGGGGGGGGAAAAAGGGGGAAAGGGGGGAAAAACGGGGGTAAGGGGCAGGAAAAGTCAGGGGATCACGGAGAAAGGGGAAAGGGATGTGGTTTTCTGCCCAAGCCGGCTGGTGGCCAGGAGGGAGGAGAGAGGGGTGCAACCCTAATCAAGCCCTTTATCCATAAGCAATCCCCGATCCCACCTGTAGAGCAATTGTGGGGTTGGGGGAAGAAAAAGCTCTATAAAAGCTGGATCCGAGGACAGGGGGGTTTTCCTCGGTGCGCTGTGGGTTGCAGGGTGCCGGCCGTGCTGTGGCCCCGGCGGGATGGATTCCGAACTGGTGAGGAGCAAGAGTGGGGATTTGGTGGGGGGCTGGGGGGAAGAAAGGTCTGGGGGGAAGGGGGGGTCGCGGAGCTGGTTGAGCTCCGGGGAGCAGCGCCCATCGCACCCCCCGCCCCCACCACCCCAAAAAACCCCCCGGCCGCCCCCAGAGCGGAGCGGCAGTCAGGGATGAAAGGCAGGAGCGGGGGCTGGGGGCTCGGGGAAGGGGGACCTACATTGCAGCAGTCCATGGCGGAGGGCGGGTGGGCGGCCAGCGGCGGGCGAGGGGCTCCGGCAGGATCTCGCTTCCCCGGCAGCTCTCCCGGCGCAGGTGGCAAGTTGAGCGGAGCCGCTTGCCTACGTAATGCGCTTTCCTCCGGGCGAGCCTATCAGCCCGACACCCCTGCCAGGCTTTTGGGGGGGAAGGAGGGGTGCCTTATTTTTTTTCCTCCCTTTCTCCTCTTTTTTTTTTAATTTTTTTTTTTTTTTATTTTCCCTCCTCCAATTTTATTTCGCAGCCTCCAACTCCCTCCTAATGCTTAAAGGAGCCGGCAGCTCGCCTCGGAGTTTTGTGGAAGACAACATCACATGCAGAGGATGGGAGCCAAGATGTGATGAGGCTTGCCCTGGGCGTGAAGGGTTTTTTGGGGGGCAAAGCTATAAAAAATGGGGGTAATGGATTCGTTTTGGGGGGGTACACGACCCACAGCAATGTTGGAGGCAGGATTTGCCCTCTGGGTTGGTTTGCACGGGGAGGAAAAAGCCTTCTTGACCTACTTAAGACTTGGTCATGAAGGACGGTGAGCGTGAGGATGACAAGGATGAAGATGGTGAGGAATGGTGGGCATGGTGGGACCCTGCATCCCACCGAGCACCTGCAGAGCCCCGGGGGTGATGTGGCCAAATGCAGGCTCCAAGCAGAGGAGTGGGCTCCACTTCTGGGGTCTGGGGGTCCTTTCCCCACTCACAGGAGCATCCGAACCCCCATATTTGGAGTGTTCTCCAAGCAGACCTGCAGTCCCAGACACTTCCACAGCCCTTGGTGCTCCCTGCAGACCCTGCTCCCACCCCTGGACCACGCCGAGGTGCTGGGACTGGCAGGGTGAACCGGGACACCCCAGGAAAGAGGAGGGACCCCCAGGGCAATGCAGGGGGCTGCAGCCCACAGCCCCCCCATCGTCTGCCTCGCTCGCCTCTAATCCGGGTTTGGGGGTTGCTAAGCAACTGCATAAGTCGCCCGTGGGCTCTGCGCCGATGCTGCTCCAGCCAGCCCCCAAAACACAGCATGGCCCCCCCAAGGCAGGCACCAGCACCCCCCAACCCACCCGCACAGTTGGGCCCCACCGGCTCTCCCTGGCCAAGTTTGCTCACAGGGGTTGTCCTGCTTGGGGGCCTGGTGGCACTGACCTTCCTCTTTGCAACCATCATCATCATCATCATCGTCATCATCATCAATCATCATCATGCCTGTTAGCATCCCTGTCCCACTGGCATCACTGTTTCTGACACTGGAACGGGCACTGTCCCCACTGCTGTCCCCATCCCTGACCTCATCCCCATCACCTCCACCACCTTCTCCATCCCTACCATTGACCCTGTCCCCATCTCTATCACCATCCCTCTCATGATCGCCATCCCATTTCTTGTCCCCTTCCTCCTCATGATGCCAATCCCTGCCCTCATTCCCAGCTCCAGCCCCACAATCTCTGTCCCTCTCCCTGTCCCCATCCCCATCATCACCCTCATCCCTGGCCCTATCCTTGGCCCTGTCCCCTTCCGTATCACTATCCTTGTTCCCATTCCCATCCCAGCTCCATCTCTTTCTCCAAGGCCACTCCAGCTGGGTGCAGGTGGTGGCACCTCTTGCCCCCTGACACCCTAGGACACCCACACATCCATCTCCCCATCCCAGGCACATCCCACCACTGCCACCTCCCTCAACTGCTTCACCCACACTTGGAGGTCGATGGGGGTCACCCCTGCCCCAGCAGCAGCCAGGCACCCAAATTCCCTCTTGGGAAATGCTCCCAAGCATCCCTCAAACTCCCCTGGCAGCCACTGGCACCCAGCTCTCCCCACTGGAGCCACTCTTCCACCGTCACTTCTTCCCACCAGCACGGCAGGGTGGGGGGGATGGGAACAGCTCTGCTCCAGAAAACCCCGCTCCAGCTTCCAGGAGAAGCCTTGGCAGCTCTGCTGGAATTTTTTCATGGGAAGAGATCCTTTTCCCTGGTTTTTAGACCCTCCAGATCCATCACTGCCTTGCTCCAATGAGAGAAGACCGGGTGTTTTGGGCGAGTTAAGCGGGAAGGGTTTTTGGGGTGATTCATCTATCACAGATCTGGGAAGTTAGCCTCAAAATTAGGATTAGTCCCTCAATTAGTCCCCAAAATCTGCTCCATCCGTGGCACCCCGGTCCTGGCAGAACCGCCAAGTGCCACCGTCTCCCGCAGGCTGCGGCTGCGGAGGAGGGACGCGAAATGCCAGAACATTTCTAATCATTAATGGCGGGTTTTGAGCCTGTTCCAGGCTCGGCATTTTTCCTCCCTGGACCCCTTCATCTGGACGATGCTTTTTCAGGTGCTCCAGCAGCTCCAAAATTTGAATTCCAAGGAAATAACTCAGATTTTGGAAGGGGAGAACGGGAAGTGCAGCTGGCGAGACCCGCTGAGAACATCCCGCCATCATGGTTTGAGATGGTGGCACAGAGGTGTTAAAAAATCCTTTAAAAAAATTTAAAAATCCTTAAAAGAAAAGGGAATTGGATGCTGGAATGATGCCCTGGGCGGGCAGTGTTGCCGGCTGCCGAAGCAGAAGCCGGCAGCCGGCGAGGCGGTGCTGGAGGGGGGGTCAAGCCGTAGCTGGTTGGCATCAGCCCCGGCACGGGGTCCCCGCCAGCTTCTTTTTCCCCATCCCTCCTTCCTGTTTTTCCCGGGGGAGCCGCTGTCATGCCCCGTGCCGTGGGCGAGCGCCACATATGGTGAGGGAAAACAGGAAAGAGGGGGGAAAAACGGGGTGAGCATGGATGGGGGGTTCAGACCCCTCCAAAAATAAAGCAGCCGGCTTCGACACAAACTCCATCACTTTTTGGGGGGGGGATTTTGAAACCACGCTGGGTGGGAAAATATGAATTTCATTGGTAGGAATAGGACTGGGGGGGCCCTTGCGTGCACCCCAAAATTCCGTGGAGGTGTCTCAGCTTATGCAGGGGGGTAGGAGAGGAGCAATGTCACATCATTACTTCACGCCGGGATGTTATGAAGTTTCTTCCAACCTCCAGGGATGCAGGGGCCTAAATATAGAGGCTAAAAATATCCTCCTGTGCTCATCTCAGCCCCAAACCCAGGATTTTTCGGGGAGAAATCTCAGGTGATTGGCGCTAATAACAGCGGGGACCTCGTTAATAAAATTCCTCATTAAAACAGCACCGCAGGGGCGGGATGGAAGTGCAGCACCCACCCACGGGAAAAGGGCAGGAGCCAGGGGAGGACCAAGGGGGTTTTATTGGGTTTGGGGTTGGATGGTGGGAAATGGGGGATTTGGGGCGAGTACTGCGGTTGCGTCTCCGGAGAGGTGTCCCAGTTCATGAAGGTTATGGGGACGTGCTCCCCTTCGGCTCCTCTCCACACATTTTGGGGCGGAATCACGGCGATCCGGAGCTGTGCGTGCTGTCTGCTCCCTATGGTGCTGCGTGCTCCCCCTCTGTGTCCTTGGCCTCCTTCAGGTCCCGGAGGAAAGAAGAAAATTTAGACAATGTGGCACAAGGGTGGCAGGGACAGGGTGGGAGCAGGGGCCCAGTGCAGCTCTTGGCACCTCAGATTTTCTGGAGTGGCCGGGAGCAGAGGGCAGCCTACCTGGGAAGGGGGCCAGGTGAGATGGTCATCCTCCAGCATGGCTCCCCACGCCACCGGGTCAATGGCACCAGCTGGGGAAGGAGCAGGCTTGATGCCACGTGCAATGGGCACCTGGTGCCACAGGCGATGGGCACATGGGACAGGTGCAACATCCTGGGTGACAGGCACTAATGGAAGGCTTCATGGCCATCGGTGAGGGACATTTGGGACAGGCACAACGCCGTGGGCAATGGGCACAGGGGGCAGGTTTGATGCCCCGGGTAATGGCACACAGGAGAGACCTGATGGTGTACATGGTGGGCACACGGGGCAGTGGACACGTGGGGCAGGCCTGACGCCCTGGTGATGGGCACACGGAGCAGGCTGGTCAGGCAATGCAGCGTGGGGCAGGGGATGGCAGTGCTGGGGTGGGTGCTGGGCAAGGCCACTCACCCTCTCTCTGCTCCAGCAGCTTTTGGAAGTACTGAGCTGCAAAGGCCACCACGTCGGTGGGCTGCTCCCGCAGCACTTCCCGCGCTAGCCCCTCCAGCAGGTTCCGGAAGCCAGCGGGCACCCTCAGGTTGGTGTTGGCAGAGGCGATGGACATGGCCACCTCTCCCGGACCCCCCTGCAGCGGCACAGCCTGGGATTAACCACGGCCCACAGCCGGTGGCACCGCCGGGACTCGAACACGCGGACCGACGTCTGCGGGTGTGCAGAGCCGCCGCTAGGGGGCAACACGCTCCCTGCCCGCCGCGCACGCGCGCCACCGCCCCTCGGTGCCCGCGCGCGAGCTCGGCTTGGGCGGGCAGAGCGGGCGTGAGGGGGCCCCGGTTCCCTCCCTCGCCCCCCGTGCCCCCAGGTTCTCCCCCCCGCTCCCGCAGCCCCGCAGCTCCCGAATTTTCCCCTCGGCCTCTCCTGCCAGTCCCGGACCGGGCCGCGCCGGCGCTTCAGGCCGCGGGGCGGACGCCGTCGCTTGGCAACCGCCCCCCCCCCGGCGGCGCGTGCACAGGCCACGCCCCCGCGCCTTGGGCCCGCCCGCGGGGCGGGGCGGGGCGGGGGCGGTGCAGGGCCGGGGTTCCGGGGGGGGTAGCGAGGGTACCGGGGGGCACCGGGGGGTAGCGAGGGTACCGGGGGGCACCGGGGGGTAGCGGGGGTACCGGGGGCAGCGGGAGTACCGGGGGTAGCGGGGATACCGGCGAGTACAGGGGGTACCGCGGGGTCCCGGCGGTCCCGGCGCCCTCACAGCCCCGTGTCCCCCTCAGGATGGCGGCGTGGGCGCTGCTGGCGCTGCTGGCTCTGGCTCCGGCGGTAGCAGGTAAAGGGCTGGGGGGGTTCAACCTCCGACCCCCAGCCCCGCGGGCACCCTCTGCAGCGAGGCCCGGGAGCGGGGCTGCCCCGAGACCCCCCCGAGCCCCACTTCGGGGCGCTTGGCACAGCCAGAACCCCTGGCATCGCAGCAGCCCGGCTCCGATGCCCATGGAATTCCCTAAGCTCCCCCAAGCCCTGATTTGGTGCCCTTTGCACACCCCGAGCCTCTTATGTGCATTGGCACTTCCCCAGCCCCGGTTTTTAGGGTGCCCCTCTTGGCACCCCCCGTAAATCCCCCCCAGCCCCACTGTGATGCCCTTTGAACCCCCAGACCCTCTTTGATTATGTTGGCGCTACTCTGAGCCCCACTCTGGGGCCCTTGGTGCCCTCCCCGCCCCACTTTGCTGCCTTTGGCTTCCCCCTTAGCCCAGTTTTGATGCCCTTGTCACCACCAACCTCTCTTTCACACTCTTTGCATCCCCAACCTCTGTTCAGTGCCCTCTGCACTCCCAGAGCTCCAGTTGGACGCCCTCTGCACCCCCTGAGTCCCACTTTGATACCCTTCACACCCCCAGCCCCTCCCCAACGCCCTTGGCCCAGCACTGCTGCCGTGGGACGATGCTTTACGTAAGGTGGGAGCCGCATGCGGCTCCTCAGTGGTGTCTCGTGGGCTCTCCTCCCTTCCCTCCTCCCTTCTTCTCCATTCCCTCCTCCCAGCTGCTTTTTATAGCCTCCACTCTTCCCTGGCGTCTCAGTTTTAATTTTTTTTTCTCCTCCGACTTGTTTTTTATATAACTCCCAGAGCCTCGTGGCATGAGGCAGTGGGACCAGCGATGCAGCTGACTCCTGAGGGGCCGAGGACGTCGTTCCTTTCCTTCCTTAAACCCAGCCTAGGATGAGCTGCGGAGGAGATGAGGCTCCATGAGCTCTGATTTGGTCATGGGGGATCTCAGATCACCCCTCAAATGTTGCTTCCGACCCCCTTTTCAAACATGATTTTCTTTTCACATTCCAAGAACGGGTCTTTTGGGGGTGCCAGGGCTGAGCCTTCTGCTTCCGTCCCCACGGAAGGTGCCTTTGCCATTGCTGCACACCCGATGTTTCCCATCCCACCCCTTAACAAACTTTTTTCCAAGGCAAAAATACATCAGAACATTTATTAGCAAGGCTGGGCTGGGAGAGACACTCCCATGCTGTTAAAGAGGAATTTTTACCAAAATCTGTATCCAAATCCGTGTAATACAAGCTGTAACGTGCTCCCTGTGCTTTGGGAGGTAAATTCCCTCTTGTGGACTTGAATTCTGCCTCTTCCTCTGCTCTGTGGGGATTTTAACCACTTTAAGGCTGACCAGAAAGCTGTAAATTAAGAGGGATCTCAAATAATCTGTATTTAAGAGGGGATCAGAGGCCATGCCAAGGGTATTTTCCTCCCAGAGCTGATGTTTGCACTGTTTGCTGATTGCAGGGGGAAGGCTCAGCTTTGCTTCCTACTATGGTGACCACATGGTGCTGCAGAAGAAGCCTCCAGGGGCTGTGGTGTGGGGCCACGGGGAGCTGGGGGCCGTGGTCACTGTGACTCTCTCAGGGGCCGGTGGCCTCATCATCATGGAGAAAACAGCACAGGTTAAAGGTCAGTCCCAGACCTTCACTAGAAACTGAGGCCGATGGTTTTGGTGGCCAAAGAACTTGTCTGAGCCCAAATCGGAGCTGATGGTGGGGTGAGACAGGGTTTGTCACCACCCTGGGGTTTGTCACCACCCTGGGGTTTGTCACACTGCTGCCCTGGGGCTGCAGAGGTGGTGCTGACATCTCCAGCTCGTGCTTTTCCCTCTCCAGGAGACCTGGGGAGGTTCAGCCATTCCCCTCCCTGCCAGCGCCAGCCTTTGCTCACTTTGGTTCCCAGCAGCGGAGCCCGTGGGCGCCCAGCGGGAGCCGAGCTGCTGCTGGAGTGGGTGGCACCACACAGGCTTGAGCCGAGCGATGAGGCTGTGGAGGGGAGAAGGGGAATTCAGCTTCTCTCCCTGTCTAAACCATGTGTGAAGAATTTCCAGAGCGCTCCCAGTTTCTTTTTCAATCTGTGCCCCCTTGGAGGATCCTGTGGGATCTCTAAGCCCCGGAAGTTGTTGCCTGTGCAAGCAGAGCCTTCCTGGGGCTGGGAGAGCTCAGGGGCACCTCAAATCCCAGCTACCTCACTGCCTGAAGAGTTGGGGGAGAGCTCATCGCCTTGGGGGGTGAAAGTGCTGTCCAAGGGCACCTCCATAAGCTGAAGAGCCTGGAGGTGTCTTGTGGGAGAGCAGGGATCCAGGAGATCTGCAGGATCCAGCCAGAATATCCATGCTAAGCTCCAGCAGAATATCTTTACGCTTTGATTCGGCGCCTCTAAAATTAGCCGGAGACATCTCAGTGTCACACACAGCAAGCTGCTCCTGTAATCCCAGTTCCTCCCAGCAGCTTCTGCTCTGACACACATTTGTTTTCCAGATTTTCTTTTTTAACCTCTAAATTCCTGCAGGAGGAAAGTCCCTGTGATGGCAGAGAGCTTCCAAAATCCATTTCCCCAACCTGTCTCTGTGATGGGGAAGCTTTACCCTGTTGCCTGTCCTTCCCCACTCATTGTTGGCTGCTCATCCAACATCCTGGCAAAGGT
The DNA here is from genome assembly GCA_026261815.1 of Monarcha castaneiventris obscurior. NCBI lineage: Eukaryota > Metazoa > Chordata > Aves > Passeriformes > Monarchidae > Monarcha > Monarcha castaneiventris. Next base: position 5,227,303 of record JAMPIT010000114.1, read on the forward strand.
CTTGAGGCCTTCATAAGGGTGGTGGAAGATAAGAACCATCCTCTTCCTCCAGGAACTTCTGGGACATGGACAACTGTCCTGGACCCAATGGATCAGGGCGGTCCCTACGCACTGACAGCTGAGCAGGGCTTGGAGAACCTGACACTGCGGGACATCTACTTTGGAGATGTGTGGCTTTGCAGTGGGCAGAGCAATATGGCAATGACGGTCCTGCAGGTAAGGCCCCACAGCACAGATCAGGCAGGATCAGGTAGGGATCAGGCAAGGAAGTGCTTTGCATGCTCCTGCCCTTTCTTCAGGTGGCCAATGCCAGCCAGGAGCTCGCCATGGCATCTCGCTATCCCTACGTCCGTGTCTTTGCTGCGGCGCCTGCCCGCTCCGACACTGAGCTGGAGGACCTGGAGCAGATTGACTTGCCATGGTCCATTCCAACAGCTGGTGAGTGCAACGGGCCTCCAAAAGAGAGCTTGGAAATGGCTTTTCCCCCACTTTTTCCCTTTGCAGCCTGCTGTTTTCTTGAGCAGAAAACCTGGGCCACGGGAATTTCACCTACTTCTCAGCCGTGTGCTGGCTGTTGGGGCGCTCCCTGTATGAGGCTCTGGGTTCCCCCATCGGGCTGGTGGAGGCGGCCTGGGGGGGCACCCCCATCGAGGCCTGGTCCTCCCGCCGGGTTCTGCAGGCGTGTGGGCTCCCGGAGGACACGGGGAGGTGAGAGAAGGTGCTGTGGAAACACCTCCTGCCCCATGCCACGCTGCTTTTGAGGAGTATCCTCATCCCTTCCCACCCCACTTCCTCTCCCAGAGCCTCACTGCCCCCTCTGTGCATCATTATGGCCCCTTGGGATAAAATCCCCTCCCATGCCAAGAGCCTAAGGCATATCTGGGTGCCTTAGGGAGAAGGGAGGGACCCCAGAACTCCCTTTGGCATGGTGCTTGCTTTAACCTGAAGCCTGCTTTGTGCTTTGCACCCCTCTTAAGCCTAGCTTTGTGTTCCAGCACCTCCACACATCAGTATCTCTCTGGCCCACAAACACCCTCCGTGCTCTGGAACGCCATGATCCACCCGCTGCTCAACATGACCCTGCGGGGTGTCGCCTGGTACCAGGGTGAGCCTCCATTTCTCTCCCCCAGGGTGGAGCAGCCCCCGCTGTCCCCCCAAGCTCTCACCAGCCCTCTTTTTGGGGTCAGGTGAGGCCAACGCCTTCCTGCACACAGACCAGTACAACTGCACCTTCCCCGCACTCATCGCTGACTGGCGCCGGGCGTTCCACGCTGGATCAGCCGGACAGACGGAGCCACTTCTCCCCTTTGGCTTCGTGCAGGTGTGGGGGGGTGAGAGGCAGGACCCCCACCATCCTGTGGGGATACCCAGGGGGGCTTAACCCACACTGGAGGCCACTTCAAGATGGCAGCAGGGAGAGGGTGCTGTGAACACATGGACGCATCCTGCCACGTGCTGAAAATCCCGGGCAGGGACTGCAGTGGCCAGTTTTTGGAGCTGAGCCACTCCCCCATTTCCCCTGTGGCTCACAGCTGTCCACCTACCGCCGTCAGAGTGAGGATGACAGCTTTGCCCGGCTCCGCTGGCACCAGACAGCTGACCTGGGGGTTGTTCCCAATGCCAGGATGCCCAGCACTTTCATGGCTGTAGCCATGGATCTGGGCGATGAGCACTCTCCCTATGGCAGGTGAGTCCTGGGCCGGGGTGAGGGTGTAGGGATGGAGTTTTTGGGTATCAAGCCCATCTTCTTCCTCTTCCTTGGCAGTATCCACCCCCGGGACAAGCAGAATGTGGCGCACCGGCTGCTGCTGGGTGCCAGGGCTGTGGCGTACGGGGACAAGGACCTTGTGTTCCAGGGACCATATCCCACCCGGGCTATCCTGGAGGTGACCAGGGGGCTGCTGAATGTGACCTACAGCCAGGAGCTCATCTGCCGTCAGAGGGATGCACAGGCATTTGAGGTGAGGGGCTGGGAAATCCTCCCCAGAGAGCTGGGAAAGGGAAGGCAACACTGATGGGGGTTTCTCCCCTCCCCAGGTGTGCTGCTCCAGCCAGGCATCCCCGTGCCGGTGGCTGCCGGCACCAGTGCTGGCAGTGGGGTCCCGCTCGGTGACGCTGGCCCTGAGTCGCTGCAGGACACTGGTGCTGGGCCTGCGCTATGCCTGGTCCGAGTGGCCATGTGAGTACCAGGCCTGCCCCCTCTACAACCCCCAGGGGCTGCCTGCACCCCCCTTCCTGCTGGACACTCTCCCTGCAGGGAACGCTGCCGGAGGGAGGGAGCTGCTGCTCATCCCCACCTCCAGGTTCCCCCTAAATTAGGGAGTTGAGTGAGCTCAGGCCTCTGGCAAAGCAGTTGTGGCTCCTGGCACTGTCCCTTCCCAAGCCAGGAAGAGGCTTGGCTACTACCTTATTAATTAAACAACTTTTCAGCTCCTCTTTGGACTCCAGCCAAGGCTACAGGGTCGGGGGAAAAAGCCAATTTACAATTAAATACATGAAAAATTATGTAAGCAGCAAGACACATCAGTGGGAGCTGAGCCCCTCACTGCTGCTCCCTTGTCCATGGAGCTGGTCCTGGCCCCCCAGACACCCTGTTTCTCTAGGCACGGACTGCTGATCCCCAGGGTAGGGTGCTCACAGGATCCAGGGATCAGCTTCCAGCTGCAGGGTGGAGAGGGGAACTCTGCCAAAAACCCACAGCCAAACACTAAGGTTGGGCTGGGACAGGGAGCTGTGGAGGGCCGTGAGTGCCTTCCACCACCCTCTCTTAATAAACAGTTAATAAACAACCTCATTTTATTCCTGGATTGTTTTTTCCTTCAGAGGAGCATTCCTAATCCTCCATTCTCCACCTCTTGCGATAAGAGCAGGGGAATTTGTGTGGAATAGGCACAGCGTGGCACCCAGCACTTAGAATAAGAGACCTGAGAGGTTCTGCACAAAACACAGATTGTTTAACCCTTTTTCGCTGGACAAATGTACATAAGAAGGGAAAGGCCAGGTGCAGGAAGCACAGGTGGGTTCAGCCCCACTGCTGCAGCACAGCTGTGTCAGAAAAGTGGATCCTGGGATCACAGGATCTCTGCCTGCTTCTGGGTCAGGCAGATCCAAGCGAGTCCCGTGAGGCTTTTCCCGTCGTCTCCACTCCAGTCTTTGGTTCTAGACAAGGGGGGAAGAGCAGGCAGTTAATTAGCTGGGCAATGGCAGACTAGGATCTGGGCTTGTTCCAGCACTGGGTAACTGGCCCAGGAGCCAGCTGTGCTGGCCCTGGGTTGCCATGGCAATGAGGATGCGGAATCCAGCTCAGTCTGTGTATTTTTTTAACCACAGTTCAGACTCTGTGTTCAGGGCCAGGAATGAAGCCCAGGCCTCTCGGCTCCTACCTGTGGGTCTGGGCTGTCTCATACAGCCTGCAAGAGACCCCAAAGGAGGCATCCAGCCCCCCAAAACCCAAAGTACATAGCAGAGGGAGCAGTGCAGGCCCTGGGAATGCGGCTCTATCTTGGAACCCATCTCCATCTCTGCGCACAGCCCCACTGTGCCCACCAGTGCCATGCGAACAGGAGAAGGGGGCAGGCATGGCATCCTTGGCATCAGCCTCCCAGGATTTAAAACTCCCAACCCCACTCCCAGCAGGATGAGCTGCCAAAATCAGGGACCCTCCCAGCCCCGCAGTTTGCCCAGAGCTTGGATTTCAGCAGCAATCTCTTGGCTTGCTGTTCCTATAGCAACCCCTGCCCACACCTTGGATCGCAGTAGCATCACATTGTGGATGCCAGAACCCCTTTCAGGATTTTTCAGCCCTCACAGTGACCCCCAACTCTGACCCAAACACCTTAAGGTCTTGGCAAAGGATTTTGGGTGGTCCAGCCACATTTTCAGGGTGGGTTCTGGTAGTGTGGGAGCCAAGAGAAGAGGGAAGAAGTTGTCTCTACCCAAAAAGCCTACCTAGGGCAGCACCGTTGGAGAGGGCTGTACTGCTTTCAGCCTCGGGGGTGCAGGCTTGGTGTTTGGGCTTGGTGGTCTCCAGCCCAGCCAGCAGTGTCATGAAATCGATGACAGTATCGATGTCCTCCTTGTTGGCAGTGGCTTCCCTCAGGGCGCTGACGGCATTGAGGCGGCTGAAGGAGGTCAGCTCGGAGATGTTGGCACGGAGGAAGAGAAGGATGATGTTCAGGTCGTTGAGGGGGCAGGTGAGCATCCTGCGACTGAGCAGGTCGAAGGCAGGCAGCATCTCGTAGACGGAGAGCAGCCCCTTGTCCCACTGGCAGAGCTGCAGGGCATTGTAGATGACAACGGGGATGAGGAGGACATAGATGCTGCCAAGTGAGAGGCTGATGAGCTGGAACACAGAGAAGAAAACCAGCTTGCAAGGGATGAGCGGGGGGATGTGTGGCTCCGCCTGGAGCAGCCCTGTTGTGATGGAGCAGTTGAACTCATCCTGGAAGAAGATGTTAAGGTGCAGAAAGACCAGGTAGAGGCAGGTGGCAGCCAGGAACAGGAGCAGCAGCAGGTTCCGCAGGATGTAGATGAACACCAGGGCATGGGCGTGCTGCTTGCAGCTCAGGTACCGCTCCAGCAGTGGGAACTCAAAGTACCTCTCCCGGCGGGCCCTGGGGGTGGAGGGACACGGGGCAGTGAGAGCCACCCCCCAGACTGCACCATTTCACCCCAGTCCATCCTGGATGCAGCCACAACGCCACAAGGATGGACTCCAAGGGTCACAGTGACCTGGCCTGGCCTCACCTCTCGTACTCCTCCCAGAATCGCTCCGGCTCGGCACTGGCCTGCTGGACCTTCTTCATGTGCTGCACCAGGCGCACGGAGCGGTTGTAGGATTTATCCAGCTCGTCGATGATGAAGAGGAGGTCGCAGTGCAGGGCAGGGGCGGCGGCGTAACGCCACAGTAGGTATGGCAGGTACATCAGCACCGCCACCACCAGCAGCGAGTAGGGGAAGGCCTGGGCAAAGAAGATGAATGGTCATTGAGGATGTGGAGTTGCTCTTGCTGTGGACATCCAGATGGGATGCAGGGGCACCCAGATGTGACTTTGACCCTACCTTGAGAGCCCAGAGGGACTTGGTGACAGCACGTCCCTCGGTGTCGAAGCCATGGTGGATGAGGGAGTCCCAGCAAGCTGTGTCGGTGTAGGCGGACTGCTTCCCCGTGAAGTTGGTGGGAGAGAAGCAGCTGATCTGGGAGCCTGGGGTGAGGAGGAGGAGAGCAAACCTCAGCATGAAGGGTGGAGGAACACTCCACAGCCACAAGCCAATGCCTTACAGGAGGGTAATTACATCTCAGGCATTGCTTTGAATTAAAAAAAGCCTTTTTCGTGGTCATTTGGGAGCTGCTGTATTTCTAGCGAGGACTTTTCCATCTCTTCCCAAACACAAACCCTTTGTGTGTAGTGCTGTGTACACAGGGCAGGGAATTAGATTGACCAGCCAGATACTGGAGTAAAACCAAATCCTCAGGGACAGCAGCTGGATGTTGGCTGAGACCAGATTTAGCCCGAGGCCACAATACACTATCAGTGCATCTCTCCGTGCTGCCGGCACCCTCCTCCTCCTCCTTGGAAACAAGCCCGTGGCACCCAAAGGGCACAAACAGCTGAGGCTGGGCATTGACTCCGTGCTGCTCTTGGGGTTAACAGAGCTGTTCCCAGGCTCTCCCAGTGAATTATGATCCATTAAAAACAATCAATAAATACCCACAAGGTAAAACAGCTCCTAAAACAGGACTTCCAGGCTGTTCTGCTTTGGATCAGGACACCATCAAGAATACAAGGGGTTTACCACAACAACCAAACCGTCACTGGTGCTTGCCCATGACCCGAAGAACACATTGGAAAAGCCACAACTCACCGGCAGAGAACTCCCGGGCGAAAGCCAGCGAGACGAGGCAGAGGGGCAGCCCCACGGTGACAAACTTCAGCAGGCGATCGCTCGGCAACTCCAGCCGCAAGCCTTTGGCTCGGGAACTGCTGGGATCTGGGAGCAGAGCATCAGAGAGCATGTACTCAGCAGCCGTGTGTGAGAGGGACATTTTGAAGTGAGGAAAAGGAGACGCTGGCAAGGGCTGCCTGAGGTGTGACTGGCTCGAGGAGCGACTTTGCCGGGCTGAGGAGTCCCTGCAGAGAGCCTGCCCGAGCGCTGTGTCCTGCTGTGTCCGGCGGCTGTGAACGACAGCTCAGACAGGGCGTTAAATCGCCTCCTAATTACAGGGGAAGCCTTTTCACAAATAGAAATAGAAAAACCCACCCCAGCAGCCGCAGCAGTGAGCTGGGAAGGCAGCAGGCTGGGAAGGCCTTTCCTCCCTGACAGCATTCTTGCAGGGCAGCGTTCCTGCCTGGCCGCAGCCGCTCCTGGCTCCCCGTGGTTTTATGTCCCTCTCTCATCAGCCAACAGATTCCTGTCGCTGTGGCCTGAGGGCATGGGGGTCCCCAGCTATTTTCAGCAGGGAGCCAGGGGACTGGGCCCTCCCCCAACAAGAAGCCCCAGCAAGATACACGCTGGCCCCGTGGGGTACAGAAAATCCTTTCCAGCACCCAAACCATCCAGAGGGGCCAGAGGGGCATCCTGCTGCCCAGCCCCAAGCTCCCGGGACAGGTCAGGAGACACCAAATGAGGCAACTTTGAGGTAGAACATCAGCTGCCAATTCCCCAGATCATCAACCCCTCCTCTTGCTTCCCTCTCAGGGCACAGGGGGAAGAATCTGACTCCAAGGAGAGCTCCCAGGGCCAAGGGATCCCAATAAATAGAAATAAGGGATGGGGTAACTGAAGGGGAAGTGGGACACAACAGTTTCTCACGGCAGCACAGTGCTGAGAAACCCCCACCAACGCTGCTGGCAGCATGGAACAGGGGCAGCCTCAGAGCTGCTCAGCCCAGCCAAGCCGCCATGCAGTCTCTCAGCAGAGCAAAAAAATCCCACAGCCACTGCCAAATTGCACTTTTGATGGATTTTCCAATGAAAGGACTCTCCAAATCTGTGCTGAAGAACTCTGGAGAGACGAGTGACAGCTCTAAAATCTGGGAGGGGCTGCACACAGGTCTGCTCAAACCTACACATCCCACCTGGCCAGAGCATAGAGACACACAACGCCTTTCCTCAAGGGAACTGGAGTTTTTATTGCCCGGAGAAAAGTTCAAAACACTTCAGGATCAGGCAAAGCCCAACTTCCACCCAGCCTTGTTTGTACAGAGGCTCTTCAGTGTGTCCAGCTGCTTTCCTGGGCCAGAAGCACACGCAGGCCTCCACTCTGAACGCAGCAACATCAGCACCAGCACAGACACTGCAGGCTTCATCCCACCACCGGCTCCAAGGTGGGCACAGCTGCTGCCACGTGCAGGAGATGCAGAGATCCACGGCACCCTTCCAGTCCTGCCTCGTCAGTCCTTAGGGATGTCCAGCTCTAGCTTCCTGAGGGTTTTTTGGAAGAAGAGGGGCGGCTTGCAGACAAAGTCTAAGGGCTGGCCCAGGGGCAGGCGGAGCCGATGGGCGTGCAGGTGCAGGGGCAGGTGCCGAGCCTTGCTCTGCTCCAGCTTCAGCCTCCTCAGGGTGAGCTCAGGAAGTTTCTGCAGCAAGGATGGAAAGTGCTCCTTTCAAAACTGCAGCTTTTCAGCTGGGACTTGAAATCCCCAGCCCATGAGGAGCTGGGGGACACAAGGGGCTGTATCCAGCTCCAGCTGCTCCCCAGGGCAAGACCTGCCTTACCTGGGGTGCCAGTTTGCTCCAGTGTGAGTATTTGTGATCCCCCAGGATGGGACACCCCAAGCCATAGGCCAGGTGAACCCGGATCTGGTGCTTCACTCCTGAGGAGAAAAGGGGAAGAAGAGAAAGGTGACATCCAGCTGTGCCAGGCCTCGGCACCCACCACTCTCAGTGCTGGACAATGCCTGCCATAATCACTGGCAGCCAGCGAACAGCTTGGCAGCAAAGCATCCCCCCAGCAGGGCTTATTCCCAGAGCTTTGTTCCAAAAAGGATTCCAGTCATGTCTAATGACAAGTTTCTCCTTCCAGAGCTGCTGCTGACTGCACAGAGAGCAGCTCCAGCCCCGGGACACCCCGGCAGGCCTCACTCACCGGTGATGGGCTGGAGCTCCAGCAGCGAGCAGGCGGAGGCGCTGGCCAGCCGGCGGTACCGCGTCACCGCGCTCGCGGCGTTCCGGTTCTTGCGGGTTTTCATCACCTTCCCATCCTCCGGACGCAGGCGGTAGTTGGGAGCCAGCGTCATCTGAAGGGTGGAGAGATGGGAAGTTGGAGGAGGCAGGAGGGGATGCTGGGGTTGCCTGGCCAGAATGCTGGTTGAGGGAACACGGGACTCACCTTGTAGTGGGACTGGTGGCTCTGCACCTCCTTTTCCACGATGGGGATCTCCACAATGCCCTCAACAGGGTCGGGGTCCCCCAGGACAACTGCCCTGGAAAGGGAAAGCAGAGGTCTGCAGGGTGTCACCCACAGGATCAGAACCCCCCCTGCCAGCCCCTCTCTCATGACTCAGTCCCATAAAATGGTGCTGAAGCGGGGAGATAAGCAACACCCCCTACTTCCACAAAGCCCCCACACCCCAGGGATTGTCCCCTCCTTTTTTTAAATCCCCTTCACAGCCCCTTCTTCACTCAAACCTTTCCTACCAGTAGATCTTCTCCACCTGGCGGGTTTTGAAGAGCAGACGGATCTTCTCCGCTGCCTCCTTGCTCCGCGCCAGCACCATCACGCCCGTGGTCTCCTTGTCCAAGCGGTGGCAGAGGTGGAGGGGGGCAGCTTTCATGTTCTCCAGCATCTTGGCCAAAATGGGCAGCACATCAGCGATGCAGTTCTTGATGTTGGGGCCGCCTGTGTGACCCAGGGCAGCAAGGAGTCTCAACTCTTGTACTCCCCTTGCACCCTAAATCACCCGAAAATGTGACGGGAAGGCTGAGATCTGACAGTGACCAAGGTCCTGGAACCCTCCCTGGGAAGGGAAACCCCAGCACAGGAAGGACAGAGACAGAGGATCCCTGTCAGCACGAGGGAGCCATTTGCATTCCCCACTACCCCTCACCATGCACGGGGAGCCCGTAGGGTTTGTCTATCACCACAATCTCCTCGTTCTGGTATAGAGTTCTCTGTTTAAGGATCTTGGCCAGGACATTGGGGTGAACCTGCTGCAGCTGCTGGCTCAGTGCAGCGAGTTCCCGGAGCCATCGCTGTGTTGGGTCCTTGGGGATCTGAGGAGAGAACCAGACACCAGTGGTGGGGGATCAACAGCTCCTGGCTTCCACACAAACCTGCACTGGGAGCTGCAGCAGCCTGCTCGCCTTCCATGTGCTCCTGCTCCATGACTGAGGGGCGGCGTGGAATCCAGAGGGATCGGGACAAGCTCCATCAGTGGCCTTGGGGAACCTCATGAGGGGTAACAAGGCCAAGGGCAGGTGCTGCACCTGGGTCGGGGTAACCCCCAGGATCAATCCAGGCTGAGGATGAAGGGATGGAGAGCAGCTCTGGGAGAAGCACTTGGGGTGCTGGTGGGTGAGAGCTGGACAGGCCCTGGCCCAGAACCGCCCTGTGCTGGGCTGAGCCCCCAGCGTGGGCAGCAGGGAGGGGGGGATTCTGCCCCTCTGCCCCGCTCAGGCGAGACCCCACCTGCAGAGCTGCCTCCAGCTCGGGGGTCCCAGCACAGGAAGGACCTGGAGCTGCTGGAGCCAGTCCAGAGGAGGCACCAGAGATGCTCCAAGGGCTGGAGCCCCTCTGCTCTGGAGCCAGGCTGGGAGAGCTGGGGGTGCTCACCTGGAGAAGAGAAGGCTCCAGGGAGAGCTCAGAGCCCCTTCCAGGGCCTAAAGGGGCTCCAGGGAGAGCTGGAAAAGGACTGGGGACAAGGGCTGGAGGGACAGGACACAGGGAATGGCTTCCCACTGCCAGAGGGCAGGGATGGATGGGATATTGGGAAGGAATTGTTCCCTGGGAGGGTGGGGAGGCCCTGGCACAGAGTGCCCAGAGCAGCTGTGGCTGCCCCTGGATCCCCGGGAGTGTCCAAGGCCAGGCTGGACGGGGTTTGGAGCAACCTAGTCCAGGGGAAGATGTCCCTGCCCATGGTAGCGGGTGGCGCTGGAAGTTTTTTCTCGTCCCACCCCACCCGATCCCTCTCACCCGCGAGTCCCGCTCCCCCTGGCCGCCCGCGCTGTGCACGCCGGGAGTTGTAGTCCGAGGACCCGGGGCCCAGCAGCCCGCACCCCGCTCACCTCTCGCTGTTGCTGTTGCTCCTCGCTCCTCCGCAGCCGCTCCGCCAGTTCCTCCGCCCGCAGAGCCGCCGTCACCCGCCCGCTCCCGCAGACGCCCCGCACCACCCGGGCCAGCCCCGTGCCACTCCGCCAACAGCGCCTCGCCGCGCCGCCGCCCGCCGCCATCTTCTGCCTCCTTCTCCGCGTCCCTCTGCCGGCCAATGGCGGCGCCGCGGGTGCGGCACCACGGAGCGTCTGTCCAATGGGAAGACGCCGCCAGCTGAGCGACAGCCGCGCTGGCCAATAGCGGCGTGCGGGGGTGTTTAAACGGCGGCGGCAGTTGGCGATCACAACGGAGCAGCGGGAGCGGCGCGGCCGGGCCGGGCCGGGCCTGGGCTGAGGTACCGGGGAGCGGGAGGAGCGGGGTCCCAGCCCGGTACAGCCTCAGCCACCTTCTCCCAGTGCTGCCTTACTGCGCGCTGAGGGCGCTGAGCCCCTTCCCATTCCCCCGAAAACACAACACCGTTACACCGGGTTTCTTGAGATTTATAAAAAATAGCACTGAAAAAAAGGCTTTTTTTTTTCAATAAACAGTAATACAAAAAAAGGGGCCGAAGCGTCAGCTGCCCTCATGCCGAGGTGCCCCGTCACTCGGTGTCCGTACAGATCCTCTTGGGCAGCTGCTCGGGGGCTCCAGTGCTGCCCCGCTTGCCCTCGGGGGGCTCCCCGGCCGCATCCCCCGGCTCCCCCGGGCCCTGGGGCGGGTCGATGCGGCCCCTCCGCACGAAGTGCTCGATCCGGGCTTCCAGCCCCTCGCATCTGGGCCGGGCTAGCAGCGGCTTGTAGGTGCGGGCTTGGACCCCTTCCACGAAGCCACTGATCTGGCTGTGCAGTGGGGGCTGCAGCTCTCCCCAGGGTACCACGCTGCTCCCTGGACCTGTGACATCATGGAAAAAGACCGTTTAATTACCCCTTCCTTTCTTTTTTTTTTTTTTTTTTAACCAGTTAATCCTCTGTAATTCACAGAATCCCGTAATGGTTGTGTTGGAATGGACCTTAAAGGTTATTTCATTCCACCCCCTGCCATGGCAGGGACACCTGCCACTATCCCAGGTGCTCCAAGCCCTGTCCAGCCTGACTTTCAACTCATCCAGGGATCCAGGGGCAGCCAGGGCTTCCCTGGGCACCCTGTGCCAGGGCCTTACCACCCTCACAGGGAAGAATTTATGCCCAGTATCCCATCTAACCCTGCTCTGTGAGTGTGCATTCCAAGGTATTTCCCCGCAAACTCCCTCTACCTTTTCTGGTGGCCATGGGAGCAGCATCCAGCCCTGCCAACATGTCCCGGAGCACGTGGGTTTTGACGGCGTGGCTGGCCCAGAGCTGCTGCAAGTGTGTCACGTTGAAGCCCTGCACCTCTGGGTCGTAGAGCCACTGCAGGTCTGGGAACTCGCAGTCGTACAGGACCAGGGGGAACTCGACCGCCATGCTGGGGACAAGGACAGCAGGTGGAACCTCAAAAAGGCTCAAGAACAATGCATCTGCCAAAACCAGCCCTGACCTTCACAGAATTTACTTTCTGAATAAAAAGTGACTTAATTTTCACCAAATACCAAGGACTACAGCTATCAAAGCTTTGCTCAAGAGCAAGAAAACAGAGATCCTTATGGATACATTCCAGCGAGGCCACTGGCAGCCTGCTGCCATGTGTGAGATGGCTTCGCGTGCTGGCAGGGACACAGCTTGCCACTGGCACTCCAGGCACAGCTGTTGCTCTGAAGAGCAGCCCACTGGATTTTCCAGACCAGTTCCTACCTGTACTGCGGTTTCCGGGGGTTCTTCTCCACATTCAGCAGCTCGTCAATGATGTCCGGGCTCTCCATGCCCTGGCCAATGAGGAAGAGCACGGCCATCATGCAGCGGACTTGGTGGTACAGGAATGCCTGTCCCGTCACCTCGAACTGGCACAGCCGGAAGGGATCCCGTGGCCTGGCTTCTCCTCCCCTGTCCGCCCATGTCACTCTGGCACTGAGGATCGTCCTCTGGAAGTTGAGCACCCCGTTGGCCACATCCATCTTGCAGAGGTTGCGGAAGTCGTGGGTGCCCACGTAGCGCTGGGCCGCGGTGTCCATGAGGGCCACGTCCAGCTGGGCGCAGGGGAAGAAGTACCGGTAGGTCCGGCTCAGGCAGCTGAAGCGGGCGCTGAACTCTGGCTTCACGGGGGCCCAGGCCAGCACCCGGATGTCGGGTGGCAGCACCCTGTTCAGGATGTGGGTGTAGCGGAGCTCCTCCTGCTGCCCCTCGCCTGCGTGGCCGTTGAGCTGCTGCCCCTCCGGCAGGCTGGAGCGGAGATCCAGGGAGATCACCTGCAGAAATGAGGAGAGCCAGGATTAGAGCGTGGATGGATGGGTGCAGCAGCACGTGGAGCCAAGTCTTCCTACACCTCTGGGAAATAAATCCAGGATCTCCTACAGATGAAGGTGGCTTCAGTCAGGCAATCCTGCCATGGCAGAACTGCGAGTGCCTCTGAGGACCCGAGCAGATGCCATGGATTCCATTAATAAAACAGGGAAAGTTGCAGGCTGCCTACGTAGCATGGTCTCGGAATGGCTTCAGTTTTAGTCACTGGGTTATAATGTGCTTTTTTTTTTCCAAGCTGGAGGTGATGACTTGAAAGCAGTAACAGCCTGGCTGGCTGGGAAGCCTGGTGTGGGAACAAGTTCATTCCCACCGTGGGTGCTGTGTGCTGAAGTGGCGCAAGAGAAGGCACCAAATGCCCTGATTTCATCTGGCTCATCCTGCAAAGGAGAGCACAGCAGCCATTTGAGGCTAAACCTTTGCCAGCTTTGCTTTCTGTGCTGGGACAGGAGGAAGGAGACCCAGCCCGATGGTGAAGCCACCAGGGTTGCGCTCTTCCCAGTGTCTCAGCCATCCGGATGGCTCCGTGCCCACTGCACGGACCAGCTTGCTTCCCTCCCTCCAGCTCCCACTCCCACACTCCCTTCCGCTGGCTCCAGCTCCCCTCAGACCCTTCTGTGCAGGAATTCAGCTGCCTGATGCTGCAGGAAGTGAGCCAGTTCCTGGGAATTTGGGGTTTTTGTAGGGTTGGCAAGTTAAATCAGCTGAAAGGGCCCTGCAAAGGGCAGGGCATCACCGAGCTACTGGGGAATCTGCAGCCTAGAACATCTTTTATCCTTTCAAAACAGGGTCCTGGAAAACAACTTCAGCTAATATGGGGGGGAAGTGGCTCTAAAAAGCCTTCACATGTCTGAAATCATCATTCCACATGCAGGAAGCCATTGCCAGGTTCACTTCCAGGGTTAAGAGCTGATGGCTTTCAAAGTACAAATCCAAGCTGTGCTGTGGGACAGTAATCCCATCAGCTCTCCATCCCACCCAGAAAAACCCACAGGAACTCCTATGGAGATGCTGACCTGCCCGAAGGCACTGACACCCTTGTCCGTGCGCCCGCAGCGGTGGTAGTTGGATGTCTGCCTGTCGTCCACCAGCCGAGTCTTCTTCAGGGCTTCGAAGAGCTTCTCCTCGATGGTGTTGGGGGTGTTCTCCTGGCTGGCAAAGCCCTGGTAGCCCCAGCCCAGGTAGGCGATGCGCAGTGCCACGTGTCTGCGGCTGTGGGCGCCGAAATCAAAGGGCCGTTGTTGGCGTTTCCTGGCTTTCCCAGGGGCTGGAGCAGCCTCTCTCCTCCCGGCACCCTCCTTGTCCTCCTGGAGCTTCTCCTGCAGCCGCTTCACCTCTGCTTCCAGCTCCTGCACCCTCCTCAGGAGCTGCTCATGGTCAGTAGCTGAGCTCTCCTCAGCCATAGCCGCCACCTTGGAGTGTCACTTTGTTGCTGGTGGATCCTTGGGGTCTGCAGGGAAAGAAAAAAATGGTGGATTTGAATTTTTATGTGGTTTCTAGGCTTCTTCTGCAAAATAACTGTTACCAATAGTCAGTATTTATTGTCTGAACCCCTTAGTGTTCCTGGGGGAGCACAGGCAGGGCCACTGGGGCTTAGCTCGGGCAGCTTCATCTCACTCAGATCTCTTTTTTTGGACTCTTCAATCACTCCTCTTCCCCCAGCTGATGGGATCTGCTCCGTCAGCAGCAGCACGTTCCCGGCGAGCCGTCACGGAGCCCTTCTCATTTTCACACCTGCATCCCTGCTGCAGACAGCGTGCTGATGGCTGCCACTCATCCTGCCCTACCATCTGTTCCCACCATTCCCAGCAGCACCGGCAACACTTGTGGCTTTTCAAATCCCCCTAAAGAGATCCTAAACCTGTGCTGAGAGTGGAATCCATGTCTGGATCCCTTTTTGTCACAGGGCTGGAGGTTTACTATCACCAGACTCATAAATGAGCATCTAAACACACTGCACTGAGCCCTTCCCTCCTCTGGAAGTAAAACACTCTCTTGGATGTCTGTTGATTAAATTGTGACTAGATATCATGGGTTTAGAAGCAGAGGTACAAGGAAAAACCGTTAAATCTCTCGCCCAGCATGTGGAACCTGCCCTCTGTTTTTTCCATCAGGACTTCATGTATCATGTAATTAATTCTAGTGTAGTTTTCTGGCAGGAATTTAGGGGTTGTGTTTGTGTCACTGTAGGGAGAGCCTTCTGCTGGCAGCAGGTTTAGCAGTGCACTGAGGACACCACCAACCTAAATCAACACCCCTGAACCCAAAAACTTGGGTCTCAGAGCCCCTTTGACATCTTTAGGCAGCCTGAATGTGCTGCAATAAATTAACCCTGATTTCTTTTTCTGCAGAATCCATCCAGTTTGGTGGGAATCATGGAGAATGTGCACAGAGCAGAGGATGAGGAGCAACTGGCAGACAATCTGAGCCAGCTGAGCACCTGGCGAGGAGGCAGCGAGGGGCCCTCATGTTCCCATGATGATCCCTATGCCCAGGCATCCATCGTTTTTCACCCCCTTCCCGCAGAGAGGGAAACCAGGAGGTTGGTGATGAAGAGGAAGGTGCTGAGACACAGACCCGATGGAGGAGTGGAGGTCTCTGAGGAGTCACCGACAAACTTCACGCCAGATACCAATGCTGAGTCATTTAGCCTGGTGCATTCCAGGACTTTTTTTGATGACACCATCTCTGAAGGGGAGATAGACACCAGCAGCGGCTGCTTGGAGGAGTACCTGCACTATGATGATGATTGCTGGCTCATTGAGGACAGACCCTGCTCTCTCCTCAGGGATTTTGGAAGCGACACTATATCCGAGTACTCCATTCCAGGAGTATCGCCCACATCCTACATTGTTGCACAGGTTGATAAAAGGAAGAGAACTGACCCAGCGGCCAAGCTTAGAGAATATAAAAAAGATTGGGAGAGATTCAGCTTTCCCGGGGAGGATTCACATCAGGAGTTGCGCTGGGCCGTGCGGAAGCGGATGCTCCAGCCAGGGCCGCCGCCCCGGCCACAGAAGCGCATCGTCCCCAACAAGTACGTGGTGCCCACGCTGAAGAAGCGCGAGTCCCTGCGCTACAACGTGCGCCGGGACCTGGCCCGCTGCCTCATGCCCTGCCGCTACACCTCCTAGAGCCCCAGCCCTGCTGCTTTCTCCTGCTCAACATCCTCCATAGTCTGGAAAATCCCCCTGGTGCGCTTCAAGCAGGTTCAGTTTTGCTGTGGAGGAGGTTTTCTTTACGACGTCTCGGCAGTATCTTTTTTCTTAATAAAGCATCTGCAAAGGTTTCATATTGTTCTGTGGGTTCATTGGAAACACTGCAGGCAACATCCATTGTTCCAGACTTATCTCTGCATCATCTAACTCTGCTCCCTTTGCCTCATTTTACCTCATCTTTAAAATAAAGGAGCTTTAGGATGGAAGCAAGGTATTATTAGCACTAGAAGTAGTGTTATTACTATTATTAGCGTTAATTTTCTCCCAGATATGGGAATGGACTGAAAAGGCGGCAGTTCTGGTGCAGGAAAGGGTCCCCAAAAGCTCAGTGGGATGGCTGGAAAAGGGAGTGAGATGATGGGAAGCATGTGACAGCTGCAGCCTGGAATCCTGTGTCCAGCTTCCCCTGAACTTCCCCTGGATGTGATCCCAGATGGGGCACACACAAGCTTGAAGACCCAGCTGTCACCCCACATTGCAGGGGTTCTGGCATCCCAGGGACCTTCCAGGTTTGTGGTCCCTGGCTCTCCAGCACCGTGTGGATCCCCATCCATCTGTGAAGGGATGGAGATCACCCCCCAGAACCCTTGAAACCCTCCCTAAACCCTATGGGGGACAGCACCCCAACCCTACAGCTTCCCTGCTCCTTCAGCACCCAAGGGCCCCTTCCCTCCCCTCTCAAACCCTGTGGGGTTCCTGCCTGCAGCAGGGGCCCCTTCCTGCTCTACAGGGTCCCTGTCATCCAACTCCCCAGGAACCCCCATTGTCCTATGGGGCAGTCTCTATTCCCCAGAGACCCCCAAAACCTTATGGGGACTAGTGCTGGCACCATGTAGGATCCCTGTGTGCAACTGGGGACTGCCCTATGGGGTCTCTGTTCCCCAACACCCCAGGGACCCCCAAAGCCCCATGTGAGGGATCCCTGCATCTCCATCACTCTGGGGACACCTCCTCCCCTCTTGGTGTCCCAGGACTTAGCATCCTACGGGGGGTGGGGGGGACACGGACGACACAGCCCCCAAACCCTGCGGGGTCCCTGTCTGCAGCAGGGAACTCTCCCTCCTCCATGGTCCCTGTCCCTCGCTCCCCAGGGCTTCCCAACACCCGATGCGACAGGCTCTGACTCCCAGGAACCTCCCAAAACCTTATGGGGACGAGTGTTGGCACCCTGTGTGCAGCAGGGGACCCTCCCCGCCCTTATGAGGTGCCTGTGCCCAGCACCCCAAGGACCCCCACCCTACCGCGGGGGTCTCTGCTCCGCCCGGCTCCCCTCGGCTCCCCCGGGCCGTGCCCGCTCCCGCCGGTGCCGGTGCCGGATGTTCCCGCCCCATCCGGCGCTCCCGGCACTGTGGGACGGCTCCATGGCGGGGGCGGAGCGCGGGCTCGGCGGGCTCGGCGGGCTCGGCGGGGGCACCGAGAGCGGCCCCGGGCCGGGCTGTCCCTGGCACGGGGCCGCGCTGCGCCGCTCGGCCTCCCGCTGGCCCGGGCTGCGCTGCCCCGAGCGGCCCGGTCGGGCCACGGCCCGCGGGCTCGGCCTGCTCCCCGCGCCGCCCGCGCTCCGGGCCCAGGCGGAGGACGAGGAGAGAGGTGGGTCCCGGAGGCCAGCGGCGGTCTCGGTGTCCGCCCGCGCTCGGAGCCCCGCCGAGATCGGAGCGACCCCCGCGGGGTCCCGAGGCACCGGGGTGCGGTGAAGGGGGTGGAGAGAGAAGACGATTCTCATTACAAGGCTTTTTTTGTAAACTAAAACGCAAGAAGTTCCACCTCAGCATGAGGAAGAACTTTTTGACATGGAGAGCGGCAGAGCGCTGGGACAGGCTGCCCAGGGA
Organism: Monarcha castaneiventris obscurior; assembly: GCA_026261815.1. Taxonomy (NCBI): domain Eukaryota; kingdom Metazoa; phylum Chordata; class Aves; order Passeriformes; family Monarchidae; genus Monarcha; species Monarcha castaneiventris. The sequence continues at coordinate 5,244,970 of JAMPIT010000114.1, forward strand.
GGTCCTGGATTCTCCCTCTTTGGAGACATTCCAGACCTACAGGAACACGTTCCTGTGTCACCTCCTCCAGTTGACCCTGCCTTGGCAGGGGGTTTTGCCTGGATGATTTCCAGAAATCCCTTCCAACCCTAATGATTCTGTGATTCCATTTGTTTTATTTACGGAGTTGTTGCCTTTCCCAGTGCCGCTGGCAGAGCTCTCACTGATGAACAAGTTGATCCACACATCCCTGGTGGAGTCCCAGCAGCACGTGGAGATCCTGCAGCGGGACCCCAGCTCCCCACTCTTTTCCATCAAGACCTTTGAGGAGCTGCCCCTGTGAGTTGCCACAGCCCCCAGTCCCACCAGGCTCCAGCACCACCAGCCTCCCTCACATGGGCGCTTGGGATGCTTTGTTTCCACAGGAAGAAGGAGCTCTTGCAGGGGGTTTATATGATGGGCTTCAACAGACCATCCAAAATCCAGGAGCAGGCTCTGCCGCTCATGCTGGCATACCCGTGAGTAGGCAGAGATCCCCGGCATCTCGGCACTGTGGTGCCAAGCAGGAACGCCCCGACCCCTGCACTCCACTAAGCTGCTTTTGCCTTGCAGGCCCCAAAATCTGATTGCCCAGAGCCAGTCAGGGACAGGGAAAACAGCAGCTTTTGTCTTGGCCATGTTGAGCAGAGCCAGTGCCAACGAGAAATACCCGCAGGTAACAGGGAGAGCTGCTGCAGGAGGGGTTGGCCCAAGCACCTAGGACACTGCTGGGGGCAGAGCTTTGCGCTTTGTCCCCATTCCTGTGTGACTTCACCCACTGGAGTGGGATGATAAACCACCAGGGCCCATGACAGTGGCAGGTAGGACCAAAAGCAAAGTGCCCACCTCAGGGAGGTGCTTTGACTTGCCAGAGTGGATCAATCCAGACTATCCTGGAATTGAAGTTTTGAGGAGCAGCTGCAGACACTCACTGCTGGTTTCTGGTAATCAGGTACTCCCAGTCCCCTCTCTGGGTGCAGAACCAGTTTGTTGGCTGTTTCCAGCCATGTAAGATCTCCTCTTGTGTGTATGGACAGTGTGACTGAACCAGGGCATCGGAATGAGCTGCACCACGCTTCTGAGAGAGGAATTTCCTCCTCAAAAATAGAGGCGGCAGCTTCTTTCTGCCCCCTTGGCTGGAGCTGGGAACACAGCCCAGCTCCTGAACCTCCATCTGTGCCACGCTGCCTCGTCCCCTGCGCCTCAGTGCTGTGGGATGCTGCTGTGCCCCTCTTGCTGTCCCTGCCCGGCGTGCCCCATCCCAGGCCTGACAGCTCTTCCCTCTGCTCTCCTGCCAGTGCCTCTGCCTGGCTCCCACCTACGAGCTGGCTCTGCAGATCGGGCAGGTGGTCCGGACCATTGGGAAATTCTGCACAGACATCAAGGTGAACTACGCTGTCCGGGGAAACCGAGGTGAGTCCAGCCCAGCACAGCTCCAGAAATGGGAAGGGAGCACAGGGATCCTCTCTTAGAGCCTGGAGCTGCCAGGGACCACCCAGACCTCCATGAAAGGCAATAAAGTAGTGTCTGTCCCCCTCTCCTGCTGAGGAGGCTTTTCCACCATCACTGGCTGCTTGCAGACTCCCTTTTCCCATGTGGGGCGGGTTTCCACACCCAAGGCTGTAGGGAAGTGTCATGATGACCCCTTGAAGGCATCACTGAGCAGCCAGAGTCTGAGCAAGCCGAGGGAAAACACAGAGCACCAGAGAGCTCCGTGCCTGGAGGCAGCCAAACACCTTTTCCCCCCCTTGCAGTTCTGAAGGGCACAGTGCTGGAGGAGCAGATCATCATTGGAACGCCGGGCACCACACTGGACTGGTGCTTCAAACAACGCATCCTGGACCTGACCAAGATCTCCTTGTTCGTGCTGGATGAGGCCGACATCATGATCGACACACAGGGCCTCTCCTGTCAGAGCATCCGCATCCACAGGTGAGGATTCCTGAGGGTTGGTGTCCTGCTTCCCTGCTTTCTCCTCTCTTTCTCCTAATATCTAAACCTGTTTTCTTTCAGTGTGAAGCCATTCCACCCTTTTTCTGTCACTCCAAACTCTTATAAAAAGTCCCTCTCCATGTTTCTTGTCAGTGGTCTTGGCTTCTCTTTCCATTGAAGGCAACACAGAATCAGCTTAAATTAGGGTTAAGGGGCAGTGGCTGCTCTCCGGGACTGACAGAGCTTTTTCCCTGCTCCAGGGCTCTTCCCAAGAGCTGCCAAGTCCTGCTGTTCTCAGCCACTTACAAGGAACCCGTGCGGGCATTTGCGGAGCGGATCATCCCCGACCCCATCGTGATCAAGCTGCGCGAGGAGGAGCTCACCCTGAGCAACATCAGGCAGTACTTCATGGTGTGCCAGAGCTCGGACGAGCAGTACAGGGCCCTCTGCAACCTCTATGGCAGCTTCACCATAGGTCAGGTCATGATCTTCTGCCAGGTAAGGCCCCTGCCTGGGAGAGCCCTGCACTGCCCCTCTCCCATTGGGAATAGCAGGAATGGGTCATTTTACAGCGTGGGCACAGTGGGCTCCTCCCAAGACCCCCAAAACAAAGGACCAGACCCCAGGGGAGTGTTGAAAAATGGCATGAGCTCCCTCCAAAGGGGCAGGGGACTCTGGAGGGGAAATTGTTGGCCTCAGCCTCTCCCCATGTGTCCAGACCCGGAGGCTCGCAGACTGGCTGTCGGGGAAGATGAGCCGGGACGGGCACCAAGTGGCCATCCTGACAGCTGAGCTGACAGTGGTCCAGCGGGCCAGCGTCATCCAGCGCTTCCGTGAGGGCAAGGAGAAGGTCCTCATTGCCACCAACGTCTGTGCCAGAGGTATCCCGGGAAACCCAGCGCCCTTCCGATGGCCCACAATGCGCTAGGCCTGCTGTTCTTCCCTGTGGGCTTGAGCAGCAGATCCTGGGGGACAGGGTGTCCCAAGAGGATCCCTTCCCTCCCTTCCAGGGATTGACGTGCAGCAGGTCACCACCGTGGTGAACTTCGGCCTCCCCATGGATCAGGACGGCGAGCCGGATTTTGAGACCTACCTGCACCGCATCGGGAGGGCCGGACGCTTCGGGCACCGCGGCATCGCCTTCAGCGTGGTGGAGAGAGAGACCGTGGAGCTCGTGCACAAGATAGAGGAGTATTTCCGTGAGTATCCGCATGGATCCACCGCTCTGGGAGGCAGGGTTGGGACTGTGATCCCCCTCCAGCCCTTTTCCTATTCACAAATGGACCTTGTTGGGCTGCTCCCCTCCCCAGGGCTCATCTCACGGGGAACAGATGACAGATGCAGCTTTTAGGGTGATTTTTGCTCCCCAGCAGGCAAATTTCCCAAGAAACAGCCCCAGAGGTTGTGTGCAACTTGCAAGGGACATTACCAGTACTCAGGATGCCTCAGCACCTTCTTTTTTTCCCTCCTTCAGGCATTTTTTCTGCCTTTCCTTGCAAGCCCTTGTCCCAGGGGACCTGGTTCCCGTGGCTATGGGAGACATGGCAGCTGTGGAAATCTTTCCTGAGTGGAAATTGATTGTCACTTGTCAACATCAAGAGGATTTTCATGGGATTTGCCAGATGCTTTTTGCACCGATGGCTTTTTGAATCCCAGTGCCTGTTTTCCCTTTGATTCTTAGAGGAAAGAAGGTTATAGAAACCTTCTAATGGGCAGGAAGCCCTTCCTCAGCTCCAGTCTCAGAGTCACTCAGCCCTCTTGGTTCCTTTAAATGTCCACCTGTCCTTGGAACCTGGGGTGAGCCTGAGGCAAACACCAGGCAGAGAAGACACAGGCCACACAGTCTGGCAAATATTATTGCTGTGCAATAGAAGCAATGAGCAGCTGGAACAACTGACATGTGGATGAGTCCAACCACAGCCATGGCCAGAAGGAGCCAGTGTGAGGATGAACTTCAGGATACGAACCTCCTGTGTGGCTCTGGAGGTGGGAGCAGGAGCACATCCAGAGGCTGAGCTCTGCTTGCTGCTGCTGTGGGGCCGCTTTTTGCACTTGCTGCTGTGCCTTGGCTCTGCCCTGATCCAGTTCCCCTCTCTCTTTCTCCAAGCTGATTTCCCCACTGATCCAGTTCCCCCTGTGCTTCCTCCCAGTTGATTTCCCTGCAGAGGGAGATGCTGCAGTGAGCACTCGGAGCTTCCCAGCTGGCATGGGGCACTCAGGTGGCACGGGGAACGAGCTCTGTGCTCACATCCCAACAATTGCTCTTTCCTTCCTACAGAGACCACGATCAAGCAGCTGGATCCGTACGACATGGACGAGCTGGAAAAGCTTGCAGCTGAGTGAGGAGCAGGGATTCGTTCTTCCAAATCGAAGTTCTAGTTCTAAACAGGAGGAAAAGTTACAGGGGAAGACTTCCTGGTTCTCTTGTATTCTCCTGAAGCTGTTGAGTTTTGTTACGTTGCCTGAGGAGAGGCTGGAGCGAACCTCGTCTCGCTAGATGGCAGCAGGAATCCACTGCTGCCATCCCAAATCCTGGGCCGAAACCCAAGTGTTCAGGGTCCCGGCAGTGCAGGAGAGCAGTTGGACCCCCGGGGGTCCGAAATCCAAGTGTTTGGGGTGCCATCGGTGGGGCAGAGAGGTTGGACCCCGGGGGCCTGAAATCCAAGTGTTCGGGGTCACGCAGTGTGAGGACAGAAGTTGGACTCCAGGGACAGGGCTGTGTTTGTGCCTTTGTTGATCTTTAATAAACGCAATTGTTTGTAATCACCAGGGTGTCTCCTTTACCAAAATCATCTGAAATGTGTCAGCATTGCAGGAGGGCTTTGATGAGGTCAGTGTTGACAGTGGGGTCATTTGCCAGCTTGGGTACTGCCCCCTGCTCTCCTCACCCAAATTTCTTCCCAAACCTGACCTGAACAGGCACAAAAAGTGACCAAAACGTGATGAGAACACAGCCAGAGGGGTGTGGCAGCAGGAGCAGGACCTGGTGGTAGAGGGCAGGAGCCTGGCCCTGGCCCTGGCTCCTTCCTGCCAGCTTTAACCCTTTGGGGCATTTCAAGCCCCAATACCTCTTTTGTGGGGAGTCTCACATTTGGTATTAACACTGTGATGTTGGTAACAAGCAATGAATTCTAATTAAAGGATCAGTGAGGGAGATGGGAGATGGCAAGTAGTTTTCCAGCCTTTGCTGAGTGTTCCCTGATCCCCCTCACCATGTGCACCCCCAAATCCCCCCAGGCTCGCTCCAGCCCCCTGGCATTGCCTTACGGCACAGCCGCCCCTATGAATGTTTGATGGTCTGGGGCGTGGCAGACAGCGGGAGATGAAATATCAAACCTCACTCCTTGCCTGGCTTCCCCAGCTCCAAACCCCCCAGCTTTGATCACGGGGGAGTGGCAGTGTATTTTCCCCTCCTTTAGCCAAAATAATTGTGTGTGGAGGAGGGAACACTCAGGAATTAAACTCCCACGTGGGGGGAATGCAAGGACGCTGCCATTCCCACAGCAAGTGCACCCCTCCTCAGCCCTGAGATTGCAGGGGCCCAGCGGCAGTGGCGTCGGGTTCCCCCTGTGCCGGTAGGTTGATAAATAATTAAGAGTTAATCAGGGCCAGGCTTAATTACTTGTGGGTAACCGGAGAACAGGTCGTGCCAGAGAGCGCAGCCCTGCTTCAGTGGTGCTGGACATGGCGCCATGGAGCGTGGCCGGGCAGCAGCGCCGCCGCCTTGGAGGGGACCCTGGATCCTGTGCCTGCTGCCGGCGCTGGCGGGGGGTGAGCACCGACCCGTCCCCGCGTGTCCCGGCCGGGGGGCGAGCGGAGGCCTGACGGACGCGCTGCCCCGGGGCAGGGCAGCCGCTGGCGGCCGGCGAGGCGGCCTACGAGGAGTGGCGGGCGACGGGCGTGCGAGGCCGGGCGGTGGAGCTGAGCTGTGGGCCCGCGGCCGCAGCCCCGCCGGCCGTGGTCTTCTGGAGCTTCACGCCGCGGGGAGAGGGGCTCCCACGGGCCGTGGCCGTGGGCTCAGGCAGGGAGGTGGCCATGGCGCCCGGCGCGGGGGTGCTGGGCCGGGTGACGCTGCGCAACGGGACGCTGGAGCTGCGGGAGCTGCGCGTGGCCGCCCAGGGCCGCTTCCTCTGCCAGGGGCTCTTCCCGGAGCGAGGCCGGCTCCGTGTGGGCTATGCCGCCGTCCTCCTGCGCGTCCTGGGTAAGTACCTGGCTGTGGCCAACCTGAGGGGCCCTGCGGGCCGGCTGCAGCCAGCATCACACTCCCCTAGATCGCGGTCAAGCTCAGCCCCTTGCCCAGTAGCCAACAGAGCCATCCACTGGCCAACACAACACCCCCCTAGCTAACAAAGGGCCAATAAAGCATAGCACAAGCAAGCATAGTGCCCCACTAGCCAGTGCAGAGTCCCATTAGCCAGTGCAGAGTCCCACTAGCCAACATGGTGGGTCACTAGCAACTGCAGCACCCCATTCACCAGCAAAGCACCGCCACTAGTTAGCAGAGTACCCTACTTGCCAATGTAGGCTGCCACTAGCCAGCAAAGCATCCTACTAGCCAGCATAGCACACCGCTAGCCAATATGGCATCCCACCAGACAAGGCAGCTCAATACTAGCCGACATAGCCCTCATCAGCCAGCCCAGAGCCCTACTAGCCAGCCCAGCACGCCATTAGCCAGCAAGCCTCCCTTGCCTCCAACTAGTGCAGCCCCCTACTAGCCAGCACAGCAGCCCACCAGCCATCCTCATTTCCTTGCCCTGGCCACCCAAGCATCCCACCACCCCAAACTGGCCCCAGTAGCTACCCCAGCTAGTACCCATGCCCACAGCCAGGGTGCCTGTCACTAGCCTGTAGGTGTCCTCACTAGCCATCTACTGGCTGCTATCGCACCTCACTAGCCAAACAGTCCATCTGGGCTGGGGGAGATGGGCGGGCCCCGGGGTGTTCTGATGTCTGTGGGGGCCGCTCACACTCGGTGCCCCCAGTGCCCGTCTCCAAGCCCTTCGTGCGGCCGACGGCGGCGGCGGCAGCGGAGGGGGCAGCGGTGGCCCTGACGTGCACCGTGCGCGAGGGGACGGAGCCGCTGAGCTTCTCCTGGCAGCACCAGGAGCCCCGGGGGGGTCCCTCGGTGACCCCTGCGGGGCTGGGGGGCTCCAGGGCAGAACTGCAGCTGACACCTGCCAACCGCAGCCACACGGGCTGGTACGTCTGCACCGTGAGCAACGAGGTCAACAACCACACCAGCGACCCCATCTACCTGGACATCGTCTGTGAGTGCCCAGGGTGCCACCAGCTGGGGGGGGCATCTTCGGGGCTGGTGACATCCATGGCATGTCTGTGGCCACCACGTCTCCATGGTTTGTCCATGGCCACTAAGCACCCTGCCACCATGGTATGTCCATAGCTATCATGGAACATCCATGGACATCATGTACTCTGCCACCGTGATGCCTCCGTGGCCACCACTATGTCTCTATGGCCACCATGGTATGGCTTGTTGTTGCTTTGACATGTTCATGGCCACCAGCATAACGCCTCTCTGGCCACCACGGCCACCGTGTGTGCTGCCACCACAATGCATCCATGGCCACTGCACATCATGGTGTGCTTACAGCCCCCATGGTGCACCCTTTCTGCAGGGGCTTTGCTGCCCTGCTTCCCACCAGGGGGAGGAAGCCCCAGGGAGGACTGTGTCCCCTCTGTGGGGACGTCCCTGTCTAAAGGGCCCCGTGTCCCCACAGATGGCCCCGATGAGCCGGCCATCCGTGTGGAGCCCTTCTCCCCCGAACAGGGGGGCTTCTCGGCGGGCGAGCGGGAGGACGTGGTGCTGAGCTGCCTGGCCCCCTCCAACCCCCCCAGCCGCTACGTCTGGCTGCACAACGGCTCCCAGGTGCACATCGGCCAGACCTACGTCATCACTGCCATCGCCCGCGCCCAGGCGGGCACATACACCTGCCTGGCCGAGAACAGCCACCTCCAGACCCGCACCCAGGCCACCATCGTCCTCACTGTCTACTGTAAGTAACCCTCTGGGGGGGCCGGTAGGTCCCCACCGGGTGAGATGGACCAGCGCAGCTCCCTGGTGAGAATGTGGGTGTGAGGGGCAATTTGAGGCGGGGCTGGGGGGAAACCCACGCTCTCCCCCAGTGCCGATGGTCTCCTGCAGATCCACCAGCCGGGAGCCCCAGCTGCTCTGCCCTGGCCTCCGATGACCAGCGGGATGTGGCCCTACGGTGCCGCTGGCTGGGGGGCTTCCCCCTGGCCCGGCTGCGCTGGGTGGGTCCCCAGGAGGAGGAGGAGGAGGAAGAGGGGTTGATGGGGACCAGTTTTTCCATGGCCACCAGGATCCAGTCAGGGGCAGCCACCAGGAACGGCAGCTCCTTCTCCTGCCTCGCCTCCCACCCTGCGCTGCCACAGGGGGCTGCGTGTGGGACCACCCTGTGTGAGTGACAATGGGCCCATCTGCCCCCCAACCCCTTTCTGACCCCCTGGTGTCACAGCAGAGCTGCAATGACCCCGTGCCATGGGCACACCCGGGTGCTGCTGCCTTTCCTGGGACCTCCAGCACCTCCAGCTCGCTCCAAAACGGGGGACGCCGTGGCACAGCCGGGATTGCCGAACCCCCCAGGCCCTGGGGGGGTGTCTCTTCTCTGGGGGTGCTTTGGCACAGCGTGGCAGTGCCCCCCACTCTGACGCCGCTCCATCCCACAGGGGTCCCGTCCGGCAGCCCCACCTGCGCGGCGGCGGCCACCAAGGGTGACGAGTACGTGATGCTGCGGTGCCGCTGGGAGGGGGGCACGCCGCTCGTCACCCTGCGCTGGCGGGACAGTGGGGGCCGGGCCTTGGGCGACCCCGCACCCTCCACCGCCGTGCTGGTGCTGAGCACCGACGGCAGCCTGGGGGGCCGGGAGTTCGTCTGCGTGGCCGCCCACCCGCTGCGGGCCGCGGCCGCCGAGTGCCGCCTGCGGCTGGGTAAGCTGGGCCCGTCCCCAGTGCTCCCGCCGTGCCACGGAGGGCTGGCACGTCCCTACCGGTGCTGTGTCCCCTTGTCGCCGAGTAGAGGTCCCCGAGCTGGAGGCGGAGAGCGAGGTGGCGGTGCTGGAGGGCGGCGAGGCGCAGCTCTGGTGCCGGCAGCGTGGCAGCAAGGCCAATCTCGGTGCCACAGTGGCTTGGTACGACCCCAAGGAGCGGGAGGTGACACCGGGGGTGGCCAAGTACCGGCTGGAGCAGGGAGAAGCGTGGGTCAACCTCACCGTCCGGGATGCAGAGTGGCCGGGGGACAGTGGCATCTACCGCTGCACCGCCACCAATGCCGTGGGCACTGCCAGCCTCCCCGTCCGCCTCCGCGTGGACCGTGAGTCCTGGCAGGGGCAAGGCTGGGCTGGGGGCATCAAGGGTGGGCTGGGGGCGTCGAGCCCCTCCTGCCGGGTGCCATCTCGCCGCAGGGTACCCGGCCCCCCCCAATGTGACCATCAGTAAGCTGCGGTACACGCGGGCGCGCACCGAGGTGCGGCTGGAGTGGCGGACGCAGGGCGCCGGTAACCTCACCGGCTTCGTGGTGCAGCGGCGCCAGACCAAGAAGCCCCTCCGGGAGACCCCCAGCCCCTGGGAAACAGCCGCCGGCGACATCGAGCCGCACTCCCGGGACCGGCGCCTGGGGGGGCTGGACCCCGCGGTGCTCTATGCTTTCCGCGTCCTGGCCGTCAACCACCGCACGGCCGGGCACCCCTCCGAGGTGCAGACGCCAGGTGAAGTGGGCAGGGGCTGCTGCTCCGTGGGGGCACAGCGAGGGTTGACTGGAGAAGGGCAGCGTTTCCGTCCTGGTGGAGCCGAGGAGCCGAGTGTGAGCAGCCGTCAGCAGGTTTCAGGCACAGGCTCGCACCTTCCCTGGCCTTCCTGGGCTCTGCCCGTCCCCGCTGCCTGCCATATTCCCTCTGCTCTCTTCCAGCCGAGCCTCCCTTCGAGGCCTACCCGGCGGTGACGGGGGCGGCAGTGGCAGGGATGCTGGTGGCCACCGCAGCATCGCTCCTGGCCGTGCACTGCATCGCCCGCCACCGGGAGACCCTCCCACGTGAGTGCCGGGGCCGGGGGGGCTCATCGGGGGCCACAGCTCGACCCCCGACACCCACACCTCACACCCGTCTGTCTCCCCAGGGCTGCACGACCTGCTCTTCCGCACGTGAGTGCCCAAATCCCTCTGCCGCCCTGCTCCCGTGCCCGGGCACCAGCGAGACCGCGCGTGTGCCCCCAGGGCTGGTCCTGGCGCCCAGGAGCCTGTGGGCACGGCGGAGGATGCCGAAGCAGCCGCAGGCGGGGAGGAGGCAGCAGCGCCAGCACAGGGAGACCCCTCTGCCCCCAGCACGGCAGCAGGTACCGCACCCTGGGGCGAGCTGAGGGCTGAGCCCCCTGCCCTGCTGACCCAGCACCCACCTGGTGGCACCTGGGCTCCCCCATCCCTTGCAGAGCCGCTCTCGGCAGCACCGGGCACCACTGATGACCCACCGGTTAATGTCACCATCACCGTGACAGCGACACCGTGACCGCTCCAGCTTTTCCTCTTTATTTCCCTTTCCTCCTCTCCTCCACACCACGGGACGGCAGCACCCACCTGTGCCGCGGCAGCCTGGGAGGCAGCTGGCTCCAAATGCGGCACCCGGCGAAAGCTCCTCCGGCTCAGCCTCGGGCCTGCAGTTACTGCTGGAGCTAAAATAAATATTTAGGCTACAATAAATAGTTTCTCACCGATGGCAGAAAAAAAGCCCAAGGGCCGAAGCGCCGCTCTCAGCCCCGGGGCTGGCAGTGACTGGAGATGCTGCTTTGGGACTGTGCTGAGTTTTCTGTGGTGCAAAAACAGCCACAAAGCTCTTAGTGGGAAGGGGCCTCATCTTCACCCCAAACTCTCCACTTTCAGGCCAAACTGCAGGAGGTTACAAGTAGTGATTGGAGATGGTTTTTCCCTGCATTGGTGCAAACACGAAGGGAAGCAGGGTCCAAGGAAAGTGTCATGCAGTTCCCAGCTTTCCTGAGTCCTCATCTTCTGGTGTGTGTGGAAACAAGGGCACCTTGAGCCATTTCCTCCTGTATTTGGTTAATAATAACCCATTGGGGAGAATCAAGTGGCATGAACCAACCTTGATCAGTGCCCACAGAGCATCAATCCCCATACCAGCCATAAAACAGCATTGATCCCTTTATCGAACCACCCTCAGAAATACAAACCCTACCCAAAGCCCCTGCAAAACCATCATTTCCAAACACATAACATTCCAAAGAGATATTACAGCTTCTCTGGAAAACAGAGCGTCTTTATGACACACCCACAGTACAGGGGAGATTTAAGCAAGGTTGTTTAGAACCATGGTTAAATTTCAGTGTTTGGGGAAAATGAAGCAGCCAGAGGTAAATTCCAACCACTCGCCTGCCAATCTCTGTTGGAAAAGGGGAAAGCCTTGCAGCAGGTCCTGTGAAGGGAAAATCCAGGCTGGGAGGATGAGATAAACAAAAAGGGAGGAGGGAGATCTGTGGTGGCTCCGAGGTACGTGGCAGCCAAAGCCCATGTGTGTGAAGGAAGTCCATGGTGTGTAGAGAACTTTGGAATAAGGCAGCTCTAGCTGGGAGGATGCACAATCCTAAAAAAAAAAAAAGGCAAAAAAATAAATATAACCACAAATAATGTGATAGAAGAGAAGGCTTTGGGGAGAGCTCATGGTAAGCACTGGTTTGGTTTATTTACTGGGATTAAATTTGGAAAGGAAAAATTGAAACACCCACCCAAGCCCTGCAGTTAAGGTTGCAGCACCTCCATCACGCTGTGTCTGGCACGGGCGGGTTCCTGACAGCTGTGCCCAGGGCTGGTGGGAGCTGCTTCGCCATGACTGGTTTCATTTCAGAGCTATCCAAGCTGTTAGTAATCCCTCAAACCAAGAGTTGAACTGGATTTTGTCTTCTGCGAGTGGGAAAGAGAGACAGGCTGGATTTCCTCCTGTACTTCTGCAGATCTAAGGGTTATTGAGCACCTAAAGACACAGTCACTGACTCAAGTTCTGCTTCAAGCTGCACAGGAGAGACTCAACCGAAGCTCATTTTTCTTATTAATCTTCTTATTTCCTTATTGGGATCTTCCCAGAGAAACCGAAAGAGGCCAGGAGGTGTTCATGGAAAGGAGGGTTCAAGTACCATGTCCCCGAGCTGCCAGGGAGGTGGCAGCTGTTGGTCATTTCAGACCTGCTTAAATCCCTCTCTCGGGCTCCTCAGAAGTGCTTGTCCCGCTGGTAAATTGCCACGGAAACACACTCCACATTTCCCATCCTCATTCTTTATATTATTACAATTCTTTTTTTATACACATAACCAGGCTAGTTTTGTGGTGTGTGGGGGAAGAAAAAAAAACCAAACCAACAAAAAAGGGATTTCAAGGCATAAATAATATAAAAAGGCAACCATTTTGAAACCAAGATACATTCATATGACACTACTACAAAAAATAAATAGTGACTCTCTCTGTTATAATTAACATCCCCCCGTGACTCCCTTTCAGCGATGCTGCGGTGCAGTTCCTGGCGTTAAGTGGGGACAACGGTCACTTCCTCAGGTTTCCCGCAGCTGGAGCTGACAAAGGTCCCCAGAACCATTTAGGGTGACTCCGGATGAACTCCATCCTGCTTTTTCCTTACAGTCCTTGGAAACAGGCTGAAGAATGAGGGGACTCCAACTCAAAATGTGGTTCGATGTTTCCGAGTGCACGCAGCTGCCGCCTGCAAAGCAAGAGCAGGGCGGGTGGTTGTGTCGGGTTTTTCAGGAGATTCTCTGTCATCTTAACAGACCCACATGCCCCAAAAACTCTTAATTCCAGTGGGTGATGCTCTTTGGGCTCAGGCTCATTCCCACCACGCCAGGCACAAGTACAGGGCTTAGGCTCTATCCCAGCACATCCCCCGTATCGAACAGCTCACACCGAGCAGCTCAGCCCAGCTCCCTCCCTGTGCCTGTTCCTGCCTCCAGGATGGCTCTGGAATGCCTGTGTGTCAATGGGCGTGCTGTGAGTGCAGCATCCATCAGTCACAGCCTCCTTATGTGCTCCACGAGCCCTTTTCAGAGGCATCAATCACAAGGGCATGACAGGAGCAGGCACTGGAGCAGCACTGCTCCCGCTTTCCATGATGGGAAAGGCGGGACACTTCACCTTCCTCAAAGCCCGCTCTTACAAGGGTTTAATTACTACCTTCTCCGCAATAAATTTAGCTCCCTACAGGCATCCTACAGAATATTCCCAGCTTCCCAGCCAGGTGAGGGCTGCCTCACCATCCATGCAATCCATGGAGAGCTGGCTCATGCCTTCCCGACAGCAGGGGTGCTGGGCCGGGGGCTGCTCCACGCTCTCCCTGTCCTCCTCCAGCCGGGCGCTGCACTCGGGGCTGGCTGAGGCCAGGCACATGGCCACCATCACGTGGGGGCTCAGGGGCTTCATCTCCACACCGTCCTGCTGGAAAGGGGCTCCGAGGGGCACCACGGGCAGCGCGCTGCTGCCGAAAGTGCCATTGGTTTTGGTGAAACACCTGCAGGAAGGACAGAGGCCAAAGTTACTCAGAGTGGCTTCTTCGCCCTCTTTTTCTTAAGAAAATGCAACTTTTAAGTGCTTTACCACATTGACAATCAGACCATTTGTCAAATCAGTTTTAAATATATTTGTGGAGCGATTCTCACATTAAGAAAAGGACTGAGTGGGTTTTTTTTCTCCCAGCAGACAGCTGAAAACATTCAAAACACGCGCTGTTCCTTCCCCCATCAATTGAGACCCAGTGACCTGACTTGTGAGTCCATTTCTCCATCAAAGCAACTCCATAAAACATGTTTTCACTGCCAAGATAAAGAGCTCAAATTTGAAACCCAAGCAGCAAACTTAAGTACCTTGGAAAATAAATACTAAGTGTTACTGGAGTGAATGCAAATTAGAAAAATAGATGCAATATAACAAATTTAACTCCCCCTTCTGCTGTGTAAGTCAGATTTTGGCCCTGGAATATCTGTGTAAAGCTGTGAGATTGAAGTTAAAATGCTGAATCAATTGTTACAGCTGAGGTATTTAAGCTTTAAGCAAAAAGGAGCAGAACTTTGACACACTGTGGCATGAGGGAAAACACCTCAGTGTTTGCAGCCCCAAGAACAGTGTGGCCTCAGGGAACATTTATATAAACAATTCCTACATAAAGCCATAACTACCCCAAAAGTAAAAGGTTCACTTGTGCAGCTGCCACAAACTTTGAGAAACTACACGCCAAAACGCTCCTTGCTATGAGGAGCAGGACAGAGATGGATCCACAGATAAGTGCATGGAAATAAGGATGGAGAGCATTCACAGCCCCCAGTGACACCCCAAAATGTTCCCATGAAAGCTGATCAGGCTTCAGGTCTTTATGTGCTGGTGCAGATACAACTCTGAGCATCCTCCTCCTCTTTTTTCCTACCAGATGTAAATCCATCCCTCACCTGCTTTGCTCACAGGGATCAGCCCAGAGCACTTAACTGTATATTATCCTGGGGGCTGCTCAAGGCTGGCATTTGGAAATACAAAAATTGATCCCTGGGACCTACCTGCTCGGCTGCTGGCTCAGCAAGTAGTGCCGTGTGCTGCTCCAGACTGATTCTGGTCCAGAACTGAGCAGAGCGGATGAAAAATTGCTGGTGGAGGAGGAAAGATGGACTGGGACACCAGCAGTGCCAGGGCAGCAGCCAGCAGAGCTGACCTTAACAGCCCAGCACTGAGCTCAGAAGGATTTAAAACCAGGACATGTTAAGCTTGGCAGTCTCGGTTAAGTCCTGCCCAAGTCCCAGAAACCACTTTTATGCCATTAAAAAAGTCACGGCAATAATGGAAACCATCACACTGGAGGGACCTGTCCTACAGCCCCGCCTAGAGCCTCATACCTGAAACCTGATCAAAACCTGGGATCAATATTGCCAGAACCGAAAGAGCAACAAAACATCCAACAACACAAATAAACTTGTCAGAGGAGGAGCTGTAGTGAGTTTCCCCTCTGGCAGATGCTTCACCTGCAAAGCCAGAACAGGACAAATGGGCTCTCCCTGGAGCCTGCTGCCCCCACAAAAGCTGTGAGGATGGAGTAGCACCAAGCTTCAACCTTCACTCTCCTATTTTGTCTTTCTCCTCCTGTAACTGCCTCCAAAATCATTATTCCAAGTACCAAAATACCACTGAAGCCACTGGAGAATCCACATGAAACACATCTGGTCCTCGAACAAATCCATTTATTAGTTTGCCTTTCTCTCCACAGAGGTTTTGACTGCACTCACTTATTATTAGAAAAAAAGGCTCAGAGAAACCCATCTAAATGTTTGGGTTTGCATGTTTCTGGGGGGGTTTCTTCTTAAAGATACAGAAATCAGTGGAGTTCTCTGTATTATTGTAAGGGCTTGAAGGATGTTTCAGCACAGCAGTTCAGCCTTTTAAGCTTCAATAACCACATTTTGATGGAAACTAGCCATGGGGATATCCAGAGCAGAGTGTGCAGCAAGAGCAATGTAAAATCCCTGCTGCGGAAAACACATTTTCTATCAATTCTCAGTACTGAAACCCTACCAAACTATAATCTAAAAAAATAATAATTTAAATGAAAAAGCTGGAAAAACAAACTGATGCTCCTACATTTGAATTGTGCATTTCAGATTTCTGATCAACATACAGTGAATTGGCAAAAGAGAGAGACCTGCAAAAGTGTAAATTCCTCTGCAAACATCAGGTATCTTGAGAGCTTTAGCACAAAGGCACAAGAGAAGAAAAAACATCAATTCTCAATCCCGTCAACCACAGGCTTTGTTCACAATAGCAAAGCAGGTCTCCAGTTTTCTGCAGCTTCTCCCTCTGGCAAGGCTCCATGAGCAGTTACGAGGGATAAAGTGCTAATTTAAACAGAAGACCCAGGGATTTCAGCACTGGAATAGTAAAACCTGCTCCGAGATGGCTATTGCTGAAAACAGCTAGGAAATAATGCTGAACATTTAGGATTCCTTTGCACGTGGTCACAATTCACATAACTGCTCAATTCACCCCAAATCAGCAACAGCTCCAGGCATTTGGTGGAAATGGATCAGTGAAGAATTTGTGGCACCAAGGCCACACTCCTGATCTGGAGACTTCACCCGGCCACAGGTGAGTTCACCTGAACCTCCCTTCCCCTCCTGCCACAGGGGGTACAGAGGGAACTGCCTGATTTCAGCACACAGTGATTCCAGGCTGGGACAAGGAACAGGTTCTCTTTCCACCAACAGAGACCGAGCTGGGGGGACAGCCCTCACCTGTGCAATGAGGTTGAACAAAACAGGGAAAATACTCCAGCCCCAAATTCCCACTTGCCAAAACCTACTGAGCTGACTGCACTAACCCACCAGGCCTTCCTCCTGCTCTTCCTCCTCCTCGCCCTGGCCAACACCCAGCTCCCTGGTGTAATGCTGAGGCACGTTCTGGTCCTCTCCACTCCCCTCTCCCATGTCCTCTTTCCATTCCCCCAGCGCCAGGACAGGAACAGAGCGGTCCCGGCTCTGCACTCTCCTGCCAAACTGAGGTTAATGATCCCCTCCGGGGTAAGGCAGCTGTAAGGGACAACTTGTTTCTCTATCAAGCAGTCAAAGATAGAATGGGGCTGTGAAAACTCAAAGTTCAGGCCCTGCTGATGACCCGTCTGGGAGGAGCAGTGCAGTTGCAAAGGACTGAACTCTTTCCCTTGCTTTCTTAGGGAAAAAAAAGAGCAAATAAAAAATTAAATGTGTTTAAAACTGGAAGCAAGCTCTTAATTACAGTGTAACACATACGGCAGGCTCCAAATTACCATGAGTCTCAGACATCCTGGTGAGAGCTGCTGCACAGCCTGCTTGAAAGCACAGCACTGCTCTGTGAGGGAACGTACTGGGCTTTCCTGAGACCTACCAGGGACACTGGTCCAGGCAAGGCATGCCCAGCTCCACCTGTGAGCAGCAGCTTGTCAGCATTACACTGTCATGCACATATTTACGGAACGAAGATGGATTCAAAGGCTATTATAAGTGCTATTTTAAAAAGTAAACCCATGAAAATAAAGTGAATGTGTTTTCTGCCTTCAACAACAGCTTTATTGTTCTGCAGGGGTTGGACTCGATGATGCTTGTGGGCCCAACTCAGAATATTCAATGATTCAATGATTAATTTTAACTCATCTTATCCAGATGCACACCTAAAGGCAGCTGAAGATTTTAACAATACAGAAAAATCAAAGCATGATTGAAAAAAAAGCCCACAACCTACTAGTCAGAGCAGCCCAGCTTGTCTGACTTTCAGTCCTATTTATAATCATTAAAATAACCAGAGATTTAGTCAGAAGCCTAGGAGGATAATAATTCCAAAAGTGAAAAACTTAACCATTTTTATTAGGTTTCTGACTCCCAGCTACAATGCAGAAGACAGATTTTCCCTTATTCTATACAAGAATCCTTTTTCCCATGAAAAAAATGTATCCTGCTCTGACACTGGCTGGTCAAACTCTTCCTGAAGGCCTCAAGAACTTCAAATCCCATGTTTTACAAAGAACAGCATTGTGAAGGCAAAGGGGCAAGTTGGTCAGTGTTCTTAAGGGAATGCCAGGAAGTGTAAAATATAGAAGACCAATTAAATCCGATTTGACAAGCTCCATATGGAATGATTCTGTTATCTCAAAACTAAAGAAAACACAGGAAATAAGGATTTTTTAAAAATCCAGTGCCCAACCTGCCTCACTTCCTAGAGAGCATCAGAGGAGCAAAGTGAGCTCTGGGGGTTTAACAACTTGTTTTATTCTGTCCTATGGACAATCCTCAACTGCTCTCCAGGTGATCGACGGAGCTCCTCGTGCCAGCCAGGACTCCAGCCCTCAGCTTTTGGCAGCCCCAGCTCCACCCCAGCACACAGAGCGAGGGCTGCTCTCCGGGCAGGTTCTGCCTCCGTGCAGGTTATTCCTCACCTGTTATTGTTCCGACAATTCCGGCAGCTGATGCACTCCGAGGGGTCAGCCTGCGGCACTGTCGTGTACATCCCACCACCCTGCAGCAGGAAGGATTAATAACAAATAATCAGAAATCAAATCACTATTTGAACACCCAAGAGCTCTTTGACTCAGTTTCCCCACTCTGATCACGTTATCGATGCCCTGCTCTGGGCTGTACATGGCATGGCAACACTGAGCGATTGTCCAAAGGCCAGGGGAGGGCTTTGCCAGTGTGTGTGTCAGGGAAAAGTAAATAACTGCAGCTCAGACAAGTATGTGGTCATTTCCCTGGTCTGTTTTCAGCTTAATATGCTGAGGTTTAATTTAATAAACACACTGTAAATATATTTATTTTTAACGCTGATGACAGACATGAAAGTGAATTGCTGTTCATTAGGACACAAGGCTTGTTTAGGGAGACAGAGGATTAAATTTGGAGGGCTGATGTCACATACAAACCCATCCCACTTTCCTGTAATTACTCTGATTAGATCAGTTTACTTCACTACACTGATTTTTGAACCGTTTCATATTTGTACAGATGGGGTAATTCCTCAGCCAGCAATGACTCCGGGTGAGAGGGATTTTGTGTTGTTGGTTTTGGCTAACGGGGCCATTACAAGCCAGTTGAAATGCCCAGATTAACACATACCTCATTGTTAGGGACCAGGCAGACAGTGATGCGGGAGCCACTCCAATTGCAGAGCCAGGCTTCCGCGCCGGGCTCCAGGAGGGAGCCAGGCTGGGAATGCTCACCTGGCTTTTGGCAGTTCAAGTGGTAGGGAACTTCTAGCAATCCCTATTTTTGCAAAAACGGAGCTTATCCTGAAGTTTTTGAGGGATAGGGAGCACTGAGGAAATGCCTAATTAGTCTTGATTGCCATCCTGGCCAGTTTCTCCCTTCCTCATTTAGCCCAATCATTGAAACAATAAAGAGCAACCTAACGAGGATCAGAACATCCTGTTCCTCTGCACAGCCTCGCCCACGTGCCAGTCCCAGCCCTGCTCCACGGGCAGAGATCCTGTGACATCGCGTGACTCAAACTTTCTACAACAGGGAGTGGGGAAAGAAAAACTCAACCCCATCACCTGTTCCCAGCAAGAGAGCGGCGCTGGGTGGACACCTCATGGCACAGAGGAGCTCCAAGACCTGTGTCATCACACATGTATTTCCTTCTTCCCCCCAACCAAAAAAAAAATAGGAGGGACAAAATATCAATGCAAACTCCCAGGCTTTCTCCCAGGCGAGCTTTTGAGCACTGCAAATGTTCCCTCCCTGAGGGCTTGGATACTTTTGGAGAGTTTCACCCACTGGGAGGTTGGACAGGTCAAAAAACCCCAGTTTGGGTCTTGGTTGCTCTTGAAAACAACCTGAAGTGGGCACTTCTTGCTACATGGGTAGGCCAAGGACAGAATGGGGTGAAGAACTGACTGGTCTGGGCTCAGACTGAGGGAACTGAAGTGGCAACTACTGTGCAAGTGCTAATTTGTTGTTCAATAAAATGAAGTGCTTGTGCTCAATTACCAACACAAACAATAGACCCGTTTTTTTTCTCCAGAAACAGCATGGGTTATTCAGACTTTTGAACTTTTTCTTTCAGTTTTCCTGGGCAATGTTCACAGTTTTGAGTAAGTTTAGTAAGTTTGAATGCAAGCCATCTGTTTCCATAGACAATAATGAAATCATTATTCTCTCTTGGAAACAGGACACGTTTCAGCAAATGAAGTATTTTTCCACAGCATACAAAGGCTGGATCGCAGACTGAAATTAGTTTTTAATTTTATTTTCAATTTCAAAACAAAAACCGAGCCTGTCTCAACAGTCACAAACAGGAGACTGAAAAAAAAAAAGCAGCGTTATTGCACTGCTGCAGTTCAAGATGTATGGGGCACTTCATTCCACAGAACCTCCTGCGCCATTCGTGCTTTGCCATAATTAATAGCATTGCTCAGAGTTACAGATCTGAAACAGGTGGGGGAAAAACGGGTGATCCATAAAGCTGCAGAATAAGCAGCTATAATTAAATGTATTTAACTTGGAGATTGAGAAATACCATATGTACAAGTAAAGTATCTCAGCCCAGCACTGAGGCATTCTCAGAGCTTACATGCTGTTAGGAGGAGGGTAGAGGCAGATTTCCCAGAGTAAGTGGAATTCTTGCCGTCATCTGATATTCTCAAATGAAAACCATGATGTTTGTATCACAAATATCAGCCCAGTTGCTTCCTCTGGGATAAGGAATTCAGTGGAACTGGCTGTTATCAGTGGATGAGTATTCCCCCACCCGAATTAAGTCTGCTTCCACAGCCCTTGAATAAACCCCAAGGTCTGGGCTGAGCCTCCCACCCGGTGTAGGACCTTACATTCATGAGGTGATGGGGATGTTCGTAGTCCACTTGTGTCCTGGACAGGGAATTGGTGTGCCCTGGGTACAGTCCTGCTCCTCCTCCACTCATGATCCCATTGACACCATTGGCAACTTTATGATGGACGTGGGGACAGTTGTTGCTGAGGCCGTTGCTGAGGAAGTTTCCGTGGATGCTGCCATTGACCCGGCTGGTCCCTGGTAAGGTCGTGTACTCAATCATTTGCCCGTTGATCTCTGCCCCTTGGTAGAGATAGCCAGGAGGGTCGTATTCTGCAAAAGACATTACTGCTGAAAGCGCTTTTATTGCTCAATGAGAAGCTAAACGAGCATCCCTAAAAAGTAAACCTTTTTCTTTCTCCAGCTTTTGTGAGCTAACTCTGATACCCAAGTGCTTAGCATACAAATGCAGACATGGAAAACAGCCACACCCTGGAGAGCAGACCAGAAATGTTGGTCTGGAAGGGCTTGGCTGATGTCAATCACTGCAAGAGCATCCTAAAACCAGGCGTTTTGTAGCACCAACAGCCCCTCAGCTATATCTGCTATAAGCTGTTTCCAGAAGATCTCTCTGGGCTGCAGCTGAAGACACTATCTGATCTTGCAAGAAGCTTTGTTTCATTTCTCTCTGTGGAAGAGTAAAGGCACTTAAAAATCACTACGGTCTGTGGCAAGAGCAAGGTTGATTTATGTACAAGGAGCAGAAAAGGCCAGTGCAGAGATTCTGCTGGCTCCAGGCTGCTGGAGGGTACAGAGCACTTTGCAAAGCTCCTGCTCGCTAATGAACAGATTTTCCTTATCAACACCTCTGGAAGACTTGGCCATGCAATGCCATCTCATTGTGCAGGGACTAAGAGGTAACAAGGGACTTGTCCTAAGCTGCAAGTTCTCTTTCTTTCCAGATGCACTCAAGAAAGAGAGAGATCCAGGGTTTAACTCTCCACATTTCAACAAGTGCTTAGGATTACAGACATTCTGCCTCTGCAATCATCAGAGACCTATGTAGGGGCTTAAATGCAAACTGCAGAAACTTTGTCTGGGCCTTTCCCACACCACCCTTGGGGTGAAATTGCAGCACAATCCTGCCGGGACACATCAGCACAGGGGAGCATCAGTGTGAAGAAATGAAGACATTGTGGCTCTTAAAAACCCAAGTTTGCACCTAAGGCACACCTGGAAGTACAAGTCTCTACAGAAATGCCAGTTGGCATTTCCCATCCATCAAATGCAGCATGGACGTTCCTAACTTTACTCTGGAAAGGGAACCAGCCCCCACTCACTCTGCATGGCGTTCTGCTGCCAGTTCTTCCACAGGCACATGGCAATGAAGACGATGAGGATGAGGACCATGACCCCCAGGACGCAGCCCACGATCAGGTACAGCATGTCACTGCTGCGCACGGGGCCGCTGGCGGGCGCGGCCCCGCTGCCCCCGGCCCGCTCGGGGGGGTTCGGTGGCGTGCTCAGGTCTTTCACTGGGTATTCAGATGCTCCCGGCGTGCGTTTCACTGGATGGGCAGAGACAAGTACGTGTACATCCTCTAAATGCGTTCTCTAAACGAGTTTTTTCATTATGCAATGAAAGTAATTACTGCTGAGTCTGAGTCGCAATGCCTCACAAAGAAAGCTTCCAAGTCAATATTAAAGCCTACAATGAGAATGCCAGCTCCTATTGGGTAATAACTATTTGCCTTGGAAAATGGTGATTATCCCACCTGCTCACCCGCTCTTTGAGGTCACTGGAACTTTAACGAGCCGCTCGAGGTACCCATGGCTGCAACTGCTTGAACTCTCAACTTGAAAGAGCGCAAATCTTTCCACTTCCGAGGTCAGGGAAAACCACAACACGCATTTCTCTCGCCCAGGCTCTGCCAGGTGACCTACTCTTATCTGATGTGAACCCTGCTAACCCCCTTTCCAAACCACACAGTTGAAGATCAACCAAGAGATGAACAGAAAATCACAGAAAATGAGATGCTAGTTTAACCCAGCAATTGCATTTACATTAGTTTCCAGTACACCACAGTTCAGATTTATTTGATTTGACATTAAAAACCAAAAAGAGGTGCCTGGCTTAGGAGTGAAGCTGGTCAGAGAGACACAAGCACCTCCATGCAGGTATGCTGGATAAGCTGGATCACCCTTATAAGCCTAGGGGAGATAAATTTTACAGAAGAAGCAGTGTGAATGACAGATTACATCTCGCCCATTTTAAAATTAAAGAAGAAAGTTATATTCCTTGCAGGAGGGAGACCAACTGTGTGTGTAGCCTTGAAGCCCTGCAGCTCCTACTCCTTCCTTCAAAGGTTTCACTACTCACTTTGCTGAATTTTGATGCTTCCGCTCCCCGAGGGTTTTTTCTTTTTTTTTTCAAACATTTTTTCATAGCACTGCATTTGAAGTTTACTGTCTGCATTTTCCCTTTACAGCCTTACTTGGTTTTAGAGATTAAAGGAGACAGGAATTCTTCGCAAAATAAATGTGACTGCCATATCTGACACTTCCCGAGAACAGTACAAACTTTGTGCCAGAGGCATGCAGGATTAGGGATGGAGGCAGCCAACACAGCCATCAATTGCTGTGGTCTGCACTTATACAACGTGTCACAGAGCCCTGAAGACATAAAACAGACATACAAATCAATTCTGTCATCTTCAGGCACATGGTTGTCTCCCAAGCAGAGGCCATCAGCACTGCAGAGGCAGCAGCACTATCTCTGAGGGCAGGCAAACTGCAGAGCTCTGCTGAGAGCCTCAGGAGTGCAACGGATCACTTTCCATATGTTCAAAACAATCCCAGCTTCGCAAGACAAAACAATCCTCCGAAACATTCCAGAAAATTATGGTCATCATCGCAGCTGACTTTTGTGCTGCACAAAAAGTTCCCCCAGTGGATCTTTGACGTCCCAAACGCCACCTTGGCTCGGCCCCGCAGCCTCACCTTTGGTCTCGCAGATCATCACGTTGCTGTACTCGCTCTCCCCCCCCTCGTTATAGCACTGCATCTTAATGTCATAAGAAGTTTCAGGCTGCAGATGATTTATCAGGTGCCACTGCTTTGTACCTGTTGCGGGGAGAAAAAGTAAATTGACTGCAGTTCAATTACTCACAGGAGCCAGAATTATGGACGAGTGCATCACAGGGTCCTTCCCTACCAAATGCAGGGGCACTGCAGCTTGTCTTGTTAACACAAAAATCCTTACTAACAGTTTATGGACTCAGCTGAAACCATGGTCCACGAGTGGCATCCCTGCAGAGGGTTGGAACTAGATGATCTTTAAGGTCCCTTCCAACCCAGATTATTCCATGACTATCTAAGACTTGTGTTATCTTGTGAAATTGATTATTAGAAGGACATTTTGATTAATTAAAGGGACTTTTTTTCAGTATTTTCAACTGATTTTTTAAAGAAAGTCTTTCTCTACAAAAGCCAGAACTCACTAAACTCAAAACCCAGACATCCAAGTGCCCACACATGTGCATTTAAATTCAACAGCAGCCCTGTTGGTTAGGGTGCTTTCTGTGCACCCTAAACATGGAACTGCCAAAGGGATGGGTTTAGGGTGGATTATGCTGACTATTTACAGTACACTGGGCAAATAGCAAGGAAAAGTGGCACAGAAAGCTTGGGACAAGGGAAGAACTTGGCTGTGAGCAGACCTTCCCTGCAGCCCTCGAGGTGCGAGGTACCACGGCAGCCATCGGTGTCGTGCAGGAAGGACCCATCTGGGCTGCTCACTTTGTCCGAAACCGCAAATAATTGAATGTGCATTTTATGAACCATCCTGGGAACGCAGCAAGGCTGTCCCAGTGCCACTGCCCCTGTGGAGCTCGAGCCCGAGCCAAGCAATCTTCTCTAATAGGATGGTTTTGTCATCTCTGGCCCCCGGCCAGCATTTCATTTAGACACCCTCCTGAAGTACTGAGCACTTCAGGATAAATCACTCCCAGCTTTTACTTTCACGGGCTTGTGACAAATTTTACTAAACAGCGACCCTTTTTTTTTCTTTTTTTTTTTTTTTTTTTTTTTAAGGAGTTTAATTAACTGTTTGAGTGCTCTTAATCCCTCTTGGAAAATACCACCTTGAACTGTTTCCACTGTTTCTAAGGAACTGTCTACCACCTACTGATTTAAGCATTAATAAAAAGACTCGGGCGTGCTCGGCGGGCAGGGCCTGTCACCGTGACGCTGCTCAAGCTCCTCCAAGACCCCAGCCCAGCTCCAGACCCTCTGGCCGGCCCCAGCAGGGTGGGGGATGCCCAGGAGGGCCTCTCTGGATGAGGAGCTGCCCCGAACGGTCCGTGTCCAGCTCTGGCCTGCTGCACGTCCCAGTGAGGGTGGACAAGCCCTGGCTGAAGCTGGAACCGCCTTTCCCTAAATCGCACGTTTTCCCAAGATTCAGACTCGCTTTTCCCGGCGCCCCCACCCCCAAGCATTCCTTTCGGTAATTACTACACCAGGTTTTAGGTTTCCGCTTCAAACCATTAGTGGAACTGGAATCAGTACAGGCACTTTAACTGTCCTCTTCGTGCACCATTAGCAAGGGAAAACATTTAAACAACTGACATCAGACTGCATTTACATTTAAAATTCAATCTCCACGATCCTCAAAACAGAGAAATTCAGACCAGAAACAGAGAAATGCAGGACAGGGGTGATTTTTTTTACTTTTGCTTAAAGCGGCTGAGAGATACCGAGGAGTCATCAGAGTCAAGCTTTTTGCTTGTTTTTTTCTTCAAATAAAATCTGATTTTGCCTGTAGCGGCATTTATAAGGGGGGAAAAAAAAGGTTTCTGCAGAGTTTTGAATGTCTCGAAAGACAAGACTTAACAGGAAGCGGTGAGGAAAGCCTGCGGCAAGCACTTAGCTAGCACAGGCATCACAACACTTTCCACAACTCATGCAGTCATTTCAAGATAAAATTCCCTGTCAAAAAACAGATTAATTCAAAGGTAACAGAGGGGAAAAAAAGTGAAGAACAAGTGATTTGTGGCAAAAATACTTTAAGTCACATGTTCCTCTACATATTTCACATCAAGTGCTTCCAATCACAACTTAATTGAAAATAGTTCTCTCTCCTTTTTTTTTTTCCCTCCTGAAAAGCTAATTTAGGGGAGCACAGTAAAGAAAAGTTGAAGTTTAAATCTTTCCACCCAGTGATTTCTGTTGCAGGCTCTGGCAGAGCGGAGCAGCTGCTAATGGTTTCAGACTGCCACAAAGAGTTCAATACACACACGCTCGGAAAAAAAACCGAAACAAGCTAATTTCACAGCACAGTGGAGCCCACTTAAACAACTAACTGCTCAGTGTCTAAGATTTATAAACACACAAGTTCTGTCTAGCAAAGGCTAAAATACATTTGCAGATGAAGGTGCAGCCTGCATAAGGTTCTTTAAAGCCTCTGAGCTCAAACTCTGGATCTTTAATAGCTTTATAGTGTGCAAAAGCTTATGTCATGCATCAAAGTACTATGTGCAGTATTGTCTGGCAGGGGAAAATTTTCAAAATAAAGGCCCATTCCTCTTGTAACTGAATAAATGAGGGGGAAAAAAATAATTAACGTCATCGGGCCAGAATGAGATCACTGCATTTGCTCAGCCCGAGCAATAAGGACATTAAATAATATATTTTTAAAAGGGTTTTCCACTTCTGGACTAATATAGACATTATCTAATAACTTCTTCCAGGAAAATGATGATCTAATATGCACAGGGGAAAAAAATAACTTGATTAAGAGGCAGAATGAAGCACAAACATACCTGCATTTGCAGAGTGCTACAGCACTTGAGGCTAAAAGCAACTTCCTTATAGCAGGAGAAGTGATTAGGTGAGGTAAGAGGAGAGAAGGGCAATTACACACAAGGTACTACCAGCTTAGAAAGTCCATGCTGGGGTAAATAATTTTAAAAGCCAGCTAGTTGTTAGTACAGCCTGTAACCCAGATGTTTTCATCCTGGGTTAAACCTCATTTACACTGCTTTCTCTTTATACAACTTGAAGCTACACCAGTTTAAATAGACCTTCATTAAGGATTTGCATCTGTCTAACAAGCCAGACTTAAACCCAGCACTTAGTTCT
Organism: Monarcha castaneiventris obscurior; assembly: GCA_026261815.1. Taxonomy (NCBI): domain Eukaryota; kingdom Metazoa; phylum Chordata; class Aves; order Passeriformes; family Monarchidae; genus Monarcha; species Monarcha castaneiventris. The sequence goes on from JAMPIT010000114.1 coordinate 5,271,374, forward strand.
CAAGCTTCCACATCAAAGAGGCTTCAGAAGGGAGAAACCAGCTCACGTGTGGGCAAAACTCAACGTTAGGTGGTTGAGATAGCTCCTCCTGTGAGATATATTGTCAAGGCTTTGCTTGGGAAAAGCAGTTTAGATTTCATATAAACACAGCCAACACGGCTGCAGGGTGTCCCTCCCCACGGAGCAGTGCCCCAGGCAGGCGCTCCCGGCACCGTACCGTCCACAATGTCCCGCTTGTAGTCGCTGTCATTGTCGCTGTCCGTAGGCCGGTAGTAGATGTAAAATCCTTGGATGGGCGTGTTGTTGTTGCTCGACGTGATGTACTACAAAAGAATTTTAAAAGACTGCATGAGAGGAGAAAAAATTTAACTGAGTCCTGCTGAGTTGTCATCACAGAGTATGTCATCCTCTGGAAATGTGAATATTTTTAATAAGGTTGTGCAAGCAAAGGTGGCTGAACTCCTTGGAGTAGCCAGAGAGTAGGATGCGGACAAGAGACTGAGCTCAGGCCAACACTTTCCTCCCACATCACTTCCCAAACCCTCAATTCGGGTTTGACCACGCACAGCCTGAAAATCTACATGATTAATGGAAATGGAAAAGTTAAAACCATAAAAATGTTCAGAAAGAGTTAAGGTCACTCTAAAAATCAGCTCAAGAATCTTTTACTTTAAGTTATGCAGCCTCCTGAGGAACTAGAGGTTATTTTAAGTTTATTATCCTTAACATCTCTTAAGGCTGAGCTAGCAGAGCAAACTAACACTGGGAACTCTACACATTAAATCCTCCAAAGTATACCAGGGGGTTAGATTTCAAAACAAGAGCAAAGAATTTCTGTGGGTTTCAATAAGGACTTTAAAGTACTTGTTTACAATAGACGAGGTAACAGGGGAAAGGAAAATGTTTCTCTAACATGAAACCTCCACTGGATGTGAGGGAAGACGGCGGGTTTGAAACACGCTCCCAGCCACCCCCAGCCTGGATTGACAAAAGCAGCAGGAACTGCAGGAAACGGAGCCAACTCACAGCTCATGGCATGAGCAGGGCTTGGGACAGAGTTAAGCCCACTGGTGCCTCTGATATGTCTGTGCCAGAGCAGGTGGACTGGGGCGGCTGCAGCCCCTCACTGGAGCTGCCAGTTGGGCACATCTGGCGTAACCCGAGGAGGGTGTGTGGGGTCCCTGGGGAGCCGGCAGGGGAGTGGGGTGGAGGGAAGCTGGGAGATGGCACAAAAGGCAACAGACAAGTGACAGGGCTGCCTCTGAGCAGGAAAAAGGGTCTGGAAATGGGGGCGAAGGGCTCGAGAGGCACATGTCCCATTAACTCCCCCAGTTCTACCATACAGACATGGAGTGTCTCAGCCCCGTCCTAGGAACACGATCATCTCCAGGACTCAGGGGGAGGAAAACCACCGCTCACCACTCTGCAAACAGCTCTTAATGCTCGGCTTTGAACAGCCCCGGCAGTACAAACTGTACAGGGAAGAGAAGAACAGGAGACTGTTATACCCACCGTCCACTTCAGCATGATCTGGGTGTCGCTGATGGCTTCGGTGTAGGCGATGTGCGGGCCGGCGATGGGCCGGCTGGAGAAGCGGCTGGTGAACCCGGCCACTTGGTACGGGCGCGACGCGGCGCTGCGGGGGCTCTCCCCGTAGTTGTTCACTGCGATCACTCGGAACCTATACATTTCTCCTTTTAAGGGAAAGAGTGGAAGAAAGAAGCCCTTGTAGCAAAACAAGTGCTAGAAAGAGGATTCAAGGAGAGACTAAACAGATTAGGAAGTACTTTTTGCACAACATCCAGTTAGAAAAAGCAGGAGTCCTTGCCACAGGCTGATGTGGAGATGTAACAGCTTCTAGAAGTCACTCAAGGAAAATCCAAAGGGTATTGTACACACAGATGGAGATGCCTCCATCAGCTCAGAAGTCCCTAAACTGGTGGGCACTGAGAAGATGCTTCATAGGATCCCTATCACCATCCTTTTTTGCCTGAGTTTTCAGGGCTGGACACTGGAAGAAGTCAGGATAGATGTTTTTCCATTAATGCATTTTTCTCCACATTCTGAGTGTTCACTAGAAGGACAATTAAGTTAAAAATAGCAGTGATACACAACCCTCCTCTCCACATGAACAAGTATTAAATTATGGTGGGGATTTTTCCACTTGGAAAGCCAGAAATCAACTTGAATTCATGTAACAAGCTCCTAGGCCATACACAAAACCCAAACCTAATCGAGCAGAAACGGGGTAATCCAAGCAGAAGTTAAAATGAAGAAAACGAAGAGCTGGAGTAATGAAAGATCATTTCGAATACCTGGCTCCAGGTTCCGAACTTCCACAGAGAGCTTGGAAGGAGAGATGTTGCCAGCTGCGACGAGCCAGTCGCTGTTGCGACCCAGGCGTTTGTACTCCACTTTGAAGGCAGTGATGGGGGAGCCCCCATTGGCACGGGGGATCCACGTGACGTAGACAGAGGATTCCGATGCTGTGGATATCGTGGGACGGTCGGGAGCTTCTGGAACTGAAATGGGAAATTCGGTTACGAGAGGATTAGAGTCAGCTGAAACTTAATTTTCGGTAACAACAGATTAGACTCGTTGCTGATGATTATGTTGGATTTCCCGTATTAGCAAGGAGAATCTTAAATCCTCCTGAAATCATCACTGCCCTTACTCTGCTGGAAAGGATGGATGATGAGCAGACAACAGAGGAATTGATTAGCTTATCAATATAATATTAAAAAATTACATGGTATTGCGCTACTCCAACCATTTCTACATGGAAACAGACACATACACTAAGTGAACAGGAAAAACATGGCTATTATTTTTAAGCCCCCAAAACTCCCCCAGACCCAATGAAACTTCAACCCATCTGCATTAAGGAGTGCTGGAGAAATGAGAAGGAAGAGTGAACAAAGCATGCACCAGGATATACTTACGGAAGTCACTGAAGTTACAGGCAGCAGCGGGACAGAGAGAACGGAAAGAGGGGTGTTAGTAAATCTGGTTGTAAGAGCTGCGAGGCTTTACTAAACCAGCCTGGATTCATGAACATGGAGCCGGTGCTGAGGAGAGGAGTGGAGCAAGGAGCAGCAGGTTGGCAGCTCTGGGGCATGAAGCAGCTGAGCATTTGCAGCCAGGCACAAGTAAGGCTCCTGTGACATTCAGTGCTGCCACAAGCATGCAACGCTCAGCTCCTTGCCTGTTATTAAACCTCTCCACTCACTCACCTTTGGCTTTACCCCGAATTTTAGATACCTTTGAGATCTCAGCCCCTGAGTAAATCTGCCTGAACCAGGCCAAGGAGTTTGAAGGCTGGTGGGGGGGAGATTGTTGAGAAAAAGGACTATAAATGTGCTCTTTTCACTGGAAACCAGGCCAAATGTCACACCTACTGGGAAGAGCTTGTATCTCCTCACCATCAGAAACAAGCCTGGGAAGCCACTGGAGAACATTCAGAACAGATATCATGCACTTTGAGAACTTAAAGCTCGGACACAGCCATTTCCCATTTCCCCCTCTTCCCCTGGCTCCTTCTCAGTGGAAGGAAAGAGAAAACCAAAGTATTTAGCAAAAAGAAACCATAGGTTTAAAAACATGCAGCAAGAACACGAGTTGTAAGTGAAAATTCTCTTGTTTTTTGAGAGCCACACATGCAGACAGCAGCATCCTTGGAAATATCCTGTGTAACAGAGCAACCTCAGAATAAACAGGAAATAGAGGAGGCAATACAAGCACCTGGAGCAGTCATAAACACAGGTTAACTCAGATGCAGCTCTTTGTAACACAACTTTCAGCACCCGAATCACAAACCATCCACGCTCCTACCTCCACTGTGGCGAGACAGGTCTGGAAGGATGACACCGAAATTATTTGTGCCTTCAGGAACAATGGGGTGTTTAGGGATTCCCACGGGTGGAGATGGAGCCTGCGTGTTTTTCGAGGATGATGTTCTTTCTAAGAAGATTTGACAGACAGTACATCAGTGTAGGGTCTATATAAGGAAATGCTGTTTGTCAATGCTCACTATACGCTCATTCTACTCGCTACAGTGCTGCCCTGGCTCCAAATCTCAAGCTGAACAGTCAGGATAGCAATCAGGGAGCTTCTCTGGGAGAGCAAGAGAGATTTCCCACACCAGCCCAGGGCCTCTGCTGTGGGCGAGTGACTGTCCATCTGCAGTACTGACATCCATAGTGCTTAGTGGAGATGCTGCCAGCTCCTGCCTGTGCTGCTGAGCCCACTCATCACAACATCACCAGGTGATGAAATCCCTGAAATCCCCCAACATCACCTGAAATCCATGTCTAGAGAAGGAGTAAAAATGCTGTGGAAGCAGCTGGAGCCAGTACACCAGGCTGAGAGGGCTTCTGACCTGTGGCAGTAGGGGTGGCAGCACTGACTCCTCCGAGTTTCCCGGACTGAGCACAGGACAGTGAACAAGAAGCATCATCTGGGTTTAAGACAATGGGATGGGACAAGTGGCTTTGCTGGTGTGAAGTTTTCTCGGTCCCCCAGTAAGTTGGGAGGGTTGGTAGTAGGAGGAACATGAGTACGAACACTAGGATGTCTTTTATGGAAAAGTATGGGTGGAATGGGATTTTGCCACAGTTTGATACAATACCCTGGCTCATGAAGGAACGTGGGGAGGAGGAACGTGCAGCCTATGATGATAAAGGGAGGAGGTGTAGGGCAAAAAATCAGGTAAGTGTGGGGTTTTCTATGGAGACGACTCCTCAGGCTCCTTCTCTGAGGGTCTGTGCAAGGAAGGGGATGGCTGAGAACAGGCTACGGATGACTGTGGCCCTTCAGAATGGTGTTTGGCTTCATGGTAGGACACAGCCTATGAAGAGGGAGCAGGAGAAGGACTCCTGTGTTAGAGGCTTCTTTGTGTAAGTCTTAGTAAAATTTTAAGCTATCATGTCCTTCACAGAATTCCAGAAGGGTTTCGGTTGGAAGGGACCTTTAAGCTCATGTTGTTCCATCCCCTGCCATGGGCAGGGACACCTTACGCTATCCCAGGCTGCTCCAAGCCCCATGCAACCTGGCCTTGGACACTTCCAGGGATGGGGCAGCCACAGCTGCTCTGGGCACCCTGTGCCAGGGCCTCACCACCCTCACAGGGAAGAATTTATCCCAAATATCCCATCCATCCCTGCCCTCTGTCACATAAAAGCCATTTTTGGGCACTAGTAGGAAAAATATCAACTTGCTTGCGTGCTAAAGAGCACAGGCACCAGCGTCCAACCTTGAAAGAAAAAGTGCTCTAATTAGGAATGTTGTGCTTGTTGTTGTCTGCACACAACTATCTGAACATCTGGCTTATGGTGAGCAGAGATTGTCACTGAGGTGTCTGCAAAGCAAACCAGAAGGAGCTTTGTTGATACATGAAAACTCTGAAAAACTTCAGCAAGGACAGGCTGCCCCCAACTTTGCTCCTTAAAGCAAGAGGAACCTCAGAGTACAAATCTTAACAATCACCCCAAAAATAATATTATCAAGCTTTTAATAGCTTCTACTTACCAACAGCCTCACACTCAGGGAAGTTTGCCCTACAGCAATTTTAGCTATTGGAGGCCGTTCTTTAGCAAATAAACTGCAGAATATTTCACATATGGCTTAGCAGATGCCATTAAACGACTGATGTCATTAAATAAATGTCTCTGCAAGGCCGGGACACAGGGCACATTGTGCTGCACCTACCCTTGCTGGTGCGGAACGTCAGCATGGCCGGCTGGCCCTCGCCGGCGGCGCTCCTGGCCACCATCAGCACTTCGTAGAGGCTGGAGGGCTCCAGCTCGGTGAGGCGCAGCTCGTTCTCGCTGCCGGGCACCCGCACCGTGTGCCAGCCGCCCGCCGCGCTCGCGCCGTCCTCCAGCTGCACACACAGGGAGACACCGCTCAGCTCGGGACGCGCGGAACCGCGCAGCGCCCACGCTGTGCACCCACTTCCACAGCACTCCCTGGGTAAACTTATTTTCTCTCTCTCTCCACACGCACACACGTGCACTTGGTTTTAACTTTTTTTTTTCATTTTCAGTCGTGGCTAAAACTACAAGAGGCCAAATGATTTTCATTCAGCCTTCAGCTGTGTGTTACTAAAGGGCTGCACCCTAATGAGAAGGAGATTCTCACTGTACTTGCCCAGCCTTCCCTGTACTTCAGCGTTTTAAAATATTTACTGGCAAAAAGTATGTCTTAGTTACTCCTTAAGGCTGGGGAAAAAGTCAGCAGGGAGACCAAAGATTTGGGTTTATCAATGCATGTTTCCTTTTTTTAAAACAAAATCACGTTTTAAGTCAGTAGTGAAACCACGAGCTCCGTTAAAGAAAAGAGACATTCTGGGTAGTTTCTTAATGCTTGACCTTTGCAGGAAAACATTACCCCAAATCCCAAAGGAAAAGACAAAGATTCCACCAAAAATAAACTACTAAACAATATAAGATTTTAATAAAACATTGGAGGCAGATCTAAACGCTGTGGATTATCAAAGGTTATGCCAGAGGTCTTTTTTCAACTATTTTCTTCTACAGCAAAACCACTCCAAGGCTTTTATTCCCCCAACTTTTTTTTCCTCTATTAAAAGAGGGAAATCAATAAAATAATTTAATGACACAAAGAGAGCACCACCCTAAAAACCAGGATAAATTCACTGCCGAGAAACATGAGAGAGCACATTTAATGTGGAAAGGATTGGTGTGAGAGAAGGGAGAGCGTCAAAAAGGTCAAAAAAAGCATTCAGAGCTTCCAGGGCTTACGTGAACCAATTGCCTTTGGATGAGAAATTATCACCAACAAACTCTGGCACTTGGTTTTCAGGAACCAACAGGTCAAAAATCTAAGCATTCCCTCCAGGCTAAGACAAGATCAGGATGTAGAGGATTAAAAAGCTTATGAAAAATAAATCAAACAGCTTTGCCACGCAGAAAACTGGTTTGCTTGGAAAAACAGATGCATTGCTTGGTTCTGATTTTAGACTCACAGAATCTCCTGAGCTGAAAGCAGCCCACAAGGATCACAGAGTCCAACTCCTGGCTCTGCACAAGAGACCCCAGGAATCCCAGCATGCGATGCTGAGCAAAAGAGCTCGGTGTTGCCACACCATCTTTAATGCCATAGCGGGTACTGCCCCACAAATTTTAGTTCACCTTCATATTTGACAAGTTCAGTTTAATTGAATCCCTTTGGGATGCAAAGCAGCAAACTCAGTGACGTACTAAGGTAAAACCCAGCTTCCCTTCTGCTCTCACACACAGATTCAAGCTTGCTCACAAAACGCATTTTTAACCCCACTGACGTTGCACACAACATGCGCTGGAGCCCCATCCCCCATAATGACACTGTAAAGGACAGAAAATCCTGGATAAATCTCACTTAAAACTAGACAGAGCAGTGTATTTGTGACAACATCAGCCATCCCTCAAACAAGCTGTGTGGGCACAGGAACGTTGTACTTCAAGGACAGGCTGTGCTCTCTCTGGCCTGAGCCCACGTCTTGGCTAACACCAGCACCGCTGGCTCCTTGAGAAACCCACAGAAACTGTGCCGTGTCCCTGCCCGGGGACTGGGGACGGTACCTTGCGGTATTTAACAAAGTAGGCGTTGATGGGCAGGCCCCCGGCGCGGCCCGGCCGCCACACCAGGCTGTAGGTGTCCGGCTTCGGCGTCTGCGGGGGGCTCAGGATGATGGGGGCCTCGGGCGGGACGGCCGCGCTCGACGCTTTTTCCATCGCGGCTGCGTCCAGAGGCGATTTTGTTGGAGGCGAGCTTGAAAACGCCATTTCTGCACCAAAATCACCGCCGCTCTCATCGCTCTGGGCAAGCTCCAGAGGAGCTGTTTCTCCTGCTCTCGTGCCAGTTGCTGGAGGAACTGCAAAGGGAGGGTTTGGTTACATCCCCACGATGACGTACGTTCGCCCCGTGCCGAGGGGACACTAAATCATTTCAGAGTGACATTTCCAAACAAGCCCTGCTGCAAAACGCCAGGTCCAGAGATGCCCACACAGATCTGAGCCTGGTGCCAAGCTGCGGCCTGGGTGTTTTTTCAGGGCACAGCAGTGGGGTTCAGTTTGTTTTATTTGGTTTGGTGTTTTTTTCATGGTAGCAAAGAGTGAAAACCTGAAACTCAAGGTCTACAAGCACAGTTTGACTGTATCTCCACTAAATTAAGTCATGGCAATGCATGTTAAAAGAAATAAATAAGTATATAGCTAAATTTGTGAGACAAACAGAGTAATTTGTACGCCGTTGTACAAGGAACTTTTCATGGCCTGCACTGGCATGCACACAAGAGGACATTCTCCTACCCCAGTTTCTGAGGTTTTAGCTGTAATTTGGAGAAGCTTTGAAAGCTGCACAACTCAACTACTTCATTTGAAAATTTATGCTGAGAATAAACTCAGTTTACAGGAAGATCTACATGCAATTTAATACCAGCGCATTTCTAGAAATCCTTCTCCAGCCTCCTCCATCCTATTTACTTTTGCTGGTATGAAAAAAAAATCTATACTGTATCAGTAGTCTAAAAGAGGCCACAAGACAAAAAAAAAAGCCCTGTTCGGCTGATGCAGGGCTCATCAGAATTCCAGGCAGGAAAAGGATGGCAGGTTGGACATCTGAGATTATCCAGGACAAGAAAACGTCAGTACTTAAAGCAAAGAAGGTTTGGGAAGCAGCTCAGCTCCCCAAGGCTGCCCACAGCAGCAGCAGGACAGCCAGATGTTCAGAGCCCTGTCCGACCTTTCAGATTTGTGTAGGTTTATGTTACGTGCCGGGGTCTGGAAGGGGAAGGGAATGAAGGGAACTTGGTTTACAAAACAAACAAATTCCTTGGTAATGTAAAGCCTAGGCAGTGTTAGCCTGGCTGACTCAGATTCCTTCAAACCTCCATTAAAATACCAGCAGCAAGTGTGGCTGCTATTTTTGGCCACTTTTTTAAAAGCTGGGAAGGAAAGTTCTCTTTTCAAATTGAAGACACGCTCCCGGCGAGCATTCCTTGTTTGTTTCTTCTCATTTATTTAGCAATGCCACAAAATTCAGTGACAGGAAGAAGGGAACAACGTGGGGAGGACGTCCCCAAAACCAGATGGTCTTAAAATGCCAGACGCTCCCAGAACAATCCCCAAACCAAAGGGCATCTCTGCTGTCAGTGGAGCAGCAGGAAGGGCCTGATATTGGAAACAAATGGGAAGAGGTGGAAGGCCCTCAGCACCGCGATGGACCCTGAGGGTGTGGGTGGGCACGCTTTGGTTTGACGCCTGCTGGCACTGGGGACACGGACTCTTGGAGTGGAGAATGAGTTGTGGTTTCAGCTGGTGACAGCAGACCCACAGCCAGCGCTATGTTTATTGCTGCGGGAGGGGAGTCGTCAACAACTGCCGGGTTGTTGTATTTTTGCTTTGGAAAACAACCCTCGGGTAACAATTCCCATTAAGTAATTCAGATCTAAGCTCTTTCTGCAAAGTTTCTGGTATAATTACTACCCATATAACCCAGCACATCAGCCTTCTCTCTGCTGCCGTGTCATTATGCAACTTTTTTTGGCTGCTGCTCTCAGTGCCATCCCTTTCCCCTTAGCCATGGAGATTTTTCTTTCTCGGCTTCCCAGTCCCACTGGGAACACGAGCAGCACTGAGCTGGGTCAGGCCAAAGGCTGCATGAGCCCAAAATCCTGACCCCACCACCAACTGGAGAAGGACTGAATGTCCCAAATTTTGGCATTAAAAGAATGTATTCATAGAATCTTAGAATGATTTGGGTTGGAAGGGACCTTAAAGGCCATCCAGTTCCACCCCATTGCCATGGGCAGGGACACCTTCCACCAGGCCAGAGGATCCTCCTTGCTCCCTGCTCTCCAAATACCTCAACACAGGCTGGGAAAGCCCTCTGAAAACCTGAAGGCAGCGCATCAGTGAGGTCACCCATACCTGGCAAGTGTTTCAAATCACCTTAGGACTTCTCAAAGCTTCTCTAAGGTTCCTGCAGGAACAACTTCAGCCCATTAGCCCCTGAAACACCCACCTTTGTACACTAAATGCTCCTTCTTGAGTGTTTCACTCCCTCTCCTGCTACTCAGACAGCCTGCATTGTATTTTTCTCCGTCATTTCCATTAGATGAAGTTATTTTGGAGATTTAACCTTGTGTTCAGTAGCTCTGGGAAGCTCCTGCCATGCAGGCCAGCCCCACAACTGTCTAAAAAAGACTCGAAAAAGGGAGGGCCGTGGGTACAGGATCCCGAGGCATCATTTTACATTTTGGTGGTTTCTCACTATGATGGCAGCTGAAGTTGTCCTGCCCGCTGTAAGGCCATGCAATGAATCACAGCCTGGAACAGATCCAGCGGAACGAAAAAAAAAAGAGATACATTTTTCAGCCAAGTGGGCTCTCTTACTGTGTGCTGGGAGAAGGCAAATTACAGGACCAGGTACAGAGGCTGAGAGGTGATAAAGCTGATCCTTCTACCAAAGAAATGCACTGGAATCCCAGCTGAAGTCATTCAGGTGCTTCGGAAGTGTTACCTGGCAGGAATTCTTTGTTAAACAGCTGAGGGTCTGAGCATGTCTTTGGCATGGCTGGGAGCTGTTCTAAACCCCTAACAGCTCCCAGAAATTCCTCAGGGACTTTTATATCAAAACCAAATGCCTTAACCACCCTCTGCACCATAATCAGCAGCCAGTACAACGTATTAGGAACCGATAAAAGTTAATAAACAAAGCATTAAAATTGAAGTCACTGCCATAAAACTCTGAGGCAAAGCAGTGGGATTTTTCTCTTTAACACAGGCTGAATTCTGGGATGATATTTAGTTTCATGTTTCCACTCAGCAAGGTCCAAAAATAACTGATTTATAAAACTACATGATGGGATCACTTTCTTGAGGTTTCTTCTTTCTTTTTTCCCCCTAAGTGAACCTTTAAGCATCTTTTCATGTTATTTACACGAGTTTTAAACTCTAACCAAAGAACTTTAAATATGGGGCCACATATTAAATCCCACTGACCTGAAATCTCCCTGGCATTCAGCAAAATTAACTAAGGCAAGGTGCTGAAAGAGCTGAGAAACTTAAGTAACTTCATGTAACTAAAAATCTGTATCTCAATTCTTGTGAAGGGAACTTGGGGGAGCTCAAACCTGTTATTAAAGTCACATAATATTCCAGTGTGAGGAAAGGCTCTTTCCCATCTTGCTTTAGTGTAAGTACTGTCTTTTCCTAGTAGCAATTTCAAGAAATAAATAAAAAATACCACCCTCAGATAGTTTTTATCACATATAAGATGCTAAGTCCATGCAATACACAGAGCATTTCTCCTCTGCCTAAGGTGGGAGGGAGGAACTGCTCCATGAAGACAACTAACACTTCTCTGCTTCCTTTCCCTGAGACTCCACCCCACTCACCCATCATTTCTTATTTTGAGGCATTTCTCACCCAAATCAGGGAGCCAAGAGGGCAGTTTGGGGCTTCAACTTACCGACTGTCAGGAAGGCAGTGGACAGGGCAGAGCCGTGCTCGTTGATGGCTTCGCAGCGGAACTCCCCGGCACGCTCAGGGGTCACATTGCTCAGGCGCAGCGAGCCCCAGCCCACGCGGGGCACAGAGGGGCAGGAGGGCTCTGCCCCTGCTGGGGGAGGCCTCTGAGGTTTGGGGTGAAGCACCTGAGTGGGGTGGCTGAGCACAAGGCCTCTGCTGTCGTACCAGCGGATCAGGGGTGCGGGCAGGCCGGTGGCATTGCAGGACAGGGTCACGTCCCCGCCAGCCACCACGGTGGTGTTCATTGGGGAGGAGACGATGATGGGGACAGAGGCTTTGCCTGGGGGGAAATACAACCAAAGAATGAATTCAGCGAAGGGTAATGACACTTAATGCCAGAACAAGCCAGTATGATTTAAAAAATCACATGTGGTTCTTTTCAACCATTTTAACAATTATTCTTCCCTACACAGCATCTCCAGACTCCTAATCCAGACTGAAGAGAACAGCACCTACTCCTCCTGAGAGAAGGCTGATAAAAACCTACACTCAAACCACACTTTAAATTCCCTAAATGAAAAGACTTGACTGTCAGAGAGGAACACAGCGCAGTCAAGACTTGGCTTAGTCCACTCCACACATGAGCTGGCCACAAAATCTCTGCTCAGCCAGGCTCTGCACAGCTCAGACCAACCATAACTGGTCCAGAGATGTCCAAAGCTTCAGCTACGCATGACAGGGAGAGAAAAGGGACAGCAACAGTCTTGCCAACATCCTTGTGCTAGCAGAAATCAACTTCTCTGGGTATTAGAAGGTATCTTAGACTGAAAAGAGATAAAAAAGACTACTGGTACCTGATCCTGCCAATCTGATGGAGGGGAAGTGTGCATTAACCCCAGACCTGATGATTGTTGTGTAAACTTGATTATGAAACAGGCTTAACTACTCAGCAGCCAATATTACTTGGAGCACCAGCTCATCCAACACAACATGATCCTGATTCTATTTAAGAACAAATCGCATCAAATCCAATCATAAGCTGATTTGATTGCGTCTGATAATCCAGGTTTTAAGTATCGAGTAGCCACAGCAGCCCAGAAATCCCTACATCTCTTAAAATCCAGCTGAAAGCACCTTCTTTGTAAGATTAGTGGTCAGAAACAAATTAATACATAATCTAGGGGGAAAAAAACCACAACAGAATAAAGCTTAAAGTATAAATGCTCAGTGGGAGTTCCTGAGGGCTGCAAGTGCTCCCACCTGGCTGGACACGGAGTCTCCCTGTGGACTGCACAAACCCAATTCCATTGCTTGCCACACACTGGTACAAGCCAGAGTCCTCCAGGGTGACCCCACAGATCCACAGGTGGTTTCCCGTGGGCAAATGTCGTGGGGAGGGACGGAGAGGAGCCGCGTTGTGGAGCCAGGTGAGGGTTGGAGCAGGGTTGCCACGAATGTCACACCAGAAATGGACAGCGGCTCCGGCGGCCACGGTTTTGTCCTGCAGTCCCCTGGACAGTGAGGGAGGTTCTGGAAAGGGAAATGATTTTACTTAGACTAAGTCCTGCAAAAACTGCTGTGAAACATTCCTCAGGCTTATCACATCCAAAGGCTGAGCAAGCACCACAAACTGCACAGCCCGAAGCTGGTTTTCCCACACGTGGGCTTATTTGAATGGTTTCTCCCTTCTACTCCAACAGCCACATGTTTGCATTCATCTTGTAAATAAAACACTTCTATTTTCAAAACAATACATCAGTGACATCCCCCCAAAAAAGGTGTGTTGTGCGTCAACACCCTGTTTCCTGAGTAACTCCAACATACACATTTTAAAACCCAACAAAATCTGTCACAAATGCAAAAACCTCAAATACCAGGAAAATCTGCTACAACAGAAAGGGGAGATGAGGAACAACCAGCAGCCAAACAAAAGAGGCCAAATATATGATTATGTTTCTTTTGCTTTTGTTTATGTTCTCATCCAAAGACATCAACTCCCCTTGCCAGTTTTTTGTTCACATACAACCTCAAAAGAAGCAAATCTGGTCCCTGGCACATTACTGACACTGGCACTCTGCAGGAAAATAAATGGATCAGTTCTTCCCTTGGAGTTTGTTATTCTTCACTGTTTCATTATTTCAGACTGCAAATGGTTTGAAGAGATAAATAATTATGGATTTTAACTCGGGAGAAATGATGGGATATGGTCATTATAAGCAGATCTGTATTCTTTATTTTAATGTGCTTAAGGCTGAGAAAGAATGTGAGGCTGGTTTGGAAGCAGATGCCAAAACTAGCAGGTAGATGAAGGCAATGTTTGTTGCCTGGATGTCTTTACTTCTTACCAAGTACAGTAAGCGAATAGTTAACGTATTTCACTGTTCCAGAGTCACTTCCCACCACACAGGAGTAATTCCCAGCGTCCGATGCCTCGAGCCGCTCCGTCACCAGGTGAGAGTGCAGCAGCTTCCACCTGCCTCGCCTCAGCGCATCCCGGCCGTCTTTAACCCAGCGGAGCAGGGCTGACCCACTGACCACACACTCCAGGGTCAGGGCGCTGTGCCGGGGCACTGCCAGGCTCTGGGGAGCCAGCGGGTGAAGGATGTGGGAGCCACCTGAAGAATGGCCTGGAGGAAAGGAGATGAATCATAGAACAGCATCACAGAATGGTTTGGGCTTCTGGTCACCTCCCACTAGACTGGGTTGCTCCAAGCCCTGCCCAACCTGGCCTCAAACACTTACAGGGATGGCACAGCCACAGCTTCTCTGGGCAGAGCGTCACAGGGCCTCACCACCCTCACAGGGAAGAATTTCTTCCAAATATCTGCTCTAAGCCTACTCCCTATCAGTGCCATTCCCCCTTGTCCTGTCACTCCAGGCCCTCTCTCTCTGTTTTTCTTGTAGGCTCCTTTCAGGTACTGGAAGGTCACAATCAGGTCACCCCTAAACCTTCTATTTTACAGGCTGAACAAATCCCAATTCTCTCAGCCTTTCCTTCCAGGAGGAACCAACCAAGCTTTTAAACCACACCCTCCCATCCTGTTCTCTGTCCTCCTCCAGGTCTTGCAGTGTCAAACACTGCACTCGGGACTGAGCACGATGTTGTAACCTTGTCTTCCAGAAGTCCTGCTCCAAAACAGATTTGGGGACAGAAGTATTAGCAGTATTCTCTTTCCAAGGGTGACTTTCTGGGATTTGAAAAGCAGTCACGCTGCTCCTCCACAGTGAGGGGAAATAAGAACTGAATGGGCAAAGAATGCAGGAGAGATCTTACGTAACATGGTGTTGGAGGCACTGACATGCCATTGCTAAAAACCGTAGGGATGTTATTTATTCTGTTTGAGCTGTATTAATTCTGGAAAGCTGAACTGAATACTCACGTGTGACCGTGAGCTTCCGTCCAGTGAGTTCTACTCTGAGGTCGTGAGTAACTGGGTTGTACGCTGCACACTTGTAGGATCCTTTGTCTTCTGAAGATACATTCAAAATTTGCAGGTTTCCAGATGGAAGAATTAGGTAGTTGTCTAAACAAGTGGAGAAGGCG
Source organism: Monarcha castaneiventris obscurior (assembly GCA_026261815.1). Classification (NCBI taxonomy): domain Eukaryota; kingdom Metazoa; phylum Chordata; class Aves; order Passeriformes; family Monarchidae; genus Monarcha; species Monarcha castaneiventris. The sequence goes on from JAMPIT010000114.1 coordinate 5,286,389, forward strand.
AAAAGAGGATTAAATTTAATTTAGTTTCAAAAGATGTCTTCCTTTTTTGTAATTTTTAAAATTAACTTGTCAGCTATACCTATTTATTCTAAATATAGGATCACAAAGAAATCACCATGCAAAGGAGATTCATTTCCAAGGGTAGGTTTAGATAAAGTGATTTGCACAGGAAGTTCTGCAAGTTTCCAGAGGATTTTGTTCCTTTAGGTTCAAAAAAACCTCCAGGCAAGCTGCTGTTGAATACTTATATTGCACAAAACACCTCACCTGTTGATTGTTCCAGCCATTTCCCCCGCACTTGGAAGCGAACCTGTGCTTTGGGGTGACTTTCTGGCACCTTGCACCCGATGAGAGCTGTGCCTCCTTCCTCTGCTGCAACAGCAGCCGTCACCAAAGCATCAAAGTCAGCTAAACCTGCAGAGAGTTGGGAACAGGGTAAGAGCAGCCACGCCTTGGGAGAGGGGAAGGTCAGTAAGCTCAGCATTTGTGCTCAGAATACAGTTGGTTTCATGCTGATTGTCTTCTCTGGAGCAGCTTCTAGACATTCACAACAACAGGCCTGGTCTATGCTGCAGCCCATAATAGCATAACCCCTCCTCATCCACTTCCTTACTACAAAAAGCACCAGCTTTTACATGGGAACAGTGAGGAGAAAAAAGAATTCCTACATCCCCTCAACCGCTCCCAGAAAAGCCAGCAGAGACACTGGAAAGGCTGCAGGACTCCTCACTGGCTCTGCAGGCACTACTTAAGACAATTCACACTGCCCATAAAAACATGGAATTGTCTTTCTGTGCTGATAATGAACACAACAGTGCTGTGAGGCAGGCAGAGAGCTCCCAGCACCTTCCCGTGTGCTGCCAAAACCTCCAAGGGAGGAGGGAAGTGTGAAATCTGCTCTTCTACTCCCTCCATGTTCAAACTTCTTTGAGGTTGTGAAGTTTTCCTATGTTGGCCACCCTTGGAGCTCTCTTGAGAGGGGCTGGCCATGGGTCAGTACTTTACCAAAACACTTTTAAGAGATTTTCCTCCCAAGGGGATTTTGGACATGCTCCATAGATGAGGTACCCTTCCAGAGAAATCACTCAAACCCTGCTTGACAAAGACCTGATTCAGACAGCCCAGAGATCCCAACCAGACAAATCATGCTCCTGCAGGAATATTGTACTCCCATTCTCAGCACCACATTGTCCTTTCCATGTGGAAAACATTGTCCTTCCTCTTCCAAAGTCCCTTGAGGTCAAATAACTTACAGATCAGGCATCAAGGCAAAGATTGATCAGAAGAACCAGTGCAGCTAAGAGAAGAGAAACTGTCCCTAAGAGGAGAGAAGACTTGTCCTCACCTGAAGAACATCAACACCGGTTTGATCAAATCACATGAAAATTTAAATCTGCAGCTCCCACTTATTTCCCAGGCAACAATTCCCACAGATTTCTCCTCAACTCTCAAGCATGCTTCTGCAATAGCATGGCAGCTCAGCTGCTCTTTCAACATCCTTTGTGAAGGGAAGCATTTGGGAATCTTGTATTTTCAGGCCAATTCATGGGAATGAATGTTATTTCATTGAATAATATTTATGTCTGTTGAAAGAGACCCTTGAGGTCCTTCAACTCGAAATGAGGCTGACAGCAACACTAAATCCATCAGGTATGGTTTGGTCTAGCTGTGGCTTTAAAAGCCTCCAGGGATGGGGACCCACAAGCTTTCTGGGGAATCTGTTCCAGGGCTGCATCACCTGACAGGTCTCAGATGACAGAATTAAAAAAAGACAAGAAGTGTATAAGCCATCATATTCTATGTACTGGCTGAGGAAAAAAAAACACCCCAAAACATTTTGATCTAGGTGTTTCCTAAAAGTCAAAGAACGAATTGGCAAGGAGCAAAGAACAGAAATGCAAGTGAACTTACTGCCCATGGACACCGTGGCAGGCCGGCTCAGCACGGCGCCCACGCTGCTGCTCGCCACGCACTGATAGCGCCCACACGCCGCCGGGCTCAGGGACACGATTGTCAACGATCCTGACTGCATTTCCACTTCTCCCACCCTGCTGTCCAGAGGCTCCCCATTAAACAGCCAAGAAAGGTGAGCTGTGGAGGGCTCGGCAGAGCAGCGGAGTTGGACGGGCTCACCAGATTTCTGGACAGTAGATGAGGGCTCGGAAATAAAATGGGGAGTTAAATCTAAAAGGAAAAATAGATATATCTTGAGTTAGAGACCAGAATTTTGCATGGACACAGGTGATAAGGTTAACAATGTGCTGACTAGTATGACAGGCTCACCATATAAAGGGTCTCTCAACTCCGAGTTGCAAGTGATACTCAAGCAAGTGTTGCCTTTTCCTTGGCAAGAGGAACTCAGGAGAGACTCCTGCTCGCTCTCAAACACTGGGAAAACGTCAAGATTCAAACCCCACAAAGGGGGTAACAGCAATTAAACAGACGTAGGTGCAGTAAGGGGGAGGCACATCCCCAAGCGTGCACAAGGCAGAGGCGTTACGCTTGCCAGGCCGGCAAAAACTGCAATCCCAGTGGATTTATCCAGAGGATAACAGCACCTGTCACCTGAAGAGATGGAGCACAGGAACACGCAGCTGTAGCTGATCTGTCCCATATGAAGCAGGCCCGGACGTGACTTGTAAAATGCTAGAAATGGCAGGAGCCTGCCAGGTATTTACACAGAACCGTCTCCGAGTCTGCAGAACTAATTAAAAATAGCCGGATAAAAAAAGCTGGACGAACAGCAAAGGCTCTTGCTAATTCCAAATACATGGACTTCATCAGGACAAGGATGATGAATTGGGCATCCATTATCTTTACTGAGTAAAGATGAACAGAAACAGGAAGAGCTGCTAATAAATAAAAGGTTCAATCCCACAGAACTTGGTTATGAGAACCCATTTATTTGCCAGAAGAAAATTCCTGCTTGTTGGAAGAGATTTTTTCCTATTCTGGCCAATGAAACACTGGGAAGTATTTCCATTTGTTTTCTATTGAATTCTCTGCTAAAGATTTTGCGTGAAGGGAGCAAGCGAAAGGCAATTAACACCAGTAACACTTAATTGGTTAGTAATACAAATTAGGAGAAAAAACTATATTAAAAATAGACACATTGGCAGGGAAAAACGACTTCTTGTTTGTAAAGGATCTAAGGAATTCCAGATAGTACAGGTCAAGATGATATTAAATGACATCCAAGTCAGAGACAGTTTTCTTATAGGTGGGGCCCTGGGTTCATGCTTTTCTTCTCAAGTCAGTCCATCCCAGCTCTGGTTATGAGTTTCAGATGAGAAACTGCACATTTTTAACTGAACCATAAACTATCTGCATAAACATAAAATAAAACTGGAAATTAAAGTGTGGCTTCACTTAACAAAAAAAGATGAAATCCATAAAAATGGTATCCAAGCATTTCGCAGGACTCCAGATGTCCATTTTTAGCTTTTAATTAGAAAACTGTTTTTCCTATTAGTTCAGTTTGAATTTCCAGGGATAAGAGGGAAGCACTGACCTTTCAGTTTGCTTGCCACCAATTGCTATGAAATCATACAGCTACTTTCATCTTCGCCCCTGCCCTCACTTCTGACACCAACACTGTGCTTCGCGTAAAAGGCAAAATTGGTAGCAGTGACCCTGCAGCTGGAATTTATCTCCTATGACTGCTTGAAAAATAAAATTTATCCCATTTGCTTATAACGATTGGCTATGAAGTGCTAAAAGTAGTAAAAGCTTCTTTTTTGTGTGGTTACGTTAAGACAAGCTGACTACACAGAGCAGATGTGTCAATTAAAACCATCCCTCTTCTTTTTTTTAACACCAGAGTTGTTCCAACTGCAGCCACGCATCAGCTTTCGCATTTCAAAGGGATGATTCCCCTCTCCCCCTAAAAATCCAAACCCCTCCCGACCCCTGGGAACACAGCATGCACTGTATGCAGCAGAATCGGCATCCAGCTGAATCCACGGAGATCCCAAGGAACAAACCCACGTAGCCCAGAGTCTTCCATGTTCTGGCACTTGTTTTGAGCCAGACACAAGCAGAGTCATATATTGAGTGTAAGGCTGTGTTTCAGTGCTCCACACTTCCTTAAAAGCAGATTACTGACAATATCCAGTAAAGTTGGCCACTTCGAAATGCACTCCCAAGTGTTATTTGTTCCAACGTCTGGGCTCAACCCCAAAACCTCCAAGTCCCCCAGCTTGGGTGAGGCCTTACCTGTGCTGGTGGCAGTGACGAGGCCGGTGGCAGCAAAGAGGAGCAGTGCCTGGAAGCGCCCGGGGGCTGGATGCATAGCGCCAGATTATCCAAATTGAAAGCCCGAAGCTCCAGACTAAGATGCGGCACAGAAACAGCTACAAAACAAACAGGCACATGTCTACTGTGAGTTTCAGGAGTTCGTCTTTTAACTCTCTTACAACAAAGTGTTTGGGGTTTAAAAAAATAAAAAAGGCACAACCAGGAAACAGCCAATATTCTTTGCAATATAGAAACCATCTGTAAAAGTGAGTTAGAGCTAAACTTCACTGTGGTTCCAAGTACTATTCTTAATGTAAGAGTTTTTCCACAGCTGGGGCATGAGGCATCCGCATTGAACCGCTCTGCCTTGATAAATTAGACTCCGTTCCACCCAGAGGAGCTGGAGTCCAAAGTAAACAGCTTATCTATTGGAGATAATATTGTTTGCAAACAATAATCGTTTGACCATCTATCATCAGGCCACACTTGTTTTACAAGTTTCTATGAATCTACTGCTGCGATGCCGCTACCGCTCACAATTGCTCTAGACCTGCTCACTGAGACCTGTCATCTGCTGGCTTCTTCTGCTGGGCTTTACAGGCAAACTATAGCAATGAAAAAAACACCAATATTAGTCTTGTTCTCATTCATATTCCCAAACAAATGGTGCTTTCTCCTCTATCCTTTTGGGGCACCCACTAGATCCACTTTTAACTCCATGGCTGCTTCTAGAGGGCAGTCCTTTCCTTGGCCGTATCACACACGACCATTCAGCTACGTAAGATCTCCTTTTCATCATCAAAAATGAAACTACATCATTAAACCAGCAAAACACAAACTAACTATGATCCCAGAGGTATTTTCCAACCTAAAAGACTCCAAAATAAATTGTTAAACCAGCAAAATACAAACTAAATCATGGAACCAGCAACCAGACTTGCACGAGGTGAGTCTCAGGAATGGTGTTTCTGACACACTGAGTCTCAATCAAACACTGGTTTCTCCAAGAAAACAATAAATCTACAGCTGCCATTCATGCAAATGTCCTATTGGCCCTGTGTAATGCTATGATGGATAAGATCTGAGCTCATTTAGCACAGTTACTTCATTTATCAGCCTGGCCATTCCATTCCGCTGCTGATAACACTCAACATATACTTTAAACATCTCATCTATCAGCTGTGTATATAAACACGTATCCAACACACACACACAATAACTGGGAGTTTTACTTGAGCACAGAAACAAGTGCAGCAATACACATGCTTGGTAGGAGTAAGTCCCAGTTTATTGAATGTTCACAGAGCCACTCACTTTCCAAGAAGCTGGATCCAGATATCAACAGCAAAATTATTACTGTGGTTTATTTAAAAATAACCATATTTGATCATCGCAGCATCATGGTAAAATATATATGCAAATTAAGCATCAAGAAAAGCCTCCAGTTGTAATTAAAGAATCACTCTGGATTTTGTAGAGCTGTTTTCTCACTGCCACTTCTGCCTGCAAACTGCACTCCGGGTTACACTGACAGCTTGAGAGGGCAGCAAGAAACGCTGTTGAGTTCTGCTCCCGTTTTGGGGCAGTTTTATCTGATCCAGCAAATTTATTTCAGCTGTTGGGAAGACCCAGCCATCCTGTGGCCCAGGCTGGTTCCCAAGGCGAGCCGGGGCTGTTTTGGGAAGCCGCAGATGGCAGAAGAGCCCAGCTGTGCCGAAGGGGTTGGTTTATTTGAATTCTCCCTCGGTTCAAGGGCAGGAGCGCCGCTCCACCAGCGCACGCAGAGGACAAAGTAAACACCCAGAGAACTTGTTAACATCAAACACTTTGCTGAAGAGGGCTGGGGGCAATGTTGCTTTTTGCCAAATCTTCCCTCCACTATTTATTTATCAAAAGCAATGAAACGTATATTCTGGGTCAACTTTAACCCCAGCACATGGAGCTACTGGGTTATTTTGCAGCTGTCTTTTTAAACAAGGCCAGCTCATTATCTTTAACTAAACTTTATCTTTGGAGATCTACTTTATCCAGGCTCTGATTTCCCTCTGTTTATCTTTCTCCTTACATGTTCCTCGCTGCCAGTGTCAACAGCTACTCCTCTTTTGACCTACCAGTTTGGCTTTTGCAGGCTTGTGGAGTGGTAAGATCAACTGCAAAGCAGTGAGTACACACAGCGAGCCACAAAGACCAAAGTTCTTTAGGGGGGGAAAAAAGGAAAAATATTGGCTTTAACTGGAGTAGGATTGTTCAGCATCAACACTTGGGCATCTGAATGAAGTTTCTCCAACATCTGCTTCTGAAGGGATGGCAGAGACATCTTGTTCACTGGTAGATTTGGGAACACAGTGGAAGATAAGACCCAGCAACACAACATAACCCAAAAATGCGTCTTTCTTTCTCTTCTGCAGATGGTGACACTCCAGAAGCCCCTTGCTAAATACAGAGAAGAGGGCAAGACCTCATAGTTTTTTGGTCTTTAGAAATCCTGTGGCGAAACTTTGCCTCTTTAATATTGTATTAAAAAAGCCCTAGGGATGGAAAAACACGACCCTTCCCCTTTGCCATCTTTTCAATAACCCCGAGCTCCCATTTTGACAGCAAACACCAGTCACTGGGGACCGGTTGGGATCTGAAAGAAGAGCACCTTGGTTAGATGTGGCTCCATTTTAGTGTCCTAGACTCCAAGATGAGCTCTGCCCAGAGCAACTTTGACCACTGTTCTTCGATTGGGAGGATGAATCTCCATCACTTGTGGATCAAATAGTCAAAGTTATTTTGAAGTAAGAAGTGTCACTGCCTGAGCATTTTAAACTAAAAGAGGAGTTATTCATATAAATAATATTCAAGGTTGAATAGAGACAGACATGGTTTTCATGGATCAGGAAAATGCACTTTTCACTTTCACCGGCCATTTCTCCAGCCCAGCAGAAAGGCACAGCACACCAAAGGCCACATTTCTCCCGCTTCCACCCAGACCTCTTCACCTAAAGTCATCCTCCAGTTATCTTTGTGAAGCACTTGACCTCCTTGTCAGCTCTAAAGTAGGTTATTGCTCCTGGATCAAGGGAAACAAGGAAGATAACGGACTTGTGTCAGGGGAGGGGTCATCCCAACTATTCCAATGGATGCCTGCCCCTTGGAAGCATGCTGCACACACAGGGGTGCCCACAAACGTGTGCCTGCTACTTCTGGATGTAATTAGTAAGATGAAGTATTTCTGCACATGATATAATTCTAGCTGTGTGCCTCATTTGTCACAGACCCTTTATGAAAGGAACCCCTCAACACAGAGCTGTGGGGACAGGCGTCCAGCAGCTCCCAGTTTCAGCCCTGCAACCTCTGGAATGCCGTGTGCAGGCAAGAAAATAAACCATCCACACTGACTCCAAACAGAGGAGAAGGGACGGTTTAACTTTCCTTAAGAGCACCAGAGGTTTCCCAGCACAGGAGCAGGGCTGTCCCCAACGCCAGATTGGCACACCAGCCTGGCACACAGGGTGCTGCAGGGCAGCTGGCACATGGGCACACGTTTGTCACGGCCTGGAGACCTCACCAGGATGGACAGAGGCCATCCCAGACCAGAGAGCAGCCTGTGGGCTTACTGAAGCATCCTACTGAGCCAAGATGGGAAGACACAGGCACCAGACCAGCCGGGATTTCTGCAGACCTGGCAGTGACCCTCTTGTCTCCTCCCAAAGCTTCGTGTTTGTCGCTGTTTCTCCAGAAACCAGTGGTCTTCAAGGTACAGCTCCACAGCTCTGGTCCAGGCACCATAACTTAACCATCACCAAATTAACTCACTCCTACCTATGTCTGCCCCCAAATAAGTTTTCACACACTAAAAGATGACAAAATGCTGTTTTCCATGCATTCCCATGGTGCCGAGCTCCAGTGTCCTTCCAAACACAGCTGAGATCCTGCCCCACTTATTTACTGGACCGTGAACTTCTCCTCTCCACCCTTGCAGCTGAGGGCAGAGCCACTATGAAAAGAGCATTATCTCATCCCCATTTTGGTTTAGCTCCCTGAATCATCTTCCTGCCATCTCAGACCAGCTGGCAGGACAACACCAAGACCTCCCTTCCCAACAGCCACCACCCCACCTCGATCTGTTACTGCACTCCCGCTCCATCACTCCCTGCTCCAACACTCTCCCAGCCTTCAGTGAGCTGTTCCACGAGGAACAGCTAAATGAGGAACGGTTTCTGCACTACCCAAATGCTCCAGGTCCCATAAATGCCGGGTAGAGCAGAAGGAGGAGGAGGAGGAAGGAAACAGCATGCTCAGGAACAGAGGGAGTTATTCAGGTTGCCCACTCCACCTCCAGGAGCTGACAGCCTTTGCTAAGAAGCCCAAGGAAAAAGTGACTGAGCGCCGCTGCCTCAGGGGTGGCACTGCCCACCAGCTGCATCGTGACAGCCCTCTGGAGTATACCAGCTTTGGATATACAGATTTCCCATTTTTCCTAAACAGCAGCAACACAAAATTGATTCAACCCACCTCACTTTATAATGTCGTATGTGATTTAACACCCAAAGCACAGCAAATTGGTTTTTTCCCTATGTCATTTATTAGAATTACCAAGAAAAATTTCATTTTAACTTGCCATATGTACAACAAAACCCACAAATTTTCAAACCACCTAAATCTAGAGCAAATGAACCCCCTTGAATTAACTAAAATACTCTGGCTTCAGCGTGAGCAAGCTGAGTTAGATCATTAAATCTCACACCAAGACACCTTAAAAAAAAAAAAAAAAGAAAGAAAAAAAGGAGGTATTGAAGCCTGTGGCATTCCAAGAGAAAGCAATCAGACATTCCTGCCGCTCGGCTCCTCAGTGATCTCCAGAGCCTTTGATCACTGACTGTCTTCATGCTGTCCTCCTGGGGTCTGGCAAAATGAGTGTAACAGCTGGCACATAGACTTCATTAGCTTTCTGGGCTGGGAGGAGCGGGGTGCAGCCCGGGAGCCACGGCAGCCTGCCCGCAGCCTCACGGACTGACGGCCCCGGGTTACTGCCGGTGTTTCGGGGCCGGGACACGGCGGCAGTGCCGCGCAGCTGACAGCAGTGACCGCTCACCGTGCTGCTCCTAAAGCCACCCAAAAGCCACCCAAAAGCCACTCCAAAGCCATCGCTGCCACGCGGGATGAGGCAGACGCGTTCCCAATGCCAACCCGCGGGGCTCAGAGTGCCAAAAGGCAACGGAGCCGGCCGAAGCCTCATTTTTATGAATGCTTAATGACCACTCAATCATTAACATCAACCTTTAAAAAGCAAATGCAGCACCTACGGTGTTCATTACCCTCCCCCTCCCCCCCTTTCAGGGTCTCAATCGAGTCAGTCAAGCGTGCAAACCGATCCTGTCGCCAGCAAAAGCATTTCCTTTCACTGTGGTCAGCCAAAAGCAGGGGAAAAAAATGGAAGTGACTTGGAGTTATGGCACCAAAAAGGCCAGACAAGCAAGGAAATAATCAACTCCACATGAGCCACTTCGAGCCCATCACAATGAAAAGGGCCTACGACTAACCCCAGGAAAGGTCAGCGGGACTATGGGGGTCAGAAGCTGAAAAAGGCAATAGCGAGCAGCTGCCAGCTGCAATAAGAATCAATGTGTTCCTAATTACACTCCGAAGAGAGGGCTCGAGCGCTGGGAAACGCCGGGCTGTAATCACAGCTTGGGCAAAAAACATTCAAGTGCTCCCGTTTTACTCTTCTCCACCTCGAGCACTGGAGCTGCAGTTCGTGTGTTACTAAATCACAGGAAGCCGAGGGCTGGAGATAAGGAGCCAGGCAGCTACAGCAGGGTTGGGGATTTTGTAAAAAACACCATAATTAAGCATTTGTGTTGGAATTATGGCATCACCAAAGAGAGGATTTCGTGAGTGTAAGCAATAAAATTACATTCTTCAAAGGGATTTTGCATGTGCTTTTAGGAAACACACGGAACACTGCCGAGCAGTCCCATACGCCTGGGATTTTCTCAATCCCCCAAAAAAACATGTGAAAGGGAAACCCCCAGAAAAATCAGTTTGCTGACAGTAACCCTATAAACCAAGCGTGAGAGACACAAACGGGTCAGAACACAATGAAACGAACGCCAAGGGCTCCACAGAAACACTGAGTGGAGAGGCAGTTAAAAATTACAAGAAAAAGCATCCTTTGATGTTCTGTTCATATTTATTTATTACATTTCATACAAATGAAAGTGCACCCTCCAGATCCTTATCAGAAGGATAAGGATCTCCTGAATAAAGGAGAGAAATTACAGTTGCTCAAACTTTGCAATCCTCAGCTTGGATTTCAGTAATGCCTCCATGTTTCTGCCCATACCCATGCCTGGCACCCACATCCATGAGTGTTAAGCCACATCCAAGTGTTTCCTATGCAGATTCTGACCTAAGGATTCAACTGGTATTTTTACTTCTTTTTAGGTAATGTATATTTTTATAGCCAGCCTTGCATGGAGCTTTTTTCTTGCTTCACACCATTTAAACCCCACCATGAATCAGTGATAAATCCAAAGAGCAATTTTGGGGACTAAAGTCCCTTATCAATTGTGCAGCAATTTCTAATGGCACATCACTTTTCACAGAATGGCTTGGATTGGAAGGGACCTTAAAGACCTGAAAGTTGATATTTTTGTCAAAATACAGAGCAAGTGTTTGCTCGGGTGGCAGATGGCAGGAAAAACAAACAATGCTGAGCAAACGAGACAGTGACTGAGTCCCAGAGAGGACAGGGGATCCCACATCCTGATGGCCTTCCTCACTAACCAGGCAGATGTGTTTCCTACAAAGCTACAAAAACAACCTAAATAATGTCACTAATTTACTCAAACTGCTCTAGGTAAGGTCCAGCAGCACAGGACAAAGGTGACACAAGAAGAGGTTAAGCAACTGAGGAAAAAATAGCAGTATTAGCCCAAACCATGGCCAAGAGGCTGTGTACCTCAAAGATGGAGAAAGAGGTCTTTTTTATTGGATTTTTCTATTTTGCTTTCAGGCCTGGAAAGTCTCATGGTTGGTATCAGCTGCTGGACTTGGATCAAAGTTTAGCCTTCCATTAATCTTTTGAGTTATATGTGAGATATGTGAGGCTGATAGAGGTTTTTTTTTTTTTTTTTTAGAAGACAGTTAAGATTACTCAGATACTTAATTTGCACTCCAATATTTCAAAAACACCTTGACTTTAGAACCTTGGTCTTGGCGTACATATGGTCTTGATAGAAGAACGCATGCTTTGGCATGGACTAGAGGAATGGATTTGGGAGCTGAGGGGAGGAAATTTAACAGTTTGTGTACTGGGCCTCGGCACACACAGATGAAAACACTCCCGAGTCACGACTCTGCTCCCGAGACACATCTGTGCTCCGAGGGGGGAGAGCTGGGGTTCCCATCTTGCCATTCCAACACCGGTCACAGCGAGACAGGCATCAGGAGAAAAATAAATAAATCATCCCAGAAGCCACATTTTCTTCTCCACAAACAGGCATAACAATTAGTTTAATTTTATTATTAACTTCAGCAAAAGAGCTGAGACAGTCCCCCTGCTGCCACGCTAATGAAGTGGGAATGGCTCCTGCCTCCTCTGGCCTCGGGGGAAGCGAGAGAACAGAGCATTAGCCTGATACACAGTTCTGCTGGGCTGCAATTATGCTTAAATGCCTAAATCAGGGCTTTCAGCCCCCAAGGGAGCTAAGGGTATCATTAGCTTAACAGTTCCATCACAGTAGGCCAAATACATACAAAATTCTCACCCTTTGCTCTTCGAGGCCCCCCAGACCTCCCCTGCCTTGATCTCTCCTGCTTAGGCACAATTTTGCCTCATATTTCCATTTTCTTCCCCACGTTTAGCTCAACACCTGTGCCGTACCACTGAAGGGACACCTGTGAGAGCTCTGCTGCCTTCAGCCAGGTCTCCAAGGGTCCTTCGGCCAACACCCCCTCCCTGCTCCTTCCTCAGGGCTGGCCTCAGCCTCAGAGAGAGGCGCCTGCTTTACTTCTGCAGCTCTGGTTTTTAGCAAGAGTGAGATTTCGCAACCAGTTTTTCAGCCAATTTAAAGATGGGCTGCTGCCGAGGAGGGCAGCAACACCTTCCTTCAGGACCTGGCTTGCAGTCTCCTATCTGCAGCAGGGATCCTGCGGCCAGCAAGTGAGTCAGATCTGCTGGCAGATCCAGCTGAGAACTCAGCCAGAGAAAAAATGAGGTTCAGTTTTCACCTGGATGAGGGAGCAGTTTCAGCTCCCCATGCAGTCCTGGAGCACCAGCCCAAAGGAGGGGCTGGGAATGGACATCCAAGAACAAGAACTTAGCACTTGAACAGCATGAGGCCTCAGATCAACTCATGAAGCACCACCCTGGTATGTTTAATAAGCCCTGGACTGCAAGAATGTGTGCAAAAATGAAGAAAAATATACAAAACGACACTCCAAGTGAGCCATGCCCATTTTCTCAAGGGAGCTAGGGAACTCACCATCCTAATTATCTGACCTACAGGTGCACACACCACAGCATGCTGGAGTACAGCCTCAGGAGGTGGTTTTTCCCTCCAAAAAGTTTGCATTTTGCATGCCAAGGACCATCACCCATAATCATAATTTGTCTATGGTTTCTAAAACCAGAATCCAGCATGAACAAAAAATAAAAAGGACTAGAAACACAGGCTTGTTCTCGTCATCATAAAAACTTGTCAGACTCTCAGACAAAGGTGCTTGTGTCCACATAGGCTGCCTAAAGGTCCACTTCCAGTGGCACTCTCACACCTGGGCAATTCAGCTGCGAGAGAACGTTGATGGAAAGAATTGGAACCGTGGCTGAGCTCGGTTAGAGGACAGCAAGCTCATTCCCGAGGCAATTCCAGATGAACACTGACACCTCGTCCTTTGGTAGCCTCCAGCAAGCAACAGCTCTGAAAAGCACAGACAAATGGGTTCTTTTAGCTGCGCTAGCCTGAGTCCAACTCGGTCTGTTGTAACTTGCAGGGATCCATGCTATCCATGAGCCCTTAAAGGGAAGCACAGCCATTAAATCCACACCTGCAGCCAGAATTTATAGCAACCTCATCTACTGCTGTCTTACATCATAGGCAATTAGGAGCCTGTGAACTCATGGCTGCAGGATATGGGAGGTGCACTGGAACAGGAGAGCCAAGCCTGTGTTACAGCACAGTTGTTAGTCACCTTAGAATTCACCGTGCCTGCGGATGGCTGGAACTGTGCACAAATTGGAGCAACAGACCCATTTGGACTCTGTTTTCTAAATGAAAGTGCTGCCCTGCACTCCAAGGCACTGCTTCCCCTCCTGTTACAGCTGTCCACACGCTGTCACAGGCAATGCCAACACTCCCTGCTGCTGGACCCAGGCTCCAGGCAGAACAATGCTTATTAAAAAGCAAACCAGCTAACCAGGGACAGCTGAGGGAGAGAGCAGGAAAGACCCTGGCCTTTCCTCCCCCGATTAAAACAAGCCTTCGCACAATCCATCCTCCAGCCTTACAGTAATTCAGTTTTACTGCTCTCCTCCCCTCCCTTCCCCCATGCTTAAAAGACCAAACCTGGTTTCAAAATTGAAGTCCGAGCTCTCCGGCAAACACACGCTTCTGCACTTCTTCACCTCGAGGGAAGGAATCCTGACACAACTGACAATATTGCTTAGCAAAAGGAGCCCCTTTGCCTCAGGCCCAGATAAAAGCAGCAGCTAGGCAGAAAAATAAATGAAAAAATTGCATTGGTCAGGTCAAGTTTGCTACAACAAACCAACCTGGCTCCCAGGCAAGGAGAGGAGTAGTGGAACATGGGGGAAAGAGAGGGAGGCTTTGGGTTGGCTTTGCTCAGTGGTGTTGCGCAACTGAGCACAGGCGAAGCTTCCCGCCTCCTTCCTCATGCCAGCAGAGCCAAAGGAGTGCGTTGATCCAAGGGAGGGAGGCAGCAGTCATCATGAAGCTCTAGCCTGAGGGTTTGGCTCCTCCAGCTTCACTCACTGCAGCCAAGCTCAGCCCTGCCAGCAGCACGGACCCCTGCCCAGGGCTGGGGGCACTCGGGGCAGCACCGTCACGGCAGCGGGTCATGAGTCAAAGCCCAAACCTCCTCCTGTGAATCAGGGCCGTGGCAGCTGTTCCCAGCAGAACCAGTTCAAACACGAGCAACTGATAGGAAAGGAGTTAAGTTTCATCACTGGGACCAGGGAGAAATTTCCGCCAGGTTCACCTGACTGTGCCCTGTTCTCACTCGCACAGACACATCCCGCTTTGCCCAACAGGATTTCTGTTCGGATGTCCAACAGCAGACTGGCAATTCCTGGAGACACCTTCCCAAAGAAAGATGGATGCCACAGCTTCGCCACATAGGAAGAAAGTTCCAGACTCTTCATAGCACATCAACTCCCCCACGAGACTTTAATGCCGATCTCAGCAACATGGGGGCCCTGCAAAGATAACCGGCTGCCGGGATTGATTCCATCCCACGTTAGCATCCATCAGATAGCAAGAAAAACAAGATTAAGCAGCACCACGGCATTAGTCTTCATTTAAACTTGGCAAAGAAAGCAAATGTTTCTTTTTTGTTGGCTTCTCTGTGCGTGTGTTTTTAAAGCAGTCCCAGGCTCAGCCAGGGAAAGGTGCCTGGACTGTTTAATGTTGGGGGATTAGAAGGGACAACACTTGTACACTCGCCAGAGCCCAGATAAGCAGCGAGTGCTTGGGTTAAGCAGGCGAGCATCTGCCTCCTGCAATATATACATTGCCCCAGTGAAAATAAACAGCTTCACACCTTTGGCTCAGAGAAGGACTTGAGCTTCTTCTACATCCTCAACCTGCAGCCTCTCCACTTGAGGACAAAGGGTCAGAAGGGTGAAGGTTACTCGCAGTTCCCTTACTCCAAGTATAAGGCTGGAAGCTTTCTGTCTCCTCTCGCACTGGGTAGAGTCTTTGCTGCTGCACATCAGACCTGGTGTTGCTTCCTTGTGTTCTCCATGCCCAGAGCTGTTCTAAACAAACTCCAAACATGCACACTTTCTGTGTGTGCTGGTTAAGTACAAGCCATGACAAACGCCCTAATTAGGAAAAATGCTAACTTAGAAACTGGACCTTTTTTTAAGTGCTCAGCCATAAAGTCCATAATCTAGAAAACCACACCTCATTTAATGTTGTCACCCCAGTCACTGGAGATCACAGGGCTGAAGACTCCAGCCACACCACTGCAGTACCCATCACCTACAGTCTGCTCCAAACTCCTCTCTGGTCCATCCCAATGCACAATTTGGAAGTGCAATCTGCACCTGAACACCATGCCTCAGTCTGAATAGCTGAATTTAAAATTATATCATTAAGTTTGAAATTTCAACATACTTAGAGAGTTTTGATAATAACATTTTTGATTACATCCGTTGCCAGCTTCCTTCTACACCCTGACAGATTTAAAGTATACATTCCTATTTCATTCTGCAACAGAGATTAGTGGCAGGAACAGAAAACATCTTCTGTTCCAAAAAACCCTCGGGGTTTTCCTCCTTCTCTTGCATCTTATTAGAGGAGTCTCAAATCTCCATGAAGCTGTGATACACTGTCACTGCAAAGCATTTAAGGCAACAAGTATCTGAGTGCTACGCTGAAATACACCTTCGGAAGAAGCTCCTGAGAAACGAGATTTCCAAAGCTATCCCAAAGGTGAAAACGCTCCCCAGCAGTAACAGCCCTCAGCAAGCTTTATGAAAATTTGAGCCTACGCTCGAGCGTATGGCATGCAGAGCCCTAATTCAAGAACTTTTGTGAACTCTCATTGTGGGGAAGGGGGGGGAACAAAGGAAAACCACATGCTATTGTTTATTTTGACTCTGCAATACATTTAATCTACATGGAGTTGGAACATTACACAGCAAAACTCCGCAGCTCCCAGAAATTATGCACAGCCAACAGCAGCAAAGCCCATTCTCCAAAGGGAAAATGCCATTTTAAGTGCGTTATCTTCACCCCACACACCACAGAAACCCTCCGAAATGCAGCTAAAAGATACCACCAATGCTTCCAATCCCACAACCCAAGAGCATGGGACCAAGGCAAGGCTACTGGCACTCATGGCACAAGGAAAGCCAAAGCTGGGGAATTCCACCAACTTGACCTTGAGCTATTGTAGCTTTTCTCAGTAAGACTGTGACTGCCTGGGGGGGTCGTTGAGCAGGAGGAGGAGCCCCAGGCATCTCACACCCTCACACCTCACAGCCTCCTTTGAGCCTATCAACAGGAATATGATGCATTCCAAGATGTTAAAGCAACGAGACCCAGCATATGAGCTGCCAAAGAATTATTCCAGGGTATCCATAGGGTTTATAACAGATCTCACTATGTGAATTCCATCGCTGTAGCTGCACAACTCCCTGCCAGCCTTGTATCCTGCTGGAAGTGTGCTAACAAGGACTGCCCACATGTCACTGGAGGCCTTCGGTGTCCAGCTCCAGGACATCCCCGAGCAGCTCCAGAAGCCGTGGCTCTGCTGATGAGTTACCAGCTGCAGATCTGCCCCAGTACAACTGAAGAACCATCTTCCCAAATACCCTATTTCTGTTCAAAGCCACCCGCTGCCATCCCCTTGCGCCCAGTGAGTTCACTCCCCCAAGCCCAATATTCCAGCTCCTTTACACAACTTCTGGACACAGAGCCCACTGCCTCATGTTGGGGTACAGTCCCTGCTGCCAAGGGAGTGGAGCTGGGCAAGCTCACCCCGGGCAGGTGCCAGCAGCAACGCTCCCACCTACGGCAAGGAGAATGCACAGACAGGTGATGTCATGGCCAGAGCAGACAGGTGACATCACAGCCCCAGCAGCCCACAGGCACCTTCTCTCCCTCCTGCGCTCGGTGGGGCTGTGGTTTATCTTCTCCTGCACCTGGGAGCAGAGGCCTTTGGCACAGCCCCATCCTCGCCCTCTGCTGGGCCGGGGGCTGGCGCAGACACAGGTTGCTGTGAGGTTTCAACAGGCTGAATGAAACGGTGAAGAAAGACGCTTTTCAGAGGGGGAGGGGAGGGGAGGCACACACGTACTGAACAAATCATCTGTTTGGAGCGCTGGCTCCTACTTGTTCTCAGTTATATTATTCACTCAAGGGTGGATTAATCCATCACTGCAAAGGAATCTCCTGATCTCAGAGATAAAGGCAACAAGTCATGCACTGACTGTCTGTGGATCCTCCTGGAAATGGCCAGCCTTTCTCATGGCCTTATTTGGGCCGATCTATCAGCTCTCAACTAACAACAAGCAAGAAAAAAAAAAATTAAAAACTGAAAACATACCACCTGACTACAGTAACTTCAAGTGGATTGATCTGGAAGCAAGCAGGGGATTTCGAATCCAAACAATCACTGTTTGTTTCAGAAGGGGCTACATGAACTGTCCCCTTCCCTTGTTGTTGTTCCCCAGGAGAAGAACAGTCACCTGGGTCATTACCTTCCAAACTTGCATGGAAAAAAGATTAATTTCTTGCAAGATTCTTTAAAGTGAGGCCTTTTACCCAGATAAATGGTTTCTTTAGAAACAAAACCTCCTAGTGCCATCCCCCTGCAGGAGCATCTCCAGCTAGAGCAGGCTGCACTTGGACACAAGGTACCTACAGAAAATACAACAGCAATTCCAGGAGGTTGGACATCTCCAGCATATCTGTACTTTGGTGCTTCAGTAGATGCCAGGGAGCAATTACAGAGACATTCAGGATTTGTCTGTTCTTCACCTAAGATTAAGGGGGCGCTGAGAAGCTCCCCTCTGGCTGGAGCTGGCAGCCCACGATGCCGGGGGCTCACCAGCATGCAGAAGGCAAGCTGGCAGGGAATACTTCACAGGCAACGCAACCCTCAAACACCTTTGCAGAGATAAAACACTCTCAAACCCCTCCAGAAATGTAAATTTGTGGTGCCTAGCCTTTTTGCCAAGACTGTTTCAATGATGGGCTCGAGCCTTTTAGTCCTTGTCTTGGCATTTTATAGGTTCATTGCGAGGAAAACCACGGGCTGCGAGGCAGAGCCTCTGTACACTGCGAGGCAGGAAACATAAAACTTCTCTTTGAATTAAACAAATAAGACTCAACCACTTGGTTCATTATCAGATTCAATGGTTGGAGCCTGCGGGGAAAGCTAAACAGCAGAACCCAGGGTATAAATCAAAGGCGTGATCAGAGAGACAGGTGAGGCCGAGGGTGTGGTTTCACCTCTCAGCTCGGCCACATGGAGTGGGGATGGTCTCCTCCTTCCCCAGCTCCCCGCTGCTGCCAAGCTGATGGCAATATCCCAGCTGAGCTGGTCTTGCTCACTCCAGGCTTTAGGGAATGATTTTATCCTTTACACATGCCATTTCTGTGAGCTGGACTGGTTCAACTGGGCATTTCCAGAGGCAGGAGATGGAGGGGGCTGGCCAGAAGCCCTCCCTGTCTGCAAGGCACCCAGCCTTGGCTCAGCAGCAGAGCGAGCGCACAGGATCAGGAGACAGCAAAGCCAATTCAGAAGCCACTGCTGCCAAAAGGGGCCATCCCCCACCAGCCCCTCCAGCCCCCCAGGGCCTTCCCCGTCATTCAAGTGGAAGATTTAGCAACTCTAACTGCGGGGCAAGATCCAGGAAAGTTTGGGGCTTGGGTACTTTTTTTTTTTGAAGGGTTAGCTGGAGTCACTCCCCTGCGGCTGCTCCACTGCTGGATTCCCGCAGCAGGGAAGAGGCAGGAATGTACCTGCCACCTCCTGCAGCAGCGAGTCCTCGGATGGAGCTGTAATGTGAAACTGCGCCCAAGGAGCTGGGGAGGGGGGAAAAAGAAAAAAGAAAAAAAAAAAATAGAGTCCCACCTGGCTAGAAGAGCTCCAAGACATCTCATAGGTATGGAAAATGGGAAAACAACCCACCTTACATGATTGTTTTCCCTCCTGCTGAAAGACAGCAGATATTTCTCACACAGAACGAACGAGTAGGGGCTTAATGGAAATAGCAGGTGGTCTGGATGCACAAGGCTCAATCCCTCACCGGGCTGAAAAAGCATTTCCCCTGAAGTGATCGCTGTCACTGGAGAATCATCATCCCCACCAGAAAGGGAGAAGGGAGCTGGGGAACATTAGTGGAAAACTTTGACACACTCAGCCCTGGAAGTTGTACTGAGCCATCTACCAAGGAAATTACTGGAAGAACACTCAACTGAAAGAACTGAACATATACACACACACACACAGAGGAAACTATCTAGTCTAGAAATTCTTGGGCCAGCGTAGTTGGAGACCTCCCACCAGTCAAAGTAATACAGCAAAGAGGTTTTTGCTGACTTTGCCAAAGACAAACACCATCCCAGAGCAAATGATGCAGGATAAGGGGACACACAATAGCAGGGTTTGCTCAGGGAGGCCTCCAAGAGAGCAGAAAGTGAGTATGAAAGGGAAAACACTTGGAGAACCGACCAAGTATCAGCCCACCTGTTAACAAAATAGGTCAAAATAGCAAAAACAGTGGACAGAGAACACAGTTTGGTGCCCATATACTGGCTTCAAGAGTCAGGATTGCAAGGCAAGCTGTAAATTCCCATTTAAAGAGGAAATTTGACCAGTTCCACTTGAAACAAGGTTTTTAACTCAGTCTCACCCCAGCTGCAGATAGCAACCGGCTCTGAAGCTTCCCAGCCCACTGAAACACCGAAAACCAGAGAACTGACAGCAAACCACTGCAGTGAGGAAGAAGGGGCAGGACTCAGCTCAAGGGAGCCACTCACTAGTCAGCAGCTCATAAGCAAAGCAGGAGACAAAAACCTGACTCTACATACAAAGGGCAAGTTTACAGCATCAATTAATTTATACAAATGAGATGTTGCCTAACAAAAGATGTTTGGCAGCTTTCTGATTGAAGTGACTCCATAGAAAACATTACCTGAGATACCCAATCCCAGCAGGTTTGTGCGTGAAGACCCACTCA
The DNA here is from genome assembly GCA_026261815.1 of Monarcha castaneiventris obscurior. Lineage (NCBI taxonomy): Eukaryota > Metazoa > Chordata > Aves > Passeriformes > Monarchidae > Monarcha > Monarcha castaneiventris. The sequence goes on from JAMPIT010000114.1 coordinate 5,306,547, forward strand.
ATCTCAGGGCTTCTGGTACTAAACCAAAGATTTCAAAGCCTCATGGAAGCTCACCAACAGGTTCACCACATTTCCATGTTGTTTTGCAAAGGATTGTGTGCCAAGACCACAGCACCGCAATGAAACCCCTCAAGAGTCACATCTGTGGACATGGGAACAAGGAAGATGCAGAGTAGGAGGTTTTCCACCACAGGCTAAAAGGCCTGCCAGAAAGAGAGGAGGTAAAGGAGCTCTCGGAGAAGGTGTGAAGAGTGGGTTTGGTGGGTGATATGGGAAATCCGGGTGAAGTTCAATGCCTCACATGACCTGCAGGGGACCTTTTCAATACAGCTCATTCTGTGTGCACATACAAACACTCAGAGATCAGCCCCTGATCCACAGCTCCTCACACCCAGCCCTGCAAACAACCTGAAATCACAGCACATGGTCCTGTACACACCCAGTCACACCAACAACCACATGGGAGAAGGTGCTGCTGACTGTACCATCGCATCTGAAAACAGCTTTATTCCCAAAATGATTTAATCATCACATGATTCCCAGTTAGTTTTTGGCACTGAGACTTTGTCTTGCACTTCGTGGTAGTGCCTTATCTCGAGCACCCACCAATTAATGCCCTGCTCATGGTACGCCCAAGGCCTCATTAGGCAGAGCAGCTCTGCTGTGGGACAGGCAGAGAGGGATTTATGAGATGCTGAACGCTGGTGCGGCTGTGCACTCACAATCCATTGCTTTGCTTCCCCAATTCCACATCTGCAGAAGCAGTCTTTAAACAAGCCAGGGTATTTTTAAGCCCTGACAGTTAAAATCTTCAAGTGACATCACCTGAAGCTGGAGCACAGCTGCCTTATTCCTCTGGCACACCAGCAAGCCAAAGTAAGCAGGAGCCTCATTTATGGGCTTACAGCACACCTTGAGATAATGAAAGCACTGGTGGGACTTGCCCAGCACAGTCAGACCTTTCCATGCATGGCTTTTTCCCCCCCCTTCTCAGTTTTGGGGTAAAACCCAAACATTTTAGCACCAGAGCAGCCCAGTGATCCAGCAGAGGGGGCACACAGGGGGGCTGGCCCAAACCCCACTGTCACTGCCCCAGGGGTTTAGTGGCAAAGAAGGCAGAGCTGGTGTCCCACCAGAGAAAAAGGATGGAAAATCACCAAGAGTGCATGAAGGATGGCAAAAAACAGCCCCTCAAGCTACTTCACGCTACTGGTGTAGCTGAGCTTGCCCGCCCACACTTCACCTTGCACACACGGGCACGGCTGTTTACGAGCACTCAGAGCAGCTTAAGGGTGTAAATCACATTAATCCAGGCGACAAAGCCACCGCACTCATCCTTGGGTGAGTTACTAATCCCTCCACACCACAGCAGTTCCCATCTCACTTCCTACCCCTTGAGGAGGGAAAAAAAATACCTTTTAACATGGTAGGTAACTCAGTGGATCCCACCTTCTATCTGAGCCAGCTTCCAATAGCCTTGAGCAACACTCATGGCTCTCCCCACAAGCCTGTGGATTTTCTGGGATGCCGACCAAGCCAGTCAGAGGCTTCCCTCTTCTTATGGAAAGGGGAACACAGGTCAAAAATATTTATTTCTTTTTAATCACTCCATTACCAAGTCCTCCCCACAAGATAGGCTTGAAGCTGCTTTGAAAAGGCAGGGTTTGGTTTCAATGTGTTTGACTCACACTCTCAACACCTCTTTTAATTTGGCGGAACAAAAGCATGCTGGCTCTAATTAAGGCAAATAATATCAAGTTCAACAGAAAAGCGTTAAGAAATTGTGCCGGGAAACGTTCACTGCGAATTTTTGGAATATAGAAAGGAGCTGGCCGTCGCCCTCAGCAACCGCTACCACAAAAGCACTTTTTCTCCTTAAAGCAGCTACGGGCAGGCTGTACATCCCATAAATCGCAACTGTCAAAACACCCAAGTCATGGGAGATGAGGAGAAAAGCAAAGGGGCTCCACACAGCTCAGCTGGGAGCGCCAGCACCCCAGAATTACCTGCCTTGTTCAAGGAAGACGCTGGGCCACGAAGGATAAAACCCCAGAGAACCAAAGCTTCCAGGCTCCCGGTAACCTCGGTGACCGTGGCTGGTGTTTGGGTTGGTAAATTGTATTTCTGGTGCATGTGTGAAAGATACAACTCACTGAGTAAACAGCCCTTCAGAGCTGACAGCTTTACAGCCGCAGGCTCGGCGCGACTACTCCTTCCCAGAGGCAGCAAAGCAGTTGGGGAAAAGCAGTAAAATCATAATTAAAAAGAAAAAGCTACATAAAGCCATCACATTTACCCTTTCACCAAGCCTTTACACAGTTACGAGGCGGGAGCAAAATAAACATTGCCTGTTTTCTGCCCGACAGTGTGTCACAGCTGAAAAACACGTCCCTTTTGGTTTAAAAAACATCAGTATTGGGAGCATGGGATAGACGACTGGAAAGTTCTTCCATTAGAAGTCAGGAACTACATAATTTATATTTGTTTTTGGCAAAGAGACAGACAAAGCAAGGGAAAGTAATTTAAAATTCAGGAATCGCGTGGCTTTAAGAAGGTAGGCAGCTTAATGCAATAAAAATAATAATAATAGAGATAAGATGTCAGGATGCTTTACAGCCAGAGTCCTCAGGCATCACACACCACCTCCTGCCTTAGGGGCTGACTTTCCACCGCTCTAATTGCAGACAAAAGTGACCTTACAGATTAAAAACATTGAGATTAACCATTTTAAGGCGGTTAAGAGGCTGGACGCGACCCCAAACCTCTCCCCTATGGCACCTCCTTCAAGCAGAGCAGCGTTTAAATGACAAATAGAGTGGAGCGGAGGAGCGCTCCCTGCGAAATTAAACCATAAATCAGCGCCAGGCAGCTCGGGAGGGCTCGTCCCGCCGCCCGGAGCGCTGTGCACCGGCTCAGCCCCGCGCACCGAGGGCACACAGCGCGGAGCCCGGCGGGGTGACAGGAGCCGAGCTCCGCGGGGGGACAGGAGGAGCCGAGCCCCGCAGCGGGGACAGGAGGAGCCGAGCCCCGCAGCGGGGACAGGAGCCGCCACCTGCGGCCGCCCCGGGCCGCACTCGCCCCTCACGGAGGAGCCGCGCTCGCCCCTCCCGGCGCGCGCCCGCCCGCGCCCCCCTCAGCGCACGCCGGCGGCGGGAAGCGCGCGCGTTACCTCTCCGCCGCGCCCCCTCCCTGGTCCCGGTCCTGGTGCCGGTGCCGCTCGGCGGCGGCTCGCCAGGACATTCCAGGCTGGGGCGGGCGTCCCGGCGGGCGGGAGCCTCCATCCAGCGCCGCCCGGCCGCTCGGCGCCGCTTATCTCCCCCCTGCGCTCCGCTCCCCGCCCCGCTCCCACCGGCGCCCCGTGTCGGGGGAGGTGCCGCCGCCCCGCCCCGCCCCGCGGAACGAACCAACGCCGGCCGGGGGGGAGAGAACGGGTGCCCCGCGGGCGGACCCACCGCCCGAGGAGGGGAGGGAGCGGGCGGTGGTGAGCGCGGCCCGGGCGTGCGGCGAGCAGGGCGCTGCGGGCCCTTTAAGGGGAACGGGAGGGGTGGAGGGGATGCACGTGCGCGCGGGGCGCCGCGGGGTCCCTGCGCTGCCGGGCAGAGCGCGGCCGAGAGACCGCGGTGCCGAACCGCCGGCACCGGGCAGCCGTGTGAGCCGGGAGCCGCGGGACCGCGCCCCCGGACCGCGGCACCGGGCAGTGTGAGCCGGGAGCCGCGCACCCAAACAGCAGGTGCACCTGGGCGCCCACGGGGCTGGGGACGCAGGGACCGGGCGCCCACCCAGCCGCTGTGCCCACGTGTGCGTGTGACCGGGCGCCGAGCAGCCGCTCGCTGTGCTCTCTCGGCACCGGGCGCTTGTGGAGCCGCGCAGCCACGGACCGGCGCCCGTGCGCTCCTGCAGCCACACGGGCTCGCACCCGCCGCTCCCTGTGTGCCCATCACCCGCACGCCGGGCACCCCGGCAACCATCCGAGCGCCGCCCCGCCGGTCACCTGGGGAGCCTCCCGGGAGCCTCCCCCTCTGCCGGTGCAGAGCTCATCCTGTGCCCGGCCCGCTCATCTGCACGCCGGAGAGCCCACGGTTCCCACTGCGACTCTCCTGCGAGCGGTTGTGCGTTCAGAGTGTCGCTGAAGTGAGGGAGTGGCTCTCGCTTTTTGCAAAGGGCTGGGAAATGCCCCCGCACGCCACACATGCTCCATGCATCATCTTTCCTCAGATGACGCCACCAGCAACCCCCTACTCGGGCTAAAAGTAGCAAAAAGGGGTTTTATCAAGGGCTCATCCTGTGCCCAAACAATTGACCCCTTCCAAAAGAACCCAAATACACCCAAAATATGCCCAACATGCCTTTTTGGAGGGGGAATTTGCTATATTTTGGTCGCATCCACACGTGGTAGCCAGAAAGGGATTTATCCAAAGGAGAGTTTCACCTGAAAAGGCTTCAGCGCCACATGGAGCAGACTGCAAAGAAACACAGTTGCTTTGATTAAAAATAAAGGAAAAAAATAAACTTTAAACCCACACCCCCCCAAAAAAAAAAAAAAAAAAAACTAGACTTGAAATAAAATCTCTTGGTTTTCGGACAAACCTGTGAGAGCAAAAAGCTGCACTACCCTGTGTTTACCAGCCCTAATTTTATCCCTCAGGAGGTTTCCTGTAGGACGTCATTATTTCCACAAGTGTGAAAGGGGAAAAAAAAAAGAAACAGAATGGAGAGTAGAAAAATCCTCAGAAGATTAAAAATCCCATAATCTGAAGAAAACACCCCAAAATAAAACAAAATCGGGGTTGGCACGGCTGAGGAGTTAAATGACTTGATTTATGGTAGCCACTGGAAAAGGTGAGGGGCTTCAGGGTTGTTCTCAGCACAGAAGGGACGGCCAAGTCTGGATTTTTGGGATAAAAATACTCAAAATGAGGATCATAATGAAGGTGTTTTGTAGACCAGGGGTGGTGCCAAATTGCGATTTCTCCCTGTACAATTTTTGGGGCGATGTTTTCCCCTCCTTGAGCGCATTTGCATGAGAATACCCTCTTGGGCAGGAGAATTGCTGCTTAATTAGCGAACAGCAATCACTTTAATTAGCATGTCTCCATGCTCCCTGCTATTTTGCATAGATTCAAATGAGATGCTCATTAGGGAGCAGGCGCCCGGACAAGCTACGCCCTTTAGCCGCTCACTAACCCAATTAACTTCAGCCAAACCGTGCCGGGCCCTGTGCCAGGAAGGATCAGGCTGCTCCCAGAAGGAAGGTGCAGAACCGCTCCCTTCAACCTGCTCGCTTCATCCAAACCTGTGAGGCTTCCTGCCTTGGAAGGTTTTTCTCCTTCAAGGTTTTCCTTCTTGCGAGATTTCCTTCCTTGTCAAAGGTTTTCCTTCTTGTAAAGTTTTCCTCCGTACGAGGTTTTTCCTACATCGAAAGTTTTTCCTTCCTTGAAATGATTTCCACCTTCAAGTATTTTCTTCCTTGTAGGATCTCCTTCCTTGCCTAAGGCTTTCCTCATTGCAAGGTTTTATTTCTTTGCAAGATTTTCCTTTTTTGCGATATTTTCCCCCACCCAAAATTTATCCTCCATGTAAAGTTTTCATCCTTGCAAGGTTTTTTCCCTTGGAGGTTTCCTTCCTTTCAAGGCTTTACCTCCTCACAAGTTTTCCTCCTTGTGAAGTTTCCTTCCTCACAAGGTTTTCCTCCATGCAAGGTTTCCCCTCCTCATAAGGTTTGCTTCCTTGCAAGTTTTTCCTCCTTTTTTTTTTCCTTGCTTGCTCAGGATTTGGGAGCAGAAATGGGGGGAACATACCCAAAAAGCCACCTCTTTGGGGATCCTCCAGCCCTCTCCGTGCCCCTTCTCCTTCCCCCCCCCCCAGGTGGGGCCATCGTTCCTGGCAGGAGCACGAGGGAATTTGAGGGTCCCTTTTGTTTTTCTGCCCAGCCAGCGCGGTCCCAGCGAGGTTGGGTTTTATTTTATTTTATTTCTCCTGCCCCGTAATCCCATCGTCTTGTCACGGTTCCCCGGGAAGCGGGGCTGCTCCGAACAAAGCCCCCGGAGCATCCCGGGCTCCCGGAGGGGGTTTTGCAGCTGCGCCTCGGAGCGTGACCGATCGGGAATGAGCCTTCGCAGCGCGTCTAATGCCGCTTGGACAGGGAGCCTTTCATCCGCTCGTGGGAGTGAGGCCCCGGCATTGAGCCGGCAGCTCCCCGCGCTCCGGCCCTCGGCGCTCCCGGCCCCGCGGGAGCCGCGCGGCTCCGCCGCAGCGGTGTTGGGGTGAGCGAGGTGGGGACCCCTGTACTCGCCTCCGCTGCTGCGGGTTTGGGTGCAGAGCTCGGGGCCAGGGTGGAGGGGCTGAGGCTGGGAGATGCTCCCCATCGCCGCGGTCTGGTCATGCTGGGCTCCGCTGGGATCCTTGTCGTGGTCCCTTTGCTTCTGTCCCTGTACCTCATCCCAGATCCCATCTCCAGGTCCTCAGCAGGTTCCTTGTCCAGGTTCTCATCCTGCTGTCCCTGGCAGGCATCTCCTTCCCGTCCCCATTCTCCTGCCCCCAGCAAGAACCTTGCCCAGGTCCTATCATCCCATCCCCATCCCCATCATCTGTCCCTGTCATCACATCCCAGTCCCCGTCACCTCGTCCTGGTCCCATTACCCCAGCCCAGACCCCAGCAGGTGCCTTGTCCCAGTCCCATGTTCCTTGTCCCAGTCTCAGTCCCCATTCCATGGGGCCAGCCCAACACCCCAAAGCCCTTCAGCACCCGATGATCTCCATCGAGGGAAAGTTTGTGGGTCCTTTTTGGGAAGGGGACAGCGGGTGCCAGCCTGGTGCCCCCCACCCTTGGCAGTGCAGGTGGCATCGGGTGGCATCAGCTACTGAATGTGCTGTGCAGCGTGGCAGGCAATGTGTGAGTGGGGAATCTCAGGATTTCCACTCCAGGGGAATAGATCAGGAACAGGGCACAAAGGCTGGAGGGGTGTTAGGGAGGAGCACACATGGAAACATCACCTGGGAAGAGAAGATGAAGATGAAGATGAAGATGTGAGAAGAGACAAGATGAAAATGATGAGGATAGAAGAAACAAGATGAGACAATAGGAGAGGGAAAGAGGAGGAGGAGAAAAATAAAGAGAGGGAGGAAAAGGAGGAAGAGCAGAAGGATGAGGAGGAATGGAAGAGAAGAGGAAGAGAAGAGGAAGAGAAGAGAAGAGAAGAGAAGAGAAGAGAAGAGAAGAGAAGAGAAGAGAAGAGAAGAGAAGAGAAGAGAAGAGAAGAGAAGAGAAGAGAAGAGAAGAGAAGAGAAGAGAAGAGAAGAGAAGAGAAGAGATAGAAAGATGAGGAAGAGGAGGAGAGATGTTGCCTCTAAAGAGCTTTGCTGACCCATGAGCTTTGCTGACCCATGCATTGGACAGGGGGGTTTTGTTGGTTTGTTTTACCCCCAGTGGAAAGTGGCTTTTTGACCCAAACACACGTTTTCCCAGAAAAGGGCTTTTTTTGGCTGAAATGCTTTCTTATTAAAAAGAAAATTGGTGAGATTGACGGGAAGGGTCACTTCTGTAAAATCATTTTCTTTCTTAAAAAAACCCAACTAATCTATTTTGGCTTTTTTTTTTTCATCAGAAATACCTCTGTGGGAGACTTTGGGAGTGAATCATTCCCAAAATCCCCTGTCCCATGCCGTGCCTGGTCCTGCCCAGCTTTATCATCTCCCCTGCAGCAAACACCCACTGGCAACAAAAGAAAATTAGAATTATTAGGAAATACTTTTTTTACTTTATTTTTTTTCCCCAGCTGACTAGAGGGTGTTTTTGCCTCATTTTTCTGTATTTTGGTCATTTAACTCCATGGAGCTGCTTTGGCACCTGGTTCAAAAATTGCCTCAGTCTTTAGGAAGGAGCAAAGAACCTCCCTGTGCAGTGATTGTTGGGTTTCCCAGCGTGTTGGGGGTATCTCTGAGAAGAACCCTGTATAGGGTTCTGAGGGTTATTAAGAGCTTCCCTGGCCTCCCCAGCACCTGCCCACCCCAGGCCAAGCTGGAATGAGCCTTGCTGGAGGCTGTCTCCAACCTGGTCTCCTGGATGCACCTTGGGCCCACAGTTCAGGCAGCTTCTCCTCAACCTTCTCTCTGGATGGACCTCGGTGTTGCAGGTACCTTATGTCCATCCTTATCTTCCTGCTGGATCCCAGATCAGCGCTGTGGGTACCTTGTCTCTGTCCCTGTCGCCTGAAGGATCTCAGGCGGGTGCTGCAGGTACCTTCACTCCATCCCTACCTCCTGAAGGATCCCACAGGACCTCAGGGCACTCCTGCAGCACAATCCCCACCTTATCTGAGCTCCCCAAACCCAACCCACCACCTCACCTTGCTGACAGTGCCCATTCCTGACCCCAGCTGGACCTGGCTTGTGGTGGACACCTCTGGAAGGGCCAAGACCGTGGTGGAGGGAGAACCGGAGACGGGCGGAGGGGATGGAGCGCCTTCAAAATTGACACCATATGGCTGCTCCTTATCCCCGGGCCCAGTAAAAAGGTCTTTCATGCTGGGCCGGTTGCCATAGGAGCAAACACGCAGGAAATATCCCAGATAACTCGAATAGTGGCGAAAACATATGTTTTGGATAAAACCCGGCAGAAAATCGCCCTGTTTAACCCCTCCAAGGCGGTTTTTACCCCTTTGCCACACCTCAGTGCACACGTGCAGTGGGGAAACTGAGGCACACCAGGCCTGGGCTCCTCACCACCCGGCGGAGGAAATCTGACGGGTTTCTCGCAATGAAGCAGGATTGCTGTCAGGTTCCCAGTGTCAGCTTGCCTCTATCTCCTCCTCCTCCTCCTCCTCCCCAGAGCCCCTTATCAAGACGGATGGCTGCATGCAAGGCCGTGTGCAAGCATTTTGCTTTGATTTGCCAAGGAATTTGCTTTGCTTTTGCTTTTTTATTTTCCCTTTCCCCCCCACCCCACTCTTCTTCTTCTCTCCTTTTCCAGCCTCGGCCAAACCTTTCCTTATCGCATCTGGTGAGCAGCGGGCCCCCAGCGCTGCCCTGGCCGCCGGCCAAGCGCGGAGCCGACAGCCAGGCGGCCGCAGCACGGCCAGGTTTCCCCACGCCGCAGCGTCCCGTGAGGCTGAGCCCGGAGAAACCAACAGCCCTGGCTCTCCAGAAGGGGAAACTGAGGCACAGAAGGCCTGAAAAGCTGCTGCAGGTATTGCTGGTTCCTGTAAAGTGGCTTTGTGCTGCAAGTGTCCCTGTGTGCCACAAATATCCCTGTGTGCTGCTGACATCCCACTTCCCTAAACATTCCCGAGTGCTGCCAGCATCCCTGTGTGCTGCTGACATCCCTTCATCCCATAAACATCCCTGTGCACTGCCAGCATCCCTAAGTGCTGTGTCCCTTCATCCCTTAAACATCCCTGTGCACTGCCAGCATCCCTGTGTGCTGCATCCCTGCATCCCATAAACATCCTTGTGCACTGCCAGCATCCCTGAGTGCTGCATCCCTGCATCCCATAAACATCTCTGCACTCTGCAGTGCTCCCCAGGGCCTTTTTCCAGGAGAGGACATCACTGCTGGGTCTTCCCAGCACTGCCTGAAGATGGAGCAGCCCCATGGAGCCCATCCCAAACCCTGCACCCCAGAGCAGCCTCGCAGCAGCCCTGTCCCTGTAAAAGGCTGAAGGGGAAGCTCTGGGTGTTGGGATGGGAAAAACTTTGAGAGGGGCTGCTCTGGAATGCCATGAGCAGGACTTTAGCAGAGGAGGGGTTGAGCTGTGGGGTGCAGATAGCACAAACCCAAGGGATCAGGGAGAAAGCCCCAAGATTAAGGAGCAAGGGGCTGTGGGGCCACAGCTCGGGGCGATACCCAGCGGGAGCTGGTCCAGCCGACCTGGGATTTCTCCTGGTGCCATCTTGTAAATATTGCTGACGGGAGGAATGTGCAAGCACAGAGGAAAATCCCCTTCCACCCAGAGCATCGCCTCACAGCCTCCCTCACAGTGGGATCAGAGCTCTCCTGATGCTTCTTGTCCTGCCAGTTCTCCTGGGGAATCTTCTTCCATCTTGATTTTGGTGGGATGCACATCCCCAGCATATCCTGCTTCCCACAGCATCCCTGCCACTGCCACAGCCCTGCCACTGCCACATCCCTGCCACTGCCACACCCCTGCCACTGCCACTGCCACATCCCTGCCACTGCCACTGCCACATCCCTGCCACTGTCATGTCCTTGCTCTGCAGCAATCCCAAACACATTTTCCCACTTCAGCTCTTCTTTTTCTGTTTTTCCCCTATTTTTTAATAACATTTCCCTGCATCTCCCGCCTCCTTCCTCCGAGCTCTGGTTTGGGTTTTGGTGAGGTTTAGCAAAACAAACACGGTCAAACCACCCCCTCCTAATGTGTAAAATCCCTGGAAAAGCCACAACAGCTCCGCAACAGCTCCGAGGGCTTGCGCAAGGCACTGGCAGGCCCCTGAGCTGCTCAGCCAGCCCCACGAGCAGAGCACAGCAGATGAAATCCATTTAATTTTCCCCCTCCTTTTTGATGTATTTTCCAGCAGGATATTCCTTGCACGCAGGTCCCTTTGCCCCAGGGGATTGTTGCTGGGTGCTGGGCCCAGTGAGGTGATGCTAAATCAAGGAGGGATTGAAGTGACGATAAAACTCTCCAGGACGATGGGAAAAATGGCATTTTCCCTGCCAGACCCCCTCACTTTCCTCCACTCCACGTCCCAAAAATCCCAGCAGTGGCCAAATGATGCTCAAAAGCTGCTTTAAAGATTCAGCTCTCTGCTCCCAGGGGGGATTTTCCCCTCCTCCACGAGCTGTTTTCACACCTCTTCCACCCCAATGCTAATTTACTCCACGCCCGGAGGTTCCAAAGGAGCAGTCTGGGGGGTATAGAGAGCTGATTTTGGGGTTTTTTTAGGGCATTTGGGGGTTTGAGGGTTCTGCTCTCGATGGTGAGAGCAGCACTTTCTCCCCACCCTGCCCAAGAATGTTTCTGCTGATATTAAACCCGACCCGGAGGCATTTGGAAGGAGCCGACTTCCTCGCCAAGAAAATGACCTCAGCCTCATGCTTTGGAGCTTTTTTTTACCTTTTTAAAGCATTTTTCTCCCTCTCCTGCCTGCCAGGCAAGAGGCACTGCTGGGGCCTCACCCGTGTCCCTGGTACCACTGCCAGGCTGCATCCACCGTGCCAGTCCTCCAGTTCAGGGTGACTATTGTAGGTTTTAACCTGCAAATTCCAATTTTAAGCTGTAAATTCCAGGTTTTCCCCCACAAAACCCCTCCCTGACACTGACAGGAGGGTCCAGGGGCCAAACCTGCTGCAAAAACCCACCTTGCACCGTCCTCTGGGCATGTGATGACCTCCAAAACTCGTTTTCCCAATGAAATAAAACTGGGAGAAAGCTCAGACCAAGAGCTAATGTTGCCCACGATGTTTCTGGAAGGGATTTTTGCAGGAGTTTCCTTAACAGACTCCTCTGCATTTTTGCTTTTATTAATGTGGCGGCATTCCCGAGGCTGCTGCAATGCTTTTGCAAGAGCTAAAACATCTCCTGAGTTAAAAATCCAACAAATCCAGCCCCTCAGGCACCTCCACAGTGGGAAATGCTAAGGAGAGAGGAGGGAAATGCTGGATTCGGGTGTCTTCGGAAGAAATTGCTCCAGCTTCAGGGTTTTTTTCTCTAAATGAGTATTTCTGTCCTGGGGACAGCGAGCTGATGGGGGCAGTTCAGAAAATAAAAATGCTTCTGGAATCCTATTGGATTCCCAGTCCCCAAAAAGCTGATGTTATTGGGAAATTTCCTCATTTGTCCCTGAAGATCGGATGGGAAATGGTTCCACCATTCTTCCCTGCTTGAAGTGGCGCATCACCATCCTGGAGCTTCACTGGTGCCCCACACCTCCATCCTGAATCCAGCACCCTTCATCCCTCTCCTGCAGCCTGGCTTCTGCATTCCATTTCTTCTATCCCAGAGCTGCACCCTCCAACTTTTGCATTCCACACCCATCCCCTGGATCAGCATCCTGTGGCTGTCTCCTGCATCCCAAATCCTTCATCTGTACCATCACCCCATGTCCTGCATCTGCACTCTTCATCCCATATCCTGCGCCAGGCACCCCACAGCTGCATCCTGCACCCCACATCTGCATCCCAAATAATCCTGGATCTGTACCCTGTGCCCTGCCTTCCATGCCCTGCACCTGAACCTCTCATTCCACATCCTGCCCTGTGCATTCCACTTCTTGCATCCTGCATCTGCATCCTGCATCCCACATCTACATCCCAAATCCTGCATCTGCATCCCGATTCTTGCCTGCCAGATCTGCATCCCAAATCCTGCAGCTGCACCATATCCTGCCTGTGCAGCCTTCATCCCACATCCTCCATCTGCACCTGCATCCTGCTCCCTCCTACACCTGCACCTTGCACCATCCCTTGTCCTGCGCCTGCATCCCAAACTCTGCCTTTGCATCCCACATCTCCATCCCACCCCCTGCATCCCAAATCTCCATCCCACCCCCAGCATCCCACATCTCCATCCCACACCCTGCATCCCACATCTCCATCCCTCATCTCCATCCCATCCCCCACATCCACATCCCTCTGCCAGGATCTCCAGGGCACCAACAACCCCCTGAGAGTCCAGTCGGCCTCACCAGGGATCCCCACCCCACCCAGAGCCCTGGGTAAGTTCAGCCCAGGGTCCTTACTGGGCCATACTGGGCTGTGCCCCCTATGCCTGCTCTGTCTCATTGGCACCTCCCTCAGCCACAGAACAAAAACCGAATTGCAACAAAAATAATTTGTGAGGCTGGATTGGTCCCATCCCATCCTTCCTTCCCCCTGCTCCCTGGTCCCATCCAGGCGTTTCTACGGAGCAGGTGTGATATGGGAGAGCAGCAATCCCAACCTGGCCTGCACAGAGGGGAGTGGGGAGGTTTCCCATCCGCAGGGGCTCCGTTCCCCTCCCCGGCACATCTGGCGGGCAGATGTGGCCAAAGGGTCGGGATCTGCCTCCCAGATGGGGGACAAGCTGCAGAATGTCTGTATGGGATTGGAAAGCAATAATTTTTTCCTTGGAAGTCTGCATTTCCCAGCTCCTTGCACGCACTCCCCATCTCCAGGGCTGCTGCAAAATCCCTGCGCAGAGCTGGGGCTGCGCTCTGGTGCTCTGGTGCTGAAGCATCCCCTGTCCTGCACCTCTATCCCATATCTGCACCCTAAATCCCACTTCTGCATTCCGTGTCCTGCATCCACATCCCATCTCCTGTGTCCTGCATCCCACCCCTGCACCCCAAACCCCTCTTCTGCAACCCGTGGCCTGCACATCTCTGTATCTCATATTCCATTTCCCCCATCACCTGTCCTATATCCCACCTCCGCATCCTAAATTCTGCTTCTGTACCCCACATTCTGTATCTGCATCCCATATTCTGCATCTGCCCTTTCATCCCAGCTCCTGGGTCCTGCATCCCACATCTGCAGCCCCTCTCCTGTGTCTTGCATCCGTGTCACGCGTTCTGTGTCTGGAATCCTGCATCTGCCTCCTAAATCCTCCATCCTTCATCTGGGAGCCTGTGTCTACATCCAAAATTCTCTACTTGCTTCCTAAATTCCAATTTTTTTTCCCTAAATCCTGTGTCTGCATCCTGAATCCTGCATCCCACATCCTAAATGCTTCCACAGTCCCTCTTCTGTGCCTTACATCTGGCACCCTGTGTCTGCATCCCAAATCCTGTGTCTCACATCTGCATCCTGAATCCTCGATCCCCCCATCCTAAATCTTATGTCTTACACCTGCATCCTAAATCCTTCATCCCGTGTTTATATCGTAAATCCCATGTCCCCATTTACATTCCAAATACTCCATTCCAGATGTCTCCTGGCTTCTCCATTCCATGTCCTGCATCAACATCCTAAAACCTCCATCCTGCATTTACGTCCCCAGTCCTATGTCCCACATCTGCATTCTAAGTTCTCCATCCTGCATTCTGTATCCACCTCCATCCACCATCCTAAATCCTGTATCCCACACCTCCATTCTAAGTCCTGCATCCTAAATCCTACATCTACATCCCAAATCCTAAGTCCCACATTCGCATCCCAAATTCTCTATCCTACATCCTGCACCGACATACTAAATCCTGTGTCCCCATCTAAATTCTAAATCCTCCATCTGTGTCCTAAATCCTGCATTCCATATCTGCATCCCAAACCCTCCCTCCTGTATCTACATCTGAAATCCTAAGTCTCCATGTACCTCCTAAGTCCTCTATCCCACATCTACATCCTAAATCTTCTATCCCAGTCACATCCTGTACCTTCCATCCTGTCTTGCATCTTCATCCTAAATCCTACCTCCCCATCTGCATCCTAAATGCTCCATCCTGAATCTACATCCTATGTCCCACATCTACATCCTAAATCTTGTGTTCCATATCTGCATCCTGAAACATGCACTTGTATCCTAAATCCTATGACCCCATCTGCACCCTGAATCCTCTGCTGCATCCCAAATCTACATCCTAAATACTCTATCCTGCATCTTGAATCTACATCCTAAATCCTGCATCCACAGCCTAAATCCCAAGTCCCGTATCTGCATCCTAAGTCCCATTTCACAATCTGCATCTACGTCCTAAATCCTCCACCCTGTGTCTACACCCCAAATCCTGTCCCACGTTTGCATCCCAAATTCTCCGTCCTACTACCAACATCTACATCCTAAACCCTCCATCCCCATCTAGATCCTAAATCCTCCATCTGTGTCCTAAATCCTACATCCCATCCCTTCACCCTGAATCCTCCATCCTGCATCCAGCACCACATCCCAAACTCTGCTCCCAGGATGCTGCGAGGAGGCCGAGGGCTGACAGAACCCCCTGTGCCCGCTGGAGCACCATGAATTTGGGATGAGGCGGGGGCAGAAGCCCCTGGCCGCCCGCCCCGGCCGTGCTGTTGGTTTTAGGATTTGCCACGCTCCGGTGCCTCCGAGCGCGCTGGGTCCCCGGCGGGGCCGCACAAAGGGCGCTTTCAGGGCCCTGCTCAGCGCAGCCCCCCCGACCCAGCTACGTCGGAACACAAACCTTTCATCCCCCTCGAGTTTCCCCCGCAGACCCCGAAAGCAGAAAATAATCCCCCTCTTTACGGAGTTCAAAAATCCAAAAGAACCCTAAAAATTAGGGTTGAAAATAATTCCCATGGGAATGGAACAACGTGCGAGATGGTGGCGGAGCACGAGCAGTGCCCAATGTCCCCTGAAGCATCCTGGGGAGGAGGGGATGTGCCCATGACCCCCCAAAATATCTCGTTTACAGCAGGGAACAGGTGAAAAATTCATGTCTTGACAGTCACTCGTGCAACGAGTTGTGTCCAGCCTCATGCCCCTCCATTCCCGAGGCATTCCCAAAGATTTTCTTTTTCATGCCCTTAGAAATATAAATTCCTGGGGGGAATGAACCAGAAAACCCTGCATTCAGCCTAATTATCCCCCCTGGCCGCAATCTGTGATCTCCGGGACAATTAAAAGCGCTTAATCCCGGCTGAAAAGCAAACAAGGTCGGAGCGCGGCGTCTTCCTGCTTTCCCCTCGCCCACTGCCGGGGTCTCGCTCCCCAGCTGCAATATAAATATGCAATTAAAAAATCGCCGCTAATTGCTTCACCCGAGGGGGGTTCCCACCAGGGAAACAAAAAAGCCAGGGAAAGGGATATTAAAAAAAAAAAAATTAAGAAGGGGTAAACAAGTAAAAAGTGCATTTTTTTCAGCCAATAATTAAACACTGATGCAGCTTTAGGGTGAAATTGTGGAGATATCTCAGGGTTTGCATCCTGGGGTGGGTTTTTTCTGGGGGGATGCTCTTTTTTTGGGGGGATGGGGTTAATCCCTGGCTCTCCTCTCTCGCTCCAGCGCTAACAACCCCTGGCAGCTCTCGGGCTCGTTAGTCCTTCCAAAAAGCAATTAGAGAGGTTGGAAAATGAGGGCAGCCGCTGCCCTGAGACAGGGTAGGAATGGGGGGCGGGGGGGGTCAGCTCCTAAACCTTGGGGCTGGTTTAGGGCTGCACGGCTCGGCAGAGACCCTGCAGCGGGATCTGCGCTGGCTGAGCAGAGCCATCAGCAGGTTTCAGAGTGAACACCCCACTGCAACCTCCCCTTTGCAGCACCCAGCCTCGCTCTGTGGCCCCCAGGGCTTTATTGAACCTTCAAAACCTAAAACAGGCGGCTGGACACCTTCACAGTGCTTGGGTGCTGCTGCCAGAGCCCAGCCAGGAGGAAGAGGAGGAGGAGAAAGAGGAGGAGGAGAAGGAAGAGGCAGAGGAGGGGTGCCGGGGCTCAGGTGCCGGGCAGCCAGACTTTGTGGGTGCTGATGATGTCGCTGAGCTTGGCCTTGATCTTCAGGAAATGCCTCTTGAACTCCAGGCCGTCGCCCTGCGTGGGGACAGAAAGGGGGGGTTACATCCCCCTGCACCCATCCATCCCCCGGCACCCACCTCCCATGGCCACCCCCACCCTGCAGGGTCCTGCACCCACTTCACGTGGTCCTTCCCCACCCTGCACCTGCCCTGCAGCTCCCACCACCCACCCTGACCCGCCGCACACCTTGGAGAGGCGAAAATCCACCAAAATCTTGCTCTCCATCTCCACCAGGTTCACCTTGAAGATGAGTTTGTTGTTCCTCCTGTCCATGGTCGAGATGGTGACCTGCAAAGGGAGGGGTAGCTGGAATTATTTGCTGATGTAAGAGCGCAGGGGGTCCCAGCCCCGATTTCAGAGCGCAGTCCCCACCTGGTTGGTGCAGCTCATCTTCCAGCCGTAGCCCATCTTCTCACACACCTCCTTCAGCGCGCGGTAGGAGCCGTCGGCGTCCAGCTTGGTGAAGAACCGCGTCATCCGCTTCACCAGCCGCTGCCACGGGCTCTGCCGCCCCAGAGAAATGGTACCAAAGGTCACAAATCCCGCCAAAAAGCTCGTAAACCCCACCAAGTTCCAGCCCCGGCTCTGACAAATCCCGGCTTTCGGGGAGGAAATGTTGGAAAGCTGCACCCCCTGATGGCACAAGCCAACAACCGCATCCCAAACGGCAGGAATGCTGCACAGCCACGTCCCAAACAGCGCAAGGTCGGCCCCTGGTATCACAAATATGGCAAAAATGCTCCTTAAGGACACGCATGTGATGCAAAGTTGCACCCCAATAGTATAAACAGCGCAACGATGGACCCCAATATCGTAAATTGGATGCAAAGTTGCCTCCTAAATGCTGCAGAGTTGTACCCTGGAACTGGAAAGTTGCATTTTATTACTCGAAACACTTCAAAATCGCACCCCAAATACCACAAGGCTGCACCCCGAGATGCCAAACCTTGGCCAGCTGCTTCCTGAGATTGTGAATCAGACACAAAGTTGCCCCCCAAACACCACAGAGCACTGCACAAAGTGCACCCCGATGCCATAAATGATGCACGTTTGCACCCCAAATCTTGGTA
Source organism: Monarcha castaneiventris obscurior (assembly GCA_026261815.1). NCBI lineage: Eukaryota > Metazoa > Chordata > Aves > Passeriformes > Monarchidae > Monarcha > Monarcha castaneiventris. Next base: position 5,324,018 of record JAMPIT010000114.1, read on the forward strand.
GGTGGCACCCCGAGATGACAAAACCCACAGCTGCATCCCAGCCTTGTCAAGTTGCCCCCTGACATTGCACACGCAGCAAAGCTGCTCTTTAATGTGCTGTTTATGATGCAAAGTTGCACCCCAATATCTTACACAGCTGCACCCCAATGCTGCAAATCGGAGGTGAAGCTGCCCCTCAAGTCCCTGGCAAAGTGACAAACTGACACGAAAAGTATTGCAGATTTGCACCCCCAATCCTGCACCTCACACCCTCGGGTGGTAAATATTCAACAGCCACAGACCCAACAGGTGCTCCCCGACATTAAAAATATGGCAAAAGTTGCTTCTTAATCTTATCTTCATCAGTGGTATGAAAGGTGCAACACTGGATCCTGATGTAAATAGGACGAGCAGCTGCCCCCCAAATGCCGCAGAGTTGCAGCCCAAGATGATAAACCTCACCCAGCCCCACCCCAAACATTGCCAAGCTGCTCCCTGGTGGTACAAATACAGCTAAGTTGCTCCTCATTGTCCTATATACGATGCAAAGTTGCACCCCAGTTTATACAATGCTGGGCCCCAGGGCTGTAAGCTGGATGTGAAACTGCCCCCAAACACCCAGAGGCCACAGCAAAGTGTTACCCTGATACTAAAAATACTGAAAAGCTGTGCCCCAAATCCTGCAAACTCACACCTGAGGCGATAAATAACAAAAAGTTCCACCTCTGGGATTGCCAAGCTGCTCCCTGACATTCCCCATCAGGCAAAGCTGCACCCCAAACACCACAGAGCAGCCCCCGACCCCTGCAAGGTGCACCCTGACACCATTGACGATGCCGAGCTGCGCCCCAAACACTGCGAGGTGGAATCCCAGAGGATAAACCTCGCCCGGCCGCATCCCAAACACTGCGAGGCAGCATCCCGATATCCCAAGTGGTGCCAGGTGCCCCCTGCAGCCCCTAACCTGGGAGGAGCCTGGGGTGCCCAGGAGTTGGCTGTTGACCAGCATGTGCTCGGGGCAGGCGGGCTGTGAGAAGCTGAAGCCCTGCACCAGCTGGTCGATGCTTCCAGCGCCACTTTCCCAAGGCATCCCGCCCGTGCCGGGCTCCGGCTGTGACGTGGAATAGCTTGCCTTGTCCTCACTGCAAGGCAAGGGGGGACACAAGGGTTAGGAGTGCTGGAGAGAGCCAAATCCACATGGGAATTGCATGGGATTTTGCAGGATTTGGGACGACCACAGGGGTTGTGCGGGGTTTCCACCCAACTCCACCTCCTGGAGGAAATGCTGGGAAAGCCCCGAGGTGTGCAAGGAATTGCAAGCCCGTGTGGAGGGAAGCAGAGGCTCACCCCAGTGCTCCCTTCACCGGTGAGAAGTCTGTATCGGATCGGATGTGCTTGGAGAAGCCTCCAGGGGAGTCGGCGACCCCCCCTGAGGAGAGCCGAGCCCGCTTGGCATCTGCAAAGGGACAGGACACCCAATAACCCCCAAGTCCGGGGGCACCAGCACATCCCCCTGCGGCCCCTTACCCTTTTTGAGGGGTCTGCTGTACCACCGGTCCTTCTGGATGTCAGGAATGGTGATCCTGGCTGTGGGGCTCTCCGTGAGGATCTTATGCAGCAGCGCTGGGGGAGACGAGGGGGTGGAATTCAATATGGGGTGTGTGTATTTGTGTGCATATAAATGGATTTATTCAGGGAGCTGCTGGCTGCTTACCCAAGGGAGCCGAATCGATCTTCTTCCAAGGTGGGAGGTAGGTTTTCCTCTCCTTCCAGTCGCTGTATTCCTGGCAGCTGTCGCTGGGCTGGTCCCAGGGCAGCTCTGCCGGGAGACCCCGCTGCTGTCACCCCGCGGTGCCACGAGCCCCGGGCACACACGCGGCACCACGGGGATGTGGTGTGCCAGGTGTCCCTGCCCTGCCAGGGATCCTGTGTGCTCCCTATGCATCCCAAACCCCTCCACACATCCCAAACCTCCCTATGGATCCCAAACCTCCCCGTGCATCCCACACCTCCCCGTGCATCCCATGTTTTCTCACATGCATTCCACACCTCTCTGTGCGTCCCAAACTTCTCCTATGCATCCCATACCTCTCCTGTGCCTCTCATATGCCCCCCTTATGCATCACATACGTTCCCCTTCTGCAGCCCTCTGGGCCTTCCATACATCCTTACAGATATTCCAAACACTCCCCTCCGTGCATTTCGCATCTCCCGTATGGATCCCACACCTTCCACCTCTGGGCTTCACACATCCCTCCCCATGTGCACTCCACACATCCCTCCCATCCCACATGTGCTCCCTCCCCATCCCATACATCCCTCGGTGCACTCCACGTGCTTCCCCTCATCCATTTCATCCGTGCACCCCTCCTGCATCCCATGTGCACCCCCCTCCTCATTCCATACTACACCCTCTGCACTCCACACAGACGCCCCGTACGGATTCCATCCATACACCCCTATACATTCCATGAACACTCCCCCACGTCCTTTGCACCCCTCCTGCATCTCCCCCACACCCCCTGAGCCCGTCTCATGCATTCCATCCATTCCTAGAGGCATTCCCGTATTCTGCTGGCCGTACGTCACCCCCCGTGAATTCCATACATCCCAGAATTCCCACCTCCGGCCAGCATGGCTGTCAGCACCACCCCACAGGCCCAGACGTCGACGGGCTCGGCGCGGAATTCCGAGCGCCGCAGCAGCTCCGGGGCCACATAGGGCAGGGTCCCACACATTTTGTTCAGCAGCCGCTCCCGCCCGTTGTGCCGGAACACCGTGGCCAGGCCGAAGTCTGAGATCTTCAGGTTGTCTGGGCCCAAATGAAAGCCAAAAGCAAAATTAAAAATTAAAATCAAGAAGTCAGAATTACCCCACACCCAGCTAAATTAATGTAAAACGCAAATTAAAATTTAAATGGGAAGTGTAAAAATTTTAATTATAAATTCAAACTTAAAATTTCAAATTCAAATTAAAATTTTGAATTGGAAATAAGTTTAATATAAAAATTCAAGGTAAGATTTTAAAGTTCTAAGTTTTAAAGTTGCACTTCAAATTTGAATTAAAATACAAATATAATTAGAAAAAAAAATAAAGTGCAAATTCAAATTCAAATAAAAACTTAAATTAAGAAATGAAGCTAAAAATTTTTAAAAACTTTAAACCAAAAATGCATGGTAAAATTTAAATTCAGAATAAAATGAAACCCCTGAATTAAAAACTCAAATGCCAAATAAAAGCATTCAAATAAAAACTTTAAATTAAACAGTCAAATAAAAAATACAAACGAAAAAATGATAACTTAATGGGGGTCGGGGAGGGACACGCCTGCCCCACCTCGCTCATCCAGCAGCAGGTTCTCGGGCTTCAGGTCGCGGTGGGTGATGCCGATGCTGTGCAGGTACACCTGGGGACGAGGGAAGGGTCAGCGCCGTGCGGGAACCCCGGGAAGGGGCAGCGCCGTGCAGGAATCGCCACCGGCTGCAGGAATCTTGCAGCGCTGCCGGTGATGGGTCACTCACCACGCCGGCAATGAGCTGCTGGAAGAACCGCTGCGCCTCCGGCTCCGGCATCCCGACATCCGGCTCTGCACGTGGGGAAGAAGAAGAAGGGGAAGAGCGATCCTCAGCCGAGGGGGGATGACAATCGGAGGTGCCCCGTCGCCCCTAAACGCCCGGGTACCCCCGCGCCGCACCGATGCGGTCGAAGAGCTCTCCGCCGCGGCAGTACTCCAGGAACAGGTACTGCGTGGCCCCCTCCCGCCGGTGGCCGTAGAACCGCACGACGTTCTCGTGGCTCAGCATCTTGTTGATGCAGATTTCCTTCTTGATGTTGTCCGGGCACTCGGCCGCGCGCTTCATGTCCACGATTTTCACGGCCACGGCCTCCTCAGTGCGGCGGTTCACGGCCAGCTGCACCCTGCGGTGGGCACGGGTCAGCGGGGGCACCGTGGGCACGGAACGGGCAGGGAACGGGCAGGGAACGGGCAGGGAATGCTTCCCCAGAGACAGGCAGCAGGCAGGGGATGGGGAGAAAATGCCGCCTCTGGAGGCAAGGAACGGGCAGGAACGGGCAGGGAGTGCAGGCACAGGCGGGGCACGATGGGCACACAGCGGGGGCACACGGGTGTGCGAGGGCATGCGATGGGCGAGCAGAGGGCACATAAGGGCAAGCAATGGCCGTGCACCAGGGGCACGTACGGGGCATGTGGTGGGCAAGCAGTGGGCACGCAGAGGGCATGCAACGACCGTAGAGCGGGCTAACAGCGGGCGTGTGATGGGCGAGCAGTGCGCATTGGGCAAGCTGTGGGCACACACAGGGCACGCGATGGCCAAGAGAAGAGCAGTGGGCTCGCAGTGGCCGCGCAGGGACAAGCAGCGGGTGTGCAAGTGGCACACGCGGGGGACCAGAGGGGACAGCGGCCGCGCAAGGGGCAGGGCAGGGGCCTGGGTCGCGCAAGGGGCAGGGCAGGGGCGTGCAAGGGGCGGACCCGGCCGGCAGCAACCCCGACCCGCCGCCCCGGACTCACTCCCCGTAGGCGCCTTCGCCCAGCGTCTGCACCAGGTCCCAGTCCTCCACGAAGGGCACCGCCATGCCCGGCCCCGGGCCCGCTCCGGGCCGCGATCTCGGCCCCGGTCCCGGTCCCGGCCCCGGCCCCGGCCCGGCCGCGCCGCCCTTTCCCGCCAGAGCCGCGAGCCCCGCCCCGCCCTGCGCGCGCACGGACCAGGCCGCGCCCACCCCGTCGCCCAGGCCACGCCCCCACCTGGAACCCCGCGCCCCCGCCCAGGCCCCGCCCCCATTTCCCTTCACATCGATCAAAAGCGGCCAAACGGCCCCAACGCCCCTCTGACAGCACTCGGGGGAAAAACCCCACCAAATTTATTTTTATTCATTTGCATTCTTCACAATTCCTGGTCAATCAGCCCCGGTGAGAGCCGCAATTCCTGATTTGGCGACGGCTCCGTGTGTATATAAAAATCACTCCCGGCAGGATGGGGCGGGCAGGGTCCTCCCACCGCTGCCTGCGCTTACAAACGGTATAAAACAAACCCGAAACAGCCCCCCTCGAAACCCCACCAAACCCCCAAATCTCTGCTGCACAGGCCAAGGCTGGGTCAGTGCGGTGTCCGGTGCGGCCGGCGCCGGCTCCTCTACGTCCTTGACAACCCACGGTTGTCCAAATCTTTCACCTGGGCAGTAAAAGAAGAATTAGGAAGAATTCCACGTTTTTTTCCCAAACTGGGGGGTCTGGGCTCGTTCTGGTGCCATACCTTGTATATTCGGACCAGCCAGTGCTCTGTGGTGTACGCCTCCTCCAGCACGTCCAGCTCAAAGTCCTTGTTGCCGATTTCGGCGTTCCTCACCCGGTCGTAGCCTGGCGGTCGCTCTAGGAGAGGGCAAAGGACAGGCAGTGCTGCTGCATCGCGCCCCAGGGATGCCAGGGCACGGTGGGGCCCCCCCAAAGCAGTGTCACACCCCGGGGGATGCCTCAGGGACTCACTGGCCTCGGTGTAGACCTGGCCGAAGCGGTAGTAGCACATCTTGTACATGAGGCAGTTGAGCAGCACCGGAGAGCCCTCGCGGTCGACTCGGAACTCCCCGGTGGGGGTGTAGTAGTCGTGCTCCTTGATGTGGCGCCCCGTGTCCGTGCTGCCCCCGATCCGCACCATCCACAGGAACTTGTTGATGTCTGCAAGGCATAGAGTTGGGGGACAAAGAAAGAGGGCTTGAGTTGATTTGGGGGGCCAAGAGCAAAGGGTTGAATTGGGGTGAAAGAACAAGAAGTCAGGATGAGGCAAAAGAATGAGGAGTCAAGTTGAGCTGGGGGGCCAGGAGGGAGAGTTGAGGTGATACTGGGGTCCAAAAGCAATGTTAAGGGAGAGCTACAAAGGCACATGCAGCTCCAGACAGGAGCATTCCAGCACCGTTCTCACTCTGCAGCCCCAGCTGGAGGTGGGACTCTGCCACCAGCGCCCCTGGCTGGGTGTGACCCGGCTCACAGCAGGATCTTACCGTCGGATGAGTACCCGGTGAGGCCGCCAAAGATGACCAGCACATAGCTGACGTCCAGCTCTCTCATGATCTCGTAGGCTTTCTCCTCTGTTGACGCCATGGCCTGGGGCAGACGTGGTGTCAGCCAGTGCTGACGTGGTGCCCAGAAAGGCTGGCCAAGGCAGCGGGGGAGGGAAGGACCCACCTGGCCGACGCGGGAGATGTGCGTGTTGTTCCAGGTGTTGTTGTCCACCAGGATGGTGCGGTTGGCCATGGCAGTGATCTGGTACCCATAGTCCCACCAGGACATCACCTTGGCATCCTGCAGCAAACACCGGCCGTGCATCAGCGCCTCAGTGGGCAATGCTGGGTGCCCGAGCCCCCAAGCCCCCGTACCTCCGGCGTGTTGTGCCGCAGCCAGTAATAAGCTTCTCGGAAGTCATCGAAGATGATCCTGCTGCCATCCCCGCCACGGGCGGACAGAACGATAGAAGGGGAGGAATAGGCCTCGCTGGTCACCCAGGTGGAGTGGAAGGTGTAGGTGATCAGGAAGAACGCCATGACCAGGATCATGCCGCTGGCAACCTGTGGGAACAACCCAGGGTCTGAGCACTGGAGGGATGGGGCCGCCAGCCTCCCACACTCAGCCCACCAGGGCCAGGCATCTTCCCGAGCCGGCCCAGTGCTCACCTCATTTTTGATGGGGTAGGTGGAGTCCTGCTGCTTTTTGCTCTTCTTGTCGGGCCGGCTGATATCCAGGTTCTTCATGTAGGTGGACAACACCTGAGAGACCCCGATGCCGGACAGGATGCACATCACCGGAGCCAGCACCAGCATGAGACGCACCTGTGGCAACAGCAGAACTGTCGGAGAAGGAATCCAGCAGAGAAGAGGGAATTCCATGCCATTCCTAATCCAGCACCTCAAATTCAGTGGGTATGTCAACCCTGGGATAAACGCGGGGCTGATTTTTTTAGTGGGGAGCTGCCACCATCTCAGACACCCGAAGGGAAATTCCCTGAAGCTCTCAAAATTGGCCCATGTGAGAAAGTGAGGTCACTTCAGCAACCTTAGGTGGAGGCAAGGCTTAGCAGCTGCCTCCACACCAGAACTCAACCACGTTTAGTGTTCAGGGTGCCACAGGAGGAGTGGGAACGGGCTCATCAGCAGCTGTTTGTCACCAGTCCCTGCTTGAGAACCCAGAGAATTTGTTTGGAATTGCACAGGGAGCTTGGCTCTGGGAGACCCAGACCAGTGACCAGGCAGCGCTGACCACAGGGCCATGAGTAACAACCAAAGCAGTGAGTTTTGCAACTTCACCTTCCCTCACTGCAGAGAGGGGCAAAAAACCCCACATTTACAGAAGAGAGAAAAGCCCTCAGGGTGAAAGAATCACCACTAAGTCCAGAAAAACAAATTAAATTGCTATGAGCACTTGGTGGCAGTGCAGCCCTCACCATGACAGCTGAGAAGTACATGCTGGTCACTCCGTACATGATGATGAAGATACGAGCGTCCGAGAGGTTGCTGAAGCAGTAGTAGAGACCAACTGAGAGAAAAAGGGGTCAGGTTCAACTCAGAGATTAAATAAAACCGGACACTGAGGGACACTGAGGGACACTGAGGGACACTGAGGGACACAGCACTCCCTGGCAGGCTCGGCACAGCCAGAAGAGGCAGGAAAACCCTCTGGTGACAAACTTAGGGTCTGGCGACTCACCTGGGAACATGAAAACAAGGAGCTGCAGGTCGAAGTAGTAGGAGGACCAAGTGGTGGGCTGGTGCTCAGAGACAGAGGCGATGATGGGGATGTTGTTCTTGGCGTAGGAAGGGTCCAGCAGGGAATAGAAACGCCCTGTCCATGGGGAGATTTTCCCTAGGGAAAGGGGAGAAAACAAATCCTCTCTGATCCAGCAGAGCAACGGGCAATGCTGACATGCACTCTCCCAGGGAAGCACATGTGAGGCTGAATGAGCGATTCCAGACCTCGTTCAGAATCTCTGTTACTCAAACCTGCCATTTTAGGAAGGAAATACAATGCAATTTCATCCTAAAAAACTCCTCACTGCCCAACCTCTATTTTTAGCATCTCTTTGCTACTACAGAGCAACAATCAGTATCTGCAGCACCAGCCTGCTGTCCCCAGTGTCTCTGCCCCTCCTATCTTACAGCTGCTGCTTAAATATTCCTTGCTAATGCACAAATTCAGGCAGTTCCCAACCTCCCTTGGCTTCGAGGGGACTCACAAGCACTGCACAGTAACGCAGAGTTAGGATGGACAAATTCCATGCCTTTGGAAGTGAGGAAAGTGGGTTAAATACCCTTGTAATGGCCACAGCCTCGGGCTACCTGTGAGCATCAGCACGGCGCCGACGGAGAGGAGGACGAAGCCGACCAGGGAAATGACGCTCCTGAAGAGGATTTCGAACTGCTGTGGGTTCAGCTTGCTCCGGAGGTAGTCCACGAAGGCGTGGATCTGGCACAGGCCAAAGACTCCAAGGGCAGCCATGTGCTCCGAGGAGAGGACAGGCTGGCAGCGGAGCAAAGCACAGTCAGATATGGAACCGAACAAGAGCCGTTACCAGCTTTGTTCACAAATCACTTCTTGGCACAACCTCTGCCAGTCACAGGAAAATGTTCAAATGTTCCCTCCCTGTGGCTGGCACAGTCGGCACAAGTCCTTTTCCTACATCCGCTTTGATTCTGATAAGAATCCATGTGGAAAATTAACCAGATTCTCTTGAAAACACGAGCCAGGCAGGACTGTTTCCTGCCATACCAAGACGCACATGGCACAAGAGCTTCCTTCACCAAAACCAAAGATATTTTTATGAAAGACAACCAGTGTTGGGAAGGTTATTAGGAACTTTGAAAGTCATCCAGCACCTCCAAAGGCTCATTTTGCCAAAGGTAAATAGCATAACAGGAGCTGGAACAAGGAGTCAGCACCCACTTATAACCTCAATGATGAAGGCAAGAAGGAAAACCAGGTGCCAGTATGCTGCTGTTCTGTTACAACCCATCCCTGAGTCTGCAAACCCTCCTGGTGCCCACCTGGAAGCCAACAAAGGAGATCTGCATGGAGAGGATGGTTCCCAAGCAGTAGACTGTGCAATAGGCTACGTAGATCCTGTGGGAGAAGCGCCCGGTGAGCATCAGCACCAGGACGTGCAAGGGGATGAGGTTGATCAGGAAGACGTAGCCGCCCCACGAGGAGACCTGCCAGGACACAAAGCAGACACACACCCACAAGTTCCAGGACTGAACAGCTGCAGAGCTGAGGTGAAACACAGAAGTTTGGCTTTCCTGCGCCCACAGGCAGGATTTTCACCTGGTAGCAATACCAGCTGGGATCTGCTCTATCTTAGGGCATCCTGCACATCCCAGCTGCCAGAAACACGGATTTTTCAACACTATTAAGAAAACTGCACATAAAACCCACTAGTTTTGGGAAGAAAGGACCCATTCCAAATCCATCTCCATAGAGGTTCTAGCTCTCTGGACACACGGGCGCAGGAACAGCACGCCACGGATTCCTGGTGAGCGTATCCAGAGGGATCTCAGAGTCAGGTTTAGCCCAGAGCTGGGAGAAGGGACACTCACCATGTAGAAATAGGCGAGGGCACACATGGCTGCCCAATAGATGGAGCCAGTTTTGACGGCCTTGATCCACATGTAGTAGGTCAGGAGCATGCAGAATATGGCAATACCTGCAGAAGGACCCGGAGCTGTTACTGTCACCCCTGGGGCACGGTAGAGCACTCAAGCCATTAAAAATAGGTTTTTAAATGCTTTTGCTGCTCCATCACACAAAGAGCCAGGCCTGGGAAGTGTTTGACATCTGGTTTCTAGACCAAAACACTGCGGGGTTTGTGTCTTACAGCTCACATGGCTTCTTCCAGCCACGCCAGCTGGAAGAACTCCTACACAGACCCCAAAAACCCAGCTACAGCAAAGGAACCTGGATCCTCCTCTGCCCCAGGCACTGACAGCGAGACTCCTGCCTCTGCCAGTCCCAACGTCACGGCTGGAACAGGGATAAAATCACAGAGGAGCCACACATTAGCTTCCAGGCGGAGTTTGGGGAGGTGACAAAACCCTTTTTGATTGGCCAACAAGGATACTGGGATAAACTCACTGCCAGAGTTGGGAAACACTCCCTCTACTCCATGGCACAGGCAAGAACCACCTCTGATCTCTGATCAGTCTGGTTTATACAGCACAAACCCAGCAGGGATCACCGGGAAAAGAAAAGGGCCTCTGCTGTGCCCTGTCGCATCTTCCAGCACCACTTTCCAGCACCCAACAGTCCTTAAAGGTTTCCCTGAGGGTCACAAACTCACCTTCATTATCGTAGGAGCCGGCGACGGATCGAGAGATGTATCCAGGCACAACAGCGATCATGGCGGCAGCAAGGAGCCCTGCCCCTGCATCCTGGGAAAAACAGCCAGGGGAAAAACATTGGGATTCAGGGGTTTTATTACTCAAAGGGATAAAAACTGAGTGTGGAAACAAAGTTTTCACACAGATCTCCCACTTCCCAGAAGGTTGGGGTTTTGAGGAGTGTGGTGGTCACCTCCAAAGCTCAGAGCCAGCTGCTCTCCCAAATGGCAAACAGCTCCCGCTCCTCTGGAAAGCCAAAGCCTGTGGGGCACACCCCGACAGCCCCCGTACCTTGAGCTCTTTGGTGAGGTGGTAAGTCACGATGGTGGTGAAGGAGGAGAAGAGGGGAGCCAGGAACACGCAGACGTTACGGATGTCGATGGTGATGTGGAAGAAGTGCAGCACGTGGTAAATCGCTGCTGATGTGATCATCAGGCCTGGGGATGGAAGTGACACCACTATCAGGGTGCTGCAAAGACTCACCAGGAAGGAGCTGCTGCCCAGAATGCATCCCCAAGCTGCCCTCTGCTCCAGCTGGCACTCATGGATGCACTCTCCACCCCTCTCCCAATTCTCCCTTGCGCCAGGTGCATTTTAGCTTGGCAAAAGCTTCACCTGGGTAAATGGTTCCTCCAATGATCCTGCCCAGGGGGTACCACGCTCGGTCGTCAAACCAGTTGTGGAATTTGTAGAACCCCTCCTCAGCCAGGAAGCGGGTGGTGCGGTAGTTGAAATACCTGCAAGGGTGACAGGGTGTGATGGGACCATGAGGGCTGATCCCTTCAGTTCCACGCACAGGGAACTGGCCCAGTTTCCCTCAACTGCCCCAAACCTCAGCTGCAAAGGCTCATTCCTCCTCCCAGTGGGGTTAATAGTGCGTTTAACAAAGGTGACAGTCTCCTCTGGGACTGATTTAATCAGCAACAAGCTTGGGACACCGACACAAATTGTGCCAGGAGCTCTCTCTCCTGCTGTGCCCAGGTCAGGAATAATCTCCCAGCAGAAAAGCTATGGCAGGTGATTCTTGGATCTGGGTTGCAGGAAGAGCTCCGGGTACCACGTGAATTTGGGTGCAGAAGAGGAAAACCAAGCTGTCCTCCAAATCCCACATCCTCAATGGGGATTAACCCAAGCCTGGCACAATCCCCTGAATTCCGTGTGCTCCAGGAGAGGAAAAGCCCAACGGGCCCCCAGGGAAGGAGAAGACAACACTTACGGGTCAAACTCATGGATGACACTTTCAAATCTTAAAACGGAGAAAAGTCTCGTGGAGAAAGCTGCAAACACAGAGAAGGGGCAGAATGAACACACAGAGCTCACGAGTCACCCTCGGTTTTCCTGCACCAGGAGCCACCCCTGAGGACACAGACTTACACAGGACAGCTGCCATGGACAGGATGAGGAGCTTGAGCAGCGTGTCCTGCTTCTCATAGGAGAGCCGGAGAAACCCCAGCTTGGTCATTTTCACATCAAATGCAGGGCCTGGGGATCCTTGAATACCTGGACACAATCAGGAAGGTATCAAAGAGCGACTCAGACCACGTTGTCTTTAAAGGCTTCATGAGCCTTTAAACTTTAAATCCCCCACTCTGGCCCAGCCTTCCACCCCAAACAGCTCACCTCCTGTCCTGACCTGAGCTGTCACCCCAAATCCTGGCTGGTTTTCCTTCCTTTACAGAGCCCAGAACTTCTCTGGGGCAGAGGACGCTCCTGTTTCTCTGTGCACAGAACAAAACCCCAGTGTAAACTTGAGCAAAACCTCTGCCTTCCCTCAGGATGCTCTCTGGAGTTTAGCCATCACCTGCAAGCAATGCACAAAAAATATGACCCACGGAGAATGCAAGAAATGGATGCTTTTTCTCACACACAGGAAGTCTGAACAGCTCCTGGTTACTCCCACTTTGAATTACTTGTGTCAAATACATACATCCCAGTAGTTTGTTACTGCAGACCAGGACAGTAAATCAGTTTTTCTCACACGAGACAACGTGGCTGTTTAATTCAACCTCCCCGGGGGGAGGAAAAGCCACAGAAATCCTGGGGTTGCACACCAAGGAAGTGAAACTCTTACTGGAGAATCACAGCTTTAACATCTTTCTACCTTGAAAACATTCAGATTTCTTCAAATCGTTTCTTGCCCCATCCATCAGGAAAACCCCTCCCGCTGCTCCAGGCGGGTTCAGTCCCAGCACGGGTGGGTAAATGTGCAGCTCAGGTCTCTGAGCTACATCAGGGAGGATGCCTTGGGACAGGCTGAGATTTAAAACCCAAACAATCTGGGCCTAGAAAAGCCTTCCTGTGCCCAGAAGTGATTCCGACCGGCACACGCTGGGCACTGCCTGGCACAGAAATACCGTGAGGTGGTTATTTCCTGGATCCTCTGGGATAATGGAGCACAGTGCAGATGCCTCCGGGCACGAGTGACTCTGCCGGGGGAGCCCCGGGGCCCCGACGTCCTCAGGAGGGGATCCCTCACCCCCAGGAGCTCCCAGGGACACAGAGCGCTCCCGCCACGCTCCGCGGGCACCCCCAGGCTCCAGCCCCTGGGTCTCAGCCCACACGCCTGGGGACCCCTCAACCCCCGGGCACCCTCCAAGGCCCGGGCACCCCAGGATCCCTCAGCTCCCTCACCCCGCAGACTCCGCACCCCGCACACCCGGGCAGCCCCCAACCCGGGCACCGCGCCGCCCCCCGCATGGAGACCCCCAGCTCCCCCAGCCCGGCCGGGTCCCGGTGCCAGTGCCGTCCCTCACCGCGGCCCCGCCGCCCCGTCCATCCGCCCCGCGCAGCCGCCCTGCCGCGGCCGCCGCCAGCCCGCGCCCCGCCCCGCGCCCCGCCCCGCGCCCGCTCCCCATTGGCTCTCCCCCACGCCACTCCTGGAGCGCCCGCGCTCATTGGCCGAAGCGCCGAACACTTAATGCAGTGCGGGGCGGTGCCTGCGGCGCACGGCGCCTCCCGATTGGCGGAGCGGAAGATGGGCGGCGCCGGCGGGGAACGAGCCGTGACGTGTCGGTCCGGGCGCCCAAGGGGCGGGGCGGGGCCGCGCGGGTCACGTGGGCGGAGGCGGAAGCGGGCGGGCCTGGCCACGTGGGCGGCGGAACCACTGCGGGGAGCGGGGGGGGCCCGGCCCGGGGAGCCCCCGCCCGGATTAACGACAGCGGCAGGCGCAGAACGGCTGAGAATCGTGGCTTCTCCGTTTAATGTTTCAGTGTGAAAATACTAGAGAAAAGTTGATAAACCGGCCCCGAAATATCCAAAGGGTTTTTTGAACGTCACCGGTTCCTTCCCCGACCCGACAGAAACGGTACATGCACGGGGAGGGGAACACTGTGCTCGACGGCAGCAGAACTCCCAGAAATACCCGCCCGCCTCCCACGACCTGAGTTAGGGGAGATGGAGGGAGCGGGGAGGGGGACGGGGACACGGGGGACACGGGGGAGACACGGGAGGGACACCACGGCACAACGGGGTGAGGGGTTCTGACCCTCTGGCCCCAGGCAGGGAGATGGCACGGGAAAGGCGTACAAAAGAGTCCACTAAAAAACAAGCGCAGGGCACAACCCGGCTCCTGGAAACTCACAAAGGTGTTAAAAACCCAGATTCTTCCCCAAAAAAATTTCCAGGGGGAGACGCAGAACTGACAGTGACACCTCGTCAGGCTGGGTCCTGCCCGTCACTGGAGATCGGGGACGCAGAGAAGCCCGTGGGTGCCCCCCACCCCGGGGTCTGGGGCAGCTCAGTGCCCCGGAGCAGCCGCGTGTTTGGCAGGAGAGGGCGAAGAGGAGGAGGAGGAGGAAGAGGAGGAGGTGGAGGAGGAGGGGGAGGACGAAGCACCGCTCAGGGCGGACTGAAGGTAAACGGTCTTGTGAAAGAGTCTGTTGCTGAGGAAAACCACCAAGGAGAAGAGACGGAGCTGGAAGTGGCTGAAAGGGAAGAGAATCCATCAGCTCCCGGTGCCAGGAGCGCCCCCAACAGGGTTTTGGGGAGCGCTGGGGGTGCTGGACAAGGATCAGTGGGTGGGAATGAAGGATACTCACTAGGTTTTGCTGGGGGTCCTGGCTTCGTTGGCGCTGATGATGAAGAGAGGGAAAAGGATGGAAAAGAGGCAACCGCTGCAAGGGAAAAACACAATAAAATAAAATAAGGGGCACTCGGTGGGTCTGGTGAGTGTCAGGAGGAGGAGGGGCCCGAGTGGCTTTCCCACCTGATGATGTAGGAGGACTGCATGGCCGTGAGAAATGCCAGTGGCAAGCCGAAGCCAAAGTAGTAGGGCCAGTTCCTCTCGATGTTGGACAACCGTTGGTGCATTTCGATTCCTGCCAAGGGGAAAATCCCATGGAAACAAACCCGGGGGGAGGAGACACCCTCATTACAGAGCCACAGAACCATTCAGGCTGGGATCAATCACCTCCTTTGACCAATCCCTACCTTGTCAATAGACCAGAGCACTGAGCGCCATGTCCAGTCATCCCCTGAACAACTCCAAGGATGCGGACTACACCACCTCCCTGGGCAGCCCCTTCCAATGCCTGACCACCCTTTCAGTGAAGAAATTCATCCTGATGTCCAACCTGAACCTCCCCTGGCACAACTTGAGGCCATGTCCTCTCATCCTGTCACTTTTTACATGGGAGCAGAGCCTGACACCCACCAGGCTGCCCCTCCTGTCAGGGAGCTGGGGAGAGCCAGGTCCCCTCTGAGCCTCCTTTTCTCCAGGATGAGCTCCCCCAGCTCCCCCAGCTGCTCCAGACCCTTCCCCAGCTCTGTGCCCATCTCTGGACATGCTCCATCCCCTCAATGTCCTTCTTGTTTTGAGGGGCCCAGAACTGGACACAGCACCTGAGGCCTCACCAGTGCCCAGCACAGGGGGACAGGCAATGCCCTGCAGCTGTGCCCACACTGGGGCTGGTACAGGCCAGGTACCACTGGCCATCTTACCACCTGAGCACACTGCTGGCTCGGATTTACTCTTCATTCCATATAAAAACCGCTGGAAGATCAGTCTCTGACACCCCAATTGGATGCTCCTTCAGTAGAGAAACCCACAGTCCAGGCAAATTCCCCCTTTGCAGGCAGGGAGCCCTCGTTCACCTTTGTTAAACCAGCGGTACTCGAAGCAGTAGAGTGAGTAGAGCAGCGACATGTGGAGGAGGCTGATCAGCTGCCCAATGAGATCAATGGGGAACAGGCTCACGATCATTCCCTGGGATAGAAAAGGAGCGGATTGAGGGAGGGATGCTCAGGATTTGGGGGAGGGCACTACCCAGGCTTGACTTCTCATCTCACCTGGATGAGGAACAGTGCCTGCAACAGGAGGTTGAACAACATGTCAGCGATGATTTTGCTGACGCTGGGGAAGGGGTGAGGCTTCCTGCCTGACACTTCGAACGCCAGATCCGCAATGTCCTGCCAGCAGAGACAAGGGCTTGAGGCAAATGGAACTCCAGAGCAATGGGGGCTTCAGGGAAATTAAACCCAGGATGATGATCCTGAGCTGCTTTTGCCCACTAGGAATATGCCCAGAGCTCGTTTTGGGGTGGGATTTCATCTCGTGCCCCCACACCACCCAATCGAGCCCCACCCAGTGAGGAAGCTCCCTGTTTGCTCAAGGCAGGGCCCAGGTTCCTGTCACCTACCTGAAACCAGATGGCATTGACCACCTTACTGAGCACAAAGAGGGGCAGGACCCAGAGAGCGCTGAAAATGGAGGTAAGGATGAACTCCAGCCAGGACCAGACGTCGCCATGTAAGGAAGGGTCACCTTCGGAAGACAGACAGAGACCCACATGTGAGGAACTGGTGAAGGAACCTCCAAATGCTTCCTGGCACAGCCGTCAGGGAATTTCTCCTGACTCTAGTACTCTAAGTGTCTTTAAAAGCACATTTCCACCCACTTGATTTTTATTTAAATGCAAAAACACAGGGACAAATGTGTTTGAAATGGTAAGACCCCCGGGCTGGATCCCTGATGTGTACAGGCTGTCAGCAGGGAGATCCACCCCTGGTTTTCTACTGGGCGATTAATGATGGGACTGGTTGGTACTGGGAGGAAGAGGAAAACAGCACAAGGAGACAGAGGTGTGAGGAACAGCTCAATGGGACAAAGACTCAGCTCGTGAGGGTGTTGGGACCGTCTGAACGCATCCCATGGACTGAGGAGCACCCTGGAACACCCCAAGGGGAAAGGCACCCACCGATGATCTGTGCCGTGACCGACTGAAGGACGGGGATGAACACTCGGTAGAACAAGAAGAGACTAAGCTGCAGGGAAAAACAAACAAATGAGGGCTCTCAGTGAGGCATTTTGTGCTCCTGTGGCTACAGACCCAAAGGCACGTGTGCCTCTCCTCCCCCTGTGATCCATAAATACAGAGGAGCAAAGATGTGTTTAAATACAGCCACAATCTACAGCTGAACACTTTAACATTTTCATGCCAATCCCTCGTACTCTGCACCATTGCAATGAGAAAATTAAGCTGTTTATTTGGTTATTTGATTTATGAAGTGTTGGCTCCATTAAGGATCAGCCTCATGAACCAGGCATGGGAAGTCAGAGCTGAGGAAATGTCTTTAAGACATCAATATCCAATTGGCAAAGCAGTATCGCAGGCTGCAGCAAAGCAAGAATTGAATATTCAGGTGGAGAGCAGTCTCTAAGACTTGGAAAAGCAGCTTGGGTTTCATGTGTAGTCTCTTGAGCAAGTCTGTGGTCCTGTATCCCAGGGTGAATCCCTCAAAATATAGCACTGAGATGGGAACGTGGTGGCTCCCAGCAATTCCCAGCTGCCATGCTGATGGCTCACCACTCAGCATATGAAGGCTGGAGCAGGACGTGGGTTTTCACGTTTGGGTTTTAAAATAAAACCCATAATAAATAACAAAATCTCCACATACCCAGAAGACGCCTCCATTCCAGGCACAACACTGAAATATCCGGCTCACTATCCGGGGTTCACTGCGGGAGAGAGGAATGTTAATGTCCTAGCACCTGGACAAATGTCCCCTCATGAGTGCCAACTTCTGCCCCACATTTTGGACACCTTGCAAAAGTCACCAAGAACCAGCTCAACACCAGTGGTGCACCTGATTTTATCCAAACGCAGAAATTCTGGAAGGAATCCCTGCACAGATTCACACCATGTCTCAGCCAGTGCAGTCTCTACAAGAGTTACATCAGGGAGACTCGTTCAACCTTTAAGTCGTCCCAAAATCTGCACTGAAACAGAAGAAAAGCAAAGCTCTCTTCCAGATTTTTAAGCACATATTGGAGATCTCAGGCTTTGTTCTCTCCAAACTCTTTCCACAATAAAATTCGGAAATATGGGGCATTTTTTGGTCTTGGAAGAGGCTGTTTCAGCTCAGGGTGGTTTTGGTGTCTCCATCTGGACATGCAAGAGCAGTTCTGTGGGACTGTGCAGCACTTTCTCAGTCAGCTCTTGACACCAGAGAGATTTTGCTATAAAGAAAACCAGCAAAATCCAGCTGTTTATTCATATAAACAAACCAAAAAAGTTATACCTTTCTTCAGAGGCAGCCCAGATGTGGAGCTGCAGAGACCCCTGAGGAGTATTGGGATCATGGGAGACTTTTCCTTCACCTTTCAGCCAGCCTCCCAGCCAGCCAGCCACAATAATTGGTAAATATGGCTCAGAATGTGCATTACTGCCCAAAACCACTGCGTGAGGTGCCAGCCCAGTGCCATCAGGGCAGCAGAGACATCCTGGCATGGTCTGGGAGTCAGACATGGGAACAGATGCTGTTTGCTCCCACGTGGGGATAATTCTGGCATTTCCAGAGCCACTGAGGTTCTGCAGCTCCAGACTCTGCAAAACACAGCAGGGCTGCGGAAGAGACACTCGATCTGCTCTGACATGGACGTTGGATCCAAGCTGCTGTTTCTTCCCTGATCCCACAACTACCAGCAACAACAATGGATCTGAGATAGCAGGAGGATTCAGGAAGCAAAGAAACCCATAAATCCAGGTTCCTTCAGTGGTAATTCAAGCTGATTATCAAACAACATAAAAGGTCCGACTTCTTATCTCACAGTAACAGCTCCAGCTCCTTTACGCAGTGGAAAAAGGGAGTTTCATGCCACGTGTTCCCCATTTATTGGCTCTGACTACCAGAGAGAAGAGAATTACCCCATTTCTGACCAGCCACACCCCATACTCACTTCTCTTGCTTCTTCTCTTCCATGTGAAACCTCCGCTGGGCGAGTGCACTGTTGGCTCTCCTCCGCCTCTGCTCTTCCCTTTTCTGCTGGATCCGGGCGTCCAGCTTGGAGATGGTGCAGATGCCCCAGATGGAGTCCTTAATTCCCTGTGGATGTGAGGAGAGAGGAGCAGTCAATGGGATGTGGCTGACCCAGGCCATCCAAACCCTCCTGGTGCCACGGCTGGCCTCGCTCCCTGGCTGCTTGGGCTCAGCTGGAGCCAAGGCCTGGAGCAGCAACACCACCTCTCCTCCATGGCCCAGTGACCTAAATCAGTGCCCATTCCAGCATCGCCAGCACCAGCATTAATGTCTTCTGTAAAGGTGTGATTTCTCTTCCAACCTGTACTATTTATAACCCTGGCAAAAATGAGAGTCGGATCTCTCCCAGCCTTGTCTGGCAGGAAGCCCCTCATCCCCTGCCAGCCCTCTGAGGCCAATAAAATGGAATTACACCAGTATGTGGGATGTGCAAAGTCTCACTTTATATTATGAGTTTGATGCTTATTCCTTCACAAATAAAAGCATCTGTCTTCATCCCAGAAACTTCCTCTCACCAGCCACATCCCTGCAAACCTGTTAACAGAGGAGTGCCCAGAAGTTTTCCCTTACTCCACATTTGGAAGATTTGCAGGGCCACCTCCTAGGATTTGGCTTGTCCAGAGGGGTTGTGGCTGTCCCATCCTTGGAAGTGTCCAAGGCCAGGCTGGATGGGGCTTGGCGCAACCTGGGATAGTGGAAGGTGCCCCTGGCCATGGCAGGGATGTGGAACTAGAAAGACTTAAAGGTCCCTTCCAACCCAAACCATTCTGGGATCCTATTCAATTATTTCCAGCTCCAGATGATCCCATAACCATAACACCAATTGTGTGTCATCACAATTTCCCTTTAAAATACAGGTCATAAGGATGAGCCAGGACGATGTCACCACCCTGGTGGCAGTTGGGTACATGGAGTTCTTGACCAAAGAGGATAAATTCCAATGCAAAATTCATGTCTGGAACAGCAGAGCTGGGCCCTGACCCAGGCAGCTCTTCCAGTTGTTGGTGTAGGAGCACTGGGAAATGACAGAATTCCTGCTTTTAGGTTGTAGCCACAGGGCTTTGATCAAACCTTTGTTTGTTTTACTAACCAAGATATTTCTGAGCACAAGTTATTGCTCAGTGTCACAGCATGAGTGGCTTTCAGCCTGTGTTTACCTCTGGATGGAGGAAAACAGGGTGGGAGCAGTGAGGCCACACAGACCTTACTGCTGGGACAGAACTGCTGTGGTCACAGACATTCATTTATTATTGTTGTTATTATTATTATTAAATGATACACAGTATTATACATTCTATACTAAAATATATCATCAATTTTGTGTGCTGTTATATATTGTTATTTTATAATTAATATTATTATTAACATTATTGAGATTTTTCATTAATTTGTGCCCAAAGAAAATCTGTCAGAGGTTTAGCAGCAAACACCGAGCCCTTTGCAATAGACAGAGCACACAACAGTGTTTTCCTTCAAATTCTGATTTCCTTCACAACAGACCGTTTTCCTTCAAATTCCCTGATGCCAAGGGAAGGAGGGTGCTCCCAAAGTCAACAGGACCAGCCCCAGGACGCGGAGCCTCACCCTGATGAGGTCATGAAGGAAGATTCTCACGCTGTCGGCCATCTCGACTCCAGCATCACCTCTGCTTCCCAAACTATCAACTACAGGGAGAGGGGGAGAGCCGGACCCAAGCCTCTCTCATCCTGGAGAGATGGGAAACGGATGGAGCCTGCGGAGAGAGCACACACAGGGCCATGGCAGAACTGGTGACAGTGGGCTGAACGGGGAATTACAAATTCAATCACATCCCGGGGATTTCCAACAGGATTCCCGGCCCTCACTGGGAGTGGACCCACCCCGTTCATATCACAGTGTTAACGAGCTCAGGGTTAGAGGAACAGCTCTTGTAAAGCACCAGAGAACTAAAACCAGCACCTGAATCAAGGAAAAAAATAAACCACCGGCTAACAAAACTCGTGCTTTCCCACCAGGACGCAAACCCCTCATTCCTCCCAGGCAGAGCTCCCAGCAGCTCTGGAGCAGGCTGGAGTCACAAACCCCGGCAGGGCAGTGGTGCTGCTGCAGCCGCAGGACACAAACAATTAAAAAAAATTTTAAAAATGGGTTTGTTTTGGTTATTCCGAGTCAAAGCCTGCCGGGATCTAAGCTGCAGAACCAGAACTGGGCTCCAGATTTATTACCGAGTTAATCACAGGCAGCTTCATCCTGAAAGCCCGAGTCACGGAATAGCCTGAAGGGGAAGGCACCCACAGGAATCGCCCGCTGCCAAGGGGGTGACCTGGGGGTCTGCACCCCCTGGCAGCTGAGGGGGTGACCCTCGGGCACACGGCAAGGGGCGGAACCCCTCGTGCCTGCCGGGGGTCAGTGTGACCCCCCCTTAATCCGGGTGGTCCGTACTTTACCTCAGGGCTGTTCCCACAGTCTCCCCACACAGTGCGTTTGAGGGGCGACGGTTCCCAAATTCCCTCAGGGCCGCCCCCGCAGTGCCCAGAATCCCCTCGGGGTTTGTTTCGCCACGGCTGCCCCGAGCCCCGCGGTTCCCGGGGGTGTCCCCCGCGTGTCTCTCCGTGAGCCGCCCCCCGGCCCCCCGGTCCCCCCGCACTCACCGGGGCCGGGCCGGGGGCGCACGGCGGGACGGGCCCGGCTCACACGGCCCGGCCGCGCCCACCGCGCATGCGCCGCGCGCACCGCGCACACGCACTGCTGCGGCCCCGCCCGCCGCCGCTCGCCCCGCCCACCGCGCCGACCACGCCCACCCCGGGGCACCGCCCACCGTCGGCACGGCCCACTGCGCATGCGCCAAAAGCCAGCGCCTTGTCCTCCCCCCCAACCGCTGCTGCTGCCCGCCGCCAGGGGGCGCCACATGCGCGGGGAGGGGAACGGCACGGGGGCTAAACGGGGGTACTGGGAACAGTGGGGATACTGGGAACACTGGGGGGATACTGGGAACAGTGGGGATATTGGGAACAGTGGGAACAGTGCGTGGATACTGAGAACAGTGGGGATATTGGGAACAGTGGGGGGATACTGGGAACACTGGGGATATTGGGAACAGTGGGGGGATACTGGGAACAGGGGGGATACTGGGAACACTGGGGGGATACTGGGAACACTGGGGATATTGGGAACAGTGGGGGGATACTGGGAACAGGGGGGATACTGGGAACACTGGGGGGATACTGGGAGCACTGCGGGGATAATGGGAACAATGGGGGGTACTGGAAGCACTGCGGGGGATACTGGGGATAGCGGGCATGCTGGGGCTGGGGGCACTGCAGGGATAATGGGATCCCTGGGGGTATATTGGGGCTGGGGGCAGTGGGGAGACAGTGGGAGCACTGGATGAGGTAATGGGCATTCTGCAGCTGGGGACAGTGGGGCAGATAATGGGAGTACTGAGGGGGTACTGGGGACACTGGAGATGGGGACACTGGAGGACAGTAGTGAGCATACTGAGGATACTGAGGATAGAGGCACTGGGGGAATATTGAGGGCACTGGATCATAATGGAAGTGCTGGGGGAAATGGGAGTTAGTGGGGACACGGGGGGAGTGACACGGACACTGGGTCTGGGGCACAGGAACACAATGGGGGCACTGGGGCTGGAGGGCATTGGAGGGATAATGGGAGCACTGGGGGAATGGGCGACTGTGAGGTCACCGGGACTGGGGGGAATTGGGGAGGCAATAGATAACATGGTGGGATACTGGGGACACTGGGACTGGGGGTATGGGAACATAATGGGGATACTGGGAGGGAATGGGGCGTAGTGAGGACACTGAAGTTCTGTGCCTCAATGGGAACATCAGAACAGAGGGTACTGGGGGGGATACTGGTAGCACTGGTGGAGGGAGCATGGCAGGTGTGGACCCCATTAATTCCTCAGCACACTCATCATCCATCCATTTTATTCCTACAGGACACAACCTCTGGCCTGGGGAGGGGGTCCACGGCTGTGCCTCAGTTTCCCCCCTCCCCACCCCCATCAAACCACGCCGTGTTCCTGCAGCGGCTCCCCATCCACCAGCCTGTCCCACCCCAGCCTCCGCAGATCCAGGGTCTCGTAGCGGCCCTTGATCACCAGCTCGGCCACGGCCCTGCCGGCGGCTGGCGAGTGTTGGAGCCCGTGGCCACTAAAACCTGCAGCTAGAAACATGTTTTCCAGCCGGGGGTGCGGGCCCAGCACCCCGTTCTGGTCAAAGGTGTTGTAGTCATAGTATCCCGCCCAAGACCCCTGGACCCGCAGGGATTCGAAAGCTGGGACCCGCCGAGCCAGCCGGGGCCAGACCTGCTCCTGGAAATAATCGTGATCCACCGAGAGATCGCTGGCATCCGGCTCTTCCTCCTGGAAAAGGATAAACTCGGGGAGTCTGATAAAGAATAGGGGGGCGAATGATCTTAGGGGACCCTGCAGTCTCACCTCGGGGGGGCTCATCCCGCCCAGGTAGTTCCCAGCAAAGCCATCCCGACGGAAATAAGCACCGGAGGTGTCGATGAGGAAGGGACAGGAGAGGCCAGGGCCATTGGGGCAGTGCCAGGAGAACACGTACCTGGGGACCCCCAAAAAAGAGCATGAGGGGTGCTCCCCCTGCCCCACAATATGGTGCGGTGGGGCTGGGATGGGGAGATGTTTGTCCTCCCCCCAAAAACTAACATGGAGGGGTCACATCATTCCTAGACACACTGGAGGGGCTGGGACTGTGGGGATAATTGAAATACTGTGAGGGATAATGGGGATAATAGGGCTGGAGGCAAGGTAATGGAGGCACTGGGGCAATACTGGGGGTACTGGGAATACTGGGGGAATACTGTGGATACTGGGGCTGGGGACACTGGGGGAAAATGGGTGACACTGAGGAGATAATGGGGACACTGGGATTGGGAGTATGGGGATATAATGGGGACACTGGGGCTGGGGGCACTTGAGGAATAATAGGAGCTTCAGGATGCAGGACCCCACCTCCAAATAATAGACTGAGCACGCTCACCATCACCCCCAGAAGCTGGAGGGTGGTGGGTGCTGGGGTGTGTGTCCCATTCTGTGATCCCCCCCAAGATAGCACCCAGGGGTTCATGTCATCCCCTCATAGACAGAGGGGTGCCAGGATGACACCCCCCAAAACAGAAGTGCTGAGGGGCTCCCCCACGACACAGGGGTGGTGGGTGCTCAAGTACTCCCCCAAAACAGCACCAAGGGGATCACCCCCCTGACAAAGGAGCTGCTGGGATGTGCCCCCACTCTCACCCCAGGAGCTGACCCACAACAGAGGGGTGCTGCCAGGCTGTCCCTGCTGTGAGCCCCCAGTACCTCTTCCTGGGCTGGATGGGCAGGGGGGGCCGGCACAGCCCCCTGGGCAGCCCGTCTGCCTCCAGCAGCTTCCCAGCCCAGGCACCCGCAGCATTGATCACGATGGCACAGGTGACCGGCTGGTATTCCAGGCTGTCTGGCATGTAGATCTGGGAGGGCACAGATGGGGGTCATGGGTGCCAGGGGGTCACGGACACTGCTGGGAAGTTGGGGGTGGCCCACACACTCACGTGGACGTGTTTGATGCGCGCAGACGGCGCTGCTGGTGGCATCATGTGGTTGGCTGACGTGACAAAAGCTGGAGGGTTTTGGAGTCAGGTGGGGGGTCCTGGGGGTGGCAGGGGGGAAACCTTGCCGTGCACCCCCATGCCTCACCTCGCACCTCCCCGGAGCAGCTCTGCACCCCCAGGGATATGGCTTTGCGCCGGAAAGCATTGAGGAGGGTCCAGGGGTCGAACCAACCTTCATCCTCCAGACCTGGGCAGGGAAACACGGTGGGGGGAACTACAGCGTGATCCCCCAATACACGCACTTTGGAGGGGCTAGACCTCCCCTTCCATAAATAAAGCCAGGATGCATCAGGAGCATGGGGCTGAGGATGAGGAAGGGTGTTGCCCTCCCCCATCCTCCCACATACCATAGGACGCCACAGCCACGTCCTCCGTGTTTATCCAGGGGAATTTTGCCTTCAGCTGCGTGGGGGACAGCAGGGTCACCTGCGCCCCTTCGTCCCTGGGGATGGCCAGCATGTGGAGGAGGGTCAGGATGACCCTCACCCCCCGAAATGCCCTCCCCTCCGGGAGGGTCCCATGTGTGTCTCCCACCTCTGGAGCTGGACCGTGGCCTCCAGCGTGGCAGCATTCTGCGGGGATGCGAGGAACAGGTATCCCGAGGGCTGGAACTGGATGTCGATGGGGGGCTCATTCGGCACCCCAAGGTGCTCCTGTAAGGAGATAGGGGGACCACGGTGAGTGGGGCTGGATTCCCCAAATTCCCCCCACCCGTATAACCCCACATACGTTGATGTCGCGGAGGAAGCTGGCAGAGAAACGGGACATTTGGATATTTTCCCGGAGGGAAAACTGCTGCCGGATCCCCCCCACCGACAGCACCGTGGAGGCTCTGGAATACTGAAGGAGAGGACCCCAAATAACAAAAGGGGTTCAGGGGGTTCCCCAGGCCATGCCCTGCCCTGGTAAGGGGGTGTCTCACCATGGGGTCCCGCTCCACCACGAGCACCCTCATCCCGTGCTGCCAGTGCCGGCCCTCCAGCACCTTCAGCCAGTAGGCTACGGACCAGCCCACCACGCCGCCCCCCACCACCACCACATCGGCCTCGTCGGGGGGCCGGGGGTCCGGGTGGGTCCCCGGGGGGACCCAGCCCCGCTCTCCGCTCCTCGTAGCCGGCAGCTGATCCCGCAGGGTCTGTGCCATGCGCTCCACGGTCTGCCCCAGCTCTGCCGGGGGAACGGGGGCTGCCGAGCCGGGGGGGCACAGCCGGCAGCCCCCCATGCACCACCCACCCCAGTACCCTCTGCATCCCTTGGGACCCCTCTAGCCCCCTCTAGGACACTCCCAGGATAGCCCCGGTTCCTCAGACTCCCCCCAGCCTCTCTGCGAACCCCCCAGGTCCCCCTGAGTCATAGGGAAAACGCCCCCGGACCTTCTGCGAACCACCAGAATCAGTTCCCAGTCCCCTGGAATCCCCAGCAGCCCCTCGCGGTCCCCCAGTCCGCTCTGGACATCACCCAAGGTCTCCACCAGTGCCCTCTTGGGACCCCCAGTCCCCACTGGTACCCCCCCTCCAGTCTCGCCCGGGCCTTCTGGAGCCCCACAGACTCCTGTGAGACCAGCAGCCACCCAATTCTCCCCCAGCCCCTCCAGTGCCCACTGTGACCTCCCGCAGTCCCCAGAGATCACCCCACGCCCCTCGGGCACCCTCCCAAATACCCCCACAACCACCCCAGCGCCCCCCATTCCCTGGAACACCCCATTCCTTCGACCCCATTCCCAGCAATCCCGACCCCGCTGTAT
This sequence comes from Monarcha castaneiventris obscurior, assembly GCA_026261815.1. Classification (NCBI taxonomy): domain Eukaryota; kingdom Metazoa; phylum Chordata; class Aves; order Passeriformes; family Monarchidae; genus Monarcha; species Monarcha castaneiventris. Next base: position 5,349,993 of record JAMPIT010000114.1, read on the forward strand.
ATCCTCCTACACCCCAACAACCCCTCCATTCCCTGGGGGCCCCAATTTACTTGACCTCCTCCCCATCCTCAGCGACCCACACCCCGACCCTCCCTCCGTTCCTCCCGTGCCCCTCCCCGTGTCCCCCCAGTCCCCGCCGGATCTCACCGCGGAAGAAGTCGGAGCTGAGCGGAGCCGCGGTGCGGAGGGGGCGGCCCGGGACCCCTCGCGGGATCATTCCCGGTTCCGGGGTCCCCCCCCATCCCGGGCCCCTCCCGGGGGTGCCCCCCCCCAGCCCCGGCGGGCGCAGCGCGCGCCCCCACCGCAGCATGGCCACGCCCTCTCCCGTAGCCCCGCCCCCTGGCCGTGCCCCCGCCCCGCCCCCGCCCGCCGCCGTCCCGCCAATGGCGCGGGGGGCGGGGCTTCCGGCGGAAGCGCGGGGCAGAGCGACGTGTGCGCCCCGCCGGGCCCGGCGCCGCCGCCATGCTCGACTTCTTCACCATCTTCAGCAAGGGCGGCCTCGTCCTCTGGTGCTTCCAGGGCGTGCGCGGGCCCGCCGCCACCGCCCCCGTCAACGCCCTCATCCGTTCCGTCCTCCTGCAGGTCGGGCGGGAGCGGCCGCCGGGGGGCGGAGGGTTGGGTAGGGGTCACGTACCTGGCGAGGGGGGAGCGGGCGAGCCCAGCTGCCGTGAGGGAGGGGGCGGTGGGAACTCTCTGCCTGGGGAGGGGGAATCGGTGACACTGCGGGCATGGCGGGGGAGCTGGGGACGGGAGCATCTGCCTGGGAAGGGAGATCGGTGAGCCCAAGTAGCCGGCGGGGGAATGGGGACTGGGAGCGCCTACCTGGGCAGGGGGAAAGGCGGGCACTCGCACCTCTCTGGGGGACGGGATCAGCCCGCTGAGGGGGAGGTGGGTGGGAGGCCCTGCATGAGGAGGGGGCTCACGTCAGGGACCCTCTGCCGATGGACGGGGGAGAGAGGGGCGGCACACGGTGGGACCAGCTGTGCGGGGGGGCACAGGAGCACGACCGGCTCTGGGCTCACCCGTTTGGGGGGAATGGATGGGAGCGTCACTGTGGGGAGGAGAGAGACGTGGTGGGACCCCCTGCCTGGGATGGTGGGGGAAAGAAGGGGGGACTGCCTGCCTGGGATGGGGCAGGAGGGGCATGACCAGCTCGTGTGTGGGTGGGATCACCCAGCTGGGGGAGATGGATGGGAGCACCAGCCCAGAGGGTGTGGGGTCATGTGTAAGGGATGCTGGAGCACTTTGGGAAGGGGGGGTGACAGAGATGAGGGGATGATGGGTGCTGCTGGCACCCCCATGCTGACGGCTCCTCTCCCCCAGGAGAGAGGTGGCAACAACTCCTTCACCCATGAAGCCCTCACGCTTAAGTACAAACTGGACAACCAGTTTGAGCTGGTGTTTGTGGTAAGTGACCCCCCCCCAGGCACCCCTTGTATGGCAGGAGGGTCCCTCTCGCCCCCCATGTGCCCCCAAACCCGAAGGAAGGGGATTGCCCCAGAAAAGAGGGGGAACGGTTCCCGGTGTGCTGAGGTTTGAGCAAACAGCTGTTTGCATTGCGTAGGGCTGGACCTCGGGTCCCAGACTGGTTTGGCTCCCCAGTCTTGGGATTTTGGGGGGTGAGGGGGTGTGATGAGGGTTTTGGGGGGATGCTGAGCAGTGACCCCAGTGTAGCCAGGCTCCCGCCAGGGGGGACATGGGTGTCTATCAGCTGAATGCCGCTGCAGCAGCAGCTTATTTTAATCATCTGCAACAGGATTAAAACTAATCAAACCTCAAATAGAAGCTGCAGCCTTGTAAAACTTCAGTTTGGCCAGATCTATTGAAAAACCAGAAGTGTGTAGTTCCCTTCACTTTAGGGAGCATTTACCACTCTCCTTTTCAGTCTCCTGGCACCTTATCTCCATAAATCCATTACAGCCTTCTCTGTTGACCCACAGATAAACTAAAGGTTTTCTGCCCTTGCCCTACGTGTCCTTGTTGCCATGAGACAGCCTGTGTGTGTTGGGGTCACCTGTGGAAGCAAAGCTCTGGGCTGTTTTTTTTAACTTTTTGGGAGCATTTTAAAAGCCTGGGAAGGTGGACCAGAAAGTGCAGGCTGAAGCTCGCCCAAGTTAAAGAACTCTGAATTAAACAAAGAGGTTTTTTGCCTCGTTGCTGCTGTGGAATGAGCTGGAAGTGCAGTGTCTGTTGGCCGTGCTCCTTGGCAGGTGGGCTTCCAGAAGATCCTGACTCTAACCTACGTGGACAAGTTGATAGACGATGTCCATAAGGAGTTCCGAGACAAGTACCGCAACGAGTTCCAGCAGAAGGGCGCCCTGGGCCTCCTAAATGGCACCTTTGATTTTAAAGATGACTTCATGCGCCTCCTCCGGTAGAGAGCTTGGGTTTTGTCTTAAATTTCTGTTTTGAGCAGAGATGGGAGGGGGGAAGAGCTGAAATCCAGGCTAATGGGTCACCTCCCCGCAGGGATGCAGAGGAGAGCAGCAAAGTCCGAGCTCCCACGGTAATGAAGACGTTTGAGCAGTCTCTGAAATCCCAGAAGACTGTCAAGTGTATGATTGAAACCCGAGGGGAGAAACCAAAGGAGAAGGTCAAGAACAAGAAAAACAAAGGTTCCAAAAAGGATGGTGAGTTGATAGGAGGAAAATAAATGTTCCAGAGCAATGTGTTGCAGCTTGTGCTTTCCCAGTCCGCTTGGAGCTGCTCTGAGCTTGTGTTGGGGCTCTTCCTGTCAGGAACTGAAGCTGTGGCAGTGCCCACTAAAGCATCTGCGGGTGACAAGCAGCTCTCGGCAGCAGGGGACAAGGAGGAACTGACCAAGGATGAAATCCTGCAGAAGAACCGTGAGGAATTCTTCAGGAGACACATGAAAGTTGGGGAGAAGTCCAGGTGGGTGATGAGATCACGGTCAGTCTGCCTGTGCTTTGAACTAGGCCATGGCTGAATCTCTCCTTGTTTTGGTGACCCCTGGAAGCCAGACCTCACTCTCCTGGACCTTATTTCCCTTTTCCTTATTTCCCTGCTTGATGACAAGACTGGGAGAAGACACGTGGGGGTCCTGGAGGGGTAATAGACCCTGATTCCCTTTGCTGGGAGATCCAGAAACCCTGGGAGAGGTCCAGACCTGTCTTTAGTGAGCAGACAGCAGCAATCCATCAATGCCTGGCTTGAGGGGAAGTGGTGCCATACAAGGGTTAAAGTTCAGATAAATAAACTCTGGAGATCAGATCAGTCAGTTTCTGCCTTTTTGGATAATCCAGGCTTTTATTTTTCACATCTCCTAAGGAGGTGATGGCTGCAGCTTCCCTGCACTGAACACAACGCGTTTCTGGTCTTTGTTCCACCAGATCTCCAAAGCCCGACGCACAGAAGGAGAAGGGGAAGAAGCCCCGGGTGTGGGATCTGGGGAACTCTAATGCCAAAGTACTCGATTACAGTAATTCTGCTACCAACGGCAGCGCGGAGGCTTGTCCTGTGGAGGAGTTTGACCCTGACATGGTAAGGAAAGGTCAGGTGGCCCCGTTTGCTGTCGTGCGTTCTCTGGGATCAGCTGGGCATTATGAACCCAGCCTCCGTGCCTGGATGAGAATGGATCATGAAGAAATGTGAAACAGGGATTGTGGCACCCAGCCCATGAAGCCGCTTCTTCCCCTCGCAGGCCCTGGGGGACAAAAATCGGGAGCCCGGCCGCCTCTACGACCTGGAGTATGAGAGTGATGACGAAGCTGAAGAGGAGAAAGTTGTCCAGAACCCTTCGAAACCCAGGTAGAGGCTCCTGCTTGTCACATGGTTCTTGATTTCTCTCCTGTAACTCCTGTTCCAGTCTAACCAGTAATGCAGGAAGGACAAACTGGTGTGTTTGTCCGCTCAGGGCAGGCCTTTCTGCATCCGACCTTTGCAATTCACTCTCAAGCCTCAGTGTAACTGTTCTGCTTCTCTACAGTGTGAAGAAGGGTGGCCTAGGGGGCATGTTTGGCATGCTGAAGGGCCTGGTGGGTTCCAAGAGCTTGACAAGAGAGGATATGGACCCTGTGCTGGAGAAGATGAAGGATCACTTGATTGGTAGGTCTGGATCCGTGGTGTGAGGGATTAGTGGCGGTTCCCTGTGCTGTGCTGGGTGGGCCCCAGTGTGGGTAGTGCCCGTGGTTTGGGTTTCTGCCCAGAGGAACTATGGTGGGTTCCTGTCTCGCCCCTGGGGAGCCCTGGATGGTGCAGCAAGAGGGGGGCAGCAGTTGGGTCCGGTGGGGATCCTGCACACTGTCTCCGTGTGCACACTGACACTTCCCTTGATGCCGATGTGGGATGTACGTAACCTCCTCAGCAGCACTGACTCCCTGCTCTGTCTTTCTCCAAGCTAAAAACGTGGCAGCTGAGATTGCAGTGCAGCTCTGTGAATCTGTGGCCAAGAAACTGGAAGGGAAGGTGATGGGAACGTTCACCAGTAAGTGTCCACGTGGCATCCTGTGCGTTCGGAGCTCGGGAGTATTCCCCACGTGTGACACGTCCTCTTCCATCCCCTTCTTCCCAGCGGTCACCTCGACGGTGAAGCAGGCGCTGCAGGAGGCCCTGGTGCAGATCCTGCAGCCCCAGCGCCGTGTGGACGTCCTCCGCGATGTCATGGACGCCCAGCGCCACCGCCGGCCCTACGTCGTAACCTTTTGTGGCGTCAACGGCGTCGGGAAGTCCACCAACCTGGCCAAGGTAGGACAGGATCCTGGAGCACAGGATCAGGGGGATGGGGTCAGGCTGTGTAGCTACTAACGGGCTTTTTTGATCCGTTACCCCCTGCAGATCTCGTTCTGGCTCATCGAGAATGGCTTCAGCGTCCTGATCGCTGCGTGTGACACGTTCCGCGCGGGAGCGGTGGAGCAGCTGCGCACCCACACCCGCCGCCTCAACGCGCTGCACCCTCCGGAGAGCCATGGCGGGCGCACCATGGTGCAGCTCTACGAGAAGGGCTACGGCAAGGACGCAGCGGGCATCGCCATGGAGGCCATCTCCTACGGTATGCGCAGAGCCGGGGGCGGGGGCGGGTGCGGCTGGCCTGGGGGAGTGCCGTCCTTCACGCTGCCTCCCTGCCACCCCAGCTCGGAACCAGGGCTTTGACGTGGTGCTGGTGGACACGGCGGGCCGCATGCAGGACAACGCGCCCCTGATGACCGCGCTGGCCAAACTCATCGCTGTCAACGCTCCCGACCTGGTCCTGTTCGTTGGGGAAGCACTGGTGGGAAATGAGGCTGTGGATCAGCTGGTGAGTGTGAAGGCTTTGTTCCTGAGAGATGGAGGGGGAAAGAACCCGTTGGTAGGTTTTACCAGAGAACTGGACGGTGGCAACACCACCAATGCATTTCTTGGATCTTTTTTCTCCCTCAGGTCAAGTTCAACAAGGCCCTGGCTGATCACTCCATGGCCCAGACACCGCGGCTCATCGATGGCATCGTCCTCACCAAGTTCGATACCATCGATGACAAGGTAAGGAGGCTGCTGAGGTGACTCTGCACGGAGCTTCCTGATGGTGACTGGAGGGGGAGACACGGGAATTGTCACAGGGCACTCCTGCACGTTCCTCTTGTGTTTAAACCATTGAGCCCAAATTTAGAAGTCTGGTTTCCACACGTGGGGCACGTATGAATGAATGCTGAGCTCCCTGAGGGGGAGCACTGGATTTAATGGTGCTGCCTGTCCCCGGCAGGTGGGCGCCGCCATCTCCATGACCTACATCACGAGCAAGCCCATCGTTTTCGTTGGTACCGGACAAACCTACTGTGATCTGCGAAGCCTTAATGCCAAGGCCGTGGTCGCAGCGCTCATGAAGGCCTAAACACCAAATCGCTGTGTGCAGATGTCCCAGAAGAACATGCTTTACCCTGTCACCGACTAGTCCTTCCCGTGTAGTGCAGAACAGAATGGAGGAATAGCAGCATGAGGAGTACTTTTTTTGGGTAAACCCCCTTTTAGCCACAAAAAGCCCTTCCCTGGGTTCCTCCATTCTGTGTCCAGTGACGCAGGCTCCCTTGCAGGGAGGCCCAGTCCAGAGCTTTGTATTGTTCGTGCTGCACGGGGGGTGGGCAGTGCCAGGATCTGCTGTGCTTTTTGGTGGGTTTGAAGGCTTTTTTTTGAGCTGCTTTTGATTTTTAGACCAGCTTAGGGAGGAGGCAGGAGGGACTTGAGCTTAGGGGCAGTGTTAGATCTGGCTGTTAATGGTGCTGCTCCTGGCAGCTCCACTGAAGCTGATAAACCAAAAAAAAAGGTGATGGCCTGTGCTGGGCTGGAGGGGACTAATTGCTAAATTGCCTTAAAGTCCCCCATATCTGTCCTCACCTGGACTCTGGAGCAGGGTCCCCAGACACCAAGTATTTGGGCAGGAGCTGGAGAGCTGCGGCAGCCGGGTCCAGAGGAGGAAGGCAGCGTGCCCTGCCTGGCTCCTGCCCGCTGGTCTTGGCATTATTTGCTAGTAAAAAGGAAAAAAAAAAACCAAACCACATTAATACTGGAAGAGAATGGTGGCTGCTTGCTGCTTTCCTGCACCCTTTCTCCCCCCTCTGAGTGCCTCTTGATCCCGGTCGGAAGTGCTACACTGAATAATACAAACCTCTCTGACGATGTCTTGTAGCTCTGTATCGCAGATGTGCTATAGTGCAATAAATTGAATGCTGTCTGCTAAGAGACATAATTTATATAAAATAAACTTCATAATTTGTTCTCTGTGTATAAATAACTTGCCTCCAGCCAGGACCTGTTTCCTACTGGGTTTGGGAGAGATGAACTCCTGCCAGTGTGAGGTGTGAGAGGGCCTGTAAATGATACAGCAGCCAAAAGTTCAGTGAGCAGGCCTTTAATACAACTTCAACATACAAAATACTGTACAGTAAAAAGACAGGACTAGAAAACTAGAGCTTCCAGTAAAAAAAAAAAAAGCTCAAGTTTAATTTTTTAATTGAAATACAGAATATAAAAGCACTAGGTATGAAGTTAGAGGAGGCTGCAGCTCCCGTGGGGACACCGCGCTCCGCAGGCACATGCAGCCCCAGCAAAACCACAATGCAATGTTAGACCGGGTGTTCATCCATGGAGGCTCTGTCCTGGCCTCTTCCCTGCCGGAAGGGTTCTGGCTCGGTGCTGGACAGCAGTGGGACAGTGATGGGCTCCGGCCTCCCTGAGGGCTGCTGGCCTGGCTTGGGCCTGTCCCAGGAGCCCCTGCCATGGCTCAGGGCCTGGGCAGGGCTGAGGCTCAGGGGCTGCATCCTGCGTGGAAGCAAAGGCTGAAAACCTGCCTGGGACTCCAGGGAGCTACACAGGGTGAAGCCTCAGCTCCAGAGGGCCTTCCTTACCTTTTACCTCAGCGTGGGCAGCGGCAGAGCCGTTCAGCTGCTGCCCCTCCTTGGGCACACCTGGGGCAGAGCAGAGACCAGTGTCAGGTAGAGTGGTGGTTTCACACAGGCTTTCCCAGCTGGACTAAGCCTAAGAATACCTGCCAGCAAGGCTCTGGCCAGTGAACCCACTTTCCCCCGTTTTTATGATTCATTAGAGATCCCTGTTGTATAAAAGTATTGGGTCAGGCTGAGCAGCATGAAGGTCAGCGAGACTAAAATGCCCCTTCACTGAAAAGGGAACAAACAGCTGCAGCTGCACATAAAAAAACCAAAGCTTGCAGGTGTGGGAAGCAGCCCAGCTGCTTAAACTGTTGGAGCATAGAGTGATTTCAGAAAAGTAACCCTCAAATCCAGCTTTTCTTAAAAAAAAGGTTTGAGGAATCTTTTTAGTGTGGAGAACAGGGGCTCCTAACCCTGTCTGCTCTGTGCGGTGGCAGCCAAGTGTCCCCCAGCCCTGGCCCCGTACCTGTGCGGCCCCGCATGGCAATCTCGCTCGTCAGCCGCTCGAAGTACTCGGGCAGGTCGCTGTATTCGTCTCCGTAGGAAATCACTTTGATCCCTTTGTCCAGCATGTTCTCACGGAGCTTCTTGAACTCATCCACATCTCCCCTCCGCACCAGCATGAAGTGCTCCAGGTCTGACTTGTGCTTGACAGCCTCTAAAAACAGGGCCTGAAATGTGGTGTCATCAACTGTCCAACCACAGCCCAAGAAGAGGAAGGACTTATTTTCATACAGCTTCTGAATCTCTCGCTTTAAGAAAGGGAAAGATGTTCTTGGTCAAGGTGAGCTTCATCCTCACAAGAGACAGCACCTGCCCTATCCCTTACGAGGCTCTGCAACAATGCAATCCTCCAGCAAGTGTGGGAGGTGTTCCGGCACTGTAGCAGGCTAAGGAACTCACCCCTCCTATTTCCCACAACTAATTAATTCTCCTCCATCCTCTGTGAAGCTCAGTCTAAACTCAATCCATGCCCAGCTGACCCAAGTGGGAGCTGTAGCTACACAAGGCCCGGGCCCCCAGTGTGGCTCACCATGACCTCGGTGTTGCGCAGCACGTTCTGGTAGCCGGCCGGGTGCAGGACGATGCCGCTGGGGTTGGTGTAGACGCCGTGGATGTGCAGGACACTGAGCTTTCTCTTCTCTTGCGCCCACTCCAGCACCTGCACAACACAAACCCGCAGCAGCGTCGGTCATGGCATCACAGTGGCTACCACAGCACTGCTAAAGGTAATGTTTTGGGGAAGAATTCCAAAGAGGCTACTTCTTCCTCATATTCTCTCCATCAGCCTCTACACCACAGCCTGCAGCCACAGCCTGTGCTGCTCATTTGGGTCAACGCTTCAGCTGACTGGTGAATGTGATGAGAAGACTGAATCAATATGCCAGATTGACCAGAAAGGGGAAAAAACTAAAAATCCTACATCAGCGTGTTTCTCAAGCCTACCAAGTTTCATTTTGTGGCCCCTATTGGCTCTGAGGGAGTTACCAGCTGAGCTGACCTCCTTTTCAGACAGCTGCTTCCAAGGCTCTCGGTTTACTCCTGCAGATCTCAGCTTGTTTAAGCTTGCAATAATTAGAATGCTTATTTGTAACACTGTAAGTACTTCCAGCCATGTAGATTAAGAGGTCACGCAGGAAACGTGAAGCACAGAAATGAGAATGAAAAGAGACCAAGAGACAGGACACACACACTGTGTGTGTTAAACATGCAAACAGAAGGATGAGATGCTCCCCACCAGTAAAACTCACGATGGAGAGATGAGGTGGGCAGGTGCAAAGGGCTCAGGGTTTCATAGCCTGACGGGCAGGAGGAGGGATGTTTGCATGAAGAGAGTAACTCTGAGAGTGCAGCAGCAGGAGCCAATCCAGCCATTGCATGAAGAGGACATGGGGCAAGAGGGGAGCCTCAAAGGCTGCAGCCCTGAACACTCACCACAAAAAGCATTTTGCAGCACCTTATAAAAATAGAAAGTTTGGCTTTGCATCTCACACAGAGTTTCCCATATTGGTTAGAAACATCAATCCGAGCCTTATGTGGAAGCAAGGCTGAGCCAGAAGTTTCAAGGACAGAGATCAAAGGAATAGCAGGCTTAAGGACTCCTCCTGAGCACTGGATGGCAGCCAGCAAACCAGTGTTCCAGAAAGAAGCTCTCCTCCTCACTCCTCTGCTAGCTGCCCTGAACAGTCAGAGCCTCTGACTCGAGCTTGTCTGCCACCAGTTAAACCACTACGATCAGTACAATGCCCTCAGGCAGCACGAGAGCACATCCTGCACTACCACAACTCCTGACAAAAGAAATAATCGTTCTTTACCTTCTTTTCATCAGTCAGGTCAAGAGACTCGAGGTGCTTCCCCTGGTGTGCTGCGTACAGCTCCAGCAGGTTATCAAAGTTTGTGGTTAACACAAGGGCCCCGTTTTCCATCAAGTGAAGCACAGACTGAAGCAGCTGCTTCCCAGAATCTTCCATTTTGGATTCCAGGTCATCAAACACTTCGTATAAACAGTCCTTGAAAAAGGTTGAGCGAACGTTGCTTGTGCGCTGAGAAGGGGAGACAGATTGAGATCAGAGCCTGGCCTCTTAATGCCTCATGCCAAATGACTCCATGAAAAACTACCCACGTTTCCCCAACATCCTGCAAAGCTCTGGGTCCTTGCAGGGCAAACACAGAGCTCTGGCTGCAGCAAGGTGGGTGCTCTCCCTCAGCATAGTCATAGGATCACAGAATCCCAGACTGCTTTGGGTTGGGAAGGACCTTAAAGCCCACTCTGCACCATCTCATCCCACTGTGCGCCATGGGCAGGGACACCTTCCACTATCCCAGGGTGCTCCAAACCCCTCCAGCGTGGCCTGGAACACTCCCAGGGATGGGGCAGCCACAGCTTCTCTGGGCAATCTCACCACCTTCACAGGGAAGAATTCCTTCCCAATATCCCATCTAACCCTGCCCTCTGTCAGTGTGAAGCCATTCCCCCTTGTCCTGTCACTCCAGGCCCTTGTTCACAGTCTCTCTCCATCTTTCTTGTCAGCTCCCTTCAGGTATTGGAAGGCCACAATTAGGTCACTCCTGAACCTTTCTTCTCCAGGTTTAACAATCCCAATTCTCTCAGCCTTTCCTTATAGGAAGGTGCCCCATCCCTCTAATCTTGGTCCAGGTGAAATACCCAAAACCCATGTCCACAGCAGGGTTATGTCTCAGGCACCTGGCACAGTAACTGCACTTGTGGTTCCTTGTACACAGAGGAATTGTTGGGATGGGGGCACCGTTGCTGGAGAACCAAATCTGGCTCTTTCCAAAAGCCAAATCCCGCGCTCAGGGCAGGTACAAGCACACTGACCGGAGACAGCTTCTGGATAAGGTCGTGGGCAACATGAACCAGATTCTTGTCTTCATGAAGACACTTCTGGAACCGTTTGCTCTCTTCATCTTCCAGGAGATCGAAGTCAATAGCAGCATCCAGGAGGGCCTGAATCAGCCCCTTCCAAGACTTCAGTGCTGGGACCTGGGGAGCAACTGCAGCACTAATTCCTGTCCCAATCACCAAAACAAGTTCCCGAGGCCTCTTGGTTTTGAGGCTTGGCAACAGCTTCCTGCAAGAGGAGAAAGGAGCACAGCTGGTACCACCATGAGTGGAAGGGTGTCTGGGGTGGTGGGACATGCAGATCGAGGGAGAGGGAGGTACCCCGTGCCTAAATTTTGCATAAAATATCATTGATATCATGCTCTGATAAATGGAGCATGAGAGAAGCAGCTTGGTATCCTTAAAAGACAGCAGGGAGCTGCACGGATCAGCAACACAAATGCTCCAGATACAAGGTCCATAATTACAACATTTTTGGGAACTGAATCTGTTACCGGGATGGTTACTGGGGAAATCAGTGATGCCCTGGGGTGCTTCTGAAGCAAAGCTAATCCGCTAAAAATCTGGAATAAGGGAAGTCTATTAATAAAAGTTACCTGGAAGGCTGGAGGGCACGGGAAAGGTGTGGTGAGCACTAGAGAATGAGGCACACACACGCTCTGTGTCCCAAGACAAAACGTGTGTCGGACCCCATGCAGGTCAGAAATATGACCTGGTTTAAACAAGGTGCAGAACAGGGGCCTGGAGACAGCTCCATTTATCCCAGCACAGAGAAAAGCAAGGGAAGGCTTTCTCCTAGTTCTGCCCTGGAGGCCCCAGCCCCAGTTTGCTGAGGAAGCCCCTCAGCTGTACCAGCAATCCCTTCCCTGTGATGCCTGCAATGTCAGCTCCAGGCCAATCTTTTGGAAGATCCCAGATGACACAGAGTCACATGAAAGGGCTGCAGGGCTGGATTCTCCTTATTCCTCCTCCCCTCTTACATGTTTTCCTGGCTTTACACCTGCACAGTGCTTTTAAACATGACCTTTATCACTTATTAAACAGATGCGCTGCTCCTTGCCTTGCCTTGCCTGGTGTCCAGCTGCTTTCTGCAGCAGGGACCCGCTGCAGCTCCCCAGGATTGGAGCAGCAGCCTGGGGAAGCAGCTTGTATGGAAGAAATGGGCTTTATCAGCAAACACGTGATATTTAGTGAGAAGGGGAGAGGAAACCAACACCACACAGATGGAGCCGTGCCTTCCCTCAGCTCCTGCCTATGAAAACAGACTTGTTAACCCTTTCCTCGAGGAAGGTTTCATTGTTAGTGCTCATAAACAGGGTTTAATTTGAGGACTGCAAGCCTCATGTGAGGAATAAAATAAGTGTTCATGCTAATGCATGAGTATAAAAACATTATTGGAAATCCAGGGACTGAAATCCAAAATAATAACAAATACCCAAGTCTTGATGTCCTGTGTGACATCTCTGAAAGAGGCATTCTGTTCCCTGCTGATAAATGCACTTGTTTCTGCCTTGATATCCTGAGCAAGGAAAAAATCATCTCCCAGCCTCTTTTCTGCATATTCCAGGGTCACTGATCAAGATCAACCTTGAGACCACACAAAGCTATCCTGCAGCCCTCCAAAACTCACAAATAAATCAAATTAGTGGGAGACAGCTCCCCAGATGAATTAGCTGCTTGTTCACAAGAACTTTTGAGCCCATAGCAGCCACAGTCCCAGTCTCGAATGGACAGAACTATCCACCAGTCAGGTCCCCACTCACAGAACTGTAAAACCATCTGTTTCTAAGCACAGGGAGCCTCAGAGTAAATTATTTAGCCTTTACATACAGCTCAATCATACTAATTTGAGTAACTCCCTGTCCTCCTGGAAACCACCATCCAACTCAAGTGAAGAAGCACAACCACTGTGTCTGACCTGACGCTGTGAGTGGACAGGACTATGGAGACAGGACCGTAAAATACAGCTTTGAGTGCAACCCTATCCCCTGGTTGAGGGTTAAAACCCCAAAAAGGTACATTCTGGGCGTGAAGGCCACAAAGAGCAGGAAAGCCCAGGGCATGGCCAGAAGCCAGCGTGCGGCTCTCAGATCAGGAAGCAAAAGAGCTGCGGTCACCAAGGGTCACCGCCCTTACAGACCAATGCGAGGCAAAGGAAAAGGCTCTTGTTAGAAGCAATTCACTGAATTAATGAAATTTACCTGGGCTTTTTTGCAGGTGGCATTCCATCTTCCAATAACGTTTCCTTGCCCAGGCTCACCGTAGAAGCCATCCAGTTTCTGTAGTAGACAAATCACCCCAAGCAAAGTCACCGCACATGGACAACACCACCTGGACAACAGGGTTTTGCAGAACCAGCTTTGCACAGGTGGATAAATTCCAGGTTTGTTAGCATTCCAAGATCACCTCTGGGCTGGGAATTGCATGTTTTTGTCTCTGAACTTTGCCCCACAGTCTCATCCACTTCCTCAATCTCCTTTACCATAAAATCCTGGGGTGTTTTGCTCAGGTGTGATTGCCTCAGCAAAACAGACCCTTCGTTTCACCTCAGCCGTTCATTTTCCCAGAGAGCCTGGATCTTGGAGCAGCACTCCCCCCTTCCTGAGAAGGCCTGTCAGCAAACTTGTTGCTTGGGAAACAGTGGGAGTGAAGACAAAAAGATTTTTGTTGGCTCCAAAAATCCACGGAGAGCATTTCATTCCCTGGTGATGAGAGAAGGGTTTCTCAGCCCGCCATGCGTCTGCAAGCACTGGGAAATGACCTTAAAGCCCACGGAAAGGAAGTGCAGTCTGAGAACTCCTTCAACAGCCTGGGACATAAAATACAAAAGGTCTGCCAGCATGCAGTCCTCTCCCACTCCGCTTCTCCCAAATAAGTCTACGAAAAGGAAATGAAAAGGAACAGAACTGTTCACCCTCCTTTTTTTCTTGCCAATTGTAATGAAGAGTCCAGCAAAAATTCTGTTAGACACAGGGATTTTGTCCAGAGGAAATGGTGGGGAAGAGCTGCTGACACAAAAATCACAGAGTTTTTGCAAGTTTTGCCATCTCAGGGAGATCTGAGGGCTTGCTCTAGACATGAAATGCTGCAATTGCTCCCTGGCAGCAAAGCAGGTCACACAGGGCAAGGCTTTCCAGGTCGGACACCTGGGCTGTGCTGCGAGTGTTGGCATGGATCGTGTGAGAAATCAGCCAATATTCTAGGAAACCACCACTTTGCAATGCTGGATGATGAGAACAGGGCAAAGTGACACTGTCAGACGCTCAGGTACACTGTGTGTGCAGCCTTTTCTTTCTGATCCCTCTGGAAAACTTTATACAATGGCATTATGGACTGGTTCGGCTCGGACTCGACCTTAAAGCTCGTGTTGTTCCGCCCCCTGCCATGAGCAGGGACACTTTCCACCACACCAGGTCACTCAATAATAAATCATTCTAACAGCAATAAAACACCTCAGAGAGCTGGTTTTCACCACCTGCCTCCTGAAATATCACTGAACACATGCTGCTCATCACTTCAAATAATCCCCTTTTTATCTTACTGGCCCTTACTGTAGGGCCCAGATTTTGAATAAAAGTGTCAAAGGCCTTTAGCAAGTGAGGAATCTCCCAGTTTTCCCCCTCTGTGCATGTCAGGCAGGGCTCCTCCATCACACACCCTTGTGAACATTGTACCTACCCTGTGTTTTCCAACCCACACTGAGCCTGGGAGCACTTCAACGCTCTTCTGACAACGAACCTCTGCAGCCTCATCACCCCTGAACACCTGCAACCTCATGGTGAACTATTTCGGGAAGTTAAATCTCCAAAGACCAAAGTAGTGACTCTCAGGAAGACAGGAGGCCCTGCTGGACACAGGATCCGTCAGGTGCTACCATCAAATCCCCGCTGAGTGAATGCAGCCAAGCATGGTCAGGATAAAGAGGGGAAATGCCCCTCTTTTTCCTTCCCAGGAAGGTCCTATCTCTTCTTTTGGATTAGCTGATTTTCCAAAAAAATCACTTCCACAAAGCCAGCCAGATTTTATTTAATGGTGCAAAGACGCTTTAGACAAGCCAGGGATTAACAATGAAACACTGGAGCGTTTCAGAGGGAAATTTCAGCCTTCCCTCGGCCCCTCCGCAGCACCAGAGCTACAGCTGAAGGTAAATCCTTCATCATTTCCAAACTGGATATAATTTAAGTTTATATTATCTTTGGGTTGTGAATCATCAGCTGAGCCTCAAATATTGAGGCTGGTTGTAAACTCCCACCTAGGCCTCCCCCTATTTGCTTCCACCTGCCCCACCTCGCTTCCACTGCTCCCATCTTGCTCACCCTGCACATTCCCACGCTATTAACAGCAGGGATGGAGCCATCAAATCAATTTTAAGTGCCTCTAAATGATGTTTCAAAAGTAATTTTAAACCTAGGACGAAACACCTTCCAGAATTATAATCACCTAGTAAGGTTGTCTGATATAATGACCTTCAACCTTCAGGTCTGTTATTTAGTGCAGAGAGCCATAAAGGAACAAAAACCCCACTATAAATACAGCCTAGTTCCAAAGAAGTTATTACTGGTCCTAAAAAGAATTCACGGGGATTCAGCCAAGAAATAGAAACCTCCAGCTTTTAGTCCTGGAGAGAAGTTCTGCTCCCCAGAGGGATGGATCGTGCTGGCACAGCTGAGGCAGCCAAAATTAAATGCAATTACCTCAGAGCATGACACTGCCACGGGAAAAAAAACACCCCAGGTACTGCAGGTTCCCCCTGGCAACACAGGTGCCATGGAGGAGAGGCAGCCACAGGCACTTACAAGGCAAGAAGTGTCTCTCCAGCCTCCTTCAGACACTGGGAACTTTCCAGCTATTTAGACTACGGGGAGTTGAAGACTGTAAACACAACACTCCACGGATTCCGGGCTCAGCTGCCTCATTCCCCTGTCCCAGCCTTGTCCCCATCACTTTTATCAGGGACACTAAGAGAGTCCCTGTGTGCGTTTGCTGCATTCTCCTTCTCGCTCTACACCACAGAAATCCCTTAATTAATCCTAAAGCCTTCCAGACTTCAGCTTTAAACCGGGCCCAAGTCACCAACACTGGATAAACCCAACCACAGCAACTCCCTGTGTGACACACATATCCAGCTGCAGAAACGTTGGAAATATGAAGCTGTAACCCAGGCAATAGCAAACACCTGAACACCACGTGTGTCAAACAAGGGCTGAGGTTCACACAGGGTGTGTAGTTACAAAAACCTCCCTGTGGCTCTGCAAAACACAAGCACGCCACAGGTGCAGAGCCCAGAGCCCAACCTGCAGAGCCAAAACGGGGCAGGAATGGAACAGCTCCTCCACCATGGAGAAGTCACTGCTGACACCATCTCCATGCTCAGCACCCAACACACAACTAAAGCTGTACCTGGATGTTTAAAATTGAATCCAGTTCCATGCTGGAAGATGGGCTCCTCCAGAAGAGCCCCCACAAATTCCCAAAAGAAACAAGTACAAACCTACAGCTCATCCATTAATTTTAGCTTCTTTGAGTGCTGAGAACTGCATCCAGCAAGGGTGTAATTCCCAGCTTCTTTCTCAATTCAGCGGCTTTAAGGTGTTGGGATAAGATAGTTTAAAAGCCACCGTGTTTCAGCTAAAAGTTGAGCTGTCCCTGGCCAATTCCCAAGCCTATCCCTCCACGTGGGAGCTGCAATTGGAGCTGGATCAAACCCACCCTAGAAACACACAGGCTCCAGGGACAATGGGACCGAGAACAAGCCTTACTCCTGTCCAAGCCACAAACACAGGATTCGGCCTCCTTGGATGTGAGTCAAAACACACCAGAAGTTTTTATTCAACGCTGTGATTCTCCACGTGCTTCCCAACGGCTCCATGAGCAAGGAGAGGGAGTGACACAGCAAAGCCTGGCTGAGCTCTGTATCCCACAGACTCCCACGGAAGCACGCCGGATTTCCAGGATTGACCCTGGAAAGGGAAGCAGGGAGGGGGGTCACACCTACGGGATTGCCCGAGCCCTTACCTGTCCTCTCCGTTGTGCCCTCCTCGCTAAACCTGCGGGAAAAACAACAGCACGAGGATTCAGCAGGCGGGGAGGACACCGAAGCTCCTTCCCAGGGGGAAACATCCATAAAAACGAGCTTTTATAGAGGGCGACAGCGCGGCGGGGGCGAGTCACAGCTGGGTCGCCTGCCGCTGCCAGAGGTTCCCCGGCCCCGCCGCCTCATCCCCGGCCCCGCCGCCTCATCCCCGGCCCCGCCGGTCTCCTTCACTCCCCTCAGGCCGCCCCGTCCCCTCAGGGAGGAGGCCATGGGCCCACCCCCACCATTATGGCTGCCGCCGTCGTTATGGCAACAGCTTCCCCCCCCCCGCCGTCTCCATGACAACCGCGCCCTGCCCGCCCCCCGCCCCCGCGCGCCCCGCACGCACCTGGCGCCGCGCGCGCGGCCCCATTGAGGAGACGCCGCCGCGCCGCGCGCAGCCGCCTCGCGCCCGGCCACGCCCCGCCCCACGTGACGATTTGGCCCCGCCCCTCCCCGCCCCGCCCTCCCATTGGCTGGCAGCGGAAGAGGCGGGGCCAGGCGTGGGAACGCGGCCGCGCTCTCGCGGGGCCCTGCAGGCTATAAAAGGCGCGGGCGCAGGCGCCATGCAGTGCCGGGGGGAGGCGGCGCCGCCGCGGGGATCCCTGTGCTCTGCCCGGGCCGCGGCTGCTCCGGGCCCCGCGCTGTCCCCGTGCCCCTCAGGGGCCTCACTTCCGCCAGCTGCCGCTGCCTTGGTTCGTGTATGTGCGACCGCGTCTCCAGCCCTATGAGGTACAAGTGGTGCCTGGGCCTGGATGGCCGCTGTGATGCCTTCAAGCATCTGTGTGGCGGAATTTGGGTGTACTTAGAGCTTTCCAGGAGAAAAACAACTCTGTTTTCTGGGTAGCTGTGCCTTGTTTGTACTGGCACCGTAATGAAACATTAATGGTGTTTTTAGGGACAAAATTAGCCGTATTTTCGCACCCGAACCACCTTTGTTTGACCCTGCCTTGCAGCACCCGTTCTTTACCGTTTAATTCCACAGGCAGTCCTGTAAAGCACAGGCTCCTGGTGATGACCAGCCTGAAACTGCTGCTGCAGGGATTTCAGCGTGGTGCTGCTGCTGGTGGGCCAAGGCACCCTGTGAATAGAGTTGTGCCTGCTTAATCACTCCTTTAGTAATGATTATATTATTGCTGAGGTAGGGTGGAGGTCGGTCCAGAGGGTGCTGCCTCTCGGGATCTGGGATTTGTGGGCTCACCCTTGCTCAGCTTCCCTCTGTGGGGCAGCTCTGGGGTTTCCAGGTGGGGTGACTCACACAGGGAGGTGACTTGCCCTCCTCTGGTCCTGGCCTCGGGTGGGGAGTTGGTTTTTGGGGTGGTGGCAGCAGTGCTGGGGCAGGGACTAATGCAAAATGGGTCCCAGTGGGATGAGTGGTGCTGGGCCCATGACTGGTGGTAGCCTGTGTGTGTGTCCCTGTGGGGCTCAGCACCACTCGGCCTTGGGCTTTTTCCTTTGGGATATGGCTGCCAAGGGGCCAGCTGGTGTCCCCTGCTTGGTGGAGGGAAAGGCAGCCAAGGTGGTGACAGCAGCTGGGGAGGAGCCCAGTGTCCCTTAAAAATTCATTGCATTTTTGGGCAGAGGCTGCCCAGGTTCCTCTGGCTCTCAGCACTGTGTTTGAGGATGGGCTCTGCAGGAGGATCCTGCCTGCTCCTGCACCCCCGAGGTGCCTTCCAGGGCTGATAGATGGACTGGCTGAGGAAATCCATGAAGATGGGGGAGGTGTTTGGGGACCTCAGGGGGGAAGATGGGACCCCATGAAGGGGTCAAAGCCATCAGGGAGTCTCCCCCATTTCACACGGTTTTGTGCTACTGTGCCCTGGTCTGTTGTTTTGCTGAAGGTGGTGGGTGAGTAGACATGGAAATACCTGGTGGAAGCCACAGCCAGGTGCTGGCATGGAGGGAACACTCAGTGTCCAGCAGGAGCTCTTCAAAGACCTGTGGGACACAGTGGTGGTGTGGGCATGGGGTCCCAAAAGCCTGACAGGTGCTGGTGGGTGTCGAGGGCTCTCCTGACCTTCAGCCCTCCTTCCCAGGAGACTCAAAGGTCCTTGGAGGTGAGGAAGCAAACAGCAGCGTGCGGAGCAAGGAGGTGGATTCAGCCCTGGGGCACAGCTGGATGATGGTGGCATTGATGAAGGGGTGTCTTGAGTGGCCCTGGCATGGGGTGTTAAGGTTAAATGGGGTGGGGGGACATTTTTGGGAGTCAGAGGACATGGGACTTTTCTCTGATGGAAATCAGGCATTGGAGGGGTCGAGGATAATGCGGAGATGAAGGCAGTGCCGGTCGTTGGCCACCACCAGCAGCACTGGGGGAACAAGACCTGGGAAAGGAGAAATACAGGGGGGATTTTGGGGTGAAAAAATGACTTGTTTGGTAAACTTAACTCATAAAATAAGCGTGAGTGGCAAACATGGACCTGTCTGTATTTAGTTAGGAAACCAGGGAGGGAAACAGATCCGGGTGCCGGTGAGGACTGGGCACTGACACCCAGGCAGTGACGTCGTGGCGGATGTGGGAGGGAGGCCCTTGGGAGGACTTTGCTTCCCCTCCCTGCAGTCCTGGCCCCTTTACCCTGCCTGTGCTTTCGCATTTCCCGGCAGAGGCTGGAGCTGCTGGCAGCTGGAGGCACCTGAGTGTTCAGGGAGCTCCTCCACGCTGTACCTGGGGAAGCAGGTGGGTGCCCTGTCCTCATTTCCACCCCCGGGCAGCTTCGCTGGGAACCGCTCCCGGATGTGGAAGCGGCAAGGATGGATCAGCCTCGCCATTCACTGCAGATCCCATTAGACCCCAGAGCGAACACACTGCATTCCACCTGTCCTTTCCCACCTAGGTAATCCCAGAAGAGCTTTCTTTGCCAAACCCAGGGGCTGATGCATCCCCTTCCCTGCTCCGGTGCTGGACTCCTGCATTCCAGGTAAGCATCCCCCAGACTTCGCCCCCACTGTTCACTGTCCATGCTCATTTTTCCAGTCACACTTGAGCTTTTGGCTGACACTTGGGCACTGTGGTTTCCGTGGGCGTGCTGGGGTTTTGGCGGTGTTTCCTGCAGTCCTGTGCCATTTTTGGAGTAGGGGAAAGGCTTCAGCATGACTTGGGCTGTTTCATTTCGGAAGGGATGATGCTTTCATTTCGGTTGTGGATGGTTTCATTTCGGAAGTGGAAAACAGCAGCTGTTTCCCATGCTGCTGCTCCTGGGTGTCCGCAGGGAGTGTCTGGGCTCCCTAAACCATGCTGGGAGCACAGTGCTGAGGTGTGAGCTGGCAGGGAACAGACAGGAATTCCGGGGCAGGCAGCACCAAGGATGCACAGCTCTGGGAATCACCCACACTGCCTTTGGTTTGCCAGCAGCCAGTCCATCCCTGGTGAGCCCAGCTGATTCCCACTTCTCCCCTCCACAGGATCCTTTCCCCACTGATGGGAATGAGGGTTTCTCCTCCCGATTATCTGTTGGCCTTGCTTGCTGCAGGTGTGAATCTCCAGCGGAGAGAGCCAGTAACAGGTAAATGTCCCTTCCCAGCACATTTTGGGAAGGCAGATGCAGAAAACTCTGCTGGGGGTGATTTTGGGGCTGTAAGAGAGGACCCCAGAGGTGCAGGTGCCTGGAATAGACCACACTGAGCTCCTGGGGCTGAGACCTGCCATGAAGTTCTTGCTCTCAGTTTTTTTATCCCTCTTTTCTGCTCTTAGGAGAGGTGTCCCGGTGGCAGTCGGTGGCTGAGCAGCGTGCTGCCCACTATGGCTGGTGAGTCCCCTCCCTCATGGCATCCCCTCCCCAGCAGAACACAAGGGTGTCCATGGGCTGCTTCTCACGATGCCACAGCATTCAGCTGTTGGTGGCAGCTCAGGTTTTGGGGACCCAGGATGGTTTTGGCGGTCAAGGTGACATCCCACCCACCCCTTTCCATCTGGGGGCATCCTGCTGATCGAATGATGCTGTGCTTGGGAAGTTCAGGGGGTGCTGAGCCCTCCAAAACTCACTGTGGTTTCACTCTGCAGGTTGGTTTAGGCGGCTCCTGCACAAGCCCAAGCCCAGCTCAGTGGAAAGCCTCAAGTCCAGTCGCTCTGGTTCATCCTCGCCTTCCTCCTCTTCCTCATCCTCTGCCAAGAGCTCCAGCTCTTCTGGCACGAGCTTGGCTACCAGCTCCATCTCCCTGTCACCTGTGTCAGCACCGGACATCAGCGCCTCAGACAGCCCCCGGTGGGACAAGAGCTACGACGTCTGCATCTGCCACAGCGAGGGGGACCTGGAGCTGGTGGAGGAGCTGGTGTCCTACCTGGAGGGCCAACCCGAGAGCTTCCGTTGCTTCCTGCAGCTGCGGGATGCGGTGGCAGGCGGCGCGGTTGTGACAGAGCTGTGTGACGC
Organism: Monarcha castaneiventris obscurior; assembly: GCA_026261815.1. Lineage (NCBI taxonomy): Eukaryota > Metazoa > Chordata > Aves > Passeriformes > Monarchidae > Monarcha > Monarcha castaneiventris. Next base: position 5,371,173 of record JAMPIT010000114.1, read on the forward strand.
CGTGCAGAGCAGCCACTGCTGGGTCATGCTCATCACCCCCAGCTTCCTGCAGGACCCCTGGTGCAGGTACCAGATGCACCAGGCCTTGGCCGAGGCTCCGATGGCCAACGGCCGCACCATCCCGGTGCTGAAGGACGTGGATCGCAAGGATTATCCCAGGGAGCTGCGGAGCATCTACTACATCTACATGGCGCTGAAGGAGAAAAGCTTCAGGCAGATCCGAGACACTGTCATGCGCTGTGAGTATCCTGTGGGATGCTGATGAAATGTCACTCCGTTGGGATGAGGACCATGGGAAGGGACCAGATTCCATGCATTTATTTAAACAGCTGATATTTAGATCAATTGGTTGCTAATGGAGCTCATCTGGTGTCTCTGCAGACCTCCAGGATCTGTGCCGGAGCTCCACAAAAAGGATGGAGTAGTGCTGGGAGCAGGTGCATCCCCGTGGGCATCATGGAGCTGTTGCCTTTGGATCTGGGTCTTGGCACATCTCATTGGACCTTGAGGTCAAACCTGAGCTGCTCAGACCAGACCTGGGAACCGAGGATGGGGAGTTCCCCGCTTCCATGAGGGACAGTGGACCAGAGCCCTCCATGTCCCAGTGGCCAAAATCTCCTTGGCGGGGACAGGGACATCCATCACACAAACACTAAGCTCTGACATCGGGTGGGTCTCGGGGTCACCAGAGCTCCTTACTGTGCTGGTGTTCTCTGCCCTGAGGGCTCCGGGACCCCCACTAAGCTGACAAGGTGCCTGCTGGGTTGTGGGCAGGACAAGCTGAGGCAGGCAGTGACTTTGCACGGAATCGTTGCGACTACGAAAATGAAGAAGTTTTAAATTTTGGTCTGGTTTTCCGTATTTTTGTTTTCGAGCCCCGGTTCGGGCGTTTGTGGGAGAAGGAGCCGCGGGGGGGTGCGCGACCTCCGAGCCGCCAGGGGGCGCGGTTCCTCAGCGCTCCCCGAGGCGCCGCGCGTGCGCAGTGCGGGGGCGGGCGCGAGCCATGGCGGAGGGCCCGCAGCCGAAGAGGAAGCGGGAGGAGGAGGAGGAGAAAAATGGCGGGGCCGCCGCTCAAGGCGGGCCCACCGCCGCCTTCACGCTGTCGGACCTGCGGGTGCGGCGCGTCCTGCGGGAGTCGGCGAGGGACAAAATCGTGTTCCTGCACGCGGAGGTACCGGGGAGGGGGGGGGGAAGCGGTCGCGCTCGCCGCCATTTTCCCCCGCTGAGGGCTCGGCCCCGCCCCCGGCGGCGCGCTCCGGACAGGCCACGCCCCCTGGCAGGCCACGCCCCCCAGCGCCACGGGCCCGAGGTCGCCCCCGGTACTCCTGTACCAGCCCGGTCCCGAGCCGCTTTTCCCGCCTGGCGCTGCCCAATCCAGGCTAAACTGGCGGCCGAGGAGGTGGCTGGAGACCTTGTTGCAGCCCTCTTTCTTGTTCGTGTAATTTGGTGCTTTTAAATTCAAGTCGTAGGTAGAGTGGCACTGGATTGCGAGCAGCATGCCAACTTTGGGACTGTGAAACAGCCATTACAGGCAAATGTGTAATAACTCTTGGGATTGTCTGTGCATGGCGTAGGAACCATAGAGCTGCCTCTGCCCCAGTCTCCTGAAGATGTTTATCCTAGCAGGAGGTGAGGATAGGGCAGTCCCAGGCTGTTTCTTTGGTCTCCAGGCAGTGGCTTGCTGCAGTAACTGAACTGGGCACAGACCTCCTGCTCTGCCCTGTGAGTGTGACAGGGTTGGGAGCCCCAGGTGAGCCCTGTTGCTCTCCCCAGGTGGTGTGGTGAGGCCTCACCTGGCTCTTGTACAGACAGGAGTGATGGGGCATGTTCCACACACAACACCACTCAAAACCAGCATGCTGAGGCTGCTGGGTTGGGGCTGTGGTTCCTTGGAGCAGGGCAGCAGTAAGTGTCCCCTGCCCTAGAACTTGCTCCTTGACTATGATGCGAATCCCTAGGCCTGCCTCTGCCCTCTTTCTGGGAAGTGTCAGAGATGAAATTGGTGCTATGGGTCAGCAGGAAACCTGGGAGCATCCGGGGAGGTGCACATGGGCTGAGTCATTGCCCACATCCCCTGCTCCCCCAAAAACCACCTTTGTTCCCTGGTGGGGAGCAAATTCCTGCTGTACTTCCGGGCAAATGTGCAGTTTATTTTTGGATGGGTGTCTGGCCTGCAAGGGCGTTTGGGCACGAGGACTGGGGTGCTATGAGGTGTCTGCTGTGATCCCTGACCTCTGACTGTCCACCCAGTGCTAGATCTGTATTTGCTGATGACTTTATCCATGCCTATTCCAGAAGATTGGCCTCTCCGGAGAGGGCACAGATGCTGTAGTCATCCTGGAAAAGACTCCTTTCCAGGAGGAGAAGATCCCAGACCTGCTGAAGAAGCCCATGAAGGCAGAGCTGCAGATGCACAATGACATTTACTGCACGTTCTACCTGAGCCCTCCCCCGGAGCTGAGTGGTGAGTGCCCTCAGCCCCGCTCAGGGGCCCTGGGAGGGCGGCTGGGATGCTGGGATATGGTTCCTGCCCATTCCAGAGGGGACAATGGAGTGAGATGGGCAGGTGCCACTGCCAGACCTGGCTGCACCACCCCGCTTGTGGCTTGGTGACAGCAGCACACCTGGCCCAGGTGGGGAGGTCAGTGGGTTGTTGCCACACCAAAGGCAATGTCTTATCCCAAGGCTCTCAATGCTGCCCTGTTTCATCCCCTTTTCCCATGCTGTGGACACGTAGCTCGGCTGATGAGGCACTGAATGGCCATGGCTTGATGACCTTGATGTGCAGAAAGGCTCAGGGGTGTGAGGGCTCTCTGTGGGTGTTTGTCAGCTCTTACTTGGGTAAGAGCTGTCCCCTTCCAGAATGTTTCGCTTGAAAACAGTCTGCAGGGCACCTGCAGCTGCTTCTCATCCCAGGGTAGCATCTCATGGGCTTTTTAGTCACCTGATAAGGACAGGCAGCTTGTATTTGGGGGAGGATTTAAGTCCTGGTAACCTCGAGTGCTGAGGCAGACAAGCCCCATCCCTGTGCCGATTTCACACATCTGTGTGTTATAAAAGTTTGTTAATAGCCAAGTATGACAAGGACAGATGGACAGGTTGGGGAGCTGCAGTGGAAGGCTCTTGCCCTGTGGAGGAGACTCTGGTCCCAGTGGAAAGGTGTCCTGCCATGGTGGTGCTTTCCAGCTGCCACTGGAAAGCAGGGCTGGTCTTTGGGCACTTCAGTTTAATCACAGAGTCCCAGACTGTTTTGGGTTGGAAGGGACCTAAAGCTTGTCTTGTTCCAATCCCCTGCCATGGGCAGGGACACCTTCCACTGTCCCAGGTTGCTCCAAGCCCCGTCCAGCCTGGCCTTGAACACTTCCAGGGATCCTGGGGCAGCCACAGCTGCTCTGGGCACCCTGTGCCAGGGCCTGCCCACCCTCACAGGGAATATCCCATCCATCCCTGCCCTCTGGCAGTGCGAAGCCATTCCCTGTGTCCTGTCTGTCCAGGCCCTTGTCCCAAGTCTCTCTCCAGCTCTCTTGGAGGCCCTTTAGACACTGGAAGGGGCTCTAAGTTCTCTCCAGACCCTTCTCTTCTCTAGGCTGAACACCCCCAGCTCTCCCAGCCGGTCTTCATAGCAGAGCTGCTCCAGTCCTCATCATCTCCATGGTCTCCTCTGGACTTGCTCCAGTGGCTCCGTGTTCTTCCTGTGCTGAGGACCCCAGAACTGGAGGCAGCTCTGCAGGTGGGGTCTCACTTGAGCGGAGCAGAATCACCTTCCACAATTTATTCCACATGAATGCTGGTGTATGTTTAAATTCTGGAAATGCCGTGATAAGTTCCATGTTAATGCTTCCATAAACACAACAGCAGCCAAACAAGTTTAATAGAGTCAAAATTAATCTGAGTGCCTTAAGTAAGATGTTGTTGCACTCCCAAGTTAAATTTTCGGGATGTTTGATGTGCCTTCCCAAAAATGCTCTTGTTTTAGCTCTGTTCCCACGATGTCGGAGGAAGTACTGTCTGGATTTGTCAGCTTGAGTTTTGCAAAACTCATTTTCTCGTGTGAAGGACTCAAAGGTTTTGTTGTTACAGTGAGTTTCAGTCTGAGGGAAACACTGTCAGACCACGGGCATTGTTGGAAGACGTTAAAGTTCCTCTTTCTTAGCTGGGGAAGCTCCTGCTTTGGGTGCCTGCTGTATTCCAGCCCGGCGGGAGTTGCAGGGATTCCCACGAGGTGGCATTGCAAGACTGAAATCCCCTGGGCTGGCTCCAGCTCCGTCCTGCCGGCCTTTGCCTTCCTTGCAGCACTTTGCTGCAGCGCTGTGTAACTCCACGTTACTCTGAGAGCAGAATTCTGTGTTTTATTTAAGGCTTATGCCAGGTGCAAAACCCCTTCTGCATGTTTGAATGGGGAAGAAGCCTCTGGCTTTCTTCTGCCAAGCTTTATCTTTTTAATGACTTTTAAATCTGTCTTTAAAAGGTAAGTTTTTGCTGAGGTATTACCCAGTGGTGCATCTCTGTTTCCCACCCCTCTCCTTGGCACCCCTCAGCTCACTCTGGATGCTGAGCAGCCCCCAGCAGGAGATCAGGAGGGGGCTGTAGACCCTAGAGCTGCTGTCCAGGCTCCCCAAGTCAGAGTAGAGAGTAAGGAGGCGTCTTCTTTTGAAGCACTTAGCAGCAAATAGCTATTCAGTGGGCACATTGCACGAGCTGCTGGTGGGCAGCTGGGCTAGCACCGGGGAAACAGCCCTGTGTGTCAGGAGAGGAAGGAAATTACCCTTTGGAGCTGAGTCACAGCCCAAGGATGTAGTTGATATGAGGAATGCAGCTTAAAAACCTAAACAGGAGGAATTGCCTGTAAAGCTGCAGTTAGGGTTTGACTGACCTGGGGTGTCAGGTGATAATGTGGAGACCTAGGGAGCCCTTGCACAGGGTCTTGTTGGCTCCTTGGTTGCAGGGTTGGAGTTACAGGGCTTTTATCTCTTGGTCCTTGCAAATTTACACTTGGGTATAACATACAGTAAAATATTTTGTAGAAAAGGTCAGACTTTGGCGTTAAGCAGTTCATGGAACAGTCCTGTGGTATGTGGTGAAAGGAATTCACCTGGGGGATTTCACAGCACCCTGGGCAGCTGAGCCCTGCCACGCTCAGCCTCTTGCTTTCTGAGCTAAGATAGACCTTGAGACAGAGGAAGTGGTGACTGCGGGTGACTCGTGCTGATGGCGTGAGGAGCTGCCTCCAGAGTGTGTTTCTCAATGCTGCCTCTGTGGTCCCAAGTCCCTGGGGCTCTTCATTCAGCTGGAGTTTCTTACAGCTGGAAGTGGAGCCTGCCTTCACTCTTCCCCACCCCCGTGTTGAAGAGAGTCGGGTGCTGCTCCCTCTGTGCAGTCAAACCAGCACAGGCCCTGTGCGATGACTTGTTTGTGTGGTGGCACAGGGAAAGGGAGGCCAAAGCATGTTACTTGAGCAAATGACTCCCATTTGACCTCGGAAAAGACATTTCACTGTGATGAGATTTTTAGGTGTGGGAGCACACCGGAGTGAAGGCGGCACCTGGTGAGTCTTACTCATCTCATTGATTTTGCTGCATGTGTCAGGGCTAAAATGGGAAATAACTTCTGCAAACAAGCCAGTAATGGTCAGAGTTTGTCTGAAGGGCAACCCAAACCCCTGGAGTAAGGAGAGGGGACTTTGCGAATTTGTGGGGAGTAGTGTCAGAGCTGATATGGCTGTGCTGCTACCAGAGGCAAACGTGTGACTTATTTTAAGGCTGCTTCCTGGATGTTGGCTTGATCTAAGGGGCAGCTTCAGCCTAGATGTGAGAGGAACCCCCAGCCTTGGCTTTCCCCCACAGGGAGGGCAAAGGCTGATTTTACAGAAAGGGAAGCGTTTTCCTTCTACCAAAGGTTGGATTGCAAAAGGCAGATGGTTCAATATCCACATTCCCTGGTAACATCCAGTTCCTCACACCCATTTGCCAAGGAGAGCTTGATGTTTATGGCAAAAAGCAGCCTCTTCATGCCTGGCTGCTGCAGGACTGTGCCTCTCCAAAGCCGTGCTGGTGGGATTTAAAGGCTCTTATCAGTCCTCTAAGGACTGCTCCCTGGCTGCAGGCTGAAGCTTATTAAAAACATCTTAAAACAAGCACAGTGGGAGAAGCTCTGGCTCCATTGCTCCAACATGGGGTGGAGAAATTGTGGGGAAAAATGGGAGAGTGTAGAAGGAAAGTTTTCAGTCATGCAGGAAGCAATCCAAGTCTCAAAAAGAGTCTGGTTTCAGGTAGCGAGGAGCTGGAGAAACATGCAGGAGCTGCAGTGGGAAGGCTGGTTCTTCTCCCTCCGTTTCCGTGCTCTGGCTGCCTCTGGGGTTCGCCCAGCCAAGAAAACTTCTTGCATTTATACTTAAATAAAAAGCTTGAGTCTGAAGCTGTGGGAGTGTGTGGGGTGGTTTGGAGGATGGTGGGGTGTGTCATTGAGTTTTGCTCTGTGTTTTGTAGGGGTGGTGAACTGCAACTTTCCTCTTTGCAGTGCATGCTGCAGCTAAAGTCCACTGAGCCCCCCAAGTCCTCCTGGGGATGAGCCCCAGGGGCCAGGCAGCCTTGGCTGGGTCCCTGGCAGCAAGCTTGGCTTGCCCTGGCATGTGCTGGCCTTGGAGACTGTGAGCTCTTGCAGGCTTTATCCTTTGCAGCTTTAATTCCTTCACTAAAGAGAGCCCCAGCTGTCTGGAACAAAGCCAGGGGCATACCTGGCTGGGCTTGGGTTGGAATCCGGTGTTCCCGTGTGACCCCTGTGCAGTTGTGATCCTAAAACCAAATGAACTGTTCATGCAGCAGGGGAGTTGCGTGTTAATATTTTTACTTTAATTATATATTTAGTTAGGGCTGTGTCCAAGTTGCACTGTCTTCCCACCTAATGATGGGCAGACAGCCCAGAGCTGGATGCAGCAGGAGCAAGGCTTGCAGAGGGAAAGAAAACCTGCAAGAGCACAAATATTGATGTGTCTGTTGTTCCCTGGCCTTGGCACCTCCCTGCACCTGATGGTCAGGTTGATTAGGGAGGTTGTAAGCCAAAGCTTGGCTTCCTGCTAGTAAAGAGAGGAAAAGGCACCCCTTCCCAAAAGAAACAATAGGTTGTGCCTGCCCTGTGTGCTTCTCCTGGCTCCCTGGCAGGGTTAAATCTGTCTAAAACAGGCTGGTGGTAGGTGTTAATGCTGCAGTGGGGTGGGAGAAGAGAGTGTGAGGCCTCTCCTCACGGATGTGCTGAGCTGGAGGGGGATTTTGGCAGAGCCTGGGGACAGTGCAGCACAGAAGGGGATGAGGCATCATTAGTGAGCGCAGAGTGCCCTTTCCTACATGCACGAGCTCTCTCTGCTCGTGTTTCGTCCTCTACTCCTGAAAGCAGCAGATTACAGCCCTTTTTCCCTTAAGTGCCCCAAATGGTGGTTTGATTTTTATTGTGTCTTTGATTGTTTTCCTCTCTTGTTTTTAGCAGGAGAGGGGAGAAGTGTGTGTCTGGTCAGTCTGAGCCTCCTTTTCTCCTGGGCACTTTCCCAGCATTGTGGTGCTTTCCCTCAAATGCCCCTCATAGAGTGACCAGCCTGGACAGATGTTCTCTGCCTCCTGCTCATCCAGGTTCCTTCAATTAAACCTCTTGGCTTTTTATAACCTCCAGTTAGTTGACGGTCAGTCCTGTCTTCCAGAGCAAGCCACAGATGCTCTGTGGTGGCCGCGGGCCGGCGTTCAGGAACAGGCTGCCTGATGTGACTCAGATGTGAGCAGAGACAACCCCTGATGCCTCAGCCAGCTTAGAAACCCATATCACGTGTCCAGCGGTTCCTTACCCCAGTTTCCAGGCCAGGGCAGGTTTTGGGTGCCCCACGGCCTACGTGCTGCTCCGGTGCACACGGAGCCTGCCAGGAGCACACTTGGAAACCGGAGTGTGGCCATGTGCCAGCACTGGAAAGATTTCGGGGCGAGCCTGGTCTCGCTGTGGATGTTTCCTGCGGCCGAGCCCAGGCTCATCTGTGACTTTGCATCCTGTGTGCGGCTCCTAAGGACTGTCAGGCTCTGGCAGGTATCAAACAGCCTCTCTGGCTGCAGTGATTGATGCTAATTAGCATCGCTGGGACATTTTGGGGTTGATGAGACCTTTAGAAAGGAAATAATCGTAAGTGAACCACAGCCTCTCCCCTGCCTCCTCTTCCAAACATCTGCTCAGCTGCAGCTGCACATTAAGGAGTTCTATGATCTCTCATTTAAAGCACCCTGAGTTCTCTCTGCACCATGATGAGCCACCCCCAAATTGGGGAGATGCCAGGGAAGCCATTATGGGTTCCCTGCACCCCCATGCACTCTGGTTATCACCACCCAGCACTGAGGGGCTTCTGCTGCAGTCTTTGTTCTATTTTTGGGGTATAAAATCAAATTGTGAAAGTTTCAGCCTGAGGCTGGCTGTGGTATTTTCTCTTTTGCCTTTTTTGTTTTCTCCCCAGTGCTTTGCTGATCTTTTTAAGTGAGGAGAGCTACAGCCTTGTCTTTCTTTCTTTGGTATTACATCATCCTGCTAGAAGTGCTAATTGAGTCCTGGAAAACAACCTTGTTTGAACATGTGTATGGTGGGAATCAGACCAGACTGCCCTTGTGGTTTGCATTTTCATATTTCATGTTACCAGCATTTTCCTGTGGATTTCATTAAGCTGGGTTTGGCATGGAATGAAAAGGCAGAGTCTCTCAGATTGTGCAGCGCTGACCTTAAAAAAACAGAAAGCAGAAAACTAAAAAAGACTGAGACCATCCTAAATCTGGCTCTGGGAACAAATAGGTGTTTGTATTCAGTGTCTAGCTAGCCTATATATGAGCTGAAGGCATGAAGCACAACTTTGGTGCCCTGTATGTGTGCAGCCCGTGGTTTTCTGTGGCAGACCCTGGGCACAGCCTGCACTGTTCACAGTGCCCCGGCCACTCGCCCCAGTCTGGTCTCCCTGGGGTTTGCCCAGGCTCGTGGGGCTTTTCTCCTTCCTGCACTGATGTTTATAGCAGCGCTGTGTTGGCTGGGAAGGCAGAGACACTCCTGTGCCCTTGGAGCACCTTGGAGTTGTGGCAGGTCTGTATTGCACATCCAGTCTTGGCCAAAGAGCGATGTTTCCTGAGTGTTTTAGCCCTGTGGGTAGGATTTACTGCTGCCGACATCAGAGCTGCCAGGTTGACAAGGTGAGCACTTGCATCCTGTTTAATGCCACAGAAATTGCGCAGCAAAGTTCTAATCTCGAGGCAAACAGAAAATGTTTTCTTTTTGCCAGGGTAAACAGTGAAATGCTTTTTGTGGGCAGGGGGTCACTCAGCCCTCTTCCCTCGGCTCATCTTGAGCTGTGTTGACCTCACATTATTTGCTCTGGATCTGTCCCTGTGCCCTTGACTCCTTTGCCTCCTGTACTTGGGGCTTGAGGCCAAGCACTCCGACTGAGCTCTGGGAGGCAGCTGCTCCTTGGAGTTCATCTGGGTTTGTGGCTGGGCGATGTAGCTGGGTGCATCCTGTGAGCTTTGGATTTAAGTATGAGGAAGATGTGTCCGTGTCCCTGGGGTCGTGTTTCTGTCGTGGTTGTTGACTGCACATGGACACTGCCTGGGAGCCCCACTTCTGCCCTGATGCTGCTAATAGGCCTGAAAGAGCGAGTGTGGAAAAACTCAGATAGCAAACTCCTCCACCTGAGCTGGAAGGATGGGCCCTGGCTGTGCTGTTGGCTTTTTCTTCCTCCGGAAAAGCAGCAGCAGCAGCACGAGAGGTTAAAGCACTGGTTTGCTTTCCATGTCCATTCTCCCTTACCCTCTCTTTGAAATGTCTTAGTGTGGCATTTTTTGGAAGGGAAAACAGATTTGTTGGGGACTAAGGAAGCAATGTGGGTGGTAACTCAGTTGATGTGTTTGTTCCTAGAGATCAAAGCCACAGTGGTGTACCCTGCCACGGAGAAACACATCCAGAAATACCTCCGGCAGGAAGTGCACCTCATCCGTGAAACCTGGGAGGATTACAAGAACATAACCCTGCCCTTCATCCAGTCGCAGAGCTTCAGCATCCAGGTACGGGTACCAGCCCCTCTCCTGCACACACGGATGTCTTTGGTCTCCTCTGGAGCCCAGGCTGGAGAGTTGGGAGTGTTCTGCCCCATCTCCCTGCTGGTTGTGTTGTCAGCTCCATGGTGCTGTCCCCTCTTATTTGGTTGGCTGGGAGATCCTTTTCCATCTTTGCAGAAAAACATTTGCCTTGGAGCTGTACTCCAAGTTGCCTTTCCCAAGGTTTCTGGAGGAACTCTTGACATTTTTTCTCCTTTCCAAGGGTGCTTCCTGGGCGTTGGTGCTGTTCAGTGAGCTTCTTAGGAGTCTCTGGGTTGCTGTGGAAATGGAAAAGCACTGATTGACTCCTGCATCAAAACTCACTCCTCCTGCCATGGCTCCTGCTGTTCAGCTCCTCAGTCCATATTCCATGTGGTGAAACTGTTGCTTTCAGTGTCCTACTTGGCCCAGGCAGCCCCAGCTTTTTCCTTGGTTTTATCCTTTTTTGACTGCTCCTCTCCCTGTCTTTCTCCTTTAGAGACCAAAGGAATACAAGTCTGTAGGGATTGATTCATGCCAGCCTTTGCAGAAGGGGGAATAAACCAAATCCTGGGGCTGCTGAGGCTCTCCATTAAAAACAGCACCCCAAAACTAACCAGGAGCCTTGGATGCCTCCCTCTTCCCCCATCTTTCCTGCTGCCTTAAACTGCAGCATTTATTAGCTGGAGAAAGGCCATGTGCATGTTTCCACCAGGCCACAGCCTGCATGGAATATTTTCTCTATGCTTTTGCTCCCAAATCTTTAAGTTTCCTGGTGTAGCAGTTGCCTTCAGGAATTGCATGAGCTCTCACTCTGCCTCTTCCCCCAAATGCTTGTGAGCTGATTTCAGTACATGGAAACATTCCTGGTTACCATCAGGAGCATCTGCTGAGGAATCATGATCAGCATGGTCAGTCCTTGACCTCTGGGATTTGATAATGCTGTTCCTTGTCTTTATCCAACTGGTTTTGCTGAGTGGAAGGAGAAATGTGAAGGGTGACAGAAATACCAGGGGACTACAGAGGTGTCTGTGTTTCCTGTGGGGGGATACAAAGCGTGGATGCTTTCAGGACAATGGTTTTATTGTGATGCCAGTCCCTGGACATGTGTTCTGCGTGCTGGGAGCAGCAGGAGCAGTCAGCCAAAGACCTGCCCATCACAAGACAGCCTTGGGTTTAAAGTTCAGCTCATCTGATCTTATTTAGGGCACTGATAGCTTGGCACTTGTGATCAGAGCAGGCATAAAAACCCCAGCAAAAGGCAAATGTCCATTTTCTGCTGAGCTTCCTGCTGAACTTTCCTCCAAACCAGCACACAGGGTTACAGAGCAGAGCAAGCTTGTGCTGTGCTTTCCAGAATCACTTGAAGAATCCAATCTCTAAGATGATGCTAAGAAGAAAAGGTAGCAATTTAAGCAAAAAATCCCAGATCAAGAGAAGTTGTCTTTTCCCTCTAGATGTATTCAGGTCAGTTGACAGTGATCCTAGGTGTTGATTAGATTAATTAAACTCTTGATGGATTTCCCCAGAAGTGTCTGGTGTGCACAGCACCGCCAGCCCAGCTCATTCAGTGTATTTGTGAAACTGGCTGCACCTTGCCTACCCACCTGGGGCAACCAGAATATTTCAGACCTATATTTGGTGGGGAAAATGATGTTTCCAAACATTTTCAGCTTCCAAGCTTTAGCAATTTCCTGCTGCCTTGCGTTACCTTCCAGGGACCTGGCTGAGGACTCCCTTGCCAGTCCAGTACTTAATCTAGGCTTAACCCAGAGCATAACATGCATTTTGGAGGTGTAAAGAAAAATGCTGGAGCTGAGGCTGGGAGCCAGGGAGAGCAAAGATGCTTTTCTCTGGTCTTACTCTGTCACTTCTCCCGGGTGTCTTCCATTTCCATAACTCTTCTCAGAATGGTGCTTTGCCTTGCAGGAGGAGCGCAGGGGGATAACCAGAGCAGGGATTACAGGCAGGCTGGAGGCTGGGACCTTAAGTATGGAAGAAGAAGAGTGGTGAGCTGTTTTCTAATCAGCCAGGGAGCCAAGAGACATGCATTGCCCAAAAAAACACAGGCCTTTCGTATCCCTGCAGTGAGCTGCCAGCAGCCAGAGCCACATCCAACTCTGCTCCTTCCTCTTTGAATAAGGAACAAAATCAGCCAAATTCCCTTCCCAGACTTGGTTGTAAAGGTTTTGCTGTAGCTTGGGAGGTAAAAAAGGTGTAAACAGCCCCATGGTGCAGCAAGAGGAGTGTGCTGAGCCCCATAAGAGCTGGGTTCCACTGTTTTTTACTGAAGGGCTCATAATATTCTGGAGTTTGTTGGTTTTTGAAGTGTTTTATGGCTAATTAGTTACAAAATATTTGGTCATCTTAAAATAAAATTGGGGTTTTTTTAATACATTCTAGTTGCAGAGAATGTGCAGTAATCGATGAGCTTGGGCTAAATGCACCTGCGGTGTTGTTTTTTTATTCTCTGCTGATTTATAAATCACGTATTTCTCTTTCAGTGGGTGTATAATATCCTGGAGAAGAAAGCTGAGGCTGATCGAATCGTCCATGAAAACCCAGATCCTTCCAATGGCTTTGTCCTGGTTCCAGATTTGAAGTGGAATCAGAACCAGGTTGGTTTGCTTCTCTAATGCTGCCTGTCTGAAGGTAACCCAGAGGAAATGTCCACTTCCAGACCCCTAAGAGCACCTTGAGAGTCTGAGTAGGTGCCTGTGTCCTTCTGTGCTTGCTGTTGTTAGTGATGGCATTGCCAGGGCCTTTTGGCACGAGCTGATTGGGGATGCTGCAGACCACCCAGGCTGTTCTCTCTGCTGCTGAGATGTATTTATTAGGTTCACTTTTCTGTATCAGCCCAAATGTTGTCAGGATGGGTTTGAACCGAAATCCTGCGTATTTGTTCTGCTGAACTTGTCTGGGTTTTGTTTTTTTTTTTTTTTTTTGCAAGCCTTGACTTGAGGTGCAAGCCAGGCAGCTGTGTTGTCCTTGGTTGCTGCAATTAACTCTCCCCCACAGTGTTAAACAGATGGTTGTTGGCTCATGAGCAGCTGCTTTACCCCTTGTAGGAGTGGGCACTTGGTGAAAGTGATTTTTAAGACCAGGCTGTATTCCTAAATTGAGAATTATTCCTTGGGCTCCACCTCCCTTTCATGCTGTAAATTTGGGGAGGTGAAACTCCATGAACATGCCCCTCCCTTGAAGCTGGTGGCATCAAAAAAAGTCCCCATCATGTTTCTGATCCTCATATGGTTCTGCAGGGGGCACGTGGGGAGAGTTGCTGTATGATTAAGACTTAGAAATGGAAACTAAAACTCGAGAAAATGGGAACAGCAGCCTGTGGGTAGGCAGCACCATCCTGTGTGTCTGTGTGGGGAGCAGCTGTTTGTGGTGCGGAACTGAGTTGTCTCGGGGAGTGGCAGAGGAGTCACTGCAGGGCAGTGTCTGCTCCCTGTGAATTCCTTGCACATCAGCTACTCCAAAACTCCCGTCAAGTGGCGATGGGGTGACTAAGCTCGAATTTCCACTTGGTCACCAGAGGCACAACCTTCTTCCTGATGAGATTTTGCATGGGGATACATGTCCAGCTTGCAGGATGTGCCCTGTTCACTGCCCTCCCAGTGGGGCAGTACTTAGGGATCCTAAAACAGGCAGCATTTTGTCCCTTTCCTGGCTGAGAGCAAAGCCTCAGTGGAAATCCTTGAGTGCTGCAGCCAAGCTTTGCAGCTCACATCGGGAGTGGGCTAAAATCATAGATGGGCTAAAATTTGTGCTAGAGACTTGCTGCATCCACATCTCCCAGCTGGCATGGTCAGGGGGTGCCTCAGTAGCAGGATTTGTCCTTAGGGGAGGTTTCCTCAAGTTCCTGTCGGCTCTTGGAATGCTGGACAGGATCTTCTGGACTTCTCCACAACTGCTGGGCTGCTGTCTGCACCCCAGTCATCCCTGGAGCTCTCTGGGCCCTTTGCACTGCTGATCTCCTTTGCAGGCAGGCGAGACAGCGTCCCAGGGAGGGTCCTTAGCTTTGCCTTTGAGCCAAGGAATTTCTTCTTGGCTGTGGGTGGCACTGAGCCAGAGCTGATCCCGACAGCCCCGGGATCTGCCACATCCCACCTGGCAGGCAAGGCTGCTGAATGGAATCAGGGGAGCGAGATGCAGCTCCCAGCAGGACTCTTGAGCCCTCCCTCAGAAGTCCTTTCAGCAGTGGCCCACAAATCCTGTGAATTCACCTGCAGTTATTTCAGGCTAATGGCTGAGGGGAAAACTTTTCTTTAGCACTGTGAAATCTGCCAGCCTCAGCCTTCTGCGTGCTGCTGCCCAACCTTGACAGTGGTTTGAGTTGGTTTCTTGGGGTATTTTTTAATTTTTTTTTTTTTTAATTTCTTGGTGTGTATTTTTTTTCTTCCAGAACTTTTGAGTTGGTTTCAAATCTGCAGGAGCCCTGAGGCATTGCCTGAAGTGATGCCTGGCATGAGATCATTCCACGCCTTTTTAGCAACAGGCTTATTTGTTTCAAACAGCAACATGCAGATGTTGTTCTAAGGAGAAGAGCTGTTTGCTTCTCCTCCCACCAGCCAGCCCGGAGCCAAAGAGCACAAGCTGATACACCGTCTTTTTCTGGAGCTGTGCATGGGAATCAAATGGAACCATGAGCTGGCTGGGTGCAGGAGCAGCTCTGTGCTTCAGGAGCCCTGTGAAGGGTCCTGAGAGCATCCTTTGACATGAGCATCAGTTTCCACAGAGCTGCACTGGGTTTCTCACAGCCCTGAAGAGATCTGCTGGGTCTCAAAATATCCAAACCCTTTGCTTTCCAGTGTTTATATTAGAAAGTTACTAAATGAGCTGGAGAAGCAGACTGGGATTTTTATTTTAAAGTGTGATGATCCACAACTTTGTGTCCTGTTAAACATTGAATATGCTGAGCACTTCAGGGGAGGCCAAAGGTTTGTCTGAGATCTGCTCAAGGGACATAGTTTAACTGCCCTGGATTTGTACAGTGACCAATTAGGTCTTGAAAATAGTTATTTATAGAAATAGTGTGACTCAAAAGTGGCCAGCCGTTTGCACAGTGGAAAAGTAGAGAGTTTATCACTGGGAAAAACGTTCAGTTTCAGTTTTGGCTGCTGTGATTCACTGTAAATCCTTGTCTGAGTGTGCTGCAGGTCAACCATCATTGAGAAGCCTGTGGGGTGTGTGGGGGGGGTGCTGGCAGACCCCCAGGCTCCTGGCTGGGGCTTCAGTGACCCCACACATCTGGGTGGGTGCTTGCACCTGGTCTCCAGCCTCAGTCACACAGAGAAAGCATTTCTGAGGTGCTCAGGGAGATGTGAAGGTGGAAGGGCAGCACTGAGCATGGTGGCTCACAGTATGAGGGGGCTGGTGACTCCATCTGCCTCTAAAGCTGAGGAGGTGTTTGTGATCCCAATGTTTATGGGTTGGGATGAGGCTGTTGTCTTTGGTCATTTCTGGACAAAACCCAGTTTCTCCAGAAATGATGTTTTGATGTGCAGTGGGATTGTGGGTGAGCACATCCCACACTGGGAGATTCAGCCCGGTGTGGGTGTTGAGGACAAGTATCCCTGTGTGGTACAAAAATCCCTATAAAACAGCCTGGGAAGCTGTGAATGGTGTGTCAGGTCCAAAGTGCTGCTGCCTCCACGTGCTCTTTCTGTGCCCCTTCACCCCCATGCCATGTCTCTGCAGCTCGATGACCTGTACCTGATCGCCCTCGTGCACCGCCGGGAGATCAAGTCTCTGAGGGATCTCACGGCCGAGCACCTCCCACTGCTGAGGAATGTCCTGCAGGAAGGGAAGGTGAGCCTGAGGCCGGTCCCATGCTGCTGTCCTGGCCAGGGAGAGCTCGGCTGCCTCTGCAAAGGCACTCCATGCGTTTTCTGGCACAGCATCTGCCTGGGGACCGCTCCTCAGGAGATACTAAATCAAGAAGCAGGGCTGTGTTGCCCTGTCTGGTTGCTGCTCTCTGTCAGCACCTTCCCCAGATTGTGCCACATCCAGGTGCTTTATGGATGCTCAGTACTTCCTGTGAGCAGTGAGCTCCTCGTATTAACAGCCCCATCCCAAGCTCTTGCCTGTTCTCACCAGCTGATGTGATTTTCCACGGGCTGTGTCTGGGAGATGGATGTGCAGTAGCTTCTCCTACCTTCACTGCGTTAGAATTTGGAAAGTAATTGCACTGGGGAAAGTGGGAGATTAATTAAGAGATTAGGTGGGGGATTGCAGCAAGCAGAGCCGGCGTGCCGGAGTTCGCCGTTGCTGTTTATAGCTTTAATTACGCTGGCTGGTAACGGATCCCTGCTACTTTTCCAATGAGTTGGAGTGATAAGGGTGAAAGGGAAAATGATATGGGTGGATAGGACATCCCATCATGGAGAGATAAAAGTGGGGCAGCTGGAGGACTCATTCTGTCCCGGCAGAGGCTGAAATGGAGGGTGAGGAAGAGCTCTGGCCTTCCAAACTTCCCCCTCTCCCTTGCTGCAAGGAAGCAGAAATCCCTTTTACCTTTCCCTATGCCTTTCCTGCCATCCAGGGATGCTCTTTTCCATCCATGCCGAGGTTTTGCCAGTCCTGAGCTCTCCATTTCCCCTCCCCAGGAGTCCATAGTGAAGCGCTTTGGCGTGCCTGGCTCCCAGCTGCGGATCTACCTGCACTACCAGCCCTCCTACCAGCACCTGCACGTGCACTTCACTGCCCTGGGCTACGACGCGCCGGGCAGCTCCGTGGAGAGAGCCCATCTCCTGGCCGACATCATCGACAACCTGGCCATGGACTCCACGTACTACCAGAAACGGGCTCTGACCTTCCCCCTGCGGGCTGATGAACCCCTGTTTAAGAAATTCCAGGAGGCAGGAAAAGTGTGAGGAGGAAGAGGTGCTTTTGTATAACTTTTTTTAATAAATACCCTTTTTTGGGCTTTTTTTCAAGGTTGTGTTCCTTTTATGTTTTTTAACTCTGTTTTTGTACAAGGTGGGGCTGATAATCCTTTGCTATGGAAACTGTGTTGTCTGTTCAAGTCCATTAAAAAAAACGTTGAATAAACGCCTTTGAGTGTGTGGGTTTTTACCTCAGACTGGGCACCTCTGGGATGCAGTGAGCAGAGGGGTTGGGGCAGGAGTGGCTTTGTGTAGCTGTCTTTTCCACTTGTCTCCACATGTCAGCCCAACCAGGGTAGCAGGTACATGGACAGGTCAAAAAAACCCCGCTGTTTTCAGAAAGCTTCATGTATTTCCTACAGCTGTACCCCTGGGAGTGGGATTGCAGCTTTCCTAGAGCAGGGAGGGGTGCCTTGCTCCAACGAACTCCAGTGACTAACCCGAGTCCTCGCCCTTCCTGTCTGGCCGTGCGGAGACAAGCACTGTGTGCTGCCTGATCCCCATCACCCCTCTGCTGCTCCTCAGTCAGCTGTGTCTGAAGCAGCCCCTTTCTGACAGAGGCTGCTTAAGGTTTAGCAAGGATTATGGGTTAAAACCCCCCAAAAATAAATAATAGTGCTCTTCCTTCTGCCGAGGTAGTGGCAGGACCAGAAAAGTGCCAGGACTTGGATTCAATGATCCCTTGTGGTGGAAAACCCAGTTTCTCTGTATGCAGAGAACTTGCTTGGCCACCCAGCCATTGGTTCCTTGGCAGCTTCTCCACTGAGCACCAGCTTCTGAAAACTTCATGAGTTCTTGGTGCCAAAAAGAGCTCTGGTTTCTGGTCTGTAACCGGGGATGTAATTGCAGGAATCATCTGTCTGGTACCCCAGTTCTTTGCTCCTTTCTGCACCCTGAGCTCTAAGAGGGGTTTTTTTGTTGATAGGTGAAAAAACCAGATGTGATTGAGATTTTTTTTTCTTCTTTTTCTTTTATTTTTTTTTTCCCCTAGGCTGCTGGCTGTGCCAGAGCACGGCCTGGAGCTGGCGGGAGCGAAGTGGCATCACTGGAGCTGCCCCGGGCCTCTGCTCAGCTCATCCCATTTATAAATATTCAGGTCAGGCAGCTCCCTGATGCCTTTTTAGCAGCAGGGAGAGGCAGAGCAGCTGGGTGCAGGCACGTTCTCTTATTTCTCTGCAGAAATTCCCGTTTCCTGGGTTAACAGTTTGGCTTGATGATCTTAGAGGTATTTTCCAGTTTATTCTTGGGAGCCTAAAAGTGCAATCCATAGCAAGAAAGCTGCAATGATCTGCTGCGGGAGCCTTTCCCTCTTGCTTCAGCTCCACCCATCTCCTGAGCAGAGCAGATCAGGCCAGTTGATTTGGGGATCTGGGGAGATTTAGGATCTGGACATGGTCGGGGTGTTGCCTGTCCCATGGCTCTCCCCTTCCCAGGTTTTAAATTGCTAAGGGACAGGGATGATTTTTTTTCCACACCAAAGCATTTTCTCTGCCAGGAGGGAGCTTGGTCTGCTTTGGAGAGGGAACATCCCAGTTTTATGTCTCCACCCCGGCCAGCCCAGGAATGGAGATGGTTAAACAACAGCCAGGCCCATGCTCTCTCCCAGGAAGGCTCCCTGGTCCTCAGGTATTGAAAAAACACCCTCAGTCTTGAAAATAGACTCTCCGAGGGCTGTGACAGACGAGCAAGCAGCACATCTTCCACAGACCATCTGCCTGGCTCCTGCTGCAGGAGCAGTTTTCCTGGGAGACTGCACTGGAGAGCAGGGGGGTACATGGAACCTGGGATGGAGGCTGACTCTGTCTGTCCCGAAAGGGGGACAGGGGGAAGCATTCTGATGGATCTGGAGCCTTCAAAGGATTAACTGAGGTCCTGCAAAGCCAGATGGCATTCCCAGGCTGTGGCTTGAGAAGGGTGAGCCCGAGGTGATCCAGGACAAAGCCGGCTTGTACTGGGTGTGAATGCCCACATTCTTGTCCCTCTGGAGCAGATGCTGCAGGCCCGGCTGAGAGCATCCCCTTCCTCCTTTCTGAATCGATCCTGCTTGCCTGGCTCCTGCTTTGGCCTCGTCGCCCTTTTGGGAACATTTTGGCTGTGGTGTGGTGGGTGGCACAGTCCTGTCCATGCCCAGTGGGGCAGGACACCAGTCCTGTCCTGCACTACGGTTTCCCAAACCCTCCCATCAGTGGGAGTTCCGAAGGGTGATGGCAGAGCTCGTTACAAATTCACTTCCCAAACAGCCAGCATTTCTCCCCCCTCTTTTCTTCTCCAAATTACTCGGTGCTCATCATGCTGAATTAATCCAACTGGCAATTTATCCTTTGTAAATTAAATATTAGGGCGGGGTGTAGTCATTAGCAGTGACTAACCACCCAGCCAAGGCTCCTGGCACTGCTACAGCAGCAAATATATTCCCATTTTCTGGTGGGCTTTAAAGCCCTGTTGTCTGCTGAGGCTGCAGTGGCCACAGGAAGCTCGTGGCTGGTTTTTGGGTCCACCCAAGGCAACACAGCTCCCTTGTCACTGCTCCATGGATGCCAGCAGGTGTCCTGAGATTCCTGTGGGATGGATACAGTCGGTGTCCAACACTTTTATGGGATCACCATTGCTTCCCCAAACCTTGGTGATGCTCGAGCCACAGCACCGTGACCTCTCAGCACAGAGATCTGGGCAAGGCAGAACGCTGATCCTGGGTTTGCATCTCTGCAAGGGCTTTTATTCTGCTCCCAGTCCTGTTGATGTTGCCCTGGGCCATGGGGGAAAGCTGGGGACGGAGACCATCACCCCAAAACGAGCCCCTCCACCATCACCAGCAGGACGCAGCTGCTGGGGACTGAGAAGATCCTGGGAAGTGAAGCTTTGCAGCCCTCTTTGAATATTCTGTCTGGGGGGCACGGCAGAAATAGACATTTGGGATGCATTATTATTGCTGAAGCTTCACTGAATGCCGTTTATGATTTTCAGATGCAATAACCAAGCAGGGGAACCCATGAGACTGAAGGGTCAAAATATCCTTCAAGCAATTCCCTGCCGAGCTGTGGCCCCACTAATTATCCCAGATTGTCTACAAGCCCGTGGCAATTAAAGCCTAATTACAGCGAGTTCGCCTGTCACCACGGGTAAAACTGCCCCACTTCTTAATGGCAAAGAAACGCCAGCCTAAGGAGGATGAGGAACGAGGCGAGGATTTTCCACAAATATTGATGTAGTTCCCTTGGCAAAGTCAGATGTGTCAGCTCCACAGGTATTTTATTCGTTACTACTGGTGCAGGACATATTGTCTCAGGGACTGGCAAAACTCAACCCGGGCAGGAGGGATGAGTTTGAGACTGCAGAAATAAAAAAAAAAAAAGTTTTGAGGGGAATTAAAAAAAAACCTTCAGAAGGTTGTCTGCTAATTTTGTGTATTGTGGGGTGGGATGGAAATGGAATCCCGTGGGAGAGCGAGGTGGCCTGACATGGGGCATTCCTGTACTGAGGATTAATTTCATTTCAGGAAAAAGAAAAACACTTAATATTAGGTGATGATTTTAAGCAAAACCATTCCCGGGGTCTTTGTGTGTCATCTCATGATGGTTTGAGCATAATCTCGTGGGGCTTTCAGCATCATCTCATGGGGGTTCAAGGGGAGAACGGTGCGAACCCCCTGGCTCAGTGTAAATCTCCAGTAGGACGAGCTTTGCCCACCCCCCAAAATTTGCTGTGAGCCAGTTTTGGCGGTGTTGCCTTGGGAGGGGGTTGCCCCCAGCGCCACGATTTTTGGGGGTCCGAAGGGCACGTGGAGGGCGTTGTTGTCCTCCCGTGCCGGGGATGAGGGATCGGGTGCTTTCACCTCCCGGGATGCTCTTCCTCTCCCTCCTTCCTCCTCCTCCTCCTCCCTCCGCCGCCCATCCCGCGCTGTGCGCAAGCGTGTCCGCCCCCCGCCCGCCCCTCCGGGCCGGCCCCGCATCCCGCACCCACCCCCCGCATCCTCCGGCCGCACCGGCCCCCCCGCGCCGCCCCATGGTGAGTCCGCAGCCGGGGGTCCCCCCGTGTCCCCCCGGGACCCCCGGGCCCGCGTGTCCAA
The DNA here is from genome assembly GCA_026261815.1 of Monarcha castaneiventris obscurior. NCBI lineage: Eukaryota > Metazoa > Chordata > Aves > Passeriformes > Monarchidae > Monarcha > Monarcha castaneiventris. Next base: position 5,392,205 of record JAMPIT010000114.1, read on the forward strand.
AGGGGGTTTGCGAGTCGGGGGGTGCTGAGCAAAAGAAGAGGGGTGGGGAGCAAAGCCCCGGTGTTTTTGGGGGCTGGAGGGGCGCGGGGCAGGAGCGTTGCCCGCCTGGCAGCTCCCGGGCGGGGTTGGCCTGGGGGGTGCAAACGGGGGATGTGGGGATACTCCCCGTTAGCCCCAGCTCGGACCCCCACCGGTGCATCCCACGCCGTTGGCATCGATGTCCTGGCGAGCGCGGCATATCGGGAAGGGAGAAAGTGGCTTTATTTCTACGTTTTGTGGGTTTTTAGGATAATTATTATGACTATTTTTCTAATTAACGCAATTAATCGGTGCCTGAAGTGCGAGTGTGGGCAGCGGCGAGGGGAAAAGCCCCGCTCTCCCGGTGCTCTTCCATCTGCTGTCTCCCCATTCCCGGCAAAACAAACCCCGATCTCGCCGGGAACAAACGGCCTTTGGCATCGCTCCTGCCCGTGGCCACTCCCGGGGAAGGAGATCCCACCCCGAGAGCCCCGGGAAGAGAGGGGCTGGCAACTCCCCACGGCACGGGCTGGGCTCGGTGCGGTGGGTGCGGGTGGCTGGAATGCCCGGGAGCCGGGGTAAGGAAGGGAAAATCCTCCCGGAGGCCCTGGGAGGGGAGGACGTGCCCCGTGTGCAGCTCAGGACGGCATCGCTCTCGTGCTGAACGACGGGCTGAGGAGGATTTATTAAGTCGTCTGAGCCTTTTTTTCCCCATCCTTGAGCATCCTCTGACTGGTTGATGGATGTGCTCCGGTAGCCTGGTGATCCCAAAGGGGTAGGAGGGGTCCCTGCCCGTCCCCCACCCGGTGCTGGTGCGGACAGAGCTGCTGGGAGCTGGATCTGGGCATGTCGAGGCAGGATAAACCCCATCCCGTCCCACTCCGTGTGCCTGGAGCCCTCTTCTCCCACGGGACAGGATTCTTTCCAGGGAGAGGTGAGGATGCTTGCCCCGAGACAAGCAGGAAAAGGACCAGCTGGACCTTCCCCCGTTGATCTTTTCATGTCAGGTCTTTGCAGGGTGAACCGGTGGCGTTTTATTGTTCTGGGTAGCAGAGAACAAAGAAAATTCTTCCTCTGGGTGTGTTTTTTGTGTTCCTCAGCTCGGACAGCGTCTCTCCCATCGGATCAGTAGGGTGATGCCCGGTGGGTTGATGCTGGCTGCTCGGCAAATCCAATCTCCATCTCTTAAAAGAATTTTAATTTTCTTTTGAAAAGCAGATAAATGAGCTGGGATGGAATTTGGGGTTTGGGCTGCCTTGCTGCACCGTCTGCTCACATTGCCAATGGGGCAGAGCTTCCCTGAGCTCCTAAACGGCAGGAAACTGAATAAACTGAATAAAGTCTTGTGGTGGAGCTTTTCAGGAAGCTCTGCCGAATTTCCCCATCTTTTCTGCCAAGCTCTCTGGGTGCTGCTGGAGGCAGGTGATGGATTGCCCAGGCTTAGGACAGACACCCCAGGCAGGCCAGAACCTTGGATCAGGGATAGAACTCATGGTTTAGGTGTCCTCTTCCTACCCTGGCTCCTAACGATGTGTCCAGCATTAAATGAACTCCTCACGTTGCTGTGAGGATGGGATCAGCATACTTTGCTGGACTCTCCCTAACCCCTGTCCCTAATTATCTGCATCATTAGAGGGCTGCTTGCTCATCCAGCTTCAGGCAGGGAGTTAATAGCAGCTGCTCCAGCCAGGCACCGAATTCCGAGGAATAATGCCTCTGAAAATGTAAATATGAAAGGAGGAACGGTCTGTGGACACTGATTTTAAGGGATGCCCACTATGGAGACCTGCAAGTAGGGTGTCTTCCACAGCTGGGATTGGAGCACCCTCCTGGAGGATCCACCCTGGAGGGAAAACATCCATTTTGGACTCTGGAGCAGCTGCACTGGTGTCTACAAGTCTGTATTTTTATAGCTCGTGTCATCCCCATTCTTGCAACCAGCATCAGAGGGGGATGCCAGGCTGCAGGATGTGGGAATGCTGAGACCAGTGCCCTGCCCATGCCTGTGCTCAGGGGTTTTCAGCTGGCAGCAAGTCTCGGGTTGAATCCTGCTAATTAATTATTTGGCAATATCTCTAAATCCCACGTATTCTGTTGCTTGTTCTCTTTGATGAAGTGATGGTCCCATCGCTTTAGCTTTGAATATTCCAGAGCTGATGCAGGCTGGCAGCATGGAATCTGCTTCTCCACAGCTTTCCCTATTGTGCTTTTTTCTTTTTTTTTTTTTAATTATTTTATGTTATTTTCCCCCTTTTCATTTTTTTTTCTCTGGATGTAGCATGATGGCTGTGTAAGGAGCAGGGATGTGGTCCTGTTCCTGCAGAGGCTGGCATCCTGGATTCACCGGGATCCCTCTGGAATCCCATTCCAGGCTGAGACACCCCCGTACTCTGCCACCAGGGACACTTGCATGAGTGGTTTTGGTTTTGCAGTGAGGAAAGGAAGTGATTTGATGCTTTCGTGCTGCTCGTTGCAACTTCTGGTTCTCTTTTTTCTGGTGTTTTTTAAGTTCCCCTCACTTTCCTTTACTTCTCCGTCCTCCAGCTGTAATCCTCGTGTTCACTGAGCTTTTTCTAGGAAAACCCTGTGTCTTCTTGGGAGGCAAGAGCTAAAAAGCCCCAGTACTTGCTAATCTCTTGCTTTTCCAGCTGCTGACCCCTTGCATGTGACCGGGGTTGGGCTGGAAAGTTTCCTTGGAGGAAGGAGAAAGGCATTTGGCTGTCAGGGAATGGAAAAACCAGAGGAGCCACTCTCCATCCTGGTTTTCCTTCGGGCTGGCAGATGCACGGAGTGGTTTCGGGCTGGCGCAGGCTGCGGCTGCTCTCCAGGATGTGGGACCATCATGGGATGCAGCCCGTGCTGGCAAGGGATGTTCGGAGGTGGGAGGCAGTGGTCCCAAGGGATGGATGGTGTAGTGTTGAAGGAGGACTCCTGACGCTACGCCAGAATTTAGATCCACAAATCCATGGAGAGATTTCTGCTCCATTTTGGAGTTTTGGTTTCTTTTTATTACAAGCCAGAACGACCCTAAATCACCAAACCACGTCCGGATAGGACCAAGCAGGAAGCTGGCTCCCTTTCCCTTGTTTTTCGCAGGTTTAAAAACACAGATCTGTGCTGAAGTTTGGTTCTTCTCTTTAATCCCGGCTCTGTGAAGGAGGCTTTAACCTGAGCTCACGCCGTTGGAATTCCCTGCTGCGCCAGGGAGAGGCTCCCTTGCCTTCAATCGCTTCCAGATGCCATTCCTGTTCCGGCTCTTCCCCTTGCAAAATGTCTCCCCCAGCCCGCCGAAGTTTTCCCGGCCGGATTCGACATCCCGATATCCGGCCAGGCTGAGTAAGCCGAGCCTTAATTTCTTAACCAGAGCCTGATGCCAGCGGCGGGAGGTTGGAACTCACCCCGCGGTGTTGCACAAGCCGGAGCCCCGGGGTGGATCCTCTGCCGGGGTTTGAGCTGCTTGCGACATCGGGTGGTTTTTGATTTTCTTTTAAAATGTAGATAAATGAGCTGGGATGGAGTTTGGGGTTTGGGCTCCCTTGCTGCACCCCCTGTCCGCGTCGCCAATGGGGCAGAGCTTCCGTGAGCCCCGAAATGGCAGGAAACTGAGAGAGACGCTCAGGAAAGTGCTGAGCAAGAGTTGAGGAGTCTCAAACGCTGCTCTGGGGCTTTGCTGATGCTCTGTGCACCCAGCCAGCCCAGAATTCCTGCCGTGGATCATAAAACACCCCTGGATGGGGACTAAACCCCCAGCGCAGCAGCTCTGTGGCTGTTGGGCTCCTCTGACCCCCCTGGCTTGTGGTGTCTGGGTGGGATTTTGGGGCATGAGGATGGATCAGACCTGTCTGTGTTGGGAATGGCAGAAAGCACCGAAGCACTGAGGGGAAAATGAGGTGGAAAGTGAGAAATGAGGGACAAAAATGCAGAGAGGGGGGATGCAAGTGGACTTTGGGGATGCAGGACTGAACAGGACCAGGGTGTGGGAGGTGGGATGGTGTCAGAAGCAAAGGGCAGTGAGGGGCTTTAGGGGTTAAACGTGGTGCTGCCTTTGAACAAGGCATCAGGAGCAGTGCCAAGGGCTGGGAAATCCTCAGGCCCATCCCTGTGCGATCACCAGTGCTGCTTCCAAACCAAAAAATAGAAAGGAAAAAAAAAGAATCACAAAGAACTGTCTGTTTGGGCATATTCGGGCTCAACAGGTTTCGCTCCTGGGCGGGGTCTGGTGTTTGGGGTGGGGGAGCCGAGGGTGGCCAAGAGCCCAGCTGTCAGAGCAGGCTCTTTATGCAACAAAAAGATGAGATTTGTCCTCAGAAATCTCCCCCCGGACTCCTTTTCCACTGCCTTTTTTCTTGTGGGGTGACGAGAGCCCTCGAGGGCTTGGGTGGTGCAGGCAGGGTGGGAAGGGCTGGGCAGCTCCTGAGGAAGGGCTGGGGGCGATTTTTGGTTAAAATATGGATGAACACAAGGTTTTGGAGCCCCGACACCACGGCACCCGCCCCAGCACCTGGTCCCGCTGCCAAAGCCCTGCATCCCCCTGCTTCCTCAGCATCCTCGTGGTCCATGGGCATCTGTCCTGGAGCTGGGGCTTCCCAGGCCCCTTTGCTGCCTAATTAACAATGTTGCCGCTTAATTCCCCCTGCATTTACAAGTTAAATCGACAGATTATCTGTATTATGCAAATGCAGCTTTAAATCTTAATTATTTATTTGCATGGGGTGTCTGGAAGTCAGCAGCATTGAGCCTAGGGATGCTGTTCTCTTGGAAGTGCAGACTTGTGCTAGGAAATGAACCCAAAATAGGCTTTTTTTTGGTGTGGTGGGTGATGCTCAACACCCCAGCTTGGAAGAATGTCTATTTTTTCCTTTTATTTTTTTTTGGGGTGGGGGGTGGCTGTTGTGGGAGGCTCATCCTTAAATAGCTGTGGTTTATTTTTAGGTCGGTCGCCGCTTTGGATAATCCGGCTTGGCTGGGCAGCTTTGCTTTTCTTCCCATTCTCAGGGATTTGATAGAAATAGGTTTATTGAATTATTTTATTTCTAATAAAATAGTTTCATAAATTTAATAAATTATGAATAGAATTAAAGAAACACAGGGTGGAGGTTGGGGGGTTCTGCCGGTGGTGGCTCTTTTGTGCTGTCTCGGACAGGGAGCATCCACTGGGATGACCATTTGTGAAACCTCTTCCCAGAGAGTAATTCCCACACTGGAATTACACCTTTGGCCCGGCCAAAGGATGGTTGGGAAGCGGCTGGATTATCTCCCACTAAATACTTGCTGAATGAATAAGCTGCTGGTCCTGGGGCCGTAGCGGCTGGGGTGACGTGAGGGATGTGCCGGGCTTGGAAACACCTCGCTGATGCCAACTGGAAATGTTTTCTCTGGAGGAGGATGAGCTCACCTGGATTTTATTCCCCTCCCAGCCTGGCTTTTGCTCTCTCCCCCCTCGGGAAGTAATTTTAACTGAGGGAGGCTGGCGCTGGCGATGGAGCACCGAGGGACGGACGGACGGACAACTGCCTCGCTGCAGGTCTCAGTCTCCATCTCCCCCTCCCCTATTTTAACAGCCTTGGGGGGATTTGGTCCTCGGTGGGGAGGATGATGACAGGAGGAATTTGGAGGCTCATCCCTGCCCTGTGTGTGTCCCCTCCTGCCAGGATGCTCCAGAACTGTGGCTGAGCCCCTCGAAAGCCAATTCTGGCTGGCTTTAGTCTTTAACACAGAAGGGATGTGCCCGTTGGGGTTTTGTTTTCTTTTGCCCAAAGCCGTGAGCATCCTGGAGGAAGATGCTGGGGAGTGGGCAGAAGGTGCCTTTTCCCCCCTCAAATTTGGAAATTGTTATTTAAGTGATTAAACTGATAGGCAGGAGAGGAAACTGAGGCCAGCAGCACAGCTGGAGAACGAAAGGAGCAAAATGCAGCTTGTTTAGGGTTTCTCGAGGGCTCTGGGATACGCGACATTCATTTCCTGCTGGGAGCAGCTGCTGGATGGGTTGAGCTGCCTGCGGCGAGTGCTGGAGACAGCAGCTCCTGACCTGGTGGAAGCTGGAACCGTGATGGGACTTTTCTGGACCTTGGGCTGGGAACGACCGATTGCATCGGCTCATGGCAGGGAAACCGCTCAGGCAGCTGGAAAACAACCCCGGGAAGAGTGGCAGCAATCCAGCTCCTGGCTCTTCCAGTTGAGCTGGAAAGACCAGCTTAGGGCAAGACCTTGGATTCACCAGGATCCCGCCTGGCTGAAGTGCTTTAAGGTATTGCAGTCTTCTGCTCATCCAGGGCTGCAGGATCCTCCTGGAACCCCTAGGCAGCTCCGAGCATCCTCATCCTCATTTACACGGGCAGGGGCTGCTGCTGAGCCATGAAGTGCTTTAGCAGGAGCTCCCCAGGGAGAGTTTAACCTTGTTAGTGGATCCTATAATTCACAGCTCTAAATGAAAAGGCTCCTTGTCACAGGCAGCAATGTTGGATGCACTGGTGGATTCAGGGCTTCGGGAAAGACCCTGGTGCCAGAGGTGGATTTTGTGGCCCCAAGTGCATCTGGTTTGGCTGCTGATTGCTCTGAGCCCTCGGGATTAATCGCTCCCCAAGGCAAACAGTGACGGAAGGAGGAAGCAAAGGTTCTTTGGGTGGAGGGGGAAGGTGTGACACTGGGATGGAGCCAGTGCATCCCAGGGCATTTCCAGAACGTGTGATCCCTGGCGAGAATATCCATGAGAAACCATCTCAGGCTGCTCGGTGGTTTCCTTCCCCACGCCTCGACAAGGATGTAACCCTCCGTGTTAAGTTAATGGCATATTAAGAGCAGAGCATGCTGTGGGGAAGGCTCGCACCTCTCTCATCTCTGCTTTTCCTAGCTGGAGGAGATGGAGAGAGGTGAGGAAACCTCCGGCTCTTCACAGCTTCCCCTTGGAAGCACCTTCCCTGCCAGGGCTTAAGGAGCAGCTGAGAAAGGCTCGTCTTCCTCACCTGCATCACCGTTTCTTGCACTGAGATGAGCTGACATCCCTTCTCTTGTGTTTTTTTGGGAAGAGCCATGACTCCCACCACTCCCCCCCGTCCATCCTGCTGGCACAGGGGAAGAGCAGAGCTGGTGCCCAGGGGCTCACTGGGGTAACCGTGGGCTCGCTCCACCTGGCTGGCTCGTTTTCCCCTATCTGGGAACATTACTTGGGATGCAGAGCAGAGAGGCTTTCTCTGAGTGGCAGCGTGGCAGGAGGGTTTCTGTGCGTGCCGTGGTTTCTCGGCAGGGCTTTTCCTCGGCCAGATCATCAGGATGTTACAGTGCCGGGCTAGGATGCGCAGTTTGGAAAGTTCAGGGGGAAAAGACGCCAGAGACGCGGGAATAAGGAGTGTTCTCTAGGCAGGAGGGCAGGAAAGCTGCGTTCCCATTTCCCTTGGGGAAGGGCACCGCTCCATCTCGTGGGGTCTTTCTAAAAGTGCGAGTGACTCACGGAAGGGGATTTCGGTGTGAAAGGCCGAGAGATGTTGGGGAAGGCTGCGGCGAGGTCTGAGCTCCGATCGGCCACACCTCCTCCTTAAGAGCGGCTGCGAGCCCGGCCCTGGGGCTGCCGGTGCCGGCCGAGGTGGGTGGGAGGTGGGTAGCTTTCGGAGAGCTCAGACATTGTGCGGCGTGTGCCGGCTCGTCGGGGCGCTGCTCCCGCTCCCCGGGGCTGGCTCCTCTCGGCGGAGATCCATCGGGATCCGCGGATCCTCCCAAGGGGATGGCTGCCCTGCCGCTGTGGGTGCCCGGAGCCCTAAGGATGTTCTGCCTTCTCCCTCTCCTAGGGGAAGAGAGGACGGCCCCGTAGATCCCGCCGAGCTCCCGCCTGCTCCGCCTGGACCAAGAGGACGGGCCGTAAGTAGCCGTGACTTGCTGCCAGCTTATCCCCGCCCTGCTGGGACCGGCTTCAGCCTCTCCCGCTGCTGGGGATGCAGGAAAAGGTCTCCCTGAGATGGGAATCCTCCCGGCATGGGAATCTCCCTCTGTGCATGGGAGAAAAGAGTAGAGAAGAACCCAGGGGATTTGGGGCTGGCCAGATCGGCTGTGGGGTTGCTCTGGGGGTTCCGCTCCTCTGAATCTGGTGCAAAATAGGAAACCACGGGGCCAGCGAGTTAAGGTTGCACATGAGCCTTGCGAGGGGGATGGTGACAGCAGGCGGCTTCTGACCCCCCAAAAGGGGACCCCCGGAGTCAAAAGCCACTGGGAGCAGGAGCTGCCTGCAGGATAACTCAGCCCTGGGGCTTGATATCCCTTAATTTACCACCCCTTTTCCCAGAAGAGCTGGGGCACTGCTTGAGTTTGGGTTGGGGATGGGCCGGAGCATCTCCACGGTTTAGTTTTTACCTTCCAGAACTGTAACGGAGTGGTGCTCCAGGGGATGTTCTACCTGCTGCTCCCAGGAGAGCGGGGAGAGGCTGCCAGCACCCTGCCTGCACCCCCAGCTCGCTGCCTCCCCCTTTCTGCTGCTTTTTGGGGGGATTTGGCCCAAAACACGGGTTCAAAGGTGCTTTTGCCGTTGCTGCCTTCATCCCTGGGTGATCCCTGGGGATGGAGATACGGGAGAGTAAACGCGGCACCGGGGTGACAGTGGCACCAAACGGGGGCTGGATGGGGCAGGTAGGAGAAGGGTGGGGCTGGATCGATGTCAGGGGATGAAATCCCCCAGGTCACATTATCACTGCCCTCGTCTCCTCAGCAGGGGCTTGTCACGCCATGGGCGGCTCTGCTCTCTTCAGCAGCTCGGCCGTAACCTCCAGGGTGTAGCGAGCTGCAGACAGCAAGAAAGGGTCTTTATTTTAATGTTTTAAATAGCGAAAGAGTGATTAAACCTATATAATAAAAAAATAATACATAATCTCTAATATTATAGCTGAACTGTAGCTGCACAACGGCCCGGGGTTACCCCAGAGCTGTGAGACGATCAGGTGCACCCACACCGCCAGTGTTTTGGGGCTGTAGGAAGGGATTTGTGTCCCCATCCCTGTGCTTTTTCTGCTGCAAGGATTAAAAAAAATATAGGGGGAGCGGAGAGGGTGGAGGCAGTGCTGGTCTGAATCGCTCTGGAGCACGTTAAAACCAACAGTGCCATGGGAAGGCAGAAGCAGCCTGGATTTATCCCGAGGACCTGCCACTGTGGAAATACTTGTTGTACCTGAGCTTATGTGCTGTTTCCACCTTGAAAATTGCAGCCTGGTCATGGGTAAATGTTTTGTTAAGAGTCACATGCCAACGAGGGGTTGTTTTCCCCTATCTTAAATCTTTGGCTGGGTTATTGTGTGCCTGGGATACCACGGCTAAGGAAACAGCAACAGCGCTGCCTCTCCGAGTAAGAGGCAATTAAGATTCCTTTAAAGATTCCTTTAAAGTGACTCGCAGGGCTCTTAAAATAGGATAAATGTGGGTATCAATGCACGGGCTGGGCCGGCTCCACGCCCTCTGTGGGGCCGTGCCCGATGTCCAGTGGAGCTGATTTTTGCAGTGCTGTGTCCTCATGATGCTCTTCATCCCCCCAGCCCACGGCACTGCAGCTCCTGCTCTTGACATCGCTCTGCTCCGCGGTATTTGGCATCCCTTGTCCCCTCCCAGCACCCCTGGTCCCCTCTCGGTGTCCCTGTTTCCCTGCCAGCATCCCTATCCCATGCAATGCCTCTTGGAGGGGGCTCAGATCCAGACCCTGCTGCCTTTTGCTTGTCGTGATCCCACAAGGATTTTCTTCCCAGCTCGGAAAAAAAATTCCCTGAGCACCGGGAGCTCGCAGCAGCCAGGGCGAGGAAGGTTTGGGAGGCCAGACTTGGGATTTGGGTGGCTTTGAAGCTCTGCCAAGCCCAGGCAGTGCCTGCAGTTGGATCCTTTCCCTGCAGGATCGCCCCCGGCCGCCTCCCAGGTTGCGCTCAGGCTCCAGCACGCGATGGTTGTGCTGGGGCAGGCGCGGCCGGGCCGGCATCTGCCAGGCTCCTCCGGCAATCCCAGCCTGGAACACCCATGGGATGGGGGCTTGGAAGATCCCGGGGCTGCAAACTGCTCCTGTGGGGGTTGATCCTGGTTGTTGTCCTCCAGGGAGCGCAGGATCTGCCCTGCTGGTCCCCAAGAGCTCCGTGTGCCTGGAAAGCTCAGGAGAGATGGTCTGGCTGGCACTGGAGGGGTCTGTGCTGTCCTGGGTGTCCTGGCTGTCTGTCTCCCTTTGGTTCCCACTGTCAGTGCATCCCTTCCTCGGGTGCTGTCCAACTCTCCTCCAGTTAAAAATAAAGGCACGTATTTTTGGGATAAACTGTCAGAGATGCTTGTTTTTCAGTGAGCATCCTTCTTCCCCAGGGAAGCTGGACCAGGCAGTGGGTGGCTCTGTGTCCCGTGGGCATGTGGGATGGGACGCTGAGAGCACAGGAGAGGTGTCCTCATCTCGTGTCATGCTTTTCCTCATCCACAGGTTACCATGGAAACACAAAAGTACCAAGAGTTTTTGCTGCATGGCCTGCTGGTCCTTGATGCTTTGCCAGGATGGCCTGGGATCACCATGCTGGGATGGTGAGGGGGAATTTGTAACCACTCCCCACCTCCGTGTGTGTTCCATGCCTTTAAATTCCTTTTTTCCTTTTCTTTTTTTTGGCTGGGAGCAGCTTGGCAGGTGCTTGCTGCCACTTTGTGGATTGACGTGACCTAAATCTGGAAACGCTGGAGCTGCTGAGGCCATGGGGGGAGCTGGGAATGGATGGACAGAGATACAGGGATGAACTTCCCTGAGTTCCCCCCTCTGGCAGGAGGGTCGGTCCCGGTGGATGCTGCTGGCATCTCCCAGGGGACATGGTGAAACTGGGAGGCAAAACCCTCCAGGTCAGAGGTAGAAAGGGAAACTCCATGAGGCTTGGACCTGAGCTGCCTTTGCAGCATCCTGGGATGGGGCTTTCCCAGAAAGTGGGGTGGGGAAGGGAGTGGGAGAGAGGGAATGGGCTGTGGGGCTTCTGAATCCTCTGTGCAGCGATAATCGCAGTCGGGGGTGCTGTGGGGGTGCATCCCCCGACATCAAAGAGGGGCTTTTCCAGACACTTCTTCCAGGTGTGGGGAGCAGAATCCAGCTGGGACTTTCCCCCCAGCTCCAGGGCTTGGCGGGGCAGGTGATGCCCTGGACCGACCCCGGGAGAGCGGGGGTTGATCCCAATGAGCGCCGAGCCTCTCCCTGCCGGGCAGGGACGCTGCAGTGCAGGATGCAGGGGGATGGTTTGGTGAGGGGTCCATGTTAGGGGATCTGGGGGATGCTGCACAGGCTCTGAGGGTGCTGTGGTGGGACAGGGATAGTACAGGGGGCTCTGAGGGTTCTGTGATGGGATGGGGATGCCAGTGGGAGGGGACTCTCAGGATGTGCAGGAACGACGATATTGCAGGACTGGGGATGCTGTGGGAGGGCTCTGAGGATGTCATGGGAGCTCTGAGGGTGCTGTGATGGGACAGGGACACTCAGAGGGTGCTCTGAGGGTGATGTGATGGGACAGGGATGCTGCAGCACCGGGGATGCTGTGGGGACCAGCAGAACCCTGTGGCATCGCTCCCTCCAGCAGCCCTACGAGGAGGACACAGGGCCTGGCTCGGGGTGTTCAGACCTTCCTGCTTTCGGCAGCTGCTCTGGTTTGGGCTGCGGATCTGGGAGGGCTGTGGGGAGCTTGAACTCATTCCAGAGGCACCACGGGCGCGGGGGCAGCCGGGTGTGCTCTGTTTTGCTCCGCATTCCCTGAACGCTTCACTAAACAAAGTTCCATCTCCTCGGGGATTATTTGCCGTGTTTGCCTGAGATAAGTTTTGCATCAGGCCCAGCTTGTGCATACAAGCCTGGGAAAAGATCATAAAGCTGTCAAAAAAATCTTATTTTAAAAAAGCTGGTATGTAAAGGCAAACATTGTGGGCAGAGCGGATTTTCCCACTGTCTTCAGAGGTGGAAGGGGCACAGTGCACTTGGTTGGGTGTTTTGGCACCCAGGGATGAAGCTGGGGGGTGAATTTGGTGCTAAAATCAGGTCCTGATGCCCAGCAGTTTCCCAGCCCTGGGCGTACAGGGGTACCTAGGCCCCCCATGAGCATCCCCAGCCTCCAGCTACGGCGATGGATTTCCCCTCGGGGCTTTTGTGGTTTGCTAAGAACAAAACCCCCCAGGAAGCACAAGCTGCTTTTTACCTTCCCCTAATTTTACTTTTTCCAAGCAACTGTAACATGTAAAGGGGTGAGACCGCCCCAGTGCCTCCTCCCTGTATCCTCCCCCCCTTGAAGATCCAGCCGTGAGTTTCATCTTCCCAAACAGGAGGGGCTTGTTGAGCCAGAAATACGGATGCAGGATGAGAGCCAGGGTGTGAGCTGGGATGAGGGGTTGCTTCCCCTTCCTGGATGCCCCTGGTGATGGTGGGGCACAATTATCCATGTTTTATGAAGGAGAAGCAGGTCAGAGGGTGCTTTCCTAGGGGACCACCTCACCTGTCCCCATCCCTCTGCTGTCAAATGGACACAATTTTCTTTTTCTAGTGTCCTGTCCTGTTGCTTTGAGTGTGGTTTAATTGTCCTTAATTGCCTTTTAATTGCCCTCCTGCCCTTTTTAATTAATTGCTCTCCTGCCCTTTTAACTTCAGAAGGCTGTGACAGGGAAGGGAAGAGCCTGGTTCTTGCAGGACCATCTTTCATCCCATTCCTCCTCATTCTTGATACATTTTCGCCCCCAAACGTGGTGTTCTTGGCTGTCCCTTGGCTGGGTGAGGCCCTGGTGGTTGGCAGGTGTCGGGTTTGTTAGCGGCACTTCCTTGGGCAGGGAGGGGATGAGGTGGTGACTAATCCCTGGAGACTTTGATGGGCAGGCTCTGATCGAAAACCGGATGGCCCAGCCCCGGGCAGGCAGCTTTCCCCTTGGCTGGCATTTAACACACCGAGACACAGCTGGTCAGAGCCAGGAGGAGCTCCGTTACCGCCTGGCAAAGCCAAAACCAAATCTGAGCCTGGCTTAGAGCAGGATTCAGCCCGGGAGCAAAGCCTCCCCTCTGCCCCAAAGCTTCTCCCACCCGGTAAGTTCATTTTCCGTCCTTGCCGTGCCCTGGCGGGATGGGATGAGCCGATCCTGGGATGGGTCCAACCAGGGCTCCTTGCTCCTTATTCCAGGAGCGAGAGGTTTCGAAGGAGGAAAAAAGTGGCCCCGCTTCCCTGGGCAGCGTTTGCGTGGGCACTGAGCTTGTGGCACCTCCTTTCCCTGGGCCGGGATGGGTGAATCCAAGGCGTTGGAGGTTCCCCAAGTACGTGGTGCTCTTCGGTTTGATCCTGCTCGGCTGCTCCTGTCCTTTCTGACTGGCTTTGTGGTGGCACGTTGGGCTTCGTACCTGCTGGTGCCAGGTGGATGCTTAAGCTGGGTTTAAAGTCTCCCCCCATGGGATTTTGTGGTTGAAACCCCACTGGGGGCTTGTTTTTCCTCTCTAATTCCTTTTTTTCCCCTTTAGCCTTTAACCTGTAGGGCTGAAGCTCCTTGGGAAGGCGGCCGCTTGCCTGGCTTTGATAAGCTCTCTAAACCAACCTTTTGGCAGCAAAGAAATGTGAATTTAAATAAATAAATCCCTTGGGGGACCCTCGCACCTGCTCGTCCGCAGATGCAGATGGGCAAGCAGGGGGTGGTGCCTCTTGGATGGGGTTTTGGGGTCGGCTCCAATGGGTTTTGCCCTCATCCAATGCCATTCCCTGTGTTCCTGCTGCAGGTGACCAGCTGCGATGAGAGCTCCGGCCCTCGCCTGATCCCTTTCCTGCTGATAAAAATGATCAACAAGTCTCGTGAGTCCCATGGGGGGGGTCCCATCTGCCTCTGCCCAAGCAGGGATGGGGAGCCTGGGGAATTTGCATTTGGAAATCTGGGGGTTGGATGCTGCTTCTCTGTGGTTCCAGTTGAGTGAGGGAGTATAGGGGTATCACGAGAGAAAGTTGTGGTGGGGAGGGTGGTCTTGGGGACCTTGATCTGTGGGCTTGGGCACCTGGAACCCCTTAGACTTTGTGGCACAAAAATGGGGTGGAGGCGCATGGAAAAAGGGATATTGGCCTGGGCTTTGATGCAAAGCAGGGAGGAGGAAACAAAAATGTCAGATGGCTTTTAAACCTGGGACAAAACCACCGGGCTCATCTCAGAGCTGTTCTCCTCTGGGGCGCGGTGCCAGCCAGCCCTGCTCCCCAAGGAGAAGGGTCTGGCACCCTGGATCCAGCCAGGGATGCTGCGGGACCCCACATCCAACCACACAAACCCCACGGCTGATGGTGGTTTTTCTCTCCCCCTCCCCTCTGGGCACGCAGGAGGGAAGATCCTCGGGGTGCTGGCGCTGTTTCTAGTGATGGTTTGGTACTCGATCTACCGGGAAGACAGGTACACACAGCTGTGAGTGCTTCTTACTCAAGTTTACAGGATCTCCTGCCCTTTCCCTCATTCCCGGGAGGCTCCTTCCTGCCCATCCCGCACAGGGATGCCAGAGCAGTGTCTGGCTGGATCCCAGCGGGCTGGGGAGGTGGCAGAATCCTTGGCTGCTGCTGGAGAATGGGGGACATAAATGAGGCTCCCCCTCGGCATGTGTGGGGTTTTTTGCAAATGCTGGTGCTTTTCTGAGCCCAGGAGGACAGAGAAACCCCGCTCTCTTCCCAGCGCCAGCGATGCTGGTGGAGACGGGAAAAGCGGAGTGTGAGGTTCATGAGCAGAGCAAGAGAGACCTCTTCTGATGCAAGGCTGCAAGCCCAGCAGATAAATACCCAGGCAGTGCTGGCCTTAAATCCGGCTGGAAATCTCTCACAGCTTGAACCCCACCGTGGGGATGCCTGGGGGTGCCAGAGCCTCTTTTGCCAGGAGGGGCGTGCAGAGGAACAGGCATCATTTGACTTAATTAACCTCTTCCTTCACAGCTTTTATTTCCCTGTGCAAGAAAACAACAAGACAATGTGTCCCCTGGGGGAGGTGGAAAAGAAAGCGACGCAGCTCATCGGGAAGTGAGTTTTCGGGCTGGAAGCAGGGAGTTGGGGGGATGCAGAGCCAGAACCCTGCTCCCTGTGCCATCCCCAATCCCAGTCTCACTGGCCCTTTGCTCCTTGGCAGCTACACGAGGGACCACCCGCTCTTCTTGCAGCTGAAGGACTATTTTTGGGTGAAGACGCCATCACTCTATGAGCTGCCCTACGGCACCAAGGGAAGCGGTAAGCCCGGCAGTGCTCCGTGGGCTCTGTCTGTCCATCCTGGGCTTTCAACTTCCCTTTTCCTAAAGACAGCTGCAGGTTGATTTTGCTGGGGACTGTTCCCAAGCTATTTTCTTGGTTTTTAGACTCTGCAGTGCGTTATCTCCTCACCCTGGGTGCACACGGTGCCTCCAAAAGAGTTTAGGGTGGGCCAGATTTTACTAAGCCCCAGCGACAGATTATCTGCCTGAAACCAGGATTAACAGCAGGAGCAAATTCGGCAGGGATGGGGCAGCACCCAGGGTGTTGTGCTAGGCAGGAGCTGCCTTCCTCGCCTTCCTCACCTTGTCCTTGCCCTTGCTTTGCAGAAGATGTCCTTCTGCGCCTGCTGTCCATCACCCACTACTCCCTGCCCGAGAGCATCCAGAGGTAACACCGGGGTGGGTTTAGGGGCTTTTCTTTCTTCATCATTGCTCTCTTGGGGGGTGGTTGGAATTCCTCTTGTGGGCCGAGGATTTGGCAAAATGAACCTCTGCAACCCCAGGGGTGGCGGATGGAGCATGGGAAGGTTTGGAGACTAGGCGACACAGGGGTTAAAATCACCCTGGTTTTGGAAGGGGCCTGGTTGAGACGGGGATTTCTGTTGCAGCCTCAAGTGCCGGAGGTGTGCCGTGGTGGGCAACGGCCACCGGCTCCGCAACAGCTCCATGGGGGACACCATCAACACCTACGATGTCGTGATCAGGTACAGCCCTGGGCCCGGCCCACCGCCCCCTCCCCAGTGCCAGCTGCAGCTGGGGCTGACCCCTGTGATGTCCCAAAGGCTGAACAACGCCCCGGTCCATGGTTATGAGCAGGACGTGGGCTCCAAGACCACCATGCGCCTCTTCTACCCGGAGTCGGCCCACTTCGATCCCCGGACCGAGAACAACCCTGACACGCTGCTGGTGCTCGTGCCCTTCAAGCCTATGGACTTCCAGTGGATGGAGGCCATCCTCAACGACAAGAAGAGGGTGAGCGTGGTGGGGAACCGGGCCCAACCCCTCCCTGGCTGCTCCAGACTCCAACTGTCCTGCCAGCCCATGCTTGGGGACATCTGGCCTCTTGCAGGTTCGGAAAGGGTTTTGGAAACAGCCCCCGCTGATCTGGGACGCCAACCCAGAGCAAGTGCGTGTCCTCAACCCCTACTACATGGAAGTAACTGCTGCTAAACTGCTCAACCTCCCCATGAAGCAGCCACGGAAGGTCAAGCAGGTAAGGGGTGGGGATGGCCGGTCCCCCTGCATCCCCTGAGGGGGCACAGCCTGTCCCCGTGCAGCTCCCTGAAGGCTGTGGCTCTCTGTCCCCCAGAAGCCCACCACGGGGCTGCTGGCCATCACCTTGGCCCTGCACTTCTGTGACCTGGTGCACATCGCGGGCTTTGGCTACCCCGATTCAGCCAACAAGAAGCAAACCATCCACTACTACGAACAGATCACGCTGAAGTCCATGGCCGTAAGTGTCTGCCCTACAGTTTAGTCCGTGTTCCCCACATTTTTCCCCCAGGATGGGGGATGGCAGCCCAGGAGAGAAGTGCCAGGATGCTGCATGGTGTGGGAGGCTCCTCCCTCTCGCTTCACTCCCATGATGGATGTTGAAGTCCACCTTTGGACGGTCATCATCCAACTTCTCTCGGTAGCCGAATGTCTTTGGAGGCACAGAGAGAGTTGGATCCACCCCCAGTTTATGTGTGAGGAGAGGGGCTTGTGGACAAGGGGACAGGGTGGGGAGGGTTCCATCCCTGCTTTCGGGGGGCTGAAGTCCTTACTGGTGGGGTGGGCAAGGTGGGAGGAGTGGAAGCAAAGCATGTGGCCCCTCCTCGCCAGACTCTGCCCTCACCCCCTGCTCCCTGTCCCGCAGGCGTCGGAGCACAACGTGTCCCACGAGGCCGTGGCCATCAAGCGGATGCTGGAGCTGGGACTCGTCAAGAACCTCACCTACTTCTGAGGGTGGCGGGGCTGCGCAGGGACACCGGTCCCGGGACGAGGAGACAGCGTCCCCTGCAGTGAGGGGACACCATCCCCTGCAGCGAGGGGACATCATCCCCTGCACACCATCCCCTGCAGTGAGGGGACACAGCGCTGGCGTAGCCAGAGTGACCAAGGGCAGAGCATCCTTGTCACCGCCGCCACCGCGCCCTGGGACTCTCGGAGCAGGGCCAGGGCTGGGAGGCCGCGCTGGACCGCGGGTCCCCGGGGTGGGGCAGCTCTTGGGGGGCGCAGGGAGCTCGGCGGGGCCGTGCCCCAGCGCCTTTTCTACTGACGCACTGAAGCTACCAAGGACTTGGAGGGGATTTCTGGGGTAGGGGGGTCCTCCCTCCCAGCAGGCCTGAGGGGGTGAGTCAGGGCAGGAGCCCTTGCCCTGGACATCCTCTTTCCCTTAATTCCCTCATACACTGACGAGGGCCCTGCTGAGGGGCTGATTTTGGGGGTCCTGGTCCCTCTCCCACCAGGGAATGGGAGCCTTTGGAGGCTGATGTTGCCTCCTCCCTGCCCTGGACCTCCCCCCAAATATTTAATTCATCCCCTTTTTTTTTAATTTCCTTTTTACTTGGCGGCCCTGTCCTGTGCCTTAGCGCTGGCGTAGGGACTCGTCCCCGCAGCCCCCCTGGGCGGGGGCACCCTGGGGTGCTCGGCTTCCGGGTCTGCCAGGGCCCTTTGGTGGTGCAGATTAATTTAATTAATTTAAATGCTTATTTATGGTGGAGCCTTCACCCAGGGCCCGCGTGTCACTGGTGTCAGGGACAAGGGGCCTTGGGTGGGCTGGCGTGTGCTTGGCTCCAGGGGGTGGGCATTTGGATGTCCCCCCGGCGGGGGTTGACTGGTGCCTTCTCCCTGCTGGTGTAGGGTCCCCTCTGCCCCCGTGGGGCTGCAGTTGTTGGGGGGACCCATGGATGGGGGTGTTGGGGCTGATGCTGGCACCCAATAAAGTCCTGGTGAGGCTCCTGGTGCTCCTGGGGCGTGATGGGGGGTGGGTGTGAGGGAGGTTTGGGGCCGTGAGATGTAGGGAGGGTGGCCTGTCCCCATGCCTTTGTGTCCCCACATCCCCTTACCTGTTGTGACGCCCCATCTCCTGGCTCCCACGCTGGGGTTGTGGGGTCCCAGCTGCCCCGTGCCTCAGTTTCCCTCCACCACCGACCATTTCTGCCCCCCTAGGGCCTCCCCCAGGAGGCCGTGGCACACCCAGGCTCCGGGCCAGGCCCGGGTGCAGGGTGCCAGGGAAGCCGCTGTCCCCGCGGGGTGGCCATCAGCCCAGGCGTGCCACGAGAAACACCTCTTGTATTGACCGCGGTGCCGCGATACAGCGTGGAGAGGCCCTTCCCGGGGGGTCCCTGTCCCACCGATGTCCCCCCCATCCTGTCCCACACGGCGGGACCCCCCTGACCCCCCCCCGAAACGGACCCTATAAGTATGGACACCGAACACCACGAAGGAAGGGAAGGAGCCGGGTGGGAGAGGGCAGCGGGAAGCGGAGGCGAGCGGCTGGGGGGGCGCGGGGGTGCGTGGAGGGGCCGGGGCCGACCCCAGCCCCGCGGAGGGCACGGCTCCCCGGGGCTCAGCGCGTCCTCGGCGGGGTTGTGCTTAGCATGTACCAGGGAGGGGGGATGCTCGGCCGGCCCCCCGCCCCGCAGCCCCGCTCTGGGCGGGCTGGGTCCGGCCTCTTGCCACCGCCGCTGCCGGCGGGCGCCACTGTCCGAGCGCGGAGCCACGGCGCCCACGCGGAGGGTCCCGAGCGGCCCCGGAGGGGCTCAAACGTGCGTCTGCATCCGCCTCTGCAGGGGCCGGCTGGGGTCTGAGTTTTGGGAAGACGACTGGGAGTGGTGGGAGGAGGAGGCGGAGGCCTTGCTGGCCTTGTCGAACTGCACGTAGCCGTCCTGCTTGCCGCTGCTGCTGATGCTGCTGTCGCACTGGGTGTCGAGGAAGGAGCTGCTGTCGCTCATGGAGCCACGCTGGAACTCGCGCTCGCACAGCTCGATGGAGCTGCTGCCCATGCCCAGCACGAAGCGCTGGCTGTAGTCGTAGAGGCGGCTCTGCCCGCTCAGGGTGCTGTAGATGTTGGTGAAGGACATGCCCGTGGGCACCCGCTGCTTGCCGGCCGGCCGCAGGTCAGCCGGGCAGCCCGACAGCGAGATGGTGGGGGTGGAGTGGTGCTCCTTGAAGGTGTTCACACTGTAGTAGCCGTTGGTGGGGTCCTGGGGAGTGGGAGAAGCGGGGCAGGTTGGTGGTGGCCTCCCGTGGCATTTGGGGTGCCCACCCTGCCCATCCACCCGGGACATGAGAGACTTATCAGGATCACGGAATATCCTGAGCTGGGAGGGACCCACAGGGATCATCCAGTCCAACCCCTGGCCCTGCACAGACACCCCAACAACCCCACCCTGGGCATCCCTGGCAGCACTGTCCAAACGCTCCTGGAGCTCTGGCAGCCTCGGGGCTGTGCCCATTCCCTGGGGAGCCTGGGCAGTGCCCAGCACCCTCTGGGGGAAGAGCCTTTCCCTAAGCTCCAATCTAAACTCCCCTGACCCAGCTCCAGCCATTCCCTGGGTCCTGTCCCTGGTCCCAGAGCAGAGATTGGAGCTGTCCCTCGGGAGGAGCTGCAGACCCTGATGAGCCTCCCCTCGGTCTCCTCCAGGCTGAACAAGCCAAGTCCCCTCAGCTGCTCCTCACATGGCCCCTCCAGACCCTTCCCCATTTTCATAGCCCGCCTTTGGAGGACACCCTTAACCACCGAACTGTCCAGCAGTGTCCTCCTGTGCCACCAAAGCATTCCACTCTGTTCAGCCCCCTCCATGTCGGGACACAAGTGCTCCTTGCACCCCACTGTCCTGGCACCGCACCTTCGTGTCATCCCCCAAAAGCTGCTGGGGCCAGAAAACAGTGCCCGCAGAGCAGAGCCTCGGTCCCTGCACAGGGACAGCCCCCTGGGACAGGCCACCGCCCCTGGGGACATGGCCCGAGGACAGACAGCCCGGCAGCAGCAATGCTGGGCGAGGCATGAGCTGCTTCTGCCCGGTGGTGGGCACGGGGAGGGGGTTCCCAGCACCACGGGGTGCAGCCCCTCTGCCAGGAGTGACCTGGGGGGCTCTGACCCCATCTCTTCGCGGGTTTGGGGACAGAGGCAGGCTCCAGGATCCACCTCACCTTCAGGTTTTGAAACTCCTTCTCCTCCTCCTTGAGCACCTCGAGCTGCTTCAGCACCGAATCCTGCTGGAACTCCCCGCGGTCCATCTAGGAAAGGATGCAGACAGGGGTCAGCATCTCTGTCCCCATCACGCCCAGGCCATGTGGGGCGAGCCCCACATCCCTCCTCAGCCCCACGGCACGGGGAAGTTGCCACCAGCCGGATTCAAGGACTTGCCCAGGGGTGCCCCAGCGGTGTCCGAGGGCGGCGGAGCCGGGCAAACGCCCAAAAGCCACGCTATTCCCTGGGTTACAGATTGTTTTTCCCTGTTTAGGACAGAAAAGGCCGGGCCGATGCAGAAAAGGAATTATTTACCGTGGTGAGGGTTGGGGCTGCACCCACCTTCCCAAAGCAACATCCCCAAGTTCTTTTTTTTTTTTTCCCTTTCTTTTCATCCTTTCCTCCTCAGCTGAACTTGGCCGCCTCATTAGTTTTCCTCTGAAGGCCGGCTGTGATCGGGGGGAGGCGGGGAGGAGGGGCAAGGTGCACATTAATTACACCACGGCTTTAATTACCCTTCCTTCAGCACGAGGGGCTGTGCAGGAAGCAGAATAATTATCAACCAATTTCTCAGTCGCCTTTTTTTAGCTTCTCCCGTATTCACCGGACGCCTCCAGCCCGGCTGCTCTGGCATCACAGCCCCACATCAGCCCCCAAATCCCCTTTTATTGCCCAAATTCTCTCCTCTTTAAGATGGTAAGTGGCTGTGGAAATTCACCCCGCGGCACTTGCTGTTCATCTCCCGAAAGCCTTTGATGTGGCTGTTAAAGGCAATAAATTAAAGTACCTGAGTTTTCCTAGGGAAAAGAAAGCCTGGATCAGCCATTGATTTGCCAGGATAAATACAAGTGTCGCCGAGGATTAAACGAGTGCAGCTAAAATGGGATGTGCAGGTTGTTTTTTTTTTTGTTTTTTTTTTTTGTTTTTTTTTTTTGCTGGCATGGATGAGCCGGGTGGGGCAGGACAAACCCAGACACGGAGAGGGGAGAAGGGAGGTGGGAACCGAGGGGACAGTCCCACTGTCACCGAACCTCCCTGGAACTGATGTCGGGTTTGACGGGGTGTTTTAAGCCATTTCATGTTGCCTCTTGAAGGGATGGTGGGAACGATCCAGGCCCTGGGATGCTCCTCGAGCCCCGTGGACCCTGCCGGGGCTGGCAGGACGCTCTGAATTCCGCTGCGCCCCGCGGATTTGGGGACTGCAAGGAGTCCCCACGTGGGGTCCATAAAGCGCCATCACATCAACATGAACCTCCAATTCCCCCATCAGAGCCGGTCATTAACGTCACCTTTAATGAAGTCTTACACCGTTAATTAGTGGGCGGTGGGACCCTCGTTAGGGTGATTTTCGCTTTGTCACCACCGGAAGGGGAGGAAAATTAACTCAAGTTCACTTCATCACCAATATTAATGGGGGTTACGAAGGGGGAGAGGGAAATACATAGAAAAAAAAGACCGGAGATGTCTGAGTGGCCTGGCATGGGATGCCCCAGTGTCGCTCCTGGACTTTTTCCAGAGCCGTGGCTTTCTCCAGCCGGGTGACAGGACCAAGATGCTCCGGACCTTGCACCTGCCTGTTAGAGCCTCGTGCCCACCATTCCCCTCCTGCCAGCGCCGTTCCCATCCTGGGAACCTCATGCCAGGACTTCATCCTGCTTGGCGCTGCCAGGCGCCAGCAGCCTTCGCCATCCCCACAACAGTGGGGCACCGCAGGTGGGGTGTAAAGTCCTGCCCATCCCAAACCCCGCCGGCCCCTCCTGGATCAGCGTGGCCGAGGGATGTGACAAACTGCATCCCTGCACCCCCTCTGCAGCAGGCAGGGACCCCCTCGAGATGCTGAAGCTTTGCCGCGCTGCTCCCAGTGCGCAGGGAGCGCACCCCGGCAGGGCACAGCGACTTCTCGGGGTCACTCAGCGCAGGGAAACACCGCGTGGGAGCAGCAGGCAGTGCCGTGCCTCCCGCTCCGCTCTGGAAATGCGGAGCTCTCCCGCATTTCACGCCACCAGATGAAGCCTCTGAGGTGGAGAATCCGACAGGATATTAAATTCTTGGCTTTCATTAGTGGACACAATATGTTTTCTAAAACGCTGCTTCAGGTCCCTGAGTATCCTCCAGACCTGGCGGGCTCCAAGTGCCTCCCCCCCGCCTCTCCAGGTTTAATTACAATATTTCCGGCTGGCTGGGTAATTGGATGCCACCCGGCAGCACTTGTGCGGGCCAGACGTTACCAGGGTGAGGGATGTTGACGCCGATTCTCGAACAGCGACTTCCTCTGCTCCCAGGGAGGGAAACAAGCCCATGAATAAAGACCCCCTCTGGGAATTCCCGGCTGGATGAAGCTTTCTCACCTTCAAACACGGGCTCTGGCCTCGGTGGCCCAGTGATGTGAGCTCCCACGGGGGCGGGTGTGGCTGCCCACCACAGGAGAAGCTGCAGCTTCTCCTTTTTTGTCCCACCTCTCCCCACAACGCTGATTTTGGATGGGCTGGTGCCTCTGGAAGGGGGCGGCTGTGTGGGAGGGATGCTCTCCGGGCCTCCCGGGCGAAGCTGGATGTTGTGCAGATGCAGCCTGGCTCCAGTTCAGGCCCGGCTCTGCCAGCTCGGGGTTGCTGGTGCTTCCCAGGGTGGCAGCGGCCACCGGGCACGTGGATCGTGTCCCAGCCCGCGGGCACGGGAGGAAGGACGGGAAAGGGATGCTGTGTCCGCTGGGCTGCAGGTAGGGATGAGCCTCGCCCAGAATGGGAATTCTGCTTCTTCCATAGGGATTGAGCTGAGTGCCTGTCTGGAAAAAGTGTCTGGTGCTGATCACCTGTGAAGGCTGTGAACAAACTGGGAACAGCCCTTGGAGCAGACGGATGGGTTTAAGGAGACAGGAAAAGATCAACCTATCACTGGGTGGATTATTTTGACTGTTCCACTCCAAATATGAACCAAAGGTGATGCCTGGATCTGCGTGGCCACACTGGATCCCCTCCGATGGAAGGGATGATCCAGAGATGGAGGTCTCTGGGATGCCCCTGCCTGCCTGTCACTTTGGGATCGTCTCTGGGTGCTCATGGAGGTGGGGATGGCTCCTTTGGGATTATCAGCCCCATTTCACAGGTGGGGAGGCATCAGCCAGGAATAAACCCAGCCATGGGGAGGGAGGAGGCTGCGCCACCGGAGCTGACAATGCTCTCCATCCTTACAGCCCGGGCTCGGCGGAGCTACCGTCGTGGTTTCTTTTCCCCAGGAGCAGACCCTTCACCAGGCTCTTCTGCCTCTGGCCCCTAGAGCTGGCAGCCTTTTCCCTGCCCGCGGGCACTGCCTGGCAGAACAGCTCTCGGAGCAGGGGGTGAGCACGGCGCTGAGGCACTGTGAGCATATGCAAATCAGCCAGCGTGACGCGTATCCTAAGGTGTTAATGAATTTATAGATGCATGAATAATGACTTGTGAAAAGCACGGTGAGCTGCCGAGGTCACAGATGGCTGGAGAATGACAAAACAGCGTTTGGGGGGACGGAGAGTCACGCTGGTGCTCTGCGGCCAGGAACGCTCTGGCAGAGCGGGACAGGGTGGGAAACCGAGGAGCGAAGGAACATCCACGGTGCTGAGGATCCTGAAATCCAGCAGGAGCAGGTCAGGCTGTGCTGGACTCAGGGGCGCGGCCGAGAGGCCGGGATGGGGTTAGGATGGGAGCAGAGAGGAGCTGTTTGCCAGCGTGGCTGCTCCTCGTTAACATCCACATTAATGATCCTGAGCCCCTGGCACGGCAACGACAGTCACAGCTGCTACTGAACTGCGGGGTGTGATGGACACTGCTGAGGGCAAGGAGATCATCTCAAGGGATGGAGATCTCACAGGACGCTCAGAGAAGGCAAATGGGGAAGCAGAGGGAATGACGCTGGCGCTGGGAGGAGGGAGAGCTGGAAAATCCCGGGGTGAGGATAGCGAGGTGCTGGGCACTGCCCTCCTTCTCCTGCCAGAGAGGTCTCATTGCTGCTCGTCAGCAAGAGGAAATTTTTAACTCGGTCCTTCACTTCATTGACAAAGTTGGAACATTTTACCAGGAATCTGTTTGGCATCCAAGGCTGGGTGTCTGATGGCTGGAGGAGGATTCCCACACCGGCTGTTGGACACAGCAAGGAGGTGGATGAGGGAGAGATGGGGTCCCTGCAGACTCTGAGGAGAGAAGGAAATGGGGAGTATTTCCTGGGAACGTGCTAGCAGAGGGCAGATGAGAGTGGGGAGGGGACTTTGGTGCCTTCTCCCTGCAGGTAGGATGTCCCCAGCTGGTGCTAAACCCTCCCAGCATCAGGGTCAGAGATCACGGACCTGAATGCTGCTGATCCAACAATGTCATTTCCAACTGCTGTATTTTCAGGGAAAATGCCTGGATTTTGCCAGGAGAGGGGAAGAGTCGCCCTCTCCCAGTCCAGCCAGGCTCTGTTGTGTCACATCTGAAAGTGCTCAGTTTTGCCTTCCCTGTTTGCACTTAAACGGTTCCTTTGTGCCGTGACCAAACCACTTCTCACCAGTCTGGCTGATAACCCCAGGAGCTCCACAACCTCTCCCTGTAAGGCATTTTTTCCCAGCCCTCAAACAAATGTTGTCATTTTTTTCTGCACCATTCCCACCCTGCCAGGATCCTCATTGCAACGTGCCCAGCACAGCTCCGCTCCCAGCCACACGCTGATGTGGAATCACCCTCTGGCTCCTGCAAATATAATCTAAGAAAGTCCCCAGGATGGCTTCCAAGATCCTGTCCCATGACCATCCTCTTCCTTGTTCACTCACAGTGGTAAATGTTCTTTCCTGCTGAGGCTTCGTGTGTGCTTCCAGCCTGGTGGCTACAGTCTGGAGTGGGATTTGGGATGATCCCAGATGCCCCCGTGGGAGCCAGATCAGGGCTCGGCACTGCTGATCACACAGATGATGTACAGGGTCCCACGGAGAGGAAGCTTCATCCCAGCAGATTGCTCCAAACTCAATCCCAGCCTCCTCTGCCTTTCCAGCCTTGCAAATCCCACCGTGGACTTGCAGATTTCTCAGGGCAAAGCCCTACTGGGAATGAAGGGTCTTGCACAGAAACCTCAGCGGTGCTGGGATGAGTTGCCAGATCTTCACCTCCTCCAGCCTCGTTGTTTGGAGGCTCCCTGGCTGTCTAAATGCTCTGGCAATCCTGACAATTCCAGCAAGCAATTCCACCCACCCTGCGATGCTCAGCCTTGCCTTCCCACCAGGCATTCATGGAACGGCTTTTGCAGGCTGGACATACGAGTGCTGCCCAAAAAATGGAGAGCTAGAGGAGGAAAAAACCACCCAGCAGCCTAGAAAGCAGCCACTAGCTTCTTCAACCCCTTCTCCCTTTCCCATCTGCTCTTTTCTCTCCTTCCTTACAGCCGCTCGCCTTTCTTTGCCGTTTTTCAGCTCCTGTTTGTCACCAGCAAGGGAAAGCGAAGGCAAACTGGGGCTGAGACAGAGAGAGCAGTGGCCACAGCAGGCTGCTGCTGAGCTCGCACCAGCCCACGGGCGCACGCTGCGTTTCCTGGCTTCTCAGCCATCCCCCTCTCGCCCTGCCCGTGTGTGTCCGTGCCCTGGGGTGAAGGCAGTGGCCTCGGGTAGGTGAGACCTGCCCGGCTATCACAGACCCAGGTGCGGACCGGCGTTCGGGTGCGCACCCAGCCCTGCGCGCACCTCAGCGCTGCCCGGGCAGCCTCTGGGCGCAGCCCTCGCTGCTTAATGAGCTCGTTCTCACCTCGTGCTCACCCCTTGCGTGTCTCCCGGCCCTCCGCAGCTTTCCGGGTGTGAGGTGGCAAATCTGCTTTGCAATTAGCCCGGCGGGCAGCTGGGCCGCTGCAATAAACCCCTCCCAGCCCTTCCGCCTCACCAGCCGAGTTTCACTGGGGAAGTTGTTACGGCCGGAGGATGCGGATCTCGAGAACAGGATCTTTGGAAGGGCATCTTTGCCCCGGGGTTATTACGGGGCTGAACCACACGCGCCTGTGCTCGTTACCATCAGGCTTTTGCCCGGAGCAATCGCTTAGGGCGGGGAAGGAATTCCTTACCATCAGCTGCTTGATGGTCGGGTGCTCCTCGGCCTCCCTGCCCGAGGCCGGCTCCTTGTGCACGATCTCCACACGGATGTCGTTCTTGGCAGAAACCACACCCTTGAGATCTGGGAAAAGAGGGAGATGCAGAAGGGGGTTAGTCCGAGGCAGCGGTGGAGCTTCTGCAGGGACCTGCAGGATGCCCGGCAGCACCAGGGAATATAAACCCGGCTCAGCAAGCCCAATGGAGAGCTGGAGGAGAGATATTTGCATTGCCATGAGGTATGGACAGCTCAGAGTCCTACAGGAATTCCTTTGGGAGCTCGGTTGGCCTCTGCCACACTCTCGGTGCTGTGACCAGGGGCTGGGCTGTAACAGATCTGCTCCCATAGGGAGTGGGATCACTGCCCAGCCTGCTGACCCGTAGGAAATGCTGCTCCTGAGGGATGGACCAGCTCTGCCCGGGGGCTGGAGCCCCTGAGAAAAGCTTCCCCCAGTCTGGGGTGCAGACAACACATGGAAAAGGCCAAGCAACGAGCACAGACGTAGCCGGGGATGGCTTTATCATCTCCAAGCAGCCTGAAGACGACAATGAGAGAAGAGAGAAACATTCCTGGAGAGACTCCCTGCCTTCCCTGAAGGTGTCAGGCGTGCTTTGAGCAAGTCATTTTAGCAGAATGAAACCACAGACGTGGAGCAGCGGGAGCAGAACGGCGGCGCAAAGCCGAGATGAAAAGCAGAGATGGAGGCAGATCTGAGCAGCAAGACCTCAACAGCTTTGAAGCCGGCCCCCAGCCACGGATCTGGCTCTCACCTCCCAGGATGGCTGTGCCAGCCCTCCTGGACCCAAAAACTGCCTTGAACCGGCGGTTTGTCACATCTACCTCCAGCTGACAGATGCAACCAAGCCAGGATTGCAGGGATCAGTCCAGAAAAGACTGGAGCCCCCGGGAGTTTTATCTCTGAACCAAACCGAATGATGTAACCGACACTCCATCCTCAAATTCACCTCTCCCAGCATCCCCTGTCCTCGATACCCCAGACCTCTCCAAGTCTCAGGGCACAAGGCAAAGGCCTGCACTGGGAAGTCACTACAGCTTTTTTGTTAACGTTTTCCTGCTGGGACCACATTCCTGGTGCTGGAGCCTCCGTCTTTAATCACAAGGAGAAGCTAATCAGTGTCTTGCAGCTCCTCTCCCAGGAGTGTTCCCCCTTAAATAACTCTGGGCCGTTAAGTCACTGAAGATACAACAACAGATGTGCAGTAAAGTAAATTTTTTTCTTTTCCAGAGCCTCCAGGCTCGGTGTGCCTGCACCTGGTCCTTTTTCCTTTTGCTGCATTTTCCCAGAACATGGTCAGGAGTTGCCTCCCCCAGTGCTGTTAGTTGTGGTCAGTGGCTGGGTCAGGAGATTCCTTCTCCTGAGTGACTGCACGGGGTCACTGTGTCCCCTCCACACAGCCTGCACCAGGTTGTTGTAAATGATGGCACAAAGCTCCAGTATTTGTCCTGGGAGAGGAATCTGCAGCCACCCTGGCAGGAAACAACTCCTCCTGATATCCAAGCGCTCTGTCGATCCCATCATTCCCGAGCTGATCTCTGTAGTAGCTCTACACACCACACACCACTAGCAGTGGTGAAATTCCTTTCCTCACCTTTCAGCCTGGCATTCCTGCCCTCCTGCCACTGGAGACAGCAGCCACAGCATTTGGTTGGCATCGGCACCTCCAAACAGGTAAAAGCCCATCCACCCTGCACATCCAAGTCCTTCCCTGCAGGATTCTGCATCCTGAGTGTCTCTGGGGTTTGGTTCAGCTGCTCCCAGTTCCCCCAAACCCAAGGAGAGACTGTTTTGGGAGCTTCCAGTGGCTTTTGGAGTCAGATGAAGGGGAACTGAGGGGCCTCATGGCCTGCATGGATCTCAGGCTGGGGAATCCCACCTGCATCCTGGATTTGCTACTGTCCCCAGCTGGGTCCGGCTCTTCCCATCAAGTTTTGGGGAGGGAAGGGAGATCAGGGCAGGGATCTTCGCTGATCTCCTGGGTGATCTCCTGCTTATTCTGATCCCAAAGGAAATGGCAAAGAACCCTTGCAGGGAGCACAGGGAACCCTGCCCTGGCCTGGGGACGCTGCTGACCTGTCCCCAGGGAATCACAGTGCCAGGGGAGCAACAGAGCAGGGAAGATGCCTGGACCCAGCAGCCTGTGCTGTACCCGAGTCCCAAAAACCTTTTCTAAGCAGGACAGCACTGGAAGCACAGTGGAGGAAAGGGACTTCAAACCCTGCCCAGTGCCCTCTTTCCAGAACCCATCTTTGCAGCGCTGGTGAGGAAAATGCCTCTTCTTCCTGATTTACCAATGGGATAAATCACACAAGGCATTTGGCTGGGATGGCCTTGTCCCCTCCTGGCTTTCCCCTTGAAGAGCAGCCCATCCTTGCACGCCTCCAGCTTGTGAGGGTCTAAATCCTGGTGTTTTCACCATGTCTGGGATCTGTTGTCATGGCATTGCTGTGAAATCATGTGTCCTGTGAAGAGCCCTGCACCATCTGGTTCCATCAAACGAGAGGGAAATAATGAACCACACGCTCTCTGTTTCTCTGAAGGATGTGGCATGGGGAAAAAACAGCCCACGGACTCAGGAACACAGCGTGGCCCTGATTCCTTCAGGTGCTTGCATTGTCCCTTGCTGCCAAATGACCTCCATGACATTGAACTGGCCTGGTCTTGGGTCCTGTCCATCTGCAATCCTTCCCCAAAAAGCAAGATAAATTACTTTCCCCCATTTAATTCATTAATTCTTGCTAATGGAGGCTGTGAGAGCTCAAATAAAATGCGATAAAACAGGGAGAGGCATCATTATCATGCTGAAAATTAAACACATTTCTGCAGTGGGGGGCCGTGTGTGTCCGTGCTGAATCCAGGAGCAGCCTGGTGTCTTTGATGGCTTTGTAAACCATCAAGGGGGGGAAAAAATAAAAGAACAACAACTGGGTTTTCTGGCACACACGTGGAGAGTTTGGCATCCTGGAATCCGCACCACGCGTCTCGCGAGCTGGGAGCAGCGCCAAGGATCTCCTCCTCTCCCCAGAGGCTTGGAATGCTCTAGACAATCACACTCTTCTCCCTGCTGGTTTGGTGCCTTTTCGTGGAGCCAGTCATCCTCCTTTAAATTCCCGGTGTCTTTTTAATGAGGCCAGACAATGCCACGCTGTTTCCCCCTCCTCCTCCTCTACCTGTGTCTCTGATGTCACTTTGACTTGTATTCCCACTGCAGCCAGACTCCAAAATGCATGAGTCCCATGAAAAACCCCTCTGCTGGCTGTCATTCCTGCTAAGAATATGCATGTCAGGAAAACTGGAATTAAAACAGAAGCAGAACTGTGGAGGGTTTTTAAGCACCGATGTGGTACAGCGAAGATGCTTCTCCCCCTTGGACATCAGGATTTCTCCAAGGGAGGGATTAAGAGGTCCCCTGCACACCTCCTGTGCTGCTAACAGGGATCAGCAGTTACCCTGGCATGTTTTCCATAAACCCTTCCCTTTTCCCACAGGGCTGCCGTTTGTTGGTAGACCAACATGAGAAGCAGCTTGTGCTGAGAAGTAAATTTCATAAATTAAGTCGCGTCAGTAAATTCAGGCTCTGATTTCTCCCTGCTCCACTCGATTCACCCTCTGCCCAGAGTTCTCCCCCCAGCCCTTCCAAAGGGACGCAGAGTGGCCCTGGGTGACACTTACTCCTCTGGGAGCGGGCACAGCAGAAGGCGACGATGGTGGCCATCAGCACCAGGAACGCCACGCCGGCCCCCACGGCCACTCCGATGATCACCGCCATCGGCACCGACTCTGCAAGAGGAAGGAGAGGAAGCATGAAGCAGGATGAAGGTCACAGAGGGGGCTTTTCCCACAGGGACCCACCCCTGGCTACTGGCAAGAGGCTCAGTGATGAGCCCGGGGAGGGTTTTGGGGCCTCCTTCCCTGCTCCCATCCCTGCGTGGTGATGTCGGCACAGGCTGCCTGTGGGTCACTGCAGTTTGTACAACCCTGCTCGTTCTGTGCCTCGGTTTACCCTGGGAGGAGGGGGGAGCCAGAGGAGCAGATTAGCAACTGCTCTCATTAGTGCCCTGCGGGTTAATGAATGAGCATCTCTAAAGGATGAAGTGCAAAAGAAGACCGTGTGTTAATATTAAGAGAAATGGCATCCGAGCAGGCTGATGGATGACTTAGCCCAAGTCATCATTCACAGCCCCTGCCTATTTTATATCCCAATTTCCTGCCTTCTCCCATGGTTTATTGACTGTCATCCTTCCCAAATTCCAGAGGGTGCTACAAAGACTGGGGCAGGAGGGATGGCCCGTGCCGGGGCTGAGCGCTGCGGGGTGGGACGTGTGGGCAGGGTCTGCGGGAGGCAGAGCAGGGAGTGCATCCTCACATCCTTCTGCCTACAAGAACTCTGTCACCGAGTTCCTGGCGGGGATTTTGGGCGATGCCTCAGCCAGCAAAGCTGATTTATCTACACAGGCCCTGGCAGCAGCTGGTGAGGTGTGGGGAGGGCAGAATGGGAAATCACATTTATGGTGAGAGGGTCAGATTTGGAGCCCGAAACCCTCGTTATCTCCCTGCTCTGGCTCTCCAGTTCCTCCAGGCACAGCTCTGACTTTACAGTGAGAGTTGGGTTGGATTAAGGAGGGGCAGTGATGGGCAGCAGTCCCACTGCAGGACACCACAGCTGTGGGCACCACAAATCGCCTTCCTTGGCTGGGATGATAAACTACATCCCAAAGACCCTCTCCCCTAAAGCTGCAGCTATCTCTAGGTCCTTCTCTTTCTAAGCACCCTATGGGATCTTGTGAACCAAAACAGGGATAACCCTGTCCAGGATGACCTGATAAGCCAGGTGAATGCGTCCTCACAGCTTTCCTGGACACCTCCTTGGAAGGTGTTTTCTCCTTGGAGCCCTTGCCTTGGAATTGGATGGGATGAATTTATGGAAAAATGTATGCAGAGAGGTGGTTCTCCTCAGACCTCTGTGCAGATGGGGGACATGAATGCTGCTGGAGCCTGGGGACACAGGGGGTAACCCAGCTGAGAAGCAAAGCCCAGGAATTATCACCTGGCTGGGTGATACAGGAACCACCTCCCACTGCCCACTGGCATGGAGCCGGGGCTGGGCACGAATTTCATCCTGGACCTGAGACCACAGATGCCACCTGTGCCTTCCATCCTTCCCAGGGGCCTCACACCCTTACTGGTGGGACTCGGGGCAGCTCTCATTCCACCAGCATCCACTAAAGCCACTTCATGGTACCCTTAAGCCATGGCTGTGGAGCTCCTGGGTCCCGAGCCCTAATTTGGGAACTGCAAGGTGATAAAAATGTGCTGCTGATTGAGTTTAGGCTCTGCTCGCACTTGATCAAAAAAGAACGGATGTTTCTCACTTTGTGGCTTGCTTATGGATTTCCTGCTTGGGCCTGCTGGTCCCTTGATGTGTCTCGTGTCACTCAAGCTGGGCCACTGGTGGCGTGACTCAAGTGGCCCTGAATCAATCCATCATCAAAACTCTGAGAGTGCCCAGGTGGTGAAAAGGCAAATCCCCTCAGTGCTCTGCTGCCTCGAGCTGCAGTGCAGGGGACAGGTGCTGCAGCGGGGTCCTGCCCCAATGACCTAAAATCCAAAAGTCACCTTAAAATCAGCATCCTCCAACACAGCAGCTGAGCCATGGCAAGAAGAAACCAGGATTTTCCGAGGCCTCCTGCTAGGCAGCGCTCCTGCCAACAGTGGCAGCTCTTCCTGGGATTTTTTTTGCCTTCTCAGGGAATATGGAGCATGGGGGTGGAGAGAAAGAAGCCTGGAGGCCCCGGGAGGGCTGGCTGGCTCTCAGCCTGGGGGGAGTGGGATCTGCAGTGCAGAGCTCAGAGAGAAGCAGGTGGCGATGGGGATGAAGATGATGGAGAATCATGCAGGGAATGGGGTGGGGAAAGTGTCCAGGGCTCTCCTGGGCTGGGATAAAGGTAACTGCAAAGGGGCAGTGACAGGAATGGTGGGGATGGTAAAGTGCCCTGTAAGGATGGGTGAGCTGAGGAGGGGCAGATTGCTGGCTCCCCCGGGAATCCTGCTCTGGGGCACAGGAGGAGGAACCACAAGGGCAGCACATCCTGCAGCATCTGCCCCAGGATCCATCCAAACCTGCTCTGGTGCCAATGGATGCTGGCCAGCATTCTCCCACGATGCTGAACCAAGCTGACCAAGCAAAGGACCCTGGAAACATGTACTTTCCCCTCTTTGTTCTTGTCCCAAAGTAGCACTTTATGGGACTTCTGCAACATTTTAAACGTGGCTGAGTAGCAGCATCCCCCTCCCAGCGACTGGCGAGCTGGGGCACAGGAAGAGCTGGTTTCCAGAGTGGCTCAGTGGCCCAGGGGAGGCTGGTCCGCTCCAGCTTCCCAGTCCTGCCCCGGTCACCACCCTGCAGCTTCCCTACGCCCCTTCCTGCCCTGCCTGCCCTATGGAAAGCTGCCGGGCCGGGAGGAGGACGCCGGGCCCTCAGGTGTGGTAAAGGCTGGGGAACAATCCACATTCACCGTCAGCTTATGATTTCCGTACCTGCTTGAATACCAGCTCCTGATTTCATTTCCGTACCTGTTTGAAAATAAAGCAAGTGTCCACAGCCTTGCACAGCCCACGCGCCCACCGCAGCCTTCCTGAGCGCTCAGCCCTCTGCTCCGCTCTGCTCCGGGGCTGGCCCCGTGAAGGGGACGCCTCTGCCAGCCTGCGGTGCCCCCCGGCCCGGGCAGGGCTGTGCCCTGGCGTGGCCCGGCAGGGATGCCTGGGTGTGAGCCCGGAGCCGGCTCGGCTGCCCGGCCACCCTCCGCCGGGACCCGGGCTCGCCGCCGAGCGCTCCCGCTGACTGGCAGACGACCTGGAAAAACCACTGGCTCTGTTTGCGTTGGAAGAAGCCCAAGGCTAATTTTAAGGGGTTCATTTAGCTCTGATTTAATCTGGACGGCAGCCTTGCCTATAAATCACGGCTTAATGAGAACAATCCACCTGCCTGCCCTGGCATTTAATAAAAGAGAGGAGAACTGGAGTTCCTCCAGGAGCTAAGCATTCCTCACACAAGCTGTCTCCCTCCCTTGCTATGGCGAGCCCCGAGAGTGGAATTTCCCTGGCCATCCCCTGGGAATTGCTGGGTGTGCGAGCCCAGCCCTGTAAGACGCTGGCACTGTGGCTGGTGGCCGGGATGGAGGGTTGCCACCAGACCAGACGCCTTCCTCCCGCTCACTCCCATCACCGTGGAGCAGTGGGGTCTGCTGGGAGCAGCCACTCCTGTTTCTCCAAGGCTATAAATGATCCTCCAGCCTGGGGCAGTGACATCACCTTGTACTGTGGGACAGGGATGAAGGGCTGCAGGATCAGCCCGTGCCCTCCAGCTTTAGCAGGACAGGTAAAATCAGGAATCCCTTATCAAGCAGAGACCTTACAGGGCTTGTCCCCGCTCCTGCCCCTTTGCCAAGATACGTGCCCTAAGGAAGCAGTCCTACAGCTAGCACAGCTGGAGCCTCATCACCATCCTGCCTAATTTCCTCTTCAGCATCCCGAGAGCTCTCCTTAGCACCTCCTGCCTCTCACAGCATCTCCCCACTCTTACAGCCCGGCCAGGTGCTAATTCCTGCTGCCCACCAGCCCCCAGAAGCTCCCCAGCAGTGCCCACCTTGCTCCTTGAGCCGGATGATCTCCGTGTCGGAGCCGAAGCTGTTCCAGGCGGTGCAGTTGTAGATGGTTTGGAAATCAGCCCGGACAATGTTGCTGATGGTCAGTGTGGAGATGACCCCCTCGTCTGTGCTCACTGTCTCCACCGTGTAGCGCCCGGAGGTCCCAGATTCCAGGACGTTCTCCTTCCAGGACCAAGCCTGCCAAGAGAGAGAGGGGTGAGCCCGGGGCACCCCGAGTTGTTCCAGGCACCCGCCGTGCCCCGGGGTGCTACTCACAATTCGGTCTGGCGGTGGAGTGCTGCGGATGAAGCACTTGATCTGCCCCTTCTGGCCGTGCAGGGCGTGCTGGGTCTGGGTGCTGGAGATAATGGGGGGCCCTGTGGAGACAGGAGAGGCTGCTGGCACCCCATGGGACTGGTGAGGATGGGGGGTGTTAGTGGGGCCCCGGATGGACATCGGGGTCCATCTCTGAGGGGCAGGGATGGAGCAACAGTCCCATCACCTCCTGTGATGGAGAACACTGAGTGAAGGCTTTGGGCTCTGCTGGGTTTCTGCGAAGCCCCCACAAAGCACCAGGGTCCCCCCATCTCTGTACCCCCATCCCTGGCGTAAATGATCCTGCCCCCATCTCCTCGGCGAGCCTGGCCTCTGAGAAGGGCTGTTTGCTGCAGAAGCAAAGCAGGATCCCATCCCACCTGGCATTCCTCTTCTCTCCCAGATTCATTAAGCAACCATTAAACTAATTGCTCTCCAGGGCATTCAGGAAGATGTGGTGCAGAAGTTTCTGCTGAAAAACCTTGACACTCATCAGTTGGGCTCTCCTGTGGCATTTGGATCATGAAAGGAGCCCAGCCTGGGTGAGAAATGGTGGGAAAGCTCTTCCCAAGCCACACACCAGCTGAGCCAGCTAGGGATGGGAAAAGTCCTTGTCCTGCCTTGGTGAACATCCTGTGACTGGGAGAAAAGAGGAGGGAGAGGACAGCCTGGTTTAGTGGGATCAGCGTGTCCCTCACTCTTCTAACAGCCCTGATCACCCCAGGGGAGCAGCAGAAGAGCTGGGATCCTAATTGCTGTTTATTAACCTCCTTAATTAAAGCAGATTTGCATTTCCATGAGTGGCTTGCTGCTGGCAGAAAAGAAAACAGCAACAACTGTGCTGCAGGGCAGGGAGAGAGGGGAGGCAGGGGCTGGCAGAACTCCCCCTGCTCCAGCTCTGGAATTTCGGGTGTTCGCTCGGGGTTGTCATGCCTGGTTTGGAGTATGTCACTGGGTTTATCAGTAAATACAGCCTTGTGGATTTTTTCCCATTTTCCCCACCTCCCTGCCCTGCACCTGACATGTTCCTTCAAAAAAAGTCTCAGGGATCTGGGGTAAAGCGGGAAGAGAGATTTTCCTGGGTATTCCTGCCTGATTGTCATCCAAATCAGCCATTTATAGATTTCCAGAATGCACAAAAATGTACCAAAATCCTAAGTCCTTCATTCTCATGCACTTGGACACACAGCTGCCTTTTGGAACTATCCCAGTAACCCTTTCCTGCACCAAACTCGTACATTCCCCACGTGCTTCCCACTGAGGCACAGCCCTGTCCCTGCTTCCTTACACTGTTCCAAGGGGAGACGGATGGAAAACAAGCTCATTGAAGCACAGTTCACTGCCCAGTGGCCACGGTGCTGGCAGCTCAGGAAATTACTGCTGGAAGGGAGCCGCCATCAACATCAGGAATAGCAGGAGCTGGGCGTGAAGGTCAGGACTTGTTTTGCTGTAATGGGCATAGCAGTATGGTAGTGGAAACTGTTGTGCCCTTGTTGATCGAAGAAGGCCACAAATAAAAAGACACTTTGTTGTGTTTTTCTCTCTAAATGCTCAAGATGTTGTTCTAGGCACGATCCCAAGGTGTGAGTTCTCATTTATCCATTGCTGAAAGCCCAGCTTTCCAAAGCGTCTCAGTGGAGGTGACTCCTTGCTTTGCCTGATGAGCCTCCTGTGGTCAGTGATGCTCCTGCTCACCTGATGATCCCAAAGCCAGCAAGAACAGTGATGGGATCTGCAGGCCAGGCCTAAAGAGTAATAAAAAGAACCATCTCCTTTCCATTTTGATGGTTGTGTGTTACTTATAAATTCTGGAAGTGCTTCGAGACTGGGTGATGCTAGAGAAAAATGGCTTAATAATCATTAAAAGGATCATTTTCCCCAAGGCGAGTGGATTTTAAATGGCACAAATGCCAATGGCTTTGGCTTTTATTATTGCTTCAGGAGCTCAGAG
Organism: Monarcha castaneiventris obscurior; assembly: GCA_026261815.1. NCBI lineage: Eukaryota > Metazoa > Chordata > Aves > Passeriformes > Monarchidae > Monarcha > Monarcha castaneiventris. The sequence goes on from JAMPIT010000114.1 coordinate 5,428,600, forward strand.
TCGAAGGCTTATCATCATGATAATAGTGGATGACTAAAGACTATTTGTGAGATGAACATGCCCAGAAATAATAGCACAAAGTTTCAGCCTCTTCGCATTCAGGGCTGGTGTTTGATTCTCCACCAGGCTCTGGCTCCTTATGAAAGCTGCCAATCTCCAGCTTGGCATTCAGCGCCGAGTGTGAGACAGCCCACAGGCAGGGAAAAGGCTCTGAGCAATGTTGCCATGGATATAAATGATGGAGCTATTGGTGGAGGTTATTTTTAGCACCTCAGTACCAATTTATTTGTGTGGTCCTGGCAGCTCACACAAAAGACAAGTCTGAGGTGGGAGCCTTCAGGAATGAAAGGATAGCCTTGGCTTCACCAGTCTGCTTGAGTCCATCTGGACCTTTCTCCCAAGCACTCAAAGTGGTTTGGCAAGAGTTTTGTTTAACTCCTTGCTTCCAGTAGAAGTCCTGGGCTGGCTGGTTCTGCCTGGTATTGCAAAGGACCATCACAGAATGACTTGGGTTGGAAAAGACTTTAAAATCCACCTCATTCCAGATCCCCGGCCATGGGCAGAGACACCTCCCACCAGACCAGGTTTTTCCAGCCTGGCCTTGAGCACTTCCTGACACCGTGATGTGTTCCTGGCCAGGCGGGGCGGCAGGTCAGCCCCTGCCCTGCTCGCAGCTCTCGGGCAGGCCTGGCTCCCTTGTTGGGGTGAATCCCAGGCAAAATACATCCTGCATTAGCCACCTGGAGTCATCCAGCCCTTCCAACAAACCTTCTCTTGCAGAGCAAGGTGGGCAGGGGTGGTGGTCCCTGCTCAGCAGCCCCTGATGATTGAGTGACTGATGGGACTGCTGGTGATCCGCCTGTGAAGGTGACCTTGGGGGGCTTCTCCTGCTGGGGTGGGAGCTGCGACCAGGCTGGGTGCAGTCAGGAGCATCGAGAGGCTTTGGCTGTAAATCCAGCTGCTGCTGATTTATGATGGCACCAAGTTCCTCCCTTCCCTCGAGCCTCTGCTGCTCCAGCCCTGCCAAATGCTGCTGCTTTGCATAATCCTCCTTCCCACTCACCAGACTCTGAATCCTATCAGCTTCCTAGCAGACTGGTGGCCTTGGCTCTGGCATGGGATTGGGCTGCTCTGCAAACACAGCCCTGTCTGGTGTGGCCGGGTGGGGCGGGCAGGAGGATGCTCTGCCACCCCAACATCATCCTGCCATGATTTTGGACAATTACGGGAGTGGAGGGGTTGGTGGGACCACAGAGTCAGAGTGGGTCTGATCCCTCAGTTGGGGTCTCTGTGCTCGGTGGGATGGATGAGCCCCCAAAGCCCACGTGCCCTCATCAGGGGCTGTGCAGCCAGCCCAGAACACAACTTCCCAATGCCTGATTTTTCTGTGATGAATCCCAGCCTGCCGAGGGAGGCATCTGGTAATACCAAGACAATTGTATCACCCTCTGGATTGAAAATCACTTCCAAATATGAGGCATTCAACTTCCCCCTTGAATTCCATCAGAACAGGCTTCCAGCAGAATTCATTAGCTGGATTAGACACGCTGCGCCATGCTCCGGAGCTGCTCCGAACGCTGCTCCCGCTGCAGGACAGGCTCCCAAGCCCCGGTGTTTGGTGCATGCTGGATGTGGGGATGCTGCTCAGGGGCTCGGTTCTCCTCACTCAGAGGGTCAAAAGGCCATCCTGACCCAGAGGTGTGGGACTCTCCCTTGCTCCAACACCTGTGGTGACATGTCCCAACATTGGCACCTTTGGGGTGCACCAAGCCCTGGGCAGCACATCCCATGGGATGGGATATGCAGGCAGTCAGATCCTGTGAGATGCTCAAGGCTGAGCAGTGAACCCCAGGCATGGATTTCATTTGCTCCCCATCAGTTTCCCCAGGCACGAGCTGCAAAGCTCTGGAGAGCAGCTTTTCCGTGCTGCACGCTCCGAATGCCCCGAGCCTGCGGGACACCTGCTCTGTGCTCAGGGCATCCCTGTGCCTGGTAGGTGTCAGGGAAGGAGCATCTTCTTTGTGCTAATTTGTTGCTTTGTTTTCCATGAGCTCATTTAATTATAATTAAAACCCAGCAGCTGCTGGGGAAGGAGGAGGAAGGCGTTGAGGAGCTGAGTCCAAGTCGAGGGAGTGGTTGGTTTTCAGTCCCTGCTGCATAGCCCTTGGCTTCCTTTTCTAGGATTATAGAATCGTGGAACAGTTTGGGTGGGAAGTGACCTTTAAAGGTCATCCAGTCCAACCTCCTTGCCATGACAGGGACATCTTCAGCTAGATCAGGTTGCTCAGAGCCCTGCCCAGCCTGTCCTTGAATGTTTCCAGGGAACTGGGGCATCTACTGTCTGCATCATCTGTGTTCGGAATAAACGCTTGTTGCTGCCTGAGCTGCCTCCTGCTTATGTTCTTCTCCTGTGACAGTGAGTGGGGAGTGAAACCTGCCAGTTTGTCATGCAGGTGAGAGACAATGCAAAATTCATCCTCTGCTTATACCATCTGCAGCCCGCCTGGCTCTTTCCCTGCCATAGTTATGCTGAAATTTGTTACCAGCTGCTGCGAGGTCCTGGCCAGGGCATCATTAAACTCCAGAGCTCTGGGTGTGAGTCCAGGGCACATCCTGACACAGTGCTGGGTGAGCCCCAAGCAGCCATGGAGGTATCCTGACAGGAATCCTGCCAGGAATCCTCACAAGTATCCTCACAGGAATCCTCACGGGTATCCTGCCGTGGGTTGGAGAGAGTAATTAGGCTGCTGGTCTTGGATCCAGACTCAATTCCCGGCTCTCTAGCTGTACAACAGAGACAACAGCACTCTCCGACCTTGTGAGAGTTTTGCAAGATTAATCTATTAAAGATTTAAGGCTGCCAGCTCCCAACTACTCAATAAACCCCTGTTGATAATAAGGAACCGCGCAGGGCTGAGCCAGTGTTCTTTTTTTTTTTTTGCTTTAACTTGTGCATTTCCAGGCAGAAAAAATGCAAAGTCCACTTTACTCCAGTTGCCTGGATCCCTGATCCAGCTGGGGGTGGGATTTGCTCCAAAAGGAAGTATCCAAGGGGATAATTTGGGAACAGGAGCTGTCAGAGCAACAAGATCAAGGCAGGAAGGAGGGAATGATGGAAAGGATACAGGAGAGAATAGTGGAAGGGAAGATGGAAGGAATGGTGGAAGGGAAGCAGGAATGAATGGAGGTAGGGAAGCAAGAGGGAATGACTGATTGAAGGGAAGCAGGAGGGAATGAGTGGGGTAGGGAAGCAGGAGGGAATGATGGTGGAGGGAAGCAGGAGGGAATGGTGGAAGGGAAGCAGGAGGGATGGTGGAGGGAAGCAGGAGGGAATGAGTGGCGTTAGGGAAGGGAGGGAATGGTGGAAGGGAAGCAGGAATGAGTGGTGGAGGGAAGCAGGAGGGAATGAGTGGGGTAGGGAAGCAGGAGGGAATGATGGTGGAAGGGAAGCAGGAGGGAATGAGTGGCGGTAGGGAAGCAGGAGGGAATGGTGGAAGGGAAGCAGGAATGAGTGATGGCAGGGAAGCAGGAGGTACCGTTGACGGTGAGCGTCACCTCCCGCTCCCCCGCGCCCACCCGCGGCACCACGGCTCGGCACACGTATTTCCCGGCGTCTTCCTGGCGGACCGACTTCAGGATCAGCTTGTTCTCATTGCTCAGGACCTGAAAGAGAGGAGGGGGCGCTTTCAGGTGGGCCATGAGAAATTACAAGCTAAAACCAAATGACCTGAGTGACAACAGCTGTGTCACCAGCTCCTGAACATCCTTGGGAAGGCCAAGTGGATGAGCCCAAAGTCTGGCATGGCATGGAAATATCACCTGCTGCTGATGACCAAAGAATAAAGAAACACCACAGGGTATTTTGGGGGGGAATTAGCAATGCTGTTCCTATTCATTTGAATTTTTACAAACTCCAGTTTTTCAATAAGTTCAAGATACAAGAGAAAAATGTTGGTGGCTGCAGTGACACAGGCAGAAAAACCTCAGAGAGAACCACACTCCACACTTGCACCTCCACATTCGCAGGCACAGCAAAGGCTGCTGGGATTGACTCAGGTATTTCAAGCCCAGAAGTGGTGGCAGAGGTGGCTGAGGAAGAAGCAGCCGTGATCCCACATCCCACTGGGATGGCTGGGTGCTGATGGCTTTACAAAGCAGCATCCCCTGCCAGCATTCCTCTGGCTCTGGTGACCAGCACAACCATCTCTGCTGGGTTACACCAGCTGGAGGGTCTGTCCTGAGATCACAGAGTCATGGAATTGTTTGGCTTGGAAGGGACCTTAAAAACCATCTCATTCCATTCCCTGCCATGGGCAGGGACACCTTCCTCTACCCCAGGCTGCTCCAAGCCCTGTCCAGCCTGGCCTTGGGCACTGCCAGGGATCCAGGGGCAGCCACAGCTTCTCTGGGCGCTCTGTGCCAGGGCCTCTGCACCCTCCCAGGGAACAATTCCTTCCCAATATCCCATCCATCCCTGCCCTCTGGCAGTGGGAAGCCATTCCCTCTGTCCTGTCCCTCCAGCCCTTGTCCCCAGTCCCTCTGCAGCTCTCCTGGAGCCCCTTTAGGCCCTGCAAGAGGCTCTGAGCTCTCCCTGGAGCCTTCTCCTCTCCAGGTGAGCACCCCCAGCTCTCCCAGCCTGGCTCCAGAGCAGAGGGGCTCCGGCCCTGGGAGCATCTCTGGTGCCTCCTCTGGACTCACTCCAGCAGTGCCATGTCCTTCTGATGTTGGGGCCCCAGAGCTGGATGCAGCACTGCAGATGGGGTCTCATGAGGGCAGAGTGGAAGAGCAGAATCATCTCCCTCACTCTGCTCCAAGAAGTTCCAATGTGATGGAACTCAGCTGGAGGGAGGCAGATAAAAAGGGAGAAGGTGGCTGTGCCTGGGCACTGCTGGATAGTGAAGGCAAGGCCTGATGGGGGGCTGGGGCTGGAGCAGGAGGTGAGGCAGCCCTTGTTCCCAGACAGTGGAACAACTGTCCGTGTGTGAAACGCAGAGAAACAGCCACGGCAGCTGTGGGACGGGAAACCACCCAGGTATTACTGACCCACTGGGATTCCTCTGCTGATTGAAGCCATCAGCTCTCCCCAGTCTGTAATTTCTTCCCAGGAGATGGCCTTCATGAAGGTCATTATGGTTTGGAAAAAACACCCCAGCAGTTAATGCCTCAGTGTCCCCAGGGAGTGGGGGACAGGACTCAGCCCCTCTGTGGGGGTCCAGCTCTCCAATTACAGCCTTGAGCTGGAACAGCAGCGTTTCCTCATCCACAGATCTGCCAAGGTGAAGCCTGGACATGCTTTTCAAACCCAAACCTGTGCGTGCTTCTGAATGAGTTTCCCATCTCAGCCCTCCTTTAGCTTCTTTCCGTGGCTTTGCTCAGCCCTCCTGTCTGTAAAGAGGGATCAGAGCATCTCTTGCCTCCTGGGGCTGACTGAGCTGTGATTACGATTGACAAAGCTCCTTACAATTTTCAGGAGAAAAGAGACGTGGAGAAGTCTGCTGGGACAGATCCAAGCTCCTCCCTGGAGCAGGCTCCAGTTGACAGCAAGGAGTGCTGGGGTGAACATGTAGGGATGTGAGATCCCAGGCCTGGGGGCCAGAAAGGGCCATCCCAGGAAGGACCATCCTAGAAAGGTCCATCCCAGAAAGGTCCATCCCAGGAAGGTCCATCCCACATAGGACCATCCCAGAAGGAACCATATGCAGGAATTGCAGAACTGCTCCCCATCAGTGAGGTGTTAAGTGATGCTCTGGTTCAACCCTTCTGTCCATCATCATGGAAATAAATTCCCCCATTCTCAGGACCCCTTTGCCTTCGGAGGAGCCAGCATTCATCCAGCCAGAAGCTCCCAGACCACACGGGCTCTGCTCCATGGGAAGCGTCCTGCAGGACCCCATGCCCTGGACATACCCCCCGCCCCGGAGCGGTTCTTACCACGCCCGAGCCTCGCTTCATCCAGACGATGGTGAGAGAGGGGTTCCCAGTCCAGGCACAGTTGAACACCGCGTCCGAGCCCAGGTCAACCAGGAGGGACTGCGGTTCTGTCGCCATCCTGGGCCCAACTGCACAGAGGAAACTGGAGTTACTGCCAGTGACAGCCAGAAAGCCTCGAACCAAACAGGACAGAGGGAGCAGTCTTGATGGGCCCCAAATAAAGAAAAGCCTCAGGGAGGTGCCTGCTGCAACTCCAGAGGGATCAGCTCCCCAAAAACCACCCCACAGCTCGCAAGGAAATCACGGGTACGACTGCAGGAGCATTGCAGGAGAGCCCAGCAAGTCCTGCCACCCTGGGCAAGTCAGACTGAGCTGTGTCTCCTTCCCACTGATTTTCAGCAGCTCTGTTGAGCCTGGAAGCCGGACTCGAGCCAGCAGAGTACTCACAGTAGACATCCACGGTCCTGCTGATGTTTGTGCTGCCCAGCGCGTTGGTGACCTCGCAGGAGACGGGCTCGAAGAAGAATGTGTGGTCCACGATGGTTTCGTAGAAGTCACCAGAGGCTTCTTTTATAACCTGGCCTTTTTTCGCCCACCTGTTGAAGAAAACAGAGCATCGTGGGGGAGCTGTTTTGTGTCTCTTGCCATCTCCGTGTGTGGCTGGCACAGTGCTGGGGGCAGCATGCCCAGGGTGCCCTGGACTTCAGAAGGGACATGAAGTAGTTCTCAGCATCATCCCCTTCCAGGGACGTAGGGACTACAGCCACAGGTTTTTGGAGAGGAGCCATCAAAGAGATGTGTACCTATACCCCTACTGACACCTTTCTAAAAGAAACCAAAATTCTATTTCCCTGTTTCTCTGGGAATACACCTCATTCCTCAGGATTGTGAAGGACCTCAGTGATGGGAGGAATGGGACATGGAGGGTCTCTACTTGATGGGGAATGACAGTCCCGTCCTGAATGCTTGCCAACAACACTGCTGGTCCTTCCACATCAAAACCACCAAAAACATTTTCTGCTGCCTGCTCCTTTGCCCCTTTTCTTTCTTTATTTTTTTTCCCTGGTCAAAGAGAACTTTATCCCTTTAAGGCAGCTGAAATAACGTTCCCCGAAAAGCCAAGCTGGCATTTGCAACACTGCAACTTGCAAATTGTCTTGGAGAACAAGCTGTCAACTCAGCACTTGAATTAAGCCCTGTTTGCCAAACAATGAGCAAATGTGACCTAATGGGGCACCATCTGGCAACCTGCCACTCGGGAGCGGGTGGGAAAGGCGGGAGATGCTGTCAGGCAGTGAGAAACTCCAGCCGCTCTGTGGAGACGGGAAAAAAAGCCTGCGAAAAAAACATATAATAATCCTCCCCAAACAACTGGCAGGTAAATTGGAGGACAGAGGGTTTCCCTGAGGAGTGTCTGCCTTGTTGTTCTGGGGCTGCTTTTCTGGTTGTGCTGGATGGGTTGGGAAAGATGCAGGCACTGGGAGCTGGGCTCTGGAGAGAGGAAGGAGCTGCGGAGGCTGCTTCCCACACGGGGTCGGGGGGTGGTTTTGGGAAAGCTATCCCCTTCAAGGCAAGCAGCATCTCCTCCTGCTCCCCCCAGGGCTCTCCTGCTTCCCTCTGCTCGTTCCTGTCACTCTGCCATGGTTCCCCACTGCTTCAATGTTGCCCCAAAGGCAGCCAAGGACAAGTGGAGCTGCAGGGAGCTCCTGCCGAAGGTCCATAGGCACTGACGTGCCTCAGTGGGGCTGGAGAGAGAGCGGAATGCTGGCCCATGGCAGGCTGGAGAACCCCCCGAGTGCTGCCAGAGCCAATTCCCCGAGCACCTGCTACTGTGAACCTCAGTGCCTCCTGCCAGTGCCCGGCTCAGCCTCCCCCGTGATGACACAGCGCTCTGAGAGGTGTTCCCGGGGGATGGAAGTGATTTGTATGCACTGACCTGCCCTCGCCTTCCATTTATCTTCACACTTCCAACAGATGCTGACTGGCCACTTCGGCTTCCCTCCCCTGCCTCCCTCCTCCCTGGCCTCCCCCTCCAATAATTAATCAGGAGATGCCGGTTTTATTTCTAGGGCTGCACTTCGTGTGTTAATGAGGGAGGTTCTGTATGGGAAAACCTGCACAAGCAGAGCCTTCCAGGTGCTGCTCCAAAGGTCTGAATGGTCAGTGATGCTTTGGTGACGCCTTTCTCCTCCCAGAGGGAATTGCAGCCCAAGCCAAGCCAGGCTGACCTCAGCATTCCGCTCCCCTGCCTCCCGATGGATCTGCCTCGCCCTGCTGCCTCCCTGCCGCAGGAACGCTGCTGCCCGGCGTGGAGAGCATCTGCCAGGGCTGTGGCAGCAGCAGGTTCCTTGGGGATGGCGCAGGAGAGGGACGGGGGGATCTGCCACAGGTCTGGAACCTCATCCCCAAAGCTTTGCACAGCTCGTGGGATGGAGAGGAGACACGTTCCTGTTGTGTCCTTTTTGGTTTGCTGGTCCAAAAGGCCTGAATTCACATCTCAGGAACTGCGGATGAATGAAAGCAAGGAGGGAAGGAAGGAAGGAAGGAAGGAAGGAAGGAAGGAAGGAAGGAAGGAAGGAAGGAAGGAAGGAAGGAAGGAAGGAAGGAAGCTACAGGGACAGGGAAACTCCAGCTGGTGAACGTGGAAATGCCTCATGCTCTTTGTCAGGAATATTTCTGCTCCATTAAGCTCCTTTTACAACTTTATCCTGCAGGGATTCCCAGCCATCAGTGGATTCCCAGCCTCTAGAGGGTCTTGTTCTGCTCCTCAGGTGCTCAAGGGAGGCACCAGGTACATGGAGCCATTTCTTTCAGCTGTCAGTGGGGCAGGGTGTGGCACCAAACCTTTGGGACAATCCAGAGCTTCTCTTGTGCCAGGAACTTCCCTGGTTATTTTGCACAAATCCACCTTCCCTGCTGTGCAAAGGACAAGAAGGAGGCTTCAACATAAGGATAAAAGTGACTTCTGGGCTCCCTGGGTCATGTCCTTGCACCAGCCTGCAGCTCATCCTCCCAACATTCCCGGAGGGAATGGGAGCCAGATGGAGAAGTGTCTGGAAGTGGGTTTGAGCTGGGCAGACTTCAGGTGAGATCCTTCTGGATGTTGCAAAACAGAGGACAAGGTTTCCAAGAGCTGTTTGACATCGCAGCTGCTTGGGAAAACACTCCCAACAAGTGTGGCATGGTGCTTTATGGATTTGTTCAAAACCCACAGCTTCTGCAAAACTGGATTTCCCGAGTGCGGAGATGTGTCACAAACAGCAATTTTTTGTGCTTCAGCAGAGATCAAGGATCTTGCTCCAGTGTTCCAAGGCTTAACATGGCTAAATCAATGTGGCTGAACGAGCAGTATGGATCTTTTATAATGTCAAATAGGTTTTTAATAATGGCAGCTGATAACCCTCTTGTAAAGCTTCCCATGGTGGGCTTGTGGACAGCCACGAGGCAACTTACTCAGGGTTTTAACAAGCCCATAATGTGCCTTGCTCACCTACTAAACATTCAGTCATTATTTATAATCAGAATCTGAATAAAATAGAGCAGAGGCACGATGCTCCTGCAGCCCCATCCACCACCTCCACTGCTGTGGCTCTCCGTGATTTCTGCCTCCTGTCTCTGTGGCCGTGCTGCACCGAGCCTGGCTCCCAGCCAGCGCTCCTGGTCCTGCCAGCCTGGAGAGCAGGAGCTCCTTTCATTTATGCTGTTCCTTTGAAGGTATTTATGGATTGCAAATGTGCCACCCAGGGTCTTTTCCAGACTACATAAATTTACCTGCTTTAGTGCCATTAACTCGCCCGTCGCTGTTCGTGCTGATTTTCACCCTCATCTGCAGGGGCTGCAGGGACAGGGCTGGGCAGGGGGAGCTCCTCATCTGTCTATGGGGATCCTGCCCCTAGGACCTGTTCCTGTGACCCCCTTGGGCTCTCCAGGCTGAAGGGCAGCACGGCAGAGGGGATGCTGTGGGATCCATCCCAGTGCCCCTGTGCCTCTCAGGTGGTCCCCACGGGGTGACAGTGGGGTGTCTTCACTTCCTGCCCTCTGCCACTGATGGGCACCTTTGGAGTACCCAGTTTCAAATTCACCCCTTCTCCCATCCCATGCCGTATGACCAATGCAGATCACCCCAGAAGGGTTTGGGCTGGAAGGGACCTTAAATCTCATCTTGTCCCTTGGGCAGGGACACATCCCACTGTCCCAGGCTGCTCCAAGGCCCATCCAGCCTGGCCTTGGACACTTCCAGGAATCCAAAGGCAGCCACAGCTGCTCTGGGCACCCTGTGCCAGGGCCTCCCCACCCTCCCAGGGAACAATTCCTTCCCAATATCCCATCCAGCCCTGCCCTCTGGCAGTGGGAAGCCATTCCCTGTGTCCTGTCCCTCCATCCCTTGTCCCCAGTCCCTCTGCAGCTCTCCTGGAGCCCCTTTAGACCCTGGAAGGGGCTCTGAGCTCTCCCTGGAGCTGTCTGTCCTCCAGGTGAGCACCCCCAGCTCTCCCAGCCTGGCTCCATGGTAGAGATGTGCACATTTTCTTCCTTTCTCTTCACCAAGCACCATCTCAGTCTGTGTCCCCAAATGGGCATTTCTTCCCCTGCAGGCTGGGTTTCATTCTGTTGTTTCCTTTCCCATATTTCTAATGTGCTTTTGTTTTCCTCTGGCCTCTCTGGAGGGAGTTCCAGGTGCCTCCCAATTCAGTATCTTCTGCAAATTGAATTTGCTCGGGTGATGGAAAAAAACAAATTTCAACCAGGAAAGAGATATTTTGATCCAAGTTTCAAAGGGGTTATTACAGTCAGCACTGAAAAGCTGGTGATTAAAGAATGAACAAAAAATAGAATACCTGCACTGAGTCCTTTTAACACTGAAGAGGGAGGGAGGGACTTTTCTAAGGAGACATTCTTCAGGGAAATAGCATTTTTCTGACTCCATCGATCGCTTCCCAGCTAAGAGTACACACAAGGAAATAAGATAGGACAGTTTGGGATTTGTCAGCTCCTAAACAATGCTGGGGCTTTGTTTTGGTTTTCATGTCTCAGTGTTTTTCCTCTTCTGCTTTGGTTTCTGAAGGAAACCTGCCAAAATCTGGGATGACACACCCGTGCTCCTTCCCAGGCTCTCAGTGGGATGCTCAGCTGTATCTCCTTCCGCACTCAGGGTTTTACCCCGCAGTTCCACCCCTTTTTCCCATGAATCCTATTTTTGGCTGGGCTTCCAGGCTGGTGGAGCCCCAGAAGAGTTCCCCACGCTCACGGTGAGAGCACAGCAAACCCCACAGGCTGTCAGTCCATGGAGGAGCGTTACTAACATGCACTTCATCCACCCGAGCGCTGCCCACGCTCACCTGAACAAGCACCTCCCCCTGTCTGCCCTACAAGGGCTTGGAGCCCTTCAACACCCAGCGTGTGGGAACGAGCTATTGATGTCCCAGCCCTGGGGAAGCTGTAGGACTCTTCAAAATCTTCTTTAGAAAGGTCTTCATCAGGCCGTGGCTCCTTCCAGCAGCACAGGAACTCCTGGGGGGCAACACGGGGATGCTGGGGCTCTCTGGACTCTGAAATGCCCCATCAAGCACTGCAGAAATCCACCCTGGGAGGATTTTGGAGCTGCCAGCAGCCCTGAACCAGAGCTTCTGGCAGAGCGGCTGCTCTGGTGGCGAATAACCCGGGGAAGTGGAGTGTGTCGTCGGTTTTAATTAACAATGCAAAATAAAGTGGTTGCTTGCCATATAAATCGTGTTTACTAAGAATTACTTAAAATGGATAAATATTTTCTTGGACGCATTTTAATTGCTTAATAAAAGCACCAAGAACACCCACAAATACCTTAAATAAATGCATGGCTCAGGGAATGAATTAATTAACATTTCATTCCTGGGAATGGCTATTAATTGCTACAAATTGCTCAGAGAATGGGTTTTGTTGCTTTATTGCCTAGTGTGTGATGTGACAGTCCCCTCCTCTCACCCTCACAGGAGAGCTGTCCCTGGTGGGATGCCACGAGCACCACCCCAATTGCCCCTAGGCCCCAGAGCCCTGGCATCCTCCATGGGGAGGAGATGGTGTTTTGAGGATGATATTCTGGCATCCTTTAGAGGTCCAGAAGGGACAGGGACAATGGATGGCTGGTGCTGGTGTCTCCTGCTAGTGACAGCCTTGTGAGAAATGATGGAGTGAGGTTCCCAGCCTGAGCGGTGTCACGGTACCCCCCGCACGGCTCCGGCGTGATGCATCGCACAAATTATTTCTTTATTACGGGTAAATTTTCATAATGGTGATGTATGGGGCTATTCCTCTTCTCCCGCCCGCTCCCTTCCCTAATGAAGATGTGTGGGCCTCGCACGGTTCCTCCGCGGTGCCTCCGCCTCCCCCTCTGAGTGCGGGGTCATTTATCAGCGGGCAGGCCCTGGGTAACCTCTCCACCATCTGAATTACAAGGCTGGGCCTTCCAGCTTGGGTTTCATCGAGGAGGAAAGAGCTCTGAGAAGTCTGGCTGAGGCCTGGCTGGCCCTCGAGCAAGGGGAGTGGGGTGTGGGATCACAGAGCCATGGAATTGTTCAGGTTGGAAAGGACCTCTCAGATCATGGATCCAACTGCTAAGCCAGCACTGCCAAGGCCACACTGACCCCTGTCCTTAAACACCACAAGTACACATTTTTTTTAACACCTCCAGGGATGGTGACACCACCACTGCCTTGGGCAGCTGTGCCAACACCTGACAACCCCTTCCATGAAGAAATTTTCCCGAATATCCAACCTAAACTTCCCCTAGGGCAACTTGAAGCCATTTCCTCTTGTCCTGTCCCTGTTCCCTGAGAGCAGAGCCCGACCCTCACCTGCCTGCCCTCTCCTGTCAGGGCGTTGTGGAGAGGGAGAAGGTCCCCCCTGAGCCTTCTTTTCTCCATATGTTTTTTTTTCCAAAACAAATAAATGAGGAGAAAGATTGCAACCTTTTCCCAAATTTCAGACTTTTACCCCTGACAAGGACATGTTTGGTGTCTGATTGCACTCGCCACGATGCACCAGTTGCCGCCACTGGGGTTGGATTGTTTTCAAACACTCTGGGATTTTGATGATAATAATAACACCTCCCTGCAGGGGAAAATTCTGGCTTGATTTTCCATCTCATCTCAGCTCCGGTGTTCCCACTCCTGCCAAGCCAGGAGGATGGGCTGAGCCTGATTGCTCATCAGCTGCAGTCTTCAAGGGCAGTGCCTGGGCTTTGCATCTCCTCCTTGCCATCACCAGGCCCCATAAGGGGCTGCTTAGAGCTCCCCAAATCACACCTGAAGATGTTAAATGAGAGTTCAGTCTGAGGAGAGCATTGGGGTACCAGAGGAGGGATGGTCAGGGACACCCTGGGGTCAGGTCCATGCTGCCCAAGGAACCCAGAAGAAGTGGGCTGAGGTTTCTCTCTCGCAGGTGACACAGTTAAAGCCATGTCACCAGTCCATGCACCCGCCGTGGTTCATTTTTGGTGAGAAACCAATCAAAACAGTTTTTCCCTTAGCACAGCAATCGGAACAAATTGGCTGCAGAAGCGAGAGGGAGATGTAAACAAAGCTGTTAACTTGTCAATGACTTGACTGATCAACCGTGGGGAATAGTTGGAGAGGGCTGATGAGCCGTGCAGATAATCAATGGACCTGGCACTGCCGGGGCTGCAGCTGGTGCTGCACTGAGCTCCAGAGACATGGAGAGGCCTCGGAGCCCATGGGCTGGGCTTGGCCAGGGGATGGTGGAGAATAAAACCTGCCTGGTGCTCGTGCACCCCATGCTGGACCACGTGTGGAGACCAGGAAGGATTATGGGCACTGGATTTAGCAGCAGTGAGGGGTTGGCCAAAGCCCACCCCACTGCACCCCCTGGCTCCTTCCCTGCACCAGGGGCTGGAAAGGACCCTTGTCCCTCCCCTGGAAGGAAACCAGAGAGGCCTTGTCACTGTTTCAAAGGGAAAGCATCAAACTTCATGGACTAGGTGATTCCTTCTGCAAATCGAGCTGTTTTCGTGGCAGATCAAAACAAAATGCAGATGCTTTAGATGTTGTGCGGGTTTAATCCTGCTGTTTAAAATCCCCCCTCCTCCTCCACGCCATCACATGAGAGGGCTGGGCACTAAACCTGTCCCCATTAATCCCTGTTTGGCACTTCTCTTGCCACATCTTATGTATGTTTTTCTGCTCCTCCCCTTCCACAAATTCACCCTCTTTTGCATTAACTCCTTTTCCCTCTAAGGAGGAGACTTTAGATTTAAGAATCTTTGGCCCCAGAGTCATGGAATCATATGAAAATTGTACTTTTTCCCCCCAAGTTAAATGATGAAGATTAAATTCCTGATTATAATGTATGTGGAGAAAACTCAAAACCATTCAGACTACGACAGCCAGCTGCCAAAACTGCTTATCCTGGGGAAATGCTGGGGATGTGAGTCACCCCCCAGTCCTGGATGAGCTTGGAGGTGTCACCTCTCCTCGGGGAGTTTTTACCCCTTCGGCAGTGATGCTGCATTTCATTTTTCCTGCCTACATCATCTTGACTTACCCTGCCACACAATAGACATGACTAATAGCTTAACTATTATTTTGGGTAATCCAATTTCGTCACGTGGCTTGTGTTTTCTCAAATCGTTTAACAGGATTAGTCCTTTCTGGGGTCTTCCTACCCCACTCCACCCCCGTAGCAGAATGTCTTTAGCCAGATTTATGGATGCTGGCATGTTGAAGAGCTGATTCTCTGCTGTGTTTATCCTCCTCCTCAGTGCAAAGTGAATCTTAGTGCTGTGAAGCTGCTCCAACTTGCCTTTCCCTCTACTCCAGCTCTTATTTTCCACCTGTGCTTGAGGCCTTTGCAACTTTACACTTCGATGTGCAATTCCTTTGGGGTTGGCAGGAAAAAGACAATGGTGAATGGAGATGGAAACTCACAGGTCTTCATCAGCATAAGAAATCTGCTGCTTGGGGATCTTGAAAGTGGTGCTGGGCTGGGACCTCATGTTCCAGATCACTGGAGCTGCCAAACCTGCACGTTTCAGGGCAGAAATGATTGGCACAGCAGGCAGGAACGGCTTGTGCCTTTCTGCACATGGGACTCATGCAACAGAGCGTTGCTGGGTGTCTGGGTCTTCTCCCTTTTTTTGGCTGGTTCCTAAAGCTCCTCTGAGGCTTTGACCTGGTTCCTGAGTTTGGGATGTTTCCAAGGGCTTTGTGGTTTGATCTCTGTAGCATGAGAGGGTCTGACCTCTCTCTGGCATGGCAAGAGGGGACAGACCTCGGGCTACATTAACTTTATATTAACTCTTCAAGGATGGTGGCCAACTTTGGACCTGTCAAACAGCCCAGGCAATGCTTTGGGCCACCAAAAATGGTGCTCACCAGCCTGAACTGGCTCTGCCTGACTTTCCAGCCCCAGAAGTGTGCCTAAAACCCCTCCTTCCCTCTGACAGCCACTGTTCACATCTCATCACTCAGGCTTGTTCCTTGTTCCTTGTGCTCCGTGTGACTCCTGGCATGTCCTCAGGTTGGTGTGAGGCACAGCTCCTTCTCTGGCAGGTTCCCTGGCCTGCCCTGCCAGAACAGTTAATTATTCAGGGCTCAGCTGTGTCTAGATCAGATGGTTCACATTACGATTATCAACAGGATATCAGGTTCATGTTAGGATTATCAACAGAGGCAGCTGAGTCCGGAGGTGGCACCCTGGGTGAGATGGGCTGAGCCCTCATTTCCTGCGAATCTCCTCACAGAAGATGCCAAGGGCAGGGATTTCTGTGTAAGGAACTTGGGCTTCCGCTGGCTGAAGTGTGAGCAGCTTGGGGATCTGGCAAGTCATGAAGAGGAATAATAAATATCCAAAGTGTGTTCCCTCTGGGCTAATGCAAACACGCAGGCAGCTCACAGGCGAGTAGAATAAAGTCACGAGTTCACCAGAAGATCTGTTCACCTTTTCAGTAGGAAATTCATCCATGGATCCACAGAATTGCTCAGTTTGGAAAAGACCTCTGAGATCATCAAATCCAGGCGTTACCTGGCACTGCCAAGGCCACCTCTAACCCATGTCCCCAAGTGCTACAGCTACACACCTTCTAAGTCCCTCCAGGCATGGGGACTCCAGACTGTGCCAGGGCTGTTCAGCCTTTTTGGGGAAGAAATTGTTCCAAACATCCAATATAAACCTCCTCTGGTGCAACGAGGCTGTTTGTTCTTATCCCGTTACTTGTCACTTGAGACAAGAAACCAACCCCCACCTCACTACAACCTCCTTTTGGGCAGCTGTAGAGAGCAATAAGGTCTCTCCTGAGCCTCCTTTCCTCCAGCTGAAACAACCCCATCTCCCTCAGCCATCCATCAGTCCATCCATCCATCATCCATCCATCCATCATCCATCCATCCATCCATCCATCCATCCACCCATCCATCAGTCCATCCATCCCTCATCCATCCATCCACCCATCCATCCATCCATCCATCAGTCCATCCATCCCTCATCCATCATCCATCCATCCATCCATCCATCTATCCATCATCCATCCATCCATCCATCCATCCATCCATCCATCCATCCATCCATCCATGCCCAAAATTATGGTCAAGTCCCTCTTCTCTCCCAAGCCTCTGGAATGCCCTCTGACACCCTGGCGCAACTCCACCCTTCTCAGCCATGTCACGGGGAAAACAACCCAGACTGACCCACAGATCTCTGTGATTATCTCTCAACTTCAGTACAAAACAGCACAAAACAGCATTAAAAAGAAAATAAAGACATCTCCAAAAGTAACAACATGAAGTTCTTCACTACCCACTTCAGTAACAAAGTGGAGCTGAGCAATACATGCTGATTGATGCTTTACAAACAACCTTCCAATCCAGAGACAACATCCAGCCTTTTCGCTTTAGTATTTGCCAGCAGCTTCTGGAGTGGCACAGAAAGCCAAGGGTATCTTTGAGACCTGAAGTGAACAGGGCAACTCCCCGATCTCATGCTGGGTGAGACCAGAGTTCCTTTAGGGTCTCTCTGGGATGGGTTGTGCAAGGGCAGGTGCTGTGTACCCCACAGAGCTGTGCCAAGGTAACTCCATGCCAGGTCCCACTGCCAGGTGGGGAGGAAAGGCTTCCCTGCCCCAGAGACAGTGACAGAAGCTGATTTGTCCTCCATTTAAACCCACCTCTAGCCCCCAAAACCTGCAATAAAGGAGCAAAGAGGGAATCAAGGAGTGAAATCCCTTAGAAAAGCTCCTGCAGGCATGTGGTGGATGCCACCTCTGTCCCTATCGCACATCCTCCTTGCACACTCTGCTTCATCCTTCACACCTTGCTCGTCCCCGGTCACATTCTCCCCTTTCTGGCATGAAAGCAGAAAAGCCTCAAACAGAGCTGAAGGCCTCTTAAATCAACATTTTTCCTGACTCAGAAGCTGTAAGAGGATTCATTATTTATGTGGCAGAAACACAAAAGCTTAGCATATTTTAAGCTGTCTGAAACAACTTCAAGGCAACTCTTCCACTGTCTTTTTTTTTTTTAACAAAACACATTGAGATGTCTCTGAACCGAGTGGCAGGGGGAAATGGGTTTTTTAATTCCAAAAGATAAAATAGTATGTATAGATTGAGGAAAAGAATGAGAAAAACCCATGATCTGGCTTGGGATCACCAAGGAATGCCCATCAGGGGATGTTCCCTGGGAGGTGTTGGCATAATCCTTGGACAGACTCTGTTGTGACGTGGCATCGATTTTATGGCAGTGGGTCAAGTGGGTCAGTGGTCAAGGAGGCAGCTCTGCTCCTTCACAGGCACAGGCAGCCATGTCCTTCAGAGGCAGCAGCAGAGGAGGTGCTGGGTATCTTTTTTTCCCCTCTTTCTCCCCATTTTTACATTTTCAATTTAGTCACAGCATCTCTAATTTCCTTAGATCTGAAGCCACCTCGTGAGACTGGAAGGGAATGATACAGAAGAAAGATGAGGGGGAAAAAACCACCAGTAATCTTGTAAAAGTCAGTTTTGAAAAATCAATTTTCTTGTGTGACAAGATTTGCTTAAGGCTTTTCGTTCTGTGAAATCAGCCCATCATCCTGCGGGAACGCATGAAGGAAGTGGCAAGTGTGGTTTGGAATAACTCAGATTAAAGACTGCTAAATTAGGCTCAAAAAGCTGCCACTTCTTGCAAAGGGAGAGGAGGTCTGGCCAGAGGAGGCAATGGTGCTGCCTTCCGAATCACATACCCAGCTCCAGGAGCAAGTCTTGAAGGAGGGGTGACTGACAAGGCTGGGAAAACACAACCACAACCCCAAGGTCTGCTGGAAATGAGATGCTGCTTTGGAGACAGGTTCACTCTAACACTGGGAAAGGGCTGGAGCAGAGTTTGGAAAACTCGCGATGCTGCTGACTCCTGGGATGCCTGGCTGGGATGGTGATGAGCACCCCCACGGGGCACCCCACATTTCTGTGAGCCCTCCTGGAACACCCAACCCCCTCTGGCAGCCCCCTCCATCAGAGAGGCTTCATCCAGCCCAGGTTAGGGCTGGCTGCTCCATCACTCTTCGCTTTTGTACCTTTCATCATCTCTACATCAGGGATGGTGCTCACCAGTACAAAGCGTTTTCCTTCCCCCGCCTCTCCCCCCCTCCATCAGACTCTCTCTCCTCTACGCTCTCTCCTAATTAGTTCAAGCTGCCTCCAAACATCTCCCACCCGCTTGTTCCCATTACCTTGACAAGCCAGGGAACGGGAAGACAAATCTCCCTGTCCTCACACCTCCGTGAGCGAAGAAGGCTCTTCCAACCCTGTCTTCCCAGTCTCACCTGGAGCTCCGTGCCTTGGCAGAGCCCCCCAGCAGCCCAGTCTCACTTCCCAGCTGCAGGGATAGTTGTGCCTTTTATTTTACTTTATTTCCTTTTTTAAAGCCTGTCTCTCCACCTGCCACCCAGCCACGCTCTGCTCCCTGTCACAGGGAGCTGGCAGATGGGGCTGATGCATCATGAAGGAGATCTGAAGAATTCATTTCCCGTTATTTTTTTCTTCCCCCAGCTTTCATTTTCACTTCAGAGCAAAGGTCCAGTTGTCTGGGAGGAAGCTACAAAGACAAACCCAGGCAGGAAAACAGAGATAGTCAGGAAAAATGTTACAGTGCCGATAACTTGAGACCTCAGTGTGCTTTGCATTTATTTCAACTCCCGCTTTAGCTGCATTTTGCTATGTCTATAAATTAGATTTATTCTGTTACTGCTGTGAAACGCCTGCAGGCCCCTTCTCCACTCCAGCTTCTCTTCCCTCTCCTGCCGAGTTTGGCTGTGGGAGGCAGCAGGGGAGGTGACAGCCCTGCCGAGGGACAGCATATGGACACACAGCGTCCTGCCGCTGGACAGACGGCAGCCTCAGCCATCGGAGAGGGAGGGAGCAGATGGGAGCGGGGGAGGAAGGCAACAGAAACTGCACACTGGCATAAATGAGAACTTTCCCAAGCTGGACTGGAGGAGGGAGCTGGTCTTGGGGGAGAAGGTCCAAAGCGTGCCAAGAAATGGCAGCAAAACCAAAGTGACCATTCCATTTGAAGATGCTGAGATGCCTCTGGTCTGGACCAGACGTTTGTTGAGCTGCCCCCCACCTCATCTCCCTGCAGCCTTCTGGGCAGCTGGGAGCCCTGAGACCCTGCAGAAGCTCTTGTGGGGCTGCCCCAGATCACAGAATCCCAGAATAGTTTGGGTGGGAAAGAACCTTAAAGTTCATCTCATTCCAATGCCTTCCACTAGACCAAGCTGCTCCAAGCCCCACCCAACCCAGCCTTGAAAGGGTCCCTGTGCAGTCCCCAGGGGAGAAGTCTGGGCGATTTCCCTGTGAGTGGGACACTGAGTGCAGCGGATGTGGAGGAACGTGCCCGTGCACCCACAGACCTCACACCTTGTCTGCAGTCACTGGGGCCCTGCAGCATTTCAAACTCTTGGCTGTCCTTTTTAAATATTAACAGAGATGTGACTGTGATTTAATAAGAGTTAATATGGCAGATCCCCCCTCCTTGGCAGAGACTGGGCCAGTCTGGTTGTGGTCCTGGTGATCAGAAGCTCTGGGAATGCAGGGCATGAGGGGTTGGTCACTTTTATTCTGGGCCTCCCACAAACGAGCAGAGGAAAGCAAGGAACACAAAAACCACACCAACTCCCGGGAGGCACTTTTCAAAGCCATTGGAATTGCATATGAAAATATATCCAGGTTTTATAGTGCCAGAAGAGGGAAAACAGCCCCTGCTGTGGCTTGGCTGGAGGCAGTGCCAGGCGTGCCCATTAAATGGATCGTTTGCCACTTCTCTCTGAAGCTGCCAATGAAATCATTGCCCTGAATCTCTGCATTGGCTTCCCACGATCCAACAATCGCTTCTGGCCTTTGCAGCCTACAGATCTGTGGTTACATTCAGCTGAATGGAAGAGGTTACATTCAGCTGAATGGAAGAGGCAGGGACAACTCTGGTGTCAGGAAAGGGTGTTAAACTCCAAGTATGCCTTTCCCTGGCCTTTCACCCCGGAACAGGGATCTGTGCACATCCAGAAGCTTGACTGACCAAGCAAAGGAGCAACGGAGATCTAGCTGGAACAGTGACATCCTGCTCCCACTGTCTATGGCAATTTCTCCTTCTGCTCGTCTGACCTGGCAGCAGCAAACAATTCCCGTGGCTCTTCCTTCCCTAAGACCTGAATTCCTTGACTGTTGCAGATGCAGCTTCTTCATGCTCAGATGAAACCTCATATGAAACTCACAGAGGGTGCACCCATCTATGAGCCCAGCTCTCCTCGCTGCCTGGATGTGGGAGGCAGTTTTATTTCACTTTCCCTTTTATCCTGCTAAGGATGTATCCCTGGGGGCAGACCTCTGGCATGGGGGTCCCCATCCGAACAGCTCTGATCCCTGCGAAGTGAGCGTGAGGAATTAGGGATGGGAATCCTGGGGCTCTCCATGTGAATCAGTGATGTGGGACAAGTGGAAACAGCCTCAAATTTCATCAAGGGAGGTTTAGATTGGATATTAGGAGACATTTCACTAAAATGTTGGTCAGACATTGCAACAGACTGCCCACAACAGTGTTGGAGTTCCCATCCCTGGAGGAATTTAAAATACGTGTGGATGTGGCACTTGGGGACATGGGTTAGTGGTGGCCTTGGAAGTGCAGGGGTAACAGTTGGACTCCATGATTTTAGAGCATTTTTCCAACCTGATTGATTCTGTGATTCCATGACTTGCTGACCTTCAATAACCAACCACTCAGGGACTGCAGGGAATGCCTCTTGGCTCTTTCCTTGGGATTTGTTTTGGAGAAGCTGGGTCTGTGTTGAGCCCACGACTGACTGATGATGGATGTGCTGCTGGCAGTGAGTTGGTCCATCCAGCCACTCTGGGGCAGTGAAACTGCAACGATTCTGCCAAGCAAGGGCTGGCCAGCTGCTCCTTCCCTCTTCCATTCCCCATCCCTTTGATAAGGCTCTCCCAGTTTTCTGCTGCTTTTCCACCCAGTCAGTTGCTGGCTCTTTGCCAGGCACCAAAGCAATGCCAAGCCACGAGGGAGCCGGTTCAAGTGTCTGAGCAAACTTCCAAGCTGTTTCCAGCAGGACATGCGGCACATGCTCTTGGAGAACTTCACTCTCCTGTTGGAGCTGAGGCGTCACATGAATAAATCTGGTGAGATGCCAGCAGGTCCCCACATGGTGCAGACAAGGCTCGAAGGGTAAAGAGCAGCAAAGCTCTGTGCAGTTTGAACTTCTCCACTAGGTTTGTTCAAACAAACTGTGGGCATGTGTCCCAGCGGGAGGAACGCCTCCAAGATGCACAGTGTAAGGCAGGCAGGCCAGAGCACAGCTGATGCACATCGTGATTTTCTCTTTCTCTCTCACACCTCCTTGATAGCAGGTGAGGTTTTTCTGTATCTACCTGAACCCACAAAAATCTGCCACTTTTTTCCCCAAGACCAGCAGCCAAAACACCCCAAACCTGTATGGTTTGTACATGCTGGGCATGTGCGATCCTTGGAGACACCAGATCTACCGAGGGCACCTGGGGCTCTTCACCCACTTGCTGTCCTAAAGCTGGGTGGGAAATGCCTGCCCTCTGGAGAAGGCTGGAGGAACAGGACCAGGGACCTTTTCCCTGTTGCTGTTGCCACTTTGTTTTCCCTGGGCACAGCTGGAGGAAGCCAGGACAGTGCCTCCCACCAGGTGCGTTTGAGCCCCAACGCCTTTAAAGAAAACCTCGTTAAGAAGCAGTTGAGTTTGGATTAATATTTGATGAGCTGCTGTTCAGAGATAAAACAGTATTTACTGAGCAAGGGCTTTCCTGCCGGCCGGAGCCCACTGAGTCAACAAACAAACAAACAGCGCTCGGGGGGAAGCACGTGGAGGTGAGGACAGCAGGAGGCTGTGGGATGGCTCTGAGCTCGGCACAGCATCACCAGGGGGATGGTGGGGTTCAAGCCCTGAGCTGCACCTGCCACTCACAAGGCTGGTTGATGCAGGAGGATTTGGGCAGGTGGCACCCTGGGCTTCATCCCAGCAAGGAACTTGCTTGGATCTCACCTGATGTGATCCCTCTGGCCCTGGGATGGGAAGAAGTGGGGCAGTGCCATAATAAATAAATAAATAAATGCCCCCCAGCTTCTCCTGACCTCTGCTCCTACTGCAGCACCCGCTGCACCTTCTGCCACATCCCACAGCTCTGCAGAGCTGTGTGCTGCTCACAGCTGCCGTGCTCAGCACCTTGCAGCACCTGGGAGGGATGTCTCCCTCTTCCCAGCTACGTCTGTGTGTGTGTCTGTCAGACCCACACCTTTCTTTGGAAGTGCAATGGTCCCCAGAACTGCAGCTGGTGCTGGAGGGTGGCTCCACATGTCCCCCTCTGCCTCCAAAGATAACATTATTAGCAAAGGCCTCCGCCAGCCCTGGGGGAGAGAGCTCTGTGTGGATGCACAGAATGAGATTTGTATCACTGCCCTGCCTGCGCCAACTCCCCATTGCTCTGCAAAAATAATCATCAGCCGAGGAGCCCGAAAGGCTCAGGGACTCTGCCTCCTGCAATATTAAACCTTCCCATTTCCTTCTGCCACTTTAAAGATTCTCTTTCTTACTGCGAGTGATAAATAATAACAGCAAAAAAACACCCCACAGACACACAACAGACATCAAAAGCCACGGAAAGATTGGCAAATAGAGAGATCTGAAGGGAGCAAAGAGGAGGCCTGGTTGGGAGTCGGTTCACGTAGCCCCGACTTCTGTTGCTTTCCATTAATTTTACCCGCCATTGCAGGTGGCAGAACAACGGCGACAGCTAATTACTCTCCCTTTCCCTTTCCTGCCCATTTGCTTGCAGCAAAAGAAAGCCAGTAAATTCCCAGACTCCCCCCTCGTCATCCCAGACCTGGCCAGGAAGCCGCAGAGGCACGTGGCAGGTGGGTTGTTGAGGTGGGATGTGCCCACATGTGCCACTGCCCCCCCGAGCCGTTTGCTGCTCCAGCCTGGCACCAGGATACTCCACCAGCAAACGGGCTGGCAGAGGCTGGCAGAGGCTGGCAGAGGCTGGAGGCAGGGAGAGAGGAAAGGTTAGCATGGTCCCCTACCACCCTTGGGACACCAGGGAGCCTCTTTGGGCTTCCAGCCCCATGTCCATGGTGCTAAAGCAGATGAGGACACACCCGTGGAAGTGCTGCCAAGGAGCCCAGGTCCCCCGAGCCTTTTCCAAGGGGAGGATGCTGCACTGGCAATGCCAAGGAGGTTTTTGGTGGGCTGAGCTGCTCTTCAGCTCCAAAGAGAACATGCTCCCAGACAGAGGTGGGATAAACCCAGGCCAGATGGGGTGTGGGATCCTACAGAAGCTGTCGGATGTGCCTGTGCAAAGCTTGCTCTATATGGAAGGAGGGAAAACATCCAGATGAGCAAACCCCTGCTGCCAGAGGGTTAATTCCTCCCTGTGCCAGAACCCCCCACTCAGGATCACTGTGACACCTCGCCAGCCTCTGCTTGACTCCCTCCACTTGCTTTTGGTGACACCAGCCTGTCCCGTGTCCAAAAGCGAGTGACAGCCCAGGTGACATCGTGGGCAAACAAACCTCCCTAGGGAAGAAGCTGCTCCTCGTCAAGAAATGACTGCTGCCAGTGAAGGAGGAGGGCTGGGATTTCAGCTCCAGCGTCCTCAGCTAAGGAAAGGAGCAGAGGAGCTCCAGCACAGGACACCCTGCCCCAGCCCTGCCTGTTTCCCAACATCATGAGATGCCAGCAGATTTTAAGGAAGAGGGATTCTGACTTTGAAAATGTCACAGAGGCCAAAGATTTTGTGAAAATCTGTCAGTTTTGAGAAAAAGCCATTAACCCTCTGCCTTCAGAAGAGAAGACACGGTACAGGCTGTAACTTTCCACTCTGGCTCTGGGAGTGGATCACTCCGAGGTCTCTTTTCCAACCAGGTTTTCCTTGCATTAAAGTCCACCTGTGTGTGATTATATAAGAGAGCACAAAGAAAACTTCCTAAGGGAAAAGCAGCTGACTGAATTTCATCAAGACTGTGCTCTCTATAGGGTAAGGGGGATTTTTGTCTCCTGGGGAATTGTGTTGAATTTTGTTTCTTTTCCCTTGCCCTCCTAACTAAGAGAACAAGAGGTCTGGGCTTAAAATCTTGGGTTGGCAGGACCACGGGGGTGGTTTAGTGGCTTCATCCTAACAAAGAGCCCAGTTCACGGATGCTTCCCAAGGGAACTTCTGTGGGTGAGATATTCGATCTCATGTGCTTTTCCCAGGCAGAAAACCCGGGATGCAAACCCAATGCAAAACCTACAGCTCCTCAAAAATTCCAGCAAGGTGACAGCTTGCTGGTGTATTGGTAGCAGGGATGGCCCTGCAGAGCTGGCTGTGGACTTATGTCCACAAAAGAGGATTTAGGTTGTTTAAACATTTTCCCTTTGCATTCAGAGCTATTCGCTGACAAATATATTGTGGGGGGATTAAAAATAAATATCAGCTGAAGATCTGGGATCTCTGCCTGAGCATGGGGGAAGACACAGAAGATACAACAGAGTGGTCCTCATCCGAGGAGAAAAAAAATCACACTTTCTGTTGTTTTTTTTTAAGGCAGAATAAGTTCATTTTCACCAGTGGTGGGGTCCTGAGTGACCCTGGGGATGGCACCAAGCTCATGTTCTGCCTTCTCAAACCTCCAGATATCTCAGTCCTGGGGCTTTATACGTCCCATCCTTCCCTCCTTGCCAGGGCCGAGGTGCAAGGGGCTGCTTGCTCGGATGTCCCACTCCAGAGGACTCCGAGCTTCAGTGCTGAAACATCTGCCACCTTTACACAGTGAAGAGCTTTGGGATCTTATGGAAGGGAAACAAATCCCCCCTCCATCCATCAGAGCCATTAAGCAGAAGGAAGCCCCAGCGAGCGCTGCTGAGTCCTGTTTGCTTGTCACAGTGGTAGGGAAAAAGCCTCGTGTGAAGTTTACGTGTTAAGGGAACTCAAGAAATGAAAAACCCAAAGTGCTTGAATTTGTCATGCCTCTTTTTTCCCCCCAAAACCCATTTTAAAGGAAAGCATAGCCTGAATAAACATGCAATTAGTTTTAACAGTAAAATCCGTAATGAAATGAATCCCAAAGCCATTTGCAGGAGAGACATGGAGGCTCAGGGAACAGGAAGGGTGGCGAGACCCATGGCCTTGGGATGGGTGAGAAGGAAGGAAGAGGACAGAGGATGGCACTTGCAGCCAGTGGGGACAGCAAAACCCTGCACTGAGATGGCAGCAAAGATGGGAGAAGAGTGCTGGGTCCACCTCTGCTTGGTGGAGAAAAGCAATGCAGCTTGGCTTGGGCAGGGATCCAAAGGGTGGAAAAGTCAAGAGGAATCACAGAATGCCAAAATGGTTTGGGCTGGAAAGGACCTTAAAGCTCACCCAATTCCACCCCCATGGAACAGGGACACTTCCACTGTCCCAGGTTGCTCCAAGCCTGGCCTTGGACACTTCCACAGATCCAGGGGCAGCCACAGCTGCTCTGGGCACCCTGTGCCAGGCCTCCCCACCCTCCCAGGGAACAATTCCTTCCCAATATCCCATCCATCCCTGCCCTCCGGCAGTGGGAAGCCATTCCCCCTTGTCCAAAATTCCTGTCCAAGGAAGTGGGAAACCTTGACTGGAGCTTTCCAGGCTGCTCCAGTGCACAAGGGATCAGCCCAGCTGGGTTCAGGGATGACGTGGAAGGTCTCTTTGTTGAGAATCATGCTGATGGAGTAGAAGTTTGACAGGGTCTTGCCACTGTCTGGTTCCCTGAGCAGAGATGGCTGTTTTGCCTTGGACTGTACCAGAATCAATACTGGGCTAAGAACCACGTGGCTCCTTCACACCCAGCCTGCCACACACTTTGTTTTCCTAGCAGCTGTAAATATGAAACCAGGGCTATTTGTATCTTTGACATTAATTGACTTCTTGAATTAATAACTCTTCTGTGTAACCAGGAACACAATTACTGCTTTGTTGTGTTGATATCCAGCTGGAAGGAATCGTTCCTACCAGGAAACTCGATTGTACTAATTAAGCTGTACGAGCCTAACAGGAGGCGGGTCACGGTAACCTGTCCCCGGAGGTGCCTCCTCTGTTATTATCCATGGATGGCTCTGCAGAGCCAGAATGGATGGGGAGCCCGTGTGTGCATGTTCAGGCCTTCCAGGCAGGAGGGATGAGCGGCTGATGGATGAGGTAGGACAGGGATGTACCCGGTTACACAAAGCTCTTTTCTCCCAAAGTGTGCTGACAGCCTGCCCTGCTTTCTCTACCCATATTTTGTCTGCTTAGACAAAAAGATCTGTGAGAGGAGCAGTGCTTTCTGCTGCAGGAGCCCTCACACCCACAGCCAAGGGCCTGTGGCAGTGACTCTGCTCAGTGCAGAGCTCTCCTGCAGTGACCGACTGGACGTGACACGGTGAGCAGGGTCTGGCCGTGCTCAGTCCTGCTCGTCAGTCCCTGGGTGAGCACTCACAGAATCACAGAATCTCCTGAGCTGGGAGGCACCCACAAGGATCATCCAGTCCAACCCCTGGCCCTGCACAAACACCCCAACAACCCCACCCTGGGCATCCCTGGCAGCGCTGCCCAAACGCTCCTGGAGCTCTGGCAGCCTCAGGGCCATGCCCATTCCCTGGGGAGCCTGGGCAGTGCCCAGCACCCTCTGGGGGAAGAACCTTTTCCTGAAATCCAACCTAAATCTCCCCTGGCACAGATCCAGCTCTTCCCTCAGGTCCTGTTCCTGGTCACCAGAGGGAAGAGAGGACCCAGGGAGGCTGGGGCTGGCAGGGACCCCATGCACTGCCTGCACCCCAGACCTCTCTCAGCAGCAAGTGCTGCATTTCCATCTGCTCCAATCTCCTCAACCACCCGTGCCCTGCTCCGAGCTCTCCATGGCCAGTACAGGGGTACTGCAGACCACGGCCGGCAGTGATGACTCCACCTGCTCAGGGAGAATGTCCTACTCAAAGAGATCCCATCCCCTGTGTCCCCTCACATCTCCAGCGCTGCACCTCTGCTCTGGCCCCTCCCGAGCTCAGCTCCACCGTGCTGGGCACAGAGAGGCTTTATGGTGGTGGCTTAAGGGTTACATGGAGATGGCGATAGAGCCGCTTTGTTCAAATCATGAAAGGGTGTGCAAAAAAAGGAGAGGAATTTTCCCATAATAGACTTTTCACTCGGCGTGCATTGCTCGCGATGTCCCCAAACACATGGCTCTGCCAGCTCGGTGCCAGGCCTCTCCATCCACTCCAGGATGAATCCCTGACCGAGGAACTGCTGCACACAGAACGTGGCAGATGCCCGGCGAGGGGCGCAAGCGGAGCCTCTCAACGTGCAACAACATCCAGGGAGCCGCCGCAGTGGGGTGCTGGGATGACCCTGCCATAGCAGGAATGAGGGGCTGGCTCCAGCCATGGCACCCCTCGGCTGTGGGGCAGCAGAGGCCATGGGGATGAGCCACAGTGAGCACCAAGCAGTGAGAAACATGGGAGGAGGTGGAATGGCCACCAGAAACCAGAGCCAGAGGGGCTGAGCTCTTTTGGGTCACCTGCAGGGGAAGTGTTGCAGGGGGAAGGCGAGAGGCTCTCAGCAGAGGGCTGGACTGAGGCCCCACGGGTGCCAGGAGTGCCACCTTACCTGTACTGGGTGACAGCAGGGTTGGCCTTGGCGGAGCAGTGGAACTTCACAGTGTTGTCCTCCAGCACCGGCTGCGGCTCCACGGACAGGTTCACCAGAGGGGGGTCTGCAAAGAGAGACAGGGCCCATGAGCACCCTAAAGACACGGTTTGGGTTGGAAGGGACCTTAAAGATCATCCAGTTCCACTCCTTTCCATGGGCAGGGACACCTCCCACTGTCCCAGGCTGCTCCAAGCCCCATCCAACCTGGCCTTGAACACTTCCAGTTTCTCTGGATGACCTGTGCCAGGGCCTCGCCACCCTCAAGGGAAGAATTTCTTCCTGAAATCTCATCTAACCCTGCCCTCTGGCAGTGGGAAGCCATTTTTCAGTTTAAAACAATTTTTCATTTTAAAGCCATATAACGATTGTCAGACAGGCTGATGCCATGAACGCTGCTCTTCTCTTGAAGGGCTTCAGTGAATAAGACAGGAAGAGGAGCCACAGACACCATTTGATGTAACATTTCACTTGGAAAATGTGACTGCTGGCTCTGATTCTCATTTAAGGACATAAACTCGCCGGCTTTGAGACACTCCAGTTTAATATCTCGCTGTATAAGAATGATCTTTTGTCTATCCTCTGACTTTAAAGTGGCATTTCTGCTCTTTCATCAGCCTAATCATCTCTGCCAGGGCCTTACTGGTGCCACAGGCTGCTCCAGTCTTCCAACTGCTCCTCAGTTTCTCTCCTTTTCAAATGAGGAGCATCTAAATGCTACAGCCACAAATAAAATTTAGGAAAGAACCGACGAAAGCAAGCGGGAAATGGTTGAAATGTTTAGATGAAGAATATCCAGAGTTGTTTTAATTTTTCACGATGACTGAGGCGGGGTGTCAGGCCTTCAGCTTTAGGTTTTAAGCATGGGACCTCATTTGAGGGGAAAAAGCAGAAAGAAATGGCCTTGTGGAGGGTTTTTGTGGTGCCTGAAGAACCAGCTGTCCCACGGCAGAGGGTGTTGGGGCTCATCCACCCAGATGAGGGGCTCTCCTGCCCTTGAGGAGGGAGTCTGCTGCACATAGGCACAAACACATCCTAAAACTGGACATGCTACGTGTTCAGCTTTCCCTGCTGCCTCTCTCCTCTTCCAAGTGCCTCAGCAATGTCCTTCCCAGCTGGAAAATGGGGAAAGGCTGCAGCTGACAGGGCGGGCGGGCAGAGAAGCTGTTGGTACACCCTGGTCCAGGGCACCTCCCGTGTGTGCTGGGGCATCCCGAGGCCTGGGCTGGGCTGTGGGGTCAGCACTGCAAGGCTGGGCACGGCCCAGTGCTCGAGCTCCTGTGGGGATGCTGTGGAGCCGTGGCCCAAGGACTGTCCTGGTGTTTAAGAGGGATGGAAGTTTCCCTGCCGGCCTCTCCCTCCGCTACACACAGGTCAGGGTCCTGCTGGAGCCACCTGGCTCTGGCAACTCTCAGCGCCTTTGCTGGAGGGCGTGGGCTCCAACTGGGAGTACTGGTGTGGGAACTGCATCCAGAGCAGCCCCGCGTTCTCCCGGCCCTGCGAGGTGCAAGGGCAGCAGCTTGGGGACCGAGGTGGCCTCGGCAGCGACCTTGGCTGGGCAGGAGGGGAGAAGCAAAGTCCCCGCGGCTTTCCAGTGCCTCTTTCTCCTCCGCCCCGTGGTATTTACCCAGCCGGAGCCTGGCTTTGTTGTGAGCAAAGCCACCTGCCTTCCTGATGGGAAATTATGACGGGGAAATTATAGGTATTTTCAATTTACCCTAATTTCATTTTAAAATGTGCAATTCAAATGACAATAAAGATGGGCGCACTTGGGAATATAAATGAGCTTCCCTGACACAGCAGCCCAGAGATGTATGGCGGGCTCCTAATTCATTCCCAGGCATCCTGACACTTCCCTATTGTTAGACAACAACAGCTAATCACCTTCCTTTGTTAAGTATGAATCACACTTCTCTTTAGGAGCTTCCCCATTGTTTGATGGGTTAGGAGCTGTGCCTACGATTTACAGAGGAGCCTCTTTGTATTAAAATGAGCCCGGCTCCCTCCTGCACTCAAAATAATAATAATAAAAAAAAATTAAAAAGACAAAAAAAAAAAAAAGAAAGAAAGAGCAAAGGAAATGAATTAAAGTCTTTGATCTCGCTTTTCAGAAATGGGATTGGGCTTTTGAATATTGCGGGTGTTGCAGATAGCGTGGGCTTGTGTGTGCCAGTGGTTCGGGGCATTAAAGGGAAAAAAGACACAAATTGTAACTCATCAGGATGTAATTCCACTCGGTTACAATTATAATTCCTGCCTGGCTTCTTGTAATGACTTTGAATGATGGAATGAGCTAGAGCCAGCCCACAGGCAGCGGGAGGAGAGGGTGTGAGTGCTCGTGCGGGTACCGCGTCGCACCGGGACAGCACCGGGACCGGGACCAGCACCAGGACCAGCCCCGCAGCCCGGGAGGCACCTTGGCAAACCCCTCAGCTCCCACTGTTCCCACTCAGCGCCTCGGGAATGGCCGCAGGCTGAGCTCCGTGGGCTGCGGGCACTGTGCTGGCGCTTTTGCCCTGCCAGGTGCGGATCCCTCTCCGTGCTCCTCTCCCCTGAGGACAAACCCTTCCGAATCTCTTCGCTCAGGCTAAGATGCCACTTCAGCCCTGGGCTTTCCACTCCCCAGCACTTTCCACTTCCCAGTGGGAAGCACAAAAGGGAATCAAACACTGCAAAGCTCCAAGGATAAAAGCAGCAGGAGACCCTCCAGCGCAGCGACGTGGCCCTCATCACCCTCCACTTTGCTTCTCCTCCTCCCACCTAGGCAAAAACATCCAGATGCAGCCAAATCCCTTCTTGCCACGACAAAAAAAAGTGCAAAAATGAGCAACTGCACATGTGTGTGCAGAGGCTTGGAGCAAATGGCTTTGGATAAGCAATAACCCTGCTCCTCCCCATCCTGGCACGCCGGGTGTGCATTTCCATGGAGCCACTGGGCTCCTGCAGTATAAATAGTTTATGGCATATCAAACTATTAAACATGATTTTAATCCCACTTGTGATGTTCCATGCATAACTCACAGGAGGCTGACTTTGATGTGGCTGGTGGAACGGAAATCACATTGAACAGATGTTCCAGCTGGAGCCGCTTAGTGTTTCCATTACAGACCCTGCACTGGGGCTTTTTCCAGCTCTTTCCACCACCCCCCCCCCCCTTTTTTTTTTCAGTATTTGGAAGGGGAGGGGTTTATCACTCAGCTCTTTCATTGCTGCTATGATGGTCAGGCATGAGAATGATGGGAGCCCAAATTCAATTGAGGATAATCTCTCCCACCTTGCACACACCCTTCCTAGGAATAATCCCCCATCCTGGCACTTCTCTGCTGCCTGGGAGCATTGCTGATGTGCTTTTGAGTGGAAAAAGAAAATGTAAGAAAGCAGTAGGAGTGATTTACCAGGCTGCTGCTTCCTGGGAAGGATTATTTTTGGTTCCCTGGGATAATTTTGCAAGGCCTTCTCTCAAACCACGCAGCTGGGAGGTGTTTGCCATGGTGTGAATTCAACCTCCATGGCTGGAGGTGGAGAGTGCAGGGCCCGGGAGGATGCAGCAGCTCATGCCAGGCTGGGAAGAGCTCCCCAGCCAACAACTGCTGCCTGCTTTTCCTCATTCTTGCAGAAACCACTCCTTTCTCTCCCCAAGGTGCTGCTTCTCTGCTAGATATTGGAAGAAGACCCATGAGCAGGACTTCCCAGAACAATTCCCTAGGGAAAAACAAGTGGCCCAGACACTTTTTGCTTAGGAAAAGCACCTTTAGCTTTTTGCAAAGTGAATGCAGCCAGCTGTCTACAAGGCTGGGAGTGAAACCTCATGAGCCAAAGCTGGGCTAATAGTTGCACTTGACGATCTTAGAGGTCTTTTCCAGCCTTTGCAATTCCACAATTCCGTGACTAGATGCAGCTAGAGCAGGCTTTTGCATCCGGGTCAAAATCCATCCCACCTCAGCTTGGTTAATCCATCTTAGTATTTTTCTATCCCATCACCCATCCAGCTTTGGGAAATTGATATCCTCATTAGCCCCCATTAAGAACAACATACTTTCAGTAGCTGGGTAGAATATTATTGTTATTACATTCACAGCGTGGAGTATTTAATAGCTCGGAGTGGAAATTGGTGTTCTTTATCGGGTTTTTCTCTTTCCCAAGCAGATTCCATGTGGCTGTGGGGATTCAGCTCACGTCTGCAGCCCACACTGTCCTGCCCAGTGTAATGATGTCTCCGCTCCGCGTTGTTTGCGTGAGTGTGTCTCCAGCTATTGTAGCTGTTTGCTGGCTGTGAAATAACCCAAGCTATTATCTCATTTTATCTGCCCAGTTCTGTCAGGACATGCAGCTAGCGACCCAAGAGCCTGGTAATCTTCCAGCAGCAAAAGCTGGAAGTCTTAAATGGTGAATTTTCTGCTGCGCTCGAGTTTGTTGAGTTTGCCAGTTTTAATTGGTCTCTGGAAAGCAGCTGGCATGCTAATATTGAACACCCTGCTTTTGCAAGTCGTGGGTAAATACAGCTGCAGGAGCTGGGTGTGTGAATGGAGCCTGGCTGGAAGGGGTCAGGAGGAGCCCAAGAGTGACAGCTACTGCAGAGGAGGAGGGAAGAGGCCTGTCAAATGTGAATTTTGGCAGATTTTTCTCTGTGGATTCACAGTAAAGGGTGAATGGTACAGCTCTGAACACACCCCTGTGCCCTGAAGTGGTGACTGGCTTTGTGTCATGGGAGGGACAGTGTCCCCATCAGGTGTCACAAAAACAAACTACTGAACTGCCTGCAAGTCTGGAAACACACGATTCAGCACCAGAAATCCTAATGGGACTTATCTGTGCTACTGGCCATGTCCAGAGATATTGCTTGCTCACCCAAAACCCTTCAGGATCCATCCCTGCTCCAAAGACCCCCAAGGGCCTGGATCAGGGCTCAGCTGGGCCACCCAGAGCATGGCAGCTGGTGCTGCTTTTGCTCAAATCCACGGACACATGGGAAGCAGGATATCCCTGTTGTGTGGGTGTTCCTCAGTGCCCAGGGAGCTCAGGGGACATGGAACCTGCCGGCCGTGACTTCACTCCATCCATACATCAGTAAATCCCAGTAAAGAGAAAACCCCAGTCCCAGCAGGCTGCTCCTGACTGCAGGGCAGAGAGGCTGGGGTCTCCCAGCAGCCTGAGGTGGCCGTGTACTCACGCTGGATGTCGATGGTGACAGAAGTCTCCTTCCCGCTGGGAATGGCTTTGTTGGTGGCACGGCACACGATGCTCTCCCCGTTCTCAATGTCCGAGGGGGCGATGAACAGGGTGCTCATGATGCTCTCCCTCTTGCCGTCACGAAGGAGTGTCTGTGAGGGGGAAACAGGGATGAGGAACTGGAGAGAGGGGCCCTTTCCCCATCCCCAGGCTCAATACGAGTTTCTCAGCCCAGCAGCTTCCTGAAATAACAATTCCTTTGGCTGGAATCTGCCAAAAGCCTTAGGAGAATAGCAAAGACAGATTTCACTGCCCTTCCCTGGGAATTGGGCTCTTAACTCCCATCTGCTTCCCTGCAGCCCCGCTGTGCCCGGGCTGGGGAGGAAAGCCCCGGTGGGATACGTCACCCACCATCCCAGGAAAGGGAGCCAGAGGCTTTGTGACCCTGCTGGCATCTTCTGCCAGGTGAGTGCACGAAGCTGCCTGGGCACTCCCCACGGGGATGAGGGGGGATGCTGGCTGCCAGCAGCACGGACTGACCCTGGCCACGGATCCTTGGCTCTGGAGCAGCCCATGGTAAATCATCAGCTCTCGGGTGTTCACTGATGGGGGCCGCAGATCAAATCCTGCTGGTAACCAGCTCTACCCGCTCAGCCTTGGCACTGTGCTTCTTCCCTGGATTTATCTGACGTCAGCTCTGGTGCCCTGCCATGCCTCTTTTGGTAGCACAGGAGCCTGGGAGCACTTCCTTACCAACCCCTAATCCTCCTGCAAGCTCTTACAGGAGGTCATGTCACCCTGTAACCCCGACTTTGATAAACTGAGCCCTCGGAGCTCTCAAGATGTTGTGCGATTTTCAGTCTTTTAATCATTCTCCAACCTCTGACCTCTCTCTCTGGTTTATCAACAGTCTGGATTTTGGATCCTGCCAGGTGGATTTTCCTTCTAAGTTGGTATCCTTCGAGTTTGTTCCTCAGAGTGGCTTTACCAGGAGATAAACAGATGTCAGCAAGATGTGTGCATGTGGCACTTGGGGACATGGGTTAGTGGTGGCCTTGGCAGTGCTGGGGGAATGGTTGGACTTGATTTTGGAGGACTTTTCCAACCTAAATGATTCTTTGATGCCAAGACTAACGCTTTCCCTGGGCTCATCATGGCATGGCCCTCATGCACACAGGTTTGTGCCTCTCCAGCACACGAGACAAGGAATGATGCTGAGAAACTGTCACCACAATCAGCCCAGAATTCCAGAGTCATTAAGGCTGGAAAAGCCCTCTGAGATAGAGTCCATCCATTTACCCAGCACTGACCCATCAAACCATGTCCCTCTCCACCACATCCACAGGTTTTTGGAACACTTCCAGGGATGGGGAATCTACCACTGAGAGCCCATTCCAATGGCTGAACACCTTTTCAGTAAAGAAATTTTCCCAATATCCAATCTAAACGTCCCCTGGCACAATTTGAGGCCATTTCCTTTCATCCTGTCTCTTGTTAACTGGGAGCAGAGCCTGGCTCCTACCTGGTTGTCCCCTCCTGTCAGGGAGTTGTGGACAGCAAGAAGGTTCCCCTGAGCCTCTTTTTCTCCAGGCTGAGCCCCACCAGCTCCCTCAGCCATTCCTGGTTCTCCCAGCCCCTTCCCAGCTCCGTTCCCACCTCTGGACACAAATGCAGGATGCTGCCCTGTCCTGGCTTTATTGTCACTCCATGTGCCCTTCCCTTGGGTAATGGCCCCACTTTTGGTGCTGGCGTTGTGGTGAACCCCAATCTGTGCAGAACTCCCCCCTATTTGAGGTGAATCTCCAAATCCTGCAGGATCTTGTAACGTTCCCTGTCCCCTTCAATAGGGATCAGGGGATTTCAGTCAGCCGTGGCCATTCTGTGCTGCCTGGCTGGGATTGCAGGGGGCTGCATATGGATGTTGGTGGACTGGAAATTCAGAGTAACAAAGAAATTATCACTCAGTGTGAATGGTTTCAGGCAGTCAGTAACCCAAAGAGGGCTTCCTTTTGGTTGGCTGGAATATCTGGATCAAATGAAAGCTGGGCTGGATTCCAGTTTTCTTGAAAAAGCAGAAAGAGGCAAATTGAGGAACTATTTTAAAGGGAGCCTCAAAAGGGAAACATTTCTAAGATCCCAAAAATCCAAACTTCCCACTCAAAAAAATGTCTAAAATTGTCTGTTAGTTTTTCTAAAGGCTGATTTTCTTTTTTAATTTGAAAGGGCCTCATGGAAACCTCCAGGAAGTCAGGAGAAACTGAGGTTCAGCATCAGAAACAGAGGTTTTCCTGACTCCAGGAGGAGGGAAGGATGCATCCCCCGTGCAGAACAGGGCTCCCCTCCCAGCTCACCCCTGCCAGCTGCTTAAAATGCCACGGAAATCTCTGTGCTGTGGGAGGTGGACCTGCAGCCTGGAAAACTCTGCTTTGGAAGGGTGTTTTGGTGGAAATATTTTAAAGGATGGGCATTCCCCCTTCTCTGGGGGAGAGGGAAAAGGATCTTCTGTGGGTCTGAAAGGGACAGGGCTCAAAAGTTGTCTCCCCAGGGCCAGGTCTGACAGCCCTGGAGGGGAAGGCTGGGGGTGAGTGGGATAAACCATGAACAACTGCACGTCAATGGCCTGGATTTTAATTAATTCCACTCGATTTGAGAGAGGGAGAGGTCAGTTCTCTCTGGCTCTAATTAGTGCTGCTTCTCTCATTGCACGCAGGGAGATGGGGCAGGTTCCCCTCTGCTCACCCCTGGCTGCAGAGAAGCAGCTCAGCTTCAGCCAGGAGGAGGAGGAGGAGGAGGAGAGGAGGCAGGGAGGGTGTTCTGCCTCCTCTGCTTTCCCCAGCAAATCAGGATGTTGCTGGAATGAGGCTGGATGGAGGCTTCACAGTGGCAGCAGAGGGTGAAATGTTTATTAAAGATCTTTGGGAGGAATGGCTGTGACTGCCCCCTTTGAAGTTTTGGCTGCAGACTGACCCATTTTCGGTCTCGAATTTTGCTGTTTAGAAATTTTTCATTAAAAATGTCAAGTGTTAGCAAATCTTCCACACTCACCAGCCATCAGGAGCCCATAAACATGTGGGGGAGAACATGTGGGGGCCCATCCCCAGTGTGCTGCTGATTGCTCTTTGATGATTTCCTTTATGACCCAATAAAGGCTTTCTGTCTAAATTAAAAAATGGCAACAACCCTGACACTTTTTAATGGAAATTGCAGTTGCAGGAGGGGACACACGTCACTGCAAGCCCCTTTTGATGCAGAGGTCCTGCAGCAGCCAAGGCCGGGTCAGTTTTGCTGTACACAACATTAACACCACACCCAGCTGGGATTTAGGGAGGACAAGTGGCCATGCCAGGTGATTACAAGCTGTGAGAAGGTACAAAAGGGCAAATTCAGAGCAGAGCCCATTTTGGTGACAATTTGTGGTTTCTCACTTGCATCCTCCTGACTGTTTTACCCCCAGCCTCCCCGCTGGGAAGGTTTTATGCTGGGATGCAGGGTGAGAGCCTCAGCTCTGCAGAGCTGAGGGTGCTGCCCCAGATGTTTTGGGGTTGTGTGAAGAGCAGAGTCAGGCCTGGCACCCCTTTCTGAAGCCAGGGAAGAGCACAGGCCTTGTCCCAGCCCCATCCTCCCTCACCTTGGAATAGGTGGCTCCGTTGATGACTTCTCCCCTCCGCATCCAGATGATGGAGGCTGCTGGCTTGGCGTTGTCAGCGTGGCAGGTCAGGTTCAGGGGGTCTCCTGCCCTCAGGCTGATGATGGGGCCCCCCATAATGACAGGGTCATCTGGAGGAACTGCAAGGAAAGAGCACAGAGGAGACAACGCCATTTGAAGCATGAAACCCACATTTCTGGAGTCACTTGTGGGGTCACAGGACTGTGACCTCCCAGACTCTGCAGAGGGTTTGGGATGGCCATGGCAGTGCTACTCCTGTCCCCAGGTTACAGCCACCTGCCTCTTGCTGCTCTTGTGGGAGCTGGGCTCCAGATTTCAACTCCAGCAGAGGCAACTGGAGAAGTTTCCGAGGGGACTTGGGTCAGGTGGCTGCAAGCTTTGCAGGAGTATGAGGGATCAGGTCTGCGGTAGATAAATCCACCGAGGGCTACTAAATCCTCAAAGCCCTGGATGTCCCTGAGCCACAGACTCTGGGAGTATTTGAAATGCCCTTGCTTGAAATAAATATCCCTGCTGCTCCTTAATCCTGCAGGGAGGAGCTTTCATTTCTGCTACCCAGATGGGTCTGCTGCAGCCAGGACCTGCACTGGAGATGGAGCTCTGTCCAGCTCCTCGGGGAATCAGAGCATTATCTAGGTTGGAAAAGACCTTTGAGATCAAGCCCAACCATTCCCCCATCACTGCCAAGCCCACCACTAACCCATGTCCCCAAGTGCCACATCCACATGGCTCTTAAATCCCCCCAGGGATGAGGACTCCAGCCTGTTCCAGAGGTGAACCGTGAGAAGTTTGGTCTCACTGACCACTGGTGGGTGTTTCATTGAGAGATAAAAACTTCCTGACTAAGTTAGACAAATGCACTTATTTCTGTTCTGTGAGAGAACCAAGCTCAACCTTCCCTTCCCCCGGCTCTTTAACAGCATTGCCAATCCCATGGATGCCTCACATTATTCCAGGGAAACAGCAGGGAACCTCCTTGTTGCTGAGTGCTGCTGGCAACCCCCTCGTCGAGAGCCCTTCCAGCCCAAACCACTACCCAAAGGCTCTCAGCTCTTCCCCACCATGACCCTCGGGAAGCCAAATGCAGACAGATGTGCTGCCCATCTGTCCATGGCCTGTCTGGGGGCTCCTGGGGCCCCTGTGGGGGTGGGAGGCCAGCAGGAATGTGAAGGACACATCAGAAGGCATTCCCAAGTGATGCCATGATGATTTTTTGCTTTTCTTTTATACCCCTTTTATACCTTTTTACAACTTCTGTGTTCTTAGTGCTTTTTGCCAACATTCTTGGCCAGGAGACTCAACATTTTAGAGGTTTCGTAGTTAGGGATCAAAATGCCCCCAGACCCCAAGGTCCTCTCCAGAACACATTCTGTAAACTGAGATAAAACCATCCAGGAGAAGGGTCCTTGGGGAGGGGGGCTCATTCCAGCCTCTCATTGGGGAATCTTTGATAGATATGCTAATTAGTAACACCTATAATGTAATACCCGATCTATCAGGGGTGTGCACTGCGGTGTGCATCGAGGTGCATTCGACCTGGACGTGGTGCACCTAAGGATCCTTAAAATAAACACCGAGGTAAAATCCCCTTTTCCCATCTAACCGTGTTTGATTCTTGATTTTAAAACCAGGAAAAGGCATCACAAGAAACGGGAGATTGCTCCTTCACACCCTGCTCAGAAGTGGGTGGCAGAACCCTCCTACCCTCAGCATCCTTCGGAGGGGATGCAGTTGGGTGAAATCCACCAGTTTTACGCCAAAGTGGAGCTGGTTTTGCTCCAAGTCAGGGCTGCTCCCCCTCAGAGCCTAAGCCCCCTGTGAAACCCTCAAGTCCATCTCTGCTCCTGAGCTGCCTCCGCGTTGTCGTTGGCTG
Source organism: Monarcha castaneiventris obscurior (assembly GCA_026261815.1). Classification (NCBI taxonomy): domain Eukaryota; kingdom Metazoa; phylum Chordata; class Aves; order Passeriformes; family Monarchidae; genus Monarcha; species Monarcha castaneiventris. Next base: position 5,467,411 of record JAMPIT010000114.1, read on the forward strand.
AGGAATATTTAAAAACTCCTCCAGCGCCAGGCTGGGATCGGAATTGGGAAGGGATTCGTTCCCTGACATCCCAGAGGTGGCTGCCTGCCCCAGCCCGGGATTTGCAGAAGCTCTGTGGGCACACCCCGCTGCGCACACGCGGCTGCCAGGCGCTGGGAGTAATGGGATTTTTCAGCTCAGTGGGTGGAACCCAAGGACCGGGGAAAAAAAGCTTTTCTACACGGATCCAAAATGTATTTTTTTTTTTTCCAGGCTAAAGGAGTGGAAAAAGAAAGTGAAAAAGCTGTGGTTTGGGTTAGTTGGAATGCCTGTCACTGAGATGTGAAAGTGGGAACAATTCTGCTCCATTCTGATGTTATTTAACTATTAAGGAAGTATGAATTTTAATTTTTAAAATTTATTTATTTTATTTCATTGGATGAGTTTCTGCTGTTTAAAACCCAAATCTGGCATTTTTCAATAGTTTTTTCCCCCTCACTGAATCCATTAATTGAATTTGACCTCTGCTTGTAAAAAATACTGAAAATTCATCCAGCAGAGTGGGGAAAAAACCAACCCACAAATCCTTCTCTGAAGACCATCTTGGAATTCAATGAAGGCACTTTTGTGGTGGGATGTTTGACATTCCTGACTTTTCCTGGTATTCCTGCAGCAACATCTCCCCTGCAAAGCAATCCAGGGTGGTCCTTAGCTGCCCACTAGGGGATATTATGGGATAGGGGAGAACATAAAGCAAACAAACACGGAATCACTTGTCTGCCCTGTGCCAGAAATGCTCGTTTTTTACAGTTTTGCTCCCGGTGGGATCAGCAGCCAGCCCTGAGGAGCTGCTTATGGCAATGAGGAGAGGATGGGCCCTGGCTACCTCTTCCCAAGTAAATGGTTTTCACCGCCCAGTCCTCCAGGTAGCCATGAATTATTGATGTCTCCACGCTCCCCAGGAGGGAATTTGGTTGGGGTGGAGGGGCTGATGAAGAGGAATCTGTGATGTCTCTCTAACTTCTGCAAAATGAAGGATGGATGTATTCCTTCCCCATGCCAACTCCAGCCTGGGAGAGGAGGCGGAGGAGGAGGAGGAGGAGGAGAAGAATGAAAGATAAAAAGGGGAGAAGAAGAAAGGAGGGAAAGCAAGAAGCCGGTAGCATGGAGCCATGATCCATTATTCATCCACTGAGCTCCCAGGATTAGTTGTTATTATGAGGCACCACTACAGAATCTGGTCTCCTAATTTTTAATCACGTAGCTATGGAAGCGCTAGCCTTCCTGATTAAACCAGGGATATAAATAGGAAGAGTTGTTTGGGGCTGCAGGGGGGTTATTCCTGACAGCAGAGCAAATGGAGTTAACCTGCACCTGCCTGGGAAGATGAAAATGATGGAGAAGGGATCCAGGATGGCTCCAGCCCCCAGGAATAGGAGCAGGGAGCTGGATGGAAAGGGCCTCAACGTGCACCAGGGGAGGTTGTAGTTGGGATATTCGGAAAAAATTTTTCACTGAAAGGGTGGTCAGGTGGGAACAGGCTGCCCAAGGCAGTGGCGGAGTGCTCATCCCTGGATGTGGCACTGGGGGACGCGGTTAGTGGTGAACATGGTGGCAGTGCTGGGGAAATGGTTGGACTCGATGGGCTTAGAGGGCTTTTCCAACCTGAATGACTCCATGAGTCTATGACAGGCGGCTTTTTATGGGGTGGGAGCCCCCATATACATCCCCAAATGGACAAGAGGGTGAGACCTCCCGGGGTGGAAGTGGATCCCCCAGCAGAAGGTCTCCTGTTGCTCACATTGCCCTCAAGACCTCAGCTGGACACTCGTCCCTCTCTTCACTGCAGACAAAACTTTCCACAGAACTGCTGACAAACTTCTCCCTGCCAAACGCCTCATTTTCTGTCAAAGTAAAGGGATTACTGAATATTTTTAAACCGGCCTTGGAGAGGCTTCAATCCATTCTCCATGTGCTATCCAGGGCTGCCTGGATGAGAGGGGACAGCTTGGGGTCTCTGCTCCCTGCCCTCTGGAAAAGTGCATCTTACAGCACATCAGCATAAAGAAACACCATTAAATGATGGTGCTCTTGGTGCATTCATCAGCTTTTTTAATTAGTTGTTAGAGGCTTTCCTGCACACTGTCCCACCCTGCACAACTTCCCCATTAATTAGTGAGCCCCCACAGGATTCTTTAGCTCTGGGCTGAGACCCCAGGCTAACACTGCCTTTGAGTCAGGAATGATGTGGATGTCTCTAAATGCTCCCGGCAGCTGGACAAGGATGTGGCAAGCAAACAGAACCTCGGTCATTAGCAATATTTACTGAGCTAACAGGATCCTCCAGCAGCCAGGTCCTGGAAGTGGAGGAAGCAAAAAGCCCTGCAGCCACCAGTATGTTTTCCCTAATTAAGGCTGTTTTCCTGTGTTGTTGTGGCTGGTTCGTCACTGCTGCTGGGTTTGTGTAACCAACCTCCTCTTCTCAGGGCCAGCCTCTCCTTCAGCATTGATTCAAGCCCAGCACCTGGTGGTGGGCAAGGGCCACCCAGCTGCTGGGCTGGAGAGGCAGACCCTGAGCAGCCCCTGAGGGTTGCCCTGAGCCAAATACCTGCAAGGAATGTTCTGCTGGTGTTAGACTCAGCACAAGAGTCCCCTGTGGAATGAGATCCCTCGGATAAGGCCTTGCTCATCCTCATGGCTCCCCTTCCCCGTGGGGTCTGCGGCACCCGGGGATCTGGGCCCAGCTCGTGTGGGAGTTGAAAAACATTCACCAGAGGATGCTCCTGGTGATCACAATGTGCCACGAACCACTGGAAGGTGCTTCCTGGCCCCAAAGCTGAGAGAACAAGAGTAAATCATTTGGGGGTGTTCAGCCTGGAGAGGAAAAGGCTCTGGGAAGACCTCAGAGCCCCTTCCGGTGCTTAAATGGGCTCCAGAAGAGCTGGATAGGGAGTGGGGACAAGGGATGGAGGGACAGGACAAGGGGGAATGACTTCCCACTGCCAGAGGGCAGGGGCAGATGGGATATTGGGCAGGAATTGTTCCCTGTGAGGGTGGGGAGGCCCTGGCACAGGGTGCCCAGAGCAGCTGTGGCTGTCCCTGCATCCCTGGGAGTGTCCAAGGCCAGGTTGGATGGGGCTTGGAGCAGCCTGGGATAGTGGAAGGTGTCCCTGCCCGTGGCAGGGGGTGAAACTGGATGAGCTTTAGGGTTCCTTCCAATCCCATTCTGTGATGAATCAAGAGCACCCATAAGTGGGGACAGCTGCCTCCCAGCGAGCACTCGGTGAGAACACGAGGCCCTGAGGAGATGACAAAGCTGAGCTGAACAAGGGTACCTTTGCTCCTGTGTTTTGTCTCTGCAGTCAGGGAAGCAGGGGAAGCCCCGGGGAGCCAGCCCAGAGGGATTCAGCTGGCTCAGCTCAGCCTCCCGTGCAGCGAGAGTGGATGTGGGAGCTTTGCTTGAAGTGTTTGTGCATTCAGACACGGCGCTGTGGCTTGTCAGGGAGGCATGTTCAGCTCTTGTAGACAAGCCAGGCTTAGGAGGCATCACACAGCACTTGCTGGGCCTGATCGGATCCAGCACTGCCCTGACCTGCACAGGCCCCGTGCCCTTGGGGAGGGTTTGGAATACAAACCCTTTGCAAATCCCATCTTCTGCTCCACGCTGGGGCGTTTGGAGTCCAGGTTTGCTGGCTAGTAAGACACTTGTGAAAGAAGCAGGATTCAGCCTGCAGCCTCTGGGCTCCTTACCTTTCCTGGAAGATCCTGATCCTCTGATCTAGTGGAAGGTGTGAAGAACTGGGCTGAGCAGCCACGGCTTTTCAGCTTCAAATCTGGCTGCTGGGTTTGTGTGTTTGCTGGATTGTTCTTTATCAGTGTCATAATTTTAAATTTTTAACTCTAATTCCCCTGCCAGCCATAACTGATCATATTCTATAGCAAATAACTTATATGGTGGCATGACTTTTTTTGCCATACCAAAATCTTATGGGGATTCTTCAACAAATCCTCTGTTCCCCTCTAAGTCTACCTGCTCTGCTGGAATTTCCTTCTCAGAAAAAAATTCATGAAAATTCTCCGAAAAATCTCCTTCTCAGAAAAAATGGCAGAGGGGTTGGACTAGATGGCCTTTAAGGGTCCCTTCCAGCCCCAAATATTCCGTGTATCTATTATCCTGTCCTGGTCCAAAAGCTGGTCGATGTATCAAGACTTTGGGGGGTGTGACTCTGGCAGGAAGCTCTTTGCTAATGATGTTCAGCAGAATGAAGAGTTAATTGGCTGTGGCATCATTTCTGTGCCTCATTTGGGATCAGAACATCCTCTTCTCTGCTTGAGAACTGCACGGAGCTGCCTCCTCTTCCCAGCCAGTGGCTGCTTTCCCCACCAGCCTTGGGGGCATTTTGGAGCTTTAGTGGTGTCGCTCTGCACGATGCTTTTGAGATTCTGGGGGGTTTTGGCCACACTCATGGATGCAGAATTCTGTGGAGCTGATCAAAGGAAAAGAGCAGCTCTCCTACCAGGCGAGATCGGCAGGGGTTGGCTTGTTTAATTGGCAAAGCAAAGGCTGGGAGGCTTCACTGTGATGAGTTACAGTGAAAGAACCAGGAGAAGGCTGGGAGAAGACAAAGGAATAAGCAGGAAAATTTGGATGCTGGGGGAGAAAGAAGGTTCTCTGTTTCATCAAGTGTCTAGGAAAGCTTTCCAAGGGGAGGAAAAGGGGCTAGAACACAAAACTGCTTTTAGGATGAAGCTTGCTACACTGGATAAGAGAATCCCCTTACAGGGATTGTGTTTCTGGCAGAGTTTTCCAGCAGACTGCTCAGGGTCTCGCTGTATTATCGACCCTGAAGGCTGCAAATTGTGAGGGCCCAAACCACTGCAGAGCAGCTTACAGCTCCAGGAGTGTTGAGCTTTCCATTTATCAGGCCTTTACACATTTAGGAGTCAGATTTCCAGCAGTTCTTCAGAGCTAGGAAGGATATAAACAGACTCTTAGGTTTTGTCCACCACTTGAAAGGCAGGGATTTTGATGTCTGAGCATTGTCACGGGCTGGGTGTCTCAGGGCAGCACCAACTGGGGACTTGGGGCAGGACTGTGGGGCTCGGTGACCTGAGCTCTGGAGGGAACCTAACACTGGATGCTGCTTGCACCCTCCCCTCCACTGTCTTGATGTGCATCCATCCTACCTCTCCCCATCCTGATGCAGTTAGGGTTTCAATCCTTTTGCTTTGGCAGCTGAGAAAAAATGAACAATACAGAGCAAGCGGTCTGAGTGTAGATGGGGTCAGCACAGGGCTCCTGACTCCAGTGTGTGATATTCCCCCTCCAAGTGTGACTGATCAGATCTTCCTTTGCACCCTCCATCTGAAACCTGGAGACCATTCCTGTCTGCAGCTGCTCCTGGGCTCATCCCCAGCAGCGTGGGCAGCAGGATGAGGGAGGGGATTCTGCCCTTCTGCTCTGCCCTTGTGAGGCCCCATCCACAGAGCCGAGTCCAGCTCAGGAGTTCTCAGCACAGGGAGGACATGGAGCTGCTGGAGTGAGGCCTTGGAGATGCTCCAAGGGCTGGAGCCAGGCTGGGAGAGCTGGGAGTGCTCACCTGGGGAAGAGAAGGCTCCAGGGAGACCTCAGAGCCTCTTGCAGGGCCTAAAGGGGCTCCAGGAGAGCTGGAGAGGGACTGGGGACAAGGGATGGAGGGACAGGACACAGGGAATGGCTTCCCAGTGCCTGAGGGCAGGGTTAGGTGGGATATTGGGAAGGAATTGTTCCCTGGGAGGGTGGGGAGGCCCTGGCACAGGGTGCCCAGAGCAGCTGTGGCTGCCCCTGGATCCCTGGCAGTGCCCAAGGCCAGGCTGGACGGGCTTGGAGCAGCCTGGGACAGTGGAAGGTGTCCCTGCCCATGGCAGGGGTGGGATTGGATGGGCTTTAAGGTCCCTTCCACGCTAAACAATTCCGTGATTCTGTGATTCTGCAAAACAGTCCCTGGAGCTGTCTGCACCTTCCCTACACAAGACAGGCTGAAAACAGCCCAGTCCGTGTTGTCCATGGTCAATTTACAGAGGCCACACTGGCTCTGGGGTGAGCTCTGGCATTGTCTCCAAGCATCCGCCCCCTCCCGTGTGCTGCCAGCCTCTGGCCCTGCTGACACTGGCGTGGCCTTGTCCCCTGTTGTCCCTGACATGTCCTGGCCACATCCTCCCCAGGCTGGTGCTGCTCTGCTGCCTCGTTCCTCCTGCTGACCCACGGGAGCTGAGCCTGGACAGCCTGAAAAATGCTGGGCAGCTGCCAGTGCCCCGGAACGGCGCCGGCTGCTGCCGGGAGAAGGAGGAGAGGAAAGAGATGCAGGGAAACAGCACAGCCTGGGGAAAACACACTAAAAAATAAATCAAAAGAAACAAGGGGAGCCAGGGAGAAAAATAGTGATGAAAGTTTAAATAGTGCATCTCTCTCCTGGTCCTACTTGTCTTGTGGCACTTCAGTGTGTGTGTGAGTGGGAGGGGCCCAGGGGCTGCCAGCAACGCTGCCTCCTCTCCATCCCAAGCTGACACCTGTATCCCTGTTTCCCTCCTACCTCTGCAGCTGAGCCTCATCCATGGACCCTCCTCACATTAAGGAGCTCATGAGGAACAAACTGCTAATATTTCCTAAAATTCCCCCTTTTTCTTTCTTTTTTCTCCTAATGATTTGTCTCTTTTTTCATGCAGCCACTGAAAGTCTCACATGTTCCACATTTCTAGGGTCAGCAGGATGGATTTCTCCACTGGAACAGTTTCTTGCTGGAGAATGCAGATCCCTGAAATTCAGAAATGATTCCTAGAGATGGTTTCATCTCACTGCAGCAAAGCTCAGTTCTGCTTTCCCACTCAACGCCCTGGAGGGGCTGATTTTCCTCCATCTAAGCCCTCTCCAGGTCAAATCGAGGAATATCACTGGAATACTCTGCTTTTTCATGCTGAGGAGGGGTTTGCTCCCAGATTCTTGGCTAGAGAGTGTTTTAAATATTCACTTTTCACAATGGATTGGAATTAAACCAAACATCAAAGTTCTGAAATCCTTTGTGAGAGCTGGCTCTGGGCAGGATCCATTCTGGAGAGCACACAAGCAGATGTGACATGGGATGAGTGAGTGTTTGTATTCTACTGAAAAGCCTTCTGTACGAGGATAAAGAAGTTTTGGCAACCCCCTTCCCCACTTTAACAAAGAGCCAGCTGCTGTGCAGGCAGGTAGCTGGCCAGGTATGGATTGTTTACTTGGAATGTTCACTCTGCAAAGAGTAAAAAAACTTCAAATTTTCTCTCCCAGCTGAAGGAGCAACACAATGCCAAAGAATATATTGCGTTTGCCAGGTCCTCGTTCGATTCTCCCAAGCAAGGCGGTGTTTTTGGATGGATCCTGTCAGCAGCTACTGCTGAGCCCTAACTCAGGGCTGGGGGATTTCAGAGGGAGCTGTTTTGCTTTGCTGTGTCTGCCCTGGCTGCCCGTAAACTGAAGAGTATTGCCCACGACTGAGAGAGGTGGGGCCGTGATCCAGGACAGCCGTGATTAATGGTTCCAATTCCACCTGTCAGCACGGAGGAAAGTCAGGGTGAAGCTTCCCAGATGTGTCAGCAGGGACGGGAGAGGAATGGAGGAAAAACGAGGCCCACCCGGCCTCGTTACCACTGATGTAATCAAATTTACTGATAAGAGCCCCCGTCACACACAGGATCCCCCTGTGCTGGGGATCCCCCTTCCGGTATAAAATCATGGAATCATGGAATGCTTTGAGCTAGAAAGGATCTTAAAGCCCATCTCGTTCCACCCCCACCACCAGGGGACACCTGGACACCTCCCACTGTCCCAAGTCGCTCCAAGCCCTGTCCAGCCTGGCCTTGGACACATCCAGGGATCCAGGGGCAACCACAGCTCCTCCTGGCCACAGGGGAAACTGAGGCACAGATAGACCAGGTGTTCTGAATCCCTGGCTCTCCCAGCTGGATCATCCCTCCATCCCTGCTCTTGTGCAAGCCACCAGCTTGGCCCAGCTGCCCTGCACCGAGACCCGTGCCAGTCCCGTGCTGGGAGCACAGCAAAACCCCCACTTTGGCCGGGCAGCAGGGGGTTGGAGTGTCCCACACGGGATGTTCTGTGGCAAAAGGAGGCTCAGGGGGCACAGCTCTCTGAGAGGAGAGTGGAACCGGGTGAAGGTCAGGCTCTGCTCCCAGGGAATGAGGGACAGGACAAGAGGAATCAGCCTCAGACTGCATGCGGGGAGGGTCGGGTTGGACATCAGGAGGGATTTCTTCACTCAAGGAGTGGTCAGGCACTGGAAGGGGCTGCCCCGGGAGGTTTGGAGTCCCCATCCCTGGAGGGGTCCAAGGAAGGCCTGGATGTGGCACTCAGTGCTCTGGGCAGGGTGATAAGGGGGGATTGGCCACAGGTTGGACTCGACGGTCTGGGAAGTCTTTTCCATCCAAAATGATTCTGGGATTCAGTGACTCCCCAGAGGCGGCAGCACCCTCACAAATCCTACCCTGGGTGATGGTTAGAGATGCTTTTGGGGCTGATGCTGAAACTAAAGAGCACAGCCTTGGTTAATCTCCTTTGGGGGCAGCAGGGACCTGGTGGATCCAGTCCCTGAGCCCCTGGGAATCAGGGAAGAGCCCATGAGATTGCAGAGATGCTCCAAGCACATCTCACTTTACTGCAGCTACAAACACCCTCCCACAAAGAGAAATACAAAGCTGAAGGAAAGGCTGTGGCAAACCCTGGCTCGCCTCAGCTGCGGGACATGCCTGAACCTTCTCCTGGAAGGGGGATCAGCAGGAACATCATTATCTCCCCAATGTAGGCCAGCACCCCTGCCTCCTCCTCCCCCTGAGCGCGGCTCCCGGGTGCAGACTGACAGATCAGAGAGTGCAGGCAAAAAAACGAATTCATTATTTTTCCCCTATGTCAGATGGTTTCAAATTGTTAAAAAAAAAAAAAAAGATAGGAAAAAAAAACAAAACCAGGGACATTATTACTGTTCATTAAAACATAGGAAAAAAAGGAAAAGAGGAGCAAACCCCCCTGAGCTGGCCTCCTCCTTCTGGTGAGAACTGCTCTTAGATCCCCTCTCCGGCAGGATGGCGTGGGAGAAATCCTGCCTGTCTCCTCCGAGGAGGTGCCATGGAAATTCTGGGATGCAGAGCAGTGGGATGACATGGGAGACTGGGACCTGGCTGTTAAGGTTTGGGGCTTGATTATCTGGATCTGCTTTGAGGCTGCACTTGCCTTGAGCTCATTAGCCAACACCTCTTCTGTTAATTAGCTGTGGTATTTACTATCCTAACAGCACCTTACGGGCCCAGCTGCCTCAGCAGAGCTGAATCCTGTATTGCACTTGGGATGGGCCTGGCTGGGAGCCTGGCACACCAACCCACGTGTAAGGTAAGGAGCTGGAAGGGCACGAGAGCAAGGCAGGCACCACCTCCCCGTGTTTAGCACCAGGAGAACTTCCTGTCTCAGCCTGCAGCCAGGGCAGATGGTGGGTGGGAGATCTCAGGGATGTGCACAGCCCTTCCCAACTCCCTGCAGGGTGAGGACAGCGAGAGCAGGTTCGTATTTTGAGCCTTGCTGCATCTCCAGCCTTGATCCTGGGCTCCTGCCTGGCGCTCAGGGACAAGAAGGCAGAACGAGATGTGAGTTTCCAGCTCAGGAGTCATTTTCACCATCGTGGTCCTGGTGCTGACACTTTTCCAGGGTGGGAAAAGACAAGACTTTAGGCCAGGCTGGGAAAAATCTCCCTGGCACTTCTGGTACCTATGATTTGAAGTATCACTCCCATTGCACGGAAGAAGATGTCTTTGCATTTGTAGAATCTCAGAAATGGTTTGGGTTGGAAAGGACCTTAAATCCCCTCCCATTCCACCCCCTGCCATGGGCAGGGACACCTTCCACTGTCCCAGGTTCTTCCAAGCCCCATCCAACCTGGACAGCCAGGGATGGAGAAAACACAGGAAAATTCCTTCCCTGTGAGGGTGGGGAGGCCCTGGCACAGGGTGCCCAGAGCAGCTGTGGCTGCCCCTGGATCCCTGGAAGTGCCCAAGGCCAGGTTGGACGGGGATTGGAGCAACCTGGGACAGTGGGAGGTGTCCCTGCCCATGGCAGAAGGGGATGGACTGAGATGAACTTTAAGGTTCCTTCCAACTCAAACCGTGGTTGGATTCTGTGAATATTCCCATTTACAGGTCACCAACTGGAAGTCCTTGCATCCCTCCTTCCTTGGCGTTGTGTTGAGTGATGCTCATTCCAGCCTCCGCCAGGAGATGTTCCCACTCAGATCCCTGCCTGTGCTGCTGCAGAGGAACCGAGGGCAGCTCACACCAGGGAGCCCCATGGGGACGTGGACATTCAGTGCTTTGCCTTGGCACCGAGATGAACGAGATGGGGAGGGCTGGGCTGGGAGCTGGGAGCTTTGATCTGGGCACCAGCTGAGCCCTCCCAGGTGTAAGACACCATCAGAAATAATAAAGGAAGGCCTTAGAAAGAGCCTAATCCCATGTCCCAGATCTCTCAGTGCCTTGCTTCCCTCCCCTCTCCCCAGCACCGTGGCTGTGCAAACAGCTAGACTCAACCCCCCTGAGGCACCCGGCCCAGGGGCTCCAGCTGGATAAAAACACTCCTGGTCCAACACACCTGGCCTGAGCCTCTTCCACAGCCTCTCCTGCCCCACAACACCCCCCCACTGCTGTGCTGGACAGGGTCCTAAACCCTCTCCCTCATTCAGGACACGGGACTCCCAGGGATGCCATGCTATCCATCTCCTCAGGGAAAAGTGTAACTGGGACTGGACATCCAGCTCTGGCAAACAAGGAACAACCCCCAGCTCTGCTTTAAGCACCGTGCAGAGCATTTAAAGATCAAACAGAGCAAGCCACTGATCACAGAATCACAGAATGAACTAGGTTGGAAAAGACCTTTGAGATCATCAAGTCCAACCTATGACCCAACACCTCCTCATCAACTAAACCACGGCACCGAGTGCCATGTCCAGGCTTTTTTTAAACACCTCCAGGGACAGCAACTCCACCCCTCCCTGGGCAGACGATTCCAGTGCCCAATCACTCTTTCAGTGAAGAATTTTTTCCTGACATCTAACCTGAACTTCCCCTGGAGCAGTCAAGGCTGTGTCCTCTCGTTCTGTCAGTGGTTGCCTGGGAGAAAAGCCCGACCCCCACCTGATCCACCTGAGAGTCATAAGATCTCCCCTAAGCCTCCTTTTTTCCAGGCTAAACAACCCCATGGTGAAGTTGTGGCAGATCCCACGGGAGCTTGCTGGACACCAGGGGTGTGTCCCTGAGCTGCAGAGGTCACGGGCTCTGCAGACCTTCAGCCGCTGTGCAGTGAGGGCTGAGCAAATCCCCGCGGATGGATGCAGCATCCGTCAGCTGAGTCTGATCAATGCAGGGCAATTCCTTATCTCCAGTGTGGCTGGGCCACACGTTTCAAAGGAAACCAAATCCAGGATGGAGCACGATCAGTCCCAATGTTCCAGCATTGACACATGTCCGGGTTTGGGCTGAATCCCTTATCAGGCAGCGGCACAGCTCCATGTGGAAAAGGTTCAGCCTCACAGACACTTTAGGCGCCCTTGTCTGCCCTCCAGTTCTGCAGCCCTTCCCGGGATCATTCATCCTGCATCAACCATTAGCACACCCCCATTTCAAGATAAATTACCCAAATCTTTAAACCTCTGCTCGGAGGGAATCCCCTGGGGTGACTGTTCACAGTCAAGTCCCTCTGTGAAGGCATCCCTATGGAGCCAGAGCCATTAATGCAGCACTCCCAGAGAGCCTGCAAATTGCATAGTAGTAGGAAAATGGGGCTGGAAAAGCAGGAATGCTGCTTAAAGCCATGACATCCTGGGAATACTTTGAGCTTTGTGTTTGCTGTGCCTCCATGATTTGCCAAAGGTTTTTCTCTGAGAGGAGCGCAAAGGTAGAGGTGTCACCCATCCTTAGGGACATGGTGCCTGTGGACAGGGCCCTGCAGGGAGACAGGCTGGTTCCCTGGGCTTTACCCTGTAGAGGTGGTGACAGCCCCACCAGAAATGGTGGGATTTGAGGGAAAAATTCCAGAGGAAAGGATGACAGTGAAGAGAAAAGGGACTGGAGAGCATGGGAAGGCAGAGAAAACAGAACTCGTTAGAGAAGGGAGTGCTGGGGCTGCTCCAAAATCTGTTCCCAAATGTGTTTCATTTTTTTTTAAATAGCACATTGATTTTGTTTCCTCTTTTATTTTTTTTTTTCTTTTTTTTTTTTAATTTTGACTGATGGAGTGTTTCGGAGAAATGTCTGCTTTGGTGGAATTTTATTCTTTTTTAATTAAGGAATCAATAGCAAAAAAAGGCAGCAACACGTCAATAGATGAAATGTTTTGGTCTTGTTTCTCTCGGAGGGTGATGGTGAATCCGAGCAGGTTTGGCCTGACCCGGGAAATGAGGCGAGGAAAGAGCAGGGGAGGGAGCACCAGGTGTCTGAGTGACGGCTCCCAGGAGCTTCTGCAGCAGAAATAGTTGTGTTTCCTTCTGACTTTTGTGCTCGATTTTTAGATATTTTTTCTCTTTTCTGGCAGTTCTCATTATTGCTCTCCATCTAACACCTCTGAAGTGTTATGGGCTGAGAAGCAGCAACTCCCCCAGGGCTGCTCCCCTCTTTAGACTGAGACATGCACAAAGCAATTAGGACAGAACTAATGACATTCCAGCTCCTGGTTCCTGCTCACCAATCCCAGTTCCAACTGTGCCAGGTTCCTGCTCACCAATCTCAGTTCCAACTGTGCCAGGTTCCTGCTCACCAATCCCAGTTCCAGCCGTGCCAGGTTCCTGCTCACCAATCCCAGTTCCAACTGTGCCAGGTTCCTGCTCACCCAGTTCCTGCTCACCAATCCCAGTTCCAGCCATGCCAGGTTCCTGCTCACCAGTCCCAGTTCCAACTGTGCCAGGTTCCTGCTCACCCGGTTCCTGCTCACCAGGTGTGCTTGGCTCTACCAGGCTGAAGCAGGAATGACCCTGCTCAGTCACAGCAAAGGAGCCTCTGAGGACACAGAACAAGCTGGGAGGTGATGCTGCTGTTGTTAATGGAGTATCAGCTTTTCCTGCCATGGGGAAGCCCATTTTGAGGGGTTCTACCAGACCTTTTCCCATTATTCCCACTATCCAAGTGCACGAGGAGCTCCTGCTCAGTTTGACTCACAACCTGATCCCAAAGTTTACATGCCAAAAATCCATAAATGGTAACAGATAAATAAACACCAGCACTGGACCCCTGCTCCGGAGCCCCGAGGTGATGCCTGTGGGATGCTCCAGCCCCCCGGCTCTGAGCTCCTTTGGATCCCCTCCCAACACAGCCACGGACAGCACGAGTAGTTGGAGCTTTTTTTTAAAACAAGAAGTGCTGAGTGAGCACAAAAGGAGATGTTTGGAAGATGTCAAAACACAAATTTTGGGTTTTCCCCTGCCCAGCCTTTCATTTTGGAAAGGCTCACGTGAAATTTGTGGCTGCTTTCAGGAACATAAACCCCTCTGCTGCCCTGTCCCAGCTTTGGGTCACACAACAAACAGCACCCAGCGAGTTTATCAGCAATGCAGGACCAGTCACCCAGCTCTGGACCACTGGCTCCATCACTTTGTGAGCTCTCATTTTGGGACGAGCTGTGCCTGACCAGAGAGACAGGGCATGCAGGCCTGCAGGTGGTCGGTTAAATGGTACAGAATGAGGAAGAAGAGGCAAAAAGCTGGGAGAAGGAGGATCCAAGTAGTGGCTGGTGGGAAACTGGTTGGAAAGGATGAGGTCCTGTCTGGGCATGTGGGCTTGGGAGGTGGGGGAATAATGGAAAGGTTCTTCCTGAATTCCTCACTCATCCCTGTAGCCCATGGAGCCACTTCCCAGCCCTGTCCCTGAACCTTCTCCGTTATTCATGACAGCCCAATGGTGCCACTTAACAAGAATAATTATAAATAATAATAGTATTAATAATAATTAATAATTAGAAAATACCACAAAAGGTTCAAAAGCAGAGAGGCTGCTCAGAGGTTGATGAAGGAAGGAAGAGACAGTGGGGTCCAAGTCCCACCTGCGTCAGGAGGGGACAGCCAAAGCCTGGCTTGTCCCCGTGTGACCAACACTCCTCCCCGGTTGATTTAGGGGCAGCACCTCAGGATGCAGCCCCTGAAGATGCAGCAGGGTCCTGTGTGCAGCCTGGAGTGACTCCCCAAACTCCCCTCAGCCCATCCCACTCCCACGGATCCGGCAGCATCCAGAGCTCACTCTCGGCAAAGCTCTCCCCTTTCCCAGTGCTGGAGATGAGGACGGCACACTGGGGCAACTCCCAGCCCCTGGGTACTTGTCAATCATCCCTGAGACGCTCCAGCTAATTATTTTTATCCCCCACGAGTCGTGTGGCATTCTGGAGGTGTGGAAAATAGGACATTCTCAGCATCCCTCTCTCTCTCTCTCTCTCTGGCGTGGGCTAATGGTACCTGTAAATTGCTGCTCCGTGTCAGTGGATCACTGTTCCTAATCAGGTTGAGATTTCTGATGGACTTCACGCTGACCACGCTTCTTCCTCCCCTGCTTTGCTCCAGGGGGAAATGCAGGATGTTTTTTCCAGTGACAGATTTGCCTTCCCCTCATGCCCATCTCAGACCATTATGGGTTTGCAGGACTCTGGCAGGAGGGAGGCAGGAGTCTCCATGAAGGGGTGTCTGGACTGGAATGCCATTCCATTTTTGGTCTGCAGACCACCAAAACCATCTGAGAAGCGTCTCACAAGGAGGCAACGACTGCTTTGGCTCTGCAAGCACGTCGCTGTCTCCTCTTTCTGTCTTCTTTGGAGAAGTGGAAGGAAGTGAAGACCAGGAGGTGAATTTGTGCTTTCCCTGGGCTCATTCCTCCTGTGCTGAAGACCTTTGGCCCTGAGGGCTGGGAATGGCACAGAGTTCTTCAGGAGTGGGGGGCAGGCGGTGGGGGTGAGCTGTGGATGCTCTCCACACACAGAGAGCCTCCCAGGCGTGTTGTGACCATGGCACTGCATGCTCTGGGTGAGGATGGAGGTCCCAGACCTGGCAGCACCACAGTGATGTGGGAGCTGTGCCCACACACAGGAGCTGGGGTGGTGAAAATACGAGGCAGAGGAGAAGATGTTTGTTTCCCATCAAACAGACAAACAAACCAACCAGATCTGCTTGTGACTATCTTCCAGCTACTCCAGGCAGCGACAGAGGAGCTGGTTTGTTGTTTACCCACTCAGAGAGGAGATAAGGTCAGGAAATCGCAGTTGGCTTCTGCAAACCTGAGAGGGGAGCAAAGCTCAATCTGGCAGATGAATCACTCGCTATTGACCGCTCTTCTTCTCAATTATTCCTCCATTTCATGAGAAACCTCCAAAACACACAGAAATGTCTCCACCCAGGCCACAGCGATGCTCGATGCTCTCCTGCAGATGCCACCTCTGCCTCAGCAGGAGCTGCTGCAAGTCCTGTTGCACCTTCTGGGTCAGGCCAGGTCCCAAGACCCGGAGGAGACCTCCTGGAGAAGGTTTCTGGAAGTCAGTCCCTGCCATCACAGCGATGGGACAGGCAGGAGATCTGCAGGCAGGGATGTGGGGCCTCAGCACAGGCTGCCTCGTCACAGCTGGATGCAAACTACCATTTGCATTAGGTTAAAATCCTGAGTAAACTGAAATCACAGCAACATCTGCTGCTTTTTCATTAAGCTGGTGTTGACACCAGAGGAGGGGGACCTTGGAAAGACAGATGGGAAGGAGGGGGAAGGGGGATTGACTCAGCACAGGCTCCTGAATTGCCTCTGGGCAGGAGCCTCAGGCTGGTCCCAGGCTGGGCATTGCAGTTTGGGCAAAATGACTTCAAATAAGAAGGTCCCTCCACCTTGAGCTCTGCTTTCTGCCCCAGACAGGGGTCAGGGAGTGCAGGGCACAGCTGTCCACCTAGGGAGTCACCCCCTTCCCAGAAATGGGGCCTATGGCACTGCCAAGAGAGCTCCCAGAGGTCTTGGGTTGGTTTTGAGAGAGCCTTGCAGAGCAGAAGGGATGGGGGCGAACATCTGCCAGCAAACTGAGCGTCACCAAATCCACAGCAGCTGTACCCTGCTTGTCACATCATCTCTCACTCTTCTTCCAGCCCAGATTCTGAACCCATCAGAAGCGAGGAGGAGCAGAGCTTTTCATCATGGAAAAACCAACACGTTGCTCATCCTCAGCACTGCAAAGCTTCAGAACGTGACCCTGGGATGCTCCACCAATAACAGAGGCAAAGCAGCTTTATTTTCACTAGAAATTCCCTCACTTCTTCCTGCAGTCTCAAGGCTTTGGGGACCTGACATCTGATTCTGGAGTGCCACTTGAGCAGTGCAGCTGTTTCTAAGCCTCCCCGCCACGGCATTCATCCCAGGGCCTGGCGGCAGCAGGTTCCCAAACAGACCCAGCTCAAATGAAAAGGGTTGTACATGTCTGCAAACGGCTGTCCTTGTGCCAGAGCTTGTTTGGAGGATTGTTTGTGGAGGAGAAAACACACTGAAGAGCATTTGTTGGGCTGTCCAGCTCTAGTCACTGTAATCACCAACACGGGGCTGTCTCTGTGGTCGCTGTTCCCGCTGCATTCCATGGCACATGCTAGAGCCCTGGCTGTGGTCCTGCCACACCATCTGCAGCCATGGAAGGGAGGAAAAGCCTCATCTGTGCGGGAAATTATGGACTGGCACCGATTTTTGGGGAGCACGACTCTGGGGGAGCCGTGGGCAGGACTATGCTGCGGGTTCGGGTGGGTCCCCTGAGAGCACAGAAGTGATGGACTCAGTCCCAGTCCCACGAACCAACGTACCAGGACCATGCTGAGGGCACCGTGCCACTTTTTCCTGCTGGAGAGACACCAGCAAGTGCCTGTGGCCACCTCAGCCCTGGTCACTGCTCCGCAGGGCTGGAACCAGCACTGTGCCAGCTCACAGGGCAAAACCAGGAGCATCCTCAGAGCCTCTGGCTTTGCTCCACGCACAGAGTTGTCCCTGCAGGTCCCTCCCTCACACTGTGCCACCCACCAGCATCATTCCACGATTTCCCAGGCTGTGGCTCATCCTGGCCATGCCGAGTCCTGCCAGCCCCTCTCGAGGGGCTCACACGAGCTCCTTAGGACTGTGGGTGATATTGGGATTTGCCACCTGAGGCAGTCATTGGTTTGTCATTTCTCTGGTGATTTTGTTCTCCAACATCCCTGAAGAGAAAGGGATGACTGTTCCCATTTGTCCAAGAGCAGTGTCCAAGTTGCCCCAGCAAAGCCAGGGATTAACACACCAGTTCCTCTGTCCTTGCTCTGTTCTTGTCCATGTTTGGGGCCCGAGCAGAGAGCAATTAGAGCTGACAATGAGCTGCAAAGATTGTCTGGAGATCCTGACCAGGGATCAGCAACACTGCGAGGTCAGGAGAGCAGGAATACTTCAGAAAAAATGACTCATTCCAGTGGAGAAAATGAGGCTGCTGCTCCTGCACTGGGCTCATTTTGTACCAGTTCAATTCCCCCTTCGCTGTGCTGCACTGATGCAAAGGCAGGATGAGGAGCAGGGCAGGGGCAACACCGGACACGGGGGTTCGGCTCTGCCCTGCCTTTGTTGGATCCTCAAATGGGTGGAATGGGTTTAGAAACCTGGCTTGAGGTGGCCGCCTGTTCCCGACAAACCCTGAGTACTCTCTGCAAATAAAAACCCCAACACTCACCAGATTTCAAAAGTGATTTGGATGAAGTAATTGTCCCCAAAGCAAGAAGAGTGCTGTTAATTTTCCCCTTCACTGCAGCAAGGCTGCTGGAGGAATGGGGTGGGGCTCCAGACAGACTCCCAGACCTGCCCGGGTGTCCTGGCTGGATAATTCAGAGCTCTCGTGAATATTCAGGTGTGATGTGAACAAAGAACACCCCCTTTCCTCTCTGATTCCCCAGGGCAGGACCTGCAGGGGAAAATCCTCTAACACAGCCACCGCCAGCCCCACGGGGGAAATGAGTAGGGTGCAGGAATGGGAGCAGCACAAACACCCTTGGAGGATTCTGCCTGTCCCACCTGTCTCTTGGTACCTGTCCCTCCACCCTGGCACCCACCGAGGTATCACACGTGCCCCATGGGACACTGCCAGCACCAGCCGCGTGGTCCTGTCACCCCATGAGCAGCGCAGGCTGCCAGCTCTGCAGGCACTGAGAAATGCAGGCAAAACCCCATCAGAAATCACCACGACTGCACAGAATGAACAATAAACTCCAACATTTCATTCTGCACAGACATGATGGAATTTTTCAGTTTTCCAATGACAAAAAACCTGAAAAACGAAGGTTATTCACCTAATTTTAACTCAGTCATTTCTTTTCTTTCTGGAGGAAAGAAATAGAAGAAAGAAGAGGACAGAGCTTAAAACCTTATCACCGACTTCATGTGAGTGTCTTCCACTGAAACCAAGGAGGAAAAAGAGCACCTCGGCCTGTTCACTGATAAACTTTTCACCCCAACCACTGCATCTTCCCCAAGCATCTCCCCAAAGCCCACAGGAAGTGTGCTCCGTGTCCATCTCCCTCCCACGCCGACGGCACTGTCTGTATTAACAGCATCCTCAGCACTGCAGAAGTGCCACCAGCCCCTGCTCGGGGCCTGGGTTTGCCCATCCAGAGGCCAGCTGGGAATTCCAGTTCAAAGTGGAGCTGCCCGGATGGAGGCTCAGCCTGCAGGAACTGCTGGTGGAGGGCTAAACCAGAACTGGGGTGGAGCTCCTGGATTAAGGGAAAAACCAAGAGTGGCTAAAGATGCAATAAGGGCCCCCATGTCCAGCCGGGCTTTGATCTGGGGATTGGGGGTGAAGCCATCAGGGAAAGGTGGAGAAGTTGGTGAAGCTGTAATATGCAGTTTGCAAAGCCTGTCAGATTCATGGATTTGAACCGGAAGGATGATTTATGCAAAGGCTTGGGTCAGAGACTGTGTTATTCATTCCCTCCAGCAGCCTCTGCTACACTGTTCTTTAGGATGATTCAGCCTCCTACTCAGGAGAAGCAAAGCAGCAGTCCATGAACCCACCCCACACTGCCACTGCCAAAAGTTTGATCATCCCTTTTCTGGAGACCTCTGGACAGAGCCGACCCTCCCAGAAACCACATTCTGCTCACCAATAATTCCCTTTGGGCTGAAAAATAAAGGAAAAACCCTCAAACCACCTGATGATTATTTTGTTTGGCCCATTGCTATTAAAAAATTCTCCCAATTCCTTGTTGGACGATTGTTCCTAATGCTGAGCACCAGCCTTGGTTTTGGAGCCATTAAGCCGTGTGTTAAATGTGAGCGAGCGTTGGGTTTAGGATCGCTGGGGGAAATCCACCCCATTTCTGCTATTGCTCTGAGCAAAGCCGTGCCCTGAGCAGGAAGTGTGGGATGAGCACTTTGGGATGCTCTCGGCATGGCAGAGACTCAGAGGCAGAGCTCATTAACGTTGGGGGGGCTGAAATGCCACGGCCTTGGGTCTGGCCCTGTAGTTTCATAGAATATCCTGAGTCGGAAGAGATCCACAGGGATCACTGAGCCCAGATCCTGGCCCCAACAACCCCACCCTGTGCCTGGGAGCGTTGTCCAAATGCTCCTTGAGCTCTGGCAGGCTTCAAGCATGAGCTTTCGTGGAGCAGGAGGAGGTGGATGAGGGAGGAGATGTGAATGCAGACTTCACTCTGAGGCAAGCCAGAGAAATGAGTTGCTGCCACTTTCTGTGTCTTTTTGCCCAGTCAAACACCAAAATCAACACACAGAGCATTCAAACCAACCCAGAGGCAACTCTGCGGCAGAAAATAAAGGGAGGTAAATGAAAGAAACTCTCTTATTCTTAATTTATTCCAGTTAATTTTAGTCTAATTTGATCACAATGTTCTTCTGTAAATATCAGCCCTTCTTTAATAAGGCAGCGTTGGCCACGGAGGCTGCGATTGCGATGTAATCACCCGGTGTGTCGTAAAAGATTTTCTCTGTTAATTGTTAGGAGGAACTGGAGCTATTCTGAGGCAGGTATGGGATTGCAAAGAGAGATAATTATAACCAGATCTAATTAGTAATTATAACAGACCTCTCCTAGAAATTGTTTTTCACTTAAATATTCCCCCGGTCCTCCTCAGCAGCCGTCTGTGCTGCTGTCGGGAGGGCCCCGGCTGACACTGGTGCCGGGCCAGGGTGTGGGCAAGGGGCTGCTGCGTCCCCATGGCCTCACCCCGGGATGCGATGGAGCCCCGGCCCGGGCGTCTGCCAGGGGAGAGAGCAGGGAGACAGGCAGAGAGGCAGAGCTGAGACAGGAGAGGGTGCTCTCGCCGCAGCAATGGAGACGTGGAGGGACACGGGGTGTCCCGGTGCCGGGGGCTCCCGGGGTGAGGGGTTCTGCTGCCTCGGCCCGCATCCCGGTAATGCTGCTCCTCCCGGAGCCTGCGACAGCAGCAGAAACCAGAAAGGACTTCGGGGAGATGGGAAGAAGGGAGAGGCAACACAGAAAGCTGGGAGCCGGCTGGGAATGGCTCCCGTTTAGTTTTTTCAGTTGTGTTAATGGACACAATCCCCCCAAACCTTCCTGTGACACAGCTCCGACCCCAGCAGAGAGCCCGGGGCTCTCGGCCACCGAGACACAGCACAGCACATCTGGGAGACGTCCGGGTCCAGGCAGGCAAAGGGGCACAGGCGCACCCAGGGTGTGGCAGCTCTCCAGGCAGGTGGGATTGAACAAACTGGTTTTGTCCCACTGGAGGTCTGCCCAAATCAATTGTTCTTCTGTTCAGTTGCAGCAGATTCCTTCATTCCAACAGGGAAACTTTTTAAACCTCTGCAATTTTCCTCTCCCACTCTTCTTGCTGCCTCTGCACCAGTCAAAGGTACCTCTGAACAGCAAAATGCCTCCAAGTGCTGCCTGGGGAGCTGAGAGAAACCAACAGGGCCAGGAAATGGAGCAGCCCGACCTGAGGAGCCTGTGCACAGAAATCATTGCTCCAGGACTTTTCCTGGACCTGAACCCCCTTTTTCAGCTCTTCCAGAGGCACCACCCAGAGCAGTGGGTGCTCCCTTCCCTCCCCACCCCAACGCCATCCTGCTGTGGATCCTTGTGATGCCCTGGGACCACCCAAAGTGCTTCGGAGGAGTTGCACAGCTTGGCCTCTGCAGCACGGACAGGCGGGACTTTGCTGCCAACCTGCCCAGATCCTTCTTGCTGCAACCTCAGGAACTGAGCAGAAAAGTATCAAAGAGCAGGAAATCTCAGTGCTGGAGTGGGAGCTGTCCTGACGTGGTCGTTTCTGCAAAGGGCTGGGAGACGCGAGGAGTAATTAACACAGCTACTGAGAGCTGGCCTTAAAGGATTTAATCTCTGAAATCCAGGCTCTAATTACAGGGCTGCACCAATTCTGACCCTGAACTGATGCGCTATTTTTTAATCGAGTTATTTCCTCCAAGGAGGGAGGAAACGCCTGGGAAGCAGCGTTAGCTCGCAGCTGGGAACGGGCTAACTAGGCCAGCACTGCGGGAATTCTCTGGGATTGTTTTTTCTGCACGTCTCAGTCTCGTTCCAGCAGGGAACACCCGCAGACAGGAACCTGTGAGTAACACACGTGTGTGTGGTGGGGTGAACCACGAGAGAGGAGCAGGAGGCAGCAGGTGAGGCACAGGGCTCACGGTGCCACTGTGTCCAGAGGGATGCTAGGCTGAGAGCGGGATGCTAAACCTGGAGCGGGATGGTAACTGGAGAGCAGGATGCTAATCTGAGAGTGGGATGCTAATCTGCATGCAAATCTAAATCTGGGATGCTAAACCAGGAGCAGGATGCTAATCTGAGAGTTAATTTTAGAGTGGGATACTAATCCAAGACCAGGGATGATAATCCAAGGGCAGGATGCCAGTCTGAGAGCAGGATGTTGATTTTAGAGTGGGATACCAATCTGAGAGTGGAATGTTCCACTGAGAGCAGGATGCCAATCCGAGAGCAGGATGTTAATCCAAGACTGGGATGCTAATCCAAGCACAGAGGTGCCCATTTCCCAACCTGCAGTGCCATCCCTGAAACAAAGGAAATCCCCCTGCAGCATCTGGCTGTGATCCAGCTGCTGTTGCTGTGTGTGGGTGGAGGGACCACCAGCTCCACATCTATCCTGAGCTGGCCCGAGCGGGATGTGCTGCATCCCGCTGTGTTATCACCATGGCTCCCACCTCTAATCAGGGCTTCTCACTCCCAGACAGAGCCGCTGACCTTGATCCCTTCCAGTTCGAGGCCCCTCCATGGCAAAGTGATTCAATTAAGCCCTGGTTCACAGAGAGGGCTAAAAACAAGGCGGGAGGGAAAAAGAAGTGCCCGACAACAACAAAAATCCGCACTCCTGAGAACAATTTCCTTCTATAGATTTTTAAGACCAGCGGCTGGAGAATCACTTTCTCGTTTCTGTGCTGTCTCTCCAGTCAATAAATAAGAGGGAAATAAAGGATTTCAGAGAAAATAGAATGCAGTCAAAAGGTAAATTGTGGTCTTAAAAGCCCCTAAGAGACTGTCACCGACTTTGAAATGTTTCCTAGTTTGAGACCATTTCTTCCTGACTACATGGTTTCCGCTCCTTTATTTGCATCTCTGGGAGGTAATCTTTAAAACTGATTTTCCCCTGGTTGCATTTCATTGGCAAAGAAACTAAACAGGCTGCTGCATTACAGTAATAACATCAACACTGCAGCCACCTTCGCCTTAATTATTTCTCTGTCTTGCCAACAGAACCAGTTAAACGAGATTTATATTTGGGTGGAGAGGAGGGGGGTGAAGTGGCATGTGTGTGGATGGGTGAGATAACCTGGAAAAACCGATTTCTCCCTTGTTATGTGTCACCAGCAGTAAAAAAAAGAGTAAAATAATAATAAAAAATACACGAGGTAAAAGGTTTGGGCCATTTAAGTAATAATAATGTCAGCATTTCACCTGTCTCTTGCTTAATTATTTCCTTCTCTCAGCTCTGCCACCTGAACCAGTTTAGATAAGATTTCAGCGTGGATAAAGAGGAAGAACCTGTATTCTCTGAAGCAGATAAGCTGCTTTTTCCAGTCAAAAGGAGGAGAATACGTCACTAAAGCCTTCCTGCTGCCTACTCCAGATTTATCAACAGCCTCTTAGCAGAAGTCTTGCCACTAAAAGCTTGTGAAGTTTTGCAAAATACTACCAGATAAGAGAGAAGCACTTGTAAAGACAAGAAAGAGGCTGGATGTGCAAAGCAGCTCATCACCATCTGCTCAAGGTCACCCCAAAAAGCCCCAGGGAGGGGGAAATCTGTGTTCAAGGAGAGTCCAGAGGCTCTCTGAAGGTCTCCTTGCGCATGCAGGATGTCCAAGCTGCCTTCTGAGCTGTGCTTGAAAGTCAGCTCCTTCCTGCTCTGTCCTTTTAGGTCTCCCTCCTTTCCAAGACATCCACATCCACCTTTGTCCATCCCCCAGGGGCTTTACAACAGCGCTGACTTGCCAGGAAAAGAGCCTGATGGAACATAAACCCATAGAATCAGAGTCCCAGAATGATTTGGGTTGAAAGGGACCTTAAAGATCACCTTGTTCCAACCCCTGCCATGGGCAGGGCCGCCTTCCACCAGACCAGGTTGCTCCTCAAGCTCCAGAAAATCCCACTGCCACTGTCCCTCCCATCCACCTTCACCATAAACACAGCTTCGATCTTCCATCTGGTTCTCTCTCATTAGTGACATCACAGAGATCACAGAATCTCAGAATCCCAGACTGGTGTGGATTGGGAGGAACCTTAAAACCCGCCTTGGGCATGGCCAGGGACACCTTCCACCAGACCAGGTTGCTCCAAACCCCATCCAACCTGGCCTGGGACAAGGCAGCCACAGCTGCTCTGGGCAATCCTCACAAGGAAGAATTTCTTCTCAGTATCCAACCCAAACCTCTCTCAGTTTGAAGCCATTCCCCCTTGGAGCCAGGGAGAGGGGATGGGGACAGGGCTCCTGCAGGGCTGTGGGTCCGGCAGGCTGAGGGCCCCGGAGGGCTGGGATCCAGGCTCTGGGTGCTGCGCCCGCTGCTCCCGCTGGCGCTTCCAGCCAAACCCTGCCAAGCCACGTGTTCCGCTGCTGCCGCCGCCACAGATGGGCCTCGAGGGCCTGTGTGCAAACATTCCCCCACACCTCGAGGCTCCCGCGAAGCCGCGGCAGGCGGCTGGAACCCGTCCATCCGCAGGGAGGGCTGGGCTGAGCGGGAGCTGCTGCCGGCGGAGGATGAGACGCTCTTGGCTGCTCCGCACTGCACGACACCTCTGGTACTGCAGAGAAGCATTTTAAAAGGGAAAGAAGCAGCTCCCCAGTACAAAGCCAGGAGTTTTTCCTCTGCTTGTACTGCAGAGTTTACTTTTATGATACAATTTTCACCCTTCGTGGCTCAGATGCTTTGCCTGCGTTTCATTGCTGACCCACAGGCCAATCCTCAAAGCAGTATTTGCTCAGGGTTTTGCGTGTGTGAGGCTTTAAAGTTCTTTTTTTTTTTTTAATAAATTCAGGGTGGGCAAAACTTTTTTTATTGATTTGTAACAGGCAGGGGAGTGATGATGCATTTTTGTGCTGGAAGAGCAGGGGATGAGGAGGGTGAACCTGAGTAACCTGGGAGAGTGGGAGGTGTCCCTGCCCATGGCAGAAGGTTGGAAGGAGGTGGCCTTTAAGGTGCATTTCCAACCCAAACTATTGTGTGGTTCTGTGACTCTGTGGTGATCCCGGGGTTGTGATGGGTGTGCAGGGCAGAGCAAAGCCTTCGCTGCAGGAAGGGTGCCTGTCCCTGTGCACTGCCTGCCCTCAGCTGCTGACTCGTGAGGGCTGAGCAGCTTCCCCCAGGAATCCCCTCCCAGCTCTGTGCTCTCCTTATCACTCCAAACCTGGAAGTGAAGTGGCTGCTCCTGCTCCATCCAGCAGTGGGGCTGGATTTGGCCCCGTGGCTCTTCCCACAGAGCCACCCTGCTGCTGTTTTTGCTTCTGGGCTCCTCCAGCTCCCCTTCCCTGGCCTTGCCTTCCCACCCTGCCTCGGGCCTGATTATATTGGGTCTGCATGTGTAAGTACAGCCTCCTGCCATCCTAATCATCCAAAGTGGCTATTTGAATAACAGTTGTTGGTGCCTGTAGCTTCCTGTAATTTTCCAAAGGAAACAAATCCATGCAGACTGCAATTTTGCGCCTATGAATTTTGAATGAATGTCTCTGAGAGCCTCGATTTCTCTCTGCCTTCCGTCCTCCCCTCCCCTCGCCTGCCTCCCAGGCCCAGCTGAGCCAGAGGCTGCCACCAAAGGGGCAAGACTCCCTTGTGTCCCTTGAGTGGCTCCTTTCAGACGGAGGATTTTGGGCTGGGAAGGCTTCATGCCTCCTAGGACAGGCACCAAAACACGGTGCCACGGGCAGAGCTGGCTGGGTTGCACCCAACCCATGGGAACAGATCTGCTCCACAGCAGGACAAAGCAGAGCATGGAAGAAGAAGCATCATTTGAACATCAGGTGTCAGGAGTTTTCCTTGTGTTGCTACCTCCAAAGTAATTTTGGGAGGTCCCTGACTACCCAGCTCTGATGGTACCCACACTTTGGAGCTGTTGCTGCTGGCCAAGCTCTTCACCTTCTAGCCCAGAGCAGCTGGAGGACATTTCTCCTCCAGAGCTGATCTTCCAGATGGCGACTGTCCCTGTTTATCATGGAATCATGGAATGGTTTGGGTTGGAAAGGATCTTAAAGCTCATCTTGTTCCACTCTTGTGCCATGGGCAGGGACACCTCCCACTGTCCCAGGCTGCTCCAAGCCCCATCCGACCTGGCCTTGGACACTTCCAGGAATCCAGGGGCAACCACAGCTGCCCTGGGCACCCTGTGCCAGGGCCTCCTCATCCTCACAGGGAACAATTCCTTCCCAATATCCAACCCAAACATACTCTGTTTTATTTTAAAGCCATTATAACCTTCTCCCTCTCAAGTTTCCCCTCCTGTTACTCGGTGTGCCGTTTTATGACACTGAGGGTTCTCCTTTTATATGACATTGTTGTTTTTAAAGTGTTTTTATCACCTGGTTTTATTACAAAATTACCATACAGCACCCCAAGTGCCGTAGGAGCGAGGAGGGAGAGCGGCTCTGGAAATGCAGCAACTCTTTCCTGAACAGCTTGCAGCCTCGCCAGGGAAGGGGCTGTGATTTGGTGATGGATGGAGTGCTTGTTATCCAGTATATTTTTATCCATACATGTATAAAGCACTTTGTGATCCCAGCGGATACAAGGCACTATATAAATGTAAATCATTATCATTATCATTAAATACCTTCTGTATCTTTTAAACCTACCAGTTGGAATCAGATATGTATGGGGCAGCTGCTATCTGGGTTTTGTTGGGGAACCAAATGTGAGAGCTGTGATTTTTGTCTTTGTTAGCAATTAAACGGGATCTCGTGAAAGATTCTTATTTTTCCGTCGCAATTTTTTCCCTGCTGCCGCTGATTTGAAAGTCACTTCTCACCCACTAGGAGAAATCTCTGCAGAATTCCCTAGCAACAACCTGAATAAGAAACAGCCACCTCGGGTGTGAGGATGCTCCCAGGATTATCCGAACCCACCGCGGGCTGTCCGCTCATCACTGTAAGGACAGGGAGAGGATCCACGGGGCCACGGGGAGGAGAGTTCAGCTCCTCCATGATTTATGGCTCAGTGGGGATTACAGACACTTGTCTCCACAACTCTGCAGCGTTTCTGCTTGGCCGCTGCCCAACCCCGGCAAGAAGTGACTGCACCAAGCTCCTGGATGCCCTTCTGTTGCAGGGGCCATATCCATGACCCCAAGGCTCCTGTCCCTGCCTCACCCTGCTCTTTTGTCCCGTTCTTCAAGGGAGGGATTTGAGCCTGAGGGATCTGAAGGATTGCACACGGAGGCTTCGGCACCACGGAAATGACACCAGGCCAGGTGTGTTTCCATTGAGGCCATAGATGACTGGATCCCACAGGACAAGCCAAGCCGGCAGCACTCTGGGAGCCCCTTCCCCGATTTTCCTCCCCTGTTTCATTGCTAAAGCCTGTCTTCCTTCCTGCACTTCCAGCAAAGCCACCCAGTGGCAGCTACTGACAGCTCCTCCCTGTGGGAATTGGTTTCCAGCTGCATTATCCTAGAGTCACAAAAAAACTGGAGTGGTTTGGGTTGGAAAGGACCTCAGAGATCATCTCATTCCACCTTCCTGCCATGGGTAGGGAGACCTTCCACCATACCAGGTTGGTCCAAGCTCCATCTAACCTGGCCTTAAACCCCACGTTTGAGATCCAGAAGCCCAGTCTATGATAAAAGTGCACTTTTCAGGGCAATTTTTTAATCCTGCTCCATTGGCATTTCCCAAAGGGAAATGACTGATGCAGGGTCAGGCTGCACTCAGAGTGTAGTGAAGGGCAGGTCCTGGCCCCAGAGACCAGGGATCAGTTGTTCTGAGCCCCCAAGGGACCATCATCAACAGTACTTCATTTCCCCTTGTCATGACAACAGAAGGGATGGAGCTGGAAACCTTGGATGTGTCATGGGTCTGAGCCCTGGCCTTTAAACCCCACTAACCTGCAAGCGGTAGCTTGCAAAGGTTTTGCAATATTTACTTAATGGAACAAGGTTTTATCCTAGTTCTCTATTTTTTCCCCATTTTTTTTCACTCTGTTTTCCCCAGCCTCTCATGAGCTGCAGCCTCCTGCTGCCCAGGGGAAATCTTCCATTTAGCTACATTTTCCTTTCTCATTTCATGCTGTAATGGGGATTCATCATAGGTGTTAAATCCATAATTTGCCATGAATCCCTTGTCTCTCTCTGTGGAGGTCAGAGTTGAGTTTAAAAGAACCTGATATTGTGGCTTTGTGGCTGTCCCTGGAGGAGAGCACCAGCCTAATTCCCCGGAGCAGGAGGAGGCTGGAGAGTCCTGGACGGGTCATCCAATGCCATGTCCATGCTTTCCACCTCTCTTTGCCACCTGAAGGGGCAAATTTGAGCACACCAGGCACCTTTAATGTCAAAAGAAGAGTAATAGCCCCTTCCAGAGGGTCATTTGTCCATCCTGGCATGTGAGAAATATCCCGAGGCAGGAGAGGCTATTCTCCTGTTAATTACCAAGGACACCCACAGGTCAGTCATTAAGACACGACTGCCCAGCTTTACAGCCCAGTTGGAGCCCAAAGGAATGCCACAGCTCCAAACCCATCCCCGTCCTCCTGCTGGATGGGAAGCTGGCATCCATCACCCTGACAGGGCATCACAAGCAAGCGGCACCGGGAGCTCACCGTGATGGATGTGTCACAGAGAGATCCATCACGGGGTTCCCAACCCTTCCTGCACCACGAGCTGGGAGCTGCTGGCTGAGCTGGGAGATGCTGGGAGCTGTGCTGGGACGCCTGAACCCTTTTCTCACGGATGGCAGAGAAGCTCAGGCACAGTGGGGGCAAGGCTGGGCAACACTTCACGGAGCAGGGAAATGCAAGACAAGCGAAAAGGGCTGGCCAAGCTCTTGGAACCAGGAAACCACATTCCTGCAGGCTGGGCACGGGCAGAGAGCTGGGATCCCTTCAGGCAGCCTCTCCCTGTGGCGGCGGGTCCTGCCCTGCCGAGCTGCCGCTTCATTTGTCACCCGGGCGATCGATGGCAGAGCGGGGGCTGTCGCTCAGGTGATGTCATGCTCCGAGAGCCTCGTTCTTCTCTGCCGGCTGACAAGGGGAGAGGGAGTCGATACTCGTGTCAGGTCACTAACAACCCGGCGAGCTCCCGGCGCTGCAAACGGCACCGCATCCGTGTGCGCAGCTGGGAAAGGCACAAAAGGGGCTGCTGTGAGCACAGATGCAGATGCAGAGGAGCGCAGGCAGGATGCAGATGGGGGAGTTGGGTCTTGATTGGCAAGAGGGGGAATCGTGCGTGGGAGTGAAAGCAAAGCGAGGTTTGCGCGTGCGGGGGGGTCTGGCTGGTGCAGAACGAGAGGTGTCAGCGATTCAAAAGCGCGTGAAGCAAGATAATGTGAGTGGTCCACAGGCATCCCGGGGAGCTGGAGCCACTGGGTGCAGCAGAGGGAAAGGCTGGTGTGATGTGGAGGGAGCTGCTGGCTCTCAGATGGCTTGTGCAGACCGGGGGAATTGCAGTAGGGTCATGCCCGGAGCAGGAGCGGCTGCAGACAGAGGCGGGAGTGGTGAGCACAGCAGGACAGAGGGGTCCTGACACGCAGCACCCCTACATCATTTCACAGCACCCTCATGGCCATCACAGACCGGAGTAACTCGGGCCAGGGCAGTGGCAGAGCCAGCAGGAGGGACTGGGAAGAGAGAAATGGATGGACTAAGAATCAGAAAGCCCTCTGTGCTTTGCACATTTTTATCAGCCCTCTGTGCTTTGCATCCACCAGGTCAGCCCAGCCCAGCAGACTCTGCAGAAAGAAGCCAAAAGCTTCGTGTTTGATAAAGCCACGGGTCAGAACCACGATGCCCTCCCCGCATCGAGACAAGGAATCACAGATTGGTGCAGGAACACCAACATTAATCATTTCTATCCGTGTCTCTTCCTATTTACTCTGTGGTACTTCAGTCTTCCGTGTGCAGGCAGGAATGCTGGTGTGGCTCTGAGGGCTTGGAGAAGGGAAGCTTTGACGGGAGAGCTGGCATCAACCAAACCCAGGGCCCAGGGCTTTAAGAAAATACAAAGTTCGTAAGAACTGTGTGAGCCTATAACTCTGGAGCGGGGTTTGAGGGAGCAGAGGCAGCACCTGCTTAGTGCTGGCCTGGCCCTGCTGAACTTCCCCTGAGGTGGTTGAACAGCAGCCCCTGCTCAGGTACAGCCCGGGCCTGTGGGGAGGGACATGGACCTGTCAGGCTGGGCCCAGAGGAGGCCATGGAGATGCTCCAGGGCTGGAGCCCCTCTGCTCTGGAGCCAGGCTGGGAGAGCTGGGGGTGCTCACCTGGAGAGGAGAAGGCTCCAGGGAGAGCTCAGAGCCCCTTCCAGGGCCTAAAGGGGCTCCAGGAGAGCTGCAGAGGGACTGGGGACAAGGGATGGAGGGACAGGACACAGGGAATGGCTTCCCACTGCCAGAGGGCAGGGCTGGATGGGATATTGGGAAGGAATTGTTCCCTGGGAGGGTGGGGAGGCCCTGGCACAGGGTGCCCAGAGCAGCTGTGGCTGGCCCTGGATCCCTGGGAGTGTCCAAGGCCAGGCTGGACGGGGATTGGAGCACCCTGGGATAGCAGAAGGGTGCTCCTGGGGCAGAGAAGCAGAGCTAAAGGATCTCTAATATCCCTTCCAAGCCAAAGCATTCCATGGTTCTATGATACTTATCATCTTTAATGTCTGTAAGTTGAAACCAACCCCTTCCTCAGCTTTCTTCTCCCCATATCTGTATGACTGCAAACTGGCAGAGCCCAAGGTGAGTGGATGTGTTCCATGGAGAGTTTCATCCTGGCACCCACCACCAGCCCCAGTGTGCTTACGGGGGATGTAAGGATGTCATTTTGCTTGTCTGCTTCAAAGCAGGGAGAACAGAGCTGATGCAGATGCTGCCTTCTCTTCTCCTCCTTCACCTCTTCCTCCTCTTCCTCCTCCTCCTCACAGACAGTGTGCAAACCCCTCCAGAATGGGGGAAGCAGCACTTCCCAATACCCAGGTGAAACCCACCTTGGGAGGAGCCATCTCAAGACCAGGTTTTCAGCACCCAGTCCCTCTCTGGGGTCCATTTTCCAGCTCTACACTCCTCGAGGCAGAGGCTGCCTTTCACCTCTGAGCCCCCGGGTTGCCTGGCAGGAATGGTCAGTCCCACGGAGATGCCTTCCCACCCCAGAGCCGCACAAGGATGTGAGTGAGGAAACCCGGCCACCCTCTGCTATCAAAAGGAGCTGGCTCAGAGAGCTGTAAACTTAAGCTGCTCAGACATGACATCAAATATTTAGGTTATTTGGGACTTGCGCTCGATTGTTTGATGTTTCTGTTTCATTCCCAGTAGAGCCAGTTACTGTTTTGCCACTGAAAATATTCCCAGCAGAAAATGCAGCTTTGTGAAGACCCAAAGTTGTTCAAGGAGAAGAGACTGTCTGGAAGAAAATGATCACATTTTAATCACTTCTTTTTTTTTTTTTTTTTTTTTTTACGTTCTGAATTGACATCCCAGCTCTACATGCTCTGAATTTTGCATTCAGAGAATTGAATTCCCTTAAAAAGTGTGGGAAAAGGGTTCCAATCTGAACTGTTTGTGGGTCTGAAACATCACCTCATCATATTTTCTCCTTGCAGCTCAGCATTACAAACAAATGTAGAGAAAGGGCCTTTGCCAGGACATAACCTCTTTATTTCCTGATCAAACTCCACTAAAGAGCTGGAAAGCTGGGAAATGCAGATGTCTCAAGTTGCCAACCATTGTTTTGGTAATGGAAATGCTTACTCTGCTCTGCAGGGGAGGACTGGAAAGACTTGGCAAGAAAGGGTATTGAAATAAAAAAATGAAATAAAAAGAGGAA
Source organism: Monarcha castaneiventris obscurior (assembly GCA_026261815.1). Lineage (NCBI taxonomy): Eukaryota > Metazoa > Chordata > Aves > Passeriformes > Monarchidae > Monarcha > Monarcha castaneiventris. The sequence goes on from JAMPIT010000114.1 coordinate 5,498,911, forward strand.
AATGGCTGTGATTGAATGTGGATGCACTTGACACCCCTGTGACCCTCCTCCTGTCCCTGCCTTGTGCCACTGTAAGAGAGACAGGAGCTCTCACTTCAAATTAACGTAATCTGTAGAGTTAAATAATTCATGTTGATTTAAGAAAGCTTTATTCCTAATGGGACACATGTGAAGACAGAGTTAATATTAGAAGAGGCCGTGGAGGGGAGGAGAGAGGGAATTAGACTATAAAAGGTGAAGGTACAAGTTAATTGCCTATCAATTATTCACCTTAAGTCTCTGGAAGTAGCTCCCCTGCCTCCCTCCTCACACCCTCATATTCCCTTTTCCTGGCTGTGGCCAAGTTCCCACTGGCACCTCTGGGGCCAACCTTTTCCCTGTGCCAGGCAAGTGGCACCTGGGAGCTTGCTGGGACAGCAGGGCTGGAGGTGCCACATCTCCTGCTGGGGAGGACAGACCAGGACAGGCTTGGGACGCTCCTGCCAAGGTGCCATGAAGGAGAGGAGCTACCCAGCTTCCCACCACCTCATCATCCATCTGCTTCACTGTCCTGGTTCCTCCATCCTCCGGGCATGGCGGGTCCTGGTAACCACAGGCCATGGTGTCACTGCAGGCCAAGGTGTCACTGCAGGCCAAGGTGTCACCCCAGGCCATGGTGTCACCCCAGGCCAAGGTGTCACTGCAGGCTGAGGTGTCACTGTAGGCCATGGTGTCACCACAGGCCAAGGTGTCACCCCAGGCCATGGTGTCACTGCAGGCCGAGGTGTCACTGCAGGCTGAGGTGTCACTGTAGGCCATGGTGTCACCACAGGCCATGGTGTCACCACAGGCCAAGGTGTCACTGCAGGCCAAGGTGTCACCCCAGGCCATGGTGTCACCCCAGGCCAAGGTGTCACTGTAGGCCATGGTGTCACCACAGGCCAAGGTGTCACTGCAGGCTGAGGTGTCACTGCAGGCCGAGGTGTCACTGTAGGCCATGGTGTCACCACAGGCCAAGGTGTCACTGCAGGACGAGGTGTCACCCCAGGCCATGATGTCACCACAGGCCAAGGTGTCACTGCAGGCTGAGGTGTCACTGCAGGACGAGGTGTCACTGCAGGCCAAGGTGTCACCCCAGGCCATGGTGTCACCACAGGCCAAGGTGTCACCGTGCTGTGGCCACGTCAGCATCATGAGCTGGGGCTCCCCTCTCCCTCCTTGCTCCCTCCCGGGGAAGCCATAGCTCTCTTCAAAGTTTCTCCTCGCTTGGCTGCCTCCGAGATCTGGGAACTCAACACTAATTAACGTGTCTGCAAATCCCAGCTCGGCTGCCGGGGCCTCAAATTCCTTCACGGTCCCGCGAGTGCAGAAGGATCCACGAGCGAGCCCTCTGGCTCCTGAAGCTACACGACTGGCAGATGCATATTTTAACAACACACATCTGTTGGCAATATAATCTCTTGTATTTGCCCTCCCTGCTCCGAGCTTTGATGGAAGACCGGAGGGAACTCTCCAGTGGTTACAGCCAAAGTGTTTGCTTTGCAATTTTGCTCGATTGCTGCCTGATTTTATTTTTAAATTTCTCCAAGTCCTAATCAGGCTCTTACTTTATTTAATTAATACCCTGGCTTAGTTAAATAGATCATAAATTAAGCAGCCCTGCCATTAGAGATGTACCAGGTAGCAAATAGCCCTCCAGTGGCTTTCTAAAGCCTGCCTGGCTTGGGCTCCCCTGCCAAACTGCCTTGACATCCTTTGCTTGCAGAAAATCTGGATGCCTCCACATGTCCCAAATCCCACCCCATCAGATTTGTCAACCTTCCCTGACTGGGGCACATATCCTGAGGAGATTGGGCAGTGGCTCCTTCCCCAGACAGTTTGAGCAATGGTAGGAGGGAAGGTGAGGGAGACCTGGAGAAGGGGAACCCTGCAGCTTTGGGATGCATTAACCACATTTCCCAGCAATATTTGTTCCTGGAACTCCATGAAGAAAAGATTTTCCCTGATGCTGATGACATTAATAGGCTCGTCTGTTTGAGTGTTTGGACTTCAAGGCTATGGAATGATCTGTTCCACTACATTTAACCATGTAGATTTGAAAACAATGTGACAAAACCTTAAATATTTAATTAAAATATGGTGTAGCTCTGCATCTGAGCAGAGAAGTAGGAGGCATCAGCCCCATGAAGCTGTTGTCAGACATGAATGACAGCAGTTGGAGCCTGAATTGGGAGGCATTAGGGGATTTCTTGATACCAAGGAAGTGGAAAAGCTGGCAAGGACAGACAAGGCAGCACCAACCCACACCAAAAACCAGGCATGGCTATTTTTCCAGAGACGAGGCTGGGATAATAGAGCGGGATGGAGTTCCCCAGATCTGCCTCTAACACCCAGCTGGCTGAAGAGCCCTGGACTCACTGGGAAACCAGCAGCAGATGATGGGCTCCCAGCCACCAGAACCTCTCAGCTCTCCCTCACAGGACACCCATCCCAAAGGAACAGTGTGAGCAGGTGGGATCATCACTCCTACCTCCCCAAACAGCCTGAAATGTCATAGAATCACACAATTTCCTGAGTTGGAAGGGACCCACAAGGATCACTGAGTCCACGGGCACTCCAGCAATCCCACCCTGTGCCTGAGAGCATTGTCCAAATGCTCCTGGAGCTCTGGCAGCCTTGGGGCTGTGACCACATTTCTCCTTCAGAACATCTGCATAAATACCCCTAAAGTGAAAGATGAGCTGCCACTGGGTTCCAAACCCACATTTTCTCATTGATTTGGCCTAAATTGAACACGCTGTAACTTTAATTTTCTTAAAAGGAAAACACTCTGCAAAAAGAAGTTGCTGAACATCTTAGGTAAATGTACCAATTAGCAACTGCCATGTATATCCACATAAACATTAACTACCATCTATTCAAGACATTCCATAACCCCAAAGATAATAACGATTTCCTTTTGATCCATAAAAACATCTCTCTGCTCAATCAACGCTTCGCAGCAGCTCTGACGTACGCCCTGGGACTAAATTAGTTTTGAAATCTTTAGCTCTAATTAAATAACATTATTTCTTTTGTCTGGCTCCGGCAACTTATTCTGCTTTCACAACAGAAGGAGGGAGCCCAGGCAAAGGAGGGGTTGTCGGTGAGCAAGACAAAGTTCCTCTTTCCTATTCATTTCCAGGATTATTTAATGTATGGGCACATGTCAGAGCTCTGAGCTGCTGCCAAGAGTTGATTGAGCAGAAGGAAGAATGAAAGGAAAATCATCATTATGGTTGGGGTCAGGGGAGGAAGGGGTGGCAGCTGGGAAAGTTCAGGGGTGGGGAATGTTGTAGGGTTGTGGAGGGAGGAAAACAAAGGGGAAATGGCAAAGCAGGAATTTGAACTCATTTTCACAGTGCAGACTCTGGTGAGATGCACCTTCAACCAGAGCTGGTACCTTAATTCACTTCTTTTGGCTGCTTAAAACTAATCAATGTTGATCTGACTAAAAGCACTGAAATTCTTGATTTGGATCTTTTTAAAAGGTTTTTTTTTTCTCCCTAGAAACTAACCAGGAGTAAAAACAACAAGGAAAAAAGGAATCCAATCTTCAATTTAAACAAGCTTAAATATGCAAATGGTTTCACTCTGAAGGTTGAATAATCAGGATGGATCTGGGAGCAGCAATACAGACTGGGTTTTGTCCAAGCTTTTCAAGAAAAATACCATTTTCATTAAGTTCTCTGAGGCCACGTCCATGCCAGGAAGCCTCGCTGACGTGCCTGCCTTTTCCCAGCACTCCTGTGGGGAGAGCCCTCCCTCACTGCCAGTGCTCCCCTCCCATCTCCCACACAAAAAGCTCCTCCACATGATTTTGGGAGCCACTTCCAGTTTGCAATCCCAGGCAATATCCTCCTGTGCTGCTCGTGGGAAAGATTAATTACTGAGCAACGTGGGGTGATAAAATATTAGTATGTAGATAGTTTAAAAATACTGCAATAGTGTGAAACCAGCCTTTCCTCAAGGGGTGGAGTCGTCCCGGTCCTGTAGGCAGGGTAATGCGTAAGTGATGACACTGACACTCATCATATCCTTAAATTTATGGAGACTCTCTTGAAATGAGGCATAAATCCATAGAGCTGAAGTGCCAAACACTCGGTGCCTGTGTTACTCCTCCTACAACTGCCGTACTCCACCCCAGAACCGCAGCTTCCCTGAGCAGCTTCCTTTGCTCCTGTTCTCAGCATTGAGTGAGATCCACTGCTCTCATATGGATTCATTCCCAGTCCTCTCGATCCAGCAGCAAAACATTTTGTCAAAAGCCACTCAGAGTGACCACGAAGGCAGTGAAACCCCCCAAAAACACCCCATGGTGTGTGAGGAGCCGGGACTCACCGAGGACAGTCAGCCGGGCAGGTCGGGATCGGATGGCAGCTTGGATGGCCTGGCACTCGTAGACGGCGTCATCCTGGAGGTCAGCTCGCAGGATTTTCAGGTGGTGCTGTCCCGACAGATGGTCTCCTACGACCAGATAGCGCGGGTAACCTGCCGAAGGCAAAGCACGGCTCAGGAGGCAGCTGGAGCCATGAGCCCAGGGATGAGGAGGGCAGAGCCCCAGCACCCCACAGCAATTCCCAGGATCCAGGGAGCTTCCTCTCCTCCTTGGCAGCCAGCCCGGAGAGAGAGAAAGAACCTGCCAAATTCAGGAAAAAGACTGCACGTTTTTCTCTACAGGTTCAAAAAAGAAGTGCTGATGAAGGAGCATTAACTGAGAGCCCAAGGAATCATGGGATTATAGAATGTTAGGAGTTGGAAGGTTTGGTTTTGACCTTAAAGTTCATCTGGACCCAAGCCCTCCCTGCCATGGGCACCTCCCACTAGATCAGGTTGCTCAAGGCCTTCTCCAGCCTGGCTTGGAACCCTTCCAGGGTTGGGGCATTCACAACCTCCTTGGGCAAGAAAAAGGGATGAGCCCTTCCAGCAGGAAACCCAGCATCTGCTGCTCCTCTGAAACCTGTCATGGAATATCCTCAGCTCCCAAAATCAGCTGTGGTGACACCCTGGAATACAGCCACGGTCAGGTGTGTGTAAAGTTTGGGCAGGGGTCGGGGGATAGCCCTGGTCAGCCTGGCTGGACACACAGGATGGACACACAGGAGGAAAGGTGCCATCCCCCCATCCTGCTGGTGCCCACTGCCCTGTGTAACACAGCACTGGCACATCCCTGTGCTTTTGTTGTTTCTCGAGTCACCAACAGCAGGATTTGCTCTCCTGAACTGCGAGAAATACAAATGATGGGTTTGTTTGCATTGTGCTAATTAGACACTGGCTGAGCTGGTATCACACGAGCTGGCAGCTCCTGTGGCTTCCAGCAGCCCCGGCTCCGTTAATTGTGGAAGTCATTCACATCAGCTCCCTCCTTCACTGCAGCTCTTGTAACCCAGTCGTGTTGCAAGGTCTTGCATGGAAAGCTCAGCTCTCTAATAGATGCAAAAGTTGTGGCTCAGAGCTTTGAAAAACAGGCAAAGACGGGGCTGCTTACTCGGGCACAGCTGCAAATGAGCAATTATATGTATTAATAAAAAACAGAGGGAAAGAAGAAGCAGGCAGTGTGCTTTGGGGAAGAGCAGGGTCCCTGGAGACCAAAAAGCACGGAGCCTCCCCTGGTTTCTGGATGCTGCTTCTTGCCTTGGGGAAAACTCTCTCGGGTCACCAGGAGCAGAGCAGTGTCACACGTGCACAAACTCTGCAGAGCCTGGGGGGACACTGCAGCTCCTGAAGGGCTCCATGTCCTCTCAGGCTATTTCCAGCAAACACTCTCCTTATTCACTTGAAATATTTCAGTTCCAAATTAGTGTTTTCCAGCAAAATATACAGAATAAACTCTAAACTTCCCCAGTGTTGCACCTGTCTTCACCAGCTACAATTAACCGTCAGTCATGATGTGGGTGTGGGATTAAGGAATGTGGGTTCCGAGGAATTTGGTCACCAAACTATAATTTGCCAAAACTAAAGCTTGAGGAAGCCACAAGCACTTGTCCAAAGCAAACAGAGGCTTGTGGGTCCCTTCCAACTGCGGATATTCTACGGTTCTTTTTATTTTTGAGAATTTCAAAACAGGCACTTTCAACATTTACAAAACATTTCATCCCACATTTTGGAAAGGTGACATTTGTTTCCAAGGAAATCAAAACAGGGTTTTCCAAAGGGTCAGGGGCCACCTGTGGGAGCCAACAGTTTTGTTTCAAGTCAGAGTGAAACAAGTTTTGGTTTATTCCAAGCATCAGTGCCTATGTTTGGGCAGGCTGGAAGGTGGAGTTGAAATGAAAACATTATTCCCAAATAAATGCTGTGGCAAGAACTCCTGCTCTCCTCGATTATGGAGGGTGGTGTCCCGACTTACTCGAGAGATCCCGTCCGACTCCGAGGGCCAGCCCGTCCTTGATCCAGAGCACGATGCCATTGTACTCGGGGATGGCGCAGAGCAGCGTCACCGGCTGCCCCGCGATCACCACCTGGTCCTGGGGCTGCTGCGTGAACGAGGACGCCTGGCCTGCACAGGGGAACAAGAGAGCAACAGGACACTGTCAGTTCTCCAGTGGTTTTCAACACGATGCACTTCCTCGGGATGCAGCAGCCCAGGATGCTCCTGGCCCAGCACAAATGAGCTCTGCAGCTTTTAATTATGTGATTGCTTAATTACATGACTGCTCCATAGAATGATGGAATGGTTTGGGTTGGAAGGGACATAAAGCTCATCCTGTTCACAGGGAACAATTCCTGCCCAATATCCCATCCATCCCTGCCCTCTGGCAGTGGGAAGCCATTCCCTGTGTCCTGTCCCTCCATCCCTTGTCCCCAGTCCCTCTGCAGCTCCCCTGGAGCCCCTTTAGGCTCTGGAAGGGGCTCTGAGCTCTCCCTGGAGCCTTCTCCTCTCCAGGTGAGCACCCCCAGCTCTCCCAGCCTGGCTCCAGAACAGAGGGGCTCCAGCCCTGGAGCATCTCCATGGTCTCCTCTGGACTCACTCCAAAAGCTCCACATGTTTCCTGTGCTGAGGACCGAGAGCTGGACCCAGCACTTAGTGACAAACAATTGCAATATTTTTGCTCCCTGGGGGGAAAAAAGCTCCAGCCAAGAGGCACCAGAATTTCCTGTAACCATTTTATTCCAAACTGTGGTGGTAGCGTTTCAGCCACAATGATCACAGACAGAGAAGCAGCAGGATGTCCAGCAGCAGCAATATTTTATATTACACGTAATAAAAGAGGATGTTGGTCCTCTGCTTGTGAGCCTTGCTCCCACCTTGTGTGCTCTCTGAAATCAGGATGCGCAGATAACAGCCTGCTATAAAACATGCAGGGAGAGAACCAGCTGCTGCTCTTCTCCTCCCTCCCCCAGTGTAACCTCCTGGCATTTGCTGGGAGCTTCCCACACATCTGCAGGGGAAAGGAAGGACCTGCTTCAGCACTGCCTTTCGCCCAAGCTGCATCGTCAAACTCGCAGATCCCTCTCCTCACCCTTCCCTTGCAATGCCGCAATAACAAATCCCAGCCTTGGGCCATCTCCTGCCGTGGTGGGATGTCTCACACCTCAGGTGTGACATGGAGCTTCTCATTTGCCATGGGGTGTACTCCAGTCACTGTGGCCTCTTCCACAGCAGAGTTTACTCAGCATTATGTTTTATTTTCACTCTCCCTTGGCTTTGCCATGATTGGAAATCATTCATAGAATCAGAGAATCTCAGAATGGTTTGGGTTGGGAGGGATCTTAAAGCCCATCTCATCCCAGCCCCTGCCATGGGCAGGGACACCTCCCACTATCCCAGGTTGCTCCAAGCCCTGTCCAACCTGGCCTTGGACACATCCAGGGATTCAAAGTGTTAAATCCTGATGGTTTTTTCTTCTTTCCATAATGAGTGCACAGGGCAACCCCAAAATCCCCCTTCAGAGCCACAGTCTAATGCTGGAAGATCCTAAATGTGGGGCCATTTCAGGCAGACCTGCTGGCATCTGGGCTCCTGTGAGTGCAGTCCTTCGTGAGGGTTGGCTGTAGAGCACTGCAAATGCTCTGCCACCACTTGGTCTTGCTCTGACTCTGGATTCAGGAGAAGATCTGGCAAAGAGAGGTGTTGGGGCAAAGGCAGAACCACCAAATGCTCCTCACTGAGTGACCTGTGGAGCTGGTAAGACCAGGAGCCTCTCTGGGTGGGAATTACGGCCCTGCACCAGGCAGGAATTCAGAGCCTGTGCTCCTCCACTGAGAGTCTGTTTAGTCCATGGAAGGGGACTGGGCTGGAGGAAAAATTGCTCTTTAAAACCAATTTGTCAAAGCAGGACAGTGTCCAAGTGATACACCCCAAATCAATTCAATCCTAATTTACACCGACTCCATTTAATCATTGACTGATGATTAATCCGGAACCAAGGTTAAGTGTGACACAAGTTCTTGCATCCCAACTTGTTTCCAGATGAGCTGCTGGGCTTTTCCTACAGGGCAAAGCTCCAAAGCTCCATCATTTTCCAACTCATGCCGTTGAACCAACGTGTGCCCCCACATGAGTGCTTATATTTCAGTTTAATTTATTACAGCTTCAGCTTGCTCTTAGCCATCTAAAGGAGCATAGGGAAAAGCAGAGCTGTCCTTTCTAAATTCCAAGCTGGTTTACATGCAGGAAGGTAAAAAGCCCAGCTGAAATTTCTGCAGATCTCCAGGAGCACCTTGGGCACCTCATTCCTGGATGTTTCACAGATCCCAGGTCTCCCAGCATCCCCACATCTCCAAGGAGCTCTGATTTTCACCACAGATACCCCAAAAGACCACAGCGGTGGCTCTCAGCATGGTGCTGCCTGCACAACCGGGCAGGAAAATTCCAGAGGAGATTCCAGCTTTTCCTGCTGGGACACACTCGTTGGAAGTCATGGTGGCCTCTGACTCCAGCACAAGCCCTCGTGCTTAGTTAAGATTTAAATATTTGATTTCAAAGGGAATATGAATCAGCTCTGGGTTTTTTTTTTTTTTTGGACTCATAAAGGACAAGCACTCCTAGGATAGCAGGGAAAAGTGGGATGAGAGAGAAAACTCAGAAAGCAGAAAAAGTGTTTTGTTGCTTTGTTGTTTTGTTGTTTTATTTTAATATATACTTCCTACCCACTAACTGGGTTTTCACAGCTCACTCTGTAATCCTGACAATTCTCAAGGCAGAGCTGGGCGAGCAGGGACAGCGCAGGAAGGCAGCAATAACCCAGAAAGATTTGTTTTATCAGTGAGAATTATCAGGTTGTCAGCTGGGAGCTGCACGAGCCCTAATGAGAACGCAGAGGCAGAAAGTGGTGTCTGTGCCCTCTGCAAATGCCCATTAAGCACAGGCTTCATTTGGTAATTGCTGCTGGAAATGAAGCTCTTTTTACGTTTTATTTTTCCTTTTTCTCTTATTTCTTGATTCATTTTAAAGACGAGCTGATGGCCACGGAAAATCAGAGCAGAAACATGGCATATGTCTCCTGTCTTTCCCTTCCCTGTGTTTGTTCAGTGTGAAGAATTGTCACTTAAACCCATTTTTTATTCATCCGAGGCTCCATTTCAGCTACAAACAGCTCAGATTCAGTCACAGGAGAGAAGAGATGGGTGTAAGGACCTTAAGAGCATTACCTGGCCCAGTCCCTGCTCCACAGCAGGATCATCTCTCCCTAAATCACAGGTAAAAAAAGAAGAAAGTACTGAAGGCAGAGCTCAACTCACTTTCAAATCAGCTTAAAGTCTGATTACTGGGTTTAACTGGGTTTGGAAGATCAGAGGCCCATCCACGTTACAGCTTATGTCTTAATGTCAAAGGAACGAGTAATTTGCAGAAAAGTTTTAAGGGAGATAAGATACTTGACAGAAAATAACTGAAAATGGGGAGACTGGGAGAGGGTGATTTACAAATGCAGGTTGAGCGTTTTCAGCTACAAGAAAATGGGCTGAAAGATGCCAGCTGGGTATTTTTCCAGGAATGTTTAAAATTCTATTACAAAATGATGCTTTGGTTTCAAAGTAGGAGGTCTGACTCCAACCTGTTGGGCAAGCAGGAGTTTCCAAATTTCTCCCCTCCCACTAAATAGGTTTTCAACAAAAAATACTGGCTAATCCACACCTCTGCAGAGATAGGAGTTCATCACAGAATCATGGAACGGTTTGGGTGGGAAAGGAACTTAAAAGCTCATTTCACTCCACCCCTGCCATGGGCAGGGACACCTTCCACTGTCCCAGGCTGCTCCAAGCCCTGTCCAGCCTGGCCTTGGGCACTGCCAGGGATCCAGGGGCAGCCACAGCTGCTCTGGGCACCCTGTGCCAGGGCTCCCCCACCCTCCCAGGGAACAATTCCTTCCCAAGATCCCATCCATCCCTGCCCTCTGTCAGCGGGAAGCCATTCCCTGTGTCCTGTCCCTCCATCCCTTGTCCCCAGTCCCTCTCCAGCTCTCCTGGAGCCTCTTTAGGCCCTGGAAAGGGGCTCTGAGGTCTCCCTGGAGCCTTCTCTTCTCCAGGTGAGCACCCCCAGCTCTCCCAGCCTGGTTCCAGAGCAGAGGGGCTCCGGCCCTTGGAGCATCTCCATGGCCTCCTCTGGACTCACTCCAGCAGTTCCACGTCCTTCCTGTGCTGAGAACCCCAGAGCTGGACACAGCTGACCACACAAGCCCAACCAAGAGTCCTGGCATGGCACCCTCACCACCCATCTCCTTGTCACCTCCTGCTGCACGAAGAATCCCCACATCTGGACTTGGGAAGTGCTGCACAGCAAAGCAGGCAGATGCAGCAACGTGTCCATGTGCCCCCAACCCAAGTTTTACTTCCCCCAATCCTGTTTTACTTCCACATCCCATCTTCCCTCAAGTGTAAAGACTTGGAATATTTTGAAAGAAATAACCCATTTGATGCCTGGCCTCCTGGGAATTTCACTGGGAATTTCACTGGGCACTGACTCTGCCCCTGGGAGTCTCCATGTGAGGATCTGTTCATCCAGCACAGCGACGCCTTGAGCAGAAGCAAAAATTAGGGCTCTGAATGCATTGTTGATTTTTTGGTTTTGTTTTAAAAGCAAACAGATATAGAAATGAGATGTTAACGATACCACTTGGCCACGGTCCAGCACAATCCCGGTGTCCCACCTGCACTCCGGAGCAGCCCTGCAGCTGGAAGGGCCCTGTCACCGCAGGTCACCTGCTGTTGTGGGTGAGGGTTTGGTGTCAGAGGAGCCTTTGATCCCAGAACCTTCCCGTCTCCTCCTGCTTTGCCCCGCTCCCTGAGGAGCTGCCAGGCACCAGCGGGACTCCCTTGCTGGCCCCCGAGCTCCTGCCTTCTTCAGGGAGCCTCTCTCATGGAGGGCACGGCTGCAGCCACTGAAATCCCGAACGGCAGGAACAAAAGGGGACAATAAAGGCGCCACGGTGAAGCGCGAGCAGGCAACAACACTAACCCTGCTCTCAAAAAGCCCAGGCAGGATCCTTGTGAAGTCACAAGCGTGTCGTAAAAGCTAAAGGAAGAAAAAAAGAGGAAAAAAGAGAGAACCACTTTAGAGTTCTTTAGATTTCCTTAATGGATTTTGCACCTGTGGCTCCTGGTTTTCAGTGGTTCTCTGTAACGTTGCCTTGTTCTTTCAAACAAAGGCTGACTCTCTTCTCTGTTTGTGACTTCCAAGGGAAATGACACTTCCAGTGCCAGGGCATTGCTTTTCAGATGTCCCAACGCCCACGGATGGTGAGAAGGCCCAAAAATCCTGTTTTACAACCCAGAAAACAGAGGAAGAAACCTACACAGTGACACTGCCACAGTCTGTGCTGCAGCAGAACCTTGAAGCCCCTTCCATTGCTGAAGCCAGAGCTGGCGACAGGCTTTTTAAGCTCTCTGAAGACTGAAATTTGTTTGCACGAGTTCCTGGCTGAATTATTTCAGCTTGCAGCCTCCTGTGCCCAAGCCAGCAACCAGGAGCAGCAGAAAGTTAAATTTTCATTACCCAAGAGGAGTGAGTATTGTAGTAGGAAGCGAGGGACTCACCGAGGGAACAATGACTCATTAGAAATGGAGACGTCGTGGCTGCTTTTATGTAAGTGAAGCTTTGAATGTTCATTGTGCTCTGAAAAGAATTAGTCCTTTTTGTTGAGGAGAGCACAGAAGTGGAGAAGGAGGACTATGAGCTCCTTGTCCAAATATTGCTGTTCCAAAATGAAAGGCCTGGTGAACCGGAGTGGTGGGACATTCTCCTTGTCCCTCAGAGGGAAGAGCTGATCCCTCCCTCAGCTTGGAGCTTGGAGGATGATCAAGGGGCTGCTGTGTGACACCCTAATCCTACCCAGCATCCCAGAAAGGTCCCTCTTCAGACCAAGCAGATCCACCCGATGGAAATCAGGGCATTTTGGCCCAGCTTGGGGCTGGTTTCTCACAGCACATTGCCTGGAGATGGAGCTGCCTCTTGGCCATGGAGAGGACTGGGGAGAGATGGCTCCATGCCCACACTTTCCCAGCAGATCAGGGCCTGGCTCTGCAGCACCCCGTGACCAACAGGCTGGTTCTCAGCGCTCCTCTGGGTCCCCTCCCTGCAGCCAAGGACACCGAGCCCCCCGCACAGGGCCCATTGTGCTCCAGAACACACGCCCGCATTGATTTTCAGATGAGTAGGAAACGCAAACAGACAAAAGCCTTACATTATTTACAAAGCTCTCTGGAATTGTCAGTCATGGGCAAGCACAGGGAAGAGCCGTGCGGGCGGCAGAGTTGCTCATTATTCCCTGCATCCCAATTCCCTCCCTTCTGGGAGACAACGCCCGGACCTGCTCTGAGGTGGAGCCCAAGGCCTGGCTGAGCACAGAGCACATGGAACATGTTCCAGGGGCAAGGATTTCTCCAGACAAGGACAGAGATGAGCTTTTCTCGCACCACTGGAGAAGCAAAAGAGCTGTGGCTGCTCAGACAGGAGCAGAGGGATTGCAGCAGCGATGCCATCCTCATTGTGGAAATGTCTCTTGCTGGTGGTGGCCACAGCCATGTCAGGTATTTTGGCTTCATGGCACAAATGAGAGAGGTAGCTTGAGTTCAGCCCTTGCATAAGCTTTCCATTTTTTTATTCGGCTTCCTCGGGGAGAAGAGAAAATAAAATCCTTTTGAGCAAAAATGTCAGTTTGGCCTTTGTTAGTGTGACTGCGTCAGTCCAGCTCACACGGCCTCAGTGCTGAATTATTCGATTTGAAAGAAACCAAAGCACAACACCTTCAGTGAAGGGATGACTCAGGTGAATGGAATGGTGCTTCTCGACCAGCCCTGTGACCTGGCAGACGTGTCCCCACTCCAAGAGGGGAGCAGGGAGCTGAGCTCGTGCCTTGCTCACCCACAAACATCCAGGGAGACGGGACTTTCTCTGGAAGTCCGAGGGTCCTCAGTGATTCCAGCTCAGAGGGGAAGGTGTGGGGTGCAGTGAGGAGAAACCAAAGCCAAAGTGATCCCCAGGAAAAGCAGTGAAAAGTAGGGAAATGATCTGGGGAAGGGGCTGGAGCACCAGGAGAGGCTGAGGGAGCCTGGAGGAAAGGAGGCCCAGGGGGGACCTTCTGCCTCTCCACAACTCCCTGAGGGAGGGTGCAGCTAGGTGGCTCCCAGGGAACAGGGACAGGACAAGAGGAAATAGCCTCAAGCTGCAGCATTATCTCCTGTTAGGTTGGGTAATTTAGGAAAACATTCTTCACAGAAAGGGTTGCAAAGCATTGCAAGGGGCTGCCTAGGGCAGTGGTGGGGGCCCCATCCCTGGAGTGCTCACAAGACGTGTGGATGTGGCACCTGGGGACGTGGCTTAATGGGGAACCTGCTGGGGGTGCTGGCTTCAGGGCTGGACTTGATGATCTTAAGTCTTTTTCAAATCAAATGATCCCGTGGTCCTAATGGCAGCTGCCAGAGCAGAGTTTAAGGCGCAGTGCTCTGCTCTCCTACCTGGCCTCTGGGAACGCTGGCCATGGGCAGCTCTGAGCCAGCCCACGTGGTGAGCTGAGCTCATCCCACACTGATGTCAGATGTCTTCCTAGCACTGCTCTGAAAGGAACCATCAACATCCCACTGCATCCACTAAGTAGCTTCAAACAGGAAACAGGGAAATTTTGAGTAAGATATGAAACCTTTCAGGGATCTTTTTGTCTATTAGTCACACAGGCAAGAGATCTGAACTATCGAGTGTTCTGCTGGCTTTGATACCCACACGAAATCCCAGCACTGCTTTCAAAGTCACCGTGAGGAGTTTGATCAGCCATGCAGAAAGGGCTGAAATGTCATCGGCTGCTCTGCTATTAGCTGCCAATTGGGAAAGGTGTAAGAGTATCCTTACCGTGGGATATTTATTAGCAAACTCTTCCCAGCGCCAGCTGGGAGAATTACCTCTTGTGAGATTAAATGCCTGTTCCTGGGAGCTGATAGGAAACAAACTAATGTACTGCATCCAGGCACCAAAAAGCAGCATTCCAGTGTCCTTATAGACTGGATCACACTGACTATTCAGGCTCCAGGGATGGCTCCAGGCACCGTGGATGGCTCCTGGTCGCTCCTCTCTCACAGCCTCACGGGTACCTGCTGCCCAGATGACACGGAGCTCCGAGCAAGCAGCATTATCTCCTATTAGCCCAGCTGCCAGAGCTGGAACGCGTGCTTTGGGGCACACGGGACTTTTGCAGGGTTGGAGAAGAGGCGGCAAACTGGATTAGGTGGTGTTTTATCCAGGGGCCAGCACAGGAGGAGGGGGGAAGGCGGGCGAGGTGTCGCAGGGGGGTGGCAGAGGAGCTGAAGGGTCAGCGAGAGGCAAAGCTGGTGGTGTCGCTAAAGCTGTGGCAGAGGGGAGAGGTGTGAGAGTTTCCCCACACCCCGGGCTGGGGCCAGCACCTCACCACAATGCCTGGGCTGCCCTGGCTCCCTCTCCAAGGGCAGCCGTAAGCTCTGAGCCTCTGCCAAGGCTGCTCGGGGCACAGGGCTGTCCTTGCTGGGAACAAGGGCAGTGGCACCAGCAGCTGTTCCAGAGGCACTGGAAACGCTGGGCAGGCGCTGAGCACTTTCCCTCGTGGCGACAAGAGCAGAGGGGAATAGATTTCCTCCCATTGATCCACCTGCAGGCCCGGCTCCACTGAACACTGCCAATGACTCCAAGAAATCTTTTGTTACCGGCGCTGCCGAGGAGCTGTGGCAGAATAAGAAATTCCCATTTGTTCTCCTGTCAAGGTGCAGTGTCCTGGCACAGCTCCCCCGGGGCCAGGCTGATGGGCTCAGGGGGTGAGAGCAGAGCAGGGGATGCTCCTGCTCCAGGAATTCCAGATGAGCAGCTCTGTGGCAACTCCAGCTGCTTTCTGTAGCTCAGAAAGGGGGTGGGAGGTCCTCAGCCGCAGGAGTCTTGCACAGACTCTCCTGGGACCTAAAACCTCCCACTTGAATCCACAGACAAGAAAAAGGAACTTTTCCTTCTAAAAATAACAGTGGATGTGCAAACCAGTGGGCAGCAGCCTGCCTGCACCAAGTGTGCCAGATAAAATCCTTACGGATTTTATTCCCTGTGACCTTCTGAAACCTCTCAGGTGATTCCCCCTTTCCTGGATTACATTCAAGCCGAGTGCCCACCCTTCGTTCCCAGATCAGGGCTGCTCTTTTGAAACAAGAATCCTTTAAATCTCAGCTCATCTTCCAGTTAGAGGGCACAGAGGACACTCGTCCATAGGAAAACGAGAAGGATGAATAATCCATTTCACAAACGATTTGGAGATTTCAAAGTCTGGCTCTGCTCCCAGGAAGAGCAGCAACTGGAAGTTGTGCAGTTCACGGGGTGGAAAATTAGAGCAAAGAGCTTGCCTTGGGTCGCACCATGTTTCACTTCCATCCTCGTTTTTCAAAATCTGTTATCGCACGCTTTGAGGCACGGAGGGAAATCAGAATGAAGATGCAGCTCAGAACAGAAAATGCAGATATTTAATGTTGTGTTCTCTGCACGTGGCAGGGGAGTTACATGATCTTTAAGGTCCTCTCCAGCCCAAACTGCTCTGGGATTCCTAAATAGTACAATGAGTGGAAAATTCTGCTCCTTCTCAAAATAATTTTAACAAGTCTTGCTGCAGATTAGTGAGACATTGTATAGATTGGAGAATTCATCCAAGGAGTGGTTACATGAGCCTCTCTACAGGGTGTTTCCATCTCTGCAGGTGTTGGAAGTGCCACCACTGAAGATTCCCCTACCAGACACTTCCCCTAACAAGAACCATCTTGGTGGCACCAAAGCTCATGGATAGAGGGAAGAAAAGGCAGGAATAAATCTTATTATTGCCCTGGAAGGCCAGGAAGCTGCTGTCTGCATGAAACATCACCTGGGTGGCTTTTGGGGGAGCCTCTGGTCAGAGGAGCTGTGGGATATTGCAGAGCAGGCTGCGGACTCGCTCCAGCTCCCACTGATTACCCGAGCGGGGCGGGATTGCTTGGGGTTGTGCTGCGTGAATTATCAGCTCTGAAGATGAAGTGGAGTGAGAATTAGCAGGTTTCTGCCATAATTATTGTTTGTTTGGGTTTTGACAAGTGGAAGTGATTGTAAATATGTGCATTTTTTTTTTTACACATGCAAGATTCATCTTTAAAATTAAAACAAATTATTCTGAAAAACAGCCTAAAGTGAAGTATATGCAATACACACACACAAAAAAAATAGTGGCAGGGGGAAGGCAGGAGGGGTTGGAGATGCTGAGATGAACAGACAGGGAGCAGATAATCTCTGAGCAGGAGATGTTTCACACATATGCCCATCTCGTTACCCCAGGAAGGTGCTTAAAAATTCACGTACTTCTTGATCTATCCATGGAAGCTTAATAAAAGCTCCCCTCCATGAAAATCTTGGCTACACTACCCACAGAGCCAGGGAAACGCCTAGAAAGTGCATTTATCCATGACAGAGGAGGCCAGTGACCTGCACCACTGCCTACAACAACCCGCTGGTGCTTTTCACCTGGGTTTTACTCAGTAAAGCCAAAAACCAGGAAAAACGAGAGGCAACGTGAGCCAGTCAAAATTTACAGCCCTGCAACTGCTTTATCAGCCCAGGTGCAGCCCTGGGAGAAGCCAACAGACCCCGTGGCCTCTCCCCTTCCCTGCTGGAGGAAAAGGGATTGCTCGGAGGGGGCTCGGATGGTTTAGCACAGACTTTGCTGTTTGTTTTGTCACCAACTCCTTCTCAATGGTCCCCACTGCAGAGTCAAAGGCTGCCTGGTGCAAAACCCCAGCCCAAGAGCAGATTAGCACATTCCAGCCTGCTGTGTTAATTAGCAGGTAATGAGAGACGCTCATCAATAAGCTGGGCTGTGTCTGACCCCCCTCCTGGGCTCAGCAGGGCTGCCTGCAGGACTCGGCAATGACAAGCCCCACTGGGGTCACTTAGGAGATGATGTGCTCTCACCCTGGAGCAGAGGCAGAGCTTTGGGAGAGTTCACACAACCAGCACAGCACCAAACCCCTTTTCACTCCGGTTTTTGGGGGACAGCTGGAGGAAACGCTTTTCCATCTGGTTTTCTGGTAGAGGAGTCCTCACTCAGGGTTAAGAGCTGGTAGAGTAAAGCCAGGAGTCAAAATGAAAGGAACTTCATAATTATTAATCAGGAGTTGGACTCGGTGATCCTTGTAGGTCCCTTCCAAGTCAGTGTATTCTAATATTCCATTGTTCTCTAAGTATAGAATTATACTCTCTGGGAGTAAATCAGTGGAAATCTCTCCCCAAGGATTCCCTACTCTTGAGAGCTAATCTGCAGTGGGGATAGATACCCCTAAGGAAAAATAAACAAACAAACACACAAATAAATAAATAAGGCTCTTTTGCAGCTTAAAGCAGAGCAAATTTCAAATGCTGGTCCCTTCTCAGGCTGAAATCCTGAGGAATGGTGAGAGGCAAGTCCCCAAACAGTAACAGCTGCCTGTGCCACGTCCATTTCTGACTTGAGGAAAAGCTCCCTGCCTTCAAGGAGGCAGGAACATAACCTGTTTGAGGCTTTGGAGAGAGACACATCACCATCATCATCATTTTTAAGGAGCAATGTGCACCACAGTGCCTTACGGACTCCTATAAATTACCCAGCACCCGCCTGCCAGCTCAGCCTAAGCTCGATATTGCCTGCAGTAATTATTTGGATCAAATGCAGTTTATCTGCTTCATATTTGTGTTTCTGTGCTCTCTGGTAACTTATAAATGTCATTGCAGTGTTTATTTGTTATAATGAAACTTAATGACGTTTGAAACCAATGGCTGTGGTTGCGGGCTGCAGGTTTGAAGTAATCTCTTCATCTTTGAAGCAGGAGGCCCAAAGATAACATTAAATTATCCTACAGAAAAGGAAGATATATGCAGACAGATATCCAGGCCTGTGTATTATTCATTGGAGAGATGACTAGCAATGAGCCACAGTGCCTAAGGCAACGGACTCAAAGCATTGTCACCCAGCGAAGGCAAATGTTCCTGTCCAAGGGGAACCAGTTGTCAAGCCACAAGCCCAAGTGCATCTCAATCTGTTTCATTAAACCTTCGAAGGCATGCTGGGGCGGCTGGGTGCCAGACGCCCGTGTGAGACGGCTGGCAGGGAAGAAATGAGGTGGGGCTGCTGTAAAACACAGCGCAGCTGGGTTAGGAGGGGGAGAATCCAGATTTGTGAGGCATCAGAGGGGTGAGGAGCAGAGCTGGAGCTTGGCAGTGCTGGGACCCCATCCCAGCCATGTGTTGGGTGCTGAAGGCTGTTCTCCCTCCGTGAAAAACCCAGAATAAACTTTTCTTGCTTTGCTTCAGGCACTGCTCGTTGTCCTCCCTCCTCCTGAATAATTTCCTCCCTTGGTTTCTATTTCTGCGTGTATTTATAGACTCTGGTCGTGTCTCCCCTTGAGCCTCCTCCAGACTATATAAATTTACCTCCTCCAGTCTCTCCTCTTACAACCTGCTCTCTAATCCCTGGGCCATTCCTGCCACCACAGCCAGCGCTCTCCCAGCTTTGCTCCGTGCTCCCCCGCTGCAGGGACCGGCGCTGCTGCGGTGCCAGTCCCATCGCAGCCCACGTGGAGCTGCACAATTACTGCTGCCTGATCACCTCGGGACCTGCTGAAGCAAAATGCCCGTGGCAACAGCCAGGAACATCTTTCCCTCAGCTCCCTCTGTGCTGTCAGGAGTGTGGAAGTACCCAGCGTTCAAAGAGCTTTAACCCCTGCAGCACAGCCGAGCTTTGGCACCGCTGGCTTTTGAGCTGCTTTCCTTCACATGGGCTGGGCTGAGGCTCCCACACCTCCTGCTCAGGCTGCTGCACTTCTCAGGAATACAGAAACAGCCTCGTGAGACCCCTCCTCACAAGGGCAGTGAGACTTAAGGGTCCGCAGGGAACTGGACCCCAGTGAAGTTTGGCTTTTTGTCTTTACCTCCTTCTCCTGCTTGGGGTCAGACTGGTCTGGAAACGCCCTGTGCTGCAGCATCTGCCCCCAGCAGCAAAGCTCCAGCCTCTGGTCTGGCCCTGAGCAATGGGACAGTGTGGCCAGAGGGTGAGGGAGGGGGTTCTGCCCCGCTCAGATGAGACCCCACTGACAGTGCTGCCTCCAGCTGTGGGGTCTTCATCATCGGAAGGATGTGAACCAACTGAAGCAACGCCAGAGGAGGCCATGGAAACGCTCTGAGGGCTGGAGCCCCTCTGCTCTAGAGCCAGGATGGGAGAGATGGAGGTGTCCAGCCTGGAGAAGAGAAGGGTCTGGAGAGAACTTACAGCCCCTTCCAGGGCCTAAAGGGGCTCCAGGAGAGCTGCAGAGGGACTGGGGACAAGGCATGGAGGGACAGGACACAGGGAATGGCTTCCCACTGCCAGAGGGCAGGGATGGATGTGATCTTGGGCAGGAATTGTTCCCTGGGAGGGTGGGGAGGCCCTGGCACAGGGTGCCCAGAGCAGCTGTGGCTGCCCCTGGATCCCTGGCAGTGCCCAAGGCCAGGCTGGACATTGGGGCTTGGAGCAGCCTGGGACAGTGGGAGGTGTCCCTGCCATGGCAGGGGTGGGACTGGATGGTCATTAAGGTCCCTTCCAACCCAAACCATTCCATCACTCTTCGGTTCTGTGATACCCTTCCTGCACTGCCATGATCCTCTCTTCTTCCCAGGGCTGTCGTGTGAACCGATTCCAAATCCCTGAACAACCCCGAAAGTGCCAACGTTTGGAGTTCCAGTCATTTCATGTGATTGTAGGGAAAGATTGTTTCCCCCCAAATCCTCCAAGGAGCAGCACATGGGGCATGCCCATCACCGGCCATCTCTGCACTGGCTGAGGTCAGAGAGGTGACCCCTGGAGAGGGCAAACCCTACAAGCAAACACTGGTCACTGCTTCATTCACTGGCCACCAGGTTCTGGACTGCAACCAGAGGCCATCACAGGCAGACCTGATGACAACTGACAAGAGAAATTCTTCTTCATCACTCACAATCCTTATGCAGCCAGACCTAGAGACCCCCCTGCAAGGGTCTCACCACTGAGAGCTCATCCAAGGCCCCAGCTCTGATTTCCCTACGAGCAGAGCTCTTCTCCAGCTGGGAGCACCTTGGATTAATTAACACACCTGTCCCTGGGTCCTTGCAGCCCCCAGAGCCTGGGCAGGTCTCCCATCCACACTTCCACTGGATCTAACATTGCTCAAAACCTCGGTGACATCGATTAATGAGGAGGAGAGAACTGTGCAGGGCCACCTGCAATGACCTTGATGGAAACCCTTGAAAAGGGAGTTAATTCCGGACTCTCGCCGCGCTCGGCTCGGAGGGGATGCGAGCTCTGCCGTCTCCCAAGCAGCTCTGGAAACAAACAAGTTGACAAATGAGGCTGCCTCTTAATGAAGCCGCAGCCAAAGTCAATATTCGGCCCTTCTATCGGGGCGCAGATCAAAGATGGTCTCAAGGGCAGACGACCTCGGCAGGGGTGGGACAGCTGTCACTCGGAGGAGGGAAGGGATGGCTCGGAAATGAAAAGGAGCAGGCTCAGAAGCAGAGGGAGACAAGGGCAACTTGCAGAAGCAGAAAGGAAAAAGATTTAGAAGAGGAGACATGCAGAAGGCGGGAGGAAGCCTTTCTTCCAGGCCTGGGGTGCTCTGTCTGCAGTTAAATCTGTTTGTTAAGATCCTGGTATTCTCTCTGTCTCCACCATTGCTGCTGCACGTCCAGAGCTACACCCTCACAAACCTGTATTGCAGCTATTTCTCTGCAGAAGTTTTCCTTCTCCTCCCACCCAGCTGCCAAAAGACTGAGATGGAGAAGGATTAAGGCTCCCCCATCTATTTACAAGTACCTTGAGGGGTTTAAAACTTCACCTTCAAGTTAGGTCCACTTGGGGTGATTTTCTGGGGGCAGGGATGGGAGAGAAGGAAGGAAAATGTGTAGGGACAGCACAACAGGTAAGGAGACACCTCCCCCAACAGCAAATCAGCTCCCCAGTACCCACAGCTGTTTGCAGCTGAGGAAGGGTGCTCTCACCAGGCAGTTTGGTCCTGCAGCTCCTTTAGATCCATCAAGGTCCACTGCACCCTCCAAGCCACCACTTCAGGCTGTCCCCCATCTCAAAGAGCAGCTTGCCTGCAGGGAATGGCCGGGGCAGGAGCCCTTTGGGGGATGGTGTGAACTGGGACTCACCCGGGACAGGCCACGCCTGATCCCAGCCTGGCTGTGGGCACTCCCCTGGCTGCAATTCCGTACCCCGGCAGGTTCCTGGGGCAGGGATTGTTCCCTTCCCGTGTGGGAGGTGCCACAGCACCCGGCCCGGCATGGCCCTGACCCTCAGCTGAAGGCTTCTGCTGCTGTGTGAGCCCACCCAGCCCTTTCCTGTCTCCATAAAAACCCACCGGCAGCTCGGCTCCCCCTTTGAAAGCTCCAGGATTGAGCACTGGTCTGAGCTGCCGGCAACAACGAGCCAGCATACCTATCCCCAGGTCAACCTAAATATTTCATTTAGCTTCTAAAGGAGTCAATGCCTTTCTCTCTTTCTCCCTTTATTTTAAATCTCGGAATGCTACTGACTCTCATGAATATTGATGAGGATCATTAGTCACTGAACATTTCACTTCCTTTCTCTTTCCCCCGTCTATATAAAAGCTTCATCTTTGTTAAAGGGGGAAAAAAAAATCCATCTCAAGTGATATCTCTGGATATGCTTTAAGATTAGCTCCATTAATACGTTTATAGAGGAGTAAATACCCGTGGGAGCAAACACTGAGTGTAAAAGGGCACGGAGATACCGGCCCCGAGACTGGTGCTGCACTGGAGGGAACTGGGAAGGTTTGTGGCCGATGTTCTTTGCTCTCTGCAGGTTCCTTGTGGCAGCCTTGGGCATCAAATAATCCTTGAATTGGCTGCCTGGCCGGGGGATTCCACTCACACTCCCCCACACATGATCCCTGCCTATCCTGCAGGTTTTTGACCATTCGCACTCTTTCCATCTTCATCAGCCTCAGCCTGAAGGCTGCTGATGGGCTTCAATCACTCTGAGTGAACACAGGTGGGAGGGTTTGGCCGGTGAATAACAGTGAATAACTCGGGGGAAAACAAGAAAAGCAGGACTGGCAGCATTCAGGTGGATAGTTCACAACCGTATTTCCCCATTTCCTTACGGTGAGAAAGGATTTTTCGAAGGGTTTAAAACCGAGTCAGCTCAAACACAGCCGTGGTGTTGCTGGGTGCTTGGCAGTGTCTTTCATTCGAATCCAACACAGTCCCACTTCACTGGAAGCTAGATCATTTTGCTGGCCTGAAACTCACAATTTCATCCCATTTTGTCATTACAGCAGTGAAATAGAGCTGCCTCACACTGCTCCTGTACGAGAGGAGCTCCATCCTGTGGGTTGGGACTGCAGGGATGGTGTTATGTGACACACAGGGAAACCCTGGGGATGGAGCTTCGAAATGAGTTATTTAAGTCTTTTCCAAGCACACCAAAGGATCCCCAGTGCCCAGAACACCAGAGGGTTTCATCTTCACACCGGTCTTAGCTCCCACCCCACAGCCTGTTGGGCTGGAAGTGCTCCTGCACTCCAGTTTCTGCTCACAATTGCACAGCAGATTTCCCCCTGCTGGCTCCAGAGCCATTTCAATGGCAGGCCTAGCTGTTTGTCGATCCTGAGTGTGTCTCAGGGTGGGACTTACAAGGCTGCAGTGGTTTTAATTGATATTCTAAGTGACAGCAGCTTGGTACTGCTTCATTGCTCAAGTCTGGGCAGCTCCAAACCATCTCTGCCTGCAGAAAGAATGTGGCTGCCTCCAGGAGAGGGAGGTTGGAGATCCAGACCAGGCAGGAAAAATCCCGGTGTCTCCTTGCAGCCATGGGTGCACTGCAGTGCCTGTGCCCCACAAGGGCCCCCCAAAATGTCAGAAATGATGCTCTCCCTTTCTCCAGCCTCGGGCAGAGATGTGCTGTCGCAGTCCTGCCCCCTTCCTGACCAAAATCTCGACTGAAAGACTTCCAGACACCTTGAGAGCTGGAGACTTCCACACAGCCAGGCTATCATGTCCATGCCAGGGGGATTTACAGCATCACCAGCACCTGGCTCGATGGCAGAGCCAGATCTGCCTGTCCAGGCTCTGCTCTGGTGGCCACCATGTCCTTTAGTGCCGGGTTAACGGCTGGACTCAGTGATCTTCGAGGCTTTTCCAACCTAAACAATTCCATGATTCCGTGTCAGCAGTGTGACTGGGATCCCTGATCACACTGCTGCCAGCAGCCTCCCTGGCAGGGTCCCACGGTGAGGGAGGGAAGCTAAACAGACCCCAGGCTGCAGCAGCAGCTCCGCAGAGAGGGGAGAACCATCAGCAGATATAGCTCCAAAGGAAACTCAGCCTGGAGCAGTGCGGAGGTGGGAAAGTCTGAGCTGCCATCTCCTGAGAGAAGCCTTGGATCTCCCGTCATTCATGTCCCCCCAACTCCTGATTAAAAACAAACGGGCCCAAAGCCCACGGCACCAAAAGGTGGCAGCTGTGGTGAGGTGAGGTGAGGTCCACAGCCTGCTGCCAGGGGCAGTTCACAGGACAAGCTTTTACCAACAGCTTGCCATGTTCCTTAGGTGCACATCCCATTTCAGTGCCAGAAAGGAGCTAAAGGGGCAAGGCAAGGGCGATGGAACTCAAGTGGCTGAAATAAATCCCACATACATCCTACCCTAGATACTGATCCATGGATCAGACCCCAGAATGCTTTGGGTTGGGAGGGACCTTAAAGCCTGTCCCGTTCCACCCCTGCCATGAGCAGGGACACCTTCCACTGTCCCAGGCTGCTCCAAGCCCTGTCCAGCCTGGCCTTGGTCACTCCCAGGGATCCAGGGGCAGCCACAGCTGCTCTGGGCACCCTGTGCCAGGGCCTCTCCACCCTGTGCCAGGGCCTCCCCACCCTCCCAGGGAACAATTCCTTCCCAATATCCCATCTAACCCTGCCCTCCTTCACCTTTAGGGCACTCCCTCTTTTCCCACCACTACCTGCCCTTGTGAAGAGTCCCTCTCCAGCCTAAGATTCCTGAAATGCTTTTAGTGGGCCCTCCAAAGGAATGGTGCACAGATTCCACATGATCCAGGTTCTCCCATACACACCTGCAAGCTGAACAGCCAGAGAAGCAGCTCCTGAAATGTCTGATGCCAGTACTCAGGGAGTGAGGAAGGATTGTATTCATTTATTTAAGGCCATGCAGCAATAGCTTTCCACAGGGGACTGCTGCTCAAATCAATAGATAAAATGATACCCTTCGACCATTAACTGCTACAACAACACTGTTACCGTAAAGCTCCTGAGCTTTGGGTTGGATTTATGACCAGCAGAGTTGTTCAGCTGCTCTACAGCCGCTGTAGAAAACTGGAACATCACAGATGGAACTCCGCTCCCCCTCTCCAAAGGAGCGGAGAGCACCGGGAAGTTGGGGAGAATGAACACCAGGTAACACGGGATCCTTCCCTCGGCACAACCCATGGGATTGTGCGTGCTGCACGAGCCAGGGCTCGGCTCCCAGCCAGAGAGGTCTTGCCTTACCCAGTTTTCCAGCTGACCCAACCCAGGCACAGTTTCCCCCTGACACCAGACAGATGCAGCTCCTACACTCGTTTTCCTCAGGTTTCCCTTACATCCCGGCCTTGTTCAGCTCCCAGATGCACAAAGCATCGCGGAAATAACAATGCATCCTTAACAACTCCTCGGGAGCGGCTCTGTCCACTCTCCTCTTCCTTCCCAAGGCCTTTGTCAGATAAAGAACAAGAGGCTCAATGCAGATTGCCGGCTCTAATCAGCTGTGAAGGTGTCTGTGTGGGACACGAGTGACAACGCTGGGTGAGGGCAGCCCCCCACCACAGAGCTGCCGAGCCCCGGAGGGGGTGGCACCTTCACTGGGGGTGACAGCAGAGTTAGCAACGCAAAGTTCCCACCACATCCTGCGGGGAGTTTGCAGATCAGCTGATAACGGAGTTATCAGCCACCACTGCGGCTCCCGGGGCACTTTGTGACAGGGATCCTGCAGCTCAGAGCAGAGCTTGGCAGAAATCCCATTTCCAGGGTGCAGACAGTGCAAAGCCCAGAGGGCAGAGCTGTGGGAAGGTGCTGGGGTGGTGCTGGAGTTGTTTCTGGGCTGCTGAGCTCCGCCGTGTGAGGCTGAGCAGAGCCAGCACTGTGAGCTAAACCAAGGGACACGTCACAGGTCTGCTCCCGAAGGACAGACCCTTTCCACTGTCAGGCCAGAGAACCAAGAGAAGTTTGACCTTCTACAGCAGCACTGAGATTGTTGGCATCTGGTAGAGGAGAAAGGTCACGTTTTACAGGGATAAGAGGGACTAGGTCTTATTTATCCTTGAGGCTGAGGAAGATTCATGCTCAGCCTGTGCTGCTGCAGATGTAAAAGTCACTTGCAAGATCCAGATTAAGTGTTCCCATAAATCCAAGTAATTCTGAGGCAGCAACTGCCTTGCTGGGCTGTTAATGGGTGGCACAAATATGCCACTGTTCCTCAGTGCCACGCTCTAATCAGAGGTTTTCCTGGCAAAAAGGGTTCACTGAACCCAGTTTGAACTATGGCAGGGAGCAGAAGAGAGACATTTGGAGCAGAGGCACAGCCAGCTTCTCTGAACAAGCCATTTTTTCCCAAAAGAGCAGGGACTCCATCCCTGAGCCCCAGCTGGTTTCTCTCCAGGCAGTAACACAGGGCCTGACAGAGAGAGGAGCTGCAAATCTGACTGTTGTAGAAAGGATGCTCAGGCTCCGTGAGGAAGAAATATTGTGAGTCCCTCTGTTCTCCACTGGAGAAATGGGAGGGCATGGTGGGATGGATGAAGAGGGGTGGGACATCAAAAGGACCTGGAGCTGCTGGAGCAAGTCCAGAGGAGGCCACAGAGCTGCTCCAGGGCTGGAGCCCCTCTGCCCTGGAGCCAGGCTGGGAGAGCTGGGAGTGCTCACCTGGAGAAGAGAAGGCTCCAGGGAGAGCTCAGAGCCCCTTCCAGGGCCTAAAGAGGCTCCAGGAGAGCTGCAGAGGGACTTGAGAGATGGAGGGACAGGACACAGGGAATGGCTTCCCACTGCCAGAGGGCAGGGATGGATGGGATATTGGGAAGGAATTGTTCCCTGGGAGGGTGGGGAGGCCCTGGCACAGGTGCCCAGAGCAGCTGTGGCTGCCCCTGGATCCCTGGCAGTGCCCAAGGCCAGGTTGGACAGGGACTGGGGCACCCTGGGATAGTGGAAAGTGTGCCCTGCTCATGGCAGGGGGTGGCACTGGATGAGCTTTAAGGTCCCTTCCGAGCTAAACCATTCCACAATTCCGTGACTGAACTGGGCACAGGTCTGCCCACAGCCCCACACTCAGCGCTGCATCCACGCTCTGCGCCTACCACATCATCCAGGATTTCAATATTTAGGACACGCTTTAAAACCTTAACCCAGTTTGGTGTTTAAATCCATCTCCTTTTCTCTTTGTCCTCCTTGCTGTTGTATTTCCCCACCTTAGCACTGCTGCCCAGCTCCCCAGGGACCCCAGCTCTGCCCCTCAGCCGTGCTGCTGCAGAAGGAGCTGCAGCCCTGGTTCCTGCAGGAGCTGCAGATTGCCTCAGAGAAGCTATTAAGAAGCAGTCAAATAGAGCAACCTTTCATTGACAAGGCACTCGGCCCTTTAAACGATTCCAAATAGTGTTTTCTTTTTATTGCTTTCTGCAGTTTAACAGCCTTGATTTCAAGTTACTTTGGCTTATGATAAACTCCGGATCTATAACGCTTCTATTCTCTCCCTCTTTGGTCTCTCTCGCCCACTTCTTCTTTATGTTTTTATTAAAAAAAGATCCAGGAAAACAGATAGCAGATTAAAAGGGAAACAAATTGAAATGGGTCAAATGTATCTTGCTTAGATGACAGCCACCCCATTAGATACTTTTAAACAGGACAAATAATCCGTTCGGAAGCATAAAGTGGGCTTTTACATTTATTCTAAATTACGAACCAAATGATTGCAGCCTCAAATGGAAGCAGTGGCTAATTGCACTAACATCTCACTAATTCCAGCACCAAGAAATGGGGGAAAAACGAACTATTTTCACCATTTTACCAATTATTCAATTTAGGGCAAGGTACATTATGCAAACCCTGGGTTGAGCTTCCTCTCCATTTTGTGATCGATGACAAGGACTGGAATTCCAGTTATTAATAATGGAGGAGCTATAATTATTTGAAGGATGGGTATGAGATAATTACAAGCCATAAACCCAGCTTTCATATGCACACGCAATTCTCTCCCCCCGTCTGGCAGCACCAAAACCTTGCTGCAGACTGGAGGCACCCTGAAGCTCAGGACCTCCCCCTTCCCCCAAGAATTTGCTGTTGGAGCAAGTCCAGAGGAGGCCATGAAGTTGATAAAAGGATGGGAGCACATTCCTGGAGAAGACTGGGTTGTGGGGAGACCTCACAGCACCTTCCAGTATCTCAAGGAGCCACAGGGGAGCTGGAGAGGGGCTCTGTCAGGAACTGTGGTGACAAAGGGAATGGGTACAAATGGAGATTTCAACCAGATATCAGGAAGAAATTCTTCACTGTAAGGGTGGAGAGATACCAGCACAGCTTGCCCAGGGAGGCTGTGGATGCCCCATTCCTGAAAGTGTCCAAGGCCAGGCTGGACAAGGCCTTGAGCACCCGAGTCTAGTGGGAGGTGCTCCTGTCCATGACAGGGGGAAGTTGGGACCAGATGATTTTTAAGGTCCCTTCCAAGCCTTAACATTTTGGGATTCTATGAACAAGAGACAGCAAAGCTTTGCATTAGTCCCAGTGACTTTAAATAAGATCCCAAACCTTCAGCACAGAAGAGTCAAGGTGAGATTGCAGCTCAGACTGCAAAACTTTCAAGGCCTCACCCTTCACCCTCCCAAAACTGAATGTTTGTCTTATGGTGCCCAGCAGCCCCACATGGCTTTTAAAGAGAAGTCATGTACCTTGAGTGTGGGCAGCCCTTCTCTGAGCTGATTCCTGCAGCCCTTACCCCGCAGAGATGATCTGCCAAGCCCTCCCTCTCGCACAGAAGGCAGAGCACTCGTTGCTATGTGCAGCTCTGCAGCACAGGCTGCTGGTTCTGCTGTGCTTTGTGCGGCGAATGGAGACACCTTGAACGCACAGTCCAGCCCTCACACAAACGGAGAGCGGCTGCTGCTGGAGATAACTGCGGCACAGCCTTCTCCTGGCACAGCAGGCACTGTTTGCATCCCTCTGAAGAGGGGGGTTTGTCCTTCCCTGAGCACAGATCATTAACCACTCACTGCTCCGGGAGGAAGATGCTGCACCAAATCCTTCTGTCCCTTTCCCCAGCCATGCTTTCACCGCTCCGTGCTGGGCACAAGGATGAAGCTCACCCTTCACACTCCAAGAGCTGCGTCCATCCCATGGAGATGCCTCCTGCCCTCCCCATGTGAGGACACGAGAGCCAGCGAAGTGTCTGGAAGGGGAGGTCAGACCTGCCCTGCCCCGCTGCCCTGCGTGGGGGGACGTTGTTGTAGGCACCTCCAGCAGCTGGTGGCTGGCAGGAACAGGTGGTGGAGGTGAAGGCTGACACCTCTCAGCGCTTAATCGTTCCTGTTAGTAGCTTTATGAATGGCAGCCAAAAAGTGCCATAATTGCTGCAGTGACGCTTGCTAATGACTCGAGTTAGATCTGGCAAGTAGTCAAAGGCAGAAGCAAAGAAGAAGCAAAAAAAGAAGAAGCAAAATTGCAGGAGCAGCATCTGAATTCCTGCGTTGGACCACTGCAGAGGAGAGCAGAGCAAGCCCAGCTTGGGATCTGCGGGTATGGACAGGGTGAGCAGAGAGAGATACTCCAGCACACCCCTTGCCTGCCCTTGGGAAGAGAACTGCATGAGAAAGGATAAGTGGGAATAGAAAAACAAGCCCAAATTTTCAGAGTAGCTCAAAACCCTGTTTTTTGGGGGACTATGGTGACCCACCTCCTAGAGAACATCTTTCTACTCCAAAATCACCTTGAATCAGGGTGGCACAAGGCCTGGGAGAAGCAGGGTAACTCAGCCCAGTGCCAGCCCCAGCACCACCTCCCTTGCACTGCACGTGCCTTGGGACATGCAGCCCACCCGCCGTGGCTCCCACTGCTCCAGACTCGTGGCCATGGGAGAGCCATTCCCAGGGAGCAATCCAGCCCCTCCTGAGCTAACAGCACGCTCCTCCTGATTATGTATCTGTTTCTGAATGTTAACAAACAGTCGGCAGCAGCTGATTGAGTGGGTTATTAGCAGAATGAAGACAGATGGTGGAGGATTAACTCCAAAGCGTCTTCATTGCACGGCCGTCACTGCAGACAGCTCTCCCTCTCCCTCTGTCTGTGACTGTCACCAGCTCCATTCCACCCCACAGCTCCCAGTGCACACCAGAGTGCAGGCCTGGCACGAGACGGGCCTGTCATCAGTCACAGCCAAGGGATGAGCGCAGAGCAGCCACACTGGAGCTGTGCCTTCCTGCTCCCCAGCCAAATTCCACCCCCAAATCCAGACTTTCCCTGCTGAGGGCTTTACAAAGCGAGAAGTGGTCGCACCTGATAGAGCACCGCAGCACAAGGACAGTGCCCACACTGGGTTTGCTGTGCCCAGCACATGGTGCCTGACAGCTGGGAGAGGCTCCAGCACCCACCTGGACCTGTCTGGTCCCTACACAGAGACTGAGATGAGGAACTGATGGAACTGACATGGGCAGAGGCACGTCCATGGACATCGATCTTGGCTCCTCATCCTGGGGCCCAGCTCAGCTGGAAGAGCCACATCTGCAGCCAGCTGTGCTAATGGACATTGCCAGCTGGTCAACAAACAGCATCATGCCACCACAGACCCTTGCTGGGCATCTCTAACCCACATCCATTTCACCCCGCTGGGAGAGGTTGCCAGACTGGTCTGTGAGCATCCAGCCTGGCTCTTCTTTGTGGGGACAGCCAAAAATAACATGTTCCCAGAATCATGGAATATCCCGAGTGGGAAAGGGACCCACAGGGATCAGCCAGTGCAACTCCTGGCCCTGCACAGACACCCCAACAACCCCACCCTGGGCATCCCTGGCAGCGCTGTCCAAACGCTCCTGGGGCTCTGGCAGCCTCGGGGCCGTGCCCATTCCCTGGGGAGCCTGGGCAGTGCCCAGCACCCTCTGGGGGAAGAACCTTTTCCCAAAATCCAACCTAAGAAATGATTTCCCATCAGTAAATGATTCTTCCACACTGTCAAGGCCTCCAAGGCCTCTTGTGCTTATCTACCTCCAAGCCATTGTAGATGTCTCCAGTAAATGACAGGAAGGTTCTAATGGTCCCTGCAATTACCTGTTTCCTCCAGGACGGGAGAAACCTCCTACATCTCATTTTATCCCACTGCCCCACTGCCTTCCTGTGCTTTCAGTTCCTTCAGCTCCCCTGTAATTACTGACAGGGCTGTTCTCTAGCCTCTTTTTGAAGGGAGAAAAAGCTCCCACTTGGCACAAATACAAAAGGGGAGCTGCTCTCTCTCCTCACCCTGGCAAGGGAACCAGCCCAAAGAGTCCAGCTCAGGCACCTTGGGCAGGAAATTCCTGTAGATGACCAGACATCTGACCCCACCCCAGCTCACACACCATACAATGTGCATCTGCACTGCAATCCACCAAAACTCTGGAAGCTGGATGTCAGCAATTGTCATCTGGAACTGCTTCTAGTGAAAACACAAGTCCTAGGTGGTCTTTGTAGCCATGGAAATCCCCATGACTTTTGTTTTTGGAAGATTGTACCTTTAAACATAATGGCCCTGCAGCCTGCAGGGGCCAGAAACTGGCTGCACGTCAGGCAGGAACACTTTGTTCCCTTTCCCTCACAAAAGCTTTACTTTTGGCCTTTCATGTGTCTTTGTTCTCCCCACACAAAGCTGTGCTCAGCCTGAAAAGGGGGCTCACTTCGTAGGCGGACGCAGATTCTGAAGCCATCAGGGGACCAGAGCAATCCCAAAGGATTGGCAGGGTGCCCAGGGTCCTGCCAGCTCTCCAACCCCTGTGAGCATCCCCAGGGTCTGGGCACAGCCACTGGCAGCCTGTCCAAGAGGCTTGAGGGACAGGAAGGCACCGAGAGGGAGGCTGCACCTTCTCACAGTGCTCGTGTCCCATGGGGCAGCCCCTTCCCATTAAAAACATCCTCTAATCAATGTTTAAAGAGCGTGTGGTAATTAACAAGCACGAGGTGAAGTCTTGTGAAGTACTTTCCCCACGTTATCAGCTCAGTATCAGGGCTCCTGGGAGTGTGAAGGAACCTTTGATCTTCTAACGGATATTTGAGCCATAAACTTGCCTCTGTGAAAGTTTTACTCCATGGAAACAAACTCACCTTTTACTCTCATGGAAAAAGGCTTCCTGCAGGAGCAGACACCCCCATGACTAACTGCTGGCAAAACCCCATCCCATGCAGGGAAAAAGAATTGTGCAATAATTTGGGTCAGAACGGACCTTTCAAGGTCACCCAGCCTGACTCTCCTGCAGAGAGCAGGGACACCTTCCTCTCGACCAGGTTACTCAGAGCCCCATCCAGCCTGACCTTGGATGTTCCCAGAAAAGGAAATGCAGTAGGGCAAGAGATCACACCCTTTGTCCAAATTATTTCGAATCAGAGTCCCTAAAAACAGTTAAATCCACGCTTGGGTCAAGTTTCCAATTCCCAGAGTGACCTCACAGAAGCCAGACTCTCTGTGACACATCCTGGAGACCCTCCCATCTCACAGGGCTCTGGGTTTCCTTCTCGCATCCAACATTAATCAGAAGCTGCTGCACCAGGGTTGGCTCCAGGAAGAGAAGCTACCAGAAGCAAGGATGCCACTTCTTCTGAGCATAAATAGTTTTTGTTTAGTTATTATGCTTCATAATTATTTATGATATTTCTATGGATTAATCAATGCTCGTAAAGTACTTGGGGAATGAGTGGAATATAAAATAGGGAAATTTCAGCAGAAGTTTGAAGAGCAATGTAACGGCAACTCTGTGAGGTTCAAAGGCACTGGAACCTGGGATTTTGGAAGTGTCAGGTAAACCACCACCTCCCAACTGGGATAAAAAGAGTAGATGCAGCAATTGCTGCAAGAACTTCCCATGGGACAAATCCCTTCTGTAGGAAAAGGCAATGGATTTTGGATGTACAGAACTACGAAGCTCCTGCTCTTCTCTTGCAGCTTCACACAGGGGGCTCCCCACATCCACACCCTCTAAGATGTTCCAGAGATCAAAGGGGAAGCAGGATTTTCTCCTGGGTGGGGACAAGAACCCAGCACATCCCTAGAGGTGAGTCCCCTCACAATGAGATTGCTAAAGAGGAAGAAGAAGAAGAAGAAGAAGAAGAAGAAGAAGAAGAAGAAGAAGAAGAAGAAGAAGAAGAAGAAGAGAAGGTGAGGGAACTGCTCACCTTCAGTCATCCTGCGGTACTTCTCCTTGTACATGAACCCCAGTACTAGGCAGCATCCTCTTCCCGGGAGCCCCAGTTCTGCAAGAGAAGAGAGCGCGGTGTTAGACTGGGCTGGGGACAGGAGCAGGCACCTGGGGATGCTGCAGGGAGCAAATCCTGCCGGAGACGCCCTTTGGGAAAGTGCCAGCGAGGTGGGCACGTAACTGAAGTCTTTAGTCAGTCTCACAGAGCTGAGCTTGGCTGGGCCAAGCACAGCTCTGAGCTGAGCTGTCTGGAGACAGGAGGGTGGCCGTCCCCTCCCTGTCCTGTCCTTAAGCACTCCTGTACTCCAAGTGAGGGAATGAGCTGCATCTTCCTCCACAACAGCGTGTTGCAACAACAGGACTCTTTTATCCCTTTCTCCCTCAGTGGGCAGCAAAGTGAAATGGGAAATGGCCCTCAGGAGGGAAGATAATTCTGGCCTGAGGAATCTCGCTCTTTAGAAGCAAGCCAGTGACCCTACGAGCAGAAGAGTGCCAGAGTCTGAGCAGGCACAGGCCTTTGATGCCTTGATTTGTTAATGGGGCTTTTTGACTCTTGGTAACAAACAGAGAGATCTGAGCGTGGGTTTTTCCAGAAGTAGGCTGCGAGCACAGGCGCTGTCCCCGTGCGCATCTCAGAGCGGCAGAGAGCTCTCATTCTTCAAACAAATTCTCCCGTGTCACAGTGCAGAAAATTAAGGTACCATGTCCCCAGTGCTGCCTGCGGACCTGCAGAGCTCCTCGGGGGCTTCTGTGCTCTGCAGAGCCCCGCTGATCAAAGCCCCTTTGATGTTTACTTAATGTGGCTGTGGACTCTGCAGAGCCCCCTCTGCCGAGGAAGGAGCGCTGGGAAGTTGTGCCGCGCACAGGAGGGGAAGGCGGCGGAGCAGGAGGGTGGAGAGCGCAGCGGTGGCTGTGGAGCGGAGCAGGAGCTGCCTGGCAAACTTGGCTTTCAGTGCCACGAGGCAAACTCGGGGTTGAATCGCGGATCTGGATCATGTCCAGAGGAAGAGGGAAGTGTGAATGATGTGATGTGAGGTGCAGGGAAGATCCCCAGATCCATGTGGGTATAGACACAGATACAGAGAGTCCCTCCCTAACGGTGCTCGCTGCCATGGCATCCCAGCAGAGTGGTTGTATCCTCCTCTTGTGCACAGGATGAGGCGGAATTTGAGCCTAAACCTAGAAAAAAACCAGACTTCTTTTGATGCCAGGGCGCTCAGGGTATGCACCAGCCCAGCTAAAGCACCTCCTCTAACATCATACAGGGCTCCACCTTGCAGGAGGCTCCTGGTCCTAAGGCTCCCAGCAGGGAGGAAGCAGCATCTGACCAAAACAAATCACAGGAGTAATCCCACTGAGGCTGATGCTCAGACAAAAGGAAGTCTCTTGAGAGACTCAGAGTAAGCTGAAATTTAACTGCTCCCCTAAATCCACCTTGTCCTGGAGGGAATGCCCCGGAGAGGAACAGGCATCTCCACAATGGGACTCACTTCACCTTTCATGATGTCTTTGGGGCTGCTTGTAACTCTCTTATCAGCCATAAAAGGTGGTGACTAACTCAGGTGGAGATGCCTAAAGATCAGGGCAGGTGAATCAACCACCAGAACTCTCAGTGGTTTCTTGAATTAGCAGGAAGGAGTAATGAGCAACCACCGCCCATCTGTGATGGTGGGAACCCGTTCTCTTGCCCTGCAGGACAGAGAGAACGTGCTCCACCATGGTCTGCACAACGTGCACAAGGTGCACAACCACAAACACACTCAGAAAGGTGTCGGCCTGCAGAGTGTTGGATGCCTCTGACTGCAGGGACACCCAGCTCAGGCTGCCTCCCTCAGCCCTGCCTGATAACGAGAATTGGTAAGACCCTGCTGACCTCGGGGGGGTTTCCATGCAGGATCCTGCGGGGACACACACTCCGTGTGCCTGGCAGAGCCTGCCCGGAGCCTCCGGGGCCGACTGCTCAGAGACAGCAAAGCAGGTGAGAGCCTTTATGTCTTTATTGATAGGAAAACAAAACGCCATCGATTGCTATTGAGCCTCCGACGAGCACCAAGGTATCAAAGTAATTAAAACAACACAATTAGATTAGCGTCAGACAAGGCAGCAGAGCCCACAGCGGAGCTGAGCAAGCCAGCACTGCTCTGACTCAGACGTGCACATGGGGAGCTGTGTGTGGATGCTGGCTGGGTTTTCCTGGACACAGACGTGCAATGAGGGGGGTGCCACCCCCTGCACAGGCCATGAGCACAAACACCACCAAGATCACGGAATGGTTTGGGTGGGAATGGACCTTAAGGACCCTGCCATGGACAGGGACACCTTCCACTATCCCAGGGTGCTCCAAGCCCCATCCAACCTGGCCTTGGACACTGCCAGGGATCCAGGGGCAGCCACAGCTGCTCTGGGCACCCTGTGCCAGGGCCTCCCCACCCTCCCAGGGAACAATTCCTTCCCAGTATCCCATCCATCCCTGCCCTGTGGCAGTGGGAAGCTATTCCCTGTGTCCTGTCCCTCCATCCCTTGTCCCCAATCCCTCTGCAGCTCTCCTGGAGCCCCTTTAGGCCCTGGAAGGGGCTGTAAGTTCTCTCCAGACCCTTCTCTTCCCCAGGTGAGCACCCCCAGCTCTCCGAGCCCGGCTCTAGAGCAGAGGGGCTCCAGCCCTGGAGCATCTCCATGGCCTCCTCTGGACTCACTCCAGCAGTTCCACGTCCTTCTGATGATGGTGGCCCCAGAGCTGGGAGCAGCAGGAGCTGCAGTGTCCTGGGACAACAATCTCACCACTCAGTTGTCCAGCAGTCACCTTCCCGTTGCAATGAGCAAAAAGCTCCCAAAAAGGAGGTCATGGGCAGGGGCTCTAGCCCCATGCAATGGCTGTGCTGCCCAACTGGCCCCAGGCCCAGCTAAGCCCTCAGAGAGGGAGGGAGGCTCAGGCTGAGCAGGATCCCAGTGAAATGTGGGCTCCTGCCCCTCTGGAGCCTGCCTCAGCAGGCTGGTGTGGGTGCCCATCTCCCGTCTGCCTCCCTAAGGGGTGCTATAATTAACACTTATAAACCACTTTGATATCCCATGATGAAAGGAGCTGTACAAAAGCACTGCATTATAATAATTCATACCATAAATTTGTGAGAACATGCAAAAATCTTTATAGCTAAAGGCACCTTTAAATACTTGAGAGTGCCTTTAAAAGGTAAAATACTTCAAGATGACTCTGCTGCCTAAGGACGTCTCACCATTTTGGCTTTTAGTGGCTACCTAAAGCTAAAACAGTTAAGCAGGCACCCAGCATTTGAAATGTCTTGGCTTTAGGGGGGCTGCCGAGACACACTGAAACCAGAATGTTTTAACCCCTGTGTGTCCCCATCTCTCCCAAATCAATCCCATCCATTATTTCCTTGTGCTGACAATTGAATTTCTCAGCAGGGCAAAAGCACTTACAGCTAAAGTTGATCATCCCACGCACTCTGACGAAGTGGGAGCTAAAGTATCCTGGCTGGAAAACACACAACAGAACCATGGCTTCAACTCTCTCAGAAGTACCTGTGTTAATTCACCCCCAAACTGGCAGAAGAGCCACTCACTGGGCAAAGCAGGAGCAAATTCAAATCAAAGTTGCCAGTGACAACGAAGCAAAAGCCAATTAAAAGAAACAAGACCTCGGAGTCTTCAAGAAAGGGATCCTCAGCCTGGGAAATGGAGGGGAAAGATGTTTAGGAAGAAACATCTCTCAGTGCTGGCCCAAACTACAGATTCCTCCTGCTTTTTCCTCAGTTCTTTCATTCTTTACTCATTGAGTATTTCCTTACTCAATTTCAAGGCAATTCCTTCACTCACCACTGAGGAAGGGAACAAAATATCCGATCACCGGTGCACTAAAGGCTAAAGCTGCAAAGCTGTAATAAGGGTTTATTAACATAATCATAATGTGTACTATTGTGTAGCTGTATCCCACCAGGAATGATAATAAATGTTTAATAGCCCAATAATACCTGTTTAATAATTTTTCAGTTCACCCTGTCTAATTGCAAGTTTATTAAAGAACGATAAACTTTATAATCGTTGTAAAGGCATAATTGCAATTCCATTGCTTATTTAATATTGAGCTAATGATATTACAACTAAGTTATATTTTCCCATACATATTAAATATCAATTAGCTGGTTTAAACTATTGATTTGTATTTAATTAACTATGCTATTATATACCAATTAAACTCTTATAAGAGAAGCAGAAACAGCTGGTCTCTTAAATTAAATTTTTAAAACTTTGTATTAACATAAATATCACGTTTCCATTTTCTCATGTTTTCCTTCAACAGTGATGGCAATTTGCTACCTGTAAATATTTTTCCCGATTGCATGTTATATCCATGAGTCTAACTCTACAACTCTTTAACTCCTAAACAAAGTTTTTCTTTCTGGAATGGGGAATGGGCAACCTCCATGGCAGATATCCTACTGTCAGTGACACTGAAATGTGGGAATTGGGAAAGGCAGAGGGCTGGAAAAGCCTTATCTCACCTGGGGATCCCAGAAGCAAAGAACTCGGCTGGGAGCTCTACAAAGAGCACGGAATTCTCCAAGGAAAGCAGCTCAACACGTTCCTAACTTGGCCAAAAAGGTGACAGGAGAAGATCCTACATCACCAAATCTAAGAGACTTTGGTTATTACACACTTTGATGGAGAAACCTCATCCTCCTGCTTAGCAGCTTCCTGTTCTGGTGGGTACAGGTGCCTGCTGTACATGGATGCCTTGAGAAAGCAGCAATAGGGACAGAAGATCCTGATCTCCCAAGATTTTCCGTGCTCTTGGCTTCACCGTGTCTAGGGAAACTGCATCCCAAAAGTTTGAAGAAATACGTGAAGGAGCATTTCCTTTGTTTGTCTGCATCCTGATTTCCAGGCTCAGAACCATCCCAAACACCCCTGTGACCTCTTTTCAGAGGACTCTGCCCTGGGCACCCATGGAGCACCTTTCCCTCCAAGTTCTCTTGCCATGAGTGCTGGGTTCAAGCTTCCTCCCTCGATGTTGTTTGCATCCACGAGCATTCCTGAGCCATCCAAACTCCCGCTGCAGTTCGGCAGAGAGCAAACGGATCCTTTGGCACGGAGTTTCTATATTACACTGATAAGTCTGCAGAGCAATCCAAGATCCTCGGAGATGAAAAAAGCTATACAAATGCACATTATTATTAAATCTGTGCCTGGTTAATTTATAAAAATGTATTAAAAAACCTAAGAGGCTTCCCAGATGAGAAAATGGGCACATTACTGTTTGAAATATGAATGAAGCAGAGATCAGCGTTAAATGCCGGAGTGGTATTGTATTTTATTCTACAGTGCTCTGCAAAAAAGTTGCATTTATAAACCCATTTATTGTATTATGTATTCGCAAACCACCTTGTCATCCATTTATTGCACAAATAAAATCTTAAAAGCGGAGGATTAGTTGAGTGTGTCCCTGTGGGACCACAATCTAACTTTAAAGAATCCATCAATGAAAGAAAACAGATGGAGCAGAGATGTTTGCCAGCTCATTGCCCCGAGATGGAAAACACAACTGGCTATTCTCCCACAGCCCACAGGCCTGGAAAGAGAGGAGGATATCCGGCAGGGCTTGTGGAGAACTGTCCCCACCCAGGAGCCAGTCCTGGATGGAATTTGTCATTCCAGTCTCCTCTCCTATTGCTGCACAGGGTGAAGACCACCTTGGAGAGGAGAGCTCCACTTTGCACAGTGAGGGAAAACTCCCCCAAACTGTGTAGAACCTCTGCCAAGACCAAAATTTGCCTTAAACACCACTGGAGAGGCACCTACCTGCATTTGGGAACAGCAGCAGCACAAACCAGTGCCAGAGCTGTTGTCCCTACTGGGAATTTCTGGTGCTGAAGGGTGAAGGTCTGGAGGATCCTTGAAACTTCTCTCAAACATTCTTTCGGGTTAAAAACCATAATGGAAAAAGGGAAACCTGGATATGCTTATTTTCGCTGTGCCTTTTTCAACCCAGTAGAAAACCGGAGTCTCCATAATGTAGGAGGAGATTGTCTGGGACAAACAGCTTTGGACAGGCACATGCCTGGAGTACACTGGAATCCAGCTCTCCAGGTGCCTTGAAAGGCATCAGCATTGGAAGCTTCAAGAGGAAGAGCAGAGAAACATGCAGGAGGCAGCTCTTCCCAGGAACAAGCCCTGCCCTGGTACCAGACAATTAAACGTTGCTTCTTAGCAGGAAACACAACTGGCAGAAGGGGAAAGAAAGAAGAGGGATTTGTGCTGCTGAGCAAAGAGAATGATATCCCTGTGTTCCCTGGCTAATGAAGGGAAAAGAGGCACCTCCAAGTTGTAACTCAGCACTGGAGTGTTTTGTAGAGGCTTTTTTCCTCTAGTGGCAGCACAGAGCCTTTGGTCCCTAAAGTTCAGAACTGAATCTGTCTGTATTCCCTGCTCTCCTCCCCAGCCCTTCATGGCTGATGCACTTTTTCTGAACCTCTCACAAACATGTCCAATGTTTGGGGAGCATCTGACAAGTGAAGAAAAATCTTCACAAACCTCCAATCCAGTCATTCTTTGGACTATTCTTTTCCTGAAGTTAAGGAATCTGATGGAGCTGCAACAGGAAAAAACAATTCGCCCCAGAGTAAGGTGGCTGTTGGTACTTGAACCTTCCCACACAAACAGCTTTCACAGCTTTGTGTGCTCAGGCATGTGTTTACACTGGTCAGATTATCCAAAATGCTTTACTAAGGCCTTGGGGCAGCAAGTTCCACAGCTTAACTGCACCTCTCATGCAGGAAAAAGTATTTTTCCCATATTTCCTACTGTAAAAGTCGTAACTTCCACACAGGGTTTTATTTGAAAGAAAACCAAATAAAAGGTTATGTAGAAACAATCTGTTTTCCTCACTACTGTATATCAAACCCACTCCTGTTTGCACTGCTGAGAACTGGGTCAAGTACCCCACACAGACAGAGAATTCCACATCATCTGGCAAAAAAACCCCCAAGGCATCGGAAAGGGCTGGTGGGGCTGCCCATGATCCCAAATCCAAGAAACAGTCCCATGTGACCTTGGCTGGCACTTACTCCCTCCATACCCCACTTCTGAAGGCCCCACTGCTGTGGGGTCGCTGTTTCCTTTCACAGTCTCGCAGGATGCAGGTGCAGCTCCAGCATTTCCCCCAGTTCACACAAGTTTAGAGTATTTTTCAAGAGCCTGGCCTGGCTCAGCCTCTCTGATGCTCCTGGCCTTGCTGCAGCCCCGGAGCTCGGATCCTCCTTGTGAGATTCCTGTATTGTTCAACCAGTTCCCCTGCTGGTGGCTCTGACCTGCACTTCAAGGGCTTCCCAGGGAACTAATCAGCTTCACTCCAGCCCGTTGTACCTGCTGCTCCAGCCAAGTCTTCAAATGTTCAGTCCCAATGCAGTGAGCCACCGCAGGAAGGTCTGGAACAAGCCTTCCAGGGAAATTTAAGCAACAGGCGAGCACCTGCCCATGCATTCCCAGGTCTCTCCCGGTGTTTCCCCAGGTCAGCCCCTGAAACCAGGACGCATCACCATCCACGTTGTCCCACCAGGAGAAGATCTGAACTGACAGGATTTGCTGATTCCAGGGAGGTGGCAGGGCAGCCGGGGACACAGCAGGGCAACCAGGGACACAGCAGGGCAGCTGGGGACACGGCAGGGCAGCCAGGTGTTGGGCACATCTGTCTTGGCCTCACCAGCCCACACAGATCCATGTGCTCCATGGAGCTCCTCGTGCCCCCTCAGGACATGAATGGTGAGGGCAGGAGAGGGGAACAGGCAGCGCCCCTTGCCCTGTCTGACTGCCCCACCTCCTCCAGGAATTCCTCGGCTCCAGCCAAGGGCCGGGATGGCCCCGGCCTGTCTGTCACTTTCTCCCACTCTCTGCTTGGCAGCTCAGCCCCGGACTTGCAGTGAGTCAGGGACCTGCCTGCCAAGGGCTGCGGTGGCACTGATGCCATGTTACTTCCTCCACCCACCTTCTTCAGCCCCACCAAACCCGGGGCCTGCGCATTCAGCTCCAGGCAGCAGAAATGGTACCCCACCCTCATGGAGAGGAAAGGGTGGAGGACATATATGAAACCTATCCCACCTTTCTGCAGCACCTCTTCCACTGAAAAAGCTCTCCAGGGAAATAAAACGCCTTGATGGGGACATGGCTCAGAGACTGGAGAAGCCCCAGAGTGTACAGCACACGGGGTCTGTTTGAATCAGGGTGGGCTGCAAGAGAAGGGGTGCTTGGGAGATGGATTGAGCTGATCTCAAGCTGTGTTGAGCCCTCCTGCTCCATCCCCAGTGACTGCTCCTACAAACTGGGAGGGCTTCGATTGTGAGACTCTGAGATGGTCTAAAACCAGCTTGGAACAAAACTGACATGGAGAAAGACACAAAATCCACGTATGTTGATTCCTTAAGAACGCAGTGTTTTCTCTCAAGGCCTGATTTCACTGGAGTTTCTCATTTCACTGAGAACCCCTGCACTGTTCCTCGCTCCTGCTGAGGGACCCCTGCATGTCCCACCCCAATCCAAATGACACCAGCCACACACACAGCACGACATTATCCTGTAGCCTGGTGGGAACATCTCATGGTGGAATAAATAACACTTCTTGTGCTCCCCTGGCACCCAGGGAGCCGCATTTACATGCAGGCCCAGAGTTCCACACAAAGCAGGAGTGTCCCTACCTCACACTCTACACAGAGCACCTTGTAAAAATCAAACAAACAAACAAAACCCCCTAAAGGTGAAAAACCAACAAAATAAAACAAAACAAGCTCAGCTGGGAGGTGAACATGGCAATGGAAACACTTTGCAATAAACCCTGGAAGTCCCCACGCTGCTCTGACAGATTGTGGATAAGCTGGAGAGAAAAATAACAAAAACAAAGCCACAGCACCATAAAGGTCACATCTATAGCCGTGCTCTGGATCAACAATGGCCCCTCCCACCTCCCACCTTGGACGTGTTGCTGCCTAAGCCATCCTTTTCACAAGTCTGGGAAGATGGACAGCAGCACAGGGAAGCACAAACCACTTCTGCCCTCGGACATGTGCTGGGATCACAGCTTTCCTCTGCCTGGCCTCAGTCACTGCCTTCAAGCCCATGTGCCCCTGATCCAGAGAATCCCATTTCCCAGCTGCTCCGAAGGCTCCACGTGCTGGACACCCTGAGGAGAGCTTGGCTCCTCCAAGGTGGAGGAGCTGTGGCCCTTCCCTCCCCTCCGGAGGCAGGGAAAGCCCTGCAGCACCATCCCGCTCTCGGTGAACACACACGACAGCCCAAGCAGGGATCCCTGCTGTCCTCCTATTACTGGGAAATCACGCTCCAGCCTCACAAGCTCCATTACTCCTGTGTATCGTATAATTAAATTCTATTTGCTGGTTACCTCACAGCACGGCTGCAATTCTTCTGCATCTGAGGTGTTTTAAAAATATTTCTGATCTTCAGCTTCTATTTCATTTTTCCTCTCCCTGGCAACTCTCAGCCGTCTCTTTTAGCTGCCTTCCCGCCTGTGAGGTGGGAAGGGGCAGGAGACCTGCTGTGCTCAGGATCATGCTGTGCTGTCTCCCCTCCAAGAGAAAGGAGATCAGTGATGTGAATGTGTTATCTTAGGGCAGACCCACAGCACAGGTTAATCCCCGTTTCCTCCTCAGATATCCAAACTTGAATTACCTCCCAGGAATTTGAATGGGAGCTGAGGTACCTAAACAGCTTGGGGAACCTCGTGGCGGTGTCACCAAACCACCACGGCTGAGTAGCTGGCCAAGGAACAGCAATTCCAGGTTAATCCCAGCTGGAGGTGCATTTGCTGCAGCCCCTGCTCCTCCCCTTCTGTTCAAACTTTCTGGAAGAGCTGTGGTGTGAAATGGAAAGGGCAGTGTGAGAACAGGCCCCAACCCTCCACCAAGGAACAAGGCCCCAGTTACAGGGAGGGGGGAAAGCCGTAAGATTTAAGGGATTATCTCATCACCACATTTCCATCCCTTTCTGCTTTGATTGAGGCATTGAGGTTTAAGTGCTCCAGCAGGGAGAGCTTTGGCCACGCTCAGCAGGAGGAGAAAGGAAAGTGAGTGGGCAAATCTCAGGCTGTGGGAGGCTGATTGCTGCCCTGCCCAGACCATGTTCCTTCCACGTCCAAGTGGGAGCAGATCTGGTCCCACCACGAGGAACAAATCCATCACCCAGCCCCAGCAGCGGCCTCAGGCTGGGCTGCTTCAGCTCCTGCCTGGCTCTAGAGAGGACACCACAGGCACTGAGCATCCACAACAACTTCAGGCTGCTGCATTCAGCCTAAATCTTTACTCCTGCGATATTTGTGTCTCATGACCATCCCTCTCCCCTTTTCGAGCATTTTCAGTTTCCTGATTGACCTGAAAACTCACAATTTCTGTAGCTGGTCCCACTAGCTGGATCTTCCAGCTGCAAACGCTTCACTAGCGATGCCCATCAGCCTCAGCTAAAATCCTTGTAGTTCACACCATGTTACACCCTCCCTCCACCTCTATAGGTGCAGTCAGCACAGGTACAGGGTAGGAAGGTGAACTGGGGAAGATGGGTGTGAGGGAGGGACCAAAGCATGCACACACTGCAGGGATCTCCACACCCAGCAGCAGGGATCTCCCCATCCAGCAGCAGGGATGTCCCCCTATCCAGCAGCAGGGATTTCCCCCATCCAGCAGCAGGGATCTACCCCATCCAGCAGCAGGGATCTACCCACATCCAGCAGCACCAATCTCCCCCATCCAGCAGCAGGGATTTCTCCCATCCAGCAATAGGAATCTCCCCATCCAGCAGCAGGGATTTCTCCCATCCAGCCGTTGCCCTCCTTGTGATGTGCCCTGACCAAAATCAGTCCCCACTCAGGGCTGACTCGTGGCACTGATGCCTTTCTGCACCTTCCCTGCTCCCCCCATGCCAAACCCTCTTGCTGCACACAGCTCCTGCTGCCAGGGGGGCATTTTCCCAGCATTGGCCATAACTTGGATGATCTGTGGAAACAGCTCCCCTGCTTCCCCCAGCGCTGCTCCTGTGTGCACTCTCTCAATCCCATTAAAAGTAATGGGGTGAGATTGTCCAGCCCATTACTTTCAATGGCTTAGTTTCAGCCAGCCAGCCTAAAGCTCCCATATCCTCCAAACAGCCAGCAGAGGAGCTCCAAAACTCCCCATTTCATTAGCACATCGTGCATTCCAGCTTGCCAGGGTCTAATTGGAAAGAGAGCCAAGCCTGCGTTAAGGTTTGCTAATTGCTGCAGGAGAGACACGAGCACTCCTTGCACCACTGATGATTATTTCCTTGCTCAGCAATTTTGGGTTCTTCAAGGTGTGAGGTTTTATGAAA
Organism: Monarcha castaneiventris obscurior; assembly: GCA_026261815.1. Lineage (NCBI taxonomy): Eukaryota > Metazoa > Chordata > Aves > Passeriformes > Monarchidae > Monarcha > Monarcha castaneiventris. The sequence continues at coordinate 5,543,162 of JAMPIT010000114.1, forward strand.
ATAGTCCAAGTTAGTTAAAAAAAAGAGAGACATAAGCAAACACAGCCACAGGAGAGGGACTTTATGGAATGGTTGTGTGCTCCAAGATTCTGCTGGGCTTGCCAGTGCTGGAGGGGAAATGCAGTTGCAGGAGGATCCGCCAGGAAGAAACATGGGTCTTGCAAAAAGCCAAGTGAAAATGGTATCTTTAAGATGCATCACAGGAGCTGTAGTTTGAGTCTTTCTGAACTGTAAGCCCAATAATCCACTGAGGGCAGAGACAGGCCAAAAATCAAACCACTTTGCTTCCAAGACAGTTTGATATTACAAGATGCTCAGAAAGCTGTGCAGCCAAACACCTTTCTTTGGGAGCTGGAAAAATCCCATTTCTGGTCTGATTTCTGACCTCGCCTTCTGCTCTGGGTTTATAAAAGCCTGGCAGAACTTGATCATATACAGCCACGTGCCTTGTTACAGCCAGGGAAGGGACCTATTAGGGATGTGCATAATGATGTATCCGGGAGACTGAAATAATGGCATCAACAGCTGGCAAAAAAGAGTGGGAAGAGCTGAGTAGTTAAATCATAGAATATCCTGAGTTGAACTCCTGGCCCTGCACAGGACACTCCCAGAGTCTCACCAGGTGCCTGAGAGTGTTGACAAATGGTTGATAAAGACTCCTCTGACAAAAAGCCATAGAACACCGGGAAGCTGCTGGTGGCACTCACAGCCGAGTGCTGGAAGCTTCCAGCCCAGCCCGGACTTTTCTTGCCTGTGAGCTGAGCCAAGAGGAGATTAGGAAGTGCAGCTCTCATGCACCAGCCCCTGCAAGGTCTCTGGTGGCCCCAAAGGCTCAGGGTCGTGCCCTGTTGTGATGCTGGGTCTCTCTGCTGCCACTCCAAAGCTGTTAACGGGGTGATGCTCCAGCCCTGTCCAATCCAGGACAGATGGCAATAAATTTTTCAGTGGCTGGAGCAGAGTGCAGCAACTGTGTGATTAGCATCTTTTTCTCCACTGCACATTTCATCTGTAAACTAATATTAAATACCTGCAAAAAAAAGCTGCAGGAAAAGGGAACTTTAATATACGTTTCCAGTGCAGAGCTCCCACGAGTGAGCAAACAGCTCAGATCTGAGGTTGGGGCAGCTCGTGGGGCGGGGAGCTTTCCCCATGTGCTGAGTCAAGTTATCCACGTTTCATGAAGGTGCTCTTTCTGTTAGAGCCATGGAATGGTGTGGCTTGGAAAGGACCCTAAAGATCATCTCATTCTATCTTCAGGGACATCTTCCACTGTCCCAGGGTGCTCCAAGCCCCATCCAGCCTGGCCTTGGACACTGCCAGGAATGGGGCAGCCACAGCTTCTCTGGGCACCCTGTGCCAGGGCCTCCCCACCCTCACAGGAAAGGATTTCTTCCCAATATCCACCCTAACCCTGCCCCCCATCAGTGTGAAGCCGTTCCCCCTTGTCCTGCACTACCCTCTAACACGGCTGCGCCTCAGGATACTCCTGACTGGAGCACTTGGTCTCTGAACCAGTGCTGTGAGGAGCAGCAAGGTCTGCCATCCCCTCAGAGCGAACAAGGGGAGCAGAACTGCTCCATTACCTGCCTGGCTTTGAACTCTCAACTCATTTAAACCCAACAAAACCTATTCCAAACGCCTGTCAAGCCTCACCGACCTCACTCGCCTGCAACCTCAGCCAGAGATAAAACAAGGGAATGAATTTCATGAATCGCATGGGAGATGAGGGATGGTGCCTGCTGTTGAGAAAGAAGGAATCATCACCTACAATTTCAGAAGCCATCAAAACATTGCTCTTCATCACTGCAACACGAGTGCCGGGGCAGTGATGCTGATAGGGCACCTCAGGTGGTGAGCATGTCACATCACCATTTTTTAAAAGAAATAAACACAAAGCCTAACAAAAAGTCATACACACAGAGAAAAAACCACCACACTTTTTGTTTTGGAGTGCATCCTACCCATAGCCATAAAGAGCGGTGTCAGGGCTTGTGAGCCATCCTTCCCAATCCCAAAAAATAACTGACCCTGCTGCCTCCAGGTGTTGTAGCAAGCTTTCATTTTGCTCACCAATAGATGTGACCAGGGCATCCTGCACATAAACCACTCCTTATGGGAGATAATGTCTGCTCAGAGAGGGAAAGACATGGAGATTTGAATGCTCTGGCTGCACTTGGAGGGAAATTTTTTTCAAGCACCTTCTTGCCTAAAGGAAAAATCCGACATGCCCAACAGACAGGGCTGCAGGCCAGAGAAATATCATGGCGTGGTTTGGGTTGGAAGAAACCTTAAAGCCCATCCAGTACAAGCCCTGCCATGGGCAGGGACACCTCCCACTGTCCCAGGCTGCTCCAAGCCCCATCCAACCTGGCCTTGGACACTGCCAGGGATCCAGGGGCAGCCACAGCTTCTCTGGACACCCTGTGCCAGGGCCTCCCCACCCTCACTGACAAAACTTCTTCCTTGTAGGCCAATACCCCCTCTGCTGTTCTATCTGCAAACAGCTCTAAGCCACCTTTCCCCACTCCTGCCCATGCTCTCTGCACAGGGAGCCAGGGGAGCCAGGCACACACTGCTGACCTGCCCTGAATTCCCAAGGAGTGGGAGCATCCGCGTTGGGAGCGCTGATGGATGGGCACGCACCGCCCGCCTTTCAAAGGACATTACATGCCACTGCTGTAATCAATAATGTATTATTTCCTCTGTGTTTTATATCCTCGTGTTTATTATGTGTAAATAGGGATTTACAGTGATCCGAGCGTGTTCATTTAACGCAGCTGACACCCTGCATATGAGATCCGCCAGCCGCTCCGCAGGACCTGCGGGGAAATGAAACGAGGCTTCTCCCACAAAGCCTTCTTTGCTAAAGAAATGGGCAAAGAAAGGAAGAAAAAAGGGAATAAAACAAGGCCAAGGTAGAGAGATCAGAGCCTGTGCACATGGGATGGAACGCAGGATGAGCGCCAGTTCTGGGATTCAGAGTCACGCCGGCATCACTGTGAAAAGGACGTCAAACACTGCTCTCATCTCAAGTCCAAGGTGCTGCTTCCAGGAGGAAAAGGAAGGTTGGGGTGGGGGAGAAACTTCCCCTTGAAAGGCACTGGCACACCTATGCAAAGTTCCTTCTTATTTGATCTTGGGCACAAAGAGCAGAACAGAAGCATATCATCTTTTGCAGCTAAAATGAAAAAATAAAGAAGACTTTTATCCTAGATCCATTTATCTCAGGTAATAAATTCTGCTCCTGCCTGCAGCCAGTCGGTATTTTCCAGGTGGGTAACTTTCTCGCTGGAAAAATGAACAAAGCAATCAAAATAATTTGCTAATTCATTTCATACTCTCTTTTTTTTTTTTTTTTGTTTGGAAGCCTAAACTGCAAGTTAAAACGAACCCGAATAGCCTGGTGTGTTGTGTCAATGTTTTGTTCAACAAATATCAAAGCAACACTGAAATTCTTAATTGTCTCTTAAGAGATCTTAGCACACCTCCAGAAGTTACATGGCACTTCCCAGCAGGAAAGTGACGCCGCAGTTGGATTGAACAGCCACGTATGGTTCCTACAGGATGGCAGCAGCCTAAAGGTTGCCTTACACCTTTTGGGAAGTGTCCCTGCCTGTCTCCACAGCAGCTGTGGCACGTCCATCCTGGAACACCTTGGGATGCAAGGACACCATCCGGCTCGCACCTTCCTGGTGAAAGATAAAATGGAGCAGCCCGACCTGTCCCCGGCAGGTTCTCAGTCCCTATTGCTGATCAACAGAGCAGCTCAGCAGAACAGTCAAGCATACGCCTGGGAAATACAGGGCCTGAGCAGCTTTCCTGTGCCAAGTTATCCCAGCACGCCCAACGTGTGCCTTTCCCAACATCTGTGCCCTATCTCGTGTCCTCTCGAGCTCATCTTGGTGCATCCAGCCAAGGAAAAACACGGCTCTGCACCAGAAACAAACCCCTTGGGCTCAATCTTCCCTTCTGGCTGTGCCAGAGCCTCCTCATGCAGCCTGGTCTGTGTTATTTACTCATTTGTGTCATTTACTCCCAGCTTAGCTGGGAAAGAGCAGCAGCAGCTTTTTCCTGCTTCTGGGAGGATGCAGGGACTGTGTTTCTGTCATGCAGGAGGCTTCTGCAGCACTACAGAGGAGCGGGAGGCTCTCCTCGCTCCCTGAGCTCATCTGCCTCGCCAGGCTCCTGCACCATTAAACAGCTGCCACGTTCCACCTCAGAACTTCCTGCAACTCAGCAGAAAAAAGAAAGAAAAAAAAGAAGAGAGAGAAAAAAAGGAGGCCTAGCAGAAAAAAATAGAAAACTACCATAAAACACCGGAGAAAACAGACAGGCCCCCATTGGTCAACAGCTGTGCACTGCTGTGGCATCGTCCTGGCTAGAAGACGCTGCATTAGGGGAAGCAGTGATCATCATCATTAAATGCCTTGATGGAACTCAGGCATCTGGTTTGCAGCATTTAGCTGATGAAATAAATAAGGGTGCTTTTGGCAAACACACAGGGAGCAAACATGAGAGGATCACAGATGCTGGAGGGATTCCAACTTCCCTAATAGTGTCCTTGCCTTCCGCCTGCTCAGGGACTTCCCAGAGGAGAGTCCTGCAGGACGTGAGGGCACTCACACCACTGCCAGAACGCTCTTTGGGCAGGCAAATCCCATCACCAAGGGCACTCGGCCCTCCTGGTGTGGGAAAACAGACACCAATCTGTATTAAAACCTGACAGACACACAGAGACTCAATGGCACAAGTGGAAAACCTGCTGGCCCCACAGCCCCAGCCCTGAATGCTGAGGGATGGATCCCAGAAATGCTGCCACAGGGCTCCTTTGGGAAGAGATGAGCAGAGTTCTGGTCACCCCCTCCATCTGCCCAGATGAAATACCTTTGTTAGGGACTCACTCGCTGTCTGAGGAAACTCCTCCTCATCCCTGGAAGTGTCCAAGGCCAAGCTGAACAGGGCTTGGAGCAACACGGTCTGGTGGAAGGTGTTGCTACCCATGGCAGGGGGTGGAACGGGATCGTCTCTGAGTTCCCTTCCGCCATCCTGGGATTCTGTGACTCTACAGGTATCTCACAGGGAACTGCACTGCCAGCCCTGCCTGCAGCGAGGACAGAAGGCTGCCCACCTCCTCCATCTACACTTGGAGCAAGTCATTACTCCACAGACCATTTGTTCCTTCTTTCATTCCCATGCCAGGGCCGTGTCTCTGATCTACAGGACTGGTTTGGATAACCCACCAGTGCTCAGACACCTGGGCTGTCCCCTCATTACAAAGTTGCACAGCCCCAGACACACTCGTTTCCTGCATTTCCGTCTCTGGATAGCTTCTTTTTTCCTGGCTAAACTGCAGCTGCAGGACAATCTCAGTGACTGATTGGGCCGTGTGATGCAGTCCCGGCACGCTGAGATTAGAAATGATTATGACTTAAATGAAATAGCTGAACACAATTCTCATGGCCATCTATTTCCCCCTCCTCCTCTTTCAAAGACAGCAAGTGAGAGGCGCAGAGCAAGTCTAGAGGGATAATAAAGACACCAGGATCCAGTTCTTGCCCTGCACCTCGTGTTAGGGCAGCTGAGGTCCAGGAATGCAGCTGGATTTACAGCAGCTCATGACAGTGTCTTTCACCTCAACATTCCATAGTCATCCTCCTAGGGAATGGCAGAAACATCTCCCTCCCTTCCACAGCCAAAGGAAGTGGGATTGGTCATAGAGGACAGCTGTCCACTCCACACAGACCCCAAAACCCCCTTCCTGGGCAGCACAACACAGGAATAACGTTGCAAAGAGGAGACAGAGCTCCTTTGTAACAGGAGGGAGGGTAGCTTCCCTAAGGAACATCGAGAAATGCTGGACCTCCCTCCATCACAGCATCAGAGCAGAGCAGGGAAGATTTTCCCTGGACTACAGGACACAACACTGTGGCACCCTGAAGGCCTTGAAATAGATATTCCCTCAGCAAGCTTTAAATGGTCTGGGTGACAGGGTGGGGAATAAACTGGTGACCACATTCCCTGGCATTCCACGGGCTGAGGAACTGGAATATTCCCATCTCTGCAGCCAGCAGCAGGCTGGTGAGACTGGTGGGGACATGGTGCAGCACCCAAGAGGCTGGAGGGAATGGGGCAGACAGGGTGACCTTTCCTAAGGTTTATCCCAATGCTGCCAACACTGGTGGGAGAGTTTCATCACTCGGAGCTACGGAGGACAGAGTGAAGGAAGCCCATGTTCTTTTCAAGTCCCATCAGGCACCACACCTCAGGGAAGGTCTTTGGAAAGAAGCTTATCCATCATCAGTAGGCAAAGGTGGCATTTCAGGGAGATACAGGCAGCGCCCCAGCCCTGCCAGGCCACGGAGGAGAACGGGGCTAATGAACTTTTGAGTGTCTGATCTCAGGGGGACCCCAGCACCTTCCTGCTCTCAAAGCCACCAACAGAGCGAAGCACACGTTAGTGTCCCCAAAAATCCACCCCAGCCCCTCCTCACAGACACCTTTTCCTACGGAAAACACCTCCCAGAGCACTTGTGCCTCTCCCGTCAGCCTCCCCAGCACTGGCAGCTGCCCCCTTCTCAGCATGTGACCAGCTCGAGGGAACAGCAAGGTCTTGGGTAAATTTAGGGCTGGATTATAGCCCAGCTGACTGTGACTAACCTTCCGAAATGAAGGTCAGTGCTGCTACCTTGGGATGTGGTTTTCTTCCATTTATTTCTTGATGGGAAGGCGATGGAGAGTGTAATTACTGCTGTACTACCGCACGCCAGTTGTGAATGTCCTAGGCCGGGAAAAATGAAGATGTGGATACAAGTTCTGTGCCAAGAGGGGGAAAGAGGGATGTTAAACAGGCGAAAAGGGGTGTTAATCAGGCAGGATCCTCCAAGGCCTACTGGTGCTGGGAGCACCCCAATCCCACCTCTCTGCAGCTACGGGCACACCAAATCCAGGTGCTGTGGATGGCAAACTCCTAAGCAAATCCTGCTGGGAGCTCAGGAAAAACAGAGCAGCTACTCCGAGAAGCAAATTAAAATCCCAGACCACCTGAAACCCCACAATTACGGCTTTAGCAACAAGCCAGGAAATAGATGTTTGGTTGAAGAGGTGTTTTCATGTGGGCTGAGACACCCCCTGTGCCCAACAGCCCTGAGGGAGGGTGGCCACGAGACCCCACCACCGGAGGTGAGGCTGCCCCAGAGCAGAGCAGAGCAGGACGATCCCTCCCCGGCCTCCTACCCCCAGGGCACAGTGGCCTTTGGGCTGGTGGCTCATGTCCAACTTGCCCTCGACCAGAACCCTCAGGTCACTTCCCACAGTTCTGCTCTCCAGCCCCTCCTTCCCCTTCCAGCACCTTCCTGTTCCCTGGGGCAAAAATCACCTGTGAATGATCCCACCAGAGAGAGCCCTGAGGGGAAAAACTAAATTAAATTCCACAAAGCCCCTTCCCCTCACTACAGGTGGCTGAGGGCTGAAGGCTTCTTGCCTTGAACATCACCCTCCATGCTGACAGAGTCCCTGGGGAGGCTCTGCACTCACAGCTTTGCTTTCCTTCCCTTCACGCTTGTATAAAAAGAAAAGGACAAATAAATTGAGATTTATGGGATGCCAGAAGAGCTGATTTTTAAAAAAAAATAATTTTTCCCTCCCCCCTTGAACTCAATGTTTTATTTTCTCCCCTGCAATGGTTGTTTGGAGGCCGCAGATGGAGCGCAGAGAGCAGCTGGGATCTCCTCGTAGAGAGATCAGTGACAGTAGGATGGGCTGGGATGTGTGTGGTGCCATCACAGCATCTCATTCACCTGGAATTGGCACTGGATATCCTGGAATCCCAGAATGGTTTGGGTTGGAAGGGACCTTAGACATCATCCAGTGCCACCCCCTGCCATGACAGGGACACCTTCCGCTATCCCAGGCTGCTCCAATCCCCGTCCAACCTGGCCTTGGGCACTGCCAGGGATCCAGGGGCAGCCACAGCTTCTCTGGACACCCTGTGCCAGGGCCTCCCCTCCCTCACAGGGAACAATTCCTTCCCAATATCTAATCTGATATCCCTTCTTGTGCTTGTTCAGGAAGCGCCTGAGCGAGGCCCAGCCTGGTTTCCAACATTCGAACATCAAGTAATGTAGAAATTACTTTCCTGCAGCTGCTGTGCAAGTGGTTGTGGGACTGGCTTGGCACAGGGCATGCTGGAGATCAGAGGGATGTGGGAATGGCTGGTGGCCTCTTGATGGAACCACCTCCTGCAGCACCTCCTGAGGACCCCAGGCAGAAGCAAGACACCATGAACAGAGCAGGGAAGGGAGCTAGGGAAGGGGCTGGAGCAGCAGGAGCAGCTGAGGGAGCTGGGAAAGGGGCTCAGCCTGGAGAAAAGGACGCTCAGGGGGGATCTTCTGGGTCTCCACAACCACCTGACAGGAGGGGGCAGCCACATGGGGGTTGGGCTCTGCTCTGGGGGAAGAAGTGACAGGACAAGAGGAGATGGCCTCAACCTGCACCAGAGGAGCAACCTCACCATGGTGTCTTCAACCTCACCATGGTGTCTTCATTGGTGTTTGCCTCACCACGGCCTCTACAACCTCTCCATGGTCTCTACAACCTCCCCATGGTCTCTGCAACCTCTCCATGGTCTCTACAGCCGCATCAAGGTCTCTACAACCTCACTGTGGTCTCTACAACATCACCATGGTCTCTTCAGCCTCACCACAATTTCTATAACCTCTCTATGGTCTCTACAACGTCACCATGGTCTCTACAATGTCACCATGGTCTCTACAACCTCACCATGGTCTCTACAACTTCTCCATGGTCTCTACAACCTCACCACAGTCTCTACAGCCTAATCAACATCTCCACCACCTCGCTGGTCTCTACAACCTCACTATGGTGTCTTCACTCTCACCAAAATTTATACGACCTCGCCATGGTTTCTACAATCTCTCCATGGTCCCTTGAGTCTCCCTAAGATCTCTTCTGGATGCAGATACACACCCTACACACGTTCCTGGTGTGCACACCTGTCCTGTGTTACACTGGTGTGTCCTACAGCTGCAGTCCCTATCAGCACACAGAGGCACGAATGCTACAGGCACACACAGGAACGAGCACATCTCAGATATGCCCCTTTTCAGTACCTGGCTTCTTCTTTTACTGGGAACCACAAACTGGTTTGGATTTTCCGCCCTGCTTTTAAGCCGCTCCCTGAATCCACATTCTTGTGGGTTTCCCACTCCCCTAAACCATCTCTCTCTCTACCTGCTCCTTTTCATGTCCTGGCTGACTCCTCAGGGATGGGAGGCAATGGTTGGTATCACATTTTTTTCTTCCAAGCATGGAAATGCCCAGAGTGGAGCTGAAAACAAGTGACTTCTGACCAGAGCGATGTGATTAGGAAATGCAGATTTTCCCTCTCCCTCAAGTGCTAGTGACTGGAGTCAGGTCTGTGTCACTGCTGCACACCGGCTCTGTCAAGCAGCTGCCTTCGATGCATCTTTTAATGAAGTCCCAGTGATTGATTGCTCCCTGTCCTTACAGGGACGCTGCCGGCACCCTGACCCGCTCCTGCCAGCTGGAGGATTCCGGCAGAGGGGCTCAGCCCGTGCCAGCCCCAGGCCTGTCTCTCAGCTGAAATTTCCTCCCTTCCAGCACGGATGTGCAGCATGAGCAAAGTGACAAGTTTGAGCTGCCGTCAGCAGAGGAGCCGACGGTCTCATCTGAATAGCGGTGCGCGAGTTTAGGTTTTAATTAAGCCCTTGTGGCTTCCTTGAAAGGTTGGAGATGACACAGCCTTCTCTGAAGCTGGCCTAGGGAGACATCCAGAGTCAGCACCAAAGCCTGCCTCCTCCTCCAAAGGATGTGAAATTGGGACCCTGGAAAAAAGGATGAATTCTGAAGAGCAGCAAAAACGTTGTGGTTTTCTTTTTTCTGAGCCAAGGTCGGCTCCGGGAGGAAGGAAGGCTCCTGCCAGCTCAGCTCCTGTGCCTGGTGAGCCATCACTCTCCATCTCCGTGCCCGCCCGTCCCTTCAGGGTCTCACAGTGATGAGCGCAATCTTTCATCCCAAATTTATCGCTGTTCTCCATGCAGATGCCAACAGGGAGACGCTCTCCCTTGCATTTACACTGCTGGATACACAGCCATCAAATACCCTCAACCAAAGACCTCTGGCTACTGCCCAGTACGTCCTGGATCTGCCTGTATCCGTGTCAACCCTAACGTTTGCTCTCCGGACAGATGAATGTGCATCTTCCCTCCCCATCCTGCCCCACAATGTTGTATTTCAGTACTGACTAGAAGATTCCTATCAAACAGTATAAACACATTTGTCAAAACTGTTCACCGTGCCTGGGCTCTCCGAGGAAATGCTGGAAAAGGAGCGATGTTTAATTCCCAGGTCGGTGGGATTCACAGCACTGTGTTATTTGAGCTTTGTTTCCTCCACACTTCCTTCTCTGCTTTTTTTTCTTTTCAGGATGGCAAATCCCTCAAGCTAAAACATTTTTACCTGGCTTGCACTCATTTCCAACCCAAACAAACAAACAAAAAAGCCAGCTGGTAGTTTTGAATTGGATAATGAAGAAAACAAACCAAGCAATGACGCAGAGCAATTTTTTGAGGAGGGCTTGCTTTTTTCTGCTTCAAACAAGAACAAAAATGCTCATTTTCCCCACCAGTCCTGCGGCCATTTTAAACAGGAGGGTCAATAAATGGGGAGAATGGGGAGAAACACGTTTATAGCTGGGCAGATGAGATGGGAAAGCCCCATGGGAGGAGACATCATGGATTAGCACAGGGAAGGAGATGCTGGTCCCAGAGACTCATCAAAGAGACCCTGAATTTCACAGGGGCAGTTTGAGTGATGAACATGGGTGGAGGAGGAAAAGGAGAAGGAGGAGGTGGAGGAGGAGGCAGAGGAGGAGGAAGGCTTCTACTGACAAAAGACAGATAAAGTGGAGCTTAAATGTCACATCCTCTCATGGCAGTGCCCTGTGTCCTCCTGCTGCAACCTCCTGCCCCTCTCATCCCTGGCTTTGTCTGGAGGGGAAGTGGAGACATCTCAATGCTGATGTCACACAATCACAGGTCTACGACTCCCGGGACTCTGTCTAACAAAACCACCTGGAACAGCCTTGGCAAGAGTCCTCTGGACAACATGGAGTGAGAATTGACACGGAACACCATTTCTAGAACCACTTGTGCCATGAAGCTGAAGAGCTCTTCTGTGCTATCTCCTGCTTTGAAGAGCTCTCGGTGTGACACAAGGGTTCAGGTCAAGCATTCTCACTTCCACCAGCTCCATCCACTCCTGGGAAGCACATTTCTAGGAGAAGAGGATCTATGCTCTTCCCTGTCACATCTTTAGGCAGCTTTTCATTCCCTAGCTCTCATTTGCCTCGTTTCTAGCCGGTTAAGGACCAGCTCAGAAGATGCACAAAAAGGCCCAAACCCTGTCATTATTTACACATCTCCACTCCCCAAAACCACTTCAAGCACTTAAAAAAAGTGTGTGAGACTGAGGTGCTTTCAAAAAAAAAAAAAAACCCAAAAAAAACCACTATGAAATTTTTCAGAAATAGAAATAAATAGCAAACGACTTCCATGTCCTTTTTATTTGCTCCCTGGCTCTGCAGAACGTAAAGGTTATGTTTTCCAAATTTTCCCTGCTGCTGTAAAGATCAAACAGTCAAAAGGCAAGGAAGGCTGAGCCCCTCATTTCATGTCATGACTTCAGGAGCTGGGCCTGTTGGAAAAGCAATAAACATCCCTGGCTTGATGCTCTGGAGTATTGGTGAGATTTGTGAGTAAGAACAGAATTTTATGGGCCTTGACTGTCCTTAGGATCCTTCAGGGGGCCTTTTGGTTATTCTAAATATAACTTGCTTCTATTCCAAAGTCCTTTCTCTGCTGGCTTGTGCTAAAAGCTGTGCACGGTGTTGTGAGCTCTTCCACACTGACAGCAGAGATTTCCCTTCCTGCTTTCCACGGCTGTACCTGGACCCAAGGGATGCTGCCCCAGCTCCCTGTGTCTCCGTGTGTATCTCACAGCCTGAGCAGCCTCTCTGAGGCCTCAGAGCAATTTCTTTTCCCTTTTTTCTTGCCACAGGCCAAGCATACAGAAGGAGGGCTTCGGCCACAGGGGATCCCACTCTTGAGATCATTCCAGCGGGAGCAGATGGCGATGGCACATGAGCATTTCAGGCATCACTACTGCTGTGGATGGGCTCACCTTAAGGAAACAGAGAAACCCATTTGTCCTGCTATTCAAACCATGTCTCTATCCTTGGCTGACACAACTCAGCCTCATCGGTGCATGCGGCCACGTCGCCGAATTCAGCTCCCTGCAAGCCGGGAAGGGGAGCAGGAAGGACCCGAGCGCCTCCCTGTTACTACGGTAACACAGCAGCCCTGCTCGGTACCACGCTGGTGACTGCAGCAATACTTTTCTCTAATGGTCCCACTCAATCCTGCCTGGGAAAGAGCTCAAGCCAAGGGGAGGAATGCAAACAGCCCTCCCTCAGCCGAGGGGGAAGCTATCCCTGCTGCCCACAGCCACCCCGACTGCCACCCCAACCTTTTATTAAGTGTCGAGCCATTCCCTTTGCCTGTCGCTCTGTTTTATTTCCATTACCTTTCAGCAGGGAAAGATTTAGGATCCATCTCCCTGTTTAGCAACATCCATTTGTAACAGCGGGATCACTGGGGAGCAGTCAATAAGTGCTATGCTGGTCCATCCCTGGAAACTGTGCAGCAGTTAGTGCAGAATATGAAATATATATGGCTGCCTTCACCTAATCTAAAACTGTATCAAATGGCTCTTAACCTTGCCCGAATGAATTCAATTTGGCTACCGGATACGGATCCAATCCTTGGGCTAGAACAGAAAAATCACTTACTAAAGCGATGCTCCCAAGGGACGAGCTTCTGAAAGAAAACTCGGAAAGATTTCCAGTTCGCTAATCCTGTGATAGTTCACGCAAGACAAATCTGGAATGATGAGGTCTTTTCGTCAGACACAAGCAAACCACAGGAAACACGGGAATAGCATTACAAGTACATTGGAGGGGGGATTGTTAGGGAAGCTCAGGGGAATGCAGGAGAATTCAAGGATGGGCAGAGGATGGAGATGTGAATCGGAGGATCTTTGTGTATTTCTGGGGTCTGATAAGAGAGGAGGTCTGTAAAGAGAGGCAGACAGTGCTCAAAGCAAAGGGAACAAAAACCTCTCTCCCTGCCTTCTGTCAGCGGGAAGCCATTCCCTGTGTCCTGTCCCTCCAGCCCTTGTCCCCAGTCCCTCTCCAGTTCTCTTGGAGCCCCTTCAGGCACTGGAAGGGGCTCTGAGCTCTCCCTGGAGCTTCTCTTCTCCAGGTGAGCAACCCCAGCTCTCCCAGCCTGGCTCCAGAGCAAAGGGGCTCCAGCCCTGGAGCATCTCCATGGCCTCTCTAGACTCACTTGAACAGATTTGTGTCCTTCCTGTGCTGGGACCCCCCGAGTTGGATACAGCATTCCAGGTGAGGTCTCGTGAGAGAGGAGTAGAGGGACAGAATCTGCACCCTCAAGCTACCGGCCACACTTGCCCATTCCTGTGCTTTATCCCTGGAGTACAGATGGCTGTGGAGAAAGCAGGCTCTTCTCACACACAGGACTGCCTTTTCCCCACGGGGGATGCTCTGGGGGACACTTTTCTCTGCAGCAGCGCTCTGTCCCCCGAGGATGGCAGCCCGTGGCTGGCGCCAGGCAGTGGGATGATTTCCCCTGGCTCGGGAAGTGCCGCGCTCCCGGCCCCACGCTATTGACTCCCGCTGCAGTTAATTGAATTGTCTTGTTCTACACTTTGTTTAATCCGATGAGTGATGGCTCTCACTCGAGCATCCAGCTCCCGGTGAAATGAGGACAGAGACATCCTCAGTGCCAAATCCCCCTGGCCACTAACACCATGCCCAAAAGCTGCTCCCCTCCCTGGGGACCCTCTGTACTGGGCGCTGGGAGGAAATGAACTGGCTCTGAGCCCTTTTCTCCTTGCGTCGAGCATCAAAGGATGATGCTTGGGGGAAAATCTGGATGGCTGCCCCAGGGATGCAGTGGGACTGGGGAGGAAGGATGCAAGGAGGCGCTGCACAAGCCGCGACCAGCGGAATGGGGAAGGGAGGAGGATGTGAGGAGAAGGGAGGTGAGCAAGGCAAGCTCAACAACTTCATCTGGAGCCGGAGGCCGCTGGGCCCCTCGGCACAGCTGGGCTAATGAGGCATCTGCTCGGGCTGACAGACGGCATCTGCTGCCGCTCCCTCCTCCTGCCGAGCTCCCGGCAGCCGGGCTGGGCCTCCCACGCAGCCAGGTGTGCCCACCTGCACCTCCCGCATCCCCCGGGGCAGGGACCGCTCTGCGAGGGAGGGGAGCATCCAGGAATGCCTGCAAATGGAGAAGCCTCTCTGCAGAGATGGAGCAGGAACCTTTGCTCCAAAGCGTACCCATGTTTCCCTCTAATTGCTGGTATTAAGCCATAAAATTTTATGTTTGCCGTCTCTCCTTTTATGTCAGACTCCCTGTTTACAGTCACTTAGGCCAAGCTGCCAGGCCTGGCATTCACATATCCTGTTCCATCACTGTGGGAGCCCAGGGCAGCAGGGGCAGTGGGAGCGTAGCTGTGGGATGCGCTTCCAGGCAGGAAATGGGAAACGGCTGACCAGGACTGGCTTTAACTGAGGTGGAACTTGGCAGCTCAGCCTGAGATGGCTCAAAAACAAACCCCAAGAATGGAACAATGTGGAGATGAGGAGAAAATCTGGATTTGGATTTGGCCTCTCTCTAAATCAGAAGTGCTGGGGGTGGGAGGGTTTATTTTCCTTGGGAAAAGGTTCAGTTTAGAAGCAGAGGAGTCTTTTGGCTTTGTTTAGGGGCTCTGTGGTGGAGGCCAACAAGGAGAAGGGAGGTTTGGCCAACACACAGAGGTTTGCCATGATTTTTTAAGCAGGAGCATCTGTCAGTGCTGCTGGAAACCTCTGAGTCGCTGGTGCCTCTTGCCCAGGGCAAATGAATTATCAAGGGTTCTCCTCTCAAGATGAAACCTTAATCAAAGTCTTGATCACTATTGGTCATCCAAGATCCCACATGGCTTTTCTAATCATGGAAGAGGAAATCCACTATCTAAATACAATCCTGATTAATTAGATTACCAGTTGAAACTCGATATTTTCACCGTGCTCATTTCCTGGCCTGCTCGGCTGCACTGTTGTGCCACATGATCCTGTGGGAAACGTGTGGGAAACCTTTCCAGGGGTGTGGGTCTGTGTGCGTGGTGGCTGTGAAATCCATCTGTGAAGCTCCCGAAGCACTGAGAGATCCATCACAAGCAGGTGTGGAATGGGATACATAAATCCTAAGGCAGTTTGTGCACCCTACCCAAATGGCAGCGCTCCTGCTTTGGTTTTGCCATCTTGAAGGGAGAAGTATGTGTTTCAGGGAGACAGGAGCTTCCCAATAAAAGTAACAGAGGGACCAATGCTGAGATAACTGGAGCAGGCAAATGGTGGGTATAAAGCCCAACCTGATTTCCACGTGGGGAACACAAGGCACCTGGGTTTTGCTCCACGCTCTGATACAGAGACTCTTGACCTTTGGCAAGGAGCTGTTTTCCTTTCTCTGCCTCACTTTCCCCAACTAAAAACCAGGAACAACCTCACATTATCAACATTCAATTGCTTGTGATGATGAAGCCCTTTCACAAGCACTGAGAGAGGCCAAAAGGGCAGCTTGGCACTCCCTGAGCTCTGCTCAGCTGGGCAATCCTTGAGCACAGAGCAAGGAGCTCCACCTCTCACATATGGAATGAATGTGGTGCCAAAGCAGAACAGGGGGGAAAAGTGGGTCTTTTGCATGTCCAGCCCAGCCTCATCACCAGCTCTGCTGCACAGGGACTTTGCACCCTTCAGACCCCCTCAGCCACCTCCAACATCACAGGTGAGGCCCTACACAAGAAGTGGACACAGGGCCAGGCAGGGGATGAAGCCTGGGTTTTGCTGCATTCTAATCCAGCCAGACTCTTCCTCTTTGCCAGGATCCCAACAGCATCTCCTCTTTGCCCAGGACCCCAGCTGGCTCCCGTCCTTCCGCCCCACTGCAGCCACATCCCCCCGCTCCCCCCTGGCTCCGCACCAACCGCTATTAACGGAACTCGCGACTCTCGGAAACCAGGACTCGGCCGGGAGTGTCTTAAATCGGCCCTCCCTGGATATTTCCATATTTCTGCAGTTTAATGCATTGTATTTAATGTACTCAATTTGGAAGCCAGCAGGCAGCGCAATTTTCAGGTGCACACAATGTGAATAATGAAAGTCTCTGAGTCCCCAGCTCTCAATCCACCTGAGTCCCTGGAACTGGATTAGAGGAGGGAGAGAGGAGGACTGGCCAAATGAAACTCAGCAGCTGAGGGATGAGGGACAGGAATGAGTCGAGGGCTGATGGATGGATTTTGGATGTCCCAAGCAAACTGGAGGACACGCTGTACCGAGCTCATGCTGGGCACACCACCTCCAGGAGACATTTAGTTGGTCTTAATAATGTCAGCATCTCTTAATGAAAATAGTCCGTGCCACTTAATAAGTACAGTTCAGGCTCGAGCCATTAATCCACCACATGTGGGGTTTTCCAGCATGGGAAGCTCGTTAGTGCCACTGCAGCCTGAAGCTAAACCAGGAGATGGGCAGAGGAGAGCATCCTTTCCCTCATCCCTTTCCAGATGAATCCCAGCCTCTACAGAGTCATGGCCAAGCCCACCACCAGCATGGTTAGGTGTGTCACGGATGTGTTCTCCCGCTGGGAAGATGGGAGCCCTGCTAAGGACACAGCCAGCATTGGGGAGGCACCGAAGGCTGGGATGTGGAAAGCCCTGCCCTGGGTGTGCTCCCTCGTTCACATCCCATTAACTTCCAACCTGCTCTGTGGGTGAAAGCAAAGCCACTTCCCGTGGTTACCTCACCCTACGCGAAATGAAGATTAATTTTAGGCAGGTGTTAAACCCACAGAGACTGTTGACTCTGTTCGGCGGAGTGGAATAAACATCTCAAGGCACATTATCGGCACGGGAACATCATCCTCTGGTTCTCTGGGGACAGGGCATGAGGCAGAGGAAAATACTCCTCCTGGGAACACGTGGGCTGAAGCAAGAGAAAATTCTGGGATGCAGAATTAGCCGATGATAAAGAACTTGCAGCTGATGGAAGAGGAGTTCTATGGGAAAAAGGCCCCCCAGCACAAAAGACTCTCAGCCCATAATTGGGACTGCCAGGCTCCAACTTAATAATGCCAGTTAACAACAATATTAATAATGAATCCACTCGTGCGGGATTTGCCTGCACTGTGCCATCAGGGTCCTTCAGAAAGCAGCACCGAAGGGAAATTGAAACTACTGAGCAAAGTGATAGTCTAACCTCCCCCGTAACTCACTTGGTTATCATGATGTAACTTAAAATCTGCTTTAGCAATTACATTCCTCACAAGATCTGAAGTGGTGGAAAGGAGAATTATAATGATAATATTAATATACAGCCTCTTCCTAGCGAGAGCAAGTCATTAGGCAGCGCACAGGAAAGATGCACAGGCAGAAACAGATGGGAAAAGCGCTACATCAAGAGTTTAAAGGCAGGCTTACAAAGGGGAAAAAAAGCTGCAAATTCTAAGTGGATTATGGAAGGCAGACTGCAAAGGGAAAGCGAGAATTGCTCTGCGCCGTGCCGGAAAAGGCTGTTCACACACGGTGTGTGAGAGGGGGATGGATGGGGGGGAAGATGAGCACTGGTGGCAGAATAAATATTCTGGGGATGTGCTTTGCTCCCTATAATTCCAGGTGCTGAACAGGTTTTTGTCTCATGGGCTTGACTAGGCTCTTTCTCCTCAGCACAGGCAGATCAGTACCTCTGCCAGGTGACACATCCTGCCTGTGACAGATGGGCAGCAAAATTTAGGTGGGATAAATCTCAGCCTGGTAGGATGCACCAGGTTTGCTGGGGAGAGTCTGAAATCAGTCATCAAACCCACAGTGCTCTGTGAGGTATTTTCATCCAGGACCAGCAAAAAGCAGGGGAACAGCCCTACAGCCCACCTGGGGTGACCCCCTCACCTGCCGGGCTCTCGGATGCCAGTTGGATCTTCCCAGACCCGGGCACTGCCCAGGCTCCCCAGGGAATGGGCACGGCCCCGAGGCTGCCAGAGCTCCAGGAGCGTTTGGACAGCGCTGCCAGGGATGCCCAGGGTGGGGTTGTTGGGGTGTCTGTGCAGGGCCAAGGGCTGGACTGGATGATCCCTATGGGTCCCTTCCAGCTCAGGATATTCCATGATCTGTGACTGCCTCTCTACGTGTCAGTGCATGTGATATTAGTGACTTTGGGGCTCCATCCCAGCCATTCCCCCTTCCCTGGCTTCCTCGAGAAGCTGTAAGCCCAGCAGTTTCCTCAGCGGCTTACAAGAGCTGGGGACACACCGTGCCCAGCTGAGGACACTCTGGCAAAGCAGACCAGGAGCAATTGTTCTCATCCTCTCACTCCTCACCAAAGCAGCAGAGATCCATCACAGCCAATATTCCTCCAGAACCTGCAGCCTGCACCTGCCCAGGCCCCTCAGCGTGGCCAAGGCCTCTCCAAGGGATGCTCTCGGGGGTTTGGCTCCTGTCTCACATCACCTGGTTGACAAGGGACATCGAGGCGCTCCCTGGCTCAGCATCCCTGGGAACTCCATGGCTCAAGGATGACACAAACCACACAAACCATCCCGACTCCTCAGCAGAGAGTGGGACCACACGGGACAATTTGGGATGAAGATGAAACCGCTGCCATCAGGAGAACTCACCCAGAATTCCAGCAGCTTTGGAGGAGGAGAAGCGCCCAGCAGAACGTGGTGAGGGATGTTTTTGTGGTGTGAGTGAGAGGACAGAGCCTCCTCTGCCGCACTGTCTTAGTATTTCAACCCGCTCTGCCATCAGCCAATTGAAATGCAATTATCTCCCAAACACTCAGCTATACATTACTCCCTTATTGTTATCTTACTGGATTTTTTTGTGCTGTTCCATGCCAGATAACCTTAATTTTTCCCCATTTGTTCCAGCATATAACTATTTGTTTGCAATCATTGCCTATTAGGTAGACAGATCCTGCAAAGAAGCCAACATTTCCCCCTATAATGCAGCCCCAAAAAACTTCTAATAGCTTATTTGATAAAATAATCATTGCCGTATCAAAGCAATAGTATTTTCTCTTCAAAACTATGCATTTATTAAAATGTAAAGTAGTCTGATCATATTGGGAGTGAAAAATAAAAATAATATTATGGTCCTTTGCAGGGAAATATTGCATATTTATTTTGGATGGCTTCCCTGGAATTTTAATTTAGGCTTTTATATATTTGTTTCCCTTGCCAGCCAGCTGAGGAGTAAACCTAGAAGGTTTGATGTTCAGTATTTTTTCTACAACTGTGTTCATGGCTTTATATTTTATTTTTAAGAATTGTTTTTGACTCAGGGCAGAGATCCTTTTTTTTGCAGACTAAGATCCACGCAGGAAACAGCGTGTCCTGCTGCTGGAAATGGAGGGGCTGGCACTGAGAGGGTTGAGCTGCCTGGAGAAATAAGGAAACTGGGAATTGAGGCAATGGGCAGACTCCTGCTGGAAGCTGGGCTCTGGGAGCAGCTGTGGGTTAGATGAGAAGTCCATTTGAAGGGGCTTTACAAGCTCAGAGCATCCATCGCTCTCTGGCTCCAAGGAGAAAGAGCTGCATTTCCCAGTCCAAACGTTCAAATAAAGCCATGATTTATGTCCCCTCCTCATGGGACCAGCTTAAAAGAAAAAAAAAGGAAACCACAGGCATTTATAAAACAAGTAAATTTTAGTGGTTTTTTTCTATTTCCCTTCTGAGCCTTGAGCTTATAAGGGGTTGTATTTTAAAGCCTTCACTCAGCAACTGCATGAGACCAGAACTTTTAAAGATGCTGCTTATCCCTCTTATTTAAAGAGCTCCAGGGATTTTCAGACATTGACACAAACAGGGTGATGGGGCTTTTCCTGATGGGGAAACGGGGATCCACCCATGGGAAGATGCAGCTTGACCCCGTCCATCTCATGCAGGTGTGGGACAGATGGGCACAGAAGGGAGCCTCATTTTACAGATGTGGCACAAGCAGAGAGAAGTCCAAAGAGTCCCTGCTCCCATGTCCAAGGTCACCCCGGGTCCCAGCACCCAGCAGGATTAACAGCTGCCTGCAGCAGGGTTAATATTTAAGGATGATGCCAAAACCACAAGACCTGGCATTCATAAATCTCCCTTTATCATGCAACTTCCAGCTAAACAAAGCTCTCTTTTAACAGCACAATCCCCACACCAAATGTGTGCCAATTCTCTTTGGAGAGTGGACACTCCCTGCTGCAGCAGCTCTGGGGTGGGACAGAGGGGTGCCTGTCCCCAGACTGGCCACGCAGCAAGGGCTGCTCCAGCTTGGCTGAACACAGGGAGAAATCGAGGTGTGGAGACGCTCAAAGATTTTTCAATCCCACTTTAGCCCGACACAAATTTCCCTGGGGCCACATCGGAGCTGGGTCTGCTGCACACATATGTTGGGTCTTAAATTCAGCCTCCCCCCGCCGCAACCTCAGCAAAGCCCTGGCACAGTTGGGTGCGTGCAGCTCCACGCTTCATAATAAATCAAAAGGGATCTTTGTGGCAAAAAGCTGCTTGCTTTACACCAAATGTGATTTTTGGGGTTGTCCTGTACCAGGCCAGAAATTCGACTCCATGATGCTTGTGGATCCATTCCAGCTCAGGAGATCCCATGATTCTATGAAGGAACCCCCCTGTTTGCTTTACATCAGGACTTGGGGTGACCTCCTGGCTGATTTACCAACCTCCACTGCATGGGTTCTCCCACTGCAACTCCCATTCGTGCTGGTGGAGCTGGTGCGTGTCCTGGGAGAACTGCTGGATCCAGGAGGATTAAATCCATGCACAGCACAGGGATCAGCTCTCTGAGAGGCACCGAACGAGACAGAGGGGTGAACCAGGGGCTGGTTTTCCAGCACTCTGAGTTTCTCACCATGACATTAGTGCAGTTTTCCTGCACTAATAGATTGCTTAGGAAATGTGGTGGTGGGGCTTTGATCCCACCTCTCCTGGCAAAGACTTGAGTGCTGAGGGAATATTACAGAGGATTTAAAGACTCCAGCATGAAGGTTTAGCCCCTAAAGGCATTGGTCCTGCCGGAAGGCATGTGAAATGTTCAAAGGCAAAAGCCCCAGCCCCAGCCCAGGTATCCCTGGTGCCTCAGGGGTGATGTCCCCTCTGCCAGGGAGGGGTTCACATCAGGGCCCCGGAGCTCAGGCGACCATGAGTGAGGTGTTTGGAATCACAGAATTAACAAAGCTGGGAAAGACCTTCAAGGTTAAGTCCAGCCTTTGGCCAAACATCACTATGGCCACTGAGCCACATCACCAAGTGCCACATCTGCCTGTTTTGGATGGTGACTCCAAAGCTCCAAAGTGCAGCCTCTGCCAGTGCTGTTTGCTGCCGTGGACAGGCAGTTTTTGCTCAGGATTGGCACCAGCTGGGCTGGTACCGATGATGGGGCAGGCTCAGGATTTGGGCACCTCCTCCCCCACCTCCTTTAATATTAAACCGAGAGCTGGGCTCCATTCAGCTGCATGGGGGTGATTGACAAAAAAGGAGAGGATATTAAATTAAAGTATTTTCATTTTAATATAATGCACCGTAACTCGGAGGGTAGAAGAACAGCCACTCTTTAGATTCCAGCTATTTAATAGGTAAAGAAAAAGCCACACAAAATGTGCTTCTATTTCCTAAACCACCCATATAATATCTTCAATTAGGGTCCAAGCACAGGAAAGATCATTATTAAAAATGAGACCCTCCAGGAGTTTCCCAAAGTGTTTGCTTTTTGCTGTGGTGGGGAAGATTGCTCAGAATAATATAATTTTGTGTGTTCAAAGACTCAAGAGTACGCTGAGTGGGGAACAGGAAAAAAATCCAACTAATGGTAAATGATCTCTTAAAAGCAAGGGGGAGGTTGGAAAAGTGGATCCATGCAGAAAATAATACACTATTATTTAAAAAAGTAAATTGCTGAAATGACACTCTTCCTTGATTCTGTCTCCAGAAAAACCTTCTTGGCTGAATCCTTAATGTACAAGGGGTTGGGATTACTTCTTTTTTTTAGTGACAGTGTAAAACCCGCAGAAATATCTTAGTTATTTACCAAGTGATTAAACCCCAGTCATTTATTACAGTTTTACTAGAACATTGTTTTCCTGGTTCTTCCAGGGTTTATTGCTTCCAATATAACACTCCTCCCCCTTTAATAATCCTCATTGCTTTGCCTCTATTGCCTTATATTTTTAGATTTCTTTTAGCGTTTTGCATAAAATTCCAACTCTAATGGGCTTTATAAAATGAGATATATTGTCATGGATCCAAGCCCTTATGAAGATAATTATCTTGTCCATTTGTGTTTTCATTATGTTGAGAAATACTTTTTCTCTCTTCCCCCCAACAGTTTATTTCCCATCCCAAAACACAAGGGTCCTTTATTTTTTAATTTTCAATCCATTGTCAATGGAAGAAGGAAATCCAAGCAACCGCCATTCTCTGTTCTTGGCTGATGGAAATTCACCCGCAAATTCTGGAGCAGGGAGGAGGGGAATGGTGATGTTGGTAGGAATGACACCATGGTGGGGTATGGGACAAGGTGAGAAGGAAGATGAAAGAGGGAGGTTACACGGAGCCAGGGAAAATGTTCCAGTGGGTGATGGGAACACCAGAAGGTGGAAGCAGCTCAGGGGGGAATAGGGCAAGGACACATCAGGTCCAAAGCACCAAATATCCCCTTGTATTTTTGGAAGGAATTCAAGTGATCAGGGAAATCCAAGGCCAACACAGGGAAAGTGGAGCCCAGAGATGCCCACAGCACCCAGGGTGGGGCACTGAGCCAAGATGGGCTGAGCCGAGGGTTCAGTGCAAAGAATGGGACAGAAACCTCCCCCTTGGAGCTTCCAAACATGGCTCCAATGCATGGTTTAACCACTGGTCTCACTGGGAAAGCATCTCCAAACTGCCTGAGACCGTGTTTTCCACTAGGACCATTAACTCTGTAAGGCTGAGCCTGTGTTTCCCTGTGGATGTGCACAGATCCTGACCCAATCATGGCACTGGTCTCTTCTGGGGTCTTTACTTCGCTGTAGACATGGATTATCATCTGGGAACTGAGCACACCTTCCAGGGCCTCACGGCTCTGGAGAGCAAACAGCAGACACAGGAAGACAAGGCAAGAGTGCACCATGGAGAGAGTCCTCCTGCAGAGGCTTCACTGACGACTCTGAAAACCTTTTGCCTTTTCCCTGAGGCCTGTTGTACGGAAATGGGAATATGTGCCATGTGCTCAAGAAAAGCTTCTTTGGAGCTGGGGAGAGCAATCACAACTGATACGTGGGGGAGGTGGCTCTGCCCTTGTATGGAGTTAGGCTGGGTATATATTTCCACATTCCCATAAAACTGGGGTTATTATTTCCACTCGAGATACATCCAGAGCTCCTTGTAGAGCAATGACAATTATAGAGCAACAACAACGTGCAAGCTGCACCATTCACCTGCCTAACAGGGCCCGTGTGCATAGTCCAGAGCGTTCTGGGAAATAACTTCCATCGATCCAGCAGCACAGCGCTACCAGGAGCCTTGGAGACAACGACTGCATCAGGACCAGACCCAGGGGATCATGGCTGCACCAAGGAAGAGCCAGATCCTTCCCTGGTTTATGTAGGTGTGGTTATGCAAAAAAACCCAAACCCACACTTCTGGTATAAAGTCAGAAACAACCCGGCTTGAAATCTGTAAAAGGTGCCCCAAGTCCAGGGCTAAGGCAACGCCTTTCGCCAAGATACTGCAGATACTACTTCAGTCACCCTTGGAGCTTTGCCGGTCCCATTAATCTTGATGAGGTTGTGAGTAATGAGGTGACCCACTCCAAACCCACATAGCAACCGGCCCTTGCAGGTCTCATGCCCCTGCCCTGTAGGACACTCAAGGCTTGGGTTTCTGACATCCTCCCTGCCATGGGGGACATGACCCCACCATCCCAACAGGACATTGGGGTCATCCTGCACAGCCAGAGAAGGATAGGGCAGAGGGCAGGAGCTGTGGGTAGATGCACTGTTAGGGCTACAACCCAGGTTTTCTCTCGGGGCACTTCCAGGTCAGTCAGGCTCTACCTCAGCACAAGGGAGAGGATCCAAGGACAGCCAGAATCACTGCCTGTGTGAAGGCAGAGGATCTGAGTGGCTTTAAGTCAAACCCTCCCAGACCAACGGACCCTGGACGTAAACGAGGTCCCCACATCTGGGTAACAGCACAGTCCTTTATCAGCTGGTGCCCTGGCTTTGCCCTTCCTTCAGGAACAACAGAAAGCAGAAACTGCTGGCTGAGTTTGCTCCCAGGCAGCGACAGTCCCTCTGGACCAGCAGGACAGCAGCCACAGACCCTGAACACGCCAGGCCCTCTCTGGAGTGAGGGGGGTCCCTGTGCTGGCGTGGCCACCTCGCTGTCAGCGCTGCTTCCCTTTAATTAAAGGCGGCGTTGTGGCCCCTGCTCCCCGTGGTGAGTGACACTGCCAGTTCTGCTGCGCTTTAGGAGTGTCACATCAAGGAACATCACATCCTAATTAACGCATCTTGTCAGGTCCAGCAGTTGGCTGCAGAACATGCTCCCAGCAGCTGTCACTGGGACCCAGCCGAGGGACTGGGGCCACCTGGCTAGGTGGCAATTCATTGTAGTGAAGGTTTGATTGAAGGAGAAAAGGTCCTAAATTCAGGATTGTAAGGTGATGGTGCCTTTGACCCTGGTGGCAAGCTGGGCTTTCATCCGAAGGCTGGGTGGAAAGAGGGAAGCAAGTTTTCCCATCTCATCCTCATCTTGTAACAGGACAAAAGCAGCATCCAGCATTCATTCACGCCTTGCAAACAGAAATGAGCTCAGGTTCCCCTGTGACCCTGCATGAGGGATGGAGAAAAGTGTCTCCAGGAGGGACAATCCTGCCCAAGGTCACCTGCCACATTGGATGCTCCGAGATTTCGGTCCCCAGCACCAGGCATGAAAGGGAAATGGACTTGACACATGCAGGGACTGAACTTGTGCACCCTGACTGCTGCTGCTCTGCTAATGATTAGGCGAGACAGCTTGGCACACGGGCGTGCCAGGCCCAGGTGTCCCAGCCTCTTGGCTCTTCCCAGGATTAAACATTTAACACTCCTGCAGACCAGGCTTGGACACAGCCCGTCTGTGACCCCAGCTCGAGCTGCCACATCCTCCCTCCCAGCCCAGCACCACAGCCAGAGACCTGAAAAAGCACCAGCAAAGGGGAAATGCAGGAAATGAGGGATTTTTAAAGGGATTCTTTACCCACATTATTGGCTCTCTTTTAATTCTGCATCCTAAAGTGCATCTGGTCTCCATGGGGTGAGGACAGTGTTTTTCAGCAGCCCAATTTGGAAGGGATCATTAGTGCTTAAATTGAAACTAAGGCACAGACCAGTGGCCGTGACAGGTCCTGTGGCACTTTGGACAAGAGGAGGGTTTGGAGACCATGGCCAAACCCCTTGCAGGGATCAGGCACGGAACTCCCTTCAGTTCCAGGAGTACGGGTAGGGATATTCATGGCAGAAACTCTGCAGACCTGAAGTTCCACTGGAAATATTCCTGATGGGTCAGACAAGGCCTTCCTGAACCTCCAGCAGCCAAATTAGCTCTTCCCATCACACATGGATTTAAGGATCACCCACCCGGCTTCTCCTTTCTGCCTCATGCAAGGTCACGAGTAGCCCCACATGGAGATGGCCTGGCTGGAGACCCGTGGATGAAAATCCCTGGAGCTGGGATGCTTCCCCCTGAGACAGCAATTTCTGCTCCTTCCCTCTGCTGCTGGCCCAGCCATACCCCACCAGCATCCAACCCGCAGACAAAAAGGGCTTTTACAAGCAAGCGCACGCCCCGAGTCAGTGGAATTCGTACAACTTTGATAACAAGCATTTAAAGGGTAAAACCTAATGAAGGGATCCGGAAACAAGCTGCAAACGAAGGCAGGATGCAGCTTTTTAATTAAAACTCTGATGCTTTTTTATCTCCTTCCCTCTCCCTTGCTCTTCCCCCTGCCGACGGAGGGGATTTCTCCATCTGAGGCCTGTTGCTGTACAAAAAGCTCAGCTTTAATATTCTCTTTGATTAAATGAGATTTTTTTCTTCCTCCTCTTCTGGTGGGTGTTGCCTGTTGTGCTCCTTGGTGAGGATTTAAAGGAAGAAGGGCCCTGGCAGGAGTCAGGCAGTACCTGCAGAGAGGGAAGGAGACACAGATCCAGCCGTGCTCCAGAGAGGATCAAAGCACCGGGGTGGCCATGTGCCTTTGGAGCCCCAAATGCTGCCTTTTCCCACCATTTCTGCAGCACCTTCCCCTAACACCGACCAAAATCTGCTGGTACAAAGGGCTCAGCGGCGAGAAAGAGGGAGAAGATCAGGCCCAATTGAGGGGATGATGAGATGCTCTAATTTGATTGATTTTCAGTGAATTCATGGCACTTCTCATTTGCAATTCCCCTCCTTTTAATTAGCTGATGCTTGTAGCTATCACATTCGATTCTCATTACTTAATTAAATAGGGTCCTGCACCTTTAGGCAGTGCTGGGAGGTAGTGGAAGGAACCAGCTGGAGGGAGGGTTGGACAGGAACAGGAGCATCCTCCAGTATTGCTCCACACTGGCTATGAAGGCAACACGGACCTTGGCATTGTCTTGGATGGCCCAAGCTCCTTCCCTGGCTGCAATAAAATACCCACAGATTAAAAGGGAACAGAACCTGAGCTCTCCTTTCAGACCCTGAGGGTTTCCACCTGCTCCAGGTGATGTGTGTTCAGGAGCTGCTTGAGAATTGTACTGACCCCAGAGGGATTTAGATCACAGCTGGGTGGGCAAAGATGTCTTTGCCACTCTGATGCTCAGCTAAAGAGGCATCAGAAGCTGTTCTGGTCCCCAGCCCACTGCAGCAATTTATCTCTGCAGGAAAAGCTACTAAAGAAGACATGCAAGTTAAAATCCACCCAAAAAAAGTCCAGCAAACTGCCTGTAAACCGGACTGTTAACTGGTGCCACAGTGAAATCCAGACCTCTGGAATGCTGACAGTGTTTGGCTGAGTGGTTTACGACAGGGATGGTGCTGGCACTGGGGGCTTGTTGTGTCTCCTTGGTGGGAGGTAACTGGGACAGATGTGCTGGCAGTCACACCAGTTGTATTTCTCCCTTCTCCGCTGTCATTTCCCTGCCCTGTGCTCCTCTGTTTTATCTACTCAGCTTCTAGCATGTTTGTGCAGGTGTTCTTACACCATCCCAGCTGAAATGTGCAGCCTGTGTAAAGGGTTTACCTCTGATTCAGGAGTTCTGACTGATTTTGGGGTGCCTGCACCCCAAAGAAGCTCATCTCTGTGCACAGGAATGGTGCTCCAGAGATTAATTGCTCCAAAATCACATGCAAGTGTCCCAGTCCTAGAGATCTGCAGCTCTTTACTGGCAGATCCTGGAAACACACCTCAAAATACCCCAAGCCAGCACAGCAAGGGCAGGGCAGCTTTAGCCCCTGTCCATGGTTGTGCTGGCACCTAAAACATCCCCTCTCTTGAATTCAACATTTGCACCAACAGACTGATCTATTAAGAGTTATCCATGTTCCCACACTCCATGGATTTGGGGTGCTGATGGTGCTTAGATGAAGCCCCATCTTCAAGCACCAACTTAAGGGACACCCCTCAAATTACAACTCCTTTGATTTGTGATGAAGGCAAATGTTGTGATAACGGCATCCCGGCTTGACGAGGATTTCTGTGGGTCTTGGTTAATTGTCTCAAAAGCACTTTGAGGTCTGGAGATTAAATGGGTGACTGAAGTACACCGAGTTATTATTATTATTATTAGGGATTTCCATTTGGACCTTCCCTGTTGGAACATAATATATTCCATCAATTATAGGAGAGCAGCACGGGGCTGAATAGCACCCCGATAATGAAGGGCTCTTTCATTTCCCCCACACATGCATGGACCAGTTCAGAAGCTGGGAAATAAAGGTCTCCCCCCTCCACCGATGGCATTTGAGAATTCTTTCAACAGAATAATTTTATGGTTCTTGACTCAGGAAGTCAGTTTGAACTTTGGTTTTAGAGATAAAAGGACTGACAAAGCATCCCCACAGGACACCCGGACTCGTTTGCATTCATAAATGTGGAGCCAGCACCAGAGCCCTCTTCCACACGCCAGGAATTACCTTCGCTCAAAGGTTTTTCTGTATTCACTTATCATCTAATGAGCAGTGCAAGAAACTTCATTTCAAGGAGGAGAGAAGGGGAAGGAGGATTAAAAAAAATCCTCTTTTGGTGGACGCCTTTAAATGGAATTCGATTTCTTTGGCTTTTTCATATCCTGCCAGCGAGGAAGACAAGGCAAAAGAACAAAGAGTTAAAGAGATGCAGAGATGAAAGGAGCACCAGCCCCTTTAGGTGGGGACAGGCTTGGACTGATGGCAAACACTGGACTGTGAGAGAGCTGAGAGAGGGCAGGACAGGCAGGAGGGACCTGTCCTGGGGTCCCTGCCGAGTTGGGGAGGAGCAAGAGGGTAGGGGAAGGAAAACACTGCTGGCAGCTGGATGGTTAATTATTCCCTGGAAAGGCAGCTCGGTGATGGAACACATCACAGTTGGAAAAGTGCAAGTCTGGGACAGATCTAACAACGCCTGACAGCTCGTGCCTGCTGTCCCAGGGCCATCCCAACCCTGGCGTGGAGGGAGGAGAAATGGGACAACAGGGACACAGAAATCACCCCACACATGAATCAGAGGACTCATGTCAGCTGGAGGCTGGCGATGAAGGAGTTGGTGCAGGAATAAAACTGCTGCTCCCTGCTGGCAGCCGCCACGCCGATGCTGCTGCTCAGCAAGGCCTTTACTGCAGGCAACAGGGCCACAACCATGGCGTTTGAGGGTGCAGACAGACAGAGGCGGCTCGGAGGGACACTGTTCATGGCTCGGGAATGCCAGCCAGGGAGAGGAGAAATGCAACAGGCTGGGGAAGAGAGGAAGTTCCAGCCCCTATTTCTGGAACCTCCACAGTGATCCCTGCCCTGCCCTCCCTGCTTTCTGCCCCTCCAGCGGGTCTTTGGCAGGACAGCACAGGCAACGAGGGCTTTCCAAACAACATAAAGTCCAGGGAAATGTCACATTGTCTGTGGCATCTCCACATCTCCTCATCGTGGCTGTGTAGAGCCCTTTGGTGCTTTATCCAAGGGCGCCAGGCTGGAGCCCTGACCTTCCCCACTTGCATCCCAGGCTCCGAGCTCATCAGCTGGCAAAGCAAGGAATGGCAGGGGTCTCACACAGCCTTCAAACATTAACACTCCCCAAGAGCACACCAGTAGTCTAATGAGCCAGAAAATATCCAGGGGAAAGCCTCCTTATGCTGCTCCTCAAGGTGAAGAATCACCAGCACTTAATTCTGGTCTTGCAGCAAAGCATCGAAAACATGACTTTGTCTGAGATGTCTCTGCACCAAGAGTGGTGAAACATGGATTTTCCTGTTTATCCACCCTGCCATGGCCATTTGCCCCCTCCCAGCCCCCAGGGAGCAGGAAGCTTTGCTTTTGTTACCCCACCTTGATTTCCTAGAGCTTTCTCTTCCCAAGCCTGGTGACCTGGCGAGGGTGGCAGCCCCTGAAGACCTGGGGATCAGAGGCTTGGCCACCACAGGCTGGATGCAGCTCTGGGTACCAAGACACAGTTCCATGTCCTGCTACTGATAAGGACCTCAGTGATAACCCTGGCATTTGTCTCTCTGCCATTTAAGCACACGGCTCAGCAAAAGGCCTCCCAAGACAAAGTGTGTGGGAAGCTGCTCTTCTGCACAAGTCTGGGTAAACCTCTTGAGTGTGCATCCCCACTGCTTCCAGCTTTTCAGCATGAGCTTAACTTGACTGATTTAGCACAGCCCCCACCTGTTCCTGGCATTTTGGGGCAGATTACGCCAAAATCAGCCCAGCTACACATGAGCTTAAATGTAAGTGTGTGCTGAAATACTTGGAGGCGTCAAGACCTGAAGAGCTAAACCGCGGCTCAAGGCAAATAAAACACCACAGACTTGGCAACTCCTGATCCCACACAGCTTCTGAGGCAGGAAAAAGCAGAAGCCCAAGGCGCTGGTTGGGGTTGGACACCAGCAGCACGATCTACTTACCCAAAGTGTGTTTGAGCAGCAACTCTGAGCTGCTAAAGGCTGTCAGATTAGTATTCTGGGCCAGGCTGATTGCGTTCAGATATATTGCTGACATCAATCACCTCTTCCCAAACTCATCTGTCTGGATCAGTCAATTACAAACTTATTTTCAAGCTGTGGGTACTCATCTGAGATAGACCCAGGGAAGGAGCTAAACTCATTTAGGGGGTTGACCTCTCTGCCTGGCTGATCTGTGGCACGGTTTAATAACTCCTCTTCTCCATCCACTCCAGCCTGGGCTCGGACCAGCTCCCAGACAGCCACCCCGGGGCAATACAGGTGTTTATTGTCTTGCCCACATCGACGGAAGGAAGGTGCCATGATGGCCCTGTGAATACTAAATAAATTCATTATGATCTCTGCTAAGGACACGGATACAAAGTGAATTCATAATGATAAGACAATTAACCTGCTACCTTTCTCAGCCTTTAGATGACTTGCAGCATCTTTTATTACCTCTGCCACGCAAACTGCAAGCACAAAGGACTTTTTTTCCCCCAATAAAATTGTTCCCATCCTTCTCCCATCGCATTCCTCCAAGTTAAAAGCTGCAATCAGTGAGACTGGCCTTGGTTTGTCCGCTTTTTCCTACTAAGAGGTACATAAATAAAATAATAACAGATGATTAATAACCCTGAGAGCTTTCCAAATATTAATGAATTGATCTTGTTGCTCGAGAAGAATGGGAGAGTTTTAGATTTAAAGCTTTGATAGATTTTCTCCTGAGAAAGCGCGGTGATAAATACTGCGTTAAAATGCTATTTGTATCTGTGTTGCTAATATTAAGTTCGTGTGTTCATAGATTTGAAAGCACAGAAGGAGAATTATGTCACCTGCTCTGACTCGTAATGAAGGCCATCGACTTTCCCCCGGCGAAATGAGTAGAATTGAGTAAAACTGAAAAGATACATTTCCAGGGAAGTTCTATTCGAGGACCCTCCAGAGCTTTTCCTTGGGGGCCACCCGCCAACCGCCCTTTGTTAGCACAGCTGGACCAGGGATGGGACAGGTTGGATCATCAAATCCATCTCCAAACCCACATTTCTTGCCTCACAACCACCCTTGGTTTCATCCATCCTCAGTTAGAGACAACACCACAAATCATTCCAGCTGCTCCTAAGCAAAGAAAAAACCCAAGAGCCCTCCCGTGCAAATCACAGCATCAGAGAATATCCTCAGCTGGGAGGGACCCACCCAGTCCAGCCCCAGGCCCTGCACAGACACCCCAACAACCCCGCCCTGGGCATCCCTGGCAGCGCTGTCCAAACGCTCCTGGAGCTCTGGCAGCCTCGGGGCCGTGCCCATTCCCTGGGGAGCCTGGGCAGTGCCCAGCACCCTCTGGGGGAAGAACCTTTCCCTGATCTCCAGCCTGAGCCTGCCCTGGCACAGCTCCAGCCCTTCCCTCAGGTCCTGTCCCTGGTCACAGAGAGAAAGATTTGGCACTTTCCCCTCCACTGCCCCTTGGGAGAAAGCTGCAGATGGTGATGTCTCCCCTGAACAAACCAAATCCTCACTGTTCTGTGGGAGAACCCGTTCTGCCTCTGCAGTTCTTTTGTGCAATTGCTGAAGACCTGTCCTGGGTAAAAACACCCTGCAAAGGCACCCCCAAAATCTGTGTGCAACAAGATAATTAATATTTGGAAAGCTCTCACAGTAATTAATGAGGCAGAAGGTACCATAGTCCCTCAATCCCACAGAACCCAGAGCCAACTTTTGGGTGAAAAACAACTGAAAGGCAGTTTAGACGTGAAGAAGATGCCAGATCTAACCCTGTCAAAGACATTTCCGTGTCCTTCCCAGGCAGAGAGATGATGCAAAGCAGGGTCCTGACTGCATGAACTTGGCCCTTTCGTGGTGGTGCTAATGCTCGTGCACACAGTAATTAAGGCTGGATGGATGAAGGCTGAATATTGAACTCCGAAGTCTGTGAAGGTCAGGGATGTGCTACCGGAGAGGCAATTTATCCCCGGTCTGTAATAAGGTCTCACATCTGACCTATTAACTGAATGTTACATGATATTAATAATCTCCCTACAGATCGGGGAGAGACAAACAAAAGTCGAGTTTGGAGGTTGATTTGCTGGAGTTAATCCATCAAACACTTTAAAAAACTACAGTCGAACTGATTATTTTTAACTGAATATGCCTTTCTTTGATGAGACTGTGTGTGCATCACACTCCACACATACCTTTCGATGTAATAAAGATCGATGAATTATTCATGCCAACATTATTAGTCCTCTATATAGGACACTCTCCTACAGATGGGTGAGCTCCTTCCAATCAGAAACCTCATTTGCTGAAAACTGAAGAGTCAGATAATGTCCCAAAATCGTTGACAACCAGCTTGAAACACTTCTAATTGGAAATACTCTTCTTCTATGGGAAAATCGGGAAGTTTTTATCTCTGCCTTCTCAAAGCACAACGTTACCATTTTTTCTTCTTTGAAATGATGGGTTGTTTTAAAATTTACCTAAATTTAATGTAAAGCTTTTTTTTCAGAAGCTCCACAATACAGTCCTAAAAATCCAAGTACTTCAGTGCAGCTCCAGCAATATAATTCATTTTAGCCAAACCTCAAATGTTTTGTTTTCATACTATCAAAGGGCTTTGATTTGCTTTTATTGTTTCAACTTTATAATCATACGATACCATAAACCAGAAAGGAAACACGCAGACCTCATCAAAGCAATGGGTAGCTATCAGGTTATGTTGATACAGCAGGAAAAGAATGGGGGGGTTGAGTTTTTTATTTTATATTCTTCTAGAAAACATTTGATTTTACAAGAAATTCCACCTTTTATTGTGCTTCAGGTGAACTGTGCTGTGTTGGAGTCTCCTATAGAAGGAGAAATCATAGAATCACACAATAGTGAAAAATTCTGAGTTGGAAGGGATCCACAACGATCATTGAGTTCAGCTCCTGGACCTGCACAGACCTCCCAACAATCCCTGTCCCTGAGAGCATTGTTCAAACACTCCTGGAGCTCTGGGGCCATGCCCATTCCCTGGGGGGCCTTTCAGTGCCTGACACCGTCTGGGGGAAGAACCTTTCCATAATATCCAACCTAAACCTGACACAGCTTCTTGCCGTTCTCTTGGGATGCCAGCTGCCAGCTCTTAGCTCTGGGAACAAGACGAGTGCTTTATTGGAAGAAGTTGTGGCATCTTGGAAGAGGCTGCGGCATCTTACCAGCAGGGACCGGCAATGGGCTGGTACCCAACCGACCAGTAAGGCTGGAGAAAAATCTGGTGAATCCAGAATGATTTGGGTTGGAAGTGATCCTAAAGCTCATCCAGTGCCACCCCTGCCATGGGCAGAGACACCTTCCACTGTCCCAGGGTGCTCCAAGCCCCGTCCAGCCTGGCCTTGGGCACTGCCAGGGATCCAGGGGCAGCCACAGCTGCTCTGGGCAATGCCAAGGAATGGTTGCAACCTTGCTGGCACCATCCATCATACAAGGGGGAAGGAAACCTTGGGGGGCCACCAAGATTTGTCAGCTGAGACACTTGGGGAGCCAAGCGCCAGCTCTGTGGGGTCATGCCAGGTTGAGCTGAGTGTCTTTGAGTCAGTGTGGGATGGAAGAGCTCACAACTGGCCCCGTATGCTGGCAGGAGGTCACATGGGGCCTGTGAGTGCCAGCCCTGCCCAAACCCACCCTGTGTGACACCAGCCACTGCAGAATTGCCAGTGCTGGCATTGGACCGGCCCAGGTGCCACGCAGTGACCTGCACAGCTCAGCAAACGTCCCTGAGCTGCTCCCGCCTCTGCTTCAGCACTCCCTGCAAAGCCTCTGCTGGGATCTCCACCCCTCCGTGCAATTACTGCAATGCAGATCTCTGCTTCATTAGCCAAAAATGCCATGAAGTCACCCAGCCCCTTCCTGGCCGCTGTGCTGTGGGAATGTGCATGGGCAGGGCAGGAACATCTCTTCACTCCCGCCTTAGCTCTGTTTTGTGTCCTTAACTCTAGCAACGCTTGTGCTGGAGGAGAAGTGACAAAGCCACAGCTCAGATCTGCAGCAGCTGGAGCTGAACAAAGTTTTTCCAAGCTGTTTGATTCTCCCAAGAACCTGCCCCCAAAGATCTTCAAAACAGGGAAGAAGCAGCCCAAACCACCCAGGTCACAGCTGGCAGAGTGGAGAGAGGAGCTCTGTGCCTTGGAGAACATGATGGGCTCCCCCCAGCCATGGCATGGAATTAACACCCTTCAAAAAAATCCCCAAACTAATGATGTTTTTAAGAAAAGGAAAAAATCAGAGCTGTCAGGGACCATTCTGCTTGGGAAAAGGGGGACAAAGCACTGGGCAGGCAGACGGAGGGAAAACACTCGTGTGCACTTCAGATGGTCACTGCCACTTCTCACTCCATTTCCCCAGCTGTCGATCTTCAGCTTTTACACAAAAATGGAGTTTTCCACAAAATACCAGAGTTTCTCAGTCAAGTAATAATCCTCTCCCTGAAACATCACTAAAATTCTTTTACAGCAGCTGGAGGGGTCATCTGCTCCCCACCAAGGTCACAGAGGGAGATTTTCTGTTCTGTCTCAGACTCCTGTGGTGTAATGAGTGAGAGGAGCGTGGTTCAGTCTGGCTGGACCCCAGAACCTTTCAGTCAGGGGCTTTACAAACTCAGAGCCCACCACCACCTCCATGCACACCAAGCCCATCTCCTGCCCCTGTCCACTGAATCCCTGGACAATTCCCAACCATAGAGGAGCTCAGTGCTGCAGAGGCTGGAAGGGCTCCCTGGCTCACATCACTTGCTTTGAACATTCTCTGTGCAGACAGAAGTGCAAGGTCTAGGAGGGCAATTTGCAAAATAAATGGGATGATCTCATGTCCTCATGAGAAATGGGATGTTCATCTTGTCACTGCACCAGCACAAGGTACTGGAATAATCTGTGGCAGAGATGCAGGAGGATTTTCATGGGACAAGCCAAATCCCCTCTCCTAATCACTCTCCTTGCTGTCCCTGCCTTCAGAGGAGGCCATGGAGATGATCCCAGGGCCGGGGCCCCTCTGGTCTGGAGTCAGGCTGGGAGAGCTGGGGGTGCTCACCTGGAGAAGAGAAAGCTCCAGGGAGAGCTCAGAGCCCCTTACAGGGCCTAAAGGGGCTCCAGGAGAGCTGGAGAGGGACTGGGGACAAGGGATGGAGGGACAGAACAAGAAGGAATAGGTTTAGACTGGGTATTTGGAAGAAATTCTTGGCTGTGAGGGTGGGGAGGCCCTGGCACAGGTGCCCAGAGAAGCTGTGGCTGCCCGTGGATCCCTGGCAGTGTCCAAGGCCAGGCTGGACGGGGCTTGGAGCACCCTGGGCTAGTGGAAGGTGTCCCTGCCCATGGCAGGAGGATTGGAACAAGATGAGCTTTAAGATCCCTTTCAACCCAAACCATTCCATGGTTCCATGACTCTATGATTCCTCATTGTGAGAGTCCTCAGGGGCACAGGATGAGAGTTCTCATCCCACCTGCACCAGAGGGCAACATTTGCACCCCAGCTGCCCAGTGCCCTCCCTGCCGGTCCTTCCAAACTGGGATGTGCTCCCTGGAGGAGGGGGTTTGGCTCTATGAAATCCTGTGGGGGCCTGATGGGGGGTGGGGTAGTCATGTGCCAGAGCTGGATTTTGGAAAAGGGAGAAAAAAATTGCAGAGCTACACACAGCAAGACAGCTACAGCAGCGCACGCACGCCAGCAGCGTCGCTTTTCCAGAAAATGAGGTTTTGATTCCTTTTCAATTTTGTTAAAAAATGACAAATAAATGTCTTAATTTTAATAAAGAAAAAAATAGATCCTCTGTTGGTGTGAATATATAATGTGATTTGACATACAGAACAGAATTAAATTAGCGAAATACAATGGGCTGGAAAGAAGAGCTGCTTTCCCTTAGAAGATTGGCATCGGCGTGGAACCAAAGCCCGGCATTTCACGCTGGGATGCAGCTACTGCTCCTCACAAATCTCTGCTGACTGCGTGCAGCAGCCAAATCCTCAGGTGATGGAATTTGGCACGAGCCTCCCCAACACCGGCGTGGCAACGCCAGATCCTGCCAGCTGAGGATCCGGCTGGAGGAACACTCATCGTGCACAGTTCCTATGGGATGCGTGTGAGGAGGCAGCACTGTCCTGCTTGTCTGCATGTCTCATGTGGAGAGGGATATTTAGGAGCTTCAGGGGTTGGAATCTCTGGGTGCAAAAGGGTTGTGAGCTCAGATGGCCCTGAGAAGTGGCGCTTCCTCGTCGTGCCTGGAGGACAGCAGGGATGGAGAACAGACTTCAAGGCTTAATACAAAGAGACAGCAAGGGGAAACTTGTCCCCTTGTATGGAAGGCCGCCTGAGGCAAGGGACAGACCGGAGAGCTCCAAAAATCCTGTGAGCATTTTGGTGGTGAAGGCTGGCATTGCACTGTCCCAGGCAGTTTTCATGGATACGCCATGGCTGCGTTGCTGCACTGCGGAAGGGTTTTACACACGTTTTTGCAGGTGGCAGTTCCTCACTGCTCTCAGAGCTGTGCCTAGCTCCCTCATTTTGCTCATTTCCAGAAAGTCCAATTTAAATGTCAAATTTAAATGTCAAAGTGCTGAAAACTTGCGAATCAAAAAAACACATGAAGGGAGCAGAGAAAGCACCTAACGCTGCTTCCTTCTGCAACTCCAACCCTCTGGAATTTGGTCAGGCACTGGCACTGGCTACCCATGGCAATGGTGGAATCACAATCCCTTGAGGTGTTCAAAACTGCAGATGTGGCACTTGGGGACAGTGGTGGCCTTGGCAGTGCTTGGGGTACAGCTGGACTCGATGATCTCAGAGAGGTTTTCAAACCTCAGTGATTCTGCTTCTACCTCTGCTCCCATGGGTACCCTTGGAATGCCAACGATGCTTCCCAGACATCCCAGCCCCAGGGACCTGCCAGGGTCTGGCATTGATGGCTCCCACCACCCCAACCAGCGACTTGCTCTAATTCCCCAGTATCCATTTCCTACCAGCTCACAGGCAGGTCGCATTGTTGCATTGTGTAATAATGTATTGATTAGCCAATCACTCCAAATTTTAGTACTGTGCCTACAAGATAATTAAATTATCTGCCTTTGTTTAAATTGTAATTTTATTTACTCTTGATTCTACTCTATAAAATTCGCAGGCTTACGGTGTGTTACGTGTCTTATTAGCGCTTAACTCCGGTGCTAATTTTCAATACTCCATCACCACAAGTATTAAGTAATTGCTACTGTTTATTCTTTGTGATTGCACCACGCTTGGATCCGCGCGCGGCATCGCAAGTACCCGGCGGGAGCTGAGCGGGGCCCAGCCCTCCTGATAGATCCAGGCAGCTCCTGCCCTTGGTGTGCATGGAATGTGATTTCCCACTTTGTTTGGAATGTGATTTCCCATTTGTTTGGTGTGTTTTTTTGTTTTCCTTCTCGTAGGTAAGGAAAGATCCTATTGTCACGCACGTGCTCTGAGAAGCAGAACCAAAGCTCCCGATCTATGCAGCCCGCTCCCTGGATTTTGTTAAGGATGGAATGCTGGAGGTGCAGAGCTCTGTCAATCTCTAGGGGCTGGGAATTATGAAGCACCTATGGACTCACACCCAGTGCAGGGCAAATCCAGCCTCTCCCACTGCTGCAGGACCAGGGGCAGCTTGGGTGCGCAGAGAGAAGGTGACTGCAGGGAGACGCACGGGTGGAGACATCAAAGATGCATTCCTGGCTCTGAAAGCCACCAGGGCTCTCAGCAGCAGCAGTTCCTGCAAAAGGGAGGATTAAGCCATGGAAATGTGCTGCTGCCAGGCCTTCCCACCCCGGCTTTCTGGAGAAGCTGTAGGAAGAAACGGTATTCAAGACATCCTGCTGGCCCTGGGGCAAGTGCAGCAGTGATACAGCTGCCTCTGGGATGAATGCAGAAGAAATTTTAGTGGGTTTAGATTGGTGTGACATGAATTATTTTTCATAATTAACGAGAGTGTTGATTTTACATGGTAGGTGTTCAGGTACTCTGGTGATCCGTGGCTGTTAAACACCCAAAGGTAATTCTAAATGCTGTTGATCTATGTCTGTTCTCAAGGGATGACTAATCTACATTTCTCTTCTCCCTCTACAATTAATCCCTGGGTAATCTTATCTGCAAACACAAATTTGGTACCTGGAGGCAGATGAGTCACGGATCTGCAGCGGAGGTTCCGTTCAGGAACGGGAAGATATCTGGCACAGAGGGAGCCCTGGGTGCTTCCCACCTGGCCCCAGCTGCCACCCTGCCTCTCCTCGGGGATGCCTCGCCATCAGGTCAAGCCCAACCCAGCTGCTGCAGAGCTCTTCAGACTGTTTCCTAATCCACATGCACAGAGTTACCTCAGCCTCAGGATCCTGCTCCTCACCCCCTGCATCATCCTCCCCCTCCATCGCCCTCCCCTGAGCTTTCCTCCCTGGGTACCACAGTCCTCTCCTCTGACCTTTGCAATGCAAACTCTCCCTGCTCGTGTCCGGACTGAATCCCAGCTCAAAGGTCATTGTTCTCTGCCCTCCTGGTGACACGACCACTCCTCCCATCCCTTATGCCAGCTGATTCCACGCTTCCCACCACACTCCTGTCACACCCTTGGTGCTTTCTTCCACCCCTCCCACCCCCTGTGACTCTCAGCTGGGGCTTCTCCAGCTCTTCCTTTTGCCTCAACACCTCCAAAAAAACCCTCTGGCTGGCTGGGACTGTGTCCCCACGTCACCTCCGTGGATCCCTGCTTCCCTGAGTGTCTGATCCAAGGCTGGTTGGGCCAGGGGGCTGGATCAGCCCCACATTCCATGGGATGCTGGACAAGGAAGGTGCTGCACTGCACGAGCCATAATGGTAATACAAAAAATAAATAATTACAAGGATTGCTAATGCATCAACTGCCAAGGAGTGAAAAATGAGCTGGTTCCAAGGGCAGCAATGGCACTGTTAATTCCAGGAAAGGGGACATGGATACCTCCCGGTGTGAGCTGCTGGGCTGGAAGTGTGGACAGCCTCACACCTGAGCTCCCAGAGCACCACCACAAATCCCAGAGGATCTCACTGTGTCACCCCGGCAGGTTTCACAGGGAACACAGCGGTGCTTCCCTGTGCCTTGGAGACAGTAATTGAGTCCTTAGGATGGAGCCAAGTAGTTTGGTCGCACTTTAAAATAAGTGTCAGTGGTTCATGCCTAATTACTCCTGAATTAGCTAGGTGATTCATCAGGTCTGATTATGAATGCATAATGAATTTACCAAATCCACATGTATTAGTGAGATATTAATTCCATACGAAATCCCACAATTCATTCATGTGCCATTTGTTTTCATTCCCTTCTTTTAATAAGCTAATTAGTTCAAATTATTTGTACTTCACTAAAGGCTTGAAACACATATAAGGAATGATTAGCTTAAAACTCAGTAAATGGACAAGTATGGAGCTCACATTAATTGTGACGGGAGGCTCATAAAGAATTATTATCTCTCAGCCATCTCTGTTTGCAGCAATAATAATAATGTCTAATCGTGACA
Organism: Monarcha castaneiventris obscurior; assembly: GCA_026261815.1. Classification (NCBI taxonomy): domain Eukaryota; kingdom Metazoa; phylum Chordata; class Aves; order Passeriformes; family Monarchidae; genus Monarcha; species Monarcha castaneiventris. The sequence continues at coordinate 5,583,008 of JAMPIT010000114.1, forward strand.
AGTGGATAAAACATGTGAAGCCCCGAACTAATGCAGCTGTACATGAATTTCTGAAATGAATATCTCCAGGCTCGGCGCTTGCCTTTGAAGTCGAGCTCAGCAGAAAGTTTTGTCTCTCTCCGACAGAAAATAAGACCACATCTTTGGGGTGGATCCACCCTTTTCCTTTGCCGAGCCTCCCTTCCTTCCCCAGTGTGCAAAGAGAGAAGAGAAAGGGATGTGGAATTAAACCCCCCATGCCCACACCATTCAGCTGTTCCACTGCTGGGCAGGATTGTGGCATTCCAAGGATGCCCTGCCCACCTCACAGCAATGCAGGAGATCAGGGGTTTGCTTGCAGACTTCCCTGCTCCCCCCAGCAAATGCCCCAGACCCCCAGAAGTGACCAGGATTTGAGTGAAGAAGGAGAAGAACACCTGCATTATTGCTAGCCTAGGTGCAGGAGGAATGGAGACAGAACAATGCCACAGGCAGGTGCAAACATCCCCCTTCGGAGCAGTGCAGGGATGAGGGGTTTTTTGGATAGAAGAGGGGGGAAAAAGACAGGATTAGTCCCTTTGAAGCCAATATTCTTTCCCAGTGTCAAAACTCTCTCTGAAGCACTGTTGCCTCTTTCTTCTGTTTTTATTTTCCTTCTCCCATTTACTTCTATTCAAAGAGGGGGACAAGCCTCCTGCTGGCTCCTGCTCTCCCAAGTGGGTTACGCCAAGGCTTCCAAGGGAGCCCTGCCAAGGAGCTAAATGCTCCCTTCACTGGAGGCTCAGGGTCTGGAAAAGGCTTTGTTTGTTTTCCTTCAAACTTTGACTGGCTGAGAAATGCCACCCTTCCACCCCCCTCAACACCACCCTGCTCCCCTGCATTCCCTCCTCTTCTCCTGAAGCCAGACAGACCCTGCTTCCTTCCTCCTCTCCCTGCTGCTTTCTCCACTTGGCTTTCAGCAAGGAGCTGAAGATCATGGAATTCTTTAGGCTGGAAAAAGTCTTTGAGATCATTGAGTGCAACCATTAGCGCAGGTGGATGCAAAGGGCACAAAAGGTGTTGCAAAGGATCGTATCCGAGCCTGGAGCTCGGGATCACCCACGGGAAGGATGCTGGCAGGGATACACACGGCTGTGTGAGTGCAGCTGATGTGATATTCGGGAGTCTGTGTAAATGTCCATAGGGAATTTTGTGTGACTGGGAAAACACAGAAGCTCCTTTACATTAAAATTGCATCACTGACATCAACCAGCCAACACCCTCCCCCCAGTGAAAGCACATCCTCTCCCTGTGCCATCTCTCTTCCACCAAACCTAAAGCCACGGCAGCAAAAGATGAGTCTCTTCTGAGGGCCCACTCGGTGTTTTGGGGAGAAGAATTATTTTTATGGAATCTCTGACCTTTGGGGTGACCTTGCCCCTCTGCTTTGGGAAATTGCCAGGTACCTGCCACGGAACACGTGGCCCCTCCTGCTTCCTTTCAACATTATTCCCTAGGGTATTACATATTTTGCAGCCAAACGTACATGTTTTTATTCACTCACACACTCAAATTCAAGTCCAGTGCCTTGGAAGAGAAGAAAATGGAAAAGAAGGGTACTGGGGAGGAGGGAAATGCAAATAATTGATGGATTGACTTTCCAGGGGTTTGTTCTGGAGCCCTGGACGTGAAAGTCTCCCTTTGCCTCTCAGATACAGTGCCATCGATCTCCTCTTAAACCTCTTCCTCTGCATACACAGAACAGGTAGGGATCGATGAAAGATGCCCAGTACTGTCACCAAAGAGCTCTCCTGTCCCAAACACCAGCCCAGTGCTGCGGGATCAGGGATGAAAGTTTCCCATAGGACCCTGTCCTGCATGGCATGGAGAAGGCAGTGAGGACAGAGATGCTGCACACACAGGAGATGTAGCAGCTCCTGGGTTAAAGTGGATCCTGTACTTACTCTTTTGTGGGACCAGAATTTCAACTGAATAAAAAAAATTGGGGTTTGGGGCTTATTTCCAGCCCAAGAACTCTGTTACTCTCACCTCTTCCTTAGATCCCCCAATACAGGACAGCAGAACAAGACTTCAGAGACAGCAAGAAAGTTTTGGGGAGCCTTCTCATACCCTGGAGGTCACGGCACCCAAACCAGCAGGTGAACCCTGCTACAAATTGGATTAAACACAGTGAAATGTGCAAATATAAGCACAGATCAACAGCCTGGGTCATATAAACATCAGGCACTGGCAGCAAGAGCAGCGTTCAGACCTTGACCTGCTCTCCAGCACAGGCAGTTTGCAAGGAGAGAGCTTGGGAGAGAAGGGGACCACAGAATTTCAGGTGATGATCTGGTGACTTTGGGCAGAGAGGGGCAAAGCATCCTGTGGCAGCACCCACCACATGGGTAAACCCACAGGATCTGTGCTCCAAGACATTCTGCAGTGGCACTTTGGGTGCAGGTGTGTGAGCCAGGGCAGGGGGTGGGGATGGCTGGGACTGTGGACACTCAGCAGAGCCCCAGAGCAGCCTGCAGCAAAATCCAAGGGTGGCCTCATTTCCTCAGTGAGTTTTCCATGCCTGACCCAGTGGTTTGGGGTGACTCCGACCAGCTCACGCAGCCCTGGGAAGCTGCTCCTCCCAGAGCTGCTCCTCGCAAACACCTGGAACTCCCCACTGTGCCTGCTCCCCCAGCAGCCCCGTGTGCCTGATGTGAGGAGACACCAGTTTGGAAGTGTTTTCTCAGGGCCTTTGCTCCTCTTCTGAAGGAGCAATAAAAACCTGAGCAGCCAGGAAGGATTAAGGGATATGAAGAGTGTCCCTGGAGGCAACCCCACAGTGACAAAAAACATCACCAAAAACGGGTCCTGCCACCTCTCCCCGAATTGTCCCCACAGCAGCCCCAACCACAAATGTTTATGCAGTGAACCAACAGCTCCGGGTGGGACAGGGATGCAGAGGAGCTTTGCAGAAGGGGAAAACTGCAAGAGAACAGTGATGATAAACAAGATAATTCAACTTGTCAAGAATCCCACAATCCCAGAATGGCTTGGGTTGGAGGGAGCTCCTCTCATCCCAGCCCCTGCCGTGGGCAGGGACACCTCCCACTATCCCAGGTTGCTCCAAGCTCTGTTCAACCTGGCCCTGGACACTTCCAGGATGTGGCAGACACAGCTGCTCTGAGAACGCTGCATCTTCTTTTACCTATTCCAACAAAACCAACGTGTGGGGCAAAAAGCAGCGGTGCCGTCTGATTCCTCAATTTGGAGCTGATTTAACTCCCTGAAACCCCCGGCACAGAATCCATTCAGCGTTGAGGTATATAAAATATTCCAAGCAAATCAAATACACAATAGGTTAGGAGGAATAAAAGCAATCAGCCAGTCTGCTACTAATGAATTCAATAGCAGCAAAGCCCATTTCCTTCTGTTGGTTTTCTATAAACAATTTACAGAATAAATGTATTTTTGAGGTGTACAAATTGGTCGGTATTAAGATGCTTGATAAACAGTTTCTGGGGAAAGACAGGCTGTGAAAGCCTTCAAGTACTTCCTGAAATGCTAATTTATTTGCTCGCACCCTCACTTTTAACGGAGATGAAGCGTTTTGTGCCGGGAGTGACTTAAAATCCTGCGGAAGAGAATTATGGCAGAGCTGGAATGAAACCCAAAGGACTGTGCATAATTAGATGGAGACACACGGTGCCAGCTGGTTCAACACCACCTCAGATTTGCAACATATCCATGTTTTATTATGCGTAAGAGAAGACCTCAATAATAAACCAGTGGGATATCCAGGTGCGAGGTTTTTCCAGCGCAACCTGGTGAAGTTGCATGATTTTGTTGCAGTTTTCCCCAGTTACGAATGGTGGAACATCCCAGTTTCACCATCACTTTAACCCCAAAATCCCATTGAAACTACAAAATGTGTTGTTACAACTTCAAAAAGCCCCTAAGTTGTGTATTTGGCTCTTTGGTGCCTGTCCCCCTTGCAGGGCTGACTGGGGTAAATGGTGTTTGACTGGTGGGTTCGTGCCTCAGCAGCCCATGGGCCACGGATGTGCAGGATGCTCCCAGTGCCACACTAGCACTGAGAGCACGTCCAGTGTGGATTAGGAACTCCCTGTCTGAAGAGCTCTGGAGAAAGAGCGACAGGTGAAATGATGAAATCCAGCTCGCAGTCAACAGGATCTTACCCTGCAATGTCTGAGAGGCAAGAAAAATTACCCATCATATAGGAAAGGCTCGGTCTGATGTTCTTCCTGTCCCTTGGAGAGGTTTTGAGAAGTCTATAAAGCAGAAAGCAGTGAGGAAAGCAGCCCAGGAAGGTAATGAAATTCTAATATCAGAGCCATCATGATGGGAAGAGCAAAGGACGTTGCTTAATGCAAGAAACATGCACTGAGCCTGCAAAATTCCGGCTGCCACCATCTCCTGGGGTGGCTGGTGGGGCAGGGAATGAGCTACTGGCACCAGTAACGTTTACCAGGGCGCGGAGGAGGAGGGTACCAAGGCACCTTTGGCAACCTTTAACTCCTAAATCCATCAGTTCTTGAAAATAAGAGAGAGACTGCTCGTGTTTTGATAACTCCACAAGAGCCTGTAGACATTATGCAAATGCTCAGGGAGCGCTGTGAAGAATAAGGCCAGGACACCGAAGGCAGGGAGTTTATAATTGCTTTTTAATATATTTTCTGAATTCATTGTGCATGCGCTATCTGTCCCAGGGGCTGAGCTGGCAGAGGGGACAGTGTCAGGTGGAATAAATAGGATCTCATAACTTTAGTCATTCCGTATTAAATAGCATAGAGCAGCACAATAAACAGAGGGGCTGGGAAGCACATGCAATAAGGAAATAATTCAAGCACTGTGCATGCAAATCTTTCCCTCTCAGATCACCCTCATTAATCACCTCGTGCTCATTTATACACTTAAAGAAGCCATAAACAAAGGCAGAGATGGTTCTTCTCATTATTAGTTTTTTTATTGAGTTAACTTCCAGAATATTTTATAATAATAGTCATGGCTGGTGATGGAGTTGCCTGCTCTAACCAGCTCATAAAGTTCCCCCTGCTCCTCCTGTCTTGGTGTGATATAGGTGGTTATACAGAGATTATGAAGCTTATTGAGTCAAAAGAGGGAGATGTGATGGCAGCTCCATCATTTCTCCTGCCTTTGGCTTATTCCAGGCCCCAACAGGCACCCATCAGGTTCAGCACTCTGCCATGGAGACACAGATCCTGGGGAGAAGAGACGAGGGAGATGGATGAAACCCCAAATCCAAATCAAAACAAGTTGTTCAGTTGCGACAACTCCCTGTAACCTCTGTGCATCTCCAGCCTCCCTGGAAAATTAGATGAAAAATAAGGAAGAAAACAATGCCCATTTTTCTCTGGGCTGAAAGCACTTGGGACCAGCCCAGGACCAGAGAGCTGCTGTGAGTGGGTGGTGATGCAGTGGTAGATTTTGGACCTGATGAACACTATTGCGCAGCCTACATCATTAGAGGACTTTTGATTTTTGGTGACACTCTGCTTGTGCCCAACAACACTCCACATCCTGCTCCCTCTTCAAAGAGGTCATGGCTTCTTTCTTAATTACTGATTGCTGCTGTTCTCCTGATTGAGCCAGGCAAAACCAGCCTGAAGCGTAGTTAAAGGATAAGGAGAAGCTGCAGAAGATGTTCTGTCCCTTTGGGATATCAGCAGAAATAAGGGGATGGGGAAATAAGTGCATCCTGATCACCTCCAGAGCACTCCACCCTGCTCTCACCCACCTCTACTCCCCCGGCACAGCTCCCCCCCTTCAGAGTCCCTAAATCCTGGCCAATATATCCTGAGTGCCTCATACATAACTCTGTCAAGTAAGAAGATTAAGTGATGTTAACTTAAGTCTAATATGAGGCTGGGTAATAAATTTCCCCGGGAGCTGTGGGAAGTGGGCGCCACAGCGGAGCGTCAGGTGCCTGGCAGCACTAACACACATCTTAGGGAACTTATCATCTAATTAGAAGGGATAAAGCTGATTTTTCCAGTGTGGTTACATGTGGTAATGAAGCATGCAGAAAGCCATGCAAGATAGATGGCCACTCTCACTGCTGAAGCTGAAAACTTGCTTAACTTAACAGTCTATTTATTACATTTACTCCTGGTTAATAATGCCAGCTCATCCCGTGCTCTGCAATTAAAACCACTCCATGTGTTTGGAGGGCTTGGGGATGGGATTTAACAGCCTGGGAATAAGCAGGGGTTAAAGGTTGGTGCCTTCCCTTCCTAACAATGCTTCCTGGAAAATCAGGTTTGTCCATGGCTGGTTTTGTCCACCTTACAGAGGGATCAAGGTGCCAAGAGGAGTTTGGTGCTACTTCCCTGGAAATGTTCGAAAGCTTTGTGGATGTGGCACTTGGGCATAAGGTTTAGTGGTGGACATGGCAGTGCTGGGTTAATGGTGGGACTTGATGATCTCAGAGGGCTTTTCCAACCAAAATGATCCCATGGTTCTACGATTTTTTGTCACCCGTGCACAGTTCCCAGGGCATCGCATCCCCATCCAGTGACCAATCCAGTGGGACACACACAGGCATCCTGCTGCTCTCCATCCCAAAATGGGAAATTTCACTGCCAGCTCGGGGAAAAAATTCTGCCAAAAACCAGTTTGAATGCAAATTTTGCATCCAGCCCCGTTTATCCACTCTTAATCCCTTTGTCACAACAATCGTCCGAAAACTTTTCTCTCCAGCGCCTCCAGAGCTGAGAGCGAGGGATGAAAACCAAACTCATGCAAGGACAGGGGTTTAAGCATCCCATTAAGATTAACTTATCTGCAGTAATTGACTTAACTAGGGGATTTTTAATGCTTTTCAAGGTTTTTTGGAAGACGGTTTTGCAGCAGCCAGCAGTAAAGATGCTCCTAAAAAAAATAAGTATCTAGCACGAGAAGTCCATAGCTAAGACTTTCTAAGGCAGTGATTCCAGGGGATTTAATAAGAATGTAATTTGTATAATTAACCATTCATCACTGTCAATTTCATTAAATGAATGCCAGAAATATTACCTTCACCAGCACGACCTAACAGGATTGGAATATATTATGTGAGAAATGAACGCTTAGTGGGGGTTTTTTGCTCTCTCTCCCTTTCCCTGCCTGGGCTCTGGCTGTCACGAGGAGATTTGCAAGGCTGTGAAATAATTTAAAACAGTAGTAAATGAAAACGACTAAAGAAAATGTGTGGATTTGGGTAACCAACCCTCATCATTATATATGAAAGTTCAAGTCAAAATGTTTTCCCTCGTTCAAAGAGGAATGGAGTGGAGGAGCTCCCGTCGGAAGGCTGCGGTGCCGGGAGCCATCTTCTGAGGTCCTCAAGGAGCTCCTGCAGGGTGAGGCAGCCACGAAAGGGCTTGTGGGGGGAAAATGCCTTCCTAAATAGCTAATTTTGGTTCTTTCTATTTTGGGGTAGAGGGATGAGTGACAAGGGGGTTGGAGAAGCAACACAACGAGAATTTCATGTGCATTTCCCACTCCTCTGTTGGGTAAAGAGAAACCCCCCAGACCCTTTATCTCCCTACTCCAAGTACTTCTCCCAAGAAAATAAAGGAGAATTTCTTGGGCAGGGCTCCTAAAATTCCTGTTAATCAGCCATTAGAGGGCAACATCACACAAATTCATCATAACAGCACAAAAGCCCACCCAAAGTGTACCAGCGGAGGCTGAGGGGAAGAGAACATCCAAGGAAAACTATTTCCATTGGAGGCACGTAGGGAGGAGTTGAGATTTTACCTTTAGACATGTTTAATAATCTCTTCAGATGTGAGAAATGAGGAGGAACCGAGAAAGCAAAGTTGGTTTTTGTGCTTTTTTCTCCTTTCCTGTGGGTTTCTGTGCCTCTGCCTCGTTTGAAATGCAAACGAAGATTTTATGAAAATGTTCATTTCACAGGTTGTGGTGGCTGCGATCACAGGGAAGAGGAAGGAAGCGGTGGAGGAGCAGCTAGACAGACAGATGGGATGCTGGAGAGATGAAAGGATGTTTGCAGACCAAGAAACCGAACGTTTTTAGATGCTTTTTTGGGATAAATTCCCCACCAGGGCACAGAGGAGACTTCAGCTTCGTTAGAATTAAGAGCGAGTAATGAAAATAAATATCAGTGATATTTAAAGAAGGCAAAACCTCAACACATCAACAGTATCATCCTCCAATGGTGGTGGGGAACGGCAGATGGGAAAAATTGATTCCCACTCTCTGCGCCTCACGGAAATTTCTGGCTTTCTCATGAAAACAGAAAACTGCCCTTTTTTTGCTTGTTTCAAATTAGATGCAAAGGTGGGTTGGTGCAGAAGCTGAGTCTGGCTTCTGTGTCCCTCCCTACAGAACTCCCCAGGAGCCAAATGTCCCCTCTCTGTCCCTGATGTGTCCCAAGAGTTCGTGGTTATTTTTGATATATTCCTCCTTTTTTTTGTCATTTACAACAACCATGCGTTGCTGCTCTCTGGCTTAAAAATCCGGAACAAATCAGCATTTCAAGTCAAAATGTCAATTCAAAATAAATGTTTTCATTTAATTTCCCGTTAAAATGTCATTGCTGCCAGGTTATTTTGGGTTGGGAAAGAAAGAGAAGGCTTTGGAAAACAGAGACTCTAAATTAAAAAAAAAAAAAAAAAATCAGTGCCGGTAAGGGGCCTGTTTCCTGCTGCAGTTCTACATGTGAGGCAAACTGCTCATCCCAAACCCCTCTGAATTTCCAAGGGCAAGAGCAAAATCTTCCTGACAAAAGACATCCTGGGATACAGGGTTTTCTGCTTGAATTTCGTTCTGAGAAAAATGGGGGGTTTCCAGCAGGATTTACTTTGCCTGCTAAATGGGATGATGCCAATGGGATATGGGGATGCAGTTGCCCACTCTTGGTTCAGGGTGAGCCATTCCTTGTGGGAACAAGAGGGACTGGAATGAAATGATCTTTCAGGTCCCTTCCAAGCCAAACCATTCTATGATTCCAGTTCCACCTTGTCCCATCCAAAAGCAGCAGTTTGTACTTTATGGTTTCACCATGACAAGGATTCATGTGAGTTTCCAAGACAATGATTATTTTTACCATCTTATCTCCATTTTAAATCCAGGAGGGAAAGCAAAGCAAAGCAGAGTTGGTTGTGTCAGATCAAGCCCCAAGGAGAGAGGGAAGAAGGGATGAAATGTTTATGAGCTCTATTGTCTATTCGTGTGTGTTCCCAGCTCCCCGTGCCACTCCACTGCCACCCCTGGCATGGCACAAACTTTGGGACTGAAGTGGTGACGGCAGCCCAGGAGCACCCACAGCACCAGCGGGGTCCCCCCAGCCCCATCCCGCATCACCAGCTGCCATCCCAGGCAGGAATTAACACCCAAGTGACGGACAGTCAGGGCTGATCCATCATCTGGGGAAGTGAACAGCCCCGTCAGCCCCAGTGGGGCTCACGGTGGAGGGAAAGGTGAGGCTGGATTCAGGAAGGAGCACGCATCACTCCAGCACTGTGTGTCCTTCCCGAGAAAACACAAGTGGGAAGGATGGAGGAAACTTTGGGGTCCTCCCCCTGCTCGGAGCAGGGAGGGAAGCTGCAGTTTCATGTTCAGAGGTGAAGGATGGAGCGAGAAATAAATACATAAGGGGACAAGAGAGAAGAATTTATTGCCTGCTAAAGGTGCAGAGCATTTAAATCCGAGAGATAAGTAATTTTATTTATGTTGACGCCAAAGTAAAGAAGATACACGACTTTCTTAAGAATAACTCGCATCTCCTCGGGCTGGTCAATGCTGAAAGGCACATAATGATTTTTTTTTTATTATTTTCATTTTTCCTCCCCCCCTTTATACACGAAGATGGATGCTTACTAACGGCATTGTATTGTCAGGGTTGTAAATTAGGGAGCATGGAGAAATAGTTCCTTATCCATCTCTCTGCTTTGGGAGCTGTTTGGCAAACTTCTTTCAAATTTGGGCTGTGAGTTGAACTTTCTCAGAGAAAATTCCTCCTCCCATTTCAGGATTATCCCTAAATTCGCCTTTTCCTACTTCTAATGGGACATGACATAAAGAGTATCGACTGCTAAAGGTTGGCACCACTCAGGTGGAATGAAAAAAGTAGGGAAAAAAAGAAGATGGAGCAGAACTGGGGGCAAGGGAAGGGAAAAAATATTCAGAAAAGGGAAAACAAAGAATCTCGCTGATTTATCTGACTGGAAGTAGCAACGTTGTGGGCATGTTCTTCCTGCTTGGGGAAGTTGGGGGAAATGACAATCGGCAAACCAGGGAGGGTGGGAAAAAAATAGAAGGCAAGAGGAAAGAAACAAAAATAGGGAAATAAGCCATGGTGGAAATGATCAGAGGGGTGAACACATCCCTGACTGCCTCTCCAGCCTTATCGAGCAGCACCACCCATGCATCTAATCACAATTAAATTGCTCTGACAGCAGGGCAGGGACCATGGTTTTGGGGGGCTGAGCCCTCTTGAAGCCGGGCAAGGAGGATGGGAAAAGTTTTGTGGGGCTGAGCTTCGTGGAAGCAGGGCAGTTGCCATTTTGGGGAGCTGTTAAAGAAGGGCAGGGCCTATAGGAGAGGTTGTGGGAAGCTGGAGAACAAAATGGAGAATGCAATGGACAGACATCAATTTTTGGTACCCGTACACGACCAGGCAGAGCCACTCAGACCTCCAGGAGTTCAAGCACCTCCAAACAGCAAAACCACCCAAAAGTAGCACTTTTGGTTCATGGCTCCATAAAGAAGGAGCAAAGGAGACATGGGGGTCCCTTGCAGCAGCAGCTCAGGGTGAAGGGCAAAAGGCTGCCCTGACCCTGCAAACACCAACTTCATAATAAATAATCAATGCCCTTCCCATATTTTGCATTCAGCCCATTTATTTTGATGCCAACTTACTCAGTTTACTGAATCCTGACTTTATTTCTGTATCTCCCTATATACATGGATTTTCAGGACACAAAGGTGTCCTCAGACTTTGGGTAGCCTCAAAGTCTGGCTGGAGGACTTCGAAGCAAAGGGTTCTGACAGGAGTTTTAAGACACAACAAGAGGGAAAATAAATATATTACACACATATAAATACCCAGGTTTGTGTGTCAGAGTGGTTTCCATTCCAAAGGAGCTGCTGTCACTCCTTGATACGAGTTTAGTAAGAGCCAGGGACAACGTGGTACATCAGGAATAGTTACAGGCTCACCACAAACACCATCCCCAGTGTTATCAGCTGGGAGAAAGTTTGCACCCAATTTATCATCTTCTTTCCAAGAGGAAGAAAAGCTGACAAAGGACATCATGAATCATCCAAGTATTCTGTTTTATTACTATTATTATTTTCCTGATTCAGAAAACTCAACAAATGGCCAGTGGCAATGTTTTCAAACTGAAGTGACCATAATGTGAAAAATAAACTGCTGAGAAATAACCCCTCAGTGCTGAAATGTCCTGACTTGGGCTTAGAAAAAAAATAAAGCAAAAAAAGAGTGGTGAGGCATCCAAAATAATTCCTGTTTGACTCCTCAGCACATCAAATACTGAAAATAAATACTCGATTAACAGAAAAATAGTGATTTGGGTTGAAATGGGGCTTTAATTAGCTGTTCCCTTTGCTGCTGGCCTTGAGAGCTGCCTGCCCTCCCTGCTGCTTGCACACATGGAATCATTGAATAGCTGGAGTGGGAAGGGACCTTTTAAAGGTCGTGTAGTCTAAACATGCTTGAAAATGTCCCTGGCGAGCTGAAGAAACCCAGAAATCACCAAACCTACCCCAAATCAGCCTCCTGAGGGTTGATTTCCCAGGGGAACCCTGCCATGCATCCCATGGCATCCTCACCCATGATGGGGGGCTCTGAACTCCCAGCAAAGCCCCATCAGTGCCTCTCCCTCCTCCCGAAAACCAGGGGATGCTCCAGCGATGTCTGAAGGAACGCAGAGCCCTGATTTGGGCAGAGCAGCAAACGGCTGAGGACAGAAACGGCATCGCCAGCGTACAACTCCTCCCTGCAGCACAGATGGGAGGGAGAGGGTAATCTTCTGGAAAACCCTCTAATTGTCTGCCCACACCAATAATTTCAGTGTGCTCGTCCCCCTCCCCGTGTGTAATTACACCGCTCCATCTGTCTATCAGCAGGTTTTTACAGCTCCTGACAGCAGCCCGGCACTCAGCCCCGCAGCCAGACGAGGGCTGGGTGGGTTTTTTTGAAGATTTAGGGATGTTTCTGACACACGTCCCAAAGACAAGGCTCTGGGGACAGCAAATCCCTCTCTCAGGCTGGCGAAGGCGCTGTTAAAAAACCGCGGATAATGGCTACGAGCTGCGTTCCGCTGCCAGAGCAGGAGGGGCCGAGGGGGCTGGTTTGTTTGCAGCAGTTTGCTGTTGCTTTAGGGCTGGGTTTCATTTTTTCTTTAGGAAACCCTCCTTTTTTAATTCATTCTCAGTAAGTTTGGCCACTCTACAGCAGCTCGGCGCCACTAGCTCTTGAGTGAGCCAAGACAGAAACCCAGCCGGGAGTGCTGGCGCTTTCCAGGTGTGAGAGAGAGCCCAGGAAGGTGATTTTGCAGTGGGCTGGCTGGTTTTACCCTCTTCTCCCACTCCTTCTCAACAACAAGCAAGTGAGGGTGTGGCGTTGCCTCCAGCCCCTTCTCATGGGAAACCCAGGTGAGGTGGGAAATCAGGGGCTCGACACAGCTTTGCAACCCAGAAACTTCAAATGAATCCAGCAGGGAGGGCTGAGGTGCACCACAGTTAGAGAGAAACCAACAAGGGCCATGTTCATCCCAACAGAGCCTTTGAAATGGTGTAGCAGCATGCGACTTTGCAGAAAAAATAAATATATAAAAAATACAGATATAAATAAACCCTCACTGCACTGTTTGAACAAGGCAGCTCCAGCTAAATGATGTCCATGTACTTCCATCATTTCCCAACATCAAGGCTCATTTTTCAATATCAAGGTCACTTAGATGACAAATGAGTTGAAGGATTTGTGAGGGGGTGATTTTTCAGACTCCTTTCCAAGAGGAATTTTGGGATAAGGCATGTCCAAAGCTCTCCCTCTGCTACCCCAAACACCAGGATCATGGAATCCCAGAATGGTTTGGGTTGGGAGGGACCTTAAACTCATCCAGTGCCACCCTGTGCCATGGGCAGGGACACCTCCCACTATCCCAGGCTGCTCCAAGCCTTGTCCAACCTGGCCTTGGACACTTTCAGGGATCCAGGGGCAGCCACAGCTGCTCTGGGCAACCAATTACTCACCAATCTCTGAGTAAAGAACTTTTTGCCACAGAATCCCAGAATGGTCCAGGCTGGAAGGGACCTTAAAGATCATCACATTCCAGTTGGGGTTTTTTTATCCAAATCACGCTTTTTTCTGCCTTTTTCTTATTTTTCTTCCTGGGACAGCAAATTTCAGAAGGGATTCCCTTAATCCATGCAACTGACTGGATGCAGCAGCTCTCACTGCCTATCGATGATAACCCAGGCACAGCCTCGTGATCTAATGATATCGTGATCTAACTCTTGCTGACACAAACACCCAGGAGCTCCCCAAGTTTCAGGAACACTCAAGACTACCCAGAGAGAACAAACAGCTCATTCCTCTCCTTGATTTGAAGTTGGGTTAGGCCTAGCTCTCAGTTTTTGGATAAGCTCACAGATCCCTGTGTGTGGCTCTTGGTGCTGCCCAAGAAAGGCAAAAGAGCCTTGGAGATTAAATGACCTGAGTGTTTCCAGCCTCCTGGAGAGGCCCTTCTGGAAAGAGCCACACACGTTGCCTTGGCACAGAGAGCTGAGCATGGGGAAGTCAAATGTGTTTTACACTAGGGAAGCAGGAGATATTTGCCCTCAGGCTGGAGGGATTTGGATTGCAGCATTCCCTGCCCCACTCGCTCTGTGCCCAGCTCTTCTGGCAATTCCAGAGTCAGTAACACCAGAAAAGACCTCCGAGATCATCGAGTCCAACTCTCAACCCAGCACTGCCAAGGCCACCACAAAACCATGTCCCTAAGTGCCACATCCACGTGTTTTCTGAGCACTTCCAGGGACGGTGATTCCAGCACTGCCCTGGGCAGCCTCTTCCAGGACTTGGCCACTTCTGAAAGGGTGCCTCAGAGCACGTCCTAACAATGTTGGAGTATCACAATTCTGTGGAAATCGACATCTGGTCAGAAAGCTTCACAGACATTGATTTGAGCACAATTACTCTTTACCCTTGAGAATTCAGCTTGCACCCGTGAGAACTTTAACATCAACAGAAGCAAGAAACCCAAAACAAAAGAAGAAAACACACAGCTGTCCAAGGGATGTTGTTTTTAGCTTAGATTTGTTTTCTCATGGGTGGTGGTTGCAACCTACCAGTAAGTTTTAAGAGGTGTTAATGTAGAAGCCTATGAGGACACAGCATGAATGCCAAGAGACTATATAAACGGCAACTTTGTAGAAAAAAAAGTCTTTTCTGTCCTTTTGCCTTCTGACGGAGTTGGTGTGCGTTATTCGTGAGTGCTGCGTCCGTCTCAACTGCGACACAATTCCAAATGTCTGGGAGTGGAGAAAAATATTCCTGCCTGCCACCACCTTCCCAAACTCACTTAAAATTTGTGAGGTGACTGCATAACCATCACTTGAACCTCAGGCCCTCAGGTGCTCCCTGTCCTGTGGCTCTGAAGCCATGAATGATGCTCTCCTCACACCCACGCATCTCCCCAGCCTGTAAAAATAAATGTATTTATCCCTACGGTCGCCCAGTTATTTCCTTCCCCCCTTCTCAGTGTTTATCACATTTTCTCCTGGCAAATTGCAGCACTGCTTTGCTTTTGAAAGGAACTAAATGAGCCTGTGAAGTCAAGCATTGGAGAGTATCGAAAAGTCTGAAATAAATAATATCAGAATAATGATCCTGTAATAGCACAGATTGTTTGTTGTTGTCGGGTACTTATCCTTTTCCCCCCCTGTTGTTATTTGTGCTACAAGAGCACCCGGTTGGGATCCTTGTTTCCTTTTTAAAAGACACATTAAAAGGGGAAGTAATTAAATCCCGATTAAAGGCAGCAGTCGCTCCCCTGCCCGCCTTCCCATCTCCTTCCAAGGCGAAAATGTTCCCAACGACAACATTTTAAAAGTCACTGCTGACCCTGAAGGAACCAAAGTGTCTGGATAAGGGAGTGGGGAGCCTTTCCCCTTCACATCAGCTACACAAAGCTCCAGCCAGAGCGATTCCTGTGGCTTTCTGTGCAGCCTATTCTTCCCCCCAGGGCACCACAGTCACCCAGATGCTTGGAAGGAGTTTTATTTCCTCTCCTGTGGGTTTCCAGCAACTTCTCCCAGTGCTAAATGGGATTTCTAACAAATAACCAAGAGAAAGGCGAGGCTGGTAATTCCCTCCCCAAATCAGGGCAGGAGAATGCTCGGGATGCCCTGGGATGGCCACAGAGCTGGCATCACCCAAAGAGCTCTCCCGTGTGCCAGCTTTCCTAACGAAAGGAGAATGAGCCCTGGAAGCTCCCGTGAGCACGAGCTCAGGGAAATCATTCCATCAGTGCCACTCTCCATGAATAACCATCACCTCTCACATTTATTAAGGCACAGACTCCTCCATCAGTGCCGGGAGATGCAGGCTGGGAACTCCCACCGCGCCAAGGAAAGGTGGCGGGGAAAAAAATAACCCCCATGTAATTAAGTGTCTCAAGTAAAGAGTTGATTTAGATTTAATAAGAATGTTATTCTAAGTCAAACAAATGCCAATTGATTATTAAGAACCTCATTACTGCAGTGGAACACCTGCCACCAATGGGTTTTTTCCTTGTTTTCTGGCTGCAGCCTTGTTAAATCTCAATAAATACCCTTTTAATAATTAATTAGCATTTAATTAATAGACAATAACAGTTGAGAAAGGTTGGTGTATCCTTCTGTATCGAGCAGGAGCTGCTTGGGAGCTGAGACACGAAGCAGAGACACAAGGACTTGTCTGCATGCAGACTTGGATGATGTTGGACCTTCATTCAACACTCCTGGTCTGCTCTTTGTTGGGCTCTTTGTTGCTCCTCTGTCCAGAAATATGGTTTGATCCCTTGGGATCTTGCCCTGGACCTGAGACTCACAAGCGGATGCAGCTCACACACAGACAGCTCTGGAGATGCTGGAATGCCTCACCGAAGCCTTGGCAAAGTTTCCGGGGCTTGAGGAGCTAAAACCACAGCAGTGAAAAAACAAACAAACAACTCCCCCAAGGAATTAGAGAGATTTGTTTTGACACTTGCAGAAAAAATAAGAGGGACACTTTTCTCCCCTTTAGTTTACTTTTAATTTCAAATTATTCCTCTCTCTTAGCTAAACCTGTACACAAACACTCGTTGCTAAGGGGGAACATTGCACCTGGGAGTTGAGCAAAGCTCTGCATTTGATCTCAACCTTTCTTTTTTTTTTAATCACTGGTTTGCTGAAAATCACAAAGAATCTTCCTTATGCTCAACCCAAGGCAAACCCTAACCCCACCCCCAGCTGTTGCTCCAACCTCTGCAAAGCAGTTCCTCACACAATTCCTGTTCCCTCTTCCCTTTGATGATCGGCTTCAGCTCTTTGCCTCTGGAGCCAGGGGGGTTCATCACCACTGCCCAGAATGTGGGAGTATTGCCTCCCTCCTGCCTCCCTGGCAGGGTGTCAGGGGGACTCCTTGTGGATCACGCCATATTCACAGGGATGATCCAGCAAGAGCTGCTGCAGCACTCAGATGTCCAATGCCAACCAAAAGTCGCATCTGCCCCAGCTCTCCAGCTGTCCCCCCGTGCTGGTCGGGCACAGGAATCACATCCTTAAGAGACACAGGGGTGATGGGGGAATACATTCCCTCCTCATGGGTAAAATCCCCTCTGCTTTGCATTCCCAGGAATGCACGACCCTCGCAGGATGGCCCTCAGTGAGTCCTGGGGCTTCACCCTTGTGTTAGAAAGGGGGTAGCACCTCCAAGGCATGGGAATGCAGCAGCTTCCAAAAAGCCAAACATTTCCAGAAACAACACCAGGGAGGGCAAGAAGGTTGCGTGTGCAAAACACAGCCCCGTGAGCCAGTGAAAGGCCCCGTCTTTCCAAGGAAAAATGCTGCCATATTGTTGCATCATCACACACCAGCCCCAAAACCCCTCAGGGTATCAGCTCTTTCCCTGGGACTGATGGGTCTCTCCATCTTTTCTGGGGTGAAGGTTCATTCCACTCAACCAAGGCCTCACGTCCTCTCCAGAGCGGATAAAGAACCTTGGTGCTGGGTGGAGACTGAAGAATCCTTGGGTGGTTTGGGTGGGAAGGGACCTTAAAGCTCGTCCAGTTCCACCCTCTGTCATGGGCAGGGACACCTTCCACTATCCCAGGGTGCTCCAAGCCCCGTCCAGCCTGGCCTTGGACACTGCCAGGGATCCAGGGGCAGCCACAGCTGCTCTGGGCACCCTGTGCCAGGGCCTCCCCACCCTCACAGGGAGCAATTCCTTCCCAATATCCCATCCATCCCTGCCCTCTGGCAGTGGGAAGCCATTCCCTGTGTCCTGTCCCTCCATCCCTTGTCCCAAGTTCCTCTCCAGCTCTCTTGGATGGGGCTCTGAGCTCTCCCTGGAGCCTTCTCTTCTCCAGGCTGGACACTCCCAACTTTCCCAGACTTGCTCCAGGGCAGAAGGGCTCCAGCCCTCAGTGAGGTCCCCTCAAAGACTTTGCACCCCCCTATTCCCGATCAGTCCCCATCCAACAGGCGCCCACATGGATCTGGCCAGCCAAGGGTTACCTTGTTATTTCCTCCCTGATTTATGTAAACTCCTGCACCGCGTCCTAATAAGAAATCAGTTCCTGTCATCATCTTTATTTCTTATTCCAAGCTGCAACACTAAAACACTTCACGGTGATTACAAATAGCAAAGTTATTTTTTGCCAAGTCCTCGCATCAGAACTTAATAGCATGGTGTAATGCCACCCTGCGCTGATGTGTGGCATATTTAATATCCATCTTTCTTGGAAATAACAGTGCTCTGAAATTAGAAGGGACTTAAGCAGCGAAATAATTAATGTGGATAACCATCATAAATGCCACAAATGGAACAAATACAGATAGCAGCGAACCGTGATTGTTAATACTCTAACCTGGTGTGACAGAACTTTAAAAAATGAAACCCTTTTCCCCAGAGACTGGTGGAGAATTAGAAAAGAAGGGGGTTTCTCTAATTGCATCATCCCTCCTCGTTAGCAGCCACCCAGCCCGCGAGGCACATGCTGTACCTGCACTCCCAGCCTGCTGCACCCCATTAGCAACATCTCTCATTAGGGCCAGGCTTATCGGTGCTAATTATTTGGGTTGCTATTAGAGGGAGCAGCAGAGGTGCGGCACAGCCTGCTTCACATCTCAACTTCAACACAGAAATGGCCAATCCAGCCAGGATTAAATGGAACCCACCCCATACATCCCTTTTTGAGGGGGAGAAAAAGCCTCGTGGTGTGCCCTCAGTGCCTCTTTTGGGCGAGCATCCCTTCTGGGGTGCTCTTTGGGCCAGGCACCCTTCAGCTCTGCTCAAGTGGTGCTTCCAGCCTTAAATCAGAATGGTTTGGATTGGAAGGGATCTTGAAGATCATCTCTTCCCAAGCCCCTGCTGTGGGCAGAGATGTCACCCACTAGATCAAGTTGTTTCCCCATCCAAACTGGCCTTGAACACTTCCTGGGGTGGATTAAATGTACTTTAAAAAAGGAGATTATAACAAAAATGAGAGGGAACAGCCCCTTTGTCCATAGGGAGCTGCAACTGGCACTGTGGAGGGACCCTGGGGGGGCACAGAGCCTGTCTGGCACAAACAGGAGGGTCAAGGACTGCAGGACATCTCATCTTAGCCCTGCCGAGTGTTGGCATTTTCACTCCTTCCCTGGAGACCTCCCCTCCTCCTTTCAATTATCTCTGTAAATCCAGTCCGAGGGAGTGGAAGGATTCTTCCTCACTAACCCCCCCTGTGCAGAAATGACACAGACTCTGTTCTGGGCTGGGGGTGGAAGGGCAGCGGCTCATCCCCCCCTCAACCCGTGCACCACAGACCAGGAGGGAGCCTGTGGGGTGAGAGGTAACGGGGACCTCACGGACCTGTGAGTTCACAGAGTCTCTGAGGTTGAAGAAGCCTGAGGTGTTTTCAGCACTGGACAAGACTCACGTCCCCAGAACCTGGAACAGTCACTGAGCAGCACCTTGTACATCAACAGCACCAGCAAAACCATGGAACCCATAGAATCACAGGATATGCCGGGTTGGAAGGGACCCACCAGGGTCATTGCATCCAACTCCTGACTCCGCACAGGACACCCCAAGAATCCCACCCTGTGCCTCAGAGCAATGCTCGAGATGGAAGTGATGGACCCTGGATTAAAAAAAAGACCTTGCAAAGTCCTCTTCACTCCAAACCACTCAGACCACAGCAGATTCCATGCCCTGGGGACATCTCCCAACCTCATGCTCAAGCATGCCCTAGACCAGGACTTCCCCTGCTCCCTGTCTGGATCACAGCCATGACCTTGTTTCAATCCCAAGAGCATCAAGGCCTCAGCAGCCTGGAGCCTGCTCCACATTGCCAGATCCTGCTCAACACTGGGCATTTCAAAGAACCCCAACATCTGCTGGATGTAATGTTCTAAATTCCCTTAAAATGCCTATTTTTGCTCTGGGCAAGGCGGGGGATTTGCAACCGTAGCCTCCCATGGGATCAGGGTAATCAGAGGCTTTTAGAGGGCTCTGAGTCAGCTGCAGCTGAATTTTGGTGCCTTTTGCAGGGCTGCAGTGCTGGGGTTTGGCAGCATTTCACACATCTCCCAAAGCAGGGGGCAGGTGTTTTTACACCCAGCCCGTCCTGCTAAAGGAGCCTGCCCTGCTCGCCCAGCCCTTGGAAAACAAATCAGGAAGCAAAGAAGCCAGAGCCAAAGTAAAATCCGAAGCAGGCAGCGATTTTCCTTACTCGCCTAACGGAGGAGATGTGGAAGGAGCTGGCTGGCAGATGGGTCCCCTTGGGGTACATCGCTTTGTCACTCCCTATAAGGCATCGCAGAGCAACTGCCGAGCACGATCCCTCCCCGTGCCCGGAGCCGGATCAGGAATAACCCTTGCAAAATCCCAGCACCCTCCTCCCTGCGGGGAGGGAGGCAGGGCCATCCTCGTGCCTGCTGTGGCCACAGGATCATCCCTTCCCTCCTCACCTCCGGAGAGCTCCCGCGTTCCTCGTGGAACTCTGCACACGCGGACGGTGGGAGCGGAGCCGGCCAAGGGTTATTTATGGTGCCAGCGTGAAGTCATTGAGGCAGAGGCGAGTGCGAAGCGTGACATCCTGTGATGTATGGGTTAGGACAGCTTGGTGCTGAGAATGCCATGAAGTATTAATCTCAAGGAGATGCTACTGAACTCAAGAGAGACTTAACATCAGCACAGAGAGATCAAAGATATGATATCTCTGGCAGAGAGCGCTATCAGAAGTGATCATAGGAAAAACAAAGGGGTCATTTTAGTGCCTTCTGCATTAGCAGAGCAAGGACTTGTAGCCTCCGGGCAGAGGCAAACAGCAATTTTTCCCCAATCCAAACCAACATGCACATGGGATTTTCTGACATTTCTTTACATCTCATTGTGGGCTGCCAATAAATGGAGGCATAAGAACGTCAAATCGCTTTTCTCTCGCAACT
This sequence comes from Monarcha castaneiventris obscurior, assembly GCA_026261815.1. Classification (NCBI taxonomy): domain Eukaryota; kingdom Metazoa; phylum Chordata; class Aves; order Passeriformes; family Monarchidae; genus Monarcha; species Monarcha castaneiventris. Next base: position 5,603,651 of record JAMPIT010000114.1, read on the forward strand.
CGTGAGCTGCCCTGGGTATTTTTCCCTTTTGGAGCTTTCCAGACAGCCCACGATCCGAACTCTTAAGACCTCTAAATGCAAAACTTCAGCAGTAAATGAATGCTTAAGCATCTAGGTCACAACAACATCTGCATGCTGGGAAAATCCTGACGGGAGACTCAGCCACTCTCTGTGCAAGGGGAAAAAAGGGAAATCCTGTCCTGGCTAAACCTACAATGGCTTTGGGAAAGGGCTTTGTGTGGTGTTGGATTTTCACCAGGCACCAAAAAAACCCCAAATGTGTTTTGAGGTGCTCTTTGCCAAAACCAAGTTATTCTTTCCTGTACTGAGGGCCAAAGAGTTTGGTGAAGGAAGTGTTTGGTCCATGCAGTGCTTGTCCTTGGGACGTGGGACCAACCTCCTGTGAGCTTGGGATGCAAATTGCCCAGGCACGACTGGAATATTCTGAAGACAGTCATGCCTGGAAATTGTTACGGGTGTCCATCTGGTGCTGGAGATGGAGTGCCCTGGGAAGGAGCAGCAACACAGATATTTCATGGGTAAAGCTGTCCTGAGGCTCATCCCAGCTGCCAGCACTGTTTGCTGCCTGCTTAGAGAGCAGCAGGATTCCCTTCTCAGTCTGGAGACCCAGGGAATGGGCACTGTCCTCTTCAGACTTGTTCCCCCACACCATGCCTCAGTTTACCCAAGTATATAAATCATGGAATCAGAGAATCACAGAATATCCTGAGCTGGAAGGGACCCACAGGATCATCCGTCCAACTTCTGGCCCTGCACAGACACCCCAACAACCCCACCCTGGGCATCCCTGGCAGCGCTGTCCAAACGCTCCTGGAGCTCTGGCAGCCTCGGGGCTGTGCCCATTCCCCGGGGAGCCTGGGCAGTGCCCAGCACCCTCTGGGGGAAGAACCTTTCCTGATATCCAATCTAAACCTCTCCTGACACAGCTCCGGAATAAATGCTCTCCTTCCAACAGCAGCTTGGGAGCTGCAGCACAGAAGGATGTTTGCTACTGCTCCAAGACAACAGAGAAGTCTGGCAACTTCAACTTGTGGGAAATTGAACCTTGTGGGAAGTTAAACCTTCATGCAGTCCCCCAGGAAGAACCTCCCATGCTTGAAATATCCAAAAGGCCTCATGAAAGTACAGAGTCGAGTGAAAAAATAAACCACCTGAAACTTTCCTGTTCAGGACCTCATGGCATCCCCTCCCCAAGCCCCCATTCCGAGCCCACAATCCTGCTGTGGCTCAGGAGGAAGGCACATGCTCCTCCGGCTCTCTGCAGCCTCTTAATTCCTTTATTCCATCTGCAGCTGCCTGCACTTTCAGGGGGTCACTTCCCAATGCTTTTTAATTACTTCCATTAGGTAACACCATGCCCTGAAGGCTCGTTGGGAAATCCTCCATAAATCACGGTATTATCAGGACTAAGGAGAATTCCGGCTCCCCAAGGACAGAGCTTTTGTAGTCCTTGTACAGGCGAGGGCAAAAGGCACGGGAAATAATTAAGAGATTTGCTCTATAGCCCAAAGGTGCTCATTGCTGGAGTCCAGACAAATCTGACACTGATTTCTGGCCCTTAATTCAAACGTGCTCCTGGAGAGTGGAGCCGGGGAGGGAAGGGGCTGCTCAGCTTGTCTTGCACGGCTTCAGGCCTGACCTGAGTTTTCCAGTTATGTTCTCTGCTATATTCAGGCCTCAGGTGTGGTGATTCCGTGTGCCCCAGGCTGGAATGGAGGAGGAGGCAACACCAGGAGCAACTGGTGGCTGCCAGCAAATGGAAAGTCAAGAAAGTGGCAACATATTGGAAGATCCCGACGAAGAACACGCAGGAACCTGACCAGGAACGTTTGAAACTAATTAGGACAAAGCTTGAGAAGCAGACAGCAGGACACAACATGGGACTGAATGTAGGGAACAAACCCATAGAAGCCCCTGCCATGTAATTTTTAGGGGCGCAGTCCCCCCGTGGGGCTGAAGGAAACCCTGCACATCCCTGGCAAGAGAAGAGGCTCCATCCTTGCTCACTTCGGGATCTCTCACTCCTTGGAAAGAAACCTGCTCTTCTGGCAGGATCCAGGCTCTCATCAGCTTCCTTATGCCAGCAGCCAGGCAGGAGTCTGGTGGCCTCCTGTATTGTCACATAACATAAAGTCTGAATCATTGCTGTTCTGCTTCCATCATTGTTAATATTCTTAAAAGGTTCCTGGAAACACATTTACACACGGCTACATGAGCTGTTTCTGCGTTGTCTTGAAATTTAAATGTGAGTTTTAGCCAGGCTTTTGATGTGCTGTTTACTTTAATTATTGTTCTCCCCCTGTCTGTGTCTTGCCACGATGTCATTTAATATTTTATACATTTCCCCACGTCCCCTTTCAGTCCCCAGCGTGCGTGACTCCGCGTCCTCCCCCGCCTCCTCCCCACCCCACAACTTGCACTTCTAACTTTTCAGGGGCCGGCTGTAAACAAGATGTGGCATGTCACTGAGATTATCCTCCCGTGGTGACTGCAGAGGGGATAAATAAACCAGGAAACAGATGCTTCCCAAGCTGGCACGGGGAGCCGATATCGGCTCTGTGCAGATGCGCGGCTCCTCGTGCTGGCACAGGCAGGTACCCGGCAGCCAAAGGGACAGGAGGATGCTAAAAAAAAAAGCATCTGCACTCCATGCATCTTTCAAGGATATACTGGAAAATCCTGGAAATCCGTTTCTTTCCTTGTTCCTGGCACAGCTCTGTGTTACCAGATTGCTCCAGCCACACAGGAATGTGAGGAGTTCACATTCCAGGTGCCAGAAGATGGCACTCCAGAATGCACAGCTCTGTGCCTGGCTTTGCCAGCCCAATAAAGCCGAGGATGTCTCCCTCTGGCTGCTTTTATACCAGCTCATTACGTTAGGAAAACTTTGGTGTGAGTTCTGCATGCTGTGAGTATGAGGGCTGTTAATTTGATATTCCTGCTCTGGTCCGTAATGGCCAATCCAGGACATGTCTCCACGGGCAGGGCAGGTGATGGGAGAAACTCGGCTCATTGCATTTGTGAGCTCCCAAATGTGAGCCAGGCCTGGACCAGGAGCCAGGAGGGCCCTTCAGAGCAGAGAGGAGTCTCCACGTCCACCTGCGTTCCTCCCCTTGGGCATCCTGCACAGCCATCCCTCTTGGCCAAAGCAGACCTGGAATATTTGGGCTAACTCTTGAAGGCTGCACCAAGACAAGAGTCCTAATGTCTCATGATGTCAAGAGCTGGTGACCCTAACATGGGTTTTCTTGTAGGGGGTGGGAGAGGAATGATGGAGAGGGATGGAGGGGTACAAACACGTCCTCACTGTTCAATCTCCCCTTGGCAGTGACAAAGTCCGTCTCTGCAATTTCCCACCCTCTGCCTTCAGGAGTGGGAACCAAACGAGCAGAGGGAACCCAAACCTTGGGGCAAGGAGGGACTTGCTCAGAGCTACGAAATGCACAACTTTTGCAGCCACTGCAAACATGCTGGGGAGGAGCGAGGCACAGAGCAAGGTGCAGGAGGCAGCCAAAGAGCAACGTAGAAAAGAGCTAAAAAAAGACTGATGGCAAAAGGAGGCTCTGAGCATCCTGGCCTGTTCTGGGCCTGCTGGGGCAGTGCTGTGTTCACACCTAATCCAGCTCCAGCCACGGCTGGGTAAGCAATCAATAACGCTGCGATGGCACAGGCGGCTAAAAAGTCTTGAGGGACAGAAATCCGATGCTGAACTCCAGGTAACATGTGCTGAAGGGGGGCGGCGAGGCTCTGCCCAGGCTGCTGTCATGGCATGACAGCCCGAGGAGAAACTGTAATTACTCACTGCCAGACATCCTGGCTGGATGCTGCTCCCTCCTCCTCCTCCTCCTCCTCCTCCTCCTCCTCCACTGCTTCGGGGGGAAACTGCTGCCGGGGAGCAGACTCCAGTTCAAGCTGTCACTGCTTTGCTGGGCTGCCGTGCCAGACGGGGCTCTCCCAGATTTTGGAAGCACCAAGTGTTTCTCCAGGCCCAGGTAAACATGCACGGGAGCAATGCCAAGGAAGCTGGGATGCTCCGAGAGTTTGCCACAAGTGTTGGATAAAGAGGATACAAACTCCAACCTCCTTCATCCTGGTATGAGATGGGAAGAGCACCCAGCACGAGCCCTGGAGCCGAAGGAAATCATTGGCTGGGAAGTTCTGGTCAGCCCCATGGTTATGGCTGAACAGAAAGGATGGAGGGAACAGAAATACAAGGAGCAGCGATAACGTCCAACCAACCCACCACTGGCAGTGCAGCAGCAGGAGGGTAAAGCATCATCTCCAGATGCAACAGGAAAATAATGACCTTGATCCCCCTGCTCTCATCCTGACCTCTGGAACCTCCAGTGTTTTCCAGATCAGACAATCCAGATGAGGAAACCCAGAGCAGCATTTCGGGTTTTTCCTTTCTCAGAACCCCAATTTCCTCTTTCTTTACTCCACCTACCTTGCCCTGGCGTGTCCCACACCTGTGTGATCTCTCTGTCCAGGCAAGGGGACACTGGGCTCCTGCTGTCCCTTCATCACATGTGCCCACAGTCCTGCTCAGTAATTCTTGGAGCATCAAGCTAATTAATTTATCACTCAATGAAATTGCACTGAGCATTAATGAAGCCATTTAGTATTCACGCAGAAACTTCTCTCTCCATTTCCACAAGTGCTCCATTGTAGATCAGCATTTGTTGGGCAGTAATTAATGGTACTTAATCCTTAAATCCTTAAATTGTTTCTAATTTGGTAGGCAGCAGAGTTGCAGCAATCCATCTCTTTGCTGCATTTCCGTGGGGCTGTTTGAGACCTTCCTCTGGGTTATCCAGAGGTTCACCAGGGGCTGTGCCAGGGAAGGAGAGCTCTGCCTTTCCCTCATTTCTGTTGGTGACTTTCTGAAAAATGACTTCATCTCTTTTACACCTGTGTGTCCATTTGTGTAACTAAGGGAAATGCTTATTTTCCCTCAGGAGGGTGAGTCGATAGCACAAAGAGCTCCTAAAGCAAAGGGATTGATGTGTGGGAGAGTGGAGATTTCCACCTTTTGATCTCCCATGCACATCCAAGAGCTGGGGGACACTGAGCCACGAAGTGAGAGAACAGGAGCCTTTCACTCCTTGCTTTGCTCTTCGAAATTGCTGCTCATTCACCAGGAGATGAAGGAACACTTACTGCTCCTCACACATTTTATGGAAGTTCTGAGCACGTCCCCATGCAGCCACAGGAATAAATGAGTCCTCCTGGAGCGAGCAAACGCCTTCCCTGATATGCAAACAGATGCAACAGACGGGTCCTTTTCTTCCCCCGTGGTTTTCTTTGAAGACAACCAGAGTTTCACGTCAAAACAGCAGAACCAAAGGTGATACAAGGCGCTGGAGAATTGGATTTTGAGAATTAAAGGGAATATTGGGTCACTCACCTTCCAGCTCCAGGGCTGGATGAGAGCATGGAAACAACCACAGGTATTTGGTTGCTCTATTCCTAGTGAAGCTGCTGCTGAAGGTGAGTCCATACCAGCCCACGATCCCTGTCCCGTACCCTGCCACCCCAGCAGAAGTGGGGGTTTTACTCCTCTTTCAGCTTTCTTGCTGAAACCAAGCTGATTCCTCCTCCTCTGTTCACTGCAAGACTCTTCAGCCATAGCCACAGTATCCACTTGAAGAAAATCATCCCTTATTTTCTGCACAAAACAACCCCCAACCCTCTCAGCTTTTCCTCATTGACAGCTTTCCAAAAAAATCTTTCTTTTCTGGACACACTTTGCATTTATCCCGCTGTGCAACACCCCAGCTTCCCACCTCTCCAAATGTTTGGATACACTCTGTGTTTGCTTCCTCAAACAGTGACCAAATATTTGAGGTTTCTGGTTTGTTTGGTTTTCTTGTTCTCCAGTGAAAGTAAGCAGGGAAAGAAAAACATAAGGGGAGGGGAAACACCCATAAATCTCTCAGCGGTTACTGATCAAGCTGAACCAGGGAAGAAAAAATTCCCTTTCTCACCCCTTTTCTGGCCACCCCATTAGGCAAGGCTGTATTAGGACAGATTATGGCCCTCTGAGGAGACAAACCCCCAAAGCTGAGGACATGTGCTGTCGTTCCATGCGCCAAATCCGCAGCCCTTTTTAAGTCCCTACTGTGGGAATTTGCTGGAGAAATGCAGACTCATTCCTTGCACAGACTCTTTCAGCAGAGGTAACCTCCAGCCGCCTCCAGAAAGGGATTGAAAAGGTCCCTGGTTTGCAGTTGCTGAAGGGGTTGGATGAGAAGAAGCGCTTACAACATTTTTTGACACCACACTTTGATCAATTGGACGGATTTAATATTACAGAAATATTTCATTTTTCAATGCGGATGGGAGAGAGAGAGAAAAAAAAATCTAATCATCCATCCAGCAGGCCTCTGTATTTGTCATAATTCACTGGAAAGAAAAGAAAAAAATATCATCCCCCAAACCTCTGATTTAAAATCCAACTAAACTCGAGGTAATTTCCATCATTAGTTCAAACTGTGTGATCTTCACTCTCTCCTTATTTTTCAAGCCATTGTTCTGTTTTTTCCAAGGTATTATTTAACCAAAGCAGCATCTAATTGTGTTTTCTCTCTGCATTCATTTTTAAGGAGGTAATGAATGGTGTGGGGGAAAAAGCATAATGGATTCATGCCAGGGAAGGTGGATGGGGCAGAATCCCACACACGGAATCAAATCTGTTTTTAAAAATACCCAAAGAAGGAAAGAAGCCACCTGGAGAACATCACAGAGAGGTTCCTACCTGCCACCTCTGCAAGGTGACACTGAGGAGGCACCTTCCCAATAACACCATTAAGGAATTAATGGGAGGCTCCTCAATTCTTCGGGAGGTGACACTTGAACAAAGTCATCGCTAATGAACTTGGCGCATTCATCAGGCAGGAGTTGTCCCAGAGCCTGGCTCAGCTACACAATGTTTATAGCACAAGTCACCTTCTCCTTTGAAGGGGACTCAGTCCAAAAGCCACCCTTCAGTATCCAAATCCTGTCCCAGGAAATCTTCTTAAGGATGACAGACCTGCCAATGCCTTGTGATGGGAAGGAGCAACAGAGTAGGCCCTGCCTAGACTGGATTAGGTCCTGCCTAGACTGGATTAGGTCCTGCCTAGACCACAGGTCTGTGACCTCTTCCAAATGAAACCTCTTCCAAAGTCATCACCCTGCCCTTGATCTCTTTCTTCCCATCTCTCTCTACCTCTCTTATTTCCTTGGATGTGTAAAACAGATGATGATGGGGGAAGAGCAGCATTATCACACCTTGAAACAGGGCAAGGTCTGGAGGACAGGAACGACCAAGGATTGTCCAGGACACTCAGCAAGTTTATCTGGTTTCCAGGCCCTCTTGAAAAAAAAATGGCCCAAAACCCCATGAAAATAAACCCAGCCAAAGTATGCTGGAGAAATGAGGTCAACAGGAGAAACACCCAATTAGCGGTGTTTTGTGGCTGGATGTGGTGTGCCAGCTGGGATTCAGGGAGTTGCTGTGCCTCAGGAAAAAAAAGAAAAGCTTAAAATAATAACATCTAGTACTCAGAGAGCATTTTGCATCTTCCCAGTGTGACATGAACTTTAATTAGTTTGTGAGTCGAGATGCTGCTGGGTGAGCGAGAGATATCGGTGCAACATGACCAGTGCTGGGAGCTCGTGTGGAGCTGTGGGGGCTGCGTCCAGTTTGGGGAGAGGGACAACTCCAATGTTTCCAGGTGGCTCAAATGGTTACTCCTGGCAGAGGGATGGAGCTGTCTGAGCTTTGAAAGGGGCACTGGTGAATTCACCTCCGTGGCTGAATTCCAAGACAGCTCTGCTTACGTGGAGGTGAGGTCACGGTTAAAGAAGTAACCCCCAAGTGCTCTGGGCGTGAGCAGCAGCACCTGAAATGAGAACTGCAGGGTGAGGATGGAAAGTCTCCCACTTCCATTCTACAGAGGCTTGGGATGCTGCTGGAGGCACACAATGGGAAATGAGGGAGCTCGATCGAGACAGGCAGCCGGGATTGGACTTTAGTCTTTCTCCAGAAGATGTGTGGTCTGAAGGAGATTTCTGATATCAGAGACAGGGGGCAAAGGGAGAATTGCTCATTTTGCCATTGGAAATATTCCCCTCACAGAGCTGATCCATGCCAGGAAATGCTGTTCCTGGTGAGGTTCCTGACCAGCTGAAATGGTAGTCAAGAGAAATTAGGTGGCTGGGAGGTTGATGAGGTCTCTCCTTATTAGCAACCCAAAAACGTGGGCAAAGACTTGTTTGTTCTCTCCATCTGTGCCACCACTGCATTTGTCCTGCTCTCTGCTCGTGGCGGGTGCTCAGGAGCGTGTGAGGGCTCATGCTGATCCGAGATGACAAGAGATCTCCTGGAGCCCTCCAAGCCACGGCTTGTGCTTTTAGTACTGATGGCCCGGGGTCAACGCCACGCTGATTTTGGCCAGAGGTGCAGCTCTCTGGAGCTCCCTTCGGTGCAAAATCCAATTAGCAAACAAGTGAACAAACCCCTTCGTGCTGGCCAAGCCACCGGCGGGGTGGGATTGGGAGCTGGAACATCCCACGGGGAATGAACAGCTCCCACAGAACAGACATGAAGGGCTTGGCATGGAGGCTAAGGGACAGACTGATCCAATGCAACCCTGAATTCAACCCTGCAATAACAGAGATGGTGGTGGTCTCTATTCAGGTCAAGGGATGAGCGAATGAGAATGTATTTATCCCCTCCTGCTCCTACCCCCAACATTCCCTGAAATAGCAGGGAGCAGGCTGGGAGATCTGCCTGGCCAGTGAGCACCCACAGAGTGGCTGAAATGATAAAGAATAATAAAGCACCTGAAAACATCCTTCAGTGATTAAGAAATCAGTTTGGTTTTCACCAAGCATCCCATAGGGTGAAAGTGGAATTGCCATTCAATGAAGAGTCAACATCTGGTTTTACCCTGAAATACTGAAACAATGGTGTAAAACTTAAACAAAAAATGGATTACTTGGTGCAGGGGCTTCAGATCAGTGGGACACTAAAAGCAAGAGAAGAGAGAAAGGCACAAGCGCTGTTCAGCTGTCACAGCTCCCGGGTCCTCGACTCTGCTCAGCTTTTGCCCTCGTCTGCTAATTTGCTTACTCCCCCAGTAACAACCTGGTTCTCCTTTACTAGAGACAGCTTTAGCCTGGGGAAGCTATGGAAAGCAATAAAAAAATAAACTGTTTCTGGATCACCACCAGTTCCAGTCTCCGGGGGTTGTTTAAACAACGATTTCTCCTTCGCCTCTGTCAGAGCTGAGACTCGGTCCCCAAAGGTTATTCCATCAATAACTCCTAAACCACCTTAAGGGCAGCAGGCTCACCCCCAACTGGTTTTGAAGCCAGGGCCTCCTAGATCACAGGTTTTAGTTGCACTGATGTATTGAACACAAAGAGATGATGCTCCTGAGGTCAGGGAGAGGTGTCACAGTCCAGGCGGGGCTGCGTGTGAGACACCGGCCCCCACAGCCACCCACGAGCAGCTCAGCCACCTCTGAGGGCTGGGGTGTCCACAGGAGCCTCTCCTTGGCTTGGTCTCACTCAGGACAAACACTCTGCATTCCTGAAGGCTTTTCCCTCAGTGGCCATTAACCTCCGTGGCTCACAGCTCGCTCTGGAGCAAAGCAGACACCCCAGTGACACCCCAAATTCACCCCAAGGGCCAGAGGGACAGTCTGTACCCAACCGGCATGGGAAGAAAGGCACCGTGGGCTGCTCAGGCCATGGGATCTGGCAGCAATATCCTCACCTGAACTGCCTTTCCCCAGGTGCTCCAGACACCCCCTGGAGCAGAGAGGCACTTCCCTGGGAAACCCAGCCCACAACAGAGGTTTTCTGTAGGGATTTACAGACAACGGCAACCTCCCCTTGCTCTGAGTGCAGCCAGCACATCTCTGCGGCCTTGAGAAACTCATCCTGCAGCTTGTGACTAAATTTCCCATCTACAGACCCCCAAACAGAGCCCCTCAAGAGAATACTCCTATGGAGCCAGGCTGGGAGAGCTGGGGATGCTCATCTGGAGAGGAGAAGGCTCTAGGGAGAGCTCAGGGCCCCTTCCAGGGCCTAAAGGGGCTCCAGGAGAGCTGCAGAGGGACTGGGGACAAGGGATGGAGGACAAGAGGGGAATGGCTTCCCACTGCCAGAGGGCAGGGATGGATGGGATATTGGGAAGGAATTGTTCCCTGGGAGGGTGGGCAGGCCCTGGCACAGGGTGCCCAGAGCAGCTGTGGCTGTCCCTGCATCCCTGCGAGTGTCCAAGGCCAGGTTGGATGGGCTTGGAGCAACCTTGTGGAAGGTGTCCCTGCCCATGTGAAATTGCATGAGATTTAAGGTCCCCTCCCAGAAAAACCATTCCATGATTCCATGATCAGCTCTCCCAAAATCTCTGCTTTGTCCACGGTGGCCTGGAGGGCTCCAGCTGCTCACTGTGGGCTGCTTGCAGATGCCACTCAGGCACATGGGGAAAACAAAGCTGCCCAAAGCAGAATCAGGCTCAGGCAATCTCTCTTTCTGACACTGTGGCTGTGCTGAGAGACAAAAGGCTGCAGCAGAGACGGATGAAATAATAAAAGCAGGGCTGTCACAGAGCACACGGTGCCCTGAGAAACTTTCTGAAGAGAGGCACCTGAGTGGATTACGGGATGAGGCTCGGCTGCAAGAGAGCATCTGCCAGCAGTCGTTTGCACTTTTTCATCTCCAGCGCCTGTCTGCTGTGGCTGAGCAGGCGCTGGGCACAGCTGCTCCCAGCCTGAGCTCTGTGCTACACGGACCGCTCACAGAAATCACCTCCCAGGGCCTGACCCTGCAAACACGGCCCGTGGGACCGCAGGTCCTGGCAGCACCACTCCAAAGAAAAGGCTTCCAAGGAGAGGAAGCCAAGCCAGAAGAGGCAGCCACGGCCTGGCTGCTCCATGCTGCCCATTTCTCTCTCTGCTCATGCTCAGGGGAGAATGTGCTCACCCCCAGGTGGCTTTTGGGGGATGGAGAGGTTTTGGGGAAGGGAAGATGGATTGCAAGGTGAATCACCAAGATGAGAAGAGCAAAGTCTGTGCTGGGAGGGATTTGGTTTCTGCGTGAGGAGAGGAAGCACTGAGACACAACAGAGCATCCAGTGCTGGGGGGCTCTCCATACCCAATTAAACCTGGGGCTAATTCAGCCGTGGGGGCCTTCCCTGATTACCCTGATTGTGTCCAAAGAGCCACTTCAGCTCTAGCAGGGTTTCTACACCAAAACCACTGGCAGCACACCATCAGACCAAAGCACTGGGAGCTTCAAGGTTAAGAATTCCTGGCTGTCAGGGAAGCATCAAGGAGGGAAACACTGTCATATAATAATAATAATAATAATAATAATAATAATAATAATAATAATAAATAATAGGAGGAGGAGTCTAAAAAGGAAAAATGATGAAAATCCCAACACTTGAAACCTTCAAAGCCCAGTCAGACGTTCCAGTGCTCCCAGCCATGGGGATGAGCCAGCCAAAGGGATAAGGGAGGGTCCTCTCTAACTCCAAGCCCTGGCCCTGTAACTGCAGCTTTATCCTCATCACACACACCCAGCCATCCATGAGCTCTCCAGGGCACAGACTTGCCTCCCATCATGCCTAAAACTGGTTAGGGAACAGTCACAGCTAGAAAGACAAAAGCTTGGAGCATCAGGCTTCTGGCTGGGAACAGCACCACGGGGGCATCAAAATCCAACACTCCCTGGAGTGCTTTAGGGCTACTCTGGAACAAATCCTTGCAGGAATTAAAAAATAATGAGAAAAAGCCCCCAGTGGATGCACTTCCAAGGGAAAAAAAAATAATGTTTTGATTAACCTTCCTTTGCTGATGGCAGACTGCTCAATGAAATGGGTTTGGACCAGCCCAAAAGACATGTCTGATAAAAAATATCACACGGGGAGCCTTGTCCTGAGAGAATGTAAGCAAATAAATCCCCAGGAGCCAGGGAGACAACAAGGCTATCGCTGACCCAGCCCCCAGCCTTCCCCACCACCAGGGATGCTGCATTTGTCATTTCTCTCCTGTGCATTCCAGAGCACAGCTCCATTCTCTTTAGATGATATTTATATTTTTCTAATCTACTGGCTGTGATGGATGGGAAAGAGATTTCTCCCTGCAAAACCATTTACAATGGAAAAAAGCCACGAGCACAATATAGAACTTGTGTGTGTGTGTGTGTGTGTGGTGCTTTAGACAAATAAACGTTGCTCCTTTTTCTAAAACATCTCAACATCTTGTACAGGAAATATTAGATCTCAGCTGACTGGAAAATGAAACCAGCTTTATGTTCTCTTCCAAAGCCTCCTGTGATATTACCAATATTTTTTTCCCCTGTCGAGAATAATGACTTTTCTACAGGCCAGCAGATAGGAAAGTGCTCACAGAGATTTCCAGATGCAAAGACTTCCCTGAATTACCTTGTCTTAATGTACTTCAGAGTTTGGAGCAAGTTCCTTGATGACTCTGGATAATCAGAGCCTGTGGAGAAAAGCCATGTTAAATCAATCACTCGTGGCGAAAGCGGGATAAGATGATGATAAAGGAATCCCGCGGGAGTCCACACAGGTCTTGGGAAGCTGGTTTAGGGCTGGTACAACATCAGTTATCCCACTCCATGCGGGGCACACTAAAGGCAGAATGATCCAGGTTTGGGGTTTGGGTTGTTTTTAGGAAGATCCCCCCTGCTGAAAGGGAAGGGACCCCCTCAAGTGCCCCACAGCCCCCTCGATTCTGCCTGTGGTGAAGCTGGATCTGGCTGGGAAGTGCAGAAATAAAGTGCAGTGATAAAAGAAAATTACTTCTTGCTGAAAACCTGAGAATCAGAGAATGGCCTGGGTGGGAAGGGACCCTAAAGTTCTTCTTATTCCAACCCCTGCCATGGGCAGGGACACTTTTCACTGTCCCAGGGTGCTCCAAGCCCCCTCCAACCTGGCCTTGGGCACTGCCAGGGATGGGGCAGCCACAGCTTCTCTGGGCACCCTGTGCCAGGGCCTGCCCACCCTCCCAGGGAACAATTCCTTCCCAATATCCCATCCATCCCTGCCCTCTGGCAGTGGGAAGCCATTCCCTGTGTCCTGTCCCTCCATCCCTTGTCCCAAGTCCCTCTCCAGCTCTCTTTTAGGCTGCCTTCAGGTCCTGGAAGGCCACAATTAGGTCTCCCTGGAGCCTTCTCTTCTCCAGGTGAACAATACCAGATTTCCCAGCTTTTCCTCACAGCAGAGGTGCTCCATCTCTGTTATCATTTCCCCGACTTCTGGACTCTCTCCAGCAGCTCCATGTCTGTCCTGTGCTGTGACCCCCGAGCTGGAGGCAACTCTGCAGGCGGGGTCTTGCCTGAGCGGGGCAGAGGGGCAGAATCAGCTCCCTCAACTTCCTGCCCACGGTGCTTTTGAATCCTAAAGAGTGTCCAAACCAATCTCAAACCAAAAGAATAAGCCAGAAAAGCAGCCCAGACTTTTTTCCTGCCCATGCCATAAAGCCTGGTGGATCAAACCCCAATCCCAAACAAAAAGCCATTATTTTTTCTTCTGTAAATAGAAACCAGGCAAGAAGTAGGAGTCCCACAAACACAAAACCTTCTCAAAGCAAACACATTCTTTTTTTTTCCACCACCTTTTGATGAAAATCTGATTTTCAGCCACAGTAAGGTTTCAGTGGAAATGTTGGAATAACCCCACAGAGAAACCCCTGCACAAGGAGATGTTTCTGTTCCCTTTAGGATGGGAATTGCAAAACAAAGGGCATGAAAAAATCCTACATTGTCACTACTTATCATTCCCAGTTAACAATATAAGATATATGATAGGAGCAAAACAATTTGGTGGCAGAACATCATAAATGAAGTCTGTTTTCCCTGGAAACTGCATAACCATTTGAATTAATTTAATTTGAAATATCAAATTAAATTAAACTGTAGAATAATCCCCAAGGGGAAGCATATTTCATTTGCAATGTCTTCTGATAGAGTATTCTCTGCCAAAAGTTTTGCTATGCATCTGGCTTTGGATCTAAATTTATTACATTAGCTCTGGGAAGACTTTTAATAGAAAGTGAGATTAAAGGGGAAGAAAAAAAAAAGGAACTTCTGACAGGGAAAAAAAAGACCCCAAAGTTGATAAAGAGCAAAAGAAGTGCTGAACACAGACGGATCTGGGCTGCTGCAGCTCACCTGGCTCTGCCTGCGCCAGTTCCAAGCTCCAGTCCAGGGGGAACGAGACGCGTCATTAAGCAACTGGAGTGCAGAAATGTGTGTATCCATATGCACAAATGGGATGTCTTCAAAACTACCTGACAGCCCCCGACATGTCCCTGCTCTTGCCAGCCAGCATAATAGCAACCCACGGGGAAGGAATCAAAGAGGGTCAGGAGACGATGAGTGGAGGGAGATTATGTGCTTTTAAATCAGCTCTAAAGGACGGAGACAGGAAGGGAAGTGCTTTCCTGGTCAGGTGGAGCCAGGCTGGGATTTTCATTTCCAAAGGAGAGTAAAGGGGAAGGGGAAAAAAAAAAGCAAAAATCAAACCTCACCAGAACAACACCATCTTATTAGTAATAGGTACCTTGCTTTTTAAATAATCTCTGAGATAAATACAATCTAGGACAGATCTCAGAGACTCTTTGGTTCAACAGGTTGGGAGGAGGGAGGTGGTGACCCCATCAGTTTTCAAAATATAGGTCACACACAAAAGCAGCACTTACAAAATGAACGCTCTTGCTTTTCACGGCGAGAAATTGAAGAAAATTGCAGCCAGCAGACGCCTGTAGGTTGATGCAGTGGGAATAATCTATTTCTTTCTTTCTTTTTCTATTTTTTTATAGTTTCCCCTGCGAGCAAATACAGAGCAGCAGATGTTGGCATGGAAGAAGGGATTTGCTCTAAACAAACAACCCACTCCCTCCACAAATAGCTGTGTACCAGACCAAAATCAAGCACAACCCCCTCACCCCATCCCCTTCCCTCGCCTGCCCCCCTACAACACAAATGCTCAAAGGTCTCTCAATCAAAACAAAAAGCTTTCGGACTTGAACCACCAGCACTTTAGTAACCTCCCAGTTTGTTTTAAATCTTGATTGGGAGAATTATCCTGACAAGAAAATTAGTGGAAAGTCAATAAACCTGTAGCCCGGGGACAGAGCAGGAGGAACGGGTGGAACTCATTTGCTCACGCACACGGAGGCGCCGGTGACACGGGGCTGCCTGGGCTGGCAAAGTTCATTACGATTTTGCCCGCGAAGCCGTGAAGTGCAGGTAATCATACTTAAAGAGATAAGAAACACAAGGAGCGCGGACCTGAGCCGCGACACAGAAATTCTCATTTAGAGCAGTCACGGGTGGAAAATCAATACCCACTTTTGGATGCAGAAGGAATGTCAGACTTGACAAAGCTTCTTTGGATTTTTCTAACTCCCCTCCCTCCCCTCCCCTGCTCTGCTACTACTTCAAAACCAAAAAACACAAGGAGATTTGCATGCTGGCTGCATCCAAGGCTCCCCCCAACTTGGCTCACAATTCCTTGAGATTTTCTCTGGCAACAACCTCATTCCATCTATCCTTGTCAGAGTGCATCTTCCTCCCCGGTCCAAGCAAATTGTCTTCATGCCACTTGCTCGGATCCTCCTGCCTCCCTTCTGCGCTAACATCGGCAGATCCTGTTCCAGTGCCAGAGGGGAGTTTGTGTTTACGTGGGAATTGAGGAAGTCTGCTCCAAAAATGCATTTTGGGAAGAGGACAGATTATTCTGCAGCTTTTTAAAATTCATTCATAAGGTGATAGGGAGGAGAATTGTGCATTTTTTCCCTTTGCCTTCTATAAAATAATGAATTATTGGCAGCAAATGGTTCAACAGGCCCT
Source organism: Monarcha castaneiventris obscurior (assembly GCA_026261815.1). Taxonomy (NCBI): domain Eukaryota; kingdom Metazoa; phylum Chordata; class Aves; order Passeriformes; family Monarchidae; genus Monarcha; species Monarcha castaneiventris. The sequence continues at coordinate 5,619,549 of JAMPIT010000114.1, forward strand.
GATGTTCATGAACTTCCCGTGCTCAAGCCTCGTTATTTATGAGCTGATTCTTTCTGTAGCATTCCTGGAGAAATGGGGGATGCAAACACATTTCAGCCTTTGGGTTGCTGGGATGATTCACTGTGGTATCACTGAGGGCCCCCACGCTCCCTCCTGCCTGGGATCCATCGGGGTCAGGATGATCAAACACGAGCGCTTCGTTAGGAGAAGGAGCTGTGGCAGCTGAGAGCAGCTTCCATTCAGTTTGGGGACCAACTTCCCAAAAAACACCCCTGACCTCCACAACTCTCACTGCTTGGGCTAAGATAGGACAGGGAATCATGTCCTTGCAGCCCTGCAAATTGGGCAGAGCTCCTTCTGCTCCCTACATGGGGGATTTTTACATCCCCAAGGATCCTCCAAGGTATGTTCATGGCCTTGGTGACAGGAGCTGAACCGTGGGGACTGATGATCCCACCTGTTCTCGGCAGGAAGGTGACACATGCAGCTTCCCTCTCCTCAGAGCTTGTCCTAATCCTGCAAGTGTGGGAGAGGAGAACGGAGTTTCCATCACATCCCTACCTAAAATAGAAGTATCCCCCTTCAGCCTTGCCCCATTAGAACATGGAACAACCAGAAGCAAGGCCTTGGTACATGCCAAGAGCTGGATGTCACGTGGGTGGGCTGACTTGGGCTCACCTCATTCAATTCTCAGAGGTGGGAAGGGAGAGTTTGATCCAAGCATCCCTGTCAAGAAAGAAGAAATCACCAGGCAGCTCCTGGACTGAGTGCTGGGAGCTGTGACAGTCCTGGACTGAACTGGGTGAGCAGGGGGATCTCATCAGGAGCTGCAGGGACAGGACAAGGGGGAATGGCTTCAAACGGAAAGAGAGAGGATTTAGATGGGATATTAGGAAGGAATTCTTTGTGAGTGTGGGGAGGCCCTGGCACAGGGTGCCCAGAGCAGCTGTGGCTGCCCCTGGATCCCTGGGAGTGCCCAAGGCCAGGCTGGACAGGAGTTGGAGCACCCTAGGACAGTGGAAGGTGTCCCTGCCCGTGGCAGGGGTGGGACTGGATGGGCTTTGAGGTCCTTTCCAACCCAAACCATTCCATAATTCCATGACCTACATTTGGAGGAAGACTCTTGTGTTTGTACATCCCACACCACACACTCCACTCCCGGCTCCCGGAGCCCCGCGCCTCCCCGAGCACCGGCAATCAAGCAGAAAAGTTCTGGGGCAAGCTGTGAAATCTCCAAAATGAAAATCAATTCCATCTCCATTTCACAGGGCCTAATGTGGCATTTACAACATAAACAATCACTTCTGTTAGGGAGGGAAATTAAAAAGCTGTGCTACATAAAAGGGAACAATGTTTAAAGTTCTGCTGGAAATGAGCAGTCGGGTTGGAGATAATTACAAAGGGGTGCCGGGCACGGAGCCCCCGCGGCACCGAGGGAGCCACAGCAGCCACAGCTTCACTGCCTCAGGGACGGAGCAGGGGGCCTCAAAAACGAACACCAAAGCTGGTGGGGGTGCTTTGAGGGAGGCAGAGGATGGAGCTGAGCTTCACAGGACAGACAGGTTGCAGAAATAGCTCTCATCTCAAACAATCACCACCAAGCTCCTCCTTTCCAGCTGGAGAGGAGCTTCCCGGAGCCAGAGAGGAGCCTAAGTCAGAGCTCTGAGTTAATTTTACATCCCCATCTCTCAGCAGGGTCAAACAGCCTCAGGATGCGGAGTCCCGGCATTAATTACCATGCTGTCCTTTAATTTTAGCACGGCAGTGGGGCTTGTGAGCTACCCCTGGCTGGATTGATCCTGCCACGGGAATGGATTTCAGCTGGAAAACATGAGAATATTTGAACTGTGACAAGGGTGAAGTGCTGGAAGAGCATCTTGACAGCACTATCAGGTGATGCCAGCAAAGAACGGAATCAGCTGTAGCCCAAACTCTGATACCTCTGCACACTCAGCCGTGAGATGGGGATGCCTGTGAGAGGAGTGGGCTGGATGTGCCACGGAATCATGGAACCATGGAATGGTTTGGGTTGGAAGGGATCTTAAAGCTCCTCCAGTCCCACCCCCTGCCCTGGGCAGGGACTCCTTCCGCTACCCCAGGTGGCTCCAAGCCCCGTCCAACCTGGTTTTCAACACTTCCAGGGCACTTCTCTGGGCACCCTGTGCCAGGGCCTGCCCACCCTCACAGGGAGGAATTTCTTCCCAGCATCCAACCTAACCTTGCCCCTGGCAGCGGGAAACCCTTCCCCTTGTCCTGTCACTACCTGCCCGTATAAAGAGTCCCTCTTGGGGCACCTCGGGACTGCACCTGGGCAATCTCAGAACCATCTCCCGGGCATGGGATGTTTCCCAGCTCCAGCTGGAAATAGATTCAGTGTATCTCCCCCTGCCATGAATCTTTGGCTTTTCCTTTGCCCAAAGCCCAGCAGGAGCTGTAGGAGACTCAGAGGACCCCTGCACTCTGCTCAGCTCCAACACAGCAGCAGCACTGCCCATGGAAGGGACTGGGATGAGGGCCCAGGTGGCAGCAGGGACAGGAAAACACCCCAAAAAGGTGTGAGCCACTGGGGCCGTTTTGTCTGCACAAGAGATAACTGGGGAGAGCCACAGGAATAATCTTCCAACACAGAAACAACCAGTGGCAGGAGGGAGGAAAGCTCTCTCCATGTCCACAGAAGATTGGATAAAAAATAATAAGCTTAAATTGCAGCAAGAAAAAGTTAAGAAAGACATTAGAAACAGCTTCCTGAAAAAAGAAATGAAATAAAAATATAGCTTTGCACAGTCTCAGCTGCTGCAGGTTCTTAAGCACTGCTTAAGACAAACCTAGTCCAGGTGTGGCAAAGGTGTAAAAGTCCTGTTAGACGGGCTTGGTGATGCACTTGCTGCTCACTCAAACCATCCCCATGCACAGCCGTGGAAAACTTAGCATTAAAGGGCATCCACTGGCAAAGAAACCAAACAAACAGCGCAGGCTCCCCAGCTCCTGCTCCTCACCTGTGTCGGGTGATCCTGGGCAAAGCTCCTCTACCCAGGATTAAATTTAATCTGAACATGGCAGAGACATGAGTTCTTTCCCCAAGCCTTTTCTCAGCCCTCCACATGCACTGAAATCTCCCGATGCAAGAGATCCTATTTTCCCTGGTTCGGGAAAAGAGATTTTGCAGGAGAAAGATCTTTCCCTGGCAGAAATGGCACAAAACCCCCAACAAACAGAACCACAAGGTCTTAATTCTCCTGTGAGCGGGGAGTAGCTTTGGGGGAGGACTGGCTCCCAGATCATTCCACGGGATGCCCTGATTTACCTTGATCAGAACAATTTAGCAGACGTTTCTTTCCAAAGAGCACTAATCACTTTTTTCCTCCTTCCTGTGCATAAAATAAGATTGAAACACACTGCACAAATTGCTTACCACAGTCCCAAAAATGCTAATCAGCTGCAAACATCTAAATCACGGCTCGAGTCCCAGCCTGGTAAGGTAAGAAAACAGTGCCAGTGCATAGAGAACTATTATTTACTGGAGTCAGAAATAACTCTGGCATTTCCATAACTGTGAGCCTGCATGACAACTTCCTCCAGGAAACTGCTTCAGCTGCAGAAAAATCCATGACTTGAATGAATTGGGTAATTTTTTTATAAGGAGCAAGGAAGTATGAACTGGGAAGCAAGAGCTTAACCTTCCAAGGGCTCTGTCAGCTGGTGATCTGGGAAGAAATGGGTCCTCTAATAAACAAACCAAGGAACTTTTCAGTGCTCTGCCTGGACATGCGAATTCCTGCTGTATTATGAAACCCAAATGTGGATGGCAGCACGGGATAACGGAGCTCATCAGGGCTATTGTGGGTTTTAGGACAGCAGTGGCTCACTGGAAGGCCCGTCCATGGAAGCCTTGGGTGTCAATGATCTCTTCCCTGCTCCACGAGCTGCTCTCCAGCTGTCCTCCTAAGGCATCCTGCTCTTCTCTGGCACCTCTGAGTCAGCTGAGCCAGGATGGAAAATCACTCCTGAAGAATGACAAGCCAAAGATCTGCCCGGCTGGTGGGTGCCCAGGAGGGCCCAGGTGCTCTGTCACCATCCCACTCCAGGCTCCAGCAGACCTTGGGAGCACGTCCCTTTGAAAGCCACCACCCCCAGAGGTGTCATCCTACCCCACACCTCTCCTGTGAGACACATCCATGTGCCACGGGCACATTCCTGCTCGAAGAGCCCATCTAAGCATCCCTCCTGCTGGTTAAAGCAGCATCTTAACGACGACTCCAGCCAGCCTCAGCAGCAGTAGGTGCATCTGCACACCCCCGGCTCCAGCAGAGCCTTATCACCACTGCCAGCTGTTTCCCCCCTCCAACCTCAGCTTCTCCTATCTTTTGGGGAGCACTCCCAGTTAACAGGGCATGTCAGGACTCTTTTCCCTGATTTTATGACCCTCTGGGCTGGCAGCTCAAGTTAATACTTAGATTTATATTTTCCTGATATAGAAAGGGGGAAAAATCCCATCTTGATTTGCATTCCCTAGGGGAATACTGGCCAAGTTCATACAGATTTATGAGGGTGGGGGTAGATATTGACTTTGTCTCTCCAAGGGCTCGGGTGGAGGAAGGGACACAGAGGACTCTTATCTTGCTCCCACTGTTATAAAGCCTGGGTCGACTCCACTGAAGCTGACTGAGGATTTACACCACTACAACCAAGATTAAAATCTGGCCCTGACTCCAGTCAAATCAAGTGAGCTACCAAGGATTAGGGCACTGCTAATAACTAATTCTCACTGCAGCCACCGAACAGATAAATCGAGTAATGAAAGCGGAGTGGATGGGGAAATGCTCCTGGGCTGTCTCCAGATCAGGGAAAGGCAGGAGTGCTGCATATCCACAGCAAAGGGAACAGAGGGAAATGATCAGCTCTGACCACAGGAACCAGCTCCTTTCGCAGGGAGGAGGAGCAGGGCTTTTTGAGGAGGATGCACAGGGAGGGACCCAGGTCTCCCTTTCCTCCAGCAGACAAAGCAACAAAGCCTTAGCAGGAGCTGGCATGAAAGGCTTTCTACACAAAGATAAGGTAAGGGTGAGCCAAACCCTGCTTTTCTCTCTCAGAAACAAACCCCCTCGAACCTGCAGCTGAGCTTTCCTTGCAGTTACGCTGCTGGAGCTCGCAGGAGACAGCAAGGCCATTGCTTGCCTGCCTCACCTCATCCGCAGCCCTGGAGGAAGGGGTGACTTTTCCCAGGCATTTCCCCAGCCTCAGAGGTTCCCAGCCTGGTGAAGAGATGCTGGGGAGGCCGAGAGCACAAGCACTGCTGCGCATTGAGGTGGCACCACGCCACAGCCTGGCCTTGCCCAGCCTCCCATTGTGGCAGCCCTGGCTGCAGCCGTCCCTGCATCCCCCATCTCCCTGCGAGGCCCTTTCTGCCTTTACCCTTTCCCAGGGAACAGCAGAGGTAGCGCTGTGCAGATGCTCACTGATATTTCAAATCCCCCAATTAACGGGGAAGATAATTCATGCATTTAAGCATTAAAAAGGTACTTAAGTCAGAATAAATTCTGCTTCATTGTTTTCCAAGATTCACCTCCCTCTCCCACAGCTGAAGGAAATTCAAGAGGCAAACACAACCTGCTCCTCGGTCCCTCTCTCCTGGCCACCAGATCCACCATCACCCTGCGTTTGCCCACTAATGAATTGCTTTGTAAAACAGGGTAATATTATTCAGTTCAGTGTATTCCAAGCTGAGGGTACAGCCAGGGAAGGTTATTTTAAGCTAATTGTCTGGGAATGTCCCTCCACAGATCAAGCATCTGCATCCCTCCGTGTGAATTATGTGTGATACTACAGAGGGGAGAGTTAAAAGCATCAGGAAGGAAGAAACAATCCTGTGTGCATCACCTTGAAACAAAACAAACTCTTATTTCAAAGGCTAGCTGCTTTAATCTTCCTTATAATGGTTTTCCATGTTCCTACAGTTTAACAGGTTTGTGGCTCCTGCATTTAGCACTGGAATAAACAATGCTCCAGTAATTGCCAGGTCACTGGTATTTACTTCTGTCTTTTTAAAAACCCTCCCTGCACAGCTGCCTTGAGTGGGATAGCCTGTAATTTTCTTTACTGTCTCCCGCTAATGAAGGCAAGAGGGCAGGAGGACCAAGTCAGATGGTGGAAAACGAAGCCAAACAGCCTGGTTGACTTTCAACATGATATTAAAATAAACTCCCACCTGTAACAGATTAATTGGCCTGGTCTTTGGCAGCCTGACGGGAAATAAAGACCACTGCTTGAAACCCAGTGCATCATTGTTTTTAATTATAGCTGTTTTTCTCAGCTGGCCTGGTGAAAGGATTATTGTCCCACATGAATGTTTCCTGTGCAATTCAGGATGAGCAGATAACAGGGATGGGGCCAGTGCAAAGCGTGGGCAGGGGACAGCAAACCAGGTGTGCTCCAGGAAGCTCCCAGAGCTGGGATTTATTGTTTCCTTCAGTGGAATGGGTCTCTGGGATCCACACGCCACCTCCCAAAAAAACACCGGGCATTTGTATCTCCTTGTTGCTCCCACGGTGCAAAAGCCAGAGCCAGAAGCAGGGACAGCTCCTCACTCTGCAGGGCATGGGCTGGGCTGGGACTGAGGATGAAGCTGGCACAGGTGAGACACCACATCTCTGACCCAGTAGAGCTGTGTTTGATGAGTCTACAGGCCCTTCCCAGCTCTTAGGAAAACCAGTTCATTTTCCCAACAGAATAAAGGAATAACTGTCCTGTATCCCTGTGTCCCCTCATCCTAATTTCTACCCTGGAATCAGGTCAACACGTTCCCTGGCTGCTCCTTTTAAAGCCCCCATATTCCTTGAATCTGAATGGAATTCCTTGCCATTTTCTGGCTGTGAGTTGGCACAAATGCTTATCCTGAAGAAAAGCCAAGCTGCACTGCACAGGTCACCCAGCAGACATGGGGAGAAGTCCCTGCCCCAGGCAGAGCACCACAAGAGTTTGCAGCTCTAAATTTAAGCTCTTTCTGCAGGTTGAGCTATTAATTACAGCTCTGGAGTGTTTCATGACAGTGCCTATTCACTGCCTGTGCTCTGCCATGAGGCACTGGAATAGCACCGGATAATTCATGGAGGGGAGCAGGAATGGAGGTTTACAGCTAACTGGGAAACTCACTTCCATGACAAAGTGCAGCAGAACGCAATGGAGGCACTGAGGATTTCACCACATCCCCTTTTTATGCTCCAGTTTGGTGGGTCTGAAGAGCAAGGAATGCTTTGTCTAAAAACGAGCCATCAAATTTTGGCCAAAATTAGCAATATGTTCTTTCTTTTCTACGCTCAAATGTTTGATGGAAAACAGACAGCTCCTGCTGAAAAGCCCATGCTAAAAAAACCCCCAGCTTACTTTTTGTGGGAGAGAAAAAAAAAAAAGAGAGAACACAATCTGCTATCAGCTCAAGCATTATTAAAGGGAGAAATCCTAATCCCATATGCTGCCGTTTACTCAATGATCTCCACCACATGTACACGGTGTCCTTACAGAGGAGAGATGAGAAAAGAAACCACGGGAAGAAAAAAGTGGCAAGTTCAGAGGAGGCTCCAGGATGATCAGAGGGATGGAGCAACTCTGCTGGGAGGAAAGGCTGTGAGAGCTGGAGGTGTTCACCTGGAGAAGAGAGACTTTGGGGCAGCTGAATTGTGACCTTCCAGTGCTTGAAGGAGCTGACAAGAAAGATGGAGAGAAACTGTTGACAAGGGATGGAGGGAGAGGACATAGGGAATGGCTTCCCACTGCCAGAGGGCAGGGTCAGATGGGATATTGGGAAGGAATTGTTCCCTAGGAGGGTGGGGAGGCCCTGGTACAGGTTTCCAGCTGTGGCTGCCCCTGGATCCCTGGAACTGTCCAAGGCCAGGCTGGACAGGACTTGTAGAAGCCTGGGATAGTGGGAGGTGTCCCTGCCCATGGCAGGGGGTGGGACTGGATGAGCTTTAAGTTCTATTCTAACCCAAATCATTCCAGGATTCAATGATTCTGTGACTTCTCCTCACTGTATTTCTAGGCATTTTTGCTTGGCCTTTTCTTTGTCTGCTGTACCACCAGGGCTCAAAACGCCCACAGGAAAATACGATAAATAGGAAAATAGTCCATGGCCTTAGAGATGTGGTGCTTCTGGGGGTAAGATCCCTTATGTCCTCTCCAAGTTTTAAGAAATCTGAGCAGAAGCTGCGCTCTGAGAGCAGAAATCAAAGAGGTTTTAAAAACCCCAATGCCACTGTGGGATGACTCCAGAAGAGGGAGTGCGCAAGTGTGCCAGGGAGAGAAGCCTCCCACGTTGTGTTCCTTGCAGGTAACGAGGGGATGGTTCATTACAAGCAGTTTCACAGAACTTGATGTCTTAAATTTTTTACAGCAGCCATGGGCATGGCAGGATCTGGTGATTTGCCACCTGTGCTCAATTTGTTACCTGCAAAGACGGTACCTTCCTGAAAGGGAAGAAAGAGAAAGAAAAGGAAAAGCAAGAGAAGTTCCCCCAGCAGAGACACGTCGTGTGGCCTCCTCTGTGAGCAGCAGGCCCGGCAGGCACTGCTGGATGAATTAATGCTTCATTAAGGACCTTTCCCAACTCCAGTGCTTCGGCGCGGTGCTGAGCACGCTGAGCTGGAGGAACTCTGTTCCTGATGAGCTACAACCCAGTGCCTCGAACATTTGGGTTATTAGAATCAGGAGAGCAACTCCAAGGTTATTGCCTCGCTCCGAACCAGCTCTGCATATTTTGTGAGTGACTGAAGACTCTGCTGCTTTTTCTCTGCTTCCCCCTCGCAGCCCATGGTCCCCGCCGAGCCCCGGCGTGGCTGCGTTTGGCGGTGACAAAAAGCTCACAGTTTAGCTCCGGTTGGTTCCGTCATGTCATAAACTTTACAGGCTGCTGGAGGGCCTTTTTTCCGTGAAGAACGAGTGTGGGAGCACGGGCTGCACACAGCAACGAGGCTGAGAACACAAACTCCAGTCAAGATTTGCAAGAGATGATGGGGAATTTTGCCTTGCAACTCCCATTAATTTCCGTCGCAGCCGGGTGATGTTGAGCACATGATTTATCGCGAGTCTCACGCTGGTTTGTGTTGCTTTTCAGAGTAAAATATCACCTTTCCTTTAGATAAAAACAATCCCCTCTCCCAGAGTCCTGGGTCTGTCAGTAGCACATCAGGAGCATTAATAAAAGTGAGTGGAGAGTTAATAAATTAGCAGGTACCTCACAAACTTCAGCACAGAATCCCAGAATGGTTTGGGTTGGAAGGGACCTTAAAGGACATCTCATCCCACCCCCTGCCATGGGCAGGGACACCTCCCACTAGCCCAGGGTGCTCCAACCCCCTCCAACCTGGCCTGGAACATTTCCATGGGGCAGCCACAGCTGCTCTGGGCACCCTGTGCCAGGGCCTCACCACCCTGACAGGGAAGAATTCTTGCAAAATCCCATCTATCCCTCTTTCATCTTAAAGCCATCCCCTCTTGTCCTGTCACTCCAGGCCCTTTACATCAAAGGAAATGAGGCACTGCAGGGTTGTTCCAGATTTTTGACTGAGTAGGGCAATAAAGACCCAAAATCAGCTTTAGGAACCCAAACTTCAGCTCAGGCTTTGCACCCAACACAGTGAGAAAAGAGGAAAACAGGGAGCATCAGGCCTCAGAACCGTTGTTTCCATTAAATCCAGGCAAATAGGGTGTGTATGGACCTGTTCCTTCCACAGGCACCTCTCAGCAGATGTAATTAAACTGAATAACCAGACTTGTGGCATTAGAAGAGCCCAGCCCAATCCCAGGTTGTGCTGCCACTGAGGTGGAAGAAAGGAGGTCTTGGGGAACCTCTGAAATAATTTTGGTAATGAAGCCAAGCCTCAGGTGGAAGGTTTTCAGTAGGAATCACTATCCACACCTGTTGGGCACTTGGAAAGAGCCCACACATCTCACTGTCCTGCTTGCATTTATAGAACTTCTCTGCACTCAGAAGGCTCCCAAAGTGATTAGAATTGACTGGCTACAGGATTCATTTCCCTGGACCTGAACTGCATCGATTCTGGAGTAGAGCACAGTGGCTCTTTAACGATGAGCAGTAACAAACCATGAGAATTCGAGGCAGGAGGTCAAGAACGACTCAGCCATCCAAAACCACCCTCCCCCCACCACAAAAAAAAAAAAAAAAAAGAAAAATGAAAAAAGAAAAAAAAAAAGAGAGAAGAAAGAAAAAAGGGATTGAGGGAAAAGCACTGTGGTTAAAATAATCTAAAATTTGAGCAGATCCCATGGCCAGTACCTTCAAGCTTCTGGAAGTTTCCTTCAAGCTATACACAGGCAGTTGATTACTTTCTCAATTTTGGTTGAAAAAGCCCACCGTGGGTGTATAAAAACTCCCATTATTTGCTGGGTACAACTGAGAGAATTACCAGCCTTATTTGACAGCATCTTGAGCTTTCTGATTGATTTCCCAGCTAAGCTGTTGACCAGGGATGACCCAGCGAGGATGGCAGCCCTGGCTCCTGCAGCTCCCTCCCAGTCTGCCTGGAGAGTGAGTGATCTCCATGCACCAGCAGTGACCCCGGAGGCAGAACAGTTTCTTGGCACCTTTATTAGAAAAACAGTAACGATATGAGAGCAAAGACCCCTGGTTTTATTTGAGGGTGCACTAAATAATTTATTTTCCAGTGAGACTTTCAGCTGGTCTATCTGCATTGTGCTGGGAATGACAGAATCCCAGAACAGCTGGGGTTGGAAGGGATGTCTGGACATCATCCAGCCCAACCTCCCTGCTAAGGCAGAGTCACAGAGAGCAGGTGACACAGGAACACATCCAGGTGGGTTTTAAGTATCTCCGGAGACAGAGACTCCATGACCTCCCTGGGCACAGAAGATGCAGCCAACAGGAGATACTAACCTGGATTTCTGAGTGTCAGACCCTAATTCCAGCAGCAGAGACCAATTGAAAAAGACCTTTAATACTAAAACATTTCACACTGGCCATGACCTCCAAACACCCTGGACCTCTCCATACCTCCTACAACTCGACAAGAGCACAGTCACACCTTGGACTTCCCTTCTGGCCAGGGCTGTGCATTAGATGTGCCAACCTCCTCCCAGCTGGGCTCACCTCCCTCACCTCCTGGACACGCCATTCCCGGGAATGCCTTGCAGAAAGCTTTCATGCTGCTGGAAGGACCATGGGGAGAGAGGACAAAACCTGTGCTGAGCTTGCCATTAGCACAAACCCTGCAGATCCAAAAGCAGCGAGACAGAATTACGCCTCCCAAAAGGCTGCACCACAAGATTTATGTGCACATGCAAACTGTGGAGCCGGGTCCCTCTCCAACCTCCATGAGCATCCCCCTTCCCATCCGTACAGCTCCTTTTTAGCCTTGGCTGCACAACCACCTAAAACCCTACAGTTTGAAAGGACAGTGTCTCCTCTCTGCACCCTGGATGTGCTGCTTTCCCAGATTCCTGGGAAGCTTTTTCCAGCTCACTGGCTGTGGGCAGGCAGGGCTCTGGCTGCCCCACGCAAACGGGAGGTGAAGCGCGGTTATCGCTGGCGGTGCCGGCTGGAATGTCCCATGGCTCCCAAATGGATGAAGGGAGGGAGAGGTGGCTTCCACAGCACACAAGTTTTCTAAAAGAGCCAGAACATCTGCTGGAAACGTTTGTGGCCAGCTAGCCCTGGAGAAGGCTGCCTAAAGGATGGATGAGTGCCTCAAGGGACCCAAAACTTCCAAAAACTGTAATGCTGTCTGAGCTAGCGGGTCTGTCCCAATGACACCAAAGGTCTCTCTTAGCCAGTTCCAAGCTGCTGAGCCCTGGGGATGAAGATCCTGCTCTGAAGGTAATAAATCAGAGATGACAGAGGGAAAACTGATGGGGAATGCACGAGGCAAAGAGCATGGGAAGTTGGCTAAGAGATCCCAGAGAGCATGTGGGAGAGAGTTCATTGCTTTTCTCTAGTCAGTGCTGTTAATTACATTCAGGGCTCAAAATAAAAGTCATCTAAAAGCCTGACAGGGCATCGTTGTATTTTGTGTTTGCTGAGTTACCTTTCCTGCATTGCTCACCTGGTGGGGAAGGTTTGCTTGGACCGTGGTGACAGCAGATAAATCACTGGCTTTGCTGCCATCTTTGAAAAATGAATTTCGGGCCTCTGCATTTCTCATCAGTGCATCTCCCTTCCCGCTGCCTCCTCTCTGGCACAGGAGAGCTGGAGGCTATTTTAAATGGAAGGCCAGGACAAATCTGTGGCTGAGCTCCTCCAGGCAGCTTCCGAGGTGCAGTCCCCGAGCTCCTGCCCCAGGGGCTGCTGCAAACATGACCTGGTGGGTGCCCACCAGCAGCCCTTACCTGAGCCGGGATCACTCCAAATCGTGGTCTGGCTGTATTTTTAGGAGCGGATGGGCAGCTAGGTGCCCTCACCTGAGACAAACTGAGCTTGAAGAGTCGTGCCAGAGGCTGAGCAGTCACCACTTCCCAGCACCTACCAGGTACAGCACCCACTGTGGGCACCTTGGGACGCTAAGGAAAGGCTCTCGTGGGCTCCCTGAAAGCGAAGTGCTGGGGGCTGCTCTGCAAGGCTCATCCAGGCCAGCTTTTCCAGGAGGTGCCAGCCTCCCCCACCGAGTAAATCCAGCCGTGGTAAAAGAGCCAGATCCGCCGGCGATGCCGCAACCAGGTGTTTGAAACAAAGGCATGGGAAGAGCAAAATTAGGTCAAATCTGCTGATGAGAGATGAGTAAATAACAGTTGCTATTCCAGGGAGCTTTTGTTCTCGCTAAAAGGAGAGCAGGCCGCTTTGCAGATCTGTCTCCTCTCATTCCTGCTGAAGCAGGGGTTTAGGCATCCTCGAAGTTCCATGGGAGCATAAAAGGAAGCTGTGGGGAGGGAGGAGGGTTTTAACTGTGCACGCTCATGGAAATGTGTAGCTGAGGCTGTGAAAAGTGATTAATGGAGCCAATCAACAAACAATAGTGAGAATATTATTGGAAGACTTTCTTTGCGAGTGTCTGAGCACGATGGACTGACAATACAGAAGAGTGCGCTGCTTTATAACTGGAAATTTTCCCTTGCAAGTATAATAAGAAAGTGGCTAATAATAGGATGGAGAATATTTTCAAGGTGTGTTTTATTATCCACTTATCTCTGACGCTTGCCAAAAGAGGCCTGAATATTCCTCAGTACATTTGAGACTTTCTGGCAGGGGAGAAAGACTGATGAGTGCTATAAAATAGGGAGTTAATGAAAGCAACTACATCTAAATGCAATATCTGGGTCCCATGGCTGAGATTTCCTGTGGACTGACACCGTATCCCTCTGTGGCTCGTGCTCTGCAGCCAAGTGAAATAATGTTCTCTGCCATGGGAGGGGGGGAAGCTGAGAGTCATTGCCAGCATTTAATGACACAAAAGTAAGATCGTAGAACCGTGGAATGGGCTGGGCTGGGACCTTAAAGATCATCAAGATAATTGCCATTATCTAATTTGCTGATAAAAAGGAGTTCCACAAGCCCCTGCTTCCCAGAGGGATGCAGGCAGAGAAGCTGGCAGTCTCCAGGCAAAGTAATTCGAGAAAAAAGCCCAGAGTGCTTTCTTTCTCATACAGAAGGAAATAAGGGGCCAGAAATGCTCAGTTACACATATTCCCTCCCAAAGCATCCGGGATTCCCTGAAATCCCACAGCTACCAGCAGCGTCCCACAGCCATTCAAACAGCAGGACCCCCCAGGTATTCCCCGCTGAGGGGAAACATTGGAGTTCGGCTCATTTCTCCTCTCATTCCCGTGACGTGATTCCAGCCAAGCTGAACATGCAGAAGCCGGAGATGTGCTTTATGCTCTTTGTAATGCCAGCCGACAGTAGATATATATATATTTATATAAATAAAAAAACCCCTCTATACACAAAAATCTATCTATATTTGAAGCATCTAAAAGAATTACTTCACTGAAAAACATGGGAGATGTTGATGGCAGTAGAAGCTGTCAGAGAGGTGCAGAGATTTAGCACTGCTGGGCCTTAAGAAATGCTGGTTTTGTGGATGCTCCTCGTGCGCTGCAGCTTCCCCAGCTCAGCTCCATCACTTCCCCTCATCTCCACAGCCACCAGCCCCGGCATCTCTCACCTCATTCAAATTCCAGAGGTTCCTCTCTAACGTGCTGAGCGAAAGCTTCCCACCTCTTATCCCAAGCTTTCAATCTCATGAGAAATATTAAAAGAAAAACATGAAAATTACAGGAAAAGTAACCAAAGGATCGTAACCTGCCACAGTAATGAAAAATCCAATTGGGCTTGGAGTGGAGCTGGGCTGATGTAAAATAAAGAGGAAAATGAGGGAGGTTTAGTTCTGCCTGCGGGAAGTGCTGTCGTGTGGGGCAAGAAACAGAATGCTAAATAAAACCACAGATGGAACATTCGTTGGGAAGTGCAGAATCATGGAATATCCTGAGCTGGGAGGGACCCACAGGAATCATCCAGTCCAGCCCCAGGCCCTGCACAGACACCCCAACAATCCCACCCTGTGCATCCCTGGCAGCACTGTCCAAATGCTCTTGGAGCTCTGGCAGCCTCGGGGCTGTGCCCATTCCCTGGGGAGCCTGGGCAGTGCCCAGCACCCTCTGGGGGAAGAACCTTTCCCTGATACCCCACCCAACCCTCCCCTGGCACAGCTCCAGCCATTCCCTCAGTTTCTGGATGCACCAGGCACTCCAAAGGGAAGATGATGGGTTCAGTTATCCCTGGGAAAACAGCAGGATCTTGGAAACTGGCAGGGGTAACTGGCAGGGAAGGAAAAGGCGGTGTTGGGGTGCCAGTGCCAATAGCAGTGCCCTGCTAACCCCTGTGCCAGGCTGTGTCCTGATGGACCACCCCTGGATGGAGCCCGAGCTCCTGCCGACAGCCCCATCCCAGATTGGCTGCATCACCCTTTGTGCCTCAGTTTCCCTCTCACCAAAACCAATGTAGCATTTTGGATACCCCTCTTTTCCAGCCCCAGCCCCACCAAGTCCCATCTCTCAGCCTGAGTTAAACCAACAAATCCCACTCCCAAACCCCATCACTCTCTTTGCCAGGCGTGGAAAAGTGACTTCCCTGTCAAGCTGTGCAGCTCCAGCTCCCCATCGCACCCGGTGTTCCAATATTCACAGAGCCACTCAGAGACAGGCAGGGTCTATTAGTGCTAATGAAACTGGGGAGCCCAATTCCCCACGCAAATGAACTTGTGGGAAGAGGGGATTACACCTCCTCACATGCACGAGATTGAGATCTGGCATCCGTGGGCTCTCTTTAAAAGTCTGACCTCACTCCTGCCTTGTAAACACCCTTCCAAGGATGAATAGTAATAAAACCCCCTCACTTTTCTTGCAGGGTCATTATATTGTTTTATTATTTTCCTATTCATGCTGTCAATAATAAATCACATTACCCAAGATGTTCACATTTATTAGACTATTTAGAGCTCAGCATCGTTGGCGTGGGTTTGTGTTCGTGCTGTTACCCGAGCTCAGGGTTTGTTAATAACTTCGGGTCCCCAGCACACACCTTTCATTAAACAACGCAAGAGGGGAAAATAGTCCTGAATTAGCAATGCCATGATGTCGCTGTTCTCACCGAGGATGGGCAGAGAAACGACACAAAGTCCAGGCTCAGGTCAAGTGGCAGCAGCAGCTTTAATGAATTCTCTGAGAACTTTTATATGTTAGTTCGCAAAAGGTATTAAGTGGCATAAGGTGATTGGTTTTACCATCCTTCCCTTAAGGGGATTGGTCAAGTTCTAAGACACCCACCTCTGAATGTTTTTCTGGTCAATAGCCATAACAATACTGCGAAAACAACCCGCAGGTGCAAGAAGTTTACAATACTGTAACCTTGGTCAAAGTAATCAGCATGGGAAAGGCAGAACTCTCACAAAAATGCTGCAGAGAGCTGAAGAAATTCTCTGCTGAAGCTTTTCAGCATCCATATCATCCAAACACCCCGGTGTCATGGCAGGGTCAGGAGAGCAGCTTTGGGTTTCAGGGCCAGGTTGGATGGGGCTTGGAGCACCCTGGGTAGTGGAAGGTGTCCCTGCCCATGGCAGGGGATGGGATTGAATGAGTTTTAAGTTTCCTTCCAACCCAAACCATTCTGGGATTCTGCAGAGCTCCATTGGTAAAGGTGAAGGAAAGACTTAAGGGGGGTAAGAGATGCAAAGGAACAAACACTTGCTCCCTTCTCCAACACCAAACTAATCCAAGAAACAGCAGGGAAAGCTGAATTCCTACAAATTATTTCTCTGCTTAAGTTGCCCCTTTACTCCGAGTGATGCACAGATCCCTGAGAGGATTCCTCACTCGCCAACCTGAACATAGAATTTTAGACCATGTCCAGGTGTGACCCTGGGCACACTGAATGAGCCAGAGGAGCCCACACAGGGCCCTGGCAGATGAATTTCTGCCACGTCTGCAGCCCCTTCCCTGGGGCCCTTTGGGCCATGAAGAGTTTTAGTGGTGACACACAAAGTGTCACCCATCTGTGTGAGCTTGCAAAGCCTGGGTCACCAAGAGAAGCACGTGGGCTTGGTGAGGAGCTCCGTGTGGTGCCAGAAGACCTCACCCAGAGTATACTGGAAGAGAAACAGGGAGAAGAGGAGGAATTTACTTAGTGGATACAACACCGATATAACAAACCCGGGGCCTCCACTCTTGGCTTCACTGCTGAAGCCAGAGAATCACCATCCCCTGGCGCCAGTGCACTGGGATTTTGGGATGCACCTTCTCTGCCAGCTTCCTTGAGTAAAGTGCAATTTAGCACTTCAGGTTGGTTTGTGCAGGCTCAGCCCGGGGCTGCTGCACAGCGAGGGCGGGCAGAGCTCCCAGGGCAGCAGTGAGAAAACAAACTTGGCCCTGGCTGGTGCATGTGAGCAAAAGGGAATCATATGGTTGAAGAGAAGAGTAATTGTAGTGGAAATTCAAAATCACTTCACTGAGCCCATTTCATGCTGTCCTTGTTGCTCCTGTAAATCAGCAGCGGCAATTTACTCCTAAACAACAACAATCCTGAATGGGCAAGAAAATGAAATAATTGTGTTTTGACCAGCTTGAGACAATTCCTCCATATTTATAAACATAGGTGCCGGGTGTAAAGGCCCTGGCATGCTTGTCAGGCAGCACCAGGCAGGGCTGTGCAGCACGGCCAGGGCAGGAGGCTCCTTCTGCAAAACTTGGCCAAGGGTTTGGGATTCCCATCTGGTCTCCCAGAAACCAAAAGAATCCATCGGTGTTTCAGGGAAAAGCAAAGCCAAAACAGCCAGAGCAAAACACCCCCACGTGTGCATCTGAGCCCCAAACCAGGACTGTCCTGGTTCTGGCACCTTCCTGTGCCATCCCCAGCCATTCCATCTCACTCCTTCACGTGTTTACCTGAGCTCTGCCACTTCACCTGTCCTGGCTCACAAGAGTCCTCACTTCCCAGCCCTTGGGACATGCACAAATCACAGAATCCCAGAATGGCTTGGGTTGGAAGGGACCTTAAAGATCATCTTGTTCCATCTCAGGGACATCTCCCACTATCCCAGGGTGCTCCAAGGCCCGTCCAGCCTGGCCTTGGACACTTCCAGGGATCCAGGGGCAGCCACAGCTGCTCTGGGCACCCTGTGCCAGGGCCTCCCCACCCTCACAGCGAACAATTCCTTCCCAATATCCCATCCAGCCCTGCCCTCTGGCAGTGGGAAGCCATTCCCTGTGTCCTGTCCCTCCAGCCCTTGTCCCCACTCCCTCTCCAGCTCTCCTGGAGCCCCTTTAGGCCCTGGAAGGGGCTCTGAGGTCTCCTGGAGCCTTCTCTTCTCCAGGTGAGCACCCCCAGCTCTCCCAGCCTGGCTCCAGAGTAGAGGGGCTCCAGCCCTGGAGCATCTCCGTGGTCTCCTCTGGCCTCACTCCAGCAGCTCCACGTCTTTTCACACGCTGATAAAATATTCTGGTTTCTTTTAAGCTGTACAAGGCAGATGCAGCCCTTTGCTGCCCTCCCACACGGAGCGGGAGAGGCTCAGCCGGTCAAGGAAGGGATTGGCTGGAAGGGGCACTGCTCAGACCCGCTGCAGCCTCCTGGGGTCTCCCCAAACCTCAGATCCATCGCCTTGCAGGGGCCAGAACAACCTGTACTGCCTCTGGCTATCTCAGAGCCCTTCATCCTTGATCAGAAGATAATCAATTGGCAGAAAAAAATCTGACATCAAACCACCTTTGCTTTTAACCATCCTCAGGATTGTACCTGTCAGTCTCCCACACTACTCCATGAATCCCTGGGGGATTTGGGGCTCCCTCAGCCTCTGTGTCACCTTCCTAAGAGCTCTGACAGCCTCTGCATCGCAGAAAAGAGGTGCCAGCAGCCAAGACCCATTTGCAGAGGAAACCAAGGTGTAACAGCTCTCCAGGTACATCAATCAAAGTGCCTTCTAGGGGAATATTCTGCCTTTTTTCCCTAAAAAATGTATTTGGCAGCTGATGAAAACAATGTCAGACTTTGTCTGCCTCACAGTTCTCAGCAGAGGACCTCTCGGCTCATTCTCTACAGTCTCTACTCCAGGTGCCGGATCCTTTATGATCCCCACTGGATCTAGCAGCTGGAAAACCTTCCAGCCTCTCTCCTTCTTATCCATTTCATTAATTATTATCTTTAGTTTCACCCTCATTTCCTTAAGCTGTTTTGACAGCCTTGTTGGTCCATCAATCAAGTGTCTCCTAAGTACTTTTGAATTTCTTGGTGAATCTCAACAAAACTTGACAAGGGATGATGAGACTTCACTGTTAAAGGCAAAAAGGAGCATGAAAAAACCCAAAATAACAGCAACAAAAAAGCAAGATGTAAAAAAGAGGCTGGGTAAAGGGAAATGCCTCCTCTCGCTGGAGGTAGAGAATATAAAACATAAAATACAAAACTTCTTCCCACCTCAGCACAAGTTCCTCATTCCTGTGCCCCGGGACAGGGGAAGGCAACGCTCTCCTCCAAAAAACCCCTGCGCAGGTCATGAGACAGAGCCCAAGAAAGTTTAACTGCAGTAAACGGAAAACTTTGATCAGGATGTTTGTTTGAAATCTATCACAGATAGGGAGATGTGCTGGGGGAAAAAACACCATCTCCATTAAGATTCCGCTGCGGTGGAGGCTTCCATGAGAAGTTTGCCCTCTGAGCCTGCTGTGCCTGGAATCTCTAGAGACAAAAGACAATTCCAATACGTTTTATTCCTTCTTTCCTACCTTAAGCCCAAAACACCCCCATGGCACTTTGACCTCCCAGATTCACTCCCACTGTAATGAGCCCCAGGCATCCCCTTAGCAGGACCCATGAGCAACCCCTGCTGTGACACTCCCTCCTCTGGCCGATGACATTTCCTCAATGTTCTTCAGGGATCATTCACAAATCTCCCCTTTCCAGCCCAAATTCAGCTGCACAGGTCTGCCTGTGCTCAAGTTTAATGATGCCACAGGCTCCAGAGACCAGGGAGGTCATTTTATGGAGCTGTGAACGATGGATTGATGGAAGAAGGAAGAGGCCATCCCACAGCTTGCTGGTGCATGCTGCAGGAAATGTACTTTGGCTGCTGTTTGGGCTGAGATGGACAGATGGAATCAGGGCATCACTGCAAGGAAAATTATGGAAATGTGAGGTAATGCCAGTTTTTGCTTCATCACGTTTAAGTAGATGGCACGGGATGAGAGGAAAACTCAGGGAAGGAGTGGGGGGATGCAAAGCAGCTTTAAGATGAGGGAGAAATAGAGGCAGGCTGCTGTCTCCCGAGGCAGAGATGGATTGCTGGACCACTGGAAGTTTCTCCTGTCCAATTAATGTGCTGACACAAGGGCTCCTGTTAAATCCGAGCTCTTGCCACTGCCCCCATGACTTGGTCCCTGTTCCCGGATTATGTCTGTCACAGTCTGGGTTTGAGCACCCTCATCACCCTCCTGTCCTTGCCTTCCAGCCCTCAGGGAGGTTTTAGCCTCTTCTCCAAGGCGTACAACACCAGACACCTGGCATCTAGCAGGGATTTCTGGATTGCATTTGGAGGCCGATTCCCACAGTCCAAACCACAATTACCTGGGATGGTTTTGCTTCACACAGTGATAACAAAACCTCTCTCCCATCTCCTGCTGCTGCCCCAGACTGATCCCTGATAAAGGTGAGAATATCTCAGACGCACATAGAGCTGCATTTCCCATTACTGCTGTTGCTATTGAAGTTATTAAGATAATTGCTGTGCCAGCCTCGCCACAACAGCGGCTGTGATGAGCTGGTAACGCTGCCTGTTTTACACTTGTGGGGACGGGTAAGTGGGGGAGATTTACACCGGGCTGACACTCAGCTGCATTCCCACACCTGGTAATTTGCACTCCGGAGCCTGACTGGAGCGAGAAAGGCCAGTGCCTCTTTTCCAACCTGCTTGTTTTACGTTCGCTTTGGTTTCGCTATCAACTAAACGCACTCAAGGGTAAAGACTCCTCGGGGACCTGTGAAATGGTGCTACTGCAAACACAACATCTATATTTGTTGCCAAGGCGATGGTTAATAATGTTAAAATGGAACACGGGCCCTTTTTGCAGCGGGACACGCAGGCTGATGCCTCTGCAAAGTGGGGGAGAAGAGGGGACACAGAGCTCCCACACACTGCTGGGAGGCTCCTGTGCCCATAAGGAGACACCAAGGAGAGCTTTGCATCCCAGCTAGGATGGAGAGGATGGAGAAACCTGGCAGACCTGACAGGGTGGTGCTGAGGTCTTTATAGCTGAAGAAAATGCCAGCCTGGGGCCACGCCATGTCCCTCTGGCCACCAGCACCGAGTTGAGTAGTGCAGAAGTCTCCAGGATGACCTTTCCTAGACAGACACTAGAAAGCCATTACTGAGCACAAGCCAATTTGCTTTGCAAGTCTAAGTGGCAATTTTCCTTCTTAAATACATTACGGTTGAAGGTAAATGGCTATAAACAGAAAGTTACTCCTCACTCCCTCCGCAGAGACCTCTCCCTGTGGTTATGAGCTATGATCTTAAAAAATACTGTAGTGAGGCACCAGCAGCACAGGACGCTGTTGTTTTCAGTGAGTGACTTTTGTGCCAGGCTTTTATTAAGAAGGAAAAAAAGATTAAGTGATAATATCCGCAGGGGGCAATGACTTCTTCAAATATCCTTATGTAGCAATTTTAACAGGGAGTGAAAAATTAAGAGCAAGGTTTAAGGTCTCTTGGATTTTATTCTGAGTAGGTGCACTGGCTGAAGAACAGCAGTTTGCCAAGCACCTCATGAAAATTCAGCAGGACAGGGTCATAAGCTGTGGTTATGTGAGGAATTTCAGTACCAGCAGGAGGAGGAAACACAGGGACTGCAAAGAACTTCCCCCAGTCCCACTGCAGGCTCCAGGGAGCTCCCACGGCTGAGGGAGGCTACGGTGGTAAAAAGGGGAGGTGGGGTGTACAGCAAGGGAGACCTGCCCTGCCTTCCCACCACCCACAGGTCTCACCTGAGCCCCAGGAGAGCTTTTTCTGCCCATCTCCATTCCCAGGTCCCACCTCAGCCCCAGGAGAGCTTTTTCTGCCCATCTCCATTCCCAGGTCCCACTTCAGCCCCAGGAGACCTTGTCCTGCCCATCTCCACTCAGGACTGTGGTGGCCAAACAAAGGCATTTCCCCTCCCAGCCCCTCCTCGTGCCTCTCAGCAAACAACCTGAGATTAAACCCTTTAATTGGCAGCTCTCAAAAGCATTGTGGTATTCCCCTCTTTCTGATCGACTCGTTGGTCTTTCCCATCCAACACCTGCCTCCAGCTGCAGCGTGGTGGCTCCAGACAGCCTCTCACAAAGGCAGGGTAATCACACAACCCACCTCGGAGAATTTAATCCTTCTCATCTCTTATTTTGGCCTGACATTTTTGTTCATTAGAAGCACGCTGTGTACAGCACTGTACATCTTCATTGGGAGCCCACCGTTTCTATTAAATGTAATTATTTCTCCCTGCGGCTTGCATGCTAAAGATGGGCACTAAAAAGCAAGTGGCTGCTGCAGGAAGGCATCACAAAACTCTTTTACAATCCATGTGCTTTGCAGCAGCATCCATGGACTACCTGAGACTGGACCCACAGGTTTTGGAGTTGTGCAGGACCACTGGGATGAGTGATTTCCACCTCTGGGCTCAACGGGAATGGTTTGGGGTGGAAGGGACCTGAGAAAACACCAAACCCCGAGGGCTTCCCCTGCCAACACCTGGCTGAACTACAGCACCTGGATGTGAGGAGAACATCTGGTTTGCACTGAAACTCTGCCAGTAACAAAAGATCTGCTGTAACCCCTGGCACCCTGTGCCGGGAGCTAATTAGGCTCGTGTTAAAGGTGTTGCTTATTTTCTAGCCTGAATTTGTTTGGAGGCTTCATCTTCCAGCTACTGGGTTTTAGTGCCTCTCTGATGGCCAGACCAAACCACCTTCCTAATGCTCTCCTGGGATCAGGCTATCCCTGTCTCTCACCTCTCTGTACATTATCCAAACCCAGAAGAGAGAGAAAAATAAGGGGTAGACCAAGCCCTAAACTTTTCCTTTTTTCCCCTACGCCTTTTCCCATCTCATAACACTATTTTTTCTGAAACATCTTTTTTTTTTTTTATTTTCAAAACTGTTTTCAGCTTGACCAAGCCAAAAAGTGTTTACAAAGTCATTTTCAAAGAGGTGGCATATCCTATTCTGGCAATTTCATATCAGGCCTGTGTTCTTTTGAAACGAAATGGTATTTTAAAAGTATTACAGAAGTAAGTAAAAGTATTTCCAAGTACTTCATTTGGAATTAAATGCTATTTCAAAAGTAAGCAAGACCCATCAGAGCACAGTTTGCATATGCTGAAAGAAAGAATGAACCATTTGAAGGAAGGGGTTTGTCTGGGTGGGGTTTGGCGTTTTTTGTTTGGTTTTAAATCATGTTTTCAAAATGTTGTCATTTTGTCCCATTTCAGGCTGAAATTGCCATTCTTGACTAAAGAGGGGAGGAGCCCAACTAAAACCTTAGGGCAGGAATTTCAGACGGCCAGAGGCAGAGGGGATAAATTCCACCCTTGATTCCAAGTGATGGCCAAGCACACAGAAAAACAACCTCCATTAGCAGCTCCCTGGCACCGGGACCTGTGCGAGCCTTTTCAATTCCCAGAGTCTCAGAACTTGAAAAAGCCATTCCACACTTATTTAGCGGAATATCTTTATTCAACCCTAAATGTACGCAATCAGCATTAGGTTGATGTATTCCAGCCAGCAGCGACTTGAGGGACCCACTTGAACAGGAGACTTCATGAATATTCTACAGACTGACATTTGTTTGCAGTATTTGAATATTTCCTAATAACCAGGGGAAAAAAAAAAATGCGTTCCAGGGGGCCAAGCTCATGAATGCTTTATAAAGTCAGGTCTCCCCTGAAATATCATAAATGGCAAACATTGCTCACTACATAGAGATATGCAAAAAATATTGGATATTTCCAACACCTAAGCTCCACTGGGAGCTCCCCTTTCCAGGCTGGGTCTGGTGGGCAGCGTCTCCCAGCTCCATGGGATGGAGGGGAGGAGGTGCCCACCACTTCCTGACACTCCTGACATCCCCAAAGGTTGTTTTTTTAATGGAAGCAGTAAATGGATGTCTTGCAGTCATTCTGCTGGCAGTATCACAGAATCACAGAGTGCTTGGGTGGGAAGGAACCCTAAAGGTGGTCCAGTTCCAGTCCCCCATCGTGGGCAGGGATTCCACACTGTGGCTGGAAAAATCCCTTCTTTTAAGGGAATTCTTATCAAGGATTATTAGTATTTTTTATGAGCCTCAGTCCTGCAGCAGCACTGCAGGAGTGTTTTATTTTTTACTGCTGTATCTTTTCTCTTTCACATCATAAACTTCAACCCCTCAAAATATAACTTTCAATCTATGCCACCCCTAGTACTTGAACACAAAGAAAAAACCACACTCGAGGTAACTGCAGCCATTAAGGATGCGAACACTTATTTCCTCCAGCTCCTCCTCAGTGACCCTTATTTAAAGCATTCCGAAACTCCAACCTTGGCCTGCGCTTGTTGAGGGCAAGTGAAATGGATTTTCATTTGCTGCACAGTTCTCTCCAACCATTCAATCCTTCTGCCCTTATTTATCCTTTTACAAAGTCAGAGTCCCTATCTAATATTAATATTTCTTTGTGTTGAAGAAGTACAAGGATTACTCCTAAAATCTCTGCTCCTGCATATTTTGAAGAGTAAATAGGGGGATTTTGAAAGCCTATTTGGCATCGGCCTAAATCTGCCTTTCAAAGCTCCTTTGTGACCAAAGCAGTTGTCCAATACACTCCTGGTTGTCTCAACAGCTTCATAATTCCGATGGCGCTGTCTCACTCCAAACAGATTGTTTCCAGCTTCAGGATTAGTCCAGTGACATACAGCCGAAGTCAGGGAATTCAATTCCTCTTAAAACACTCAGAAAGCACCAAAAAGCTTCAATGTTGTTTGGAGCAAGCAGGCCAGATAGCTCGAGTTAGACACTGAGGAACGAATCCATCACCTGAGATTTCTTTTACAGCCAAAGGAGAGGAATGAGCACTTTTAGCAGGCAGGTCTCCTCAAATGTCCATTTTCAGTTGCGACAAATCATCCCTGAGGTTGCCTCTTTCCATTGACTAAAATCCCACGAATCTGAGAGCACACAGCTCACAGCTCATGCTTGGAGACTCCACCTGGAACATTAAACCATCCTCGGAAACACCAGCCTGACAAAATCCTAAGAAACCACAGGGGCTGCCTCCCATCCCAGCTTCATTTTCCCTGCATTCCAGAGATTCCTCAATCCAATCAAGTGCTTATTAACTGCCCTGAGCTCTCATCAGCAGAGATGTGCTGCTGCTGCCAAATTAACGCAACAAGGATTAAGTCACTCCTGGAATGTTTTATCCTACAAAACCTGTGCGTGCATCCAGGCAAGGATGTCCTGATGGAGTCCAGGTCATGCTCCTGCAGAGTCAGTGGAGGTCCTGGTCCCATTTTGGGTCTGGTATTTCCACCAGCAACCATCTGGAAATGTTTCACTAATTAAAGGCTCACCCTGAAAACTCAATTTGGCAAAGCTCCTCCAGCTCTGCAGTAGATTTGATCTCGGTGACCCCGACTATTGTGCTCTGCAGGTTGACAAGGTGCTGAATAAACAGGTAAGCACAGATTTTGTTGCCTTTACTTATAAATCAATTTTAATTACAACGACAACATCAGCAACAGAATGGAGTCAAACTGCTGGGCCCATTCTTCTCCCACGCTAACTATCCCAAATTAAAGGGTGAATTGCACTATGCTCGGGGTATTGTCATGCAGACGAGGGAAAACAACTCGCTTTCCAATTTCCTCATGCAAATGCAGGCGGAATTGTTGAGACACAGAATATATTTTGCCATCTCAGTGGTTCTGTAGAAGATAAGAGGAGCCGCGAAAGTTTTGCAATTTGTAAGCTGGCAGCTTATTAAATAAATAAATAAGAACCCCCACCCTGCAAACCCAAATGTTTAAATAACATTACAAGTAAACTGTCAAGGTCAGCAAATAATACGTTTAAACAATCTTGTATTCCTTTTGCCTTTCTGCAAAGACTATGCTATAATTTATGGGTTTATTTCCTTTTCAAAAGAAGCTTCTTGATACAGTCTCAAACTCCAGTGGAATATTAAAAAAATAATGGCAAAATATTCCAGCCTGAAGGCTATTGCAGGGTGCTCTGCATTCCCGAGCTGGTGCCTGTACCTACCTAGCACGAAGCAGGCGGCACTGCAACACCAATTTCTATGAAGTTACACCCTACTCAGTAATTGCAGAAATCCAGAAAAAAGGTTCAGACCAGACCTGCTGTGCAACACCCATCACGAGGAGAAATAAATTTGTGTAGATATTCAGAAGTGCCAAAGCAAAGGGGAAAAAAAATGGCAACTCAGTCATAACCAAGCAGGACCAGATGTTATTTATACCTTTTCAGGACCAAATGAAAGCTCAAGGGCAATTATGTGAAAGTCTGAGCTCTCCTCCCAGTCTCCTTATGTGTTTCATCTCCATGACTCTTGTGTCACTCTTTCCCTTTTATTCCACATCTGAGAGGAGCCCCTGCTCCTGCAGGAATGCTCTCCATGCCCTTGGGGTTTGTGTAAAGGCAGCACCACACACCCTGCTGCAGGACACGCTGTGATGGGCACATTTCCAGGGTGCCGCCCACAGCTGTGGCCAGTGACACCACCCACATCCACAGCCCCCAGCTCCCGTGGCTGTGGGGTCGGAGTTTGGTGGTTTCCACACTGAAGTCACCTCCAACACCATTACACTCAAACCTCCAGTACCAGGGACAGCAACAGGAGCCAAAGCCCAGGAAGTGAGACATCGATGCATCAGGCAAGGAAAGGAGATCACAGAATTACTGAATCATCAAGGTTGGAAAAGACCTTCAAGATCATCAGGTCCAACCTTTGACCAAGTTGACTTCCAGGCCCACTAAACCATATCTTGAAATGATCCACTCATTTTTCTGAACACTTCTAGAGGTGATGACTCCTCCACTTCCATCTTCTGATGCTTAACCACTTCCTGTGAAGAAATTTTTCCTAATAACTAACCTGAACCTCCCTTGGTGCAACTGAGGCCATTTCCTCTTGTCCTGTCGCTTATTCCCTGGGAGCAGAGCCCGACCCCCCCCAGCTTCCCCATCGTGTCAGGGAGTTGTGGAGAACCAGAAGGTCCCCTCTGAGCTTCATTTTCTCCAGGTTGAAGAACCCCAGTCCCCTCAGCCACTCCTCCTCATGTTCCAGATGTGCCACCACAACACATCCCCTTGCCTGGGCCTCCTCCTCTGCTCCAAACCCAAGCAGCCCCAGACTAGCCCAGCCAACAGCACGCAGGATCAGCAAAAGGTGCTCCCCTCTTCTCTGTGGTTACATCTCTGGCATGCTCTGCCCCTAGGAATAAATGGATATAATCCTTAAAAGCAGCCTCACGGGGTTGCCGCTGACCATATGCACTGCGCACAGAGGGAGTGGGAAGCAGGATTGGGAAGAGGCTCCTGCCGAGCTGCTGTCACCCCACCCTGGCTCTTTGCAGGGACTAAAGGCGTGTAATTCCCAACTCCTGCACGCTGCAGAAGTTATCATTTGGAAGTTGTTGCTCTGCAGTGACTTGACAGTCTAACAATGCAAAATAAATCTATTCACGCTGCTTTGGCGAGACCAAATCCCGGGAATGTGCCGCAACAGCAGAGAGCAGTGATAAGTTCTTGTAACTTACAGCAACTCGGTGCTGTCCTCATTACCATAAATTATCTTCCTGCACACACAAGAAACCTTTCCAGCGGACTCCACTGTTACTGAGCTTTTATTCCCTGCTCTGTGTTAAAGCTGGGAGTACTTTGTGTGAGCCCAGAGCCCTCCTGACAGCGCCGGGTTTGAAGTGCCTGGAAGCTGCAGCGCTTTTCCCGGTTCTCTGACCGGAGCGTTGGTGTTAGCAGCGCTTTCTGGAGGCTTGTAAAGAGGATTCACGGCTGGATTTTGTGCTCTGGAATGCACACGGGCTTTGCACATCATCTCCTGCAGGTCTCTCTGTGTAGCCTGGGTAGGGCTTTGTAGCAGAACGTGGTTAAAAGGAGGGGGAGAAACTTCTGCCTCAAGGGAAGAGAAGAACCAAGACAAATTTGCAGAGCCCAGGAATGAGGCACCCAACTAATCAAAGTGGACAGGTGAGGGAACAGTGCTCTGCCTATCAGTGGGATCTTGGATGCACCAGTGTTGATGAGAAAGGACAGTGAGACATCTTCATTTCACCGGATCCCTCGTGGAGCCGGCTGGGACGTGTGCCCACGGCCAGGACCGCGGGACACGGATCCCCACGGAGATGCTCCCAGTCTGTTACCAATTCCTTGCCTCATCTCCTGCACCCTGTGAATGCTGGAGCTCTGGAAGGTCCTGTCCATCCCCACTGCTCCACCCAGGACCTGCTGGCCAGCACACCCTGCAGTGCTACAGCAACTGGAGATGCCCAGGCCCTGCTCAGCAGCAGACAGGGACACACAGGGACTTCACTGAAATAAAAATGGTGTTTTCTAAAAGCTTTGTCTGGATTTGCAGCTCAGAAAAGCTGCTCTGCGAGGATGTTTGGGATGAGCCCCACCCTGAATGGAAACATTCATTCCGGGTGAGACAGCTGGGGCTGGGACAGGCTGAGAGAGCTGGGGGTGGTCACCTGGAGAAGAAAAGGCTGCAGGGAGACCTCAGAGCTCCTTGCAGGACCTAAAGGGGCTCCAGGAGAGCTGCAGAGGGACTGGGGACAAGGGATGGAGGGACAGGACATAGGGAATGGCTTCCCACTGCCAGAGGGCAGGGACAGATGGGATATTGGGAAGGAATTGCTCCCTGGGAGGGTGGGGAGGCCCTGGCACAGGGTGCCCAGAGCAGCTGTGGCTGCCCCTGGATCCCTGGGAGTGTCCAAGGCCAGGCTGGATGGGGCTTGGAACACCCTGGGATAGGGGAAGGGTGTGCTGCCCATGGCATGAGATGATCTTTAAGGTCCCTTCCCACCCAGGCCATTCCTGGATTCCATGATTTCACAATCCACTGTGGTGGGCTGACCTTGGCTGGACACCAGGTGCTCAGAGAGCTGCTCCATCTTCCCAGCTGGACAGGGGAGATAAAATAAGACAGAAAACAACTCACAGGTTGAGATAAGGCAGTTTACTAAAGCAAAAGCCAAAGTCTGAGTGCACAAGCAAACAGAAAAAAAATGGTTTATTCTCTTCTTCCCACCAGTGAGGGATGCTCAGCCACTACCAGGGAAGCTGGGCTTCATTTTCAATACAACCTCACCATTTCCGAAGCCAGGGAGGTGCCAGCTGGGCTCTTCAGGAAGGACTAAACTCGTTCATGTTTTTTCCTAATGCACCAGTGCATGGGGTGGATGCTCTGGGAGACAAATACAAATAACAAGTGCCCCCCATTCCTCCTCCCTTCCGTAGCTTTTTGATCTGAGCCGGGGGTCTGGAATATCCCTCTGGTCAGTTGGGGTCAGCTGGCCTGGCTGTGTCCCCTCCCGAGATCTTGCCCAGCCCAGCCCCTGGATGTGAGGAATGTTGAGAGACAGCGCTGAGGCTGTGCCCACCGTGCCCAAATCACAACCTGGGTGTGTCATAAACACCCTTCCAGCTCCTGGGGGAGCACAGCACTGGGAGGGCTCCTGTGGGAAATGAATTCCAGCTCAGCAGACCAAACACATCTCCTCCCAACCCTAAAATGTACCTGAGCTGGCACGGGAAGAGCATCCACCATCCCCGTGCAGCTCGGCAGAGAGGGCAGAGTGGGAAGGGCACGTGAGGGGTTTCCTTCCACAACAGAAGATGCAACTACAGAAGGCTCCAAGCACCAGACTCAGCAGCCTGACAAAGCAATTTCGCACCTGAATATCCTGATTCTTCCCCTCCAGGTAGATTTTGGCTCTACAAAGACTCCAGTGGGGCTACAAGTTCACATTAGCAAATTGCCAAGCAGCAGCTTATCTCCAAAAACCCTGATTGGCAAAAGGCTTTTGGAGGTTTTCTGTTTGGGATTTAGGGATTTCTCACAGTTTTTCCTTAAAACAAAGACTCTGCTTGCACTGCAGGCAGAACTGACTGCCTTGTGCAGGGGATGGAGGAGCAGATTTAGGGTCTGGGAGGCACAATCCCAATGGCCAGTTCAGGTGTGACACACCTGCATGAGCCACGTGCTACGTATTGCACACCTCTCTCCAGCTGGAACTGAGGACTTCCAGCTTATTCCCTTCAAATCCCCCAGCCACCTGATACCAGCAGGAAGCAATCTTGACGTTGAAATGTTTTTTCCAAATCACAGGGGTCACACATTACGTTTGTTTTTCCTCTCTATTCCAGCCAGGCTAAAAGCTGCCCTTCTGAAATCCACAGTGCCACAAAATGGGGGAATCTCACCCAAATCCCCCCACCCTCCAAAGTCAAGCTGGGAGATGTGTTCCTACTCACACCTCCACACCAGGAAACATTTGCAACTCTCAATCCCCCAAGTTCCCTGAGCTTCTGTCCGATGCAGATCCAAGCCTTGCATTTGTCTGGATTTTAACTGAGCGGCGTCTCCCATCCCTTTGTTGGGCAATCAGCTCTCGGGGAGCTATTCCCAATTTATTCCTCAAGCTGGATACTCCGTAAGCAGGCGACAGCCGTAAGTGTTTCTTGACAGGAGCTTGGAAATATAATGCGCCGCAGGTTGTTTCCTTCCTCTTAATAGGATGCAAAGCTCTGTTTTCAAAAGGATATGCTAACATTTTAAGCTCTTTTTGTTCGTATAAATGATAATGTAGTCAACACAAGGGCCTCATCTCTCCTTGAAGTGAATATTATTCCTATTCACCTTAACAAATAAGCACCAGGCTCAGGAATAAACCTTAGCCAAGCTCCCCCTGAGTGGGCTCATCCGAGGCTTTGCTCCCAGAGAGGAGCTGGTGGAGGAGAAGCAAAGCTGGCCATTGCTGGAAAAGCAAAGGATGGACTTGAGGCTACTGCAGCTCCTCCTTTAGTTCCGTGCAAAAGGAGATCTTTCAGTCCCAGAGGAATGATTTTCTAGAGGAAGGACCCAACAAATAATTTGCCTGAAATAGATAGGCCAGGGTGTTGTCCAAGACGTGAGGAGATCTTTGCTGTGGGCAAACTACAGGGAAAGTGTGGAGTGAAGCCATAAAAAGACAAAAGCCACCGGTTTTTAGGAGCACGGACCTCTCCAAAACCCTTTATCATCCTTTGAGGGCCTGAAGGAGCTGACAAGAAAGATGGAGAGAGACTCTTTACAAGGGCCTGGAGTGACAGGACACAGGGAATGGCTTCCCACTGTCAGAGGGCAGGGATGGATGGGATACTGGGAAGGAATTGTTCCCTGGGAGGGTGGGGAGGCCCTGGCACAGGGTGCCCAGAGCAGCTGTGGCTGCCCCTGGATCCCTGGAAATGTGCCAGGTGCTTGGAGCACCCTGGGACAATGGAAGGTGTCCCTGCCCATGGCAGCGGGTGGGACTGGATGAGCTTTAAGGTGCCTTCCAACCCCAAGCATTCCACTACTCTGGCACTGTGACTATTTAGGCTCGTGGTGCTTTCCCACGCTTAAGGACCAGGCGTCCCTGCACATGCCAGCCCCTCTCCAAACAAATCCATCCTGCTGTCTCCAAAACACATTTCTGGCAAAGCACACGAGCAGCACTCAGATATGGGGAGGGAGGAGGAATTGAAACCCTACAGGTTTCCCTGCTCGTGAGGTTTCGGAAGACGCTGTTCTCCTTTGTTTTCAGCGCCCGGGCTCCTCATCACACCTGTCTTACACACAACCCCTGACAGGTTCACAGACAGACCTGTCTGCCTGCTCCCAGATTACAAAGGAAGGATCAATTCCAGCCTGTCAATCCCTCTGTTTCATTAGCAACTGATTGGGAGGCATCACATCCTGTCTTCCAAGAGTCAAACCCGTAAACAAGACAACATTGTTAAAAAATAAAAAAAACACCCCAAACCACTAAAAAAACAACTAAATAAAAACCTCCGACTGCCAGATGCCGGGGATTGCTACGAGACTGCAACAGGAATAACAATTTGGGAGGTAACTGAGCTATTCCTGTTGGCTGTGAAACTGCAGGTCTGGTGGGACAGGCAAAAAGAGGTTTCCCAAAGTTATTGGCCACCTTGGAAGATGCTTTTCCTTTTAGGATGAGCAGGAAAAAATGTTGCCAGAAGGAGAAAAGGAGAATCGCTTGGAAAAGCATCTCTCTCTCCCTAGATTTTTGATACAACCTCACAATTTCCAAAGCCGGGGAGGTGCTGGCTGGGTTCCTCAGGAAGGACTAAACTCGTCCATGTTTTTTCCTAATGCACCAACTGTCACGACTGTCAATTCAGCTCCTTTCATGGAGATTAGAATTCATTTGCAAAAGGAAAAAGAAAATGGGGAAAAATAATAAAAAAAAAAAAAACAAAGAAGAAAAAGGAAAGAAAAGGTATTTAATTGGCAACTGAATTCCTCATGAAACAAAGAAATGGATTCATGCAAAGAAGAATAGAGAGAGCTGTTTTGATATCTGAATTTTAATGACTCCATGGCATCCCTATTTGTTATGTATCTGCTTTCGAAATGTCACGGCTGGCTCTAGTGGTAATTACTGAATTTCAGCATTTATAGAAAAGCAGCACATACAGTATGGAGATAATTGCCCAGTTGGAGAGTTATGAAGGATCCAGGTTCCCCCCCCCGCCCTCCTCCCTCCTTCTGCGACTACAGAATTTTGGTAATTATCACTAGAGCCACTTGTTAAAAAATCAGAAAGCAGGTAAACAACAAACACCAGCGTGGTTTATTCATTAAAATTCAAAAAACACATCACCATATTGATCTTGAAATTACAAACTGCTGCAGCTTGCAAAAAGCAGGGCCCTCCTGCTACCCCGGCGTTTAGTGTTGCTGTACATCATACGCTGAGACACTTTCCCGACAGGAATTGTTATGTAATAAACACTGTTGTGGGGCACTCACAGGTAAAATAAATCGATTTATCCAGATTATAACATCAGCCATGATCAGACCACAAATCCCGACTGGGGTGGATCTGATGTCAGCACAAAGCAGGGAGCACCCACCAGGGTGGGTGAAATGCACTCCAAAGCACTTGGGGAGTTTGATGTTTTTGTTTTGGCTTAAACTACACATGCCGTTTGGCTGTGGTCTGTCCCAAAATGCTCCTGCATCCATAAAAATTCCCCGGGAAAGGGCAGCTCAGCTCTGCCTCTGCCCTGCTTTCACCCACATGACTCCTTCCCTTTGCAGGAAGCGCTCTCCCCACCTCGCAGACAGGAAAACCCAGACACACAGATATAAATCTCCTCTTGATTTCTCACAGTTCATCACTCGAGGGCTCTGTGATGTCCCGCACCTCCCCCGTGCCCCACCCCAGGAGTCCCAGCAGCACCCACAGCATAGCCAGCAGTGCTGGCTCCACACAGAATTCAGGCTCAGCTTCAAACAGCCCCGGGTTCTGAGTTTCCAGAACATGGGATTTGGTGACGTTCCGATCTTTAATCAAAGTCAGGTACAAAGAAAACTCGCCTGCTTAGAAGTGGGGATGTGTTAGAAGCAGGGGCATGGGTTGGGGAAGGTAAACACACAGGGATATAATTAAAGGAGAAACGACAGTTAACGATGAGAATCTCCCGGCTTTTACAAAAACACAGAGGGAAAAGACCATTATACAGACACAGGAGATAAGTGGATCCAGCACAGATAAGACTGACAGAGGGAAATTGGAGGCAGAAGAGGATAAGAAGCTGACACTGACACTTACAATATTTACTTTTGCATCTGTGTTCACAAATGAAGAGGATGAGGATTTGCCTAAGTCAGGGATCAGATCCCCGGGGAGAGGAGAAGAGGAATTAGGGAATGTGCAGATAACACAAGAAATGGTCAATAAGAGCTTAGGGGAACTTAAACTGACACAAAGCATTAGGGACCGGATGGCAACATGTGCACGAGGGATTTACCAAACAGGGGAAGCAATGACAGGGCAGGGCTTCAGTCCTATGGATTCCCTGAAAACGGGTAAGACAGGCAACACAGAGTTCCAGCAGCAGGTGGACATTTCCACCAGAACCATCAGTGATCTCTCAAAGACCCCATTACTCTGACAACTCTCTCCTGGCAACGCTACAGACAGCAGGGTGGATTATCCCAGCTACCTAAGGCAATATTTTTTTGGACAGAAAAGTCGCTAATTTTCATTGCTCTGAGGGCTCCTCTTGAACTGCTCTTCCCACTTTTATTTTTACTATTCAAGGCTTAGCCCGTCTAGGAGAGAATTAAAATTTGTGTGTTTTCTGAGGGCTTACAACTGAATCTTAGATAGAAAAATCGGGGCTGAGCCGGCTTTCTCAAACCACCACTCAGTGAGACAGTTAATTGTAATTAAATCCGTCTTTATTTAAGACCAAATATAAGATTTGCTTTAACTTAAGCTTCCCTCCAGAACCAACACACGTGACCACCGCAAAGCTGGAGCGGTGCCTCCTTCAATCCAAACCTTAATGCTGGGGGAATGTGGAGGGAAGCAGCTGCCCGTCGACTGGGAGAAGAGTATTTATTTGGAAGCTCATCTTTAAGGGGAAAGAAAGGCTTGAAAATGCCCAGGTTCATTAAGAACAGCCAAGATGATCTGATGAGAAGCAGATCAATCCTTATTAACTTGTTAGGAGCCTTCGAAGAGATTACTTGAGTTGGTGGACATGGGAGCTGTGATTGGCACCTCTCGCTGGCCAGGGACTCACGGACAGTGTCCAGCCCGTGGGACTCATACTAATGGGAAGGACCTGGAGAACAAATGGGAAAGTCTGGGGAGGTAAAGGAGGTCCACAAGGACACCCCACAGTGTCAGGGGCTGTCCTGAGATATTGCGTGAGGTTCCCTGGGGAGGGGAGGAGCAGTTCTACAGCGCACTCTGCCCACAGCTTTGCCCATTGTATTGCACCTCCCAGCTCTCTGCCTAACCCACAACTCAGCTCTACGACTCCCTCGCACGTCTGAGGACCTTATTCCTACTAAAGCTTCTCCTGGAGCCAAGGAAACAGGAATCTGGCCAGAAACACCCATGGAAAGGCTGAATTTGAAATATTACAAACACCAGGCAGGACCCTAAGTCTGGACATCCTTCACCCTCAGCTTGTACCCATCAGTCCAGATCCAGCAAGCCGTGATATTGGAAATATTGGAAATATTCCCCATTGCCATTCCAGAGGGAACCAGGGCTGGGTTGGTAATAACCAAGTAACACTCCAGAAAATGAATATCCCTCCGCCATCATTAGGGATGAATGTTATGGAGATGAAGCAGTGGAACAGGATAATGAGGTGTGCAGTGGAGGAGGCTGGGAGCCTGCCAGACAGGGAGATGCCACTTCCTATCATTTTTCATTGGTAAAACTGATAGATTGTGCCACCAGCCTCTCCCTCAATCCCACATTCATCCCAATTAAGGAACCACAACTGATCTCCTCGAGGAACGAGTGTCACAGTGTTCAGCTGGGGCGGAGCAACTTTGCCTCCCAACACCCACAGCTACTGGTCAAGGAGCTCCTACCCCACCTGACATCCTGTTTCTTCCACAAGACAACAAAAGAACGTTTCTCGTGTCCCTGGAATGTTTTCTTGTTCTTGAGTGGCTGAAAAGCTGAGATCAGACCTTTCCCCCTCCTCTGTGTCCACCTCTGAAGAATGAGGTCCACACCCCACAGGGAGGACGATGCTCCAGCACAACCCCTCTAGACAGCTGCTAAAATCCAGGCAGTGTCTGGAGCACAGTTTCCTGTGCGGGTGGTGACACAACGCCAGTGACGGGTGCCAGATGGGATAAAGGAAACTTGGGATCTCTTGCATGGCACTCATTAAGTTGACTTTGTAAGGAACACCCCGATAACAGCCCATGGAGAGGCACTGCAAACCCAGATCTTACAAGACAGCAGAGACTCCCTCTCTCACACCTGACTAAGCCCCCTAATCACAGGCAAAACTTCAATCAGCGCTTACAACAATCCCACAACACAAATCCATCCGACGCTCCATTAATGCTCGCAGTATGACTTGTTATCCACAAAGGAAACACTGCTGGGTGATAATGAAGGCATTCGATTGGGATTTCGAGATGAGCAACAAGAAGTGCCTGGTTACCAGAGCGTGACACTCCAAGCTGGGATAAATAAGCTCTTGATTGCTGCGCTCAGCCCAAGCCACCTGTGGCTCTACTGAAGAGCCTCTACTTGCCCACCACTGCTGTCAACTGGCAGGGATGACCACAAAGCCATGGCTCTGCTCCTTCTTTCCTGTTTCCCAGCCAAGCCCTGGGCTTTCCTGGCACAGGACTTGCATGTTTCCATCACGACCAATTCCGTGAAACTCAGCGAGGTCACGGCAAGTAGCAAAGAAGAAGTGGCTCGCTGTGAGTGGGGCATTATCTCCATTAATTGAGGCTGGCTAAGAGCTGTCCAGGCCAATTTTACCCATCATTCTCTCAAGGGGACCAGCTCACCTCTGTGGGCTCTGAGCCAGTGTTAATGTGGGGGTTTCGAAGCCCTGCTCAGGATTCTTCATTAAACCACCCTGGCAGTTCTGCCAGCCCAGGGTCACGACTGTGCTGCACAGCCTCACTGCAGTGCTGGCTCTGCAACAAGGGAGAGGAAAATCATGGAAATGCACTGTTTTCCCTGACACGAGGCTCAGGGAGGGGCCGGAATCACTGAGGACTTGCCCTCTTCACTGCCCTGTGAAAGGCAGCCCTGCCTTGCACCACTGAGCACCAGTGTCTCATCTCACCTACCTGGCTTGGGATGTAAAAAACCCTTTCCTGAGCCTAGGCTGCAAAAGACTAATAATTCTCCTGGCAGCTGGAGTCCTGGCTGGAAGCCTTATTTTATTGCTTTCCTGCTACTTTTTTTGCTCAGAAGACAAGGAAAATGTCAGAGAAGTCTGAAACCCCTCCTATTTTCATATTCATTGGCACAGAAAGCAGTGAACTTTCATCTTCCCTCAGCACTGATTTAGGGTAGCTTTGCCAGGGCAATTTAGAACACAATAATAATGATGTTGATAAAAAATACAAATATATAATAGTCTCATATATGTGCATATGACCATCATTAGCAGGGAAGAATCTGGGGCTGAGTGAAAGCAGAAGAGAGCAGAACTTCTCCAGGCAATGCTATGCCACCCACAGGTTTGCCCTCCTTTCTCTCACAGATGAAAAATGTTTCAAAAACTCGAGGGACACGTTTGGAGACAGTCCCCACTCACTGCCTGTAAAAAGGGATGTGTCTCCCCCAAACACCAGCTCCCTTCTCTTGGTGTGTGTGGCAGCAGGAACCTGACCTTGGGTGGGGGTGGAAGGAACCAAAGGTTGGTTTGGGTGCCGAGGGCAGTTGACCCTGAAAGGGAGCAGCAGTTTGGGACAGAATAAACACCCCAGGCTTCAGGCCTTCAAGCAGTTTTTGGCAATCCAGAGTTAGGGCAGCACCTGTCTGCAGGCAGGGGACCCTCACCTCTGCCTGCTGCAGGGTTTTCTCCAATCTTCCTGAGAAATCCCTAAGGTTGGCCCCAGGCAGTGACAGGACACAGAGGCAGCTCCTCGGGAGCTCCAGGGCTCACTAGAATTGTTGTCCTGTCACCAAGCCCAGTCCCCACGCACTGACAGAGGGAAGCAGCTCTCCCAGGGATTCCCCTTCCCCCTACACCACACCGGCCAGACACAAAATGTTCCCTCCACTCCCAAATACTGCAAAACACAAGGGTGCTGGTGGGGCAATAGGTAAGTGTGGCTGCACACAGCAAAATACTGCACCTGCGATCCCACCCACCTTGTAAAAATCTCCTGTAATCAGCTCTAAAAAGCTTTCAGTTGGTCAGGGAGGAGCAGCTGAGCAGCTGATGGGGGCTCTGCCCCATGTACCTGTGGGTGCTTTACTCACCCCCCCTTCCTTTTATTTTTAATATCATCACTGCTCTAAAAATAAAATCAACTTGACACTGATGAAAGCTGAAAAACCCCACCAGACCAGTTTCTCCATGTGCCTGACTCCAGGGCCCCTTGATCAAATTGTTTTCCTTCTCCCTGCTGATCCCCACGAGCTCCTCAGCTCTGCCCAGGGGGGACAGGGCTGGAAATGGAAGCCCAGGTTTCCCTCTGGCATGGAGCTGTCTGAGACAGCTCCGTGAGCATCGTCAGCTCTGCGCCTGCTCCTTGGCTTTGGAAATGGAAATGAAAGATTTCTTTCCCATTCTCTTCCCCCTGCCAAGCCCGTAACGAGCTGGAGATGGGAAGTGCCAGGGATGGATGAAAATAGAAGGAAAACAGCTGATAGTATTTCAGCTAAACCAGCCTCAGGATGAGGCAGGGAGCATCCCCTAAGGGACCCCCGACTCTCCCAGTAAAGCCCTGAAAACAGGGAGGTTATTTCTCCCCCGGGAAACAGTCCTGCCTCAATTAGCAAAATTTTCAGCCCAGATGGAGCAGGATGATTATCTACCATAACTATCACTGCTGCCTTCACCTGCAAAAAACCCTGCCTGGCTTCACAGCCCTTCCCTCTCCGCCCAAAGCACGTCCCAGCTTTCAGGCTCCACCAGCTCCTTCTCCTTTCAAGGCTGATCAACCTTGGCTCGTAAACGAGGTGAGTGGCTGCAACAGTTCCTCGTTTACGAGCTCAGTCTTGCAGCATCTTCACGAGGTTGGAGGGGAGAGAGAAGAGAAATAACACATTCTGCTGTCACTGGAAACCAAATTATTCCCCAGCCAACACAAAAAACCCACTCATGAACTGACCATGGCTTGCTCATCACTCCCGCTTGATATTTATCACTGGGATGTCTCACCAAATGAATCCTCTCACCAGCCTTTGCAGGCAGTTGCCAAGTCCCAGGAGCAGCTAAAAATCTTCATTAATAAAATTTCAGGATGTGCTTTGTCTGGGCTGGAGACTGCCACTTCCCATTCCACCACCCTGGAAGCGCGAGGTGGCACCGGCACCAGAAGTTGTGTGCAAAAAAAAGGCCCGGGAATTTTAAATGGAAACAGGTGTTGGGGAATGCCATTATCCAGCACGTGCTCCAGGAAACAGCATGAACATTGCCCAGTGATGGGCTGTGAAAATTGGATGCTGCAAGGGATGTGTTCACAGTTAGTGGGGTCCTTCCAGGGGTGGTGGGACAATGGGGTCACATCTGCTGCCCATAGGGTGGTGTGGAGGTAACTGGGTGTGAGGGGTGAGTCTGAGAGGTGCCACAGGCAGCACCTAGCTGTCCTCAAGCCAGGAGCTCTGCGGTCCCAGAGCATCAGACTGATCCTGCCAATTCCCAAAGTTTGGTATTGCCCTCATGCGGAGACTCAGAGCACAGAATAGAGGATAAGCAGGGTTATCCCACACAGATCAGATGGAGGCAGTGGGAAAAAGCTAAACCAGCACAGATCATTCTCCCTCTGCCATTCCCAAAACTGGGTGTAAGGGGCAGCTGAGATGGAACCAGGCTGCTGCTCTCGGCATGAGCCTCCTGCCAAGGTGTCTTTGTACTGCTGGGAACACACATTCAAGGTACTGAAAGGGCAGGAGGGAGTCAAAGCAATACTTCCAGGCAGCCAGGAGGGTTCGCAGAATATCCTGAACTGGAAAGGACCCACAGGGATCATCCAGTCCAACTCCTGACACAGACACCCCAACAACCCCACCCTGGGCATCCCTGGCAGCACTGTCCAAACGCTCCTGGGGCTCTGGCAGCCTCGGGGCTGTGCCCATTCCCTGGGGAGCCTGGGCAGTGCCCAGCACCCTCTGGGGGAAGAATCTTTCCCTGATTTCCAACCAAAACCTGCCCTGGCACAGGTCCAGCCGTTCCCTGGGTCCTGTCCCTGGTCCCAGGGAGCAGAGATCAGAGCTGTCCCTCGGGAGGAGCTGCAGGCCCGCTGAGCTCTGCCCTCAGTCTCTTCCAGCTGAACAAACCAAATTTCCTCACTCGTGTAGCGCCTTGAGATCCTTCACCATCTCAGACTCAACTGTGCTTTGGGGTGGCTTCACTTCAGCAGCAGCAGAGGATGGGGGTAAAGCCCTGGCACCTGATGCTCCCGGATGCTGGGCCTAGGTGATTCATCCCCAGGACAAAGTCACCTCTCCCAAGTCCCAAAATCTGGGTGAAGGTTGCTGTCTGGGAACATTTGACAAGCCCTGCCCACAGCCACCCGCACAGGAAGCTTTGCTGTTCTCTGCAGGAGCATCCCGTGCCAGGGATCCATTCCTTGGAGAGCTTGGCTCTGCCCTGTCAGGGCAGCTCTCTGCTCCCTCGGGGCACTCAGCATGTCCCTGCTCTCCATGGCTGCTGCCTTTGCACCTCGCTATCCTCAGAGCTCTGGGGAACCTCATCTTGAGTGCCAGCACTTTGGAGCGGGGCTGGGCACGGCCTCCTCCAGCAGCACACGGAGCTCGCTGCTTTGTTTGGGGCTGAATCAAACCCAGCCAGGCCAGAGGATTCCATTTAAAGTCACAAACACTGTCTTTAAATCAAGGTAATGCTGCTTCATGCAGCCAGCAGCTGTCTCTCCTCGCCACAGTCACCCCAATAATAGGACCATTCAAGTCCTCCTATCCAGGCTCCTGGATGCTTTGTTCCCACCAAATGGCAACTATTGGTCACCCTGCCCTGCAGAGCTTCCCCCCTTCCCTTCCCCACCTGCTCTGAAGGATGAGTAAGACCAGACCTGTGGATGTAAAAGCATGGGAGAAGAGGCACAAACTGCGGGGGCAGCTGGAACCAGGCCCTGCAATCCCATCCCTAGCATGGCTCCCGCAGCCTCCCCACAACTCGTTCCCCTCTCCCTGCCTGCCAACCACGAGCAGCTTTTGCTCTTCCTGCTTGCAAGTCAAAAAGCTTGGAAATTGAGGAACAGAGGAAAAATATTTGCTCGTTATCCAACCAATTAGTTGGTGGTAAAGACAGCAAACAGAAGCAAAGTCTCCGAAGCACCACATTTTTCTTTTAAGTGCTGTAAGCAGCTAATGACTCTGCAGAGCTCTGGGAAAACAGACTGGAAGCTCCAGCATTTTTGAAAATGTGAAAATAATCTGGAGCTCACGGTGTTGTTTAGGTCTGAGAAGAAAAGCTTTGGGAAGGACATCCCAAAAGCTTTCCTCTTTTTCCCCCACTGCCCACAGCTATTCCTGGCACAGACCTTGGTAACGTCCAGCAGCCTCTGCAGGCGCCACATCCACCTTTTCACCTGTTAAATAAGGGGAGCATTGGTGTTCCCTGAGGAACAGGATCGGGAGCGGGAGGTAAGTGAAAATACACTTCAAACTCACCAAACTCCCGTCAGAAGGGCTGAAAAATACCATGAGCACACTGGGGCATCTAATTCCCAGGAGAAAATGTGTTGTGGGGTCATTACTGGTTATTCATACCCAGATCCAGATTTGATACCACGAACCCCCATGCTTTTCCCCCAGGTTCTGACCAAAATGCACACCCAGCACAAACACTCCCGTAATCCTGATGGCTTTAAATCATGGGTGTCACACCAAAATCAAATTATTTCTTTCCCTATCCCCACATCCCTCCCAAGCTGCTTCTGTCCCAAAATTGCCTCTTACATTTTCTGTATACAGATAGTAATAACTAAAATAACCATGTGGATGGATATCACGAACCTGGAAGGTAATAAGAGGCAATGACTCCAGTGACTGAAATGAAGGAGCAAGACAGTTAATGAAATAGAGATGCCTACCAACAGCTTTTAAATCAATTCACAGAGGCAATTTAAACAGCCCATCCTGTCATGATGTTTAAAATATTTCAATTCTGCTACTTTTCCCCCATTTCCCTTTTTGGCTGAGTTTCTTTCCGTTTTCCCCTTTGGTTAAAAAAAAAAAAAAAAGGGAAAATATAGAAAAACTCACCTTCTTAGCTTCACAGCTTGAGCTTGCAGAAAGACAAAAATCTACTTGAGCACAAGTGAAGTAACTCCAATGACAGAGTGCCCTGGTTAGAAAATTCCTAATAAATCACCAAAACCAATTGCTGCTCCAATGCCACGTTTGACAAATTGAAAATAAATTGCATCAATTGCATGGGAGCCAGGAGAGCCCAGTTCAATATTTTCTTCCTAATACATCTACAGGTGGTGTTGGGGGGGACATTTCTATTATTTATTTATTTTTCACTCCGATCGATGCCGTGTTCTTTTCCGATACACCCTGCTTGGCGCTGGTCAGTAAATATTCATCTCTTCCCTTAATTAATGTGTGTTCAGGAATAGCCAAACACTGCATCTCCTCTTTCTGCACAGGGCAGGCATCAAGGTGGTCAAACTCACACAATTATGAGCTATTTTAGTGAAATGATTTGAAACCTGAAGTTTTTGCTCAGGCACTTTTCATACGTCCCACTCCTAAACACTAACTCCCTCATCCCAGCTCCCTCCAAAATCATGGGGAGGGCCAACATCTTCTTGAGCACAGGTTTTTGAGGAGTGTTTTTCTTCACCTGTATGGCATGAATAAAAACGAGAATTACTATAAACTGAAATAAACTAAAAGAGGAGAGATCTAAATATTGGGAAGGAATTGTTCCCTGGGAGGGTGGGGAGGCCCTGGCACAGGGCACCCAGAGCAGCTGTGGCTGCCCCAGCATCCCTGGAAGTGTCCAAGGCCAGGTTGGATAGAGCTTGGAGCACCCTGGGACAGTGGGAGGTGTCCCTGCCATGGCAGGGGATGGAACAGGATGGGCTTTAGGGTCCCTTCCCACCCAATCTCCTCTGGGATTCCATAATTCCCACCAGCCTAGCTCCCACATGTAGAATTCCGCTGCATTTCTACAGCTCTAACAGGCCCCAACAAAAGTCAGAATTTGGAGTCTGCCCACTCCATCATCGAATTCTCATTTAAAAGCACAGCCTATGCAGGAATTCCAGCCAAGGCCAGGCGAAGAAAGGACAAAATGGGGATTGTGGCTCTATAAAAACACCTCTGATCGTCCTGTGAAACCTCTCTGCAGACACGGATACAGAAATTGGAAGATCGTGGTCAGATAACACCATCTCTGACTAAATTAAGCATTGCCAAGCTAAGGCCACTAAAGCCTTCCCTGTGCTTCATTCCAGGATCTCCAGCCCACACAGGAGGCAGAGCTCCTTTCACAGTAAGTGTTTAATACCAGCATCTCTCCCTAGGTCTTATTTTGCTTCCCATTACTCTGAGACAGGGTTTTTTTCCTGGAGCTCATCACAACCAGCTCAGCTCCTTCAGTGAGTTCTGTCCACCCGGTGAGGGCATGACCTGCTGGAAAACCAAATTTGCTGTGACTATGTAATTAAGCCTCTGTAATTAAATTCCCTTATAAAGCAAATGCAGCAGAGCCACTGCCTTCTCCTCGCTGCATGACCCAGCAGGACCAGGGAAATATGGCTGGGCCTGCTCTGGTTTACCTGGCAGCCTCGAGGCTGTGGGATGAGGGACATCAGGGGACAGTGCCACCATAAACTGCACCCTGGGGGGATTTCCCCAGCAGTTTCTACCCTCCCTATCCACCTGCACACTCAAGGCTGTTCCCAATGGCAGGAAGAGGTTTTCTTCCCAAGGTGTGAGGGCTTTTCCATGATTAAAACAAGGCATTTTCTTGATCCCACCAGAAGTACCAGTCCCTGCCCTGAAGTGCTCAGGCTCTGGAGATACTCATTAGTGATTTTTGCAGCAG
Source organism: Monarcha castaneiventris obscurior (assembly GCA_026261815.1). Taxonomy (NCBI): domain Eukaryota; kingdom Metazoa; phylum Chordata; class Aves; order Passeriformes; family Monarchidae; genus Monarcha; species Monarcha castaneiventris. Next base: position 5,662,847 of record JAMPIT010000114.1, read on the forward strand.
GCAAAAAATGTATTTTCACCATTAAATTCAGTCTTGGAAAGGATGGAAAATGTTGGCTCTGATTTCAGCTAGGAAAAAGCAAAAGCACCAACCAGCCCTGCTGTCCCCATCCCTCCTCGTCCATCCCTGCAGAACAAACAAACAAAGCCTGTGAGCCCGGGAGGACATCTGGCCCTGGGAATTCCAGCCCAAACAGTTGCAGCCTGGCAGAGTCAGAGGCAAAGCAAAGCAGAATCTCAGGGGAGGTGTCACAGAGCCGTAATTACAGGTTGTGGGTAACACAGCCCTACACAGCAGGATCTGCCCAATATTCACGTCCTTGAGAGGACTCCCACAGGTTTCACAGACACAAATCCCATATTCCACATATACAACTGCAAACTTCTAATTCCTGACCGGAATTGTTCCTGTTAGGAACAATTTCTAACAGTGCTGAGAGCGCCGATAGTGCTAAGTCAGTGCCTGTTGCCCAGCTGCCAAATTCAGAGCCCAAAAATTCCTGCTGCCCCTCCAGCCTCGGCCCTTGGGCTGCTGCCTTATGGCACAGGGGCCTGGAGATTTGGGAGGAAGCCCAGCCAGCTTTCCCCAGCCTAGCACATTGTGTGGTTGCTAATTTGTGCAATTATTAACTGGAAGCATGTAGGAAAATGGGATATTTGGGGGCTATGAGGACATTTTGGGCCATTTATTGCCCTGCCCTAAGGAAAGCAACAAGTGGCCACGTCACTCGGAGGGTTGCAGGGATTAATTACGGGCAAGTGGCTCCATTGTTCGCTCAAAGGAGGTGCATCCCAGGAAAAGCAGATCCCACACTGCCAGTGGGTGGTGTGGAACAGGGACATCTCCTCCTTGCATCACCCCCCCAGGTACTGGTGAGACAAGGCCCTGCTACAAATTCTAACCCCATCCCAAGCAAAAAAAAAAAGGAACTGAGAGATTTGAGACAAACTCAAATTGAGTCCCTGGAGAGAGGACTGGAAAAAAAAAATCCAGCAAAGGGCTTTGGCATTACTACGGTTCACAGTCCAAGAAAAGTGGGTTTTGCCATGGCCCTGCTCAAAAGCTGTGCCTCTTGCATTAAGGGAAACGTAATTCAGAGTTGCCAAATCCCAGGCAACAAGCCCAGGCAATTGTGTTTGTGTCTCTACTCAGGGTAAGAAATTAGTTATCTGCCTAAAACAAGCAGGCACTTTCCAATGCTGTATTTGTGTAATTTGCATGCCTCAATAATGTTTTATGTATTACGCTACTTATAAGCTAAAATGTACATGCACGCTCCTGCAAATTTAGGTAAATTATGAATAAATTAAATCTTATCTAAATAAACAAGTGTCTTTTTGAACAGAAATGCGAGCTGTCATGAATATTTAAGTGGACAAGGATAAATCCTCTTCATACAGTGTTACTTCAAAGAGGATTTTAGAGCTTCCTGATTTTTAGTTAGGGGAAAGTAAAGAAAAGAAAAGAGGAGGGGAAGGAAACCTCAGGCCCAGATATTCTCCAGAGAAATCACTATTGAGGAATCTGGCCCTGTGGGGAGAGGCAGCAAAAGCTCTTATTTTTTTTTTTAGAGCCCTGCGAGGGGTTTTGTTGTTATTTTCTATCAAAGGAAGAGTTGGAGGTTGGTTGGGTTGGGTTGGCAGGAAGGAAACTCGAGCAGAGCCAAGGCGTGGAGCCCATGGAAAACCAACGCAGGGAAAGGAGAAAAGGGAGACTTGGAGGACAAAGTCAGCATCCTGCACCACTGACATATCCTCTCCATCCAGCACGTTCTGGGGCTGGAAAAGGGGATCCACAAGTTTTCAGCCTGATGTGACACCTTATGAGAACTTTGGGCAGGCAGTGCAACCTCCAGGTTCACTGCTCTCAACTGCACAGGGGAGATAAACATGCAAATAAGACTGCAAAGACGAGGCAGGAGATCATGTGTCTTATCTGCCTGCCAGAGCCGATCCCTCCTAATTGCAGCTCCAGCGCTCCTTGCCCGGGTCTCACCCGCGGCTCCAGGGGGCAACATGAGGTTTAATTAACCGAGTCTGTGAAGAGCTCGGAGATCCTCAGATAAAAGGTGTTATGGAAGGGCAGAGAGTTATCAGCTGGAAATAAACCCTGGATAATCTTCTCTCATCCAGAACTAGATGTCTCTTAATAATAACCCTGCAGCGCCGCGGCGGTCCCGATTAAACCCCATCTGGAGCTCCAGCAGGAGCCGTGCGGGAATCAGGAGGGCTGGGGGGCCAGAGAGCAGCTTGCCTTTGGTAACATCCACGGGCACGTCTGTATTGCCTCACTGTCCTTAACCTGGAAGTCCTAACTCCTCCTGATAATCCATGAATTCCCCACAGGGCTCCAAGGACGGAGAAGGGCACGCAGAGGACATTAGCTGGGAGGAGAACCACCACTGGCACAGGGAAACGGGAGAATATTATTTTACACATTCTCAGGGAGAAATGCTCTGGGTTTTTACCAGGTAAATTAGAAAAGGTGTAGACATTTTTATTTGGAGGAAGAAAAAGAGAAAAAGAGGAATAAAGAACCTGGTTAGGTGGATTCTGCTGTAGGACACAGAGGTTTTCCTGCATTCATGTTGGGTCTAAAGCAATGAAGGGCTGCAGCTGTTGGCCCTCAGGTCATGGGAAATACTCTGGGAGATTTCAGTCCTGCTCCCAGGTGAAACACGGCAACCCCTCTCCACAGGATGAGCCTCGCAGGGAGCTCCTCATAGAGCCAAAGATGGCACAACCGACCCAGCTGCTGGTGCCAAGAGCCACAACAAGAGCTCCATCCTCCAATGCCAAGGTTGGGACATGTCAGTGGAATTCCCTGGATGCTTCCCCACCAACTCCACTGACCCCGAGGGAATTTGGCCCTGATCTGCTGCCCCATTTCAGTGCAGACCCTTCCCTTCACACCTGGGGTGCCTGGCAGCTGATCCCTCTCCCTGATGGCAGATCCACCTCCCCAAGAGCAGGGACCCCACTGGCACATATTAGTCCATGACATTCCCGCCTGCCAGTCACCAGGGCAGCTTAAGAAACAACAGTCAGTAGTGACAAACCAAAAATGCCCCCAGTGAACCTTTTCAGAGCACACTGGGGTTGAATTTAAGTGAGCAGTGGCATTACCATTTTAAGGTGCAAATGAACAATCTGGCCGCATAATGAATGCGTGCATTATCAGGAGATACTGGCGGTGTCACTGGAACATGCAAAGCCACCAAGGCCATTTCAGGCTGAGAAACAGCAGCAGGAGACACTTAATGAACTGCAAAGACATTGCTGGGAGCACACCCCGGCTCCCAAGAGGGGCCTCCTGCAGCCAACCATCGCATCAAATCACCATGGACGCGTCACTTGTCCTTCCAAAACCGCGGCTCCAAACCCTGCTCTGTCCTTTCCTGGCACTCCTCTTCCTCACCCCCCCTACCCTTCCCCCATGGTGTCACTCACCCCCTCATCACCAAGCCTGGATCTTGCTCTGAGGGGGCTGATGCAGCCTGGGGAAGCCAAGTCCTTGTGTGACCAATGTGTCCCCAGCCGGCAGTGAAGGGGCAGCAGGAAGCACTTCCCCAAATGAATTGCTGCCCTCCCTCCCCATACAGATGTTCCTACAGAGATTTTCTCGTCTTTCCAGTTTTGAAAGAGTCGGTCAGGAAAAGAGGAGGGGAAAGAAAAGATCTTTAAGGTCTGTTGGCTTGTCAGATATTAACCTTTAAATCAAAAGCAATTTTCGGAGTCATACAAGAGTAAAAAGGCTTATGAAATCAGTGCAACAGTGCAACATTTTTTTCCTTATCAGTGCATTCTGCATTTTCCCAAGTTAGATGGATCACTTTTGGTCTGAGACCAAAGCCTTGGATAACAAAAGCAGAGGTCGCTGCCTCATCCCAGCATCCCAGGGAAGTTGTTGAGTTTTGCCCTTCCTGAAGGATCTGCAGGACTCATTTACAAAGGCACTTGGTGGCCTCCCACCTGCGCTGTTGCAATTCCACGCTAATGAGTCAGTCCCAGTGCTCCTGCAGCCCCGGGGGAAACAATCTCATCCTCGTTCCAGCTCAGCTCTTTATGAAAGCATAATTACAGTTCTAGCTGAGGATTTCAGCCCAGGATACTCATCTTCAGTCCCATTTGCTGCCGTTCCCAGGAGAAGATCCCAGCACGTGCCTGGTAACAGCAGCTCAGAGCCAGCACTGCAAATCCCTGCCCTTGGCGACCGAGGGGCTCCTGAGCCACCCTTGGAGAGGCTCCCAGCAGTGGGATTTGAGCTCGGCCAGGCAGCACAGGGCATCTTCCAAAGGGAAAACAAACTGGTGTGGTGAGAGGAGATACAAGAGTGCCTCTGAACTTCCCTGTGTGTCACTCCTCATCAGCCGGGCATGGTTTCACATCCGTATTAACTCCCAACAACCTCACGGAGGAGGGAGCAGGGCTGGCAATGCCGGGTTTGCTCAGCCCCTTCTCCCTTTGGAAGTCAAGGGTTCCCACAGCCACCTCTCTGTGCAGCCCTGGTAATTCCACCCCTAAGCCCCAGGGATGAGCAGTGTGACAGTAAAAATGCTGACACAGCCGTAGTAAGAGAGCAGCACATGCTGTGTTCTCTCTGGAAAACTCTTTCTACAGCTTCTCTTACCCACTTTTGTCCCCCCATGACATTTAATCCATCAAGCTAAGTTGGAAGCAAGCTTGGGAGGGGGGAAACAGAAAAAAAATCCCAACCCAAACCTGCTAAGATGTGTCCCATTTAGCATCCTCATAGCTTCCAACAACAACAAATTTACAGCGGAGAGAGGGAGGGTGAGGGAAGATGAATGAAATCGCCTAAGAGAGGGAAATGAGCAAACCCAAAAAAGCAATGCCTTTATTTAAAAATATATAGTTGAGAAGTCTAATCACAGAGCATTCAGCTGTGAGGTCTATCCATTATCAAGAGACTGACAACACACACCAGTAGCCAGTCGGGGAACGTTACTTAATAAATCAAAGTTGACAAGCGCTCCCAAACTGATATAAAAATGCTCTTTAATGTCTGTGACCTGCATAAGTTTTATTCATTTTACTTTCTAAAATAATAGATGAATAGCAATCGAAAACAATCTATTCTGCTCAAGTAGGCATCATACATCTTTATTTTTCAAGTGGTTATGGGAAAGAAAGAGAAGTCCCTGGGTGTGGAGGCACAGGGCAGGGCCATGTGTGCCACGGGTACCTCTGAGGTGAATTATCCTTCCAGCTGCTTCTCTGCCCCCCTGCACTGCTTCTCCGCTCCTGAGCAGTCAGCAGCCAGTTGCTGTAAATGTTACTGACACGTTGGAGGGGCTGAAGGATGCTCAGCTCCACGGATGCCACAGCTGGGTTGAGACAGGCCCCCCATGCCAAGTGCACGCCTGACGCCTGCCTGCACACTCAGCTCGGGACAAAACTCCTCGGAAATCTCCATGCTCAGCATTCTGGGTCCTCATCCACCCTGCAACTCCCCTGCAGCCCCTGCTCAGTGGTTCCACAGCGTTCCTGTGCGCCTGCATCCCTGACAGGAGCTTTTGTATCCTACATTCCCATCGTGAACAAGGGTTTTAGGAAGCAAGGAACATCCATGAGAACCCTGATGACCATCACATCTCCAAAAGGCAGAAGCTGCCAAGGGAAGACGCCCTGACAGCCGGAGATTTTTGCTTCCAAAAATTAGCTGTGGCTGCTTTGGAATTAGCCCAGGCTCCCTGATAACTCAGACCATCAGACCATCACCTTCCCTGCCTGGTGGTTGTTTAAAAAGTAAAATAAAACAAAAGGAAGCAGTTTCTCCACTGCTCTCAGGTTCCATGAAATGATGATCTTTCAGGAAAAAGAAGACTGGAATTGCTGTGTGTTTGTGTAGTCTCCCCCACCCTACCTCTCGGCTTTCAGAAGAAATAAGGTTCGATCTTTTCAAATGGAAATTAAGCAATTTGCAAAATATGTATTTTGGCATTTCGGCAACTTGGCTTTCAAAACAAACTGGGGGTTTATTGATTCCATGAACCACCACCAGAGTTATCTGCAGACCATAATTTTCGGCTTTAATGAGAAGAGCAGCTTTTCATTTGGAATAATAAGTGCCCTGCTCTTGAGTTTTGGCCTGTGCCCTCCTCTCCCATCAGTGCCTGGCAGACAGGGACCTGGTGAAGCACAGACAGGGATGGATGCTCCCAACATCCCAATCCAAAAACCCGGCGTGAGGCAGAAGGGAACCTTCCCTTGATTTTAATCAGCCTTAATTCACACTGTGGCTACAAAGTGGTTGGGAGGACTGGTCAGGCATAAATCACAATCCTTCCCTGCAAATTTAATCAACTTCCAACTGAACCAAGCACCTTTCTGGTGATGAAAAGGACCATAAAACCATGGAGAGCATGTTATTGCTTCCATGGCCTTAGGTCTGGGAGCAGCAGTGCCATAACCCTGACGGGAGTGTCTTACATCAGCTCAGCAGCCATAAACATTCATCACTCCCTTCTCTCACATGGAGGAAGGGATTTGCAAGCAGCTTTCCATCTTCTGGGTGCCCCACCAGGTGTCTCCCAAAGAGGGAATAAATACCCAGCCCTTTCCCAGCCATTGCTCCAGGAAGCACAGCTGTAGTGGGAAGTCGTCCTGCCTCGGGAAAGCAGAGAGACATCACCAGGGAAAATGTTCTCTACCTCTAAAATGAGAAGAGTGATTCTGCTTTTATATGCCAGGAACAACATGGATAAGCTTCTTACCACCTGTGGAATGCCCAGTGCTCCATTAAAACAATGTCCCAGCAGACAGAAAGGAGCAGACTGGATGCAGGAGAGCAAGGAATGTACTGAGCTTAAAATAACATCCAAAAGGAGCAGTTCGTGGTTCAGCACGGAGACTGGGATCTGGCTCAGCATTTGGGATGTTACATCCTCCCCTTCCACAAACCCTGTGGTGATCAAACACGTGAACAGGCATGGAACAGCAAAAAGAACAAAAAAAGAAGCCAAAACTCAAAAAAATGGGAATTATTCATGGCAGACCGCCGAGATGTGCCAACAGGGCTCCGGCAATCGGCTGCTCCCTGCCGATCCACAGCCCAGGAAATGCGGCTGCACCAGGCAAGTGAGAGACAGAGCTTTATCAAACACGATACCAGGAGATATTTTATCTCCTAGACTACCCCAATTACTGAGCTCTGGCAGGTCTGCTCCTGCACTGCCTTTCCCCCAGGGAGGCTCCTGCTCCATTCCCTGCTCAGGTGAGGCGTGAGGCTTCCAGCAAAGCCACAGCAATCTGGGAAGGGCTGGGGAAGCAATTTGGCCACTCCAGGTGGAGCCTGAGCAGGCTGGGAGGATGAACGTGCAGGGGATGGGCACCAGGCACAGGAAAATCCACAGAACAGGGTGCCCAGAGCAGCTGTGGCTGCCCCTGGATCCCTGGCAGTGGATCAAGAGCTTTGAGGTCTCTTTCAACCCAAATCATTCTGGGATTCTGTGATTCTGTGAAATCCCATTTCCAGTGAGCCCCAAAAGCTGCGACCATGCTGGGAATTGCTTGATTTGGAGACATTCCCTGTGGAGCTGCAGTGCTCAGCCTGGTTCGTGGCTACAAAACCAAGGCAGGATGTAGGAAATGTATGGAATAAAGAGTTTCAGAGAAACAGAAAATATTTGTGAATGTCACCAATGCCAAACTGCTAATGGAGTTTGCTTTGTTTTTTAAAAGCCAAACGTTTTACCGTCAGCACTTCTGAAATAAAGTAATTTGACATTTTGGAAATAAATTCCTTTTGATAGAGCATTTTAAATTCAAATTACTCTAAAAACAGAACACTAAAGCAAACATGAGGGTTAAATAGTCCCAAGCCCCACAGACGAACATTTTGCATAGTTTTACAAGAATCTGCTTTAAATTTTCCTTTGTGAAAAAAAAGTGAGCAAGAACTCCAGCGCTCCTGGCATGGTTTGACCTGAGTTATTAGTTTTTTCCTCCAAAGCTTTTGGCTCAGCCACAGCACTGATCCAGACTCTATTTAGAGAGACTGACACAGGCAAACCTCCCGTGGTCAGTGCATCATCCCCTTTGCCCAGGCATAAAAGAACCTATTTTCAGCCTGGCCCCATTAACGGGGGCACGGCCCCTCCGCTCCACCTCCCACCCCAGACTTCTTCAATAGGAACATGAATATCAATAAAGCATTAATGAGCAATTTTCCCAGCTTCACCGGCTCTTACTGGAAATAAACCCTGACATCTCTTATGTCATTGACTACCTCTCATCTCCCGGCTCGCCTGCCCTGACAGATCCCCAATAGAGCCTCGCCTTCCCTCGCCTTCCGGTATAGCAGCTTTGCTCCGCGGGCCTGGGGCCATGTCTGGGCTTCAGCTCCCACTTGGGCCGGTCTCAGATGATCTGAACCCACGCCAAGGAATAGTCAAAGTCCTTTCCTTTCTTCTGAGGCAACTGTTAAATGGTTGGTGATGCTGCCTGGCACCAGCCAGCCCTGGAAAGGGCTGCTGGAAGGAGGGAGGCATACAAGGGAGGGTGGGAGATGAAGACACCAGGTGTGTATTAGGCACTGGCACAGGCTGTCCAGGGATGCTGTGGCTGCCCCATCCCTGCAAGTGTCCAAAGCCAGGTTGGATGGGGCTTGGAGCACCCTGGGATAGTGGAAGAGCACCCATTCACCAGCCTCCCAAATGGGCATCTCCACCTGCCACAACCAAATCCTCCTTCCAGTGAGATGGTCCCTAAACCCTGGACTCGGAGGAAAATGGGTGAGTTGTGTGATCCCTACAGGTCCTCTCAAGCCACTCTTTTTATTTTGCATTTCTCTGGTACCAGGAGGAGCTGTGCCACCAATCAAAACAGTTCCTGTGTGTCTGAGCTGCCCCAAACCCCTCCAGGGTTCTCTCTCCTCACAGAGAAAAGGGTTTTCCAGATGCTCAAGCTGAACGTCCCCACTGTAATTTAAATATGGGACTGTGACCCTTCCCCACCGTGGTCAGGCATGATTCCCCTATGCTTTGCAGCAGTTTTTGGCATGTCCAAGGCTCTTGGTTCTCTTCTCCCGCTCTCTGTGCTCAGCTGCTTCCAGACCACCCCAGAAAGGCACAAGGGAAGGAGTTACAGGCATGGGAACTGCATGGCTTTGCCAAATAAAAAAACCCAACATAAAAACACCCAAATACCCAATCAACCCAAAACAAACAAAGAAAAATCCCCAAACACCAGAGGGAAAATGGAATTGGCTTTGACACCTCTCTAAAACCTCAGCAGCAGAGGGGGTGTGAAACCATGGTAGTGAATGAAAAATGTGGCTGACCCAAGTACTGGCCGGGGAGGCCCAGGAGTATTTTGGGAGGGTGGTGTGCAGGGAAATAAGATATTAAAAAACCCCCTAAGATTGAAATAAAAACAAAGCGGGATTTTTTTCACCTCTTTAGAGCAGAAGGTTTTCCTGCTCCGTCATTACAGGATACCTCTGCCATAAATTGCCCACAACGCAGAAGATCTCCCTCCATGAAGAAGAGATTATTTTTGCCTTTTCCCCTTCCACACATCATTTACAACATTCTCCAGTGATTTACCACCATCAACGGCACTCCCTGGCACAAAAGCAAGACAAGCAGCTACAGAAGTGTTTGGTCTCCATTCTTCCACGAGGCATCTCCCAACCTGCCCCGAGGTATTCCGGCTGCCCTGCCCTGCTGGGGACACAGGGAGCAGCTCCCCTGGCTCAGCCCTCAAGCCGAGGATCCCACCTGGGAGGTTGTTGGAGAGCTCTGCCCACCCTCCTTAAACCGGAGCCCTGCTGCAGCGCTTTCAGAGCCCCCTGAGCCATGGACTGTGTCCGAATTAATACAGGGACCTGCTTCCCTCAGCAAGGCACGTCACTTCCACTGAAGGCAGGGAGCACAGCAATCAATGTAAAAAGAATACAAAAACCAGCCCTGTACAGCTCCAAGTTGTACGTTCAGTGGGACTGGGTGAGCGAACACTAAACCCACACTCAGGCATGTCCCAGTGCTGCTCTTGGGGTGAAAATCAGAGAAGTTGGAGTTGAGATCAACTGTTGGCTCAGATGCTGCTCTTCCTGTTAACAGCCACATGGCGAGATAAAACAGAATCGGGGACATGCTGCTGTTTCCAAGGCTGACCCAATCAAGAGCAACTTGGGGGAGATTCTGGATCCCTGCAAGTCCCTGAAGTTGTGGCCAGGTGCGGGTTGGGCTCTTCTTCCAGGTAACAGCAACAGGACAAAGGGAAACAACCTTAAGTTGCACCAGGGGAGGTTCAGGTTGGATATTAGGGAAAAATTCTTCCCTGAAAGTGATCAGGCACTGGAAGGGGCTCTCCAGGGCGGTGGTGGAGTCCCCATCCCTGGAGGTGCTCAAAAACAAGCACTGCACGACACAGCTCAGCGGGTATGAGGGGTGTCCCATCAAAGGATGGAGTTGATGATCTTTGAGGTCTTTTCCAAGCTTAATGATTCTGTGATCAGACATCTTTGCTTTTCCAGAGTCCAGTGGAAGAGAAGAGACATTCCCAGGGTTCTGTGTCCCAGGCCACCACAAGTGCTAGGGTTCCTCAACTGCTTTGGAAATTTGCCTCAAGACTTCTAAACAAGCAGCAAAGCCAGCACAGAATAAAGATTTATACATATTTATATAAAATCACGGAATCTCAGAATGGTTTGGGTTGGAAAGGACCTTAAAGCCCACCCAGTTCCACACCCTGCCATGGGCAGGGACACCTTCCACTAGCCCAGGATGCTCCAAGCCCTGTCCATCCGGGCCTGGGACACTTCCAGGGATGGGAAATGTGTATTTATATGCAGCCAGGGATGCAGAGCCACCCAGCTGCCCAGCCAAGACTTCCTCCAGTGCCTCTCCACACTGGTTGGGTCCCCATAGGATCCCCCCCAGTCACTCCTGGGGCCAGCCTGGCCCCATGGGTGAGCCACTCAATTTCTTCTCATAGGAAGAAATCCATTAAAGTCAAAACTTCTCTGAGCAAAAACAGGGGGAAAAGAAGTCAGTTTTGACACGACTTTCATTTAAAGAACTTCTTTCCCTTTTACAAAGGAAGAGTGCTTTAAAAATGTCAAAACACTGGATTTATTTATTTGTTTATTTTCAGCAAAATGACATTTCACTTGGAAATGTCAGTTAATTTTTAGCTTTGAAAGTTTTACAAGATGAAGCAGTCTAACTGATTTTTCTGACAATACCAAGACAATTTCAGTGAACTTGACTGGAACATGTTTTGGGAGGGAAGTGCAGGGCTTCAAGAGGAAAAAAATTACCAAAAAAAAAAAAAAAAAAAACCAAAAAAAAACAAACAAAAAAAAAAATCAGTGCTCTTCCAAAACCTTTAGAACAACAATAGGGAATGAACAATATCATTTGAATCCTAAGACAGCAGTGAAGAGAATTGCCAGCTCAAGTGCTTTGTTCCCTGTTGGTATTTACGAGTTTTACTTGAAGCAATTAAACTTCCGGAGTGGATTTTGGTGGTTGGTCAGAATAGAAAGTCTAATGCTGCTCCTCCAGTTCTCCGTGCCTCCTTAATCAGAGGAGAGGAGGGAGGAGAACAGCCACTGGAGAAGGAGGTTCACAGAACAAACACTCCTGGCTCACTGTGTCTCCAGCCCCGGCTCTCCTGGAGCTGTCAGCACCCAACGGGGATGGGGGATGTTCCCCTCACCTTGGTGCCACTTCAGCTGAGACCTCCCATCCATGGGAGCTCATCAGGGGAGAAGCTGATGCAATTTCATGAGTTTTGGAACTGTTGTTGATCCATTCGTTTCTCGCTGTTAAATAGGAGGAAAAATGACCAGGAGAGCCCAAAAAGCTGCAGCTGCCAGCCCTGAGCCTTGGATCAGCATGGATTTGGGGAAGGGTTTGTAAAGGAAGGATGGAGAGGACTTTCACCTCTCCATGTCACTGGCCCAGCTCTTTGCAGACCATAGGTTGGGCATCAGGAAGAATTTCTTCATGGAAAGGGTTGTCAGGTATTGGAAGGGGCTGCCCAGGGTGGAGTCACCATCCCTGGAGGTGTCCAGTTAGGGCCACGGTCTGGGTGACAAGGTGCTGTTTGGTCACGTGTTGGACTTGATGATCTTGGAGGTCTTTTCACATCTTAACAAATATTTGATAGAACAACAGTGCCATGGAGTGGTGTGGGCTGGAAGGGACCTTAAAGATCATCTCTTTCCAACCCCACTGCCACGGACAAGCAAAGCTCTCCCACATCCATGGGCTGATTTACTGGAGAATGGAATTCAGGATGAGCACGTGGCTTCCCTTTGCAGCAAAACCAAGAGTTTGGAGTAATGTTCAACCCTCTCCACCAGGAAATCCTGAACTGATAAAGATTTACCATCGACCTCTTTTTTGGGTGATTACCCCAAGGCCTGGGAGGGGCACAGTCTGTGCCTGTGGTCATGGGAATGAGCAACTCCATGGGCAGCCCTGTGTCCCCTCCTGATGCCCAATCCTTGGGGCACCCAAACATAACTCCAGACAACAGGACAGATTCCCCCTCGACTCTGCTCTTCTGTTGGAAGAAGTCCAGAGAAAGCCATGGAGATGCTCCAAGGGATGCAATCCCTCTGCTCTGCAGCCAGGCTGGGAGAGCTGGGGGTGCTTGGCCTGAAGAAGAGAAGGCTCCAGGAAGACCTTAGAGCATCTCCCAGGGCCTAAAGGGGTTGACAAGAAAGATGGGAGAGAGACTTTTTACAAGGGCTCAGAATGACAGGACAAGGGCAGGGTTAGATGGGATATTGGGAAGGAATTGTTCCCTGGGAGGGTGGGCAGGCCCTGGCACAGGGTGCCCAGAGCAGCTGTGGCTGCCCCTGGATCCCTGGAAGTGTCCAAGGCCAGGCTGGACACGGCTTGGAGCAACCTGGGATAGTGGAAGGTGTCCCTGCCCATGGCACAGAGTGGAACAACATGATCTTTAAGATCCTTTCCAATCCAGTCCAGTCTGGAATTCTCTCATTTCTGTGAGCAAACTCCCTCCTGCAAATGGTGTTTGTGCTGCAGCAAAGAACTTGCATGCTCTGAACGCCCATCGGTTTCCAGCACTGAAGAGTTTTCTTGAAGGACCCACTGAAGACTTGTCTGCCAGGGCAGGTCCTTCAGAGCATTGGGGATGTCCGCAGGGGATCACACTGTGGACACTGGCACAGTGTGGGAGAACAGGCTCATAAATGTGACTGCCTGGCTAAAGATGCTGAGAATATGAAAACTATAAGCGAGATTGAAATGAAGACAAGCTTTGAGTTACCCAGCTCCAGTTACTGAACAACTGGAAAACAATGGTGTGGCCAGCTGAAGATAATCCCCTTTGATTGAACAATGCCCTCTGCTTGCAGAAAGGTCCAAGGGTCAGAGCAGACCCTGCCAGCTTAGCAGAGGGTCCAAAATGTAGTTTTTAGAGTTTAAAATGTAACCCCATGTGGTAATACAATGATTCCTGTAGGCTGTATGTAAATGTTATAAGATTTGTAGCTTGTTCTAGATTGGTTAATGGAAATTAGAATATTCAGCACAAAAGATGATTTATTGTGCTGCAAACGGGAACTCGCTCTCTTGCTCTCTTGCCCTGCCCTCTTGCCCCTCGCTCTTGCGTTTACTCTCTTACTCTCTTGCTTTTGCCCTTGCCCCTTTTCTTCCTAGACCACTTCTGCACCCCTGCATCTCTTCACTGCTTCTCTGACCTGCTTCGAGCTGTGTCTGGCAGCTCCTAGCAGGTCCCCTTTACACCCACGCCCTCATCAATAAATCTCATGCTCTAAGACCAGCTCCAGAGATCTCCAGTCTCCCATTTGTCCCGACTGTCCAAAATCCTACACTCCAGAACCCAACAGCACAGGAATGGCCAACGCTGTAGACTTTGACCCCGGATAAAAGCCAGGCAAAGGCTCCAGCACTCTGTACCTCCAGCTGCTCTCCTGCATTCTCAGCTCCAATCCCAACACCTCCAAAGCCACAGAAATGCTGCACACAATAATCGCCCGCTGGAAATTTAAAGCCAGAAAGCTTTGTCAATGAATAAGTGTTCCAAAACAGTAAATTAATAAATTCCCCCGAATCCATAATAGATACATCTTTGTTCAGCCACAAAGCTTTGATATAAATTGTAGCTTTTTAGGACTGCACTGTCAGAAGCGTAATGTATCACCCAAGAGTGGATCTGAGTTCAAAAGTACATATAATAATATAATTAAGATAGCTTGACAAGAATGTATTTTAAAAGTATAAAATACCTGCAGGTATAATGGCTTCATAAAGTCTGTCAGATTTACTTCTGCTGTGAAGAAATTTAAAATGTTTTACTCTAATGCAATGCAAATTAAGCCAAGGATATTCATATAACAGAGTCCTGAAAAAAAAATGAGGTGGAGAGAGAGAAGAATCAGAAGTCAGGAGCAGAGCAAACAAGGTATTGAGCTTTCCAGGCAACTGGGCTGCTCAGTGGAACAACAAGGAGCCAGCAGAGCCGAGTCTGATGCATCCCTTTGCCACCGGCGGGGTGGAGGCGAAGCGAACGGATGAGTTTCCTTCCAGGTTTGTGTTATTATCTCGGATTCCTCACCCTGCACTGCAGCACTGATGTGCTTTATAGAATCATTTGCAAGTGGAAAGTGATTTTCTTCTTTTTTTCTTTCTCTTCCCTTGCTGTGCTGAAAGCTTAAAATAACAGAAATGTTCAAGGGGGAAGGAGCGCACGAGGGTGGAAACCGAATCCAGCCTTGCCAAAGTTCCTGTACATTCTTCATTGGGCATCTCCTCTCCAGGGGCAGGTTGGGATTCAGCCTTGGACACCTCCATGGCACCCCACACTCCCTGCCCCACTGCCAGCCCTGCCCCAAGCACCTTTCCAAGCAGAGCAAATATTTGCCTGTTTCCAGGAAGAAAAGCCATTAAGAAATCAATAGCAGAATGTTAATAAAATACTTTTCACTTCTCAATTTCCTTGGCTCCAAGGGTTGTGTTTGGATTTAACTCTGACAGCTCTGCTGAGACACACAAATCCCTCTGACAGCACAGGCAGGGAGGGACTTTTCCCCTCCCTCACTTCACATGTGCATTTTTTTAGGCAATATGAATTAATCTCCTTTCTAACAGGAAGACACTGCGTTCAAAGGCCACCGTGTGCAGCAGGTGAGACCTGGCTTCTCTCCTCCTCCATCAGCCTGGGTTTGTGCCTCAGTTTCCCCATCCATACAACAGAGGCTGCTCTCCTTGAAGACCCTTAGCAAAGCAGGACTCTTTTGGGGTCGTCCTTCCCATGCAACAAAACTCCATTGCTGGGGCTTTCATTCATTTTTCCATCTCAAAGGAAAAAAAAATCATCTTTTTAAGCTTTAATATAGTGCCTGAGGGCATTTGGGATTTTTCTCCCCCTTCTGTTGCCTACTGAAAACAGTTTAACGTCAGTAACCAGTTCCAAGAGGTGGGTTCCAAGAACACAAGACATGAAATATTAAGAAGTTTTCAAGCAACAGCAACACCTACAAGGATGGAAAAGCCCCACTTTTAGCAATATTTGGGACAAAGCTGAGCCTAAGTAATTTTTTAAAGCTGGGAAGAAAGACAGGGGGCGTGGAAATGAACCAGGCACCCAGAATAAAAAGCCAACACTCCCAGCACTGGACCAGCTCTCTTCCTCATCCTGTTGTATCTCCATCCTGCCTCCCTTTGCTCCCAAAAAAAAAAAAAAGCATAGTCAAAAAACCAAAAAGCAAAGCAGTGACAGCCAGGGAGGGACCGGGCTCGTCCCTGCGACAGGTGGCAAAGTGCTGGGCTGCAATTGCTGCTGTTAAGTCGCAAGAAAACAAAGATGTCAAGAGTCTACGGGGAGAGCTGGGAGGACGCAAATCAAGATCCATTTCCCGGTGTCTGTGCCAGGTGGAAAAGGGAAGTGCGAGCTGATTAAATCTGTGCTGGCGTCAGATGGGGAGAGGGCTCCTTCCATCTGTTTGCTCACCAGCGATTCCCGGGGCTGGCACCTCCCAGCTCGCTCGCTCTGGCAGCCACAGGTGAGCAGAGCCCGGCCCGGAGCTGCCTGCCGTGTGCAGCCCTTCCTGCCCTCACGAGCTGCTCCCGGCTGGGATGGGGCCTTTCACATCCAGAAATCCTGGGTCCTTCCCTGAATGCAGCGAGAGTTCCCATTTCTGTCTGCAAAGCAGGAGGAACAGGGATGCTCCCACCCCATCCCACTGCAAGGTAATTCAGTACAGGCCTGCTGGCCACTGAAATAATAAAATCCTGGAATGGTTTGGGTTGGGAAGGACATTAAAGCTCATTTCATTCCACCCCCTGCCATGGGCAGGGACACCTTCCACTATCCCAGGGTGCTCCAAGCCCCAATGTCCAACCTGGACTTGGGCACTGCCAGGGATCCAGGGGCAGCCACAGCTGCTCTGGGCACCCTGTGCCAGGGCCTCCCCACCCTCCCAGGGAACAATTCCTTCCCAATATCCCATCCATCCCTGCCCTCTGGCAGTGGGAAGCCATTCCCTGTGTCCTGTCACTCCAGGCCCTTATAAAGAATCTCTCTCCATCTTTCTTGTCAGCTCCTTCAGGCCCTCAAAGGATGATAAAGGGCTTGGAGAACTCCATGCTCCTAAAAACCACTGGTTTTTGTCTTTTATGGCTTCACTCCACACTTTCTCTGTAGTTTGCCCACAGCAAAGATCTCATGTCTTGGACAACACCCTGGCCTATCTATTTCAGGCAAATTATTTGTTGCGTCCTTCCTCTAGAAAATCATTCTCCTGGGACTGCAGGACCACGAGTCCCTCCAAGCTAGTGGCATCCAGCACCTCATCAGCCTCAGGAGTTTATCCTCTGCCCTCAGCAGACGGACCTGCAAACTCAGGAGTTTCTCCAAAAGAATTTCCAGGTTTCTGGGAATGATCCAGCTCCACCTCTGCAGTGCACACATCACACTTCACTTCTTCCTTTCGCTGATTTTCTCAGTTGTGCAGCCACCTGAGGTGGCTTATTTTTAATCAAATAACCGCAACACTCCGGAAGCCAATGCTCTATCAACAGACTAAAAAGACTCTTTGCATCCAGGCTCTTTTCTGCTGCACGCTCAGGCTGACAACACTTTCTATGAGGGCTAATGCTAAAAAAAAATAATAAAATGCTTTCCTCTATTTCAGCTTTTATTGGCAATCCATTCTCATTAAGCCAAACACATTTGTCTTCATAACGTGTACTTCACAATTACAATATCAAAGGGTTTGTATCTACATAATAAAAATGATCTATAGAATAATACAAGGGGAAAACATCGTAACATAATGTTGTTATTAATGAATCCAATGGGACATAGGAAGGCGATATTCCCATGGGGCACCTCCATGCCATGCCAGCTACCCTGGAGTGTGGCTGGGTCTGGGATCAGCACTGAGAGGGGAGGGAGGGCAGATGGGAGTGGAATTAAAGGACACTTCCCCCAGTGACAGAGGGAAGGCAGCTCCCAGGGCTCTGTTAGCAGAGTGATGGCTCAAACACCTGTGGGGTGTGAGTCCAGCCCCAGCCCCAGCCCCCTCTGCCAGTCCTGCCAGCTCTGGCACAGAATCACAGATAACAGAATGTCCTGAGTGGGAAAGGGACCCACAGGGATCACCCAGTCCCACCCCTGGCCCTGCACAGACACCCCAACAACCCCACCCTGGGCATCCCTGGCAGCGCTGTCCAAACGCTCCTGGGGCTCTGGCAGCCTCAGGGCTGTGCCCATTCCCTGGGGAGCCTGGGCAGTGCCCAGCACCCTCTGGTGGGCCTGATATCCAACCTAAACTGCCCTGACCCAGCTCCAGCCGTTCTGGGCCCTGTCCCTGTCCCAGGAGCAGAGACTGGAGCTGTCCCTCGGCAGGAGCTGCAGCCCCGCTGAGCTCTGCCCTCACCTCCTCTGCCCCGGCTGAACAAACCAAGGGCCCTCAGCTGCTCCTCGTGCGTCCCCTCCAGGCCCTTCCCCATGCCCGTGTCCCTCCTCTGGACGCTTTTTTAACAGCTTTAGCTCTTTCTCACATTGTGGTGCCCGAAGTGCCCCCAGCACTGGAGGTGAGGCCGCCCCAGCCCCGAGCAGAGCAGGACAATCCCTCCCTGG
Organism: Monarcha castaneiventris obscurior; assembly: GCA_026261815.1. NCBI lineage: Eukaryota > Metazoa > Chordata > Aves > Passeriformes > Monarchidae > Monarcha > Monarcha castaneiventris. The sequence goes on from JAMPIT010000114.1 coordinate 5,680,957, forward strand.
CCCGGCCGGGCCTGATGTCCCCAGGACACGGTGGCCCTTCGGGCTGCCAGGGCACTGCTGACTCATGGCCAACTTGCCCTCAGCCAGGACCCCCGGTCCCTTCCTGCTTCCCCAAAAAGCCCCCTTGGTGCTCTGCAGGAGCTCTGGGTCCCAGTCAGCCTCCTCACGGGCACATTTTAGGGGTGTAAGTCTGAAATGGAGGAGCAGGGGCTGGCAGAGCCCCTGTGCCCAGGTGGGTGCTGATCCCCGGCAGTGCCCTGAACAAGGATCGGCTCTCCCGGAGGCAACTCAGACACTGGGAAAAGCTTTTCAACACTCAACCTCTTTAATTCCTTTGTGTCTCCCAGACAGGATTCAGCCGAGCACCAGTGGGTTGATTAAGCTACATTGTACGAGATTACAAAGAAAAAGGATAAATAGAAGGGGGAGGTTCCCACAGTCGGCAAAGACATTTTGGCCCACAAAAGTGGGGGAGGAAGAAATAACCCTGAGCAAGAAGGCAGGAAGGCAGAGCTCATCTGCAGCAAATAGGGACAGACTGCAGAGACTCAGAGCAAGGGGGAGGACATTCCAGAGGCACTTAGCAAGCAAAAGTCACCATAAATAAAAATAATAATAGCAACGTTGTTATTAATATTGTTATTTTTGGTAACAGCAGCAGGATAAAGATGGGGGTGGGGGGAAGGTGGAACACGAGGTTTAATTCAAAATTGGTGTTGTTTGCCCAAACCTCTTCATTTCCAAGTGCCTGAGGTGAGAGCACAAGAGCATTCCCTTGTCTGACCCTGGCTCAATATTCCCAGAGCCAAACACACAAAAAAAGGAGCTGAGCCTCTGAGCCAAACTTTGTCATTTAGGAGATGTTCTCCCATTTGTTTTCCACCAAAGTGAGAAGGCAGATTTTGTATAAAAGGGCACATTATTGACCATCATTGGCAGCTGCTGGCCAGCTCCAGGAGTTTAACCAAGATACATGGCTGGCTGCAGCGAAATGCAGCTACACAGAGGGCTTGGGATTCTTTTTTTTCTGAGGCAGCAAAAATAATGATGCTCACAAATGCAAAAAACCCACCCAATACTATCAAGATTTCAGAAAGAGTCCCTAACTGGAAAAAAGCCCAGGGAGATTAGGCAGGTGAGGCAGTGACAGCAATTCTTCTCAATAACTTTGACATGCTGCTTGTCATCCTGTTTTTTCTCCCTTTCCTTCTTCAAACAAACCAACACAAACAGCATTTGAAAACAGCCATTGCAAACCAGGAGCTGGAATTTTGGACATCAATGATGTCAAACCGCAGCAATCCAGTGCTTACAAATAAGTTCTCGCCTTGTGACAAGAGAAAACTGATTTTTGCCTACAAGGTGCTTGTTGAGGGAAGCGCTGAGCGGCTGCGGCTCCCTCCTCACCGGCTCTTACATGCGGGCACAGCGTGGGATATCAGGGAATATCCTTCAGATATCAGGGAAAAGGCTCTTCTCCCAGAGGGTGCTGGGCACTGCCCAGGCTCCCCAGGGAATGGGCACAGCCCCGAGGCTGCCAGAGCTCCAGGAGCGTTTGGACAGTGCTGCCAGGGATGCCCAGGGTGGGGCTGTTGGGTTGTCTGTGCAGGGCCAGGGGTTGGATTGGTGATCCCTGTGGGTGCCTCCCAGCTCAGGATATTCTGTGATTTCATGGAAGTGAAGTGCTGCCCAACATCAACAGTCCAGGCAAGGGAGAAACTCAGGATCAGAACTCTCCACTTGGGAACTCAGCTCTGGAGCTGTCTGCTTTTCACCAAATTCATTTCATTGAAAAGGGAAATTTATATAAATAGCCCTCCCTCCCAAATTCTGTTTGTAATCTTGGTGAATAACTATTGCTTTAGGAGGGTAGAACTGCTGACTCCTTTATTTCTGAAAAATGTATTAGAAAACCTTCTCTTTATAAGAAAAAATGAGAAAAACAAAATCAATAGAGTATGAAGGAGCATGAAAAATGCATTTTAGAGTCTCTTTTTTTTTTTTTTTGGTCCAACGCTGCTTTCCTGTAAAGCCTCTGCAGAAACACACATTTAAATGTAAATGTTCTGAAAGTAAATGGGTAAGGACGGAAAAGATGAAGAGGAATCGTGAGCCACTTGCAACAGCTCCTTGGGATAAGTAATGCAATAAACAGTGACAGGCCAGGATGGCACATGGGACTTCCCTGGCTGTTCCTACGTCAGTGTGGATGTGTTCCTGCTGGAAGACAACAGCCAGGCTCTGCTGCTGCCCAAATCCCAGAATCCCAGAATCAGACACTGTCTTGGGTTGGAAGGGACCTTAAAGATCACCCAGTCCCACCCCTGCCATGGGCAGGGACACCTCCCACTATCCCAGGTTGCTCCAAGCCCCGTCCAGCCTGGCCTTGAACACTGCCAGGGATCCAGGGGCAGCCACAGCTGCTCTGGGCACCCTGTGCCAGGGCCTGCCCACCCTCACAGCGAACAATTCCTTCCCAATATCCCATCCAGCCCTGCCCTCTGGCAGTGGGAAGCCATTCCCTGTGTCCTGTCCCTCCATGCCTTGTCCCCAGTCCCTCTCCAGCTCTCCTGGAGCCCCTTTAGGCCCTGCAAGGGGCTCTGAGCTCTCCCTGGAGCCTTCTCTTCTCCAGGTGAGCACTCCCAGCTCTCCCAGCCTGGCTCCAGAGCAGAGGGGCTCCAGCTCTGGAATATCTCTGTGGCCTCCTCTGGACTGGCTCCAGCAGCTTCCAGGTCCTTCCTGTACAGGCACCCCAGGGCTGGAGGCAGCTCTGCAGGTGGGGTCTCACTTGAGAGAATCAAATCTCTCAGCTCCTCATGGGTACAAAGCTGTGGGTTTGGGGCACCACACTTGGAAGCTTTTGGGCAAAGCAGAATCTCCCAGCTCATCGGGATGGAAAAGAATAAAATCCAGGGAACCGCTCTTCACAACAGGCAAGGAAGCAGGAGGTCAAACACAGCAACAAGAAGACCACCCTGTGCTGTAATTCACAGATTTCCACAGATTTCCCTGAGCTGGAAAGGGACCTACATGGATCACTGAGTCCAATTCTTGGCCCTGTGCAGGACAATCCCTGAAGTCCCACCCTGGGCCTCAGAGTGTTCCAAACACTTCTGACTGACCTTCACTTGCCCAGCCAGTTTTTGTTCTTCAACAGAGCAGGTCAGAGCCTGGCATCTCCCCCCACTGCCAGGACCAATCCAGTGCATCCCCAGCCCTGGCAACACACGATCCCTGAGCATCTCCCAGGGTCACTCCTCCAGCCCCTGCAGCCCTCATTAGCAGGAAGGAGAGGGAATTAACCCCTCCAGCTGCTCAGTAGGTATAATACCAGATCTAATTTCACAGACACTGTATATAGGCCACAAGCCTATAATCACAGTAATACAGATGTGAGATACAGATGTTCCCAGCGCCAGCCCGGGTGCATCCTGTTAGAGCAGTGACTCAGTCTAGTGCTAAAGCTGAGCTAATACCGAGCTCCTGAGAGGATTAATAGACATTAACAGGGCATTATCCAACCATTAAACACACTTGGGATCGTGTGCCGGCCGGCCCTAATGCTTCCCATGGCACTGGTCATTCCCAGCAAGGTCAGGGATGCTGAGCTCCCTGCCTGGCACACAGCAGCCAACAAGGTGCTCCTGAGCAGGAATCCACACTCCATCCATGCTGGCATCTCCTGGAGAAGGGATATCCCCCAGAGGGCAGGGATTTGGAGGATCCCAACCCCAGGAGGTGCTGTCTTGCTTCTGTAACGCCAGACACCTCTGCCAGAGCCGGCACCAGGCCCAGGGAGGAAAGGGAACTGTATTTTTGGAAAAGCCAATATGCTCAGGTGGTGGCAGCTCTAAGGTTGGCACAATTCCTGTCTCACCTGGCAGTGACAGGCTCAGACTGAGAGGATGAGAGGAAATGGCCTCAGGTTGTGCTAGGGGAAGTGTGGATTAGATGTTAGGAAAAATTTCTTCATGGAAAGGATTGTCAGGCTTTGGAACAGACTGCACAGGGATGTGGTGGAGTCACCATCCCACGGAAGTGTTCAGAAAACACGTGGGTGTGGCACTCGGGGGTGTGGCTTCGTGGTGAATGTGGTGGTGGGGCTCGGTTGATGGTTGGACTTGATGACCTCAAAGGTCTTTTCCGATCTTAGCAGTTCTATGATTCCCTGACCATCTTGACATCATTTCCCTCACATCTCTAGGAGAAAGTGGAGAAAACGTGTTCCTGCAGAAGAGAGGGGAATAATTTCCTTTGGAAACAGAGTCCCTGATAAAGGCAGAGGACAGAAGATGGGAGGCAGTGACTGCTCAGGCCATTCCTCACTCATTTTCCTCATTACTACAGTGCGGGAGAAGAGGCTTCCCAAAGGATTTGTTCATAAGGCTCCTCTCCTGAACATCCAAAGAATTATTCCCCACTCTGGAAGCAGCACTACACCAATTTTGCAGTGCACGAGCCTCCACATCTCTCCAGTAACCACAGACCACGAAGAAACCTTGTAATGTGAGAACTGAACCACCCAGACGAAATATTCAACACTTCACCTGCTGGTAGGGAACACCAGGGTTCAGTCCCATCAAAACTGGGGACATGACACAAAACTTGTAATTCCAGAGCGCAAAGGAGCACTGCTTTAGCAAAAAGGATAAAATCCCATCAGCCAGCAGTGGAAACAGGCTCGTATTATCCTGGTTTCCCAGGCAGGAGGGATGTGCCTCGGCCAGCACCGAGCACCTTAAAGAAAAGAATCTGAAACACTCCATGGCCAACAATTGTCCCATTGACCACTTCACCTGGTTTATCATCATACACTGCTTTTCCCTTCTACCTTTATTCAGGTCTTTCAGCACCTATCTCACAAGATTTATTGACTGAACATCAATGAGGTTTTCTCTTCCTTACTCGGCTCTGAAGGAAGGGGGAAAAAAAACCCCTCTTGAAATTATTTGTATTCTTCCATATAATGCCTCTTTCAGAGACCCATCAGAAAAGTCCTTTACAAGCGAGGAAATAGCCAATATTTTAGAATCTGCAGCGAGGCGCTTCAGCTAAGCTCACTTTATTGTAAAATTAGATGTCATTGTGAGAAGTACCCATATAAATACAAGTGCAAAGGGCCCTTGTGCTAATGCAGGAGCCAGGGTAACAATGTGCTATTTCTACCTGTCTGCAAAAAACTTCCCTTGATAGCTTTGCCCATATAATACACAGCATATTTACATCCAGCATTAAATAAATATTATGCAAAGAGTACCACGCTCTAATATCCAAATGTATTTATGGAAAGCTAAATTATATCACCGAGTTTATTTTAGCCCTAGAAAGCCCCATGGGGAAAAGATATTGTGCATCTTAAAAGGTAAATGTAAGCTCTTCAAGAGAAAGGAGCCTTTACTGGAAGCAGCACATTGTACCTGGGTAAATCTTGGAGCAATTACACAGCAAAGTTTTCTTTGATGAGGCAGAGATGTGATGACATGTAATTACTTTTTCAATGCGGCACTGTGTGTTTATCAAAATGTTAATGCAAGCATAATAACAGGCTGTATGTTTGTGCCGAGAATGTCAGAGCCTCCAGATGTCAATCACATCTGAAAATAAAATTGCAAATAAGTAGGAAGGCTTGATGGCACAAGTGACAGCCTGGTCTTTGGGTGGCTGACAGGCACCAGCTCCCTCTCCCTCGGCGCTTTGTCACTGTAATGCACCTAATGGAACAGAGATTCCTTCTATTAACCCAAATGGAACAGGCTGGCTCCAAAGTGAATGAAGCCATGCATGGCCATGGACAGAGGGAGGCTGCTAATGAGCACTTCTGTAGGCAAAGTTTGATGGGCTTCTCATTTCCGCCGTCCCTCTTGTTCTGCACAGACCGGCACAGACATGACCGGGCTCCTGCTGCGGAAAAACAACCTGGAGCAGCTGCATTCCCAGGTGAGGATGGAGGATTGGATCCCGGCATGATGCCTTGAGAGGCCACCTAAAACCAGAGGCTAGACAGGAGTAAGGGAATAAAGGTGGGTATTTATTTGAAAGGCCTTCAATGTATACCCTGGGAGCCAGAGGCCACTGCCGAGATGGACCCCAAGGTGGATGGCAGGTCACGAGTTCTTCACACTTTTATAGGTTTAGTTCATTTGCATATCAGGGTTAATTCTCCAATTAAAGCTTCAGTTAATGATGTAATTCCCCTCTGCTTGCCCCCCTTTAGAGGCTTTGGTTTACACATTTTGGGCCTGGGATGGTCTGGGTGTCCTTGGAGAGCAGGCCTGGAGAGGCTTTGTTATGTCTGCCCAGCATGAGAGAGCAGAAATTAACAGGCTGTAAGAAACTTCAGAGTTACACACCAGGCAGTACAGGATTTGAAAAATATTAAAGTTAAAACCTAAGGCATCAGGCAGATGAGCCCACAGCACCCCGAGAGCCAACAGCACCTGCCACAGCATCCACAGGGCACTGCAGGCACTGGCTCCATGGTACAATCGCAGAATCATGGAATGCTTGGCTGGGAAGGGACCTTCAAGCCCACCTCGTCCCACCCCCCTGCCATGGGCACCTTCCACCAGACCAGGCTGCTCAACCTGGCCTTGAACACTTCCAGGGATGGGCAGTCCACAGCCACTCTGGGCACTGTTTCTCACCACCCTTATAGTAACAAATATCTGCCTAAAATCTCATCTAAACCTATACCTCCAGCTTTTTTGTCTTTTCATTGTCTTAGCTCCTACAAAAAATTTGCTTTTTTTTTCCATACTAAGAAAAAAATAAAGACTGGAATGCTTTTACTAGTGATGAGGTGCAACACCTGGATTTCCAACTCTCTCTCTCACACTCAATACCATGCCAGGTGTCCAAGCACATGGTGGAGGGAGAGCCAGGCACCGCCTCGGAGCCCAGCCTGCAGGATAATCAATGGGACGAGTGGGCAGAGAGCTTTGCGAAAACATTTGGGAAGACAATGCCAGGATGGGAAAAACGCTACCTGGCCTTCCCAAAGCTTCCTGCCCAGGAAAAACAGCAATCTTGGAGAGCAGGAGCAGCAGCATTTGGGTCCAAACATCTTGAAGGCAGCCTGAGCATCTTGGAAATACAGCTGACAGTTGCTTGGCAACTGCGGTTACAGAAAGATTTTCCAAGTAAGCAGCAGGCTGAGGGAAGTTTAGCATCACAGGCAGTCAATAATCCCAGTTTGTGGTGGGCAAGAGGAGCGAGAGGGGAATTTTGGACAACCCCTTCCTCAAAATAGCACAGACACCTCTTGGGGATGCATGTGAGGCTGCTGGATCAGGAGCAAGTGGGGAGGGTTGTTGGGACAAAGCAGTGATGGACAAGTTGTGTCTGTCTTTTCGAGAGGGCGACAAGAGAACCTGGAGTCAGGATGCGACTCCATAGAGGAGGTTCTTTGCTCTGCAGACCCCCTCCCCTCCCCAGACCTGGCTCTGGCTCAGTACAGTCAAGAATCTTGGATTTCAAGGCTTTGTACATCAAAGCAACCATGAGCAAAAGCAGCGTTTCGAGAGCAGGGGGCTCCACGACAGCTCCTGCCTTTCAGGAGGGATGGAACAGTCAGTTGTCAGCAGGAAAGCATCCAACCAGCTCCGTAAAAAACGGAGACAGCACTACTGAAACCATCAAAACAGCCAACGAGTCTCACTTGAGCAAATATACTGAAAAAAAGGGGAGGAAATAGCAAAGCTCACACATTTTCCATGGTAAGCAGCTTAATCCTCAACAAAAGAAAATAGGGAATACCACTTGTTGAGGGAAGATGTGCCACGTGCTGCTTCCAGGCTGGACAAAGCACTGAAACATTGGTTTCATTTATCCTTCCAGCACGCTGACAAAATTGCTTAGCAGAAAATTATTGCCTTCAGAGGGCTGCTGGTGACGGCTGACTGAGCTGATGATGTGGAAATCACACCTCAGATCAGTATTCAAAAAAACCCAACAGAATGGAATAATAATAATAAAAAAACCCCAACCCAGCTTTTCTTCTCCCCTGTCTTGTTTCTCCTCCCCATTCCAAGAGCGTTTGGACACAGCCCTTTGGCGGATCCCTGCGCTGATGCCTGGGATACTTAACCTTTGCATTTGCCACTCAGCAGCTGAAAAATGATTCCTCTTTTTTTTTTTCTCTTTTTTTAGAGTAGCTTTGGGAGCTGCCAGCAGATTGAGTGTCATTTGGACACTGACATGAAGCTCGGAGCGCTGCACGAATTCACCGGGGCCTTGCGAAGGACATCGTCGTATCATCATCATCATCATCATCATCATCATCATCATCATCATCATCATCATCATCATCTTCACCACCACCTTGGGAGCATCCCAGTTAATGTTTGGACTCCTGCTTAATTGGCTCCTTGCAAGTTGAGCCTGCAACGTGACAGCCTTACTACCCTGCCTAAAAATAAAGGAGAGAGCTTTTCCAGCCTCTGGGAAGCTGCAGCCAGCGCGCGGGATCTGAGATGTGTCTGACAAGGCAAGATCTCGCCTTCCTCAAAGCAAGGCCCTTACAATGCAAAATGTATTTATATTTTGGTGCTGCTCTCCAAAGCAGGTGTTAGATAATTCAGTAATTAGTATGCACATCTAACTTCATTGCAGCCTCTGTTGATCTCTCAATTAGAGTTAGCTGGGTCCTCTGAAGTTTGCAGTAGTTAATTAGAGCATTATTGAACAGCCAGGCTCCGCGGGAGAGCTCGGCCGGCAGCTGCCGGCTCCGGCCCACGCAGTCCTGACCCCCTCGTGTCCGGCTGGAGGAGTGGGAATTCTGCCCCACACTGCTGTGAGCATCCCCTGCCACAACCAGCCACATTGGGGGCTTGGAACTAGATCATCCTTCAGGTCGCTTCCAACCCAAACCACTCTGGGTTTCTGTAAGATACCCTGAAAAGCTCTGCATGCTGCCATTAATATTTGGGGGTTGGGAAATGGGGTTAAAAAAAGAATTTAATCCAGTACCTGTGAGACCAACAGGGAAAAAAAAACCATCCCTACAGCTTTCAGTGCAGAACTCTAGACCCAATAAGGCAGGGAACACAGAGAGGGGGAGCTTAACAGCAGGATGCAACACAAAAAGGAAGTTTAAAGTATGGACAACACACATTGGAACTGTTTTCATAGAATCATGGAATCACAGAAGAGTTTGGCTTGGAAGGAACCTTAAAGCTCATCCAGTCCCACCTCCTGCCATGGGCAGGGACACCTCCCACTATCCCAGGGTGCTCCTTGGATACTGCCAGGGATCCAGGGGCAGCCACAGTTGCTCTGGGCACCCTGTGCCAAGGCCTCCCCACCCTCACAGCGAACAATTCCTTCCCAATATCCCATCTAACCCTGCCCTCTGGCAGTGGGAAGCCATTCCCTGTGTCCTGTCCCTCCAGCCCTTGTCCCCAGTCCCTTTCCAGCTCTCCTGGAGCCCCTTTAGGCCCTGGAAGGGGCTCTGAGCTCTCCCTGGAGCTCCTTTTCTCCAGGCTGAACAGATACAGTTTCTGAGCCTCTGAATACCTGAACAAACCACAGACAGCAGTTTGAAACCCAGTTCCCAGTAAATAATTGAAGGTGTCATGTCAGCTCCAACACCTGAAACCTGTTTTTGAGAAGCTCCTGATAATCACTGAAGTACAGCTTAGCATTTATCCTATAAATATTAGACGAGGCGTGTGTGTACATCATTTCACATTCCAAAGGCAAGCCTGTGAGCTGAACTTTAGGGAAATCCACGGGAAGAATACATGAGGCACGGAGAGGCGCACGATTCAACATGATCAAAACCGGGAGGTTTTTCAAACGCTTGTCTCAAACACAGATGATGGTTTTTACAAGAGCTTCCTGCAGAAACACCAGTCTTCGGGGACTCAGCAGAACGTATTGTCCAGGTACAAGGTAGATAAACACCCTAAAAGGCAGCACCCACGGGAATCTCTTGGAGATTCCAGAAATTTCATTCTGGAGTATTACAGTCTTTGATAGGGATGCAGAACAGACATGGGACCGTAGCAACGCTGCCAAGTGAGACCCAGAAACCCAGAAAGCAGCAAAACGCAGAGCTTTGAGGCAGCAAAACTCCTGAAAACCTTGAGAAAAGAACCCACGTTTGATGCACATCCCCAGCCGAGCTCCAGGGCTGCCTCCCGAATTCCCAGTGTCACCGCCTGTGGAGAAGCCCCATTAGCAGGGACAAAAGGCCCATGTGGCACATTAGGAGCTCCAACACCTGCTATCAGGAGCAAGTTCCTTTCCAGGTGGCTTTATCGCTGACCTCCAGATGGAGGTGAGCTCCACGGCAGGCTCCGAGCAGGGCTCAGGGAGAGGCATAAACAAAAAGCCATGTTTTGAAAAATTAAGGAAGCAATTTAGAAGTGGATAATTAGATCTCCTTTTTGTGCTGCACTGGGAAAATTAAATTACTTTTTTATGAAGGTGTGTGTATCAGCTCTGAGAGTATTGTAGGGGAAGATTATTTTTCTAATATTCCTTCTCCCTCCCGCCCTGCCCCAAATCCCCAGCTCTCTGCTCCTCACGCGTCCAAGGAAGTGGCACTTGTAGCCTTCAGCTGTGGCAGGCGTTCATCTCCAATAATTGCGTTTGCTGCATAAATTGCCAGTGACATGGAGAATAAAATTAGTTTAAAATTAACCCAAATGGCAAATCTCAAACAAGTATCACATGGAAGAACTCATTAATCCTCATTTCAAAATGGGCAGAGTGCTGGGGCAGCCAAGCTGGCCCCAAGCCTGATGGGGAGGGTGGTTCTCTTTGGAAATGGTGATGGAGCTCAGTGAGGTGGACCAGATTTTAACAGAGGTTCTGGTCAATGTGGAACTGCTGCCTGGCGAGGCACTGATTTCACTCTGCTTACAAAAACCCTCCCCACAACCCCACGATGAAGAAGGAGCAGGTGAGCTGCTCCACCCTGCGCTGCCCAGCTCTTCTCAGGAGACAAGAAACTCATCCAAGCTCCTCAACTGCCCATGAACCACATCCCACCAGGCTCCTTCTGCCTGGCAACAGCTCCTCGGAGAGAATGCTACAACCTCATGGGGAGGGGCACTCACAGAATCACAGAATTGATAAGGCTCAAAAAGAACTTTCAGATCATCAAATGCAATAGTCAGCTCAACACCAGCACCATGTTCACCCCCAGACCATGTCCTCATGTGCCACAGCCACATGTTTTCTGAACACTGCCAGGGATGGGGACTCTGCCTGGGCACCCTGTTCCCGTGCTTGACAACCCTTAGGGTGAAGAGACTTTTCCCAATAGCCAGTCTAAACCTCCCCTGGCACAGCCTGAGACTGTTTCCTCTCATCATTTGTTCCCTGGGAGCAGAGCCTGACCCTCACCTGGCTGCCCCTTCCTGTCAGGGAGTTGTGCAGAGCCACAAGGTCTCCCCTGAGCCTCCTTTTCTCCAGACTGAGCCCCCCCAGCTCCCTCAGCTGCTCCGGGTGCTCCAGACCCTTCCCTGGACATGCTCCAGCCCCTCAATGTCCTTCTTGTTGTGAGGGTCCAGAACTGGACACAGGATTGGAGGTCCCCCAGCAGTGCCCAGTGTCGAGGGACAATCACTGCCTTGGTCCAGTGCCCACACTGGGGCTGGCACAGCCCAGGCCATTGGCCTCTTGCCCACCTGGGAACATCTGGCTCATGTCCAGCCACTGCTGACCACCACTCCCAGGTCCTTTCCCACTGGGCACTTCCCAGCCTGGAGCTCTGCAGAGGGTTGGTGTGACCAAGGGCAGGACTTGGCACTTCACTCCTGACTCACGTGCACTTTGGCGTTACACACAGAGTTCCTGGTACTGCCTGGCCCTGGACAGAGACCCTGGATCGTGTCCCCACTGCGTCCATTCCCCATGCTGGGGCTGCTGAGCTGCTTTTGCTGACTTTCTTTAATGAGGTTTATTGTTTGCGCTGCATAATTTTCAAAGGCATGTCACCCACTTGGAGACGGCCCTCAGATCTCCAGCTTGGGGAGGGGGAGGGTCCTTTGAAGCCGCAGTCATTAATTCAGGAGCTGGTTTCTGCAGTTAAGAGCACACGTGTTTGAAGCACACAGAAGCCACCGTGGAGACATCTGAGACGTGTCCCATGATACTGCACATTAGAGCGATTATAAAACTGCCAGGCCTGCCGTCCTTCCCTGCTTTGTAACTTCCCTCCAGATATCAAAAAAAAATTGTCTAGAATATCAAAATATCACTGTCTGGCTCTGATGATGATGATCTTATGACTAAAGACCACACAGAACAAAGATTTCACTTTAATTATCAGCAGATCCATTTCTCCTAATGCGGTTATTGAAAATAAAACCAAAACAAATCACAAACAAACAATAAAAAAACTCCTCTCAAAACTTCGTGCAGGCAGCTGGGAAACTGAAGTGTTGTGAAGCTGAGAAGTGAAAGTGTTCAGAAGCCAGGAATTCAGACAGGCACAGTTTTGTTTTTAACATTCCCAGTGGCTTTCCAGCCCTTTACTTGTAGGTACAGTAGCAAGAAAACTGTCCTGGTCACACCAACACTGTTCCTGACACCGTCACCCTTGGTCGTCTCCCCGAACTCCAAGCCTGCCTTCCTGAACGTGTGCCACTCATCGCAAGGCAGGATGAAGGCAAAATTATTCTCTTTTTTTTAAGAGAGTAACTGATCACCTGAATACATGGAAATACCCAGAGCATAGCCTCCTGCAGAGATTATTCCTTGGTCAACCCATCTCTTATTCTTAGCTTATCCACAGAGACTGATCTTCCAGAAGTTTTAGCTTTGGGGAGAGGACTCACAGGCGCTTGGGGACAAAAGCCTGAGCATTTCTCTTTATTTTCCCTTTACATTCTTTCTATGAGTTGCACCAGGGAAGGTTTAGGTCAAGTATTAGGGAACATTTCTCCATAGAAAGAGTTGTCAAGCACTGGCACAGACTGCCCCGGGCAGTGGTGGAGCCCAGACCTGGAAGTGTTCAAACAACAGCTGGAGGTGGCACTTGAGGCCATGGCTTAGTGGTGAACAGAATTATTAAGGTTCGAAAAGGCCTCCAGGATTACCGAGTCCAACCTGTGACTGATCCCCACCTTGTCACCAGCCCAGAGCACTGAGTGCCACATCCAGGCCTTCCTTGGACACCTCCAGGGATGGGGACTCCAAACCTCCCTGGGCAGCCCCTTCCAGTGCCTGACCACCCTTTCCATGGAGAAATTCCTCCTGGTGTCCAACCTGAGCCTCCCTTGGTGCAGCCTGAGGCTGTTTCCTCTCATCCTGTGCTTGTTCCCTGGGAGCAGAGGTCTCTCCCGTGATGGTGCCACTGGATTAATGGTTGGACTTGATCTTGGAATATTTTCCAATCCAAACAATCCTAAGATTCTGTGATCTATTGTTGGCAGCACAGGTGAAGGCTGTGATCCCAAATCCATGACCGCAGCCTCATGCAAGGACCACCTTTTTGGCAGAGCCACCACCACCAACTGCTGCTGGAGGAATTCCCCTGCAATTCCCCGCAGCTCTCCCGCGGTTTCACCCAGACTCGGCAGCGGGAACCCGCCTCACAAAGGGCACTGGAGAACCCAGCAGTCACAATCCCCACACAAAACTCCTCTTTACATTCAGCAGACAACAAGAGCCACATTAACAAGCTGCCAGCGGAGGGAACCAAGCTGCTGCTGCTCATTATGGCAGGAAACTTCTCCCCCTGTTCCAACGCGGGCGCAGCCTCAGCACTGCTGGCCCCGGTATTGCTCAGGCATTTATTTTTATATACCTCAGCAATATGTAGCAATTAGCAGAGGTAACACTAATTAGATGTTACATTGTAATGCAAGTCCCTCTAAACTTAAGTCATAACATACCTCGCTCCTAATGACTGCAAGGTCATTTTGGTATTCCGTGTAATCGCTTGGATGCTAATGAATCATTTGCTATGCATGGGAACATCCCGGCTTTTCCCTGGGTGGTTTTCACCATTTACCAGTGGACACTTGCTTTAAATTGCTGCTGAGCCTAATGTGGTCTTGAAGAAGCCACCTAAGCACCCCGATTAATTGCAGCGTTTCGTGGCTCCCAAGAAAGCAAGACCCCATGGCAAACCTGCTCCAAGGACAGGGAAATGCTTGTTTGAAGGGATTAGTTTGAGATTACCATGGCATGAGGCTCCAGGAGGCAGAAAACCTGAATTTCCTTTGTGCCTTGTAATGGGAAAAGCTGGAAGACAACAGGCTTACAGCCAGCTTAGTGCTGCTCCTGTGTCTTTTCCATCATCTATGTCCTAATCTCCTTAGGAGCCAGCACAGCACCATGCCATGTCAGGAACCCACACTTCGACTCCCTCAGTTTCCCAACCTACAGCCACCACCAGAGCTGAAAAAAAATGGAAATGGCGGCATTTAGCAAAAGTAAACTCATTTAAAAATTTGAAAACAACATTCATGGGCTTTATAATTAGCTTTTTAATTAATTTTCTATTCTCCTCTAATTGCTCTGCTTGCAAAGAAAAATTATAAGAGCTATAATTGTTTTAATAAACACAACTGGATTATTGCAAGACCAAAACCATGCCTGCCATAGGTGGTGGGAATAATGGGAGCCCCAGGACCTGTTGATTAGGGGAAGCCACCATGGTCCCTGCACAGCTGGGCTCTGATGGGATCCTAACGGGATCTCATGGTTTGGAGCACAGAGCATTGCTGCTGGGAATTCACCCAGGAAAAGGCACTGCCCAGCCTGCAAGATGTGCAACAACTCAGTTAAGGACAGATCTCACCTCCAAGGACTTTCCTGAAGCAAAACCAAAAAGAAAATCTGCATCCTGTCTTCAGTACAGAATGGAAACAGAATCCTGGAATGGTTTGGGTGGGAAGGAACCTTAAAGCTCATCCCATTCCATCCCCTGCCATGGGCAGAGACACCTTCCACTAGCCCAGGGTGCTACAAGCCCTGTCCAACCTGGCCCTGGACACTCCCAGGGATCCAGGGGCAGCCACAGCTTCTCTGGGCACCCTGTGCCAGGGCCTCCCCACCCTCCCAGGGAACAATTCCTTCCCAATATCCCATCCATCCCTGCCCTCTGGCAGTGGGAAGCCATTCCCTGTGTCCTGTCACTCCAGCCCTTGTCCCCAGTCCCTCTCCAGCTCTCCTGGAGCCCCTTTAGGCCCTGGAAGGGGCTCTGAGCTCTCCCTGGAGCTTCTCTTCTCCAGGCTGAACTGCCCGGATCTCCCAGCATTTTCATGACGAGAAACTGCATCAAACCAGGAGGGAGGGAAGAGTGTAAAGAAATGCTGAACTGCTGGTTGGAGGCTGGGTATGGCAGACAATAAAATAAGAGTGAACAAATGACTCATGACATATCTCCTGAACTTTGGTCAGTCACTAAAAATCCAAGGAGAAGCCATGCTGGGATGCATTTTCCAGGCCCCTGGAATCAATGCCTGCAATAACTAAAGCACGTTAACATCAGCCACAAAGAGCTGCTGCCATTCCAGACTCCACAATGTTCAGTCTTTAAGCTCTGAGTGTTCCTTTCTGCTGGAGTGGCCGGATGGATCCAGCCTGGCTGTTGCCACAGGGGTCACAAAGTCCAGCAGAATCTGGAAGCATCTCCTTGCATAAATCATCGGGCTTGGATTTGCTGAGAGAAATTTGCCAACAAAGAAAAAACACACTGAAAGCAGATGGAAGAAATCCTTTGACCCCGACTACAAGTCCCTGGAGCAGAGGCTTTGTGATTTTAAAAGCAATTTAGGCAGATTTCCCTCCCCGTTTGGATAGGAAGGCAGGGGCAGGTAGGCAGCTAAATCCCTCAGACCACTTCCTGCATCCCAACCTGCGTCTTTAGCGTGACTTAAGCCAAGACTCTGCACACTGCAAATGCCAAAATAATCACGCCAGCAGGATTTTGAAATTCAAAAGAGCCCTTTCTGCAACCCGCCGAGCTGAGGGAGTTCAGAGGCGGCTCCGTCGCTGCACTGGGGTCTGAGCACCGAGGAGAGGGTGCTGCAGTGGATTTGCTGGTTGAGAGAACAGTCTATTCTCATGCTCAGATAATGCAGAAATAAAGTGCATTTGTAACAGACAACAAAAGGATTATCCCCCATTCATTTCAAAGCACCTTTCATTCCACTCAGGGATTACATTTTCCTTTACTTATCTTGCAAATGGTTTTTCATAAGAGCGTGTGGCTTATGGCAAATACCAGACTGTGGTTGGGACAATGGGAGTGTGTTCTGCAGGAGAGAGATCCCGCTCCCAGCACAACTCACTGCTGTAATCTACTGCCTCACAAGGGCCACTCTTCTCAAGAGCAGAGGCAGATCAGCTCGGAAACCCTGGCACACTTCAGATTTGGGGGAAGTTTCTTACAAGTGCAGCTTCAGCGTTCACATCTTGTCACTGGAGGAGAAACAACAGCACTTCGCACTTCTGTTGGGTCCATCTGCCTGGAATCTCAAAAGCACTTCTGCAAACACGAATCCCATCCAGTAAACAAAATCTAACCCTGCATGGCTTCTTGGCTTGCTGGAAAGCAATTGCTTCTGCACTTCTCTGTGTCTGGAAAACTGGTGCATCACTGCAAAATTCAAGTGCTGCCCACATGCAGGAGAATCCAGGCCAGAGACACACAAGAGCCCAGTGCAGTCACCACATATCCCCCTCTCCAGTGGAAATCCACCGGCCAACAGGATGGAGACGACTCTTCTCCAAGAAAGACTCAGCACTTGAACCATCAACACCAAACTAGGGACCACTGGCAAGAGCAGGTTCCCCTGGGTCCCATCTCATTCACTCAAAAACTCAGGATTTTACAGACTATGAGAGAAGTTTGCTTGGCCTCAGCCCAGATGGGAGCAGTGAGTTGGGAATACCAAAGCTGGGCTCTGCAAGCCAGGGCAGCAGGTCAAGGGAGGTACAACTCACTGGTTACAACTGTCCTGCCTCTTTCTGCCTCCCACTAATGCAGAATTCAGAGTTTCTCACAAAAAAAACCAAACAAAAAAAAAACACAAACCACCCCACAAAAAAACCCCCAAAAAACCACAAAAAACAAACAAACAAACAAACAAACCCCCAAAAAAACAAAAAAAAAACCCTGGGGATGCAGCGAGCAGGTGGTTTGGTGCTGTCTGTAAATCAATGACTCTTGGAGAGTTATGATTGATTGGAGCTGGGGAGGGGACACCTTTCCATGCCTAAAAGACAGATAGTCCCTGCTCACTCCATCTCAGCTTTCCAAATAAAAATGGAGAAGAACACAGTGCTTGCCATTACGGTGTCACTCAGCCAAAAAATAACCCCCCACGTTTGTCAGCCCCCACCCTTACAGAAAGTATTCAGTTATCTCTCCTGTCCTGCTGTTCCTGATAAAGTAAATTACAGCATCATCGAGGAGCTGTAGGAGCAGCCCTGCTCTCCACCGCTGCTCCCTTGTGAATTATTCCCCGTGGTCGCCTTCAGAACCCCCAAAATGCCGGTGTGTATTTCCCTGTCCCCAGAGAGATAACAGTGCCACAGGAGCATAAATACCTCTGCTGGGAGGATCGGATTTTCCCAATGACATGTGAGCTGCTCCTTTCAAAAACAGAAGGCAGCCGGGCGCAGCAGAGTCACACAGGGGGCATGGAATTAAGGGAAAAACAGGCAAATGTCCCACTGCTGTGGGAGCTGGTCCCCACCCTCATGCATTGATCCCAGCAAGCCCAGAGTCCCCAGTGCAAACCGTACCTGGAGGCAGCAGCTGATGCACAATTGGCCCCGTTTGCCTTCTCATTGATCGGCCACTTTCAGCTCTGTGATTATGGAACTGTTTGGTCTCGTGTAAGACCTATGGGGCTCCCCCGCATCTTCCCCTTCTTTCTAATGGATTGAAATTTTTAAAGGAAAAAAGAGATCCAGACAATACGACCACACTCTGCAAATCAATGCATCTCGTGGATAATAATACCTGAGATTTATGTAACACTTAATGTTTGCAAAGGAAAAAATAAATTAACCTGCAGAACTGCACTGCAATAGGGAAGTGTCATCACACAGCTGTGCTGTGGGGAGGAGCAGAATCACAGGGATTCAAACAAGGAAAGTTTGAACTGATGTGGTTTTAACCACTGGCCTGGGCTGTCCTGGGGACCCTGCATCGATCTCTGCAAGTTGCACAAATTAAAGATTATGCTACAGATGCCCAGCGACACTTGTTAGAGTCAGGAGACCAAGGCTGGAGTCAGGAGACCAAGATTTAAGTCTCGCTTAAGACCAAACCCATGAGAAAACAACCAAAGCACTGGAACGCTTGGATGACTCAAGGATGATGCATTCTTGGGTCATGGCCAAAGTCAGGGCCTTGTTCAAAACCATCCTGGGACAAGGAAAATGCCAAAGGTGGCTTGGCTTCAACCCTAAAGTTGGAGAAAAAAGGGCAGTGAAGCTGGGAAAGGGTCTGTAGAGTCAGTCCCATGAGAAAGAGCTGGTGAGGGAGCTGGGGGGGCTCAGCCTGGAGAAAAGGAGGCTCAGGGGGGACCTTGTGGCTCTGCACAAGTCCCTGACAGGAGGGGGCGGCCTGGGGGGTCAGGCTCTGCTCCCAGGGAACAGGGACAGGACCAGAGGGAACAGCCCCAAGCGGCACCAGGGGAGGTTCAGGTTTGAGATCAGGAGGAATTTCTTCACTCAAGGAGTGGCCAGGCCTTGGCAGGGGTTGCCCAGGGAGGTTTGGAGTCCCCATCCCTGGAGGTGTCCGAGGAAGGCCTGGATGTGGCGCTCAGTGCTCTGGGCTGGGGACAAGGTGGGGATCGGTCACAGGCTGGACTCAATGGTCTGGGAGGTCTTTTCCAACCTCAACGATTCTGGAATTCTCTGAAGGAACAACAGACAAATAACAGCACAAAAGGTGCTCAAACCATCCAGGCTGGTTCCTGGGCTCAGCAGGCAGTGGTACAGCAGAAACACCATTTTGCACCTTTGCCAAAAGCTGGCAACTCCCTCCAGACACACCTGTACCTACAGGAGCATCCATAGGTGTCCAGGTAGATGTTCCACGCTGCTTCACGGCAAAGTCCTGACCTCCTGAACTGAGGCTGAGCCCTGGACGCTGGAAGGGGCTCTAAGCTCTCCCCAGAGCCTTCACTTCTCCAGGCTCTCCCAGCTCTCCCAGCATTTCCATGATGGGAAACTGCCTCAAAGCAGGAGAGAGGGAAGAGTGTAAAGAAGTTTAACAACCTTGCTGCCTCCATGCCCCCAGAACGATGACCCAGTGATGATGTGCAGATCCCAGGCATGGAAAACCACCACATCCCTCCCTCCTGCGAGCAGAGCTCCCTGTCCCAGGAGAGGCAGCAGGAGAGCCCTCCCATCTGTAAACACGGAATCGACGTGCTTGCCAGAAGATGGATTATTTGTGCAGATGCTGGTGCTCTCCAGAGCAGCCTCCACGTGAAGGTGAACAGAAGCACAGCACACTTCAGCAAAAGCTCATTTAATTCTCATCATTAGCAGGTCTCTAATGTATAATTGATCCTTAGCTCGTCAGGTAACTCCGGCTCCAGCAGCTGCAGCGACAAGGGATGGAGTCCTGCCTGCACCCAGGAGGGCCCCAGAGAGCGCAAACCAATTCCAGTGAAAGGGGAAAGTCACAGCCCAAGTGCAGGACAGCTGGAATCAACACACCTCCCGTGGCCCCGGGGCAAAGCCTCTGCTCTTCCCTGCTCCAGCCCCACATGCATTCCAAGTTCAGATGCGAATGGAGGCTCCCAGCCCCATGCTCCAGGGAGCCGCATTTGGCTCTGAATTGGAAAAATTGGAATTGAGCCTTTCCCAGGGTTTTGCTCCTCAGTTTTGCTAAAAAAATACTTCTGCTGCTGAGAGCTATTTGTGTTTTGGTTTGTTTGGGTTCTGCTTCTGGCCTAATCCAAGAGTTCTGCATGCTGTAACCCAAGGCCAGACCTATCCTCAGGTGGAATTAATCCAAGGCAAGGTTTTTTGCTCAATTTTGATGCATGAGCACAATGCAGGCTTGGGATGCACCAAAAATTTCAAGGTTGGCTGAGCACTAATAACAGGAGGTTGCTGTAGACTCTCTCTGCTCTGATGGTATTGATGGAAATCAAATCCTCCAGAAGCCAAGAGACGCTCCCAGCAGTGTCCGCACATAAAGCACATCCATGGACTCACTCCTGGTCTGTTCCTTGGCACAGCTAATGAGAGCTCTGCAAAGGAGGGTCTGGCTGTCACAAACTCTTTTAGAGGTAGGTTCCCAGCCTGCAGTTGTTGACCAACACTGAGAAATCCTGGGATTTGGGGTTGAAAAACACCCCAAGCCTGGCATTGCTTGTGGAGTAATGGCAGCCATGACGCCAAAACACCGCTGGCTGCCACCTCCCCCCAAGCTCGCCTCCCTCCAAAGGATGAAAAGAGCAAGTAATTAAACAATGGGTTTGCCATAAGTGCTGGACTTCAGAGGCTGCTTTTCCCTTTCTTCTTTTTTTTGTACGAGGAGGAAAAGGGGAAAAAAAGATTTAAGATAATGGCCTTTTTCTCTTCAGAATAAATTAAGCTCAAAGATAGAGAATCCCATTACTAATGCCTTTTAGCAAAGCCCAGACATTCTTTTAAAGTCAAACTTTAAAGTCTAACGTGCAGTGATCTCGTCGAAATCTTTCCTGTAATGATATTTAAGTGATGGCCAAGTATATCAGTGGGTTCAGGAGAAGTGCTGATTGCATATCTTCAAGGGAACGAGGCATGGCAGAGCTGTGGCAAAGGAACCCATGCTGCTGATATAAAAGTTGCCTTTAAAACTACACACACACAGTTGCTAGTAACTAATTATTCCAGGAGTCATGACAGAAGAAAAGAAAAAGGTAAAGAAATCAAGGCAAAGGATCCGCCTCGAGGAGGGGAATATGGGACACATTCGGCTCTGATGTGCGATAGGAAAACTTGTTCCCATCCCTTCTGTGCACCCTTCCTGAATTTAATATTCTTTTCAAATTCTTCTTCCCTTTTTCTGAGCGTGAGGAAAGCTGACAAAAGCACGATCTTCACATCTGCTCAGGGAAAATAAAATATAAAAGATAAGGTGGTGATGGGGGAGGCTTGAGATTGCTCACATGGCTCCTTCAAAGAAGGGCACCCCATAGGAAACCCAGCGCCCAACAACTGGGCAGGGGGATCTCACCTTACAGCACCTGTCTGGATTTGAGGGGCACAGGCTTAGCTGGCCCCTTGTGCTGCAGGTATTGGCCCTTCTCCAAGCCAGGCTGCAAAACCCAGAACATCACCCTGGCCCCCGAAGCCGGGTTTTTCCGTGGAGACAGCAAAAGGCCGGACCCGGAGCGCCAGAAGGAGACGTTCCCTGTGTGGCACCGAGCTCCGAGGGCACAGGGAATTTATAGCAGCGCCTCCAGCACCGGGGCAGCCTCTCCATCTGCTGCAGCCTCTGCAGCTGAACCACTGCCCCGGGCTGGGCAGAAAGAAGAGCCCTGTGACTTTAGAGGAGCAGGGTCACAGCAACGGGGGAGGAACGCCCTCTGCTCGCTCTGCAAAACCCCTTCTCCACCCAGCCCCTGAGCTCTGCCCCTGCCCTGCGTGAGCACAGCTCCACAAGGGAAAGGCAGGTCATACTGAAGAGACAAGAGCTGAAAAGCACGAGGGAAGCAGCAGATCTGGCCAGGCAGGGATAGCTGCACTCCCTGCGTGCTTCCCAAGCACCACTCCATATGGATGCAGCTTTGACCCACACGTGCACCCTCATCCTTCAGCCTCTCTAAACCACAGGCTCAAAAACTATGGCCGAAAGCTTTCAGGCTAATCCCACCTTTTGGAAACCAAAAGGCAGCACTGCTTTAGTCCTGTGTCATCCATAAACATCCCCACAGCAGTTGCAAATCTGGGTTCCCTGGGGCTCTCTCTAAAGAAGCTGTTCTTGTTTCAGGCAGTGTGGTAGAAGAGGTTAGAAAAATTCCTGTATGGACACAGGGGTCAGGTGTCATCACCTGAGCTCCTGCAGCCAGGTTCGAGCCCTCCCAGAGCTGGTGAGATCCTGTCTCACCCATTTCAAAGCCATTTGCTGCCAAAACAGTAGAATAATGTACAAAAATTACCCACCCATACCACATACCCTCGTTTCTTCCCCTAAATAGTTTTGCTACCAAACACAGACCCAAAAATGGAACAGAAACTCAAACATCTTTAACCCAGTCTCCAGACAGCAGAACATCTCAGTGCCGTCAGGAATCAGCACCTGCTTGAGCATCCTTCAGTCCCCATGGAAAGGCTGCGGAGAAACCGGGAGCGGAAAACAAATGACAGCACCTCCAGCTCCTCTCCTCCAGATGGATTCATTCCCACCTCGCTGTCTGATAGGCACACACAGAGGCCTCCCCTCCACTTTAAAAACAAGATTTTGATTCAAGGAATCACAATTTAAAGGATATTGAACATTAATGGTCATTGACTGTGCATTTAAGGGGGTAAAATAAGAGCAAGTCCCTCCGGCAATTACCACTCTCCAAGAACTTTGGGCTCTCATTTTGCTGTTAACAGTACAGAGATCAGACTTACACATTTATTAAGAAGAGGCCACTTATGTTCAGCTTGGCACAAACACGCTGTCAGCAGTGCTGTTTAATTAGGGATTACAGCCACGGAACTGGGTAATCAGGTCTGCTAATGAATCAGGAAGCTCAGTAAAGTGCAGAGATAAAGATTTTGGCTGCTTTCCTTTACCTATCCGTGCTCCTCCTTCACCATCTCCCGCTCCTTCCACCTAAAATTGCAGGTTTGGAGACGTCAGAGCAGAAAGACAAAGCTTTACCTTGCAGTGCAGCCCAGGTGATGGCAAAAAGCCTCCACAACATCGGTGAATATTCACATTTTGCTCTGAGATCCCTAAATAAACAAACAAACTCCATCATTATTGCCTTGCTTCCAGGGGACCCCGACCAAGAGAGAGTTGTTTCACTTCTGCAGCACTGCCAGCAAGAAGGTGCAATATTTAAGGCAATTTTTATTGGTTGGACACTGAACACGGGGTGATACATTTCAAGCCTCATTTGGCACAAAATTGAAATGGTTTGAGTCAACATTCAAGGTAAACGTCTGCATTTTTATGGCCAAAGGCCTCGAGTTATTATTATTTGCTTCTCTGCTGGTTAAATTCAGCTTTGGTATATTTACTGCATCATCCTAAACTCCAATCAGACTGATTGCTGGCGGGGATATTACGGCTGGGAAAATAGGTCTTTTGCTGAGGCAGTGAGAGGGTAACAGACTTCCCTTTGCAAAGTCACTCATAAATAAGAGGTCATATCTAATAATGTTTGCTTAAAACTTCTTAGCAGAGCTTCTGTTCTCAGACAATGCTGGCTTTTTAGTTTCAGCTTTAAATAACTACACGGGGATGGATTTGCTGGTGAGAGCAGAAATAATCCCCCTCAGCTGTTCTAACCCTGGATGTGCACACAGCAATGGGGATGTGGAGAGGATAATGAGGAAAGGAGAAAGAAAGTTTATTCTAGAAGGCAACAGAGTAAAAGTTCATCACCCAAAGCCTCACAGAGCTGGTGGCACCCACCCCTCACTACCCCAGCTACAAATCCATCCAGGCTGGGAATGGAGGGATGGAGAGGAGCTCTAGGAGAAGCTCTTGGGACATGACCCAGCCCAGAACTGCCCTGTGCTGGGCTGAGCCCCCAGCGTGGGCAGCAGGGAGGGGGGGATTCTGCCCCTCTGCCCCACTCAGGTGAGACCCCACCTGCAGAGCTGCCTCCAGCTCGGGGGTCCCAGCACAGGAAGGACCTGGAGCTGCTGGAGCCAGTCCAGAGGAGGCTCCAGGGTGCTCAGAGGGATAGAGCAGCTCTGTCAGGAGGAAAGGCTGGGAGAGCTGGGCGTGTTCAGCAAGGAGAAGAGAAGCTTCAGGGTGACCCTTCCAGAGCCTGAAGGGGCAAAAAGGAAAGATGGGGAGAGACTGTTTTCAAGGGCTTGGAGTGACAGGACACCCATTTCGGACCCTACCACTCCCTTCCACAGCCCTGGTCTGGCTGCAGGGACCATGCCAAGGCTGATGGTGACTGCTGTCTGCTGAAGGTGATTTTCCAAACCATCCCTGAGCCCCTGCACTCAAGAGTGACATCAGTCCTTAACCCAGCAAGCACCTCTGCAAGGGCTGTGACACTGTCAGGGGGGTATTACGGGAAATTTTTAGGATATTCACTCTACAAGTACATGGCCACAGAGTCCTGTCAAAACCACTGCCAGGAAGCTGAGAGGGGACCTTGGATTTAGAAACACCCCTGTGACAAACTGAAATGGAATCAGAGCACAAGGGCCGGCACCCAAAGCTTTGTCATCCAGAAGAATTTGCCAACAGAATGACATCCCTGAATTACTCTCTGGCATCAGGATGGGGATTGAGCTAACCTGACTTGTGACAAGCTCCTGAGCCCGGGAAGGCTGAGGAAAAACCCTGCTCAAAGCTTCAGACTGAACCCAGCAACCAACCCACTGCCAGAGCAGGGAACCACTAAAGAAACAAAGGCCCAGGGATGGCAAAGCCCTTCCAAGCAGAGGTCGTGGCCAGGGCCTGGGGGAGAACTCGTGCACCAAGCCAGGAACACGAGGGTGGGCACTGAGCAGCTCCTGGGGAAGGGAGGGAAAGGGGCACTGAAGCAGTTTCCCGACGCACACACATAAATGTCAGTAAGCAGCACGGACATGAACCAGCCCTGACAGATGGAGCCATCCTGGTTTTTGTTTGTCTCCAAAGTTGTCAGTTCAGGTCTCCAGGTCAGAAATCATTTTATCTGTTAAACCATATGCTTTGCAGAACAAAACGCCTGGCAGACTTCAAGGCATATGTATTTTAAGGAGCACAGTAACACGATGAACATCACCAGACACTTGCTTCCCAGTTGTTACTGCTGTGCTACAGACGAGGCTTTTCTCCTCTTGCCCTGACTGTGGCCTGCAAATCACCGAGAAAAACACAACTTCAGACCACTTCAGCTTAACCATTTACGAGTATCCTGTTCTAGAAATCCAGTAAAGAATCATATAAAGGCTTGTGCTGGAAGGGACCTTAACGCTCCTCTTGTTCCACCTCAGGGACACCTCCCACTGTCCCAGGGTGCTCCAGGCCCCATCCAGCCTGGCTTTGGACATTCCCAGGGATCCAGGGGCAGCCACAGCTGCTCTGGGCACCCTGTGCCAGGGCCTCCCCACCCTCACAGGGAACAATTTCTCTCCAATATCCACCCTCAGCCTACT
The DNA here is from genome assembly GCA_026261815.1 of Monarcha castaneiventris obscurior. Taxonomy (NCBI): domain Eukaryota; kingdom Metazoa; phylum Chordata; class Aves; order Passeriformes; family Monarchidae; genus Monarcha; species Monarcha castaneiventris. The sequence goes on from JAMPIT010000114.1 coordinate 5,706,199, forward strand.
CCAGTGTTTATGTGAACAGCAGCCTTTTGGTCACAGCAGCATAAATCCCTCAGGTGCCCACCCTGGGGACACCCTCCCACTGCAGGACCAGCAGTTGTCACAGCTGAGGGTTCTCTGCCTGCAGCACGAGGTTTGGTTTCACTCCAGATGACACAGCTACATCTACACCTCAGGTGAGGGGAGTTCTCCAAGCCGCAGCTCTCAGGGGGTGATCGCTCAGGCTTTGTCTCTGCAGAATCTGCAGAATCTGTCTCCAGAAACCCCACTAAAAGCAGATGAAATTCCCTGCTTTGCACGATCCCCATTAACACCCAGCAGTGCTTGGGCTGGGACAGGAACGCCCCCTGCCCTTACTGCTTTTCCTCATCCCCCCACTGTCTACCAAACACCCCCTGGTCTATTTTAGGCTGCCCTTAGCCTGCAAGGTCCAGATGCTGTTTTCTGCCACTGCCCACAGCTCTTTGACAGAGCCCAAGCAACAAAACCCCCTCTCCTAAATGCAAAAAAGTAAAAATAAATGACAGACAGTCTATCAAACCGATTAAGCCAGACACAGAGAAAGCAGCCCCAGCAGTCAGGTTCAGGGCCATCGTCTTGAGCACCCAGAATAAATGTCCAGGAGCCCTCTCCAAGCACTAACTCACTGCCTCGGGGTCAGGGGTTCAACTCACACACAGCATTTGGGGCAGGATAACAGATGCTGTCGAAGGTTCCTTGATGAAATCATGTTAAACCATCTTTATTTTTCTTCAGCCAATAATGCAAAGCTTTTAATCCCAGCTTGTGGACAGCCTAATTAAGCAGGGAGCAGAGAAGGTTGGAGTCTTATCTGATAGATAATTAGAGCTTCCCACCTCACCCAGCCCAAACCCAATCCCCTCTGGCAGCAGAGACCACCCTGAGCAGCACCCAGGTTATTGCAGCTGGACACGGGGCATTTCTCATCCTTTGTCCAAAGACATGGATCACGCTGGATGTGAGCTGATGGAGCTCACAGATCCCGCTGGAGCTGCTGAGGGAGCACGGAAGGGCAGCTGCTGCTTCTCCTGTGCTCGAGCCGGGGTGACAGGGAGCTGCAGAGGCAGTTTTCCACTGGGATGATCAATTTCCATCCATTTTCTACTGAAAACCTGGCTTTGACTGAAAAGCTGGCTTTTCACTAAAGAAAAGATTGGCTTTTCCCACCAAACCCTGGAATCATCAGAGGGAAACCAGTGACAAGCTGGACTTTCTTTTGTCAAAGAGGCAGCAAAATCCTGAACTATTAAGCCAGGGAGGATAAACTGCTCTGTCTTATCCACAGGACTCCTAAAAAGCTTCACCTCCCATCCACTGCTGCTGACCTTTTTAGGGCCACTATTGTGTCTCTGCAGTGAAAATGAAGGCAACAAAAAAGGCTCAGGGAATTGGGGTGCTGAATACTGCAGTAAGAGGGAAAAAAGTCACCTCGAGGGCTCAGACTGGCTGCCCGTGCTGGGGCTGCCTGGGGGGACAGAGCATCGCTCAGGACTGACTTCTGAGCAAGGAAACGGGAGTTTGGAGGCCGGCTCAAAATAGAGACTGCTCTGGAAATGGTCCGTGTGGGATAGGGCTTGGAGCAGCCTGGGCTAGGGCTTAGAGCAGCCTGGGCTAGGGGAAGGTGCAGGAGGTGGGATGAGATGAGTTTTAAGGTCCTTCCCAACCCAAACCAGCCCGGGATTCCATGCTCTGTACTCCAAACCCATGTGGGGCTCCCAAACACACACAGAGGTGCCTGAGAACACCAACACTTGGGGCTTTGGCAGGAGGATTTCAGTGCCTCGTTGTTATTAAACACTCAAACTCCTGCAGGGCAGAAAAACAATGTGTTTCTCCCCTCCCTGTTCCATTAGTTTCAAGCAGGCCCTGGAAACAGAAACACCTTTTTCCCCTGCCTGTCCTTACATCTTGGACTCTCACTGTTCACCCGTGTCCATTTCCAACCCTCCCTGTCAGCCCTGGCGCTCTGCCAAGACTCTTCCTGCTTTTCCCTAACAGCACTGATTTCTTAGCTCAAAAAAAATCCCCAAATAGAAAACTTCCTGTAGTGGAAAGTGTCCATGGCAGGGGGTGGAACGAAGTTTTTGTGGTCTCTTCTAATCCAAATCGTTCTGTGGTTCTATGGAAATAAAGTTAAGGCCATTTTACATGTGCTGGTGGATGTGAGAACATCGCTCCTCAAAAATGACTCCTCAGCAGCTCCCCAGCCCACAGCCAGCCCTGATGAGGAGCAACAGGACCACCACAGCAGAGTCTTCTAGCATCAGCCCCAGGAGCACAACAGATCCAACAAAAAGGCTGGAAAAGCCCTCTAAGATCACCAAATCCAACCGTTCCCCCAGCACTGCCAAGACCACCACTAAACCATGTCCCCAAGGGCCACACCTACACATTTTCTGAACATTTTCCACCTCCCTGGGCAGCCTTTTCCAGAGCTTGACCACCCTTTCAGTGAGGAAATTTTCCATCTCATCCAATCTAACCCTCGTCAATCCCATCACTTTGCATTCACACAGGCACGCCAGGTCTATTAAGTGCCACCAGAAATGCCAGTGGGATTCAAGCACAGCCAGCCGATGGTTCCCTGGAGATGCTGGCCCTCGGGAGCTCTGCCAGGGCACTCCTGCATCCCATGGCAACCCATGGGTGGGCTGGACAGCAGCCCTGCCAGCTCGCAGGGTCTCGGTTAAGGGAACACTGAACCAGTCCAGGAACTAAGAGGGTCAGGAGTGAACTCCAGGCAGCCAGCGAGAGCCTTTGCCAGCGATTTGGCAGAAATCTGTCAGAGCAGATCCACCCAGGAGGCACCAGATTTCCCTCGCATATGGGGTAAGCAATTTCTGCATGGCTGTGCCTGATCCCAGCAAGCTGAGGCTGTTTTTATGCGCCCAGAATTGGCTTTAAGGGGATGTTTTCCCTCTCTTTGCGGGCTCTGATGCGCTGAGGTAGCTGGAATTAATTACCAACGTGTTTTTCCCAGGGCACTGTGGGAGCCTGGGAATGGACAGCCAGGATCACTGGAATCACACAGCACAACCCACCTGTCTGCTGGAACCCACCCACTGCAATCACACACCACCACACACCCCTTGGAGAGCCTCTGCCACGGCGTGGAGCTGCATTTCATGGAACATTTCATCCTGGGGACACCCTGAGCTCCTCCTGATGAGATTTGGGATGCCACAGCACAGAACATCCATTTTTCCAGAAGGAGAGATGCTGCCCCTGGCCACAGACCCTGCGGCACTCGGGAAGCACAGCAGCACCTGGGAATAAGTCCCAGCTGGAGGCTTCAATTCCATCTCAAACCTTCCACCAAAAATCACTCCTTACACTCCACCTTAATCCCACATTACGGCTCTGATCCCAAATTAGTTTAATTCTCAGGGCAGAGGGATTGGGGTGAGGGTTAAAAGGCCAGGCTTGGACACAGCTGCTCTGGACTGAGGTCCCAGCCGAGCCACAAATTCACTCCACGGCCTCAGACAAATTCCCTTCCATCACTAAAATGTGGTCGTGTTGCCTTGAACCAAGGGAATGAGGAGACGTTTGAGAGCCACAGGCAGAGCACGGTGATAAAGGGGGGTACCAAGATCCTGACAGACACTTCCACAGGGAGATCTGGAATTTTCTCCAGCCCAAAATTCAAAGCAGTGCTTCCATAAACTGACATTTTCAGAATTCAGGTTTTCGAAGGGGTTGACAAATTAAAAAAAGCCAGAGAGGGGGTTCAAGTAATTGTGCAAATCTGAGCTACATTCAGAGAACACCTTCAGCTCGTGAAATGAAAGTATTTTCAACCCCCAGCATTCTTTATTACAAGGAAAAGAAAGTTATCTACATTTTTTTGTCACTTTGAGATTTAAAAATAAACATTTTGTTTGCAGTATACTACTGACAGACCAACAGGAAACTTCACTTTGGTGAATATAAACCACCTGAATTAAATATCCAACCAGAAGAGACCCCCCCAGCCCTCTGGGACCCTCAGCCAGGTACCATACCAGAAAAGACTGTAATTTCAAAGTGCTCCGTATTTTACCTCAACAAAGGTTTGTCACTAAGAGAGCTCCAGGAAAAACTACCAGTGGGATACAGAGGCAGCCCTGGCCCCTCCTCCTGCCAAGGAAAGCAGGGATAAAATAAAAAAGAGAATTTTGACAATCTCCTCTATCCTTAAAACCACAGGCTGCAAGTGTAGGCACACCTGGAAGCAGCACAGGCACTTTGCTGCAGCCCAGGAAAGCCTCCGAGCCCGGATTAACACCAGGGAACACGGAATCCATTTGAAGTTGAAGACTGATGAGCAAAAACCTGTCCATGGCATCAATCCCTGTGCTGAGGAAAGGCACATTCCCAAACCAGATGTGATTTCGAGGCACAGTGCTGAGGAAAGGGAGCACCATGGCTGCCTGTGATGGTCCTGCCCTGCCCTGGCAGAATCTCCCTCATCTGGAGGGAAACTTGACGTTTTCATGTCTCGTTCATCTTCCTAAGCCATCCATCAACGAGTCAATAATTGGTAAACATGCTCCAACTTTCAACTCCGGCTCCCTTGGAGGAATGGATTCACCAGCAGCTACTTCAAAATCCACTGGGCACCTCCCTCCCTGTTTCACATGTTTATCACTGTCAGTGAGCAGCTTCTAAAGGGTTTTTGCTGTGCCTTGAATTCAGTTGCTTCAAATTGGTCTCTCAAGTATTGCATGTACAAGTTCAAAGCCTCGAGATGTTAACAGCAGCAACACATCCTGGCATCTTTCTGTGGTCTTACTGAAGAATTTTATTCCAAAGAACAGAAACTCTATTTCTTAACAAGTTTTCCTTTTCTCCTGACGTGAAGCTTTACGTTCTGTGTTTCCTGGCTGGGCTGGATCACCGGTCAAGGAATCAAAGCCTGGTTCAGGCTCCTCCAAGCCCTCACTCTGCTGACACCACCAAGCAGCACAAATTGAGCTCTGGGGAAGGTGAAACACTTCGGTGCTGTCAGCAGCCCCACAAACCATGAGTGCTTTGCAGAAAGCCAAAGCTGGAAGCCAGGCTGCTGCAAGGAGTCCCAAACAAACCGGGGTTAACAGGGGTCCCCACAAAAGGGGAACCCACAGCAAAGCAAAGCTTTCCACAGTCCTGCAGAGCCATGCAGGGAGTCACTGCTGCCTGTGCTGGGAACACACCCGGCACTTGCCAGCAGGGTCCTGGGGCATCACGCCCAGCATCCATGGCCTGGTGAGGAGGGGATGATGGTCCCGCTCTGCTCTGGGCTGGGGCAGCCTCAACTCCAGTCCTGAGGCAGTTTTGGGCACCTCAGTGCAAGATGTAGAACTGTTAGAAAGCATCCACAGGAGGGACATGGAGATGGGGAAGGGTCTGGAGGGGAATAGAGCCGTAGGAGGAGTAGCTGAGGACACTTGGTTTGTTCAGCTGGAGGAGATGAGGGCAGAGCTCAGTGGGGCTGCAGCTCCTCCCGAGGGACAGCTCCAGTCTCTGCTCCCTGGGACCAGGGACAGGACCCAGAACGGCTGGAGCTGGGTCAGGGCAGTTTAGGTTGGATATCAGGCCCACCAGAGGGTGCTGGGCACTGCCCAGGCTCCCCAGGGAATGGGCACAGCCCCGAGGCTGCCAGAGCCCCAGGAACGTTTGGACAGCGCTGCCAGGGATGCCCAGGGTGGGGTTGTTGGGGTGTCTGTGCAGGGCCAGGGGTGGGACTGGGTGATCCCTGTGGGTCCCTCCCAGCTCAGGAGGCTCTGTGATTGTCTCAGGACCTGCAAATTCACAGCTCCAAAGGGTCAGGACCCTTCTGCCCCAGAGCTGTCTTTGCTGTTAACAGTGTAAGACTGAGCTCATCCTCGGAGCCCAGAGTGGGGCACAGCCCAGCCCGGATGAGGAATGTGTTATTTACGCCACAGAACTGCAGAGAGAACTCTTCCCTCACCAGTGCAGGAAAGCACTCGTGGATAACCAGGAGCCCCCCACCAGCGCTTCCCTGTTTTCTGCTGCACTCACTGTGAAATGACTCAGAATAACTAAAACCCTCTGAAGTTCCCAGGTAATTTTCATTTCGCTGTGATCCGACCGTCTCCTCAGAGCAATGAGACCTCTCAGTGCCAAAATTTAACAACTGCAACAATTCTCCTTAACACCTCCTGCCAGCGATATTGTTCATCGCTGAATTGCTTCATTAATTCCAAGTCGATACAAGCAGCTTCCTTTTGTCAATCTCGCTATATTAACATATAATTTCAATGTTTGGGACCATTTTCAGGCTTGGAAATGAGATTAACGTCAAGTGATTAAAATAAGTTCTCAAGACTGGGCAAAATCACCAGCTCACAAAGGCTATAGATTGATCTTTGCAATGGTGAATGTAACAACCATTCCCAAATTACAAGTTTACCGTTACACCACTCAATTTTTGAAAGCTGTTTGCTTTCAATATCTTGCTTTTTGTTTTCCCAGGAAATCAACATGGGCAGACTCCATCAAAATCGCAGCCCTGACTCCAGAGGGCTGCAAAGGCTTTGCTGGATGAGTCCGGGTGCATTTCCCTGCTAATGGGATGTCAGGACGGGCTGTGCTGAAGGATGTGAAGTGCAGGGAAGTCGGGAAATCCTCCCAGCACTCCCTGTTCACATCCCCTTCGCCCCTCGCCGTTCCAATTGCATGTGACATCATCAACCACAATTAATGAATTAGACTTGTCACAGGAGGTATTTTCCTGCAGTAGGATTGGTAAGTGACACTCCCAGCGGAGCCGGTTCCAGCTTGGGAGATTGATGGTCTTACCCTTTCCTTCGTGCTGCACAGGAGGCTCCCACCAGGGCCAGGGTGGACACAGGCAGTAAAACATGAGTGACCCATGGTCCTCTGTGACATCAGGACCCTGCCAGCTCTGTGAAGGCTCCAGATCCAAAGGGATCCATTCATCGCCCCTGGCCAGGCAATTAAAAGCAAGCACAGGCTGTCCTTGAGCACTCACCAGGTTTTCTCCACTTGCACGTTCAAATTTCACCCGCGGTCACAACCGGGGTCAGGGGATTCTCACTGCACTCATGGTGCAAGTCCTCCTTTGCACCTCCTCCCTTCACCACGGCCTGAAGGGCCTCCAGAGCCTCCCGGGCACATCTGTTCAGGTAGCATCACCTTGGGGACATCCCCGACCAACAGCACCAAGAGGGGAAGGTGTGAGAACATCCAGGTCTCCGAGGGGGAACTGGATCAGGGACCAACAACAGAACTCTCCTCAAGGGCCAGGCACAAACACCCAAGCCAGGAACCAGTGTTCTTTTCTCAGGGAAACCTAAAAACGAGAGGAATCAACTCATGGGGAACCAAAAACCAGAGCTTTTTGGAGAGAGAAGGAATCTTGTAGTAAAACAGAGATCAAAGATGTGCAGCTGACAGAGCTGCTAAGGCTCATTATGTCTGGAGGGAAATCAATGCCACTGAGCTCACGGGGAGTTTTGCTGGAATCTCTTGAAGTTTTACCCAAAGCTGAGCTCCACAGGTCGGGTGAGTCCGGTCCTCTCAGCTGTCAATGAGAAGTTTTTAATTCCATGGCTGAGAAGTTGGGAAATGAGATCAACCCCCTCCAAAGGCACACAGGCAGAAAGGAAGGCTCAGAGCACCCACAGCAGGGGCGGAGAGAAGCACTGGGTGTAAACCTCGCTTCAGAGGGGTTTTGTACAGAGGGGAGAAGCTGCTGCTCCTTCCCTGCAGATGTGTTTGTAGCCCGTGTCCATTGTATCAGCTCTTCAGGAGTTCCAGACACAATCCACTGCTCCTTTTGTTTATAGAAACAACCATCAAAAAGAACAAATCAATGCAATCTTGTGGATTGTTTCCTGTGGAGCTCCTTCAACGCCGGCATTTCTTCCCTCCCAAGGCAACATTTATTTTTCAACATCCTGCATAGAGTGATGGTGCTCTGCACTATGTTCACCCCCTCCTGCCCTCACTCTGCTCTCCTTTGCCATCTCTAGAAGGTCCCAGAGGTGCAGCATCACTGCAGGTGCTGGGGCACCCCTGAGCATCACCCATTCAGCTCAGCATCACCACGAGGAGAGGACCAGAAAGCTCTTTGTGACATTGACTCAGCACCAGGTTGTGCAAACCAGCTGTGCAAGACAAGGTTTGGGAAACAGGAACCCTCCCTCCTGCCCAGTGACCTTTCCAGAGAATCACAGAATCACCTGAGCTGGAGGGACCACCAGGATTACCCAGTCCAACTCCTGACACAGACCCAACAACCCCACCCTGGGCATCCCTGGCAGTGCTGCCCAAACACTCCTGGAGCTCTGGCAGCCTCGGGGCCGTGCCCATTCCCTGGGGAACCTGGGCAGTGCCCAGCACCCTCTGGGGGAAGAACCTTTCCCTGATGTCCAGCCTCAGCCTTCCCTGGCCCAGCTCCAGCTGTGCCCTGCGTCCTGTCCCTGGTCCCAGGGAGCAGAGACCGGAGTTGCCCCTTGGGCTCTGCCCTCATCTCCTCCAGCTGAACAAGCCCAGTGTCCTCAGGGAGCTCCTCCAGGCACAGGGGAGAGGTCACCCCAACGAGAAGGAAGAAGAACCTCCCCAAAATGCCGTGGCCAGCGAGGCTGAGTTGATATTCACCTCAGCCAGGCACGTCTGGAAACCTCCTTCGCCCCTCTCTGGTGCCTGAGGCTGTTACGGCTCCAAGTCTTTTGCTTTCATGTTGGAATGAAAATATCATGATGTACAAATTATTACTTTGTAATTAATTATGCAGAATAACTAAAGCGAACATGACTTCAGCATTATGACAGCTTTGAAATTTACCACTTTGTAAATTAATAAGTAATGAATCTGGCTTGCTGGGTATATGTTTAATATAAGAGAAGGTTACCTAAACAAAAAGGAAGGCTTCAGCTGATTTAGCCATAAGAGTGAGAAGGAGCCTCAATTTTGTTGGCAAAGAGGAGAGAGGAAAATACACTTCTTGTACCCTTTTCAACTGAGAGACACTGGCAGGGGTGTGACAATCCCACTCCACACAACTCCTGCACCCAAAACTGACTCAGATTTCCCCAGAGTTGGCAGAACCTGCGGCCTCACTGCTGCGGAGCCAGAGCAGAGAAGGAGAGATGAGGGAACATCTGCAGACCAGGTTTTTTTAAACCAGGAGACCGAATTCAGGGAAGATTCTGGGGTCCATGAGTGCTTTGCCCTGTCCCCAAGAATGACAATGCTCATCTGTTCCACAGGCAGCTCTGAGCAGCAGGCACAGTGCCATGGGAGCATTCCCAGCCAGCTCGCCCTGGGCGGAGCTGGTCACTCACCACTTTGCCACCCACAGCCCAGGCTCTGATGCTGCCACCTCAATCCTGACCAACGTTTTGGGCCCGTGAGGTACCAGGTTCCAGAGGCAAACACCCATCTGAAGGTGAGCTTTGCTGCCGAGCTCCTGCCACCCACCTCGCAAGCTATTTCCTTTGGAATCCAGCCTGGGATTTTGGTATTCCTGAGTGGTTTCTGCTCTCACTGCCTGGCTCTCCATGGGCTGAGGGCACGGCACAGGACCCCAAGAGCCAGCTGAGCACGGTCAGCCTCAGCTCTAAAGGCTCTTTCATTCCTCTGCCCCTTCCCAAGAAAGGGAAGGGACTGAAGGAGCATCATCACTCCGGTGTCAATTTGTGCCTCTGCACAGGTCTGCAACACATGCACCGTATTTTTTCTCTCCCTCCCATTCCACCCGACTACCTGCAGCCTTTGAGTGTCATTTAAATCACTCCCACTACAGTGGCAGGGCTGTGCCTGGAACTACAACTGAGAGCTGACCTTGGCAGTGGGGCAGCACTAATCACAGTAATTAGCGGCACATTCCTGTTAGCCAGGGATCCACGGGACACCTGTGGGGCAGATGTCCTGTACTGACCATCAGCTCGAGGGGAGGCTTTTCCCAGCTCTTCCCACGGCAATAAACCCCACAGTGCATGCAAAAAACCCCAGCAGCCGGCAAGGACGGGGCCCCAAAAAGCAAACCCTGCTCTGCTCCATCTGCTGAGCCAGGGCAATTCCAGAGCACTCGTCACACTGGACAGGCTCAAGAGAACTCCCAGAGCACACCAAGGTTTTCCCTGGAGCCAGATCACACCTTTAGAGGGGACGAGACAGGCTACATCCACCTGCTTCCCTGAGAGCAGGGTCTCTGCCAGCCCCAAACACCATAACCATGCCCACAAGCCATGGGAACAAACATCACTTTCCTTCCCAGAGACAGCACAGAGGTTTTTCTTCAGCACAGGGCCACGTTTCCAGGAGTCAGAAAGGTTTAAGAGGCCTCTTTGCACTGTATTTTTCCAATCACTTCTCTTGTGTCAAGCACTGCAAATTCAGCTAATTTTGGGAGGACAGAGGGGGAGAAAAATCTTAGGGAAAAAATCACACCCAAGAGAGCTGGCTGGGGAGTAAAAATAGCTGCTGAGCTATTCTCTAATAGCCCCTGTGGTTGGGCATGAGGCTTCAGCCACTGACAAGGTGCTAAAGAGATGACGGGTGGCATCTCGGCACTTTTTCCATGCCAACAGGTTTCAATGCAAAGACAGCTGAGCTTCTTCCCTCCTCCCAAAGGACCTCTCATTTATTTAAGAAGAGGGACTGGGATATTTATGTGGGATCAGCCCATGCCTGAGCTCTGCTGCACTGGCCTGTGGTTGTCTGGGGGCTCCCAGGTGCTGTCTGAAGGACCCCAAAGAAGCCACAGCCTGTTACGTGAGCTTTGGAAAACAAAAATGCTTAAAACCTTAAAATAACACGATGGACGGAACTTGGAATAACACTAGGGATGGAACCAGCCCTGCAGCAACCTGCAGGAGCCTCTTTCCTCCAGGGAATGTCCCTCTCTTACCCAGACACCTGCATTACTGCCCTGTGCAGCCTGATGCAGGATGTGAATCTAAGCCCCCAGCATCACCCTGGGATGTCCCCATGCAGAAGGGCAAAGGCTGCCTGCAAACCCTGGGTGTCCACGCAAAGTTTGGATTTGGAGAGACTGACATTTCCCAGAGAAGGAGCAGCACTGCCTACTGAAAGAGGCACAGCAGCAATAGCCACATCATTATTGAGAAGGCAAAGAGTGATGTAACTCTGGCTCTAGGCTTGAGCAGCTGCACAGGTGAAGCCCCAGCAGAGTGTTTGGGCCACCAGCCCCACAGGGAAAAGGTTTCCCTGTATTTTGACTGACAAATTTTGTGGATCCCAGAGGAACACAGCCAGCAGGCTTTGGGCTGACTATTCCCTACCCTAAAACCAGCTGAACCCCGCTATCTCAGGGAGTTGTTCCTCATTTTCTTCCCCTTCCAACTGTATGAAACACTGGCAGGGATGTGATGATCCCACACAGCTCCTGTCCTCAAATCTGACTCAGATTTCCCCAGACTTGGCTGCTCTCAGCTGAGCCTCCTGCCAAGATGTCTTTGTACTTCTGGGCCTGCACACACATTTAAGGCACTGAGAGGGCAGGGGGGTGTCACAGCAGCACTCCCAGGTTTTCCCTGTATTTTCACTGATACGTTTTGTGGTTCCCACAGCAGGCTGGATTTGTGGGCTTACTACTCCCTACCCCAGACCCAGCTGAACCCCACTGCCTCAGGACCCACTGGGAGCTGTTCCTCACAGCAGCTGACGCTTGTTTGATTAATTCCTGTCTCTGCCTCTCTCAGCCAGGTGGGGAAAGTCATCAGTATCAGACAAGGGCAGTGTCTCATTTGGGTTCCATCCTGCCCAGCAGCTGCTCCCTCAGCACGGGAGCCGGGGCAGGCAGATTACAGGGATGAAGTGTCCGGCCGGGCGGCTGCACAGATCGGTGGGATTTAGGGATTAGGGGGAGCGGATTGTCAGATTTGAGGAGGGATCAGTGTGAAGGCTGAGTGTGAGAGCAGATGTTGGTGATTTCCCCCCCCATCACTGCTCATCCCCTCCCCAACACTGTCCCCTCCGAGCATTATCCACTCTCAGCGTCAGAGATCTCCCATCATCCCTTTTTTCATTTGCCAGCCTGGCTCTAAGGGAGCCAGCTGCCTTCCCCAAATCCACAGGCAAAAAGACTCAGTTAATATAAAAGATTAAAGGTGTCTATCTGGCTGTCTTCCCTTGTTTCTTTTGCTCTTTCTCCATGGCACAAGCTCCCTCCATCACTCCTGAAGACACGTCCTTATCCCCACAGTGCGAGCACTCAAAGCCCCTCACCTGTACCGTCATCACCTTCTTTGCCCAGGGAACAGCAGTCCCTGGTACAGAAGAGTCTTTTCTTTTCCTGCTTTTAGCCCTTCCCACCCAAAGCCTCGCAAGTTCCCCGTGACCACCGATCCTTCTGCTCCTGCAGCAGACACAGGAGAGCCTCCGTGCCCAGCCTGTGTACCTGTTCACAGGGAACAGCAGATCCACAGTCAACTTGCTCCCTGCAACACTGGCAGCACAATAATGAGTCCCCAAGGCCTCTTCTCTAAGAGGCTCCAGCAGTTGCCTAAAAAAGCCCCACTTGAGCAGCTTTCACAGTTTGACCTCTGTCCCTCCTTGCTGAGCGAGCTGGCGCAGCCGTGGTCAGTGAGCCAGCCCTGTGCGACGGGCTTGGCCGAGCTGGAAGCGTTCCACTGCCATCCATGGCGGGGGCATTCTCGTCATTAGCCCAGGTACCCCCACGGCTGGGACAGAAAAAGCCTCAGAAAATAAGGAAAGGGCACTAAAATGCCCACGCTGAGCAGCAGCAACACAAGGAACAGCGACTTGGTGCCCTGGCAGTGCAGGACAAGAGCAAAATGGAGAGGGAGGAGGTAAAGGGGAACAATTCCCAACCCTTCCAAAAAAATCCTGCACAGATTCAAGCTTCAGACAGCGGTGAAATATCAGCTGCTTCCCACAGCCACTTTCCAAAGGAGCCGAGGGGGATCCAGCTCTCACCTCACACCCGCGACAGCGGGGATGGGAAGAACCGCTCAGCGCTACGTGAGGACAGGCCCCCGAGCTAAGTCACAGCAGCACATAAAGCAACCAGACACAAGTTACCGGTGCCACAGAGCGGGAAAAAAATGGAATAAAAATAAAATAAAACCAACTAAAATGGCTACCACCACATCTCGTGGCTGAGCAGAGCCCCCCTGCTCGAGGATGACAACTTACAGGGGGAGGAAGGCCAGAAAAATAAGTAAATAACTCCGTGCCTGCACTGCTTATACAGGAGAGAAGATTTAATAGACAGAGAGAACGGAGTCTTATCAGCACAACTCACGCTCAGTAGTGCAAGGGAGGGCATCATACATTAGCTTGCTTTGACCTGCAGGGCCCTCAGTGGGAATTTTCTCCACCACACTGACATGATGTTGTTTAGATGCAATGCACATCTCGCCTGCATGGAAACATGCTGACACTTTGGAGGCTTTTGAATGCAGAGAAGGAGCAGAGAGAGAAAAAGATGTCTGGGTCAAAATGTTTCTCTAATGATTATAGATTTAATTCCATGGTCTGGAGGAAAGGGTGGGAGAAGAGATTATTTTTTTTCCCCTCCCTATTTCCTTTTCAGGACATGAAAAAGAAATCCAAAAGCATATTACCGTCCTGCTCTGCTTTTCTTCAATTCTCTCGTTTGGCTCTGACTTTCTCTTTCCCTCCCACCTCCATCAGTACCCACAAGATCCAGGGAAGATCTGGCCAAAACTGCTGACAATTTAGCTTGGATAAAACATTCCTGGGTTCCTCTGAAAAAGAAAAAATTAACATCATATTTCTCAACACACAAGGCAAAATAAACAGGGAAATTATTACCCAGCCATGCTGGTACTTTAAATTCTCTCAAGGAACTGGGTTGTATCCACAGAGATAGAGAATATGACATATTCTTTCAGCTGAAATTGCTTGTAGCCCCTCAGATTTCCCACTTGGCAGTTGTATTTAGTCTCAGACACAACTCAGAGGACACCAGCACCCAAATTCAGGCGGAGAGCAAGACAAGGAGTAGCAGCAGGAGGCTCTTGGGCTTGGCTTTGGCCATGAAGACTAAAGTGTCACAGCAGGGTGTCAGGGCATGGTGGGGAGGACTTACAGAGACCACAGAATCACTGACGTTAGAAAAGACCTTCGAGATCAGTGAGTCCAACCTGTGACCCACCAGGGCAGCCAGACCATGGCACTGCCACATCCAGTCTTTGCTTAAACACCTCCAGGGAGAGTCACTTCACCACCTTTCTGGGCAGCCCATTCCAGTGTCTGATCACCCCCTCTCCAAAGAAATTCCTCTTGGTGTCCAACCTAGACCTACCCTGGTGCGCTTGCAAAGGACATCCTCTCATCCTGTCACTAGTTCAGAGCAGAACCCGACCCCGCCTGGCTGCCCCCTCCTGTCAGGCAGTGGAGAGGGACAAGGTCCCCCCTGAGCCTCCTTTTCTCCAGGCTGAGCCCCTTTCCCAGCTCCCCCAGCAGACCTGTGATGCCCAGGGACCTATCCCACCACATTCCCCAAGTAGGTGGATGCCAGGACCAGCACAGCCACCACGGCTCTGCAGACAGAGGAGGCAGCAGGTGCCTGGCACTGCCAGGGTTTGCAGCAGCCTAGAATTGCAGAAACAGCCACCTGGGAGCAGGAGAGCAGTGCCAGCTTTCCCGGGCACGAGGCAGCTTCATTTGTCTCCATCAGGTGCAAATGGGTTGCTCAACCTTTAAGCGCTTAATTAGTTTCCTTTTTTGTTTTTAAAAGCAACACTTGGGTGCCGCGTTGCCCTGGAAGCCCAGGGAGTGATGGATGGGCTGGGCACAGCAGCCCAATCCTTCAGCACCTCCCACCCCAGCTCCCAGGAACTGCTGGAGTGAAGAGCTGGGTCCGATCCCAAAGCTCTGCTGCAGTAAATGCCCAAAGAAATGGACTCAGCCCGATTCTTCCTAGAGAAAGGACTGGTCCCAGCCATCCCCAGCATCCTTACTCCCTGAAGTGAGGAGCTGGTCCCAGTCACCCCGGCATCCCTATTTCCTAAGGAAAGGACTGGTCCCAGCCATCCCCAGCATCCCTCTGCTCCCGGTCCATCCACGCACAGCACATGTGGCACCTCCCAGCCAAAGCACGTCCCTGGAGGCCTCTGTGCATTCCCGGCTGCACAGAGCACCACAGAGGTCCCTGATCCCTCCCTCCACCTCAGCTCCAGCCCTCAGAATCCGGCTCCAAAAGAGAAATCTGCCTGTGCTAGCAAGGTGGACAGGAGCTAAGGAGAGACAAATCTGCTTCAGCTCAGGTCATGGGAGGTCAAAGACATAAAAAAATACATGTTGGAAGAGTCACTGACTGGATATCAAATTGATCTGCTGTGCTGCCTCCAGGCTCCCGGGGAAGCTGGGGTGGGGATGCTCCGTGCCCAAGGATCGACTGCAAAAGTGCTCACAGAAGCCCTTGGTACCTGCATTGCTGCCCCCCAGTCCCCAGCACCCACAGTTGTTTTCTTTCCCGTTTAATTCCTCATAACTCATTCCCAAGACATCCCACTCCCTCCTTTCCCCATGCTTTTCCTCCTAGATAAAAACAATATGTGGTGCTTTTTTTTATTCCAGCGGGGTTCCAGCTAATAAAAAGATTTATAATTAAGCCAGTAGATTTCCTTTTGCTATGCTGTCCTGGATTATGAGAAAGTATATTTATATGCAATTATGAAATGAACAGTATTTCTTACCCAAGTGAAGCTTTAAAAGTCATTATGAATCCATTAACTCAGCAGACCTTACAAAAGGCCTCCTCTGCTCTGGATTTATTTTAATTTGAAGCAGATAGGAAACTTTTCCCCTCCTTATTTTTTAAACCCAGCTTTTCTGCAGTAGGAATGTGCAGAAATGAACAACATGCATCAAATGCAGCAGGAAGGCCAAACTCTGGTGGACTTGGCACCGCTTTGAGTCCTTCCAGAGTCTCTGCCCTGTATCCGAGTGCTCTGTGATGTCAGTCAGAGAATCATGGAATGGTTTGGGTTGGGGGGGACCTTAAAGCTCATCCAGGGACACCTTCCACTGTCCCAGGCTGCTCCAAGCCCCATCCAGCCTGGCCTTGGACACTTCCAGGGATCCAGTGGCAGCCACAGCTTCTCTGGGCAATCTGCCACCTTACACTGAAACCTGGGAAATGCAGAATTTTACGGAGTCTCCCTTGACTGCCCCTTCCTGTGCCTCAGCATCGCTGCCCCGCAGTTCTGGCGATGCCTTGAGAGGCCACCTAAAAACAGAGACTAGACAGGAGTAAGGGAATAAAGGTGGGTATTTATTTGAGAGGCCTTCAATGTATACCCTGGGAGCCAGAGGCCACTGCCAAGATGGACCCCAAGGTGGATGGCAGGTCACGAGTTCTTCACACTTTTATAGGTTTAGTTCATTTGCATATCAGGGTTAATTCTCCAATTAAAGCTTCAGTTTAATGATCTAATTCCCCTCTGCTTGCCCCCCTTTAGAGGCTTTTGGTTTACACATTTTGGGCCTGGGATGGTCTGGGTGTCCTTGGAGAGCAGGCCTGGAGAGGCTTTGTTTTGTCTGCCCAGCATGAGAGAGCAGAAATTAACAGGCTGTAAGAAACTTCAGAGTTACACACTGGGCAGTAGAGGATTTGAAAAATATGAAAGTTAAAACCTAAGGCATCACTGGGAGCTGCTCTCCATGGGATTACAGGGAAGAAGTGAGGTTCCTGCTCACAGGAACCAGCCATTTCTTTTTCATTTCCCTGCAAAGCCTCACCTGGAGATCCCCATCAAGCATTTTGTGCTCAGTGGTCTGTGATGCTTCAGGCACACTTTGGGAGAGCCAGCAGACAAGAAATGAAGATTGGAAAAGCCAGAGAGGAAAACCTGCCATGAACTCTGCTCAGAGAGCTGCTGCAGCACCGAAATCCAGGTGGGAAGAGGCACAAAAGCTTTAGTCAGGACGTGTGGTCACTGCCGTGGCTCTGGAGCAGGTGCGGGTGGCAGCAGCCCAGTGCTCCCAGCACCATGCTGGCATCTCCCCTGCACCCCTGGCAGTGCCCTGGGGAGGGAAGCAGCAGCCTGCCCTCCCTCCCGCTGCTCCCAGCCCTCCTCAGCTCCCAGAGCTCTCTCACTGGGAGCAGCTGAGCAGCTCTGCCTGCACAAGGGACAGGATGCAGCCCTGGGCACAGGCTTCAGGAGCTGGGGCATCCCAACCTTCTGGACCCCCAACAGCTGAGGGGGTTGCTCTTCCCGAACTTTAGTGAGGTCCTCAATGCCCTGGAGAAGGCTCCATGAAGACCTCAGAGCTCCTTGCGGGGCCTAAAGGGGCTCCAGGAGAGCGGGAGAGGGACTGGGGACAAGGGATGGAGGGACAGGACACAGGGAATGGCTTCCCACTGCCAGAGGGCAGGGATGGATGGGATATTGGGAAGGAATTGTTCCCTGTGAGAGTGGGGAGGCCCTGGCACAGGGTGCCCAGAGCAGCTGTGGCTGCCCCTGGATCCCTGGGAGTGTCCAAGGCCAGGTTGGACGGGCTTGGAGCAGCCTAGGACGGTGGAAGGTGTCCCTGCCATGGCAGGGGTGGGACTGGATGGGCTCTGAGGTCCCTTTCAATGATTCAGTGACTCTCAAAAAGCCCCACCTGCCCCATCCATAGCTCTGCCTGACAAGAAGGGACCATCTGCAGGATTTTAAACAACTCGTCAGGCAGAAGGATGGCCTCCACCCGGCAAAATATGCTCCAGTCCCAACCATCCTTCACCATTCCTTATCTCCACACGGGCTGAGGATGGCTCATTTTACTTGCCTTAAGAGGAAATCCATCTCCAAGTCACCAAAGGAGCCTCAGCCACAATGGCCTTTTCATTAATGTGGTGGCAATAAAGCACAGCAGCATCCCCTGGCTGTCACAGGGAAGGGAGCTGGGAGGAATATTAAAAGGGAATTTGCCGGCAAGTGGATGTGGGGAGAAAGGCAAACCCCGTGGTGGGGCACAGCTCTGCCCCTCCACCACCCAAACTCCACCTGGAGAGGGCCACCAGCCCCTCATGCACCACCAATTTTCCCTCAGCTCCTACTGAGCTCAAGACAAGATGTGAGTGATCACGGGGAGCTCCCCCAGCAGACCTCAGGCTCTCTGGGGGGCGCAACCATTCCCTGTCCCCTCGGACACCAGTCAGGGGCTGGAGGTGCTGCAGCAGCTCTTCCCCAGCTGGGCACTTCACCAGGCACCTCCAGCATCCAGAGGCACCTGCCTGTCCCTGCTCTCCTGTCCAATCCAGTGGGGCTGGGAGTGTTCTCAGCCCTCAGATGAGTTAAACCTCCCTGACAGGCTCGATCTGCCTCTGGTTCCCTGTGACGCTTTCACTTCCAGTTGGCTCTGGCAGCAACAAACCTGCTCTGACACCTTGGCTGTGGCTCAGTCTCATTCTCCCCGTGTGATCTGCTTCTCCCTGTCTCTTTGCCGTGCTCGGCACGAGGTTTGCACTGACAAACCCATTCTGATCTCCTCCCCCCGTATTCCCCCCTCTCAGGGACTCCGTCTCTGCAGTTCTTCCAGATCCAGCATGACTGCTTTATTTAATAAGAATAAAGGAGTACCCGTGGCCGGGGAGTTCTCTGCAAACCAGATGCTCTGGATTTAATCTGGGGAACACCGTCACACTTGGTTTCATTACACTTGCCCCCGTGGCCCGTAACACTTGCTTTCTTAGCCATGGATTTTTCAATTCAGCTGGAGCAAAATTCCCCATGTGTCTTGCACCACGAGGAGCTGGGCTCCGAACTCCTGCTCCCAGTTTAATCCCCGTTTGCAATTTACAGGAGCTTTGGCTAAGGGTGAAAGGTTCTGTGTTTCATTACGAAGCCTCGCAGGGCCCTCTGCTAACCTGCACTGTGCAGCGCTTCTTGTCACAGCACAGCAGCTGCACTGAAAGAAAGTTCAGCGTCTCGAATCCATCCCCAGCTCCAGCAGCCATTCCCTGAGCCAGCTGCCCGGAACAGCAATAAGTCCATGATGAACTTTGAAGAGCAGCCCTGCTCACAGCTGCTCTGCCCACACGCACGCCCAGCGTGCCCCACAACCAGCTCTGCTTTGCATCCCCCCTTGAAGCGCTTCCAGACACACCAAATAATGATCCACTGGAAGAGATTCTTGCACCTACTGCAGGGTTTTTTTTTCTCCTCCTGAAGCTCTCGGAGCACTTCAAAGGCAAACAAGCTTTGCTGTGCTCGTGCTGCAAAAGGGGAAAGCTCCATCCACGAGGCAAAGATGGAAAAGCACAGGCCCCAGGCTAGTGGGTGGGAACCAGCCCTCGCTGCCTCCAGCAATCGATGTGTCTTTGCTCTTAACACCCACCTAAGGAAAATCTTTTTATCCCTTTCTCTGTGTCTTTGCCTCCAGAAGCACAGACCCTTCCTCTGATCAGAAATACAGCAACTCAGAGCACACGTTTAACAGATCAGCCTTCCTTTGGAGATTTACCTTATTGCACTGAAGTCCATCTGCTCAGAGATGCCTTTGTCACCTGTGAAACAACAGCAGCCAACGTCACTGGGACCCAAAATCCCTTTGGGAGGGATCTGTGGCGCAGGCAATGCTCCCTTGAATCCCTCTCCTTTGCAGCTGGCCACTAACAAAACACAAGCACAGCCTGTTCAAAAATCAAAGCTGGAGGTCAAGCAGCTAAAAGCTCCAAATTTGACACTTCCTATCCCATTCACAGGATTTCAAAAGAGAACACCAGCTTGGAAATTACGCTATTAGCAACAGCTCCTGGCTCTTAGCTCAGGAAAGTGCTGCCGTTCTCTTGTCACGCCATCGGATTTGTCAAGGAGCAGAGCCCAGTCCCTTTTCACTGTGGGTTATTAAATGTGTTCAGGCACCATGTGGAAGGGTGGATGCAGCAGGAAGGGGAGCAGCTGTTCCACACCACTGGCTGCTGCTCTTTGCTCTCTCAGGGCACGGGTAGGAACCAGACCCTAAAGCTCCAAATCTGGGGCACCGGGGAGAGGGAGCTGCTCCCAAACCCAAAGCAAGTCCTCAAACAGCTCCAAGTGCACAGACTCACAGAACCCCCAAATGGTTTGGCCTGGAAGGGACATTAAAGCCCATCCAGTTCAATCCCCCTGCCATGGGCAGGGACACCTCCCACTAGCCCAGAGTGCTCCAAGCCCCATCCAGCCCAGCCTTGGATGCGTCAGGAATCCAACCGGGATCAGGAATCCACAACGTCTCTGGGCAACCTCTGCCAGGGTCTCACCACTCTTACAGAGCAAAAACATTCCTTCCTTACATCTAATCTAGATCTTCCCTTCCTCAGCTGGAATGCTGAGCCTTTGCCAAATTGTCCACAGCCTCTCCCAACTCTAGGGCTCCTCATTTAATACCTCACACAGATTTATTACTTCGTAATGCTGAGCGATTTCCTGATTCCATAATCTTGGTGCCCACCTCTCTTCCAGCTTATGCCACAAAGCAGACCAGTTCAACCCTCTCAGCCTAAAGCTTGAGCTTAACATGCAGTTGGCACTTGGGTGGACGCTTGCAGAAGAAATTTCAAAGTCTCGGTGCGTGTTCCTGAGCGCTCCCTGTGCACCCTGTGAGATTTGCTCCGGCAGATTTTCCTAGGCAGGCAACAGCGAGAACACAGGAGGCGGAAAGCACATCTTTAAATTTTCCCCAAGCTGTCTCCTGGACAGACAATCCCATTAAGTGAAGCAGAGGGACCTGAAGCTGTGTAAAAGCAACAAGGTGAATCTCCTTAGCGCAGAAGCCTGACAGATGAGAGCAAAATGCTGGATTTAACTCCAATGTAACACAACAGAGCGCAACGTGTCACCGGAGGGTGAAATGCAACCCCGGTCTGCAACCCGCTGCACACAACCAGGTGAGCTCCCAGCTGCCAGGAGAGATTTCATTTAGGCTTCCCTCTCCAGCGGAGGGACTTCATTCGGAGATAAGACAGTAAAATGAGACAGCTTTGAAGCAATATGCTCAAGGTCACCTAAGGAATTAATTGCAGAGCAAGAAGCAAACTCGAATCCAACCACGAAGCACACTTAGCCCCAAAGCCACTTGTTATAAGACATGCCATTTATCAACATCTATCAAATTAGGCAGAGTACCATAAACCCAGGCTTGTGGAGCATTTTTTAAAATGGCAGGAGAGGAAATGCAGCTTCCCAGTTCTTAAGAGCGTCTCGTGGAGAAAAATACTGGTATAATAAAAGTATTTTAAAAGGCACCTCATGTACTATTTATCTACTACTCAACAGTCTCCCTAAATCTGAGCGCAACACGTTGGTAATGGGTATCTCAGACACACAATTTAAAGTGCTACTGAAATTTCTTCTACGCAGAAGATCAGCCGCTGAGATCAAAGGCTGACGCATCCAGTGACTCTGTCTGTGACAAAAGAAAGAGATTTCTAACAGTGAATTACAGTGTTAAACAAATTGAGCTCGTCTCCCCCAAGAACGCTTCCCTTGGCACTTAAGAGTACAAAGTTTGTTAGATGGGCCACTTGGAGAGAAATAACAGCCTGTCTGGGGAGTGACTCATGGGAGGAAACACCTCGGTGCTGGAAGGCTGGGGAGAGGAGAAATGCACCCAGAAATCAGCCCCCAGGCCAGAAATTAGGCAGAATATAAAGTTCTGGTAAACATAAGTTGGAACAGGTTCCCCAGAGAATGGGAACAGCCCCGAGGCTGCCAGAGCACCAGAAGCATTCGGACACCGCTCTCAGGGATGCCCAGGGTGGGATTGTTGGGGTGTCTGGGCAGGGCCAGGAGCTGGACTGGGTGAACCTTGTGGGTCCCTTCCCACTCAGGATATTCCATGTTTCTATGTCCAGGTCCCAGAGAAAACCATATGAACCATCTTTGCTCAACCTCTCTGAAAGCAGCAGCTGCCCAGGAGCAAGCACCTGTCCTCACACCCAAAGGCAGATCACCACATCCCTCAAGGAACACAGCAAAAACCTGGGAGAATAAAGGCAGGAGGCTACCACACCATTTGGGAAGCAGTGGGAATGCCCCATCTCCAGACACGCTGTAATTCAGCCACCTGAGAGGACATCAGAGTGTTCTCCAAGGGGATAATTTTCAAAGGAAGCTTCCCAGCGAGGGCCAGGATGAGCGGCCTCCCAGTTCCTCCATGCTGGGCACGGAGGCACAGCTGGAACTCGCCCTTCCTGGCTGGACACTCGTGGCCTCCAGCTGTTCATAAATCAATAAAAATAGCCTTCTCCCAAGCTCACAGCACGGGGATGGCGAGGAGGGCTGTGCAGGAGCATCCCCTCCAATGGAACTGTGCTACCTGGAGCCGGCTCCTTTGTTCCCTGCCTGCCCAGATGGGATTCCTCCCGGCACTCCCTCTTCAAACAACAGGAGCTGTGTTTTTGTTGCAGGCTGCACGGAGTTTGGGAATTACTTTTTTCTCCTCTCCCAGCTCCAAGTGTTTCATTTGTTTGACTTTGCTGAACCACAGCCACATTTGCAGTAACGATACGAGAAATTCTTCACCGGGTTTTCCCCACCAGCTTCCTGCCCTGAATATCAAATACTCAGGGCCGTGCACCCACGCTTGCCACCTACATGGATGCTTGGATTCCTCCCATCAATGGGAGCAGGGAAGGCTTCCTTTCATTTGTTTTCCTTACAGGATCACAACGCAATTTCAGAGGTGCTCTCTGCAGGGAAAAAATACCCTCAAATCATGATACACAACCGGCAAAACAGCACTGTCTTGGGGTTCTTTGGGAGGTTCCATGAGAACAGCAGTAAGCAGAGGGAGTCCTGCACCTTCCCACTGCAGTGGGCACACACCAGGCTCACCTTTCTCCACCCCCCAGATGCTCCCAGGGTTCTTTTTCCACCATCACCTGGCACAGGTGGAGGCTGGAACTGGCTAACATCTTTCCCACAGGCTTGTGGGAGGACACTCAGTGAGAAACAGTTCCCAAACAAGCTCCTGGCATGGCAAAGGGTGGAGGAAGGAAAAAAACCTCCTGCTGCTGATCTCAGACCTGAACTGATGGCAAGGCAGGGTCACTGCCTGCCCTGCACTGCCATGAAGACAATGCTCGAGTCCTCCAACCCCACCGCTACTTTCCACTCCATTTGCAGCTGGAAATTGCTCCAGTTTTCCCTGCCTCCCCTCGTGTCCTGTCACTCCAGGTCCCCGGCCCGCTCCCCCCTCCCGTGGCTGTATCTTTCTCCCCGGGTTACCGTCGCTAATGTCAGAATCATTCCATCTGACAAAGTCTCTGCTCGGCCGCGTCTCCCCTGTCTCCTTGCATCTCTGTCAAGGCCCTTTCCACATGTCTGAGCATTTTAATGACATATGGTGCTGGGACAGGGGGGAGGGAGCAGTGGGAGGGAGACGCAAACCCAACACCATCCACAGCCAGGCAGAACGCATGGCAAGGTCCTGGAAGACAACTGGGTGGTGAAGGAGGCACCTGGAGGATGACCTTGGAGAAAGTTGGTCCACCAGAGTGTTCAGCTCTTCTCTCACCTCTCCCACAGTTGGTTACCCAGAGGAAAAGGCACTTCTTGAGAGTTTCTCTGTCAAGAACGGCTGAGCCTGATTTGCATCTCTATTCTGGACTTCTATCCTCTATTCTCCATTGTGGCCACCAGAGCCTGTGGGGCCACCAGCCACTCACAAAGGCACAGCCTAACTCCTCCTTAGCCCAGGGGGTGTTTTATTGTCCACTGGGTTTGACTCACACCCCCAGACCGGGTTACATTCGGGCAGGCCACACACACCCCTCAGCTTGGCAGCATTTCCCTGGCGTAGGAACCCACCCAAGGCTGCACCGCAGCCTCTCACACTGCCCCAAATGTGGGGGTCTGAACTTCATCCCCGAATCCAGAACGATCCCAACATCACCTCCAGCCCAGCAACCTTTTCCCCCCCAGTGCTGCAGACTTAAGGCTACTTTTCTCAAAGCACAGTCTTAGCAGATCCCAAAGCTTCCAGACAGCTAAGAAGCCCCAAAAGTCCTTATAAGACGGGATATTCAGCAGAATCCTAGTGGATTTCTCCCTAGGTAATTACATTTTTTCTTCTTATAATCCTCCTGGTGTTTAATTCTTCTTCACCTGCCGTAACCTGGTGGGAGACGTGGCAGATGACAACAGTGGCTTCTGCTCCAGGCAAGAAAACAAAATGCTCTTGTCTTAAAGGGGGTTCACTACAAAGACACACCAAGGACTAGAAAGACAATGGACCCAGATCCAAACTACTCCAGCAGCCCCCCAGCCTGGCAGTTCCAGGACAGAGGTGACAGCAACACCCACATTAGAAACTCCTCGCCTCTTCAGGAGCTCTAATCCCATTGCAAGCCAGCTGAACTTCAGCTCAAGTATTTTGGCAAATCCCATCTCTGGCAGATTAAGGGGAAAGCCAGCGGGAGCACAAATCCTTTACAGCACCAAGAACTTGCTGCAGAGCCCTTGAGACTTGGAATGACCTGGGCTACTGGAAGGTGCCCCTGCCCATGGCAGGAATGAGATGAGCTTTGAGGCCCTTTCCAATCCAAACCAGTCTGGGATTTTAGGATTCTCTAAGACCAGCAGGCTGCACAGGGAACAAAGCAGAGATGGGATGAATCTGGCACATATGGGTGGATTATGCTTTTTCAGCTTTATTCAGTGGCACTGCAGCATCTGGTGTTTATTCTCTATCCCTCACACACTCCTGGGGTTTGGGGAAGCTTCACAAGACTCTCCAAGTACAACAGCTATGAGCACACTCCCAGTCTGGCTCTCACATAAAAACACTGGAACAGAGGGAAGCAAAGACCAACAGGTGCACAGTCAGTGTCCAAAGCGTGGCACTGGGGACCAAGAGGAGACTGGTGAGGGAAACCAGTGGACTTCTCTTCTGAACATTGTATTTTATAATCTGCAGCAAAACCTCGAATGAAAATTAGGAACCACAAAAAAAAAAGCACCTCAGTTCCCAAATGAAAAATGAGCCCCCAAAGCTACAAGCAAGAGGCTCGTGCTGCCTGGGTTCTTTGCTCTGTGCATTGTATTAAAAACAAATAAGTCCATAAGGAACACCAGACAAAACAGTCATTTGTCAGCTGACACGAGGGAAGGATGAGGATACACTTCAGGAATTTATCAAGGAAATCTGTTGAGCTGTGCAACTTTTTTTTTAAGAAAGATGCTGAAGAGAAAGCAGCTTCCCACCTGAACCTGTAAGCTGCTCCATGAATTAAAAAGCAGAAATACCCCCTTAGCACCCAGTACTACCTGGCACCCGATCTACCATTTCTGCCAAGGCTGGAAAGCTGGTGGATCATGGCCAGTGCCTTCTGTCCTCCCCATTTTCAGTCAGCCTGGAAATGGCTGGAGCCTCTGAGCTGTCCAGAGACTCTTCTAATACAAATATCTGCCTGCCTGCCTTCCTCTGGGGGGTGAGGGGAATATTTCCAGAGTGTGCTCAGTGCTGAACAAAGTTTGTTTGAACTGGGCTTAACTGCAACAAGAGCAGCATTAAGCCAACCTCAAGCACTTGTGAAAACACTCTGCTTTAAATAGTGCCTCTTCAAGCTTTAATGTCATGTAAAGCTCGAGAAGATTTTATGGGCCACCGAGAGCATCTAAAGCCTCGGCATCCCATTTGCAATCCCAGCAGCTCTGCAGCAGCAGCACTAAAGGAAGTTTGAAGGGTGGGTGTGATGCCCCAGGAGCAGCACAAGGAGCCCTGCCCAACCCCAATCCACGCACCTTCCCAGCAAACCAAGCTGGAAACCAGCCCTGTACCCCGCTAAACCTGCACTTCTGCAGGTTTCCAGCCATGAGGCAACATCCAAACTGGGTGCTCGGTGACTCCTTAAAGAAACCATTCCTCAGCAGCCTCCTGGATGCTGTTCATTCCTGTCACCAGGGTCAAGAGCTGCACTGTTGGGCCAGGCAGCCACTTTGCATGCTCAAAATTCATTAAAGTCAAATACTCCTAAGACTTTTTACACATGAAAAAGCAGATGAAGGTGAGACAGAGCGGTGCAGCACAGTGCAGGCAGAGTTTTATTTAATGAAGGTATATTTACTCAGAAGAGCTGAAGGGCTGCTTCTTCACAGCAGGTCAGGGGCTGCTATGCAAATACTAATAAATATTTTGCACTTTTCAAGAATGCTTTACCTAAGTGCTCTGCAAGCGTGAACTGCACTAAACCTCCCAGGATCTGGAAGGAACAAGGGAGAGAACAGGAACAGACACTTTGTGCAAAACAGAAAGACAGAAGACTCTGGGGTGGAAAGCAGAGACATTTGACAGCACCAACAGCTTTCCCAGCTTCCCCACAGAAGCACTTTTCCATCGCTAGCCTCACACTTGTGTGGTTGGCAGCTTTCTAGAAACAGCAGCTCCGCATCGATTCAGGAAACAGAGTCATCTGTGGTTCATTACTCCCAACAGATTTCATAAGGGATCCTGCCTGGTGCCTCAGCTGCTCCTAAGCCAGCTAAGCCTGCAGGATCTGGTGTGGTACAGAATAGCAAAGCTTCTTATGAAACACCTCATGCAGGACAAAAGCCATCATGGGGATGGGTTCCTCAAGCCTGGAGAGATTTGTGCTTTATTAACGGGAGTTCCACGAGGTCTCCTTGGGCTGGGGGACAAAGTGTGCAAAGATGCTGCTGGTCAACTCAACAGCTCTGAGAACCAGAGGCAGCTGAGAACAATTCCATGGAGAGGAGCAGCTTCTGCCCTGCAAGCCACTGGGGGAAAAAGAAGTACCCAAGAATGGCTCCAGGCAGAGGGGTACTACAGAAAGACTCAGGAAAAGGCAGCACTGAGGTCTCAGGTTTCCAAAAGCCTCCCCCTGGGGAGCTGGAAGATGCCATGAAAGATTCATGGAAGCCCGAAGGAGAAGTTTTCCTTCCCTGTCCCTGCAGTTTGCACCCAGCACCCTCTGACAGTGGAGGGCTGGGAGCCATCCCAAAGGACACAGGGGAGATCCAGAGCCCCAGGAGCTGGGGCCATGCAGAGCTGGGATCACACCACAGCACAGCAGAGTTTCACTTCTGAGACAACAAATCCAGGCTGTTCCTTTCAGCTGAAGTCCCATCTCTGGAGGGGTTTGAGACACAGACACCAAATGCTGCTGCTGACCGTGGAAGTGGCAGCTTACGGATAAAACCTGGAGATCTGCAGTGGGGATCTCCCCGAGCAGCAGAGCCTGAGCTGCCTGGAGCCAGCATCGCTGCACTTCCAAGATACCAACTTATTTTGAAATCAATACCGAGATTATTGATCCAGGAAGGAAATACAGACTGGCGAGGAAGCCTGGTCAATAGCAATCCCAGTGGGTAATAAGTTTTAATGGAGACCAGGAAAAATTCCAATCTGAATTTTGTGCTGGGGCGAAACTCTGCATACGCTGATTATCTCAGCCCGGGAGCAAGTCAGAGACCCCTCACTGATATCTGCTGATATTCCCAGTGACCAGCTCAGGTGCCAAGGTCTGGGAACGCGCATCACTGCAGAGAGAATGAAAAGAAACCCCATTAGCTGCTCCCAGCGATCTGCCTGGCAGAGGACGAGCTGCTAACGCCGACTGCCTTGAAAATCAGAGCAAGAAATTCAACCTGCACAGTCAAGGCCAGATTCAAGCATGTAACTCAGTGATGGCAGCAGTTCAAGCACTTAAAATTGTCTTTTGAAACCACAGTAAAATCCTGCTGTCCCATCCCTCTTGGAAATGGACTCCACTGAATGTCAAGGCCCTGAAAGGCAAGAACACAACAGCAACAAAAAAAAATATCCCCAAACCAGCTCAGCTTGAATGAGGCTGAGAGAGCTGCAGCAATTTCCCTCCACTTGTCAGCAAAATCTCATCGGCTGCATAAAAATACCGAAAGGGTTTAAGTTACCCAAAGGGCACCCTCAGTATTGGGGCAGGGACTGAGGAGAGACTCCACACCTCAGTTCTAAAGGGGAGAAGCTAAAGCCTTAACTCCAATATTTTGGAAGCAGCAAAATCCCAGCTTCAGGGAAGTATTTCTGGGGTGCTGCAGACCCACACAAACTGCAGGAGCTCTTTTCTGTGGCTCCAGGGGCTGAAAAACCCATTCTGCACTTCACAAACAACAGCTCTGACCTCTGTTCACAGTTTCTAAGCAGCCATCGCCTAAACTCCCCCTTTATTCCCCAGTCAATACCTGCAAAACAGCTTTAGAAGAACAAACAGCTCCTTCTGGCCCTTTGAAAAGACTCAGGCAGGCCAATACTGCCTTGGGATATCTGAGGTTACCCCCAGGCATGAGGAGCTGCAGAGAGGTGGGAAGGGAGGTTTGGAGCGCAGGGTTTTCCTCGGAGCGATGCTGGCAGAGAGGCTGAAGGCTGCCAGCACCCAGGGAAGCAACTGGCAGAGTCTGACAGCCCTGCAGGAGGATAATTGGGCAGACAGTGCTGTGCAGACGAACTAAAGTGTTTACTGGCTTTAATATTTAATTGTGTCAAATGAAGAGAGAGGAGCTGGGGAATCGGAGCTGCAGATAGAGGCACGCGCGAGGCGGGGGCTCCGGTTCTTCCGTGCCACGTCAGGCACCCAAATGAGCCAAAGCACCAACCCCAGGAGCACCATTTGGATGTGCCCACGGTGCTCCCCCTGCCCTCTCCCTGGCACAGGAAGGAGCGCTGCAGGCAGAGCAGGGAAAGGGAAAGGCACCACAAGCAGCAGCCATGAGAAAAAACACGGGAAATCCATGTCCATGGGACCTGACCATAGAGGCTCCATCCAACCTCATGGATAAGCAAAGTATTGGCATCCACATCCCAACATAAAATCACTCAGAGGCATGAACCACCCGAGAAGGGCTCACCCAAAACAACCACAGGGAGAGCACTGCTCACTTGCAGGATAGCTTTTCTCATTAGGTGGAAGAAGCTGCCCAGGGAGGTGAAGTCACTGTCTCTGGAAGCGTTCAAAAGGCGCCTGCATGTGGCACTTGGGGATGTGATGCTGGGGTGATCATGGTGGTGCTGGGGTGATGGTTGGATTAGGTGATCGTGAAGATTTTTTCCAACCTCGATGATCCTGGGATACACAAAGAGCTGCCTTGCACTGCCACTCCTCTGTTCAAAGGCTTGGAGGGAAGGATACAGGTCCCCTACACCGTGAAAATCCCAGCAGTTCAGCCACTGGTCCTGTTGCCCTCTGCTTATGGTTGTTCACCTGTCTCCAGGAAAGGGCTTTGCACCACAATTTCCCTTGGGATAGGGGCTGGGAGAGCACAATCACTGTCAGACACACTCAACCATTCCTATTCCTTTCCCAAAAGAATACCAAATCAGCTCCAAACAGGCCTCTGGAAAGCCCTACATCCCAGCAAGGAAAAAGCCTGGACTACCGTGCTACTAAAGCCACTGTTTGTGTTCTATCTCTGCCTTTGGCCAAAGCCAGCATGGAAATTCAAAGGAAGGCTGGCTCCATAAATATTGCAGTGTGAACAACACAGGGCCTTCGCTGGATTATCACTGCTAAAAGGAGCTGCAAAGCATCCAACTCCAGGAATGAAAGATGCTAATGGAGCGTTCCCAGCGGACACGAGGGCTGTAGATTACGGGGAGCTGCGTTCACATCCTACAAAATGTGCAGATTTAAATAACACTCCCCTTTCACACGGAATAAATCTCAGTGCTGGCCACAACCAAACGCGGCTCAGGCCATCGCTGGCCTATTCCAGGGGGCAGATGGTTTGTGGGAGATGCGGGTGATGGACGGAACTCCTGGAATTTGTGTCCCTGGTTTGATGCACTGGTCCCAAACACTCTGTGCCATGCCTGCATGTGCATCTCTCTATGCACAGCATGCTTCAAACACACAAAAAAAGGGTTAAGACAGATTTTTCTCTCCAACCTTTTAATTAAGCCATTAGTCTCTTCCCCCTTAACCCAGGAATGAGAGGCCTGTCTTCACAGGAGCAAATGATTTCCCCAGAGTAATGAAGATGCATTATCATACAGAAAAAAATCATTAGTTGCTATGTCCAGAACAATGCGATTGCTCAATTACTGCACTAAAACAGATCGCAGCCTTCCCAGCGCTCCACGTGCAAACTTGGAGCAGCCGCATCCAAATGGACGTGCCCAGAAAAACAGCACTTGTTCAGCAGAAGACCTGGACCACTACAAAGGTCCTGCCTGCGTGATTTCCCAACCAAGCCTTTGTTCACTTAACATTTTACACACCCCAGCAACAGGCAGAAGATCCCAGCGGGATTTTCCCCAAGCACTACAACAAAGGAGGCGGGAGGGTGAGAGGGGGAGTTTCCCTTGGCACTGAGAAGGTCCCAATTACCCTGGTAAGGACTCACCAGGAAACACTCAACACTTTGAAGGAACTGAACCACAGTCGACAGCAGGGATTTGGGAACTTGGCTCACCCCTTGAGATGTGGAAGGATCACACAAGTCTCCGGTTCAACACCCAGGGATTTGGGTCAGCTGGGTTTGGTTCTCTCTCTTGGAAGGGACCACCAGAGTCACCCAGTCCAGCTCCTGGCCCTGACACCCCAACAACCCCACCCTGTGCCTGAGAGCATTGTCCAAAGGCTCCTGGAGCTCTGGCAGCCTTGGGGCCGTGACCATTCCCTGTTCAGTGCCTGACACCCTCTGGGGGAAAAACCTTTTCCCAATATCCAGCCTAACCCCCTTCCAAGCTCTGGGCCAGCTGCAAAACACTGTTCACCCCCAACTTACCTAAGTGAGGATGATCCAATCCCCAATTTCCCCTCTTCACCGCCCCCAGGATGATTAAGAGCAGGATTTAGTCACCTAACCAGGGCCCTATTATTCCTTCAAATGGGTAATTTCAGTCCTTCTCTCACCTACTGAGATATCCATTAAAAAAGTGACTCATTAACTCTTCCCCCTGCATCTTTGGCACAATAATTCCATCACAGATGTGGGTCAAGCAAAGCTGTTCATGAACTCCCATCAGACCCATTTGGCCTGAAAGGGGAGGAGTGGGTGTCAAAAATTAAAGTGGTTTATTTAGACATTTTCTCCTCTACATGAAACATTTAGACTTTTTTTCCCCCAAGACATCTCTGAAGTAATTTACTTTTAAAAAAGGTTTTTAAAGTCTGAACAAAGAACATATTGTATCAAATGAAATGTTTTATTTGACCTGAAACAAATATTTTTGGTCTTGTTTTTGGTTAACCCAATATAGCATTTTCTCTCCAGTTTTTCAGTTCAGACAGACAAGGGCAAAAAGAAAAAAATCAATTTTAGAGCTCCAAACAGCCCATTCTGTAACAGTTGTCACAGAGACTACAGCTTATGTTAATATTAAAGTACTGCTTTAGCAATTTATGAACATTATCTGGAAAGCGAAGGCACAAATTATCAGAGATGAAGGAAGTTACCAGAGTTAATGCATTTTTGGCACTAATATCCTTCTATTGTTCAACTCATCTGAAAGAGCTACAGGCCTGCACTGACAAACCGGGGAAAGCTTGGTGGTTAACACAGCTTGGAGATGATTCCCAGAAGGGTTCCCACCCCTTGGAGGACAAGGGACAGAATGCTGGGATGGTTTGGGTTGGAAGGGACCTTAGAGATCATCCCATTCCTCCCCTGCCATGGGCAGCGACACTTCCCACTAGCCCAGGCTGCTCCAAGCCCTGTCCAGCCTGGCCTTGGACACTTCCAGGGATCCAGGGGCTGCCACAGCTCCTCTAGGATATCCATTCCAGGGCGTCTGCACCCTCACAGGGAACAATTTTTTCCTAATACCTAAATTTACCCTCCTTCAACTTAAGCCATTTCCCCCTGTCCTGTCCCCTTGTCCTCAGTCTCTCCCCATCTTTCTTGTCAACTCCCCTCAGGCTCTGGAAGGCCACAATGAGGTCACCCCAAAGCTTCTCTCCTCCAGGTTAAACAATCCCATCTCTCCCAGCCTCTCCTCCCAGCAGAGTTGCTCCATCTCTCTGCTCATCCTGGAGCCTCCTCTGAACTCACTCCAGCAGCTCCAGCTCCTTCCTGTGCTGGCACCCCCAAGCTGGAGGCAGCTCTGCAGGTGGGGTCTCACCTGAGCAGGGCAGAGGGGCAGAATCCCCCCCTCCCTGCTGCCCACGCTGGGGGCTCAGCGCAGCACAGGGAGGTTCTGGGCTGGGTCATGTCCCAAGAGCTTCTCCCAGAGCTGCTCTCCATCCCTCCATTCCCAGTCTGGACTGATCCCAGGGGTTGCAGCACCTGCCCTCAGTCTTATTAAACTTCCTGCAGACCATTCCAAAAGAAGGTTTTCAGTACCCACATCCTGGTGAAATCATGAAGAATTGGGTTCCTGGGCTTAATCACCCTTCCAACCCAAACCATTCTCTACACAAAGAATGTGACGTTCGAGCATTTTGGAGAAGGCTAGAGACCTCCAGGGTAACATGATGTGGCTACCAGGGGGGTTATTTCCAGCCAGGATTGGTGCTGAGCTCCAGGGCATTCCCCATGGAAGCAGGAGTGAGGATCCCGGCTCTGCCGGAGCCGCCGGTGCCACATACGGTGCTTGCTTTAGTTAAATGCAAACCAGCAATCTCTGCCTTCACATGTGACAATTGCCATGCGATTTCTGTCTCATTAAGCTCTGAAATGTAAAACAAATGGGATTTATGTGGCTGCTGCTTGGCATTCAGTCGCACGGAGTCAAGTCTTGCCTTTAGTGGCTCTTCAGTCTTATCACTGTCTTATCTTGTTTGGCTCCGGAGCCAGCACAGTACCTGGTGGTTCCCCACTCAGGCTGAAACAGCCCAAGGGGAACAGACAAACCAGGGGAAGCTCTACCAAACAAACTCTCCTGTTTTCCCCCAGGTGGTGATCCCAACTCTCGCGGGTATCACATGAGCCTTCTGTGCCTCAGTTCCCCCCACCCGCCACTGTCAGATCCACACAGCTCATTCAAATTCCAGCCCAACAATCCAGCATGTTTATTTACAGCACTGTGCATGGAATAACAAACTCTGAAAAGCAGTTCTTTGTCAGGCTGGCAGGAGAAAAGCTACAGGCAGCATTTGGGAGGTATTTTAGAGAACATGGACCATCAGTGAAGTGCTTTCCCACACAAACCAGGCAAAAACTAAAGGGCGCTTAGAGAGCATTTGATTCCAGCAGTCATTCCCAGAGGTATGCCGCATGCTGTAAACTCAGTATTTGGGGTGATTTCACTGGTGCCACTGGTACCAGGCTGGCCTGGACAATGCTCAGGACATGAAGGGTTACGACCACAGGTGTCCAGGACCATGACTCCCATCCTTTTCTTCCCACTACAAAGATCAACCACCCACCGATGCTCCACAGACTGGCAGCACCAACAAGGATGGTGTGAGATCCAGAGCATCTACAGCAGCACAACTGCTCACTGAGTGTCCTGGAGATGTCATAGAACCATGGAATCATTAAGGTTGGAAAGACCTTTAAGGTCATCAAGTCCAACAGTCAAGTCAAGGGGATTCACTTAAACCATTTGGGATGGCCCATCCCTGGAAGTGGTCAGGGCCAGGTTGGACAGGGCTCGGAGCAACCTGGGCTAGTGGAAGGTGTTCCTGCCTGTGGCAGGGGTGGAACTGGATGGGCTTTAAGGTCTCTTCCAAATCAAACAATTCTGGGATTCCCTAGAAAACTGCTGGAGAGCACCAGCCTCCACTTTGGGCAGCCTGGCTTAATGCAATTTTGCCAAGAGCAGCTCAGTTTTGGGCACCCAAGTGGCCACCTTGAAAGGTGTGACGTTTACTCAAAGTACCAAGCAAATGCCCAAACCACCACGAATTAGGTACCCAGAGGCAGAACATCACCAGCCTCTGGCTGCTCTTGGCTCCTCCAGCCTTGCCCAAGGGTGCTCAAGGAGCCAGAAGCAGGACAAGGATCCAACTCCAGCTGCACACACCCCCACTGCCCAAGGCCACCTTCCCAACCCACAGAATATTGTCACCTCAGGCATGAAACATCCCGTGAGCAGCAGAGCCAGCGTGCGAGGAATTGTAATGCCAGCGGCACAAAGCAGCACAGGGGGAGATGGATTCTGGAGCGCCCAGAAAACCAGGGAGAGACACAACAGCAAGGAGGAGGTTTCTAAGGGAAGCACAAAGCCAGGTGTTGTTCAGCAAAGCCCCGCTCCGCACGCTCAGGCAGAGAGCCTTGGACAAAAGCAAGAGCTCCCACTGATGCCATTGTCAAGCTCATAGAGCCGAGATTTCTCTGGAAGAAAAACAGCCCTGCGACAATTATTTATCACCACAAAAATATCTTCCTCCTCAGCTTTTGTTGGTGCAACACAGACCACGTGCGGCTCCAGCCAGGGAGAGGAAAGCTACCAACAGGATCAAGGAAGGCTGAGATTAATCTGGTTTAACATAGATAAAAAAACAACTCGAGCAATCAGTTTTAAAATTAATATTAAAGTTGTAAGTCACCTTTGACTATATTAAAATACAAACTGGAGCACACGATAAGCCCCAAATAAGCCCCACTGGCAGTCAGAACAGCTCCCTTATCAACCTCTAACATCCTCTGTAAAATAATAACTGGAAGCCAGACTGCTCTGAGAGAAACTCCCTCTCCTGGGGCAGTGCGATGTGACCCAGTTCCTGCTGCCATTTCAGGAGCCCTGGCTTGGCCGGTGTTCCCTGTGCCAGCAAGGAACTCAGCTGCAGCAGGAGTCATCCGGGAGGGAGAGCTGGCACAGAAAGGCTGAGCACTGAGCTGTGCTCCACGTGTGTCTGCTGGGGCACCGAGTGACAGCACAAAGGGACTCAGTGCTGCAATCCAGTGAAGCCCCTGGGCTTTGAGATCTTTCTCCTCCCCAGTAATGCTGCAGAGTTTTGGGAACTGGTTTTCTCCCAGCCCTTGGCTTCTCCTTCTCAGCATTTCCCAACTGTCTTCGCTATTGCTTTGTAAGAGGCTGAGAGGCTCCTGCTGAGGGAGCAGAGTGTGGCTGGAGCAGGGCAGCACCACGGGGCAGCCAGGCTCGGTAGCTCGGGATCGATGGGCAGCGCAGGCAAAGGTCCTGTACAACATCCCAAGGTCAGGTGCCCAAGGACACCAGAAATAACAGCCCCATAACACAGAGAGCTGTGGGCAGCACCCCAAAGTCAAGGAGAGAAGGGGGACACGCTCTGGTTATTCTGCCCATGGACCTCTACAGTCACCATCAGGGTGCTCGTGCTGGCTGTACCCAAGTCTAGCAGAGAAATGTTTCATCCACACCCCGTTAACATCGGGATGACCTAAAGAGGCATCTCCGGGTGGTTAAGGGAGATGAAACTGCAG
This sequence comes from Monarcha castaneiventris obscurior, assembly GCA_026261815.1. Classification (NCBI taxonomy): domain Eukaryota; kingdom Metazoa; phylum Chordata; class Aves; order Passeriformes; family Monarchidae; genus Monarcha; species Monarcha castaneiventris. Next base: position 5,741,436 of record JAMPIT010000114.1, read on the forward strand.
ATTTCCACACAGGTTGCCAAGGGCTGAGCCAAGGAGCAGAGTCCACCAGCCTCACCTGCCTACGCACAGGGGGCAAGCAGGTCTTGGGACAAAAACTGAGGCTCCTCGTGCCTCCGTGGAGCTCTGTCACCAGGAGAGCTCCACGAGCTGCTCCCCAGCACATGGCTGCCTGCTCGAGAGGGCTCCAAATAAATAAATAAAGCCACTGCCTCATTAGCATGCAAATGTATTCAAGCCCCATTTCAATTTGAATTCTATGCATACGATCAGAGCGCAAAATGCAAATTATACAAATGCACCCATAGGAAAAAACAAGCAGGAACTCTGCACAAAGGGATTAGGGCCAGGCTACTTCCCTCAGAAGATTCCAGCGCTGGGGGGGCTCTTGTCGGGGAGGATCCTTTAATGGCCACCAGTCACGCTGCACTGAGCTTTGCTACAAACACTTGGAAAAGCATCCTGACTCTGGCTCTGGAGAAACGGCTGGTTTGGAACTGGCTCAGGGGACAGGAGGGGAGGGAGGACAAACAGACAAGAGAGGTGCTGTAGTCCCAGCGCTCACGGCCAAGGTTCTCCCCAAGGGATCAGCACCCGTTGAGATCGGCCTGAGGGAGCAAAGGTGTTCCCAGTGCTGCTCCAGCAGCCCCCAAAAGGCAGTGTTAGCCAAGTCCACCCACCAAAGCAGGGAGATGGGTCAGGACAGCCAGCTCAGGGCAGCAAGGGGGGTCGCAAGCAGCAGAGACCATCAGGAAGAGGGTCACCATCACTGCCTCCCTCTCAGTGACAAGGGAGGTGATGTTTCCCCAGTCTACCCACCGCCCCTTCCCATGGAGATGTGGCCAGGAAAGCTCTGCAAGGTGTGGGGGGAAAGACAGATGCCCAGCTTGGAAGGTCCTCTGCAGACCAAGGTCAGCTCAAGAGACCCCCAAAGCACCTAATTTTAGCTGACTAAGGCTGAGCTGTGCTCCAGCACAAGCCCAGGCCCTTTGTCCAGGCTCCCAGGCCCAGCAGCCCTGCAGTGTGGGAGATCCTGCTCCCACGGACACACCGAGCCCGGGAAGAGCCGATGGGAGGCTGTGCATGTTCATCTCTCCCTCCTACGTGTGCGAAATTCTCAACCCACCATTATCGTATTACATTTTCATTTTAAAGTAAATATCTGTTTTCAATTAGTACTTACCGTGAGGGGCATGCATCACTGAGAACACTTATTTCTCTTCCTTTCATTATTAGATTAGAAGTCGCTCAAGTTTAACCACATTTAGCAGCGGCAGACACCCAACTGCTCTGCAGACACTAATCCTCTCCCCACCTCCACCCCCACCGAGGTCCCAATCCAGCTGCTGCAACCTCCCTGCCAGGGCTCCAGATCAAGGTGTGACAGGACCCTGGGCAACCCTGGCCAACGTCCCCAAGCCCATCCACCAAGTCCCTGCACATCCTCCCTCCAGGCTGTTAAATTTCCATTTCTTTTCCTTCACGTCACAAATTTGGCCCTCTTGCCACATCATCTGTGTAGCAACGAGGGCCACATGGACTCCCCCAAGGTCACACAAAGTGAATAAAACCTGGAGCAGAGCTGCCCCAAACTCCACAAATACAACCAAAACCATGTGGGGGAATCAACCACGTCTGCTCATTCAGTCCTGGGTTAGCACTTGGCCACCCAATATCCTTCCCAATCCTCCCACTCCTCATCTTTCCCCAGGGAGGAAAGCCCTTCCTCCCAGTGGGATCACCCAATATCCTTCCCAATCCTCCCACTCCTCATCTTTCCCCCTTGAGGAAAGCCCTTCCTGCAGTGAGATCATCCCAAGCACTCCCAGGCACTGCCTGCCCAGCCCTTGGCGAGAGCGCTCTAAGCATAACAGTACTATTATACCTTGCTCATTATGCCTCGTTTTTATTACCTGGCCTCATTAAGTTAAGAAGCCTCTGTAATTTAACTGCATCTCTTGGTCTCCGCACGGGGGCTCCAGCTGTGCCTGTCGTCAATCACTTTATTAAAAACACAGGACAAAAATTACAATTATCCCCATTACTGCCCATCAGTCTCTTCAATTGCCTCTTAGGTCCTTTCTTTACCTGCTCAATGCACCAGTGCCAGACTGATATCATTGGCACCCTCAGTCGTTCCATACTTCCAGTAATTAGGGGCTGATTTTAAGGTGCTTTCAGAGCCGAGCAAGTGAGGCAGATGCTGGCACACGATGGCCTCGTGGTGCAGAGCACAACAGGCAATAAAAGCACGCAACCAGACCAAGAGAAATAAACCGTGTTAGACAATAAAACCTAATTTTATCAAACCCAACACAAGATGTTTTACAGACACACAGATCAGATTAACACTGGTTTAGAATTCAATATACTGTGACAAACTGGCACGTTCGGAGAGCCACCACGGTGGCTCACTGGCCAGGCCGAAGGCAAGAAGAGACTGAAACCCATTTCCAAGCCCCAGAGAAGAACCAGCAATCAGCAGACAAATGGTTTTTTTACAACAGCTTCCTCTTCATCCACCACAGGGATACTCACCATCCTTTGTGCAAAAAACCCTTCCTAAATGTTAAAATTTCAGGCATTAAATCATGGTACTTTGACAAGTCTACTTCCACGTCTCCAATCCCTAACTCTTGGATGTTTCCTGCTCTACAAGTTTCAAAAGTTCAACTTTTCCTCCTGATTTTGAACAAGATGCTCCCACTGGGAAACAACTCCAATCTGCTCAAGTCAGCAGAAACTTGCAGGGGTTAAGAGCACTACACAGATTTCTGTCTCTCCTTGGGAGAAAGCCAAGCCACGGGGAGAAACCTCCCTGCTGCAGGAAGAAAATCACTGTACTGGATGAAAGGTTTGCTGCAACCACCCCTGCAAAGACATCGTCAAGGGACATCAACCCCTTGGCAGTTCACGCGGTCCTTTTTCTTGAGAGGTTTAAATCTTCTCCCCTCTCCTCCCTGCCAGGGAAAACCAGCCTTCCCCGGTTAGCACTTCCCCTCCTGGTTTGCTTCCATCACACGAAGAGTGCAAAGGGACAATTTGGGGGGATCACAGGAGGCTGCACAGAGATGCTGCCCAGGTGCAGCAGACACCACCTTGCTGCAGTCAGAAGGGGAGGAGGGTGAGAGGTGGCAGCCCTTTTAAAGCACAGCATCCTTAGGAGCAGGTCAGCACAGAATCGTGGTGATCTGAACACCCTGGAGTGCTCTGGCTGCTGCTTTTCCAGCCAGCCCATTTGATGAGAGAGAGCTTTGAGGATTTCAAAGGGTGCCGTGTTCCCCAGTTTATCACAAGTGTCTATCTTAAACCAACATTATCATTTTAAGCATGACCAGAGCAAGAGGAATCTTCAGCAGGCGCTCCTGCCGCGGGAGAGAGACACAGAGACTGAAGAGACCCCTCAGACTCACAACCCCATGCAGACCCCAACACAGCCAGCCCAAGAGCTGTGCTGCTGCCATCAACGCAGATCTGTCAGGAGGGACATTTACACTGCTCCGGGCTTGACAGAAAAGACATTTCTGCTCTGCTGTGGAATTTCTCCTGCTGCCCTTTCCAGAGTGTTACAGCTCCTCTTTGGTGCCACTGAGCCCGTGCTCTGCCACCCCAGTGGAGGGGAACGGGTGTTTTCCAAGGGGTGGCAGGAGACAGAGACAGCCACCACCTCCCAAAAGGCTCCCTACAGCCACTGCCAGGCCAAACACACTGGGCAGGGAGGGAACGAGCGGCCGTGGGGTGATACCCACCCCAACTCCCAAACCATGAACACAAAGCCTGCACGCACCAAAAATGCCCAGAAAATCTTCCCCCTCACCAAAGCAAGAGCAGATGACCATAGCCAGGATGTGGGGCTGGAATCACCAAGCCCAGGATGTGGGGTTGGACTGGGACAACTTTAGGGATGCAGAGACTGAGCTGGGCTGCAAAGGTTGGCCAAGCTGCACTTAGAACAGGGTTTAGGCAGAGAAGAACTGAGGGACAGCAGGACTGAAGATGTCCTCCCTGGTCCCTGGTGGGAAAGCTCCTGAGCAGGCCAAACCAGCAGTGTTGTCTCCCAGGTACAGAGAGAAGATCCCTGTCTTGTTACCTGGCAAATCCCATTATTAGATTATTAGAAGGGCAAATAAAAGCAATCACAAGAAATCTACCATCACAGTAAGTCAAGCTTCAGCTTAGACAGAAGGAGTTAATTTACAGCCACTCCAAGCTTTGATATCTTAAACCTTTTCAGTGTCTGGACAAGATGAGGAATAAGCACAGACAGTGTCAGACTCTGTGATCGGGAGGACAAAACGCTGCAAACAGCTGTGCCTAATTTTAGCATCTGTTGGTTCTGTTTCTCCAGCACTTGTGGAGGGTGGGGGGTGGCCCCGTCACTCCTGGCTTATTAAAGACACAGCCAGAAGGAAAAGAGACGAGTGTTGAATCACACTCCGGGGATTAGCTCATAGGAGAGAGCAAGGAACAGCACAGCCCCGCTGCCCAGGAATGGCAGCCATGCCCTGCTGCAGGTTATCCCACACGCATCCACAGGGAGGGGGGGAGCTGTCCACGGAGGAGATGAACCCCTCACGCACATTTATCGCTCTGAGGGGCACAAAGCTGGGTCAGACACAGCCCCACGTCCCCCTCCCACAGCCTGACCCTTCCCGTTGGTTGAGCAAGCCCGTGGCACTCACACACGAGGTGCCCCCAGGCAGGGTCACCTCAAGCTCCTCCTGGACACGCGGCCAACCACACACGGGGGTGGCTCCTCAGCAGAGGGGTGGGAACTTCAGGGGCCCCCAGCTCTTCTCCCCCACGCCAGCACTCAAACAGCCTCTCCATTCCGAAGGAATGGCCTTAGCTGCCGACCCCCAAACCTCAGGCGCGGTGCTCGCAGCCTCCCCACAGAGCCGGAGCCCAGCGGGTCACCTTGGACCTTTCCGAAGGAGCGTGACACCGGCAGGTGGGAGCGGAGCGCTCGGCTCCATGCGAGCGCGGCTGCTGCCACCGCCAGGCTGAACGGCAACAGTGAGGATAAAACCTGCGGCAACTCCGCCAGGTGACCCGGTTTGGAGCCAGAACACTCGGGCATTCCTCCCCCTGTGCACCCCCGGCGCTCTCCTCCTCAGTCTGGGTTATGGAGACGCCCCCCGTGTCCTCAAGTTGCTCCTCCGACGCTAGAATTGCGCAGCCTAACGAGGCGAGATGCTCGGGAAACCTGCGGCTGCTGGGGCACGGCTGGGATGCTCGGCTCAGGTCACCGGGAGCAGCCAGGGCCGGTCATTAAACACACGCTCTGCGGGTAACGAGTGCTCGCAGGGCGGAGGCGGCCGCAGACATCAGAGGAGCTGATAAGGCTCATCTGAGTGATAACGATTTTGTCTCCAGTTATTTTTGTGCAGCTGGGAACAAGTGGCTACAGTCAGCGCCTTGCCAGCTGGGGAGAGAGCAGCAGTTTTGCATCGTCGGGAATGGAAGCACAGCCAGCTCAGCCCCCCACCACGCTTCCGGGTTTCTTCTCCTCGCTGGCAGAACTTGTCATGGGCTGACCGAGACGGCACCAAGTGACATCTCAGGGTGACAGGTGAAGATTCAAAGTGAGGAGTGGTAAAGAGCAGAGTTCTCCTGCAGACACAGCTTGAGGGAAAGATTCAAGCCTTGGCTGCCTCAGCAACATCTCCGTGTGCTGGCTGGGTTTAAAATCCTTTACAGAAGCCAGAGGCCTTTTCCTGTTGGGCAGAGAGAAACTCTCCCCCAACACCTGAGGGCACAGCAGCCAGAGGTGATGATCTCTCTCCAGCACCTGCAGGCCCCAAAGCGTTGCCAGCATGGACCGGTGTCACCCTTTCCTCAGGGGCTGCATCTCTGTGGCTTTGGGAAACCTTGAGCTGGAGGTGAATCAGGGCTTATGGTTCCTCACAAAGCAGCGATGGCTGAGCCTCATCCTTGGCCTCACCAGCTGCAGCCAAGCAACTCCCAGTTTGCACTGGAAAAGGCAGAGGCAGATCCAGCCAAGCAGTGGTGACCTGGGCAGATCTGCAGGAGAAGCCTGCTCCTCCTGAGCCAGCAGCCTCACCAGACCCAGGCAATATTGGCCAAACCCCGTTTTCATCTTCGGTTTGCAGCCAGTGTCAAAGAAAGAGCAGTCCTGGTAGCCCGGAAGGAAGCTCCACGTATCTCTTTGCACTCCATCCCACAGAACCAGAATGGTTAAAATGCATCTCATGCCACCCCCCTGCCATGGGCAGGGATGACATTCACTATCCCAGTTGCTCAGGGTCCCATCCAACCTGGCCTCAGACACTTCCAGGGATGGGGCAGCCACGGCTCCTCTGTGCCAGGGCCTCATCACCCTCACAGGGAAGGATTTCGTCCCATCATCAGCTAGCCCTGCTCTAAGGAGCTTCTGCATCTGTCTCCATGTCTCCTTCTGATCCAGGGGCTTTGGACCCATCCACAGCAGCTCCTTCCATCCTACTTTTTCCAGAGACTCTCAAAATCCCTGCTGTTGTTCCTGCCGCGCTGGCCATTATGCAAGTTCGGCTGTCTTAACTCGCTGCTGAGCATACAAGTGGGGCTGACATTTATTTAATCCTCATAGTAATGTTGACTGTGTACTTACTGAAACACCTCATGCTTATGGAAGACATTTGTTTCCAAGCAGCTTATGCTAAATTGCAGTGATATAAAGGAAACACTTATCCAATATTGACATTCACTGACTGGCAGCAGACTGCTTGAATACTCATTTATGCCAGGGGTGGGAGGGGGACGGGATGACAGGCACCTGAGAGGGATTCAGGCCCTTCGTTTCTGATCTTTTAACGAGTTAGGTGATATTAGGTTAATGACAACCTACCCAAAATGCAAGGTGGGACTCCAAACCCTGTGGCTTCTACTCACTCCCTGCTTACACTGGACCCACAGCACAAAGACTGACCCCTCATCCACGAGGAAGAAGTTTGAGGAAGTTCACCCCTTCCACCATCGATGCATATTTCACCCATAATTAGCAGGGCTCCTCTCGCCTGCAGCGCGTGTCCTGCTGGGCAGAGCTCCTCAGAAAAACCACATTATCGAACATTTTCTCCGTTTCTATTTCCCCTCCCACAGCGCTGGGGCTGCTGACCCAGAAGGCTCCTGAAACGTTCAGCTTTAGGTGCTGCCGCATCCGCCCAGCCCCGGCCCAGCCAGGCAGGGCGTTCACCACTGCCTTTACTTCGTGTCATATTGAGAGCGACAACCCCAGAGCCCAGACCATAAATCCAGCAGCCCTTAGGAGGTGAATCAGCCACCACATGACCACACACACGCGAAACCTGCGCGGCAATTCCACCCAATGCAAGTAATTGGAAACAAAAGACAGCATCTATTATCCGAGTTGAAAGTCTGACCGTGCCTGCATCAATGGTTAATGAGCAGCAGTTAAGGCAAAGCCCTCAAAAACCAATTACATCCTGCTCCACCCCAAATGCAGCAGACCAAAAGCTGCTGTAGCTTTTGTTGCGAGTGGGGGCGTTGAATGAACACATTGAGATAAGATCTTATCCCCAAGTTAGCATCTGAATTTAACAATGCGAGCGTTCCACCTCCCACTTCTCCAGCATGTGACACTACCCGAGGCAGGACGCCCAGAGCCCATCGCTCACAGGCACTAAAAGCACATTTAGATTTTAAGCTGTTTAATGCAACCCAGTAAAAGGAAGAGCCATGTAACAGCCAAGTGACCTCCAGCTCCTTCTGCTCCACTTTGGAGGCTGCCGCTGCCACCAGGGAAAGGCAAACACTTGAGTGTGGGTCTTGCCAGCGAGGCAATGAATAAACAGGCTCGGCGACACTCAAAGGGCATATTGAACCAGGACATCTGTTAGGCCACCGTTTCCAAGACCAAATCCCAGCAATTTCTCTGTCCTACCACAAGGCACAGTTCAGAAATGGATACTTTTGCTCTTCCCCTTCCAGCGGTCTGGAGTACAGACGTGCCCTGAGGTGCACTGAAGTGGTGGAATGGAAACCCACGAGTTCTGAGCAGCATCAGGATCCTGCTGCTCAGCCTTTGCCTGGAAAGACGAGCACAGGTTTCAGACGTTATTTCTCCCCAGACAAGAAATCCTGCGCATCTCATGACATGTTTGAAATTAATACTGGGTTCCCACATCCCTGCAAGAGCCGGGCCATGTGCCAGCCCTGAAGGCAGGGCAGACCGCCTCGAAAACTCACAGCTCCACCAAAAGCCTTAAATCTCAGCAAATAAGAGACTGATTTACAACCAATTTGTTTCACTACCTATTGATTTATAAAATAAGGTTGTACACGGTGACTGTGGCTGTGTCGCTCTCTGGCCAGAGGTAGCTCTCAATGAAGCCAAAGGAAAGACTTGTATTGCTCCTGAACAGAAGATAAATTAGGCCTTCAGCAATTGTTGGTATAAATTTGCTTTAAAATTAATAAATAAATAAATAGAAGCTGCTTAATCCTACTGGAAGGATTCTGGAAGTGATGTAAAGCCAATTCTCCAGCAGCATTTCCATAAAGCCCCCTGCACCCAGCGTGCTGAGGAGCTGAGAGCACTGTACAAACTTGCAAAGCCGATCATTAAATCAGAGGTTTGGAGCAGCCACACTCTCCATCACAGGCTGCTCACTGGGAGAAAACAGTTTATTCAAAGCCCTTGATCCTCAGCCAACTCACAACCTAAGGGGCACATTGGCCTCTCCCCCCTTTATTTACAGCTACAAAAGAAAGAAGAGCACAGAGCTTTTTTATCCTAACATTTGCAGTCCGACTACAGAGCACCTGGGAGCTGGTGACACGCGGTGCTGGGAACCTGTCAGGGATTTCTGGGCACGTTCTGACTCCAGTTGGTGTCCCCTAAACCAACAGGAAAGCACAGAAATAATTGACATCAGCCCGAGATGTGCTGTGCATAAAGTTCCCAGGCACCTCCGCTTAACCTTGGAAGAGGGAGGCTGGTGGGGATGCAGCGTTAGCTCCGAGGAGGAACATCTGCCCTGCTCCCCTCCCTCCGGCACAGGGCACCTGAGCAAAACCCCAGCTCCTCCCTCCCGTGCTTTTCTGAGAGCTGAAACCTTGCTAGAAAAGCTGATTTCAGCAAAGTCATTGGTGGTCCTCACATGGCTCTCACTGCAGGAGGTGCAGATGGGAGACGGGAAACCTAAATTGTGTTAAAACAGGCGTTGGAGGAGGCAATCCTGCACCACTCCTCTGGGACAGCACAGACTGGACACCACCAGCTCTAACTTGAGGCTTATTTCAGTTTCCTTCCCATGCAGCCCAGCTGTGAACGCATTGCCCCTGCCAAACCTGCACCTCTCTGCCAGCAGCACCTCACAGAGCACCTTTCAGACCATCTCTGTCTTCTACTCAGCCACTTTCAGTTCACAGAACATCCTGAGGTGCAACTCCTTGGGCTGCAGGAGCTCTTCCTTGCCATCATTTTTAAAGCTCCCTGGTGCTTCCACTCCTTGCGCTTCCCAAACAGCTCCCAGTGCTGACACTCACCTGCTGGTTTAGGGAACAGCCCAACGCACTTCCCTTGCAAAATTGCCCTGCTCTCCACATGGCAGGAGGAGTGAACGTGGAAGAGGGACCACAGCCACAGATTTCTAGGCTTTTCACTAACAGACTTGTGGTTGTCAGACACAGAAACCCCCCAAGTGCCCCAGATCTTTCACACACACTCCCAGCACCCCAAACTTTGCATTTCTCCTCCCCAGCATCCACTAACCACCTCCAAGATGTGAAAATCCTCATCTCTTGGTCCTAACCAGTGCTGGTGGGTGGAATTGGCCTGGTTTCTCTCATCAGCATAATTTCACCCTTCTCCACCTGGGGGCTGCTGCCGAGCCAGTGGGAAGTTGAGCCACTGCTGCTGATAAGGGGCCCCTCTGACAGAAGACTGTAAAGCATTTGCTTCCAGGGAGGAACCAAGTGAACTGTGAAGGAGAAAAACATACCCTGCAACACCCAGAGAACTCGGTATTCATCACCCTGAGGGAAAGCAAACATGCCTTTGGAAAGAGAGCCCCAGACAGGCAGAAATCTTCCCATCCAAGGTAAATTTAAGATGCTGCCAAATCCAGCTAGTACAGGCCAGTGAGAGGAGGTTGCTGTGGGTGCATCTTCAATGGTGCTCCTCCCCACAGCCCCACCTCCAACAGCCGAGACACCTTCCCCAGTTGCTTCCAGCCTCCCCCAGTTGTTCCAGCCTCCCCCAGTTTGGCTGGCACTGGAGCAGGGAAGGGAAGGGTGAGATCTTCCCCAGGCAGAAGCAGTTTCATGGCAGCAGCAATTCCTTCCCACCAAGGGGCACCATGCATCCCATCTCTGCAGGAGGCAAATTGTGCTGGGACTTTCCCTTCCACCAAAGGCATGGCCCTGACAGCTTTGAGGGGGTGGAAGATGAGTGGTACCAGGGAAAAACCTGGAGCACTGACCTATGAACTCTCAGAAAGAGCCAGCACAGGCTGCTTCAGACCATTTGCAAGGGGAAAGGCAGAGGATGCTCCAGGGAAGGCAATTTGTTGTGCCCAGGTCCCCTGGAGCAGTGAGCTGTGGGACAGATCCTCCTCCCTTGCAGGCTGAGCCATGCCTGGGGTGTCCGGGTGCAGCACAGCCCCAGACAGGAGCAAAAAGCAGCATCCTCCTCCTGCGAGCTCCACTGGGAGCCCAAGCTCCAGCCTGCACGGGCTGCAGGAACAGCAGGATGCCAGGATCTCACCGGGACGCCCATGAAGTACAAACCCAAGGGCACAGGTGTGCAAATCCCATGATGGAAAACATCCCTTTGGGGAGGTTTAGGATAAGGAGATTTTTTTTTTTTAAAGTAGTGTCCAGACCACAGATCCCAAGAGGGGCTTTCAGCAGAGGTGATCCTTCCAGCCCTGCTGCCCTTGGTTCAGGGGAATTTAATTATGGCAAAACCCCTCAATCCTTTCTTTGGCAAGAAAACACAGCCCTGCCTGCCCCTTGCCCACAAAAAGGAGCTCCTGAAACTCCTGACATCCCTTGAAGTGACTTTTGGCCCACCAGCTCCTCCTGAGCGAGGCAGGGCTGCCCCAAGTGTGCCCATCCCCACAGCCTTAGGACACCTTTGCCATGGACAGCAAGTGCCACCACATCCGGACACATCACAGCAGCGGCACGAGGGGAGGCAAACACAACACGTGCTACAAAAATCAGCTTCAGGACCTACAGCCAGGCCCTTCCTCCCCCACAGCACCGTGTGGCTGAAGGAATCCTGTGCATTAAATCCCGTTAGGGATCCTTTGCATGGTTTCACCCCAAGGGGAAGAGCCACGGTGCTGCCGACAGCGCCTTCGTTGCGTACAGAGAGCGGCAACTCCACAAAAATGCTCTTGGCTCATCCTGTGGGAGAAAACAGCAGAGAAAACGCTCTGCAAGGCACTCTCTGTGCCTCCGAACCCGGCATGAATAAGCAGGTACCAGATGCACGATCCTGCTGGAACAGGCAGCAGACAAATCAGCCGAGCTCAGGCAGCAGAGCCGAGGAACCGCTGTGGTTTCCCAACACGAGCGCTATTAAAAAGTGCATTAACCCACATTAAAATCATGGCTGCAAAAAGGGAAGGAGAGGGGGGAGAACCCAATAAATTCCGGCTGGATCCCGCACACAAACTTCTCCAGCCCCGCTAGCAAACTGCCATTTGACCTGCAGGGAGGGACCGGATCCGTGGGAGCGGGGAGGGATGCGGGAAGGCCGGGAGCAGCTTCCAAATCGCTGCTCTGCCCGGCCCCGCCGCTGCCCTGCTGTACCAGGGAGAGTTCAGATTTGTTCAGCCAGAAACCCACACGGAGGACACAGTGGGTTTCTTTTGTGCAGCAGCAAAGGCAAATGCAAACACAGCTTTCTCCCCGAAGGAATATTAGTACAAGCAGAAAGCGAGGGAAAGAGAAAAGGGGAAGGGAGGACAGTGTAGGAGCCCGACATCGCATCCGAGCCCAGGAAAAGAGGGAAGGACAAGCAGGAGCACAGACACCACAAACACGGCGTCCCTGCTCGGGGAATAGGGTGAAACCCAGCGTATGGTGGGGGATGTTCAGCAATAATGTCTGGCTGAGCAGAAAACCAGCTGCCCGTGGAGGAGCACTACTCTCTCCAAAAGTTTTATCCTTCATTTAATCAACAGATGGACTGGCTGCGTGGGTTTGGGGTTTTTTTATCCCTTTTTTCTTTTTTTTCCCAAGCATCCCCAAGCCGTACCCTCACAAAAGCTGGCGTGGGGACCACGGCGGCGTGACACAGATGGGATTTGACACCGGCGTTGGGAGGGGATGAGCAGCACAGAAGCGAAGCCGGGGTCTGGCTGCAGCTCAGCGTCCTCCACAGGTGACAGACAGTCCAGGGACCATGCACACAGCAGTACGTCAGACACAGCTTCCCGAAACGCACCCCCTTCCCAAATCCTCCTTTATTTTAATTTTTTGGGTGGGAATCAAGCAGGTTGTAAAGTTGCGGGGTGAATTCCTGCGGATTCCCACGCTCCTGCCCTCGCTCCCGTGCTGCGGGGAGGTGGGATGGGGCGGTGACGCCCCCGCGGGGTGCCCACCTCCCCCGGGCTGGCTGCATGGGCAGCAGCTCTCCTTCCCTGCACCCCCCACCCCGGCTCCACAGCCGCAGGCTCCTGTCCCCGAGCTGGAGCCGCTGCCGCCAGCCCGAGCGGCTCCTCCGCTACCACCGAAACTGAGCATCCATCGCCCTCCTGCACCGGGGGAAGCACCGGGCGGCGATGGGGGCGAGGGGGAATGGGTGGGGGGGCTGTTGCTCAACCAAGCCGTGTCTGCACACAAACACGATCCAATTAACCAGGCTGGAACAGAAAGCACTCATTTGCATGCTGAAGATTTTCCTTTTTCTTTTTTTTTTTTAAGAAAGAAAGGTAAGCTGCCTCGGCGGGGTAAACTCTGCAATGCAATCCCCCTTCTCCCCCCGCACCCTTCTCCCCTCGCAAGCCACCCACCCCGACCCGAGGACCCCCCCGGCTCCTCCCGTCCGCCCCTCTCGCAAAGTCCGGGGTCCTACCGTGGCTGAGCAGGAAGCACCCGAGCAGGAGGAGGAGGAGGTCTGCCTGGAAAGCGCTCATTCCTCAGGGTGGGCTCGGCGCCGGGGTCGGGGCTCCGCTGCCGCTGCCGGCGGGGGCTTCAGGCCGCCGCCCGCCGGCTCCGCTCGCGCGGCTCCATCGCCGCCCCCCCAGCTCCTCCCCCGGCAGCGCTGCCTTCACTGGCGGAGCCTCGGCGGCGCAGCCCGGCTTTTGGAGCGGGGGGGAAGGGGAGGGAGGCAAAGTGCCGGGGAAAGGGGGAGTAACTTGCGCTCAGCCGGGGGACGGCGATGGCTCAGCGCGGGGTGGAACATTTGTGCATCACCCTCCTCCCCAAAGCTCTCCGCACCGAGGGGTGGGGGGGGTTAATGTGGGGTGGGGGGTTCCAGGTTTCCAGCTCCTGCCTCAGCTGTGCCGGAGGGAGGGATGCTCGCCCCCCTCGCGGTGCTGCCGCCGCCCCAACGGGGCACCCAAAGCAGGAGCAAACACCTGCGCTGCCTCTGCGCCTACATTTAAGGTGTGGGGGGTTGCGCATCGGTCACGGCAGCTCTGGGCCCCTCCTCACCTCCCTGCGGGGCAGCCCGTGCCTGCCCCTGAAAGGAGAGGAGGACAGCCAGAGCCTCACCCTGAAATACAGGGGAATACCCCCAAAATCCCGGGAAAAAAAGAGGGGGAAATAATGTGTGTATGTCGCCCGTCGCCCCCCCCCCCCCCCGGAGATAAATTATATCCAACAACCTCTCACGAGTCCAAAGGGAGCTAGAAATGGGGGAGGGGGCTGTGGAAGACCCCCAGTGCTGCACCCTCATTTTCTCCAGGAGGGGAGCTCTTCACTCATTCATAAAAGCATGCATGGGAGCTGGGAGTAAAAAATAAAAATAACCCCCCCAAGTAAAGTTTTGTTTGTAAGGAGGTCCCTGTGCAAGCACTTCCCGCTGTCATTTTGCAGCGTTGGGGCAAGGCTCAAAAGGGCCTTTTCTCTCCTTTAATCACCCTTTTCATCCTTTTGGGGTGGTTTTTTTTTTTCCTTCTGTAATTTTATTTCCACCCAGCGAGAGTTTGGGAGCAGAGCAGACATGCCCAAAAATCAAACACAAGCGATAAAATCAGTGCTTACCACCACACTTCGTGTGGCTACTGTTGCCAGAGCCTCCCTCATCACCAGTCTGAGGGGCATGTGGGGATGGCTCAGGCAATTATTAAACCAAAATGAGCAAGTAATTACAGCTGTGGACTCTAAATTACTGCAAGGTGAGTTTGAAAAAAAGGCTGCACAGCTCTCCCTGCTGTTCCGGGGCTTCCTGCTTACCATGGCTAAACCACGGTTAAACCATGGCTACCAGCCCTGGCCTGGCTAAAAAAAGGGTAACTTTCCAAAATCCACTTGTGCTAACAAGCTAAACTGGTGCCAGGTGGTTAAACCTGGCTTAGGAGCAGCGCTGAGCTGAGCTTCATTGATTGAAACACAAGCACCGCACGCAGGCTCTGCTCTCAGCGCAGGGGGAGTCGCCCTGCAAATAAAGAGCTTTTTTTATTATTTTTAGCCTGCATCCCTAAGGAAATCAAGCTTATTTAGGTTTGTCCACGTGTGCTGGTTTGCCCATCCCTGCCTGCTCGTGTCCCTGGCAGAAAGAGGTGCAAAAGTGGGGCTGGCTGCTTGGAACTGTCCTACTCCTGCATTTGTCCGCTCTAAGGGACAGTGGCACTCCTGGAGTGCATTTTCCACCAGGACATCACCTCCAGCCCTGGCAGGGATTCTGGCAGTGGCCTCAGCCGCAGTGGTGTCCCCATGCCTGGCAGGTTACAGGTGGTGCATTTTTGGGTGTATTTTTTCTGGCAGCAGCAATGATTTAAATGTGCGTGGAATAAATTGCTCGGTGCCTGATTTCAGTGGGAATTAGATTTCTAAATAATTCCAAGGCTCTCCCTGTTGCGTTTCGGTTTATTCTGTAAAATGTTGTTTGCTTGCAGACAAGGGGTACTAATGTATATTAAGGCTGCTACACAAGTCAGACTTTCCTGTGAAGCTTCAAAACACCATTAACATTTGCATGGCAATTTCTTCTTTCCCTTTCACAAAAAAATATTATTCCTTGTCTGCATCCAAAACAGCAGAATTTTTAACTTCCAGGAATCGTGAATATTTTTCTCTTCTTTTTTTTTTCCCCCTACTTCTTCTTTCTCCTTCCCAGTGAAAACATTTCAGCTGGAAAATTCTCATCATTGCAATACTGACCTTTGCAAAGGGCTTTAAATCCTTGAGTGGAAGTAGCAGGTAAGTGCGAAGTTTTATTAACTGATTACCTCTGTGGTTTCGACTACATTGGTAGTCAAATTTGATTTAGAGGACCAAGCACGGGAAAAAAAATCAGCTTTCTGACATAATTCTGGCTTGCTGCAGCCTCAGCAGTGTCCTGCAAGATCAGCTCCCCTCCACCTGATTCAGGAGAGCAAATGGAGTGCAAACTGATTATTAGCTGCTCCTCTCGGATATCTCATTTAAATCTGCTCTGCGTTGTGGAAGGAAATGAATCATTCCAATTAAAAAGCTGAGAAAATCACGGAGCTGGGGGGGAGCAGCCTTTGGGAAGGAATTTTGAGCTGGTGT
The DNA here is from genome assembly GCA_026261815.1 of Monarcha castaneiventris obscurior. Lineage (NCBI taxonomy): Eukaryota > Metazoa > Chordata > Aves > Passeriformes > Monarchidae > Monarcha > Monarcha castaneiventris. The sequence goes on from JAMPIT010000114.1 coordinate 5,757,108, forward strand.
TTGGTGGCTCTGCCCTGGCGGTGGGACCGGGCTGTGTTTGTGGCTGGAAACCCCACGTGGGGTCCCTTTGCACCCCCTGCTCCCAGAGCGGGGCGTGGCTGGGGCCACGTCCACATCTCCTCGTGGAATTTGGGGTCACACACCTGCCCTGGGCGGTATCTAATGGCAAAGAGCAATTCCAGAAGGTGGAAAGAGCAGATGCTCAACCTCTCCCTTCCTTCTGAACGTCAGCAGGGATAAACCAGGTCTATTCCTGTATTCCTGTTTCCCCCCCCGCCTTTTTTTTTTTTGTATTCCACATTGACAAGTGCAATAGATACGAAACACCACAGCAATGAAAGCCCAGACTTTCTCATGCCTTTGCCTCTCTTACTTCCAGGCTATTTACTGAGAAGTATTTACCGGGAAGTGCAAGAAACAAAATGTTCTGAAATGCTGCAGCAAAATGGAGGGGGAAAAAAAAAGAGAATAATATAAAACATGTAAGCAGCTTGATCAAAATGAAGCAATATTGACAGAAAATGGGGTTTTAAGCAGCAGGACAACAGCAACTCAGATGGATTTCATTCTTGTGGTATTACAACGCTAAGCCAAGCACCTGGAAGAGAGAGAGAGAGGAAAATAATCACGTTTCCCTGGTTTAGAAAATCTTTTCCTTGTCATTTAAAAATACACATGACAAGTGAAAGCTGTGCAGAGTCCTGCTGGAAAAACACGGAGCTGGGACTTGGAGATTTTCCATGCTCCTGCTGCAGAGCTTCCCCTGTGGCCTTAAGGAAACACCTCCCTCGTGCCTCAGTTTCCCCTCTGCAGACATTGCTCCCCTTTGTCACCTGTTTGCAACACAAACACTTCCAAGCGTGGGCTGGCTCCTGACTAGAAAGCAAAAAATTTGGATAAAGGAAAGGAGAAAGGAGCAGCTGTCTCTCCAAATCATAGGAGTGAGGCACAGCCCTTGTCCCACGCTGCAGGACTTCACTGCAGTTTTGGGGCTGAGACGTCATGGAGGTGCCGAGGATATCCTTGGAGATGGCAGGATGCAGCAAGGCCAGGTTGAGGTTTTGGGGGGATATTTGGGGCTGTGTTTTTCCTACCAGCAAACCAGGGACATTGGGGCAGGAGGCTGATCTCCCAGCTCACCACCATCCTCAGGTGCCCTTGGAGAGGGCAGAAAACAGGGAGACCGTTTCCAGATTGATCTCTCAGGTCACCACCTTCCTGGGATGCCCCTGGGGAGGGCAGAAAACAGGGAGACTTTCACTTGGCCCCAGGTAGACACAGCTGCTTTTCCCTGCAAGAGTGAAGGCAGCTGCCTCCCAAAATTCCCCAATTCTGCCGGCCCCTCTCCCCAGGACATGAGAGGAATTTGAGTGTTCCAGCTCTGGCGCTGCCTCGCTTTCCAGAGCAGCCCCAGCCAAGAAGTGCCAGTCCCTTTCCACATCTCCCACCGGATCCTCTTTGAAAACAACCCAGGGAAGGCCAGGGAAGCGGATCAGTGGGGAGAGCCTGGGCTCTTTTCCCTCCTTGTCTCCTGTTCCTCCCGGCTGTGTGGAGAGCTGCCAAAGCCCCTCAGCTTGTGGCACTCGATAAAGCTCTTGTACAGCAGGTCTGGGAGCAATATGGGCAGCAAGAGGCAGGGCCTGGGAACAGCCACAGGGAGGGGAGAGAGAAGCTTTGAGAGTTAAAAACAAAAGAGAAAAGAACATTGATGACATTTTGGGTTCAGGTGGGGATAACTTCCTTTGTCTGGGGGGAGCTGGGGGGACGGGCAGCCGGGAAGGCTGGAGCTGGGTGTCAGGAGCAGGGATGGAATCAGGGCCTCTCCAGCTGCATCTCTGCTGCAAGCGATGTCCTGGAGGCTGGAGCAGCATCCGGCCAACACACAGGGCCTTGTCAAAGCCCCGTGGAGCAAGCCTGGGTGTAGGGACAGACTGGGGAATGAGGGGCTGGAGAGCAGTGCCATAGGAAGGGACCGGGCAGTTCTGGTGAGGGCAAGCTGGCCATGAGTCAGCAGTGCCCTGGCAGCCCGAAGGGCCACCGTGTCCTGGGGACATCAGGCCCGGCCGGGCCAGGGAGGGATTGTCCTGCTCTGCTCGGGGCTGGGGCGGCCTCACCTCCAGTGCTGGGGGCACTTCGGGCACCACGATGTGAGAAAGAGCTAAAGCTGTTAAAAAAGCGTCCAGAGGAGGGACACGGGCATGGGGAAGGGCCTGGAGGGGCCGCACGAGGAGCAGCTGAGGGCCCTTGGTTTGTTCAGCCGGGGCAGAGGAGGTGAGGGCAGAGCTCAGCGGGGCTGCAGCTCCTGCCGAGGGACAGCTCCAGTCTCTGCTCCTGGGACAGGGCCCAGAACGGCTGGAGCTGTGTCAGGGGAGTTTGGGTTGGAGACCAGGGAAGGGTTCCTCCCCCAGAGGGTGCTGGGCACTGCCCAGGCTCCCCAGGGAATGGGCACGGCCCCGAGGCTGCCAGAGCTTCAGGAGTGTTTGGACAGCGCTGCCAGGGATGCCCAGGGTGGGGTTGTTGGGGTGTCTGTACAGGGCCAGGAGTTGGACTGGATGATTCCTGTGGGTCCCTTTCCCACTCAGGACATTCCATGACCTCTGAATTCCTGCCATGCTTCCCACACCCACCCTGCTCTGCTCACAGCCTCGGCCATCCCAGCTGTCACTGGGGACCCTCGACGGATCAAAAGTGCAGAGGTGGCCAAACCCCATCGTTGACATGGTTCTTGTTGGGCCCTTCCTGACTTCCCCCAGATCAGTCCCCAGGCCATTCCCTGGAGGCTTTTTTGCTGCCTTCCATGCAGGTCTTTTAATGCAAAGTTATTTTAATGCCGTGCTTTGCATTCTGCTGCTTCCCCGCTCTGCTGTCAGCGGCCGCTGCCACACAAGGTTAAAGCAGCCGAGTTGCACCTGCTGGAATGTTGTGCACGGATGGGCTGGATGTGCTCTGCTTGCCTCTGGAGGCTGGGATTCATGGGGCACCACTGAGAAGTTGGTGGTGAAAGAGGGATGGCTCCCAAACCTCGGGGTGAAGCTCCACGAGGTCTTTCCTGGGATCAAGAGGGAATTGCCACCATGCGAGGACTCCGTGCTGTGAACAGGCACAGGGAACACCAGCCAGCCTTCAAAACCCCCAGCTCCTGTTCCACTGCCCAGATGTGCCCAGATGTGTTTGGGGATTGTCTCCCTGTCTTGCTGGTGCTACAGGAGAACTGGGGCCAGATTTCAGCCTCCACCACCTGCCCTGAGGTGGCTGGTGATGCTCAGAGCTGGGCAGATTGTCCCAATCCACTACTAAAACTCAGGGCCGGGGTGTTGTTTGCATGCCTGGACATGATAAACACTGGACTGCACTAGTGCTTGCTAAGAATTACCATTTGATCCTGATGTTTTCCAGGTCCCACAGAACTTTCCCAGCTCGACAGGGATGTTGGATGGAAGGCGAGAGCTCCGCAGCTCCTCCTGTGGCTGCAGGAGAGGAGCTGGCAGCAGGGAAATGTGATGGGAAGGATGTGCTGAGGCTGCTGGACACTGTCCTCATCACCAGTTATGCTTTTAGTATAATTTTTGGCGATTTTTCATCCCCCATACTTGCTTAGAAATCTGGCTTGGATTCTTTTTTTTTTACTGAGGAGATAAAAAACCAGTGCATTAGAAAAGGACGAACGAGCTGCAAAGAGTTAAAGGGAGCATTTGTATAAAAACAATGAATCCCATTTTTGCTTGATTGGCACTTTAATTAGGCCCATGTCCTTTTGCTGCCACTGCAATCAGATTGGAGGAGAATGGGAAGCTTCCACACCGTTATATTTATCTCAAGATTACAAGATTTCCATTTTTTTTTTTCAATGCAAAGGGGAAGGAAAAAAAGGAAGAAGAAAGAAAAAACCAAAACACTGCTACTTTATAAACGTGGCGAGGGAACGATATTATTTAGGGCTCGGTGAAAGTGTGGCTTCCTGATTGCAGCGCAAGAATTAATCTTATTATGTTAACAAGGGATTGTTATGCTAAGGAGAAGAGGGAAGAAAAGTTCTGTCTCTCAAGTCTGCCAGGAATGAGGCCGGGACTGCGCAGGCTCCACAGCCAGCCTTGAATTTAAGAGCTCCAGCGAAAAAAAAGAAAGCCAAAAGTCCTTGTGGTTTTTACAAGGCGATTTCCCTCTTTTCCCTCTCTCTGTTTTACGGGGGGAGGTTGTAATTCGGCTCGCAGCTCCCGGAGCCCGGGAGTCTCCAAGGATTTCTCCAGATAAACCCTGCTGGTAAATTCAGATTACCCCGCTCGTACCTGAGCCCAGCCCAAAATTCCAAATGAGGCGAACTGAGACTCGGGAATGAGGCCGAGCAGGGTTTTACACCCAGATAAAAGACAGCTCCGAGCCCATCGAGGTGGGGGGAAATGGGACGCTGGAGATTTCCAGTTCCTCACCTTCGTGGGAAATGTGTCCTTGTGGGGAAGAAGGGTCACTTTATCCACTGAAAAACAGAAGAAAAAGAGATTGTCCTGCACTGCTTTTGGCGCTTTCGGGTGTAAAAAGGACCTCTGGCTAACCCTGAAGCTCCTTCCCCATCTCCCCATCCTGAATCCCCAAATCTGCCGTCCAGGGAATAAACATTCCCCAACACATGTCCACATCCTTCCACCCTCCTCTCCGGGCTGGTTGTGCTACAGGGCGATGAGCAGGAGCTCTGAGTCAATTTCCAGCCCCATTTTTCCCTCTCTTTTATCCCCAGGAATCTTTCAGAGCCTGTGATGAGCGCGAGCATCTCTGAAAGCAAAAGGTGGCTGCAAAATTCCAGCCTGTCCCTGGGCATTGCTCAAATCGAGGCAAAGGCGCTCGTTGTGCACTGGAATAGTTTATTCTTTGAGCAGAGATAGAAATGATGCCATTTGATTGAGGTGGCTAATTACACAGCTTGGAAAGTAAATTACAGCTATCAAATACCCCAGTGAATATTCCCTCACAAATAGGCAGAGAAGAAAATGAATTTTTTTGGGTTTGCTGGCAATTTGGAAATAAAAACATTGTCTCTGATGGCGAATGTAAAACCAATCCCTTTCAAATTCTTCTGCAACTGCTAAATTCAAACGATGCTTTGTTGCAGACCAACCAGACGGTTCACCCTAACAGCTCTAAGCTACTTTTATTTTTCCTGTTTTGAGGGTTTGTGTATCTTTGTGACTTTTGGAAACACTTGCCCTCTCTTTACCATTTAATCTTTTCAGTGAAAAATATTAGTAACAAGTTTAAAACCAGATAAAACTGCCCAAGTGGAGTAAAAATCTTTGTCATACAGAGTAAATTGCTTGGCAGGAAAAGTTTAATAGGAAAAAACCCACCCTGAGCCATCCATCTCCTCAATTAGTAAATACACAAAAGTCTGAATTTCATTCCCACAGGCTGGAAAGATTTATAAGCAGGGATTAAAGTAAAGGGGAATGTGGGAAGAGCAGCAAACGTCTGGATTGAGGCTGATCGGGGCTGAGCTGATTCATTTCCATCCCCTGGATGAAATGGCTCTTTGGATGCTGTTTGCTGACCCAACACCTCCCAGAAGAGGCTGTTGCTCGTTTTTCTGGGACCACAACCCAAACCAATCCTTTATTACCTGCAGCCACGAGAACCTGGATTTCCTCTTAGATATCAACCTTCTGGGGCCAGGCTGCCAAGTTCTGCTTCCCCAAAACCTGCTTCCCCTCTGCCTGAGCTTTTGGCCTGCAGGACTGGAAGCCCAAACTTCCCGTGCCTTGGTTTCCCCAAGAACACAGCAGGTGCCTGGATGGGGGGTCGGAAATGTTTTCCAGGCCTCTTTGCTGTGGAACTCCTGCAGCAATGACTCCAATCCCCCCGTTTGCCTCCCTGCCGAGCCTTCAGCCTCTCTCCCTGGGTAATGAAAGCCAAGCATCTCTCTGGGTATCTCTGCGTGCCTGTAAATTCCTGGGGCCTATTAGGACCGGAAAAAGAAAGTCAATTTTATTGTCTTATCCTCTTTCCTGGCCTTTAGGAACAAACCCAAAGCCCACAGCAATCCTCCCTTCCCAGCCACCTCATTACCAACATCCTCGTGCATCCCAAGGCTCAGTGGTGGCGTGGGCAAAGCAGCACTTCAGGGACACTTTGGCATCTCCTAATTTGCCCGTGCCACCCGTTTGTCCCCGGAGAGGAGATGTTTTGTTACGTGCAAGCAGCACATGAGGTGCCCGGGGGGATTTGTTATCCCATTCCCGGGGGTAAAATGGGGGCTGGGGGTGGATGTGTGGGATTTGCAGCCCCAGGGAGCCTGGGGGCCTTCGGGGTCTGTATGGGAGGAGAAGAAACAAGACAACAAAACACTGAGATGTGTGCCAAGGGAATCCCATCCGAGCCCTGATCCTGGAATGGCAGCAGCTGAAACTCCCTTGGAATTTGGATGAGGGCAAGCACCTTGTGGAAGGTGCTGCTGCTCGGTTTTGCATTTTGCCAAATGCAAAATGAAGCTTCTGTTTCATCATCAGCCACGATAACTTGTGTTTCCTCTTGAATATCCAGCTGTCAGGGCTAGGAGTTTGGTCCTGAGCATCCCTCAGCGGATCCCTGGATATCAGCGCATCCCAGACCCACCGGCTCCTCTGCCACATCCCACCCTGCTGCAGCCACCCCGGGGATTGGAGGGGAGAACAGAGCAACACTCTGTGCTGCTCTTCCAGAACGTGTTCCCGGACACAGACAGGCATGGCATGTCTTGGAGGGGGGAATTTTTCCCTGCTGCATGAGAGATTTTGTCCTAGCACGGGTCAGAGAAAGCCCAACATTGATGGGTTTCATCTAATTTCAATTACAGTCATTAAAGCTTTCGCTCACATGAGCCGAGCCTGTCCAAAAGGCCTGGGCTGACAGGCCATTAGGGAGCGGTTATTTATAGCAGGCCATGTTAATTTTACAGGATCACAGACCAGTGATTCAGAGCCTGGCGTTGCTGAAAGGAATCACTCATAGCAGTAAGTGGGAGCTGACATGAAAGTGCCTCAGCCCAGCCAGGAGCTCCCGGGTCAGAGCAGGGCGGGGAGGGCTCACACTGAGGTGCTGGGGTGGACCCATGGCTTGGGGACCCACGTGGGGGATGCTGAATGATCAAATCATCCCTTTCAGCCCTAGCTCGGTGTGAACTGATGGACTGAGACAGGGAGGAGGTCAAGGAAATCCAGGCAAATGGGTGATCTGAGATCCAGGGAGAGCAGACACGGTGCTGGGTGATGCTAAAGGGAAGGGGCTCCTTTCCTGCAGTACCCCCAGGTTTTTCCAGCCCTGATTTGGGAGCTATGAAGAGCCCAAACTCTGGAGCAGCTGCCTTCCTTTCCTCCTTTTCGCAGCTGCCGGCCGGAGAGTAAAGAAAGACTCAGAGACAGGAATGCAGTCCAGCGAATAGATGGAATTATTTAATTAATAAAGAACGGGTTTTTATGTGTTTAGTTCTCTTAGTGTCTACCTAGGTTATTGGACCTCTTGCTACTAACTACCAGAGTGATTGGTCAGTTCTCACATCGTTCATTCTCCTAGTCGAGATCATAACAATTCTAATTACATTTGCAGGTGCAAGATAGCAAACTCGGTTTACAGAAACCTTATCATGTTTTGCATAGTTCAGCATGAGAAAGACAGAGCTTTCACAAACTACTGCAGAAAGCTGAAGAAATCAATCCTCCGCTGAGGCTTCCTCAGCATCCATACCTCCTCTCTGCTCCACGGCATTTTCTTGAACCACCAGGATACCCAGTTCTGCAAAAGGGCTTTGCTCAGCCTTTATCTGCCCCAGCAAAAGGCCTGGAGATGCTGAATGAAACATGCTGGAGATGAGGGAGGAGGAGGAACAGACAAAAAACCATAAAACCTCCCGCACTGTATTGAATTCCCTTGAATTTTAAAGTGCTTCACGCTTGAAGCGTTCTGGGTGGAAGAATAGAAGTGGGGAGAGGGAGAAAAGTCAGGACAAAAGGAGCATTTCCCAGGCACGGCAAAGGACGGGTGCGAATTGCTCTGGGCCTGGGTAGGGCCTGATCCAGGTGGTGCTGGGGGGCTTTTCCCACAGGCTTTGGGCAGAGCCCTGCTGAGGACAGCCAGTCCAAGGCTGGCTCTGAGATCCTGTCCACTCCTACCAGCCCATGGTAATCCCAGTCAACGGTCATCCCAAAGTGAGGGACCAGCTCGGTTCCAGGGTGGCTGCAGGGCAGGGCAGTGGCAGGATGGGGGGCTGGCGTGGGAATGCTGAGGACACAGGCATGGACAGATGGACCAGCTGTCCATCGCTCTGCTCCCCATGTCCCAGTGGGCACCGGCCCCGGGAACACCGAGGAGGGGCCATGTCCCAGTGTGGCTCCCCCAGCCCAGCCCCGCTCTGCCCCGGGGCTTTCTCTGTGCCCATGACTGCTGGAGGCATCAGAGGCAAGCTGTGGGGATTTTGGCCCAAAATCCACGGGGAGAAGGAACAGCATCCCATCCTCCAGAGCCCATTAGGAAAGGGGGATTTTCTCCAGGGAATCTTTTTTGGAGATCTGGGCTGGCAGCGTTTTCCTTCCCGGGGGCAGAGAGGCTCCTCCTGCTCCTGCAGCCAGGCTGTGCTGAGCCACGCGTTGGCAAACAGCACAGACAAGCCAGTGCTGAGGGGAAGGACACTTTTCAAGCAATAAAGATAATAAAGGGACCATAATAGCCCTAGGATGCGACCCTTGGCGTGGTCCAGGCCCCCGGCCCTGAGTCACCCACATCAGACAGCGCTCGCACCCACATTTTCCTGCCAACCTCACTCCATGGGCGATGTCAGCCTCTGACAGAATTGGGCACAACCCAATTAAACCCGACCTCCTGCTCCCCTTCTCCTGCCCAGCCAGGCCACCTCACCCCTGCCTGCCTGTCTGCCCAGCTCCCTCATCACAATCCCTCTGGACGTGGGGTTCCCTTTTTTTATGCACTCCTACAGCACCTCCTGCAGCCCTGACCTCGGCTGAGCCATGCAGACCATGAAATAATCTGATAATCACAGCACTGATAGTGATAATCATCATAATAACCCTGGTGCTGGCCAGGGCACCTGTCACCTGGGCACGGAGTGGCAGTGACAACCGGCTATTACAAACCTACCATGAGTGGAGTGGTGCCAGGGCTGGCTGTGAGGAGGGGAGTGGGGGAAGCAGGAAAACAAAGCCCAGCTCTCCCACAGGGAGGTTTTTACAAGAGCAGCAAGGCAAGGGTTTAACTACCAGCCCGAAGAGCCATTCCTGATAGAAGGGCAGAATGGTTTGGGCTGGAGGTGGACCTTGAAGATCATCTCATTCCACCCCCTGCCATTGGCAGGGACACCTCCCACTACCCCAGGCTGCTCCAAGCCCCATCCAGCCTGGCCTTGGGCACTGCCAGGGATTCAGGGGCAGCCACAGCTGCTCTGGGCACCCTGTGCCAGGGCCTCCCCACCCTCACAGGGAACAATTCCTTCCCTGTATCTTTCTCATCTAAATTCCTTGGAGACCCCGGTGTTAGAGCATTTCTGCTTGGATAACAGCAGCAGAATGCCCACATTCCCTGGAAACCCCAGCTCTCCCCACCCAGCCCAGCCCTCCCTGTTGTTGCTGTCCCCTCTCTGGCACATTAAGCCTCCGGAATAAGTCCATTGCATGGGCCACTTCACCTCTTCCCCTCTACCTGCGAGGAATCCCTGCTCCTGCTATTCCTTTGATGCCTTCCCTTCAGCTGCCGCGGAGCAGAAATGCTCGTATCAGCAAACAGATGGCGGCTGAGGCATGTAGCATAAAATATATTTATCAAGGCAAACAGCTGTAGCCCATTTCATTCTGAAGATTTCTATTAAAAGTTCTCTGGAGCTACAAGCTGCTTCGGCTCTGCAGCCGGAATAAAGCCGAGGGGACAAATGGCTTTTTGCAGAGCCTTTCTTTCCCCTTTCCTTGGCTCTTTTTTTCACTGCCTGAAGAAAGCCCGGCCCAGCTCTGCAGTCATGACACATTTGTGGGCATTTTTTAGATCACCCTTGTGCCCAGCCATGTGCTCAGGGTGGGGCAAATTATCCAGAAGGGTGCCAGGAGCTCCAAGACTTGGGACAACATTGGGACATCAGACCTGCAGGGTGGATCACCTTCGCTTCCAGGGGTATCTGCCCAAGGCTGGAGTACGCTGAGCCCCAATCCAGGATGGATGGCTTCCCATGGCCCTTTGGCAAGGTCTAGCTTGCTGTTTTCCTTGGTTTTACCCTGAAAAGACTTTGCCACCACACTTGCAATGAGTGAGAAGGGCCAAGCTGGGAGAAAATGCAAAGTTTTGCTCAAGCATACATGAATTTTCTTGGCAGACGTTCCTTGCGTGGCGTCGGAAAATTCCCGACTTTTGCCATGAATTTCATTGAGACGTTGACAAATATCACGAAATCCTCCGTGCAAATGGGAACTTCCATATTTTGTATTAAATATACTCTCTCAGTCCTCAGCTGCTGTAGTGACTCACACAGAGCCCGCTCCAGCGTGGCCCCTGTTGGGCAAAGGCATCCCCAAAGGGGGATGTGCCACCCTCTGAGGTCACCTGCCACCAAGGCCAGGACTTTGGGAATGCCCAAAGGTAGAAGATGTGACTTGGAGAGGAGATGGGCTGAACATGGAATGATATGGAAAGGTAAAACCGTGGAGCTGCCTCTGCTTCTTCCATATGGGTGCGCCACCTCTTTATGTCACCCACTGCTGTCCCAAATCCCTTTTTTTCCCTGCATTTCCTTGCAAAGGAACAGCTTTTTCAAGATGATCCTCCCAAACCCCAGTCATAAGCAACATTTTCTCTTCTTTCTTTTTAAAAAAATTCCCTTTTTTCTTGCTTTTCTGCCTTTTTTGTTTTTTTCGTGTAAAATATTCCTGGCAGCCCCTCCTTTGTAACCGCCTGCCGCTTCCCCAGCCAACAGCAATGCATTTCATCCCAAATTCAGCTTTCTATTTTCAGGCAAGCGAGCGGTGGGATGAGGAGATTGCCCTAAAAATGTGCTCAGAGGAGTCAGGCTGCCATATGTGCCTGGAGATGTTTCTCCATCCTGAGCAGGGAATCCTGGCAGGGGCTGTGGGCGTTACCCAGGAGCAGGGATTTGGCCGGTTCTTGGCAAAGACAAGGTACAAGAGGGTCAGTGGGATGGTGAGGGGGTCACGGCTTGTGAGCAAGACCCAAGAGATCTGGGAGTTTATTCCAGCTCAGCTCTTGGGTATGATTCCCTCCCCCTCCGTGCCTCAGTTTCCCCGTGCCATGCATTGCTCTGCAAATTCCATGTAGGGAAATGAGCAGGGGAAAATGGCACATGTGGGGTTAGGAGCATGGATAGGACACCAGGAGTTTCCTTTTTCACTCTGGGGATGGGAAATGTGCCTCAACCCCAACACTGGCTCTACATCTCCTCTCCCTGGTTGCTTGGGATGCCCAGGTCCATGTGAGATAGCGGCAGGGAAAATCTGCCAGAGGCACTTATCCACCTCCAGAGGAGCCTAAATGATTCCTTGATTATCTCATTACTGCTCCAGTAAACAGCTCAGCTCCTTGAAGGGCACACGGCTCCCGGTGGCACTCGAGCTGTGCTGGCGGATGATGAGATCCTGGGGTGCCTGGAGGATGCTCCCAGCACTGGGATGGGCCCCACACCTTCTGCCTCTGTCCTGAGCTGTGCTGGGGAGGCAAAGGGAATGGCACTGATGCCCCTTTCTGGAGTGTATTTATCAGTCAAGGTTCATGATCACACCCCAGAATTATTGCAACCCAGTAATTATGGAACCCCAGAATGGTTTGGGGTGGAAGGGACCTTAAAGCTCATCCCATCCCACCCCTGCCACGGGCAGGGACACCTCCCACTATCCCAGGGTGCTCCAAGCCCCGTCCAACCTGGCCTTGGACAGTTCTAGGGATCCAGGGGCAGCCACAGCTGCTCTGGGCACCCTGTGCCAGGGCCTCCCCACCCTCCCAGGGAAGAATTCCTTCCCAATATCCCATCCAGCCCTGCCCTCTAGCTCTTATGTCTTCCCTTTGGGCTCTGTGACCACTTTGTGAAGTGCTTGGAAGCAACTGTGTAAATAATGATGCCAAAAGATTTTGGGAATGGGCAAATGGATTCAGAGGGTGCTGATATTTGGTCTTCCTGCTTCCTGCTTCACTCGTCCCAGAGATTTTATGGCTTGCAAAGCCCTAGGGAGGATGGTCCAAACTGCCACACGTCTCCTGGATTTGGAGACTGGGACGTGGCCACAGCAGGGGAAAAGGGAGCTGCATCTCACCTCCAAAGGAGAGACATGAAGGGAGAGGGAGAGCAGAGAGATCAAAACAAGTGAGGCAGCAGCAGGAGGCAAGAGAAGAAAGGCGGCAGGAGAACAAGACCGCTCCCAAAATATCCCTCATGTTTCCTGTGCCGCAGACCAAAGCTCACGCTGGGAAAGGCTTTTTGCGAGGGGAAGAGGCTCTAAGCTCTGCTCAAAGCTCTGCCTTGGGGTCCCTGGGGAGCCGTCCCTGCGCTGAGCCGGGAAACGGCTCCCGCTGCGCCCCCGGAGCGGTCCCTGCGGGGCTGCCTTTGATCGGAAACGCTCCAAATTCTTCCTGAGATGGAGCCTTAAGAGGCAAAGCCCCACCTTGTCTCAGTTTTATTGGGTTTTTTTCTCCTTCGTGACTGGTTTGGGTTAAATAGCAAATCCGTTTTTAGGTGGGGGAACTGATTTTCTGGGTTAGGACCCACCTGTTTCATGTACTCCCAATGGATTGTGAGCACAGGAGTGGGAAAGGGAGTGATAAATCCCAAATTTCCTAAATGACATTCAAATATTTGCCACTTAGATAAACGATAGGAATTTATTTGGTGTGGCAACAGGTCAAGCCCTAATTCAAAGGGATCAAGGCAATGTGGGAGCATCTCTTGGGCTCACCAGCATCGACTCCTTCAGATGTGGGATGGAGCTGGGATGTTGGGCAGGTCTCTCTACTCATTCCTGCTGCTGTGCTGCCATTTGGGAACAAAAGGGTATTGGGAAGAGCATAATCCAGCTCTGCACAGTGCTTTCCCACCCTTTTCTCCACCCTTGTTTGGGCTCTTGCTGTTTTCCACCCCCTCCAGCTGCATCAGCAAAGCCAACCTGCAGCTGCCCACATGCCCTGTCCTCCCAAGGATTGAAGTGGCACCTGGATAATAATCAGGGCACTTTGTAGGGAATTTAAACTGGAAGTCATTAAGCAGAAATAGCAACCCACCTGCCACCCCTGCCCTGTGCCATTGTTCCCCCAAAGTGCCCTGGAAGGGGGTCTGAGCATCCCAAGGTTATTATCAAACACTGTCAGAGCTGAGGGATGTTAATATAACAGAGCCTAGAAACTGGGAGTGAGATTAAAGAAAACACTCCCAGCTTTGGAAGGGAAGACAAATCAAAAATCAAAATCAAAGTGCAAGTTTCCCGCATTTGTTGTTTAATGAGAGCCATGATTTTATTGTGCTGCTGGACCAACGGTGGCCTTGGCGGGGTCTTTCATTTGACCTTGACAATTAAATTCCCTTTTATTACTGCAAAAAAAACCAAACCCATTTGGCACCTGGCAATTCCTTAGTGTCTCACAGCCGTCTCCAAAGGCAGCTGGGTCACTTCTTTCCTGGGGCAAAGGGGAGCAATCGTTTTATATGGACTGGCAGGGTCTGAAGTCCTCGTGGTGCTGCTGAGACTGACGGGAACCAGCCCAGCTCTCGCAGCTCCTGTCCAGAGGGAGCCTCTTTGGGCTCGATTAAAGCTCATCCTGCCAAAAGGCACCTGGGTTTTATCCACACGCATCAAGAGGTGGAGCATTTCCCATTTTGCTTGATAATTTATTCCCAGGGTTAATCATCCTCCCTGCTAAAAATTCAGCCTAATTTTGATCTGAATGTGTCTGGCACCAACGTCCTGCAGCGACTGCTCACTTTCTTTCCCTGCCCAGCCTCTTCTCCCTCTGAAGCTCTTGGATGTCATTACAGCTCCCTTTTTTTCTGGCCCCTCGAGTGATTTTCCTCCAGCATCTGCAATTTTGCCAGGCTCTTCTCTGCCCTCCTGGATTCCCATCGTGGGATCTGTCAGAGCCTCATCACACCTTAGGATAGATCTCAAAGCACCTAAATAATATCCTCACCCCCCAGGGCCCTTCTGCAGGATTAATTTTCCACTTCAAGATAGAAAAATGCTTCCCAGTTCCCCGTGTAAAATAAACACGAGGCGCTGCTCCTTCCTCAAGCAGCTGCTCGGGGCTGATTTCCCCAGAATATTTTGGGATGCTGACAGCCCCATCGCCGCCGCCTCCCTCCCTTCCTCCTCCCCTCGCCCATCTTTGCTTCCCGTGACATGGTGACGGCCCCAGCGCAGGAGGAGATTAGCCCGGTGTCCGTGCCTCGGAGAAGCGCCGCTTCCCTTTTATCTCTGGGAAGCAGGCGCGCTGGACGTGAGCCCTGCAGGGATTTATCGAGGTGCCCTGGATCTGCGTCTTCCTCCTGCAGCAGCTCCTTTGCACCCGCGGAGCACTGGCCCCAACAGGAGGAGTGCAAGGCAGGGTGTAAAGGGCATTTTTGTCTTGCCAAGGGCAATCCCATGGAAATTTTGCGCTGAAGTATCTTGGAGACGGCACCTTTGGAGTCATCTCCTTTTCCCGCTTTGGAATTCCTGGGTGATGCTTTGGTTTTTTAGAGACGCAGAAAGTCTCTGGCCTTTCCAGGTCGCACCGTGGTGATTTCGGGGGCTGTTCGTGGCCACAACACGGCTCCAAGCAAAGCAAAGACACCGGGAGCGGTGGAGGAGGAAAGGGGCGCTTGGAAAGGGATGGGAGTGTGAAAATGCTGATGGTCACTGTGAGGAATGGGGCTGGGGGATGGGATGTAAGGCGGCTGGGTTGGGTGCGGGGATAAGGAGATGGTTCAGACCACTGAGTGCTCTCAGGGTGTTTGAACGCTTCCTTTGCCTCCCCGGCTTCCAGGGCTATGATGCAGGTACGGTGGGGTATGATGGATATTCCAATCCCACACAGCAACCTCCGTACCCCATGGATGGGCCTGCAGATCATCTGCATCAGCCAATTCCTTATCCTCTTCCATGGGACCCTTTCTGATGACGCCCATGGCTTTCTCCTGATTTTCGGTGCTCCCAGGAGCTTCAGGGCTGCTCCCCACCTTTGCTGTCACATTGGGACGGAACAGAGAGGGAGGGACTGTGCGGAAAATCCCGCTGGGAAAAGCCAGCGCCCATAAAGGAGACAGAGGAGTTCTGCAACTTTATTCAAATAAAGGGACACACTCCACAGGTGCACACGCCCCCGGGGTTTTCCCTCTCAGGGCGTAGCCTCCTTTTATCCCAAACTCCCGGCCGCACGTTGCCCTCTTCCTTTCCCCACTGCTGAGTACCAGGAAGGTGCAGCCTTCCCGAACCGCCTGCCCCATATGCCCCCTGAACCTGGCATTTTACCCCAGAGGTCAGAAGTCCAAGCTTGTGCAGACCCATTTTTGTGTTTCAGAAGTCAAACTGTCTGGGATCTATAACAAACCGTTGGTAGAGACACTCAGACCCATTTCAAAGATGTTCGCATCCATCCCCTCACTCCCAGAACTGGTTGTAAAGACATCGGCACACCTCTTCCCTATCAGAACCCTCTTTCCCTTTTTATGGGAGTTTCAGGGGCTCCTGCCCGTTTTTGCGGTGTGCGCGGATTGTACAGCAGTGGCTGTGGGAATATTTGGGAATGTGTCCAGGGGAGCTGGGTTATTCCCTTTTCAAAGAGAGGAGAGCTGAGAAAGGCAGAGATTAAAACAGTGCAAAGCTTCTGTTTCTGGATGCTTGGCTGCATCCCGAGCCCTGTTTTCCAACGAGAAAAGGCTGCTCTGAGCACTCAGTAAATCAGGGCCCTGTAAATGCTCTCAGAGAAGCACTTAAAAATCACTCGGTGTTTTAAAGATCGTGTCCAGTGCTCGTGTCTGAACCGCCTCGAAACGGCTGCCGTGCCCAGCATCCCCCACAGCCACCTGATGTGGGAGCCCGGTTCCTCCCCAGGAGATCCCGATGCTCTTCCCAAAGGAGAACCGAACAATTAACTCTGGTTTGCGAACGGGGAAACCCAGGCATGCTGTGGATTAGCCCTGAATTCCCATCAGTTGGCCTCGTTTCCCTCCGGGTCGGGCTGTGGTTGGAGTCACAGCTCCAGGGGAGGGCTGGCTCCAGATACTTCCAGGTGTTGGTTTGGGGCGTGACTCGGCTTGGCAAGGCTGGAATGTGCCAGTCCTGTGGCTAATGCTGAGGAGGCACACGTATTTTATGGCTGGATGACTGTTTTCTAACTGGGTAAGTATTTTCTGGCTGATTTGGGGGTCTTTGGGAAAAAAATTACATTTTGTTTCCATTTCCCCTGAGCATCCCTCCCGTCCCGGGAGGACAGAGCGGTGCGGGCTCCCCGGACGAGCACGTGCATATCAATCCCATTTTTATTTCATTCCCTGCCCCTTCCTTCCCCATCTCCAGGCTCAGGAGACGATCCCACCTCCTTGGCGGGGATCGAGGAGGCTGCAGGTTTGCAGGGTGCGACACAGGTACAGTATTTCACAGCTGGTTGCTTTGTAATGGGATTCTTTTATTGGAAGTTGTTTCCCGGGATCTGGCTCTGATTAGCAGATGCAAATCCTGCCCTGCATGCTGATGGATCCCCGGAGCCACCGGCAGCCGAGGGAGGGTCACAACAACACGAATCGAGCAGTTCAGCTCTCACTTGGACACCTCGGCCTGTGCTCTGCGCGACCCCCGGCTGATCCAGCTCATCAGTCCCGGGAAACTCCTGTTTGGAGAGAGCAGGATGCAGCCGCAGGCGCTGAGGAGCAGGATGAGGGGCTGGCAGGTTGAGTTAGTGCTGGGAGAGCAGATGCACATTTAAACAAACCATCCGCTCTCAAGAAGAAAACAATGACTTAGTGCTTCCTAATTACCATCCTAAAGTCAAGCAATTACTCCTTATTCACACGTGATTACCAAGAATAGCTAAAAATGAATAAACATTTGAAAAAAAAAAAAAAAAGCCTCTTACTAAATTTTCATTAGCCACCACAGTGAGTAAGATATTTACACTCGGCACAGCCCCCATAAACACAGAGAAGACATTACTCAGTAAATGAGTGAATTAGTATTGTGCTAATTGCTAGAAATTTTTATCAGGTTACTACAATTACTACAAATTCCTGGCAGGATCGACCCTTTTTTTTTTTTTTTCCAAAATAAAGGAGAAATCTTAGTGATGTGGTTGATGTGGTTAAAAATAATTGGGGGGACAAAGGGCTGTTCTTTGGTGGAATGAGGAGAGGAGAGGAAATGGTTAAAGCCCACATGGCAGCTCATACTTTATTTCTGAGACCGTGGGTCTGGGGTATGTCTGGGACAGGGCTGTGGGTGTTTTGGGTGGGAATTGGCAGGGGTGGAAGTGATGGAAGTGGAAAAATGCACGAAAGCACAAGAACATGATTTCAGCCTTGTGCATCTCACTCTGCACCATCCACAGCCGCCCAGACTCCCACAGGGACACCAGACCATGTGCCCGTGGGTGGCACTCCAGGAATCCCATCCCACTCCTAATTCCCACCCTCGCCATTTCCTCACTGCCTTCATTGCCCGGAGCTCCAGGACCCAAACTGAATTGAGCCTCTGTTCTCTGCCCATCGGCATCGCTTTCTGCGAGGTGGGTTCTCCAACAAGGGATGCAGCAGGGACAAAAAAAAATACTGGGATACAGGGAAAAGTGACAACAGTCACATGGTAGAGATTATTTTGGTGAGCCAGAGGTGCCAAAGAAGGATTTAGGCAGGATTTTGGACTTTGGCAGTGCTGGAGCTCGGACACTTTTGCAAGGGGGCTGGTTTAGTTCACCTCCTGCCCCTCCGGGGTTTGGGGAGGTGGAGCCAGGCTGGGCATGGTGTTGTGCAGACAACCTGGTCTGTGCACCTAAAACCTGTCTGCTCTCCTTGCTAGATCAGTTGGTCTAATAAAAGATTTTATCTGTCCCTATAAAGTGTCTCCTCTGGCAGCCTCAGCCCCGGCACAGATGCGGCTTCCCCAGGGCGGACACGCCGGGTATTGCACTTTGGGCAACACTTCTGCAAAATTGGGTGCTATAAATCCTCCTCGTTTCCCCTCGTGTGAAGCAGGGGATAATGAGCAGGACGTGTGAAGTCTTGATCAGCTGCTGCTGGTGCAGCACACCAGTGTTTTCAGATGAAAAGCAATGAGGGGGAAAAAAAGTGGTTATTAGAGCAGAAGCGCATTAGAAATAAAATCTGACTTTCCATTCCGCCCCTGGAGCTTGACATCGCTGCGAGCCGTGGTATTTCCATCAGGGATCTACTTGTTATTCCACGTTTGGATTTTGAATACCTTACCCAGGAGCAGCTCAGATCCCGGGGTGTTAATCTGGGGGTGGGCAGAGATGGGCATCACTCATCCCATTAATGGAGGTCTTGGAGGTGTCTCAGCCCACATAGGTCTGATTGGGGTCTGTGGGCATGTGTCAGGAGGTGGGGCTTTGGACAGCTCTCCCCATCACTCAGGAAAATATTTTTTTGTTGGATTTGAGCCACCCTGCAGGTCTTAATGGATTTATATCCAATAAATATAATAAATATAATAATTATAGATTAATATAATATATATAAATATAATAGATAAAACAATGTACAAAGGTTGGGGGGAGAATACAGACCCCCGTGTCCAGCCTCTCGCACAGGCAGAGTGAGGGGGATCATTTGCAGACATCTGCAGATGTGTTGGGTCACGGTGCTGCAGCTCCATGAGGACCCTCCTGCCCCCTCAAAGCATGGACACGGGGCTGGAAATGCCTTCGGGAATCGGGTCTAAGCAGCCGAAGTTGTTGGTCTGCTCTTGAAAATAATGAGGGAGATTTAAAAGCAAAAGGAAAGGCAGAAAAAGGCGGTGATTTGGGTTCTGCCCTCTGTGAACTCGGTGGCTCTGTGGTGCCAGCTTCACACTCTCGTCCTTGGGACTGCACGACGGAGAAAATGAATGTCCTCATGGAAAGGGATCCATGTCCCTCCTCCTTGTGCCCCCCCTCCGTGCCCTCAGCCTTCACCTTGCCGTACAAACAGAGGCCAGAGTCCTGCTCCCTCAGTCCTGGAAACCTGCAGAATCTGCTGGCAAGTGGAAATAACTGGTGTAGTCTCGACCCTGATGCACCCCAAATGAGCTGGAAGGATGCTTGAGCTCGGAAACAACCGGGGGATGGGAAGGGAAAATGAAGGGGTTGCAGGTGAGGAAAGGGATTTGAAGAGCTTCCTGGGGTATCAAGGCTTAAATTCCTGCTGCTCCGTGGCTAAATCCTCCGCCCTGCCAGATTGTGCTGACCCTGCCGTGTTGGGAGAGCAGCTGGTGGCTCTGCAGGGAAAATCCTCCCGGGGCTGTGGATCCTGGTCCCACGGACCCCGCTCCATCCGAGTTGTGCACTTGTCCTACAGAGGAGTTCCGGCCGCATCCCCGGGCTGGGGCAGCGCTGAGGAGGAGAGGAGTGAGGCTGGACAAGGTGAGGGAGCAGGATCTCTCCCCAGTTCCTAAGCATGAGTCAGCAGGATCCCCGCGTTCAAAGCTGGCTGCTCTCGAGCAGGCATTTGCATTTCAGAGAGCTCCTGCTCTGCTCCCCCACTGACAGTGTTTAGCTTTTGTTTAAAGCCGGGCTCCTCCGCAGCGCTGCGAAAGCCGCCGAGTGCCGGAGACAAGAGGCAGGAGCCTCTGGGTTTGATCATTTCCTCCTTTGTCTCTCACGACCCCTCCCTTGCCAGGAGGAGCCTCTCGCAAATTCCAAAATCTTCATCCAAAATACAAAGGTGAAGGCTGAGGCGGCTGAGGCAGGGGTGTGCTCACACCGACACCCCAAATCCGTGTGGGTTCGTCCATTGGGGTGGGGCACCTCCATCAGGTTGGGCTGGGAATGGTCACCCCAAATAGCTGGGGTACCCCAGCGCTGGGGCCACCAGCACAGGAAGGACGTGGAGCTGCTGGAGCAAATCCAGAGAGGCCACGGAGGTGCTCCAGGGCTGGAGCCCCTCTGCTCTGGAGCCAGGCTGGCAGAGCTGGGGGTGCTCACCTGGAGAAGAGAAGGCTCCAGGGAGAGCTCACAGCCCCTGCCTAAAGGGCCTAAAGGGGCTCCAGGAGAGCTGCAGAGGGACTGGGGACAAGGGCTGGAGGGACAGGACACAGGGAATTGCTTCCCACTGCCAGAGGGCAGGGATGGATGGGATATTGGGAAGGAATTGTTCCCTGGCACAGGGTGCCCAGAGCAGCTGTGGCTGCCCCTGGATCCCTGTCAGGGTCCCAGGCCAGGCTGGATGGGGTTTGGAGCAACCTGGGATAGTGGAAGGTGTCCCTGCCCATGGCAGGATGGAATGGGAGGGGATTTAAAGTCCCTTCCAGCCCAAACCCTTCTAGGATTCTGTGACTTACAAATAAAAATGCAGATTTGCAAATGGGCGTTTTCCCCCCAAACTCTTGGGCAGCAAAACTTTCCAGATGGCACCAGGAAGATGCAATGGGTCACATATTCCATCCTCTTCCATTT
Source organism: Monarcha castaneiventris obscurior (assembly GCA_026261815.1). NCBI lineage: Eukaryota > Metazoa > Chordata > Aves > Passeriformes > Monarchidae > Monarcha > Monarcha castaneiventris. Next base: position 5,777,700 of record JAMPIT010000114.1, read on the forward strand.
CCCCTCACTAATTCCATCCACTGGAATCAAAACCCCAGCAAATGTGGGGAATCTCCAACACCTGGGTGAGGAGAAAACCAGCAAGCTCCAAAGAAAACTCTGGATTATTTTGTATTTCCTTATTCATTCCCTTATTGGTTCTGATTTTTCTTCTTTTTTCGAAGGAAAAGAAGGAACGTGTGGAGTTATTTCGGTGTTTTGAAGTGATTCTATTTACTGAGAGCTGAGAGGATTGATTTACACAACGTGGGCAATGCGGAGAGGGTGAAGGAGATCGTGGAGCAGAGCAGCAGTGTTTGATTTCAGGGCTGCTTTGCTGTGAATTCTAATGCCAGGAGCAACTTCAATCTGTGGCCAGCTGAAAATGAAGGGCTGGGAATTGTTTTGCTGAAATTGGGATAAGGGCTGAGGTAAAAAAGAGCACCTCACTGCCCAAAAGAGTTTTTGCAACAATGTCTTGGGGAAAAATAATCAAGTTTTAGTCACTTACGGATTTCCTTCAAGGCGGTGGGGGGATTTTTTCTTTTATACATTTATTTTTTTGTGCCATTTCTTTTAGAAGCAATGGAGTAGGGGAAGAAAACATCAAAGAACCAAGTTTTTATTTACAAAGAATTATGACTCAAAAGAAAACTCAAACGTTCTGTTCATAGGTTGTTCATTTAATATGGTGGAAATTTGCGAACAAGCCGAAACTGTCTTTTGGTTTCGGTTAGTTCGCTTTCTAGAAAACATAGAGGGAATTTTATGGGAACAACATACACTTGGGAAGCTTCTTTTGGGCTCTCTTGAGCTCAAACTTCCCTTCCTGAGCTCTCAGGTTTGTTCTCCCAGTATACAGACAAAATTCCCCACACCAGCATCTCTCCAGCAGGAAACCTCACCCTAATCCTACACGCTGTCCTTGGACTGCTCCCATTTGGAAACTTTCCAGCCTGAACTCGTCTTCCTGAAAACCTGACCTGAGGTTTTGTGACCTTTAGGAGAGCAAAGGAAAATGCCAGACCTGCTGTCAGGAGCAAGGCAAAGAGACACCAGGAGCCAGTGGCTTTGCCACCCCTCTCACGGTGCCGTTATTTCCTGCAGAGGCTGATTTAGCTTTAGGTCCCCAAGACCTCACAACTCCCCGGAATTTTCCCAAGTTCTACATCAATCCTTACACAGCTGCGATATTCCAAATGAAAAACTTCAACCTTCATTCTCCATGCCTTTATTCACCTATTTTTCATTCTCCTGTGGAAAAAGCATTGTTTTCCTATTGGAGATAGGATTAAAGGGATATGGCAGGGATATCACTCATGCCATGGTGTCCCCTCTGTGATCCAGCTGCACAAGGACATCAGGATACAATTGTCCAAGCAGGAATCACAGGAGGTTTGGGGAGAACACACACCAAGCTGGGAATGCTGGAGCAAATGAACAATTTGCAAACCCTCAGGAGGCTGGAATTTTTTGGCTCAAAAGTACAAAACTCCAGATTTTCAGTGCCGGGTGATTCATGAGCAGCTCCACGGAGCTGGAGTCAGCCGGGCAACATTTGCTGGTTGGGAATGGAACCAGCAGGCTTGGAGCAGTAAATAAGGAAAAGTAAATTGATGGCAGCTCTGGGCATTTTCTGCTGGCTGAGGTAAAGGGGCAAGAAGGGAATAAAACCACAAGTGTTACAGTGGGGATGTCTCACAGCCCCTGGTGTGGCCACAGCCCTGCCAAGGAGACCTGGGAGTTTTGGGGTGCAGAGCGGAGCATGGGGAGGCAGAGGGTTCCAGCCCTGAGCTGCAGAGCATCCCACTGCTCAGAAGGGATTTGTGAGCCACGTCTGGGGAGGTGATCTCAGTTTGAGGGATCATCCTCATGATGACATGAGTATCACAAAATCCTGGAATGATTTGGGTGGAAGGGAACTTAAATCCATCCAGTTCCATCCCCAGCCATGAGCACAGACACCTTCCCCTATCCCAGGGTGCTCCAAGCCCCAATGTCCAGCCTGGCCTTGGGCACTCCCAGGGGTCCAGGGGCAGCCACAGCTGCTCTGGGCACCCTGTGCCAGGGCCTCCCCACCCTCCCAGGGAACAATTCCTTCCCAATATCCCATCCATTCCTGCCCTCTGGCAGTGGGAAGCCATTCCCTGTGTCCTGTCCCTCCATCCCTTGTCCCCAGTCCCTCTCCAGCTCTCCTGGAGCCCCTCAGGCCGTGGCAGGGGCTGTGAGCTCTCCCTGGAGCCTTCTCTTCTCCAGGTGAGCACCCCCAGCTCTGCCAGCCTGGCTCCAGAGCAGAGGGGCTCCTTCCCTTGGAGCATCTCCATGGCCTCTCTGGATTTGCTCCAGCAGCTCCATGTCCTTCTGCTGTTGGGGGCTCTGGATTTGGATTCAGCTCTGCAGGTGGGGTCTCACCTGAGTGGGGCAGAGGGGCAGGGTTCCTCCTCCCCACACTGAGGGATGATCCCAGCACAGGTTTGTCTCTCTGGCTGCACTCTCAGACCTCACAGCATCCATCACTTCAGCCGATATCACCCCTGGGCTGCTGCGATGACACAAATCCTCAAACCCATCCCAGGGGGTTTGGCTCTAAGCCCAGCCTTGCTGGAAAAGCTGCTGCAGCTCAAGGACCTGTTGGAGTGGCTGAGCTGAGCCTCTGCTTTGCCAAAGTGGCTCCCAGCCCCCAGGGCAGCCCTGGGGTGTCCCCAGCATCCCCTCACATAGTGAGGCCCTGGGAGTTCAGCACCGGCCGTGCAAGGCCCAGCACTCGGGGTGATGGTGGGAAAAGCATCACAGCAGGAGAAAGAGTCAGGAAATAAATAGATTTACAAAAATCTGAATGCTTTAACTGAGTGCTACTGATAACAATATATTATGGCAGGAGCAGGGGCACGGAAGGGCTCGGGGTATTAATAGACCTAACGAACCCTGGGATCCAGGTGCCACGTTTTGACTCTGTACCACCTTCTCCGCTGGATTTTGTTGCTGCCTGAGGATTATTTTGGAAAGAGTTATTATTATCCCTGATTTATTGCTCTGCACTAGGGGGAACTCTTGCTTTCCGCCGAGACAATTACGGAACCCTCGCCGAGAGCCACTTCAAGGAATGGCAGCCTCTGCTCCAGCTCTGATTGCAGACAGACAGGGGGATGTTGCTTTTCCAAGGGTTTAGCTGATTAGGCATTGAACTCTGTGTCCCCGTTACCTGCAGATGGGATTTTTGTCTGTATTAAATGAACAGTTTAAAGCCTCTTAATTGTTACAACAGCAGCTTGCGGTTTGCTGGGGCGGAGGTTTCTTTTTTAGCCTTCCTGGGAAGTTTCCATGTCCTTTTGGTGGCACGTGCTGTTCTGGGAAGCAGCCATGCAGGCACACCAGGGGATGCATGTTGCTGCAGACACTCCGTGTTTTTTACATCCCTCACCGCCACTTCCCACCCCGCCTTCCCAGGTTGATACAGGCCTATCAAGACTATAATCAGAATAAAGTCAATTAAGGACAGGATTAGACTGAGGGGAGGTTAATAGGACTGTGACAACAGGGCATTTGTTCACGGGGCTTTCCCTTCCACCCTTCACTGTCCAAGTCTATTTTCCCCAGCCCATCAAATCCAGTTAATGCTTCACCAAGCACACTGTGAGCTCGACAAGGAAAACCTGGCTGGAAAATTTAAAAATCACCCCAAAAAGGGGTATCTGGACCCAACAGCCCCTCGTGATGACACTGCCCCAACACTGCCATGAGCCAGTTGGTGACATGCTGGGAAATCAGGGTTTCTGCTCCCTCAAAAACCATTTCAGCTCTTTCTTTGCTTTTTATTTTGCACCCCTTTCTGCCCTTCCTCTCCAAAAGACTTGGAGAAGAAAAGGAAAATCATCATTTTGAGGTTCAGCACACGTGGACATGCAGCAGCCTCCTCTTTCTGGGTGGTGGATCACAGGACACCAGGAGCACGGAGTATCTCAAATGACCCAGGCTGGGAATTTCACCCCCTGCCCCAAGCCAAGCAGGGTTTTATTTCTGGGCGATTTTGCCACACAACTTCTTGGAGAAGACCATCCAAGTGCTCTCCAAGCTTTGCCTCCCCATCATGATTGCTCCATGGGGATGCCTCCTGCCCTGAGCATTTCTTGGCTTAATCATCCAAATATATATATATTTTTTTTTTTTGGATCCTTGTACCTGCATGTCCAGGTGTGCTGGTTCCATATTCCCCTGGGGTTTATCAGAGGGACCGGATCTGGTGTTGGTGATTGCAAGCAATGGTGAGAAAATTGATTAATGTACATAAAAAACTAGTCTGAATAAATTACTCCTATAAATAGCCCTAAATAAACACTCCCCATGCCATGATTGCATCTGCAAGTTACACATAAATAATATTACAGTAACAACAACACTAATAATAATTAATAGTAAAAATAATAGGTTATTCTGTGAATAAAAATTCGTGCATTTAATACTGGAATAAATAATTTCCCCAGAGTTTCCCCAATCCTTCATTTTCAGTCCATCTATAATTTGGATTTCCAAAAAATCTTTTGGAAATGAGTTCCACAGTTCAACAACTTTTTTCTTTAAACCTACCCCTTGCTAATTTTATCCAGTGCCAATTCCATTTTAAATGGAAACTTGCAGAAATGAGGATTATCGTTTTGTCCTCTCTACCCCATCCCCGGTTTGTAAACCTCACCAAACCCTCCTTCGGCCGCCTCTTTTCTGAGGAAGGAACCCAAGTTATTTAATCTCCTTTGGAATGAAACCTTTTGTGCCTTTGATGGTTGTACCCAGGAGGAATTGATTTCATTAAGCAATAAAAGTTCGTTTGTCTGGTTTAGCTTAATTCACTTTCTGAGAGGCAGCAATGCACTTGCCCAGGTGGGGTGAGAGCCACAGGAATTCCTGCTTGGTTACCTTGAATTACCTCTTTTCCTACCAAAAGTCTGGAATATAAAGTTGATATCCTCAACATGAAGGATTATGGGTTCAGATTTTGCAGAACTTCCCAAGATTTGATGATCCCACAAGTTTTTTCAGTGGACTTTGCTGCAGGTTGAGCAGGATGGGAAGCAACACTCAAAGCAATCCCAAGATTTCCATGTGGTCCTGGATGTGGGGATTTTAACTGAACCCCGGAAAGCTTGAAAGGAGAGACAGTGGAAATGTGGAGGCCGGGGAACCACTCTGCAAACACCCACCTTGTTTTTGGTACGGTTGAAGAGAGTTTCTTCTCCCTTCTGTGCTCATGTTCATGGTTGGGAGAAAATTCCCCATGGAGAGAAAATGCTGGAAAGAAACCAGAGCCACTTTCCTGAGAGCTTTGGAGGACCTGGGTTTTGGAAAAAAACCCCACCTCTCGTTATTTTCCCATTTCTTCCAGCCTTTGCGTTGGTGTGCTCAAAACAACCTCAAAATGCTGCTGACCTTCACTGGGTGTTAAGGATGGATTCCTACCCACTCCATGCTGGGAAAAGAGCAATGAAATCTATCAGAACCCACTTCAAACCTTCCCAGAGTTTTAATTCATTTATCCCCATCACCTTCCCAGGGGCCGCCTAATCCTCCCGCAGCCCAGAGCCTGCTGCTGGCATCACCTCTTGGGGGAGAGCCTCGCCCTCTCTCAGACCTTTTGTGGGAAGAGGCACCGTGATCCAATTTCCTCCTAATTGCACTAACAAGAATGAATTAGGACTTTCATCAACAGGGGCGAGCGATCGGTTCGGAGTCAGCCATGGGCGACGGAGCCAGAGATTAAACAAAACTATCATGTTAATGTCTAATAATACAACAGCAAGTGGAAATTAAGCACAAGACAAATCTGCTGCGCCGGCGACATTGGAGAGTTTGTTCTTTAAACACAACGTTATTTTAAAGGCAATGCTATTATTAGGGCCATCTAACTTAATTTCGGAGGCATAATAGAAAAGTAAATGTGCCGCAGTTGCACTTTATGTGCAATTTCGAAAACAAACCCAAAGTGAGGGAGAACGCGGCGTGGGACTGAAATAGCCACTCCAGCTAAATTCCGCTTTGATATACGTTAATTATCTCCAGCAGGGAATGGACAATTTCATTTGGAGCAGTCGGCTGGATGCTCCCCACAATGGGAGCCGATCCCTTGACGTGCCATAAAAACAGTGGAAGCATCAACGGGGTCCCCCCCGCCATCCCCCTGGAAAATCCAGATGGGTTTAACCCCTGGTTTGCCATCACCTTGATGTGAGGTGAGTGGGTTTGTCCCACATTCCTCATCTGGACGAGCATTTTCCTAGAGCAGCTGCTTTATTCGAAGGGATTGGAACGTCTTCCTGCTTTGACCGGTGGGAAAATAGTTCCCTCTAGGTCCTTGGGATTTGTCCCCCCTAAAAATGCCTGAGCAAAGCTTTTCTAGAGCCTTCCTGCAGTGCTGAGAACTCCCCCTGTGTCTGTGCCATGTGATCTTGGGATTGATCCGAGGGTAAAGTGATGCAATCCAATTCCCCTGCACGCATTCTGTTTTTTCCAGCGGTGATATCATTTTTCCCTTTTATTAAGTTGCATAAAAATGGCATCTTAGCGCTCGAACATCTCATCCTGCACTTAAGGGAACGTTTTAGAGGAGCAGAAGCATTGAAAGCTTTCCTTCTTTATTAATCTGGGACATTGCCCTGTGTTTTATGGCAAATGGGAAGGTAGAGGAGGTTGGAATGGCCATATAGTGCTGCTCAGATCTCCTCTGTTTGGGGGATCTCCTTTTTGCTGGATGTCACCTCTTCCAAACCCCAGGGACGGGTTCACAGTGGTGGAAATTTGGCATCAGGGAGGACTTTTGGTTTCTGTTGTTTAAGAAGGGGACGACTTTTGCCTCATGAGCATCAGGCGAGCAGAGCATTGCACAAAAATCACATCGGGAGCCATCTCCTCCCTGGCCCCTTCCTGAGCCTGCTCTGAGGCTCTCAGGCTGAGCCTAAAATAGCAAAGAAGAAGATTTCAGAGTGCTTCCCATGCCATCCTTTCTGTCTCATTGAAGCTGAAATTCCTTCCCTGCCGGCCAGGGCATTCAGCGCATATTCAGCGCAATATGAAATTCCTGCTCAGAAGCCCCCAGAGAGGCTCCTATCGACTGTCCTTTAAATAGAATTAAAATTGACTCGAGACAGATCTGCAAACCTATTGAATTACTCAGTCTACCACCGAGCCCGGGCTGGCCCTGCAGGAAGAGATAAAACCGCCCGGAGCAGAAATGAGTTGACATGATGGACATGAGGACATTACATCGGGGACCTCTCAAGATGGACTTGCAAAAAATGCGTGACCTGGGCAGGAAATAGAAACCAGAGCCCTGAGGGTTGCAGGAGTTTTGGGTGGGCAGTGGGTAAAGGGCAGGAAGAAGGTTTGAGATGCCCCATGGCAAGGGGGTGACTTGAGGAAAGACACAGAACCTGTTCATCCCCAGGTTCTTCCTCCCCAGCATCAAATAACAGAATCATGGAATGATTCGGACTGCAAAGGAGCTGACTTCCTCCTCACCCAGGTGTTGGGTGGCTGAACAGATACCCCACATTTGCTGGGGTTTTGCTTCCAGTGGATGGAATCAGTGAGTGGAAATGGAAGAGGATAGAACGTGTGACCCATTGCGTCTGCCTGGAGCTGTTGGGGAGGCTTTGCTGCCCAAGAGTTTAGGGTAAAGCGCTCATTTGCAAATCTTCATTTACACTTGCAAATCACAGAATCCCAGATTAATTTGGGTTGTAAAGGACCTTGGAGGTCATTCAATTCCAATGCCCTGCCATGGGCAGGGACACCTCCCACTATCCCAGGGTGCTCCAAGCCCTGTCCAGCCTGGCCTTGGGCACTGCCAGGGGTCCAGGGGCAGCCACAGCTGCTCTGGGCACCCTGTGCCAGGGCCTCCCCACCCTCCCAGGGAGCAATTCCTTCCCAATATCCCATCCATCCCTGCCCTCTGGCAGTGGGAAGCCATTCCCTGTGTCCTGTCCCTCCAGCCCTTGTCCCCAGTCCCTCTCCAGCTCTCCTGGAGCCCCTTTAGGCCCTGCAAGGGGCTCTGAGCTCTCCCTGGAGCCTTCTCCTCTCCAGGTGAGCACCCCCAGCTCTCCCAGCCTGGCTCCAGAGGAAAGCATCACACCTTGAACTCCACTAAAATAATCACAGAATCACAGAATTATGGAATATCCTGAGCTGGCAGGGACCCACAAGGATCATCCAGTCCAGCTCCTGGCCCTGCTCAGGACAGTCCAAAAATCCCTGTTCCTGTGAGTGTTTTTCCTGCAGCTCTGGCAGCCTCGGGGCTGCGCCCATTCCCTGGGGAGCCTGTTCAGTGCCCCAGCACCCTCTGGGGGAAGAACCTTTCCCTGATAACCTCCCCCAAGCACCAGCCCAAGCACCCTCAGGTTCCAGGGAACAAATCAGTCTCTGCCCATTCTCTTGCCCAGTGTGGCATGAAGAGAAAAAAGGCAGGAGCTGTTCAAGAACCTGTCCCCTGCCCTCAGTCATGATGTAGGAGCTGGGAGGTGTCTGGGATTGGTCAGGAATGCTTTTGAGCTCTGCCTGGTGTGGATGCAGGCTCTGCATCCAGGGCCTGTCTCTGGGCCACCTAATGGGCTCCACTGGGAGCCCGGCCTACAGTCCACAAATCAGCAAACCTGGAAAGTCATCAGTGCTCCAGGCACCAGTGGCATTTTACAAGACTTTTATCATGAGTGGAATTAACAGGATACATCCCTCTGGAACCTGTTAGCTAATTTATTCAGACCCCTATTGACAAAAAACCCCAAAAAAACCTGTGCATTTATTTTGTTTGGAAAAAAATTCTCTTTAGGGCATTGGTGCTGTTCAAGGCTGAGGGATTCCAGGGGACGATGGGAAGAACTTCATCAACTTCTCTCGCTGAGGGAGGACAAGATGTACAGGTTGCTTGGTGGGGTGAGAAATGAATGATTCCAAGAATGGATAACCTCTTCTTCCCAGGCTATCCCTGCCCTGGGAAGCAGCACTGGGTCTGTGGGAAGACTGCATTGATTTGGGGCTGGATGCTGTGCCAGGGGAGCACAAGGGGAGCACTGGGATAAATAAGGGAGTGTTTTGGTCACCTGGCTGGGACAGTTCTTTTTCTCCTCTCTTTGGTGCACACGTTTGCTCAGGATATGATCTCCTTGGTGTCCAAACAGGAGGAGATGCTGGCAGGGCTCGGGAGTACCCCTGATTTATACCTGCGTGCGAGCCCAGCTCACCCCGGCCCAGCCACGGCTATTATTAGCTGACAGATTTTAAAGAAAAACTCTATAAATCTCCCCTTGTGCCATAAATACATTCCTGTCCTAGGAGACCACAGAGAAGCTCATTATCCCACATCCTGAGAGAGAGGCATGTGTCATCCACAGTGACACTCCGAGCATCCTCAGGTTACCTCTCCGGCCAGGCCTGGGGAGCTTTTGCTGCAGTTAAAGGGAGTTGGATGCTTGCTCAAGGCAGAGGAAGGGAAGATGTGCCGTGTTGGCAAGGCAGGAGCCCAGGAAATAGGATTTCTGGCTTTCACTCCCTTCCGCCTGCCCACAGCAGGGAAATATAAACAATAGCTAGAGGGAAAAAGGTGGGGGGGGCTGGATTTAAAGGCTGCTGTGTGCTGGTGGGACTTCGGTCTGCAGGTCAGCTTGTTCCCAGGGCTTTCCTGCAATGAAAAAAAAAAAGGAAAAGAAAAAAAGGGAGAGGTTTTTGTCTGAATATGGGTCTGGTGCAGTGTCTGATGATGCTCAGTGGACCTGGGAACTTCACCTCAGGTGCAATTTCCTCTGGCTTTTCTTGTGGGTGGGAACAGCTGGATGAAAAGGACTCCCTCAGCTCAACAGTTCCGAACCACGGGACCTGACGTGTGTTTTCCAATTCAAACTGACCCCAGACCTCCACAAAGTTTTTCCAGTGTGTTTTTTTGGTACTGAAGGCTTTCAGACCTTCTCCTCCAGGTGCCAGGCACAGCTGTGGCTCTCCATTAAGATGTGCCGTGGAGCAGCAATCGCTGGAGTCCAAACCAGTTAGCCAGATTGAGAACTTGCCAAGTGTTGGATAAGCTGTAATAGTCTCTTGTAAGAGCACCCTGCTGACACAGGCTCTGATCTGAAAGGAGTAGGAGCAAAATTAAATTCCTTTGGTTGAAGTCTGTCCATTATTTTTGGGCATTGGATTTCAGGAGCAAAAAAAAAAGTCCACTCTGGAAGCAATAAAGTGCTCACTGTGGAGAGCCCTGAAGTGTCGTGTGCTGGGTGTTGGGAGAAATCACACGAGGCAGCTTCAAAACCTCAGCAGCTCTGGTACCTGGGGCTTGCAAGATGGGTTTTTTTCCCCAAGGAAAGACACGATCTTGGAAAAAGGGCAGGGGCTGGAGAGCAGGGAGGGAGCATGGAGTTGGATGTGCGTTGCCTGAAGCCCTCCCGATGCAGAGCCAGTCCCGCAGTGCTTGGCTCAGGGAAGTCACTTCAGGACATGTTTTTAATATAGTTGGAAGCCTAAAGGTTCAGCCAGGTGCCTCGTGGGATTTGCAATAGCATCTTAAGTGCTGCAATTCCTTGAAATCCTGCAAAATGTGTGAGGAATGAGTGGAAGCTGAGGGAGAAGAGCAGTGTGGAAGTGGAGCAGGGTGTTGTACAGCTTTCCCAGGGGAGAACCAAAGCAGGTGTGCTCTAAAATACCCTGGAGTTTCTACCTTTTCATACCAAAAAGATTGAAAAGAGGATTTCCTATCTGAAAAGAGGGTTTTCTTCCTGAAAAGCATGGAGATGCTCTGAGGGCTGGAGCCCCTCTGCTCTGGAGCCGGGCTGGGAGAGCTGGGAATGTTTACCTGGAGAGGAGAAGGCTGCAGGGAGAGCCCAGAGCCCCTTGCAGGGCCTAAAGGGGCTCCAGGAGAGCTGGAGAGGGACTGGGGACAAGGGATGGAGGGAGAGGACAGGGGAAAATGGCTTCCCACGTCCAGAGGGCAGGGTCAAGTGGGATATGATTCTATCCTGTTCTCATCCTCCCATCCTTCCCAGCTGCCCCTCAGCCCCTCTCCCATCCCTGCTCCCAAGGGAAGATTCTCCCTTCTCTGGTGCTGCTGAATCCTTTTATTAAGATGCCTCTGGTATTGCTGCCCTTTCCTCTCCCTCCCCTACCACAGCCCTGATCTCGGTGTCAGCTGCAGACTCTGTCAGGGGTGATGGGATGTTTTCTTCCAGGTCATCAATAGAAATGTCAGCGGGAGCCAGCCGGCCCTGGCACGCAGTGGGAGCACAAGTCTCTGTTCATTCCCACTCCAAGAGGTGCCTTTTGGAAGTCATCAACCAGGCAGTTTTTAATCCATCTAATTTCTGCCACGGTGATTTCCTGCCCTCCCAGTTTCTTAATCAAGATGTCACGCAGGACCCAACCTTGCTGGAGCTCGAGTACGTTGTGCTGACAACGTCACCTTTATCAGCCCAAATTTATAACCTCATCAAAAAAAGATATCAACTTAGCTGGGCAAGATTTATTTTCCATAAATCCTTGTTGATTGTCATCTTTTATGTTATTCCCTTTAATTCCTTATTAAACAAGTCCTGTAGCAGGCATCCCATTATTTCACCCAAAATCAATGTCAGGCTGACAGGGCTGTAATTACACAGGTCATCTTGTTTATCCTTCCTACATATTGGCACAACACTCGTTTTCTTTTGGCTTTCTGGATCTCTCCCAGTGCTCAAGTGTTTATTGGAGATCAGTATCGCAGGCAGTCTGGCTGGGTGGCACAGGCAGGGATGGGATGATTCTGCATCCCATACGGAGATCTCATGATTAATCAAAATTCGGAGGTGTTTCAACTCTACCCTGATGGGGTTCATTGAACTATTTTCTTATAAGTGGAGAGAAGTGTTCATAACCTGTTTGGACTAGTGTAGTGGAAGGTGCCCCTGCCCACAGCAGGAGGGTGGAACGAAATGGGATTTAAGGTCCTTTCCAATTTAAAGTGTTCTATTATTCCATGAAAATGGGCAGAAAACAGCTAAACCCAAAACTCACGCTCAGCACAAACCCCCAAACCACACTGGTGCTCTGAAATCTCAAGGGTTTGATATAAATTATGCACTTATGGATGCGTGTAGGGATCACTATGTATATGTTATTTTCTCCTCAATCCTAGTTTTCTGGCCCAGGAATATCAAGTTTGAGCCTGGATGAGCAATTGCTACTTACACTGATGGGGCTCTCCCGTTTCAATCTTTATTTCTCATTTGGGTTATAGACACTTCCCAGCATTGGCTGCCTCTGAACCTATAAATTAAAACTTCCACGTTCCCTCTCCTCACTCCCAGTTCAGCAGAGGACAGAATATCCATCCGGGCATGTTTTTCCCTGCTTCCCCCTCAGGTGAGAGCCGTGCCATCAGCCTGGTTCCTCACGCTGTTTGGACAGGAGCATCAAAGGCAAGGGAAGGCATTTTTCATCAAAGCCACCGGATTTCTCGGCCAATTTTAAGCGGAAAGGGCTCAGCTGGGGCATCTTGTTCCAGCCCCGCTCCTTTGCCCTGGGGAATTTCAAAGGACCCTCCAGCTCTGATCTGCACATTGAGCATCCCCTGCCCTTTGGAGCAGCTCCTTCTGCGCGCTCAGCAACAAGACGGAGCTCAGCCCGCAGGGAGCAGAGCGCTGGGGGGAAAGGGGGAGGTAGGAAAGGCTTAAAAAAAATTCCTGGGAGAAAGGATTGGATCCGAGCTGGTGCTGCACACGTGGGACTGCAAAATAATTAGGAAGGAGGATTGCATTTCTATATTTTTTTGTCATTAGGATGTTTTTCCCCCAGGGCAGCATTACACCTGCCTTGTGCTGGGAGGTTTCTTTTCTTTTTTTGTGTGTGCTGATATTTGGATTTACCTCTCTTTTCTCCTCCTGAAATTCAGCTTTCCCCACACCATTCCTGCATGATGTAGGAATGATTCTTCCTTGAGGTGGGAGGGAAACTAAGGAAAAGAGGGTGAGCCAAGATGGGTGCAGCAGGGAGGGAGCTGTGTTGTAACCTCCAGTTGTACTCATGGCTGACCAACTTAGGGTTCAGGGTTACTTCTTTTCCCAAACCTGCCAGAAATTGCTACTTCAAGGGTGACAAAGTTCTCATCTCCTGGGTTCTTGGGGAATCTATTGAATCTGAGCCACTTTTTAGCCAAGGTCAAAGTCTTTGTGGCCAAACCAGCTGGAATTCTGGCCTGGATCCTCACACATCCCTGGCATGGAGAAGCCATGGTTGAGGCTGGCCAGGTATAAAAAGGCTCCCTGGTGTCACCAGCCTTGCAAGGTCTGGCTTTTTCCAATCCCTCTGCCAGGTTTGAGGAGTTTCGTGGCCTCACGCTGGGTGCTGTCTCTGCGGCTCCAGGCCTCCCCCAGGATATGACAAGCCAGAACACATTGCAGAAGGAGTTCAAAATTATCTATCGCCAACATCCACTTAATCCATCGTCAGGAGAAGCGAAAAGCTCTCCAGGCCTGCAGGAGCTCGGAACAAGCTGCCGTTTCTTATGCTGAGCCTGTGTTCCCACTTGTCAGTTTGATTTCTCAATGCTTTGCAATCTCTGGTACTCTCGGGCAGGAGATGGCGTCATGTCCATCACCCGTTATCGCTCGGGCCCCGTGTCTCCCTTTCTTCTTTCTCAGCCTCTTCGCAATCTTGAACCACTGAAGGGAAAAAAAGGAAAGAAAAGAAAAAAAAAAAAGAAAAAGGAAAAGAGGCAGGAGCAGAAGCGGCTTTTCAGTTCCTTATCTGCTGCAGCCTGGATTACATCCAGGCCTCTTGCTATGATCCTTCAAGTTCCTGCTAAACATGCCCTGCATCTCCTGATAACATTAAATCTGCATCTCGGGTGGATTTATCGGCACTTCTGGGGACAGGAGGGCTGGGGGTGTGGGGAAGGAACAGCATTGGCACTCGTTGTGGTATGTGAGGCAGAGCAGCACAGACACCTCCTGCTCTGGTTTGCTCCCAGTTGAGTCTGGTCTGGGTGAGGGTAAAGTAGGACCAGCCCAGGACACCTGCAGGATGTGTTGAGTTTCCCAGAAGACAATGAATTTGCAGAGTCAGGGAGGCCCTCAGGCTGCACAAGGCTGAGGCAGCACAGGTCACAGTTTCTCCGGATAAAGAATTTGATTTTATATCCCATTACTTGGGATGAGTTTAAGAATCCAGTTTCCCATTGTAGCACTGCAGCCGCTGGGGAATGAAAATTGTTGGTGCAAAGAAATCAACCTCCAAATTCGTGCAGGAAGTTAATGAAGAGAAAGAGAGTCTTATTTTGGACTCATTACAGTCAGCAGTGATGTCCAATTAAGAGAAATCCACAGCGTATCCCCAGCAGTGATTTAAAAATAGCAGCTGTAGGCTCCGAGTCATCCTGGGCTCCAAAGGAAGGGAAGTGGGGGTTTAACTCTTTTCCTGCGCTCTCTGCTTCATGAGGACATGGAAGAAATCCATGAGTCATGACCAAGAGCATCCCCAGGCCAGCTTGGCAAAACATGAACCATTGGCCACTTCTCTGCTGGTCATTAGGGCTTTTAGCTATTAGAACTGCTGGCCATGGGTTTACTGGTCTTGGCGAGTGTTGGCTGTTGGTCACTTGGGATATTGGCCTTTACAGCTTACGGACGTTGGGGCTGATGGACATTGGGTCTGTTGGATATTGGAGCTTTAGACCAATGGAGCTGTTGGACATGAGGGCTCTGTTGCCAACTGGGGCTTTCAGTCGTTGAGGCTGTTGCCCATGGGATTGTTGGCCATTGTAGCTCTAGGCCAAGGGGGCTGGTTTGCATCAGGGCTCTGTTGGCCATTGGGTCTATTAGCATTGGTGCTTTTGGCCATCAGAGCTGGGGTAGGGTTAGGTTGGGGGCTGCGAACCTAACCCAACCCTAACCCTAACCCTAACCCTAACCCTAACCCTAACCCTAACCCTAACCCTAACCCTAACCCTAGCCCTAACCCTAGCCCTAACCCTAACCCTAACCCTAACCCTAACCCTAACCCTAACCCTAACCCTAACCCTAACCCTAACCCTAACCCTAACCCTAACCCTAACCCGAACCCGAACCCGAACCCGAACCCGAACCCGAACCCGAACCCGAACCCTAACCCTAACCCTAACCCTAACCCGAACCCGAACCCGAACCCGAACCCTAACCCTAACCCTAACCCGAACCCGAACCCGAACCCGAACCCGAACCCGAACCCGAACCCTAACCCTAACCCTAACCCTAACCCTAACCCTAACCCATTCCCGGCCACATTTGCCTAGACCAGCCACTGGTGCTTGGAGGCAAACGCTGGCCCTTTTCCATGGGAAACCAAACTCAGCCCCCCAGTTGCTTGATGTCAGTTTGTAGGTGGCATTTAGCACTCCAAGGGCAGGCAGAGTCCTAGCTGCTGGCAGCTTTGGTCTCAGAGAAATCCTGCACCATTCACAATTTTAGGAGGGGGCACCCGGGTGCTGGCCACTGGGAATGTTGACCATTGAGGCTGTTGATCATTGAGCCTTTTGGCCATGGGGGCTGTTGGTGATTGGGACTATTTGCCATTTAGTCTGTTATTCATGGAGTCTGTTTGCCATCAGGTCTCTTGGCCATTTGGGCTATTGGCCATTGGGACTGTAGGCCATCACATCTGTTGACCACCAGAGCTGTTGGTCATCATGTCAACAGACCATCAGGGCCAATAGGCCATTACAGCTGTTGGCCACTGAGTCTGTTGGCCATCAGATCTGTTGGCTGTTTAGGCTGTTGGCCTTTGGCTCTGTTGGCCACTGGCTCTGTTTGCCACTGGGTTGTTGGTACAGCCACGTCCCCAACCTGGGCTCTACAAGACCTGTGGAACTGCTGCTAAAACCCCTCAGGGTTCAGAGTCCTTTGTAAGTGGTTTGAAGAAAGGTTGAATTTCCTCTTTTTTATTTCCTGGAATCCCCAGGGAGGTGTGGGGGAATGAAGGTGCCCAGACCTGGACATGGATGATTTCTATGGCACATCTGAACCAAGTGTTCCCAAGACTTATGGCTTGTTTTGGTCCTAACCCCAGTGCAGAGGGTGCACTGCTGATGTTATTGATACAGGCAGTAATTACATTTTCACACAGGAATTTTTTCTGTCTCTACACCGTGTTTATTACAGACTTTCAATTATTCATTTTTTCCCCTTTCTTGTTATCCCTCCCTCTTCTTCATTGCCGATTTGTTGTGGTCTCCTTGTCTTATTTTTCATCTGCTCTTTGGCTTTTTCTTCACCTCTAATTCCTGTGTTTCCAGACATCTCTCTGACCTGGACAAGGACCCTGAAGACCAGACCTTGTCCCCATCCCTGGACTATTTTGGGATATCTCCCCTGCGTTCAATTTTCTCGCCACCCTTTGCCCCAGCTGATTTTTCCGCACCGCCGAGCTCCTGCCACAAAGCTCCCTGGTGCCTTTTCTGTTACAGAATGAGAAATAAAAATGTGGTGCCTTTGTTGCTGCTCATCTATCTGCCGTGCCCAGGTGAATAATGCAGGGAAACATGTATGTATTTATACAGCAAATGGGAAAATACATTTCTTAAGATGAATGAGGTTGTTTTCAGCCTTGATGCACCCAATAAAATAACCCGGTATCAAGAGGGAGGTTTATTTTGAAGTCTGGACGTGTCATAATATCAGCTCCCAAGCAGGACTTCAGATTACATAAATCAGAGAGAGGAGGAGAGGGGAAAGGCCAGGAGAGCAGCGAACGCAGAGGGAATGTGGCTGTAAAAAGCTGGAAGCAGGTGTGGGATGCACCAACACAAGGACACATCAGTGAGAGATGCTGGATGGAGACTCAAGCTGAGCTTTGACACCAGCTTTTGTGTCTCCTCTTCCTTTTGGTTCGTGTATTTTCCTCTCTGTGCTTGGCTTGGGAGAAAATCCCCCAGGAAAATTTGTGGAGGCTGGGGAAACCACAGTGTTGAGCAGCCTCGATGCTGCCTGGTGAGGGGACACCAACCAGGAGCTTATCCTCAAGTCTCTGGGCACAACGCAACCTCCCTAAGGGCATCCCGCTGCCCTCTTCTAGATCAGCTTCAAATCCACCTTCAAAATCCCACGAATTTCCCTAATTCCACCAAAAACCCCACCAAGAGCCTCCTGCTGTCCACAAACTGCTGCCAAATGAGTCAAGATGTTGCAATAGGTTTATGAGCAAGCAGAAAGTTGTGGTTTTTGTGGGAAAAGAGTATTTTCTCTGTGGAAACCATGGTTTTTTAATACTTCCCCCCCATCCCCCCAAGTAAAAGGGAGCTGCCAAACTTCCTTGTGTTGGTGTGCAGATTTCTGCTTTTCTGAAATTTGGGGGTGTGTTTGGCGTGCCACATGCTCTTCCCAGCTGAAAACTCCTTTCCTGTGCCAAAGCTAAGTGGGGGAGATGTGGAAAAAAAAACAACAACCCAGCCTGGAACAAGCTGTAGGCTTTATGTCACAGCTTTGCCTGGCACGGAGGGAAAAAAATTCCCATGCTGTCTTCCTGCAGCCTGGAGAGAGCTTTCCCTGCTCCAAGTGCAAGGCAGAAGTGTAAAGCATGTTGCAATCTCGATTTAGGATCACTGCTGTTATTTATCTGTGAGGTGTCATCCAGACAAGGAGCAGGAGAGGAGCCTGAGGGGAAAAAAGCTGCTGGTCTTCAGAAGTCACGAGGCTGAAGAGCTCCCCCCTAGCTCTTCCTCGCAGTCCTGGTAGATTTAATAGCTCTGGGGGATGTTTAGCAACTGGGGATTTTTTTTGGGGGGGAGGGGAGAAAGAAGCTGTAGAATGCAGTGTTTCTGCTAAAAGCCTTCAGCAAAAAGGGTTGGATCCTTCTTCCAGCCTGGGATTTAAAAATCCCATGTGGATGTGGCATTTAGGGATGTGGTGTATTGGTGGCCTTGGCAGTGCTGGGGGAATGACTGGACTTGATCTTAAGGGCCTTTACCCACCTAGATAATCATCGACATATTTATATTGTAATAAATAATGTATCATAAATAATACAATTCTGTGGTCTCATGGTTGAACCCTACTCTAGAGGAGGCAGCTGCAGCCTAAGCAGACCTTTCCCACTTTTTGCCCTTTATTTTTGAAGAGCTTCTGGTGTTTTGGATACACATCTCCCTGTGCAGAAACACCCGTTCCCTGTATTGTTTTTCTTCCAGATTTTTCTTTTTGAGGGAGGCACTGCTAAAGCTGCTCAGGAGGAGCTTCCTGAAGCCCAGACTTGGGAACGTGACTGCAGAAATCCCTCAGGAGAAGCAGCCAAGTCGGAGTCACTCCCCCAATTTGTCCGCTCCCCTCTGGCTTTGGCTTTGTCACTGGAACTGTGTTTGCTGCTCACAGCAGATCTGTCTTGCAGGGGATGTCTCACTTGCTGGGAAGGCTTCATTCCCAATAATTTTCAGACATTGCTGCCCTCATGATTTATCCCCCTTCGGTTTAGATCTCATTTTTCCCAATTTTACCTTTGTCTCCAGGAAAGCTCGTCTATTTTAGTGCCATTTCCTCTCTCTCTCTCTGGCTCACATGCTCCCTGTAGTCCAAACTTGTCTTCTTTTCATATTTATTTCAGTATTTGTCTTCTCCTCCCAGTGCCAGCTGCACTCTCAGGGTTTATCTCTTCTCTTTCCATGATCTGTCTTGGAGTCCTGTAATTTTGTTTTCTTTCTTCAGCTGTTTCCTTGGGCAAGGTTTAACCATGCTGTTTGCTGAGGGCTGAGGGCTGTGGGCTGTGGAAAGGGAGAGAGGAAAAGAGGGTGGGAAGGGAGTGGGATTCTTGCCCTTGCTTTGGCACTGATCTCCAGGGAGCAGCAGTTCGTTCGGCACAATATTTTCCAGTGTTTAATCCGTATATCCATATCCCTTGGTGCCACACAGACGTTATATCCCAAAAAAGGAGAATTTTGGATTACTTTGAAACCTCTTGAGCATCACGTGCTTGTCACTCTGCTGGCTCTTGGTGCAGCACAGGCTCCTCAGCCTCTGCAAAGGTTGGTGGAGAAACATCCCCTTGCCTCAGTTTCCATTTCTGTAGGGAAAAATAATGGTGTTCATGCCCACATTTCACAGGGAACCAAAACCTTTTCCACCAGAGGATTTAATTTAACAGTGGAAAAACAAGAACTTTTTCTAGGAAAAGAAAATCATAGGGCAAACTTAATAGAAAATTATTTTCATTTTTTACAAAAAGTTTGGGTTTTATTCCCAGTTTGGGATAGTGTAAAGAAAAAAAAAAATCAACCAAAGTGGCAAAACAAGTTGTTTCAACAAATTCTGGCTGAAAAGTGAATTTTCCTCCTCCCTGTGTGGCCCTGAGGGATCTTCAGTGAGACCTTCCAGCTTTGGGCTGGGACCCAAAGTTTCAATCACTGGCACTGAAGGAGGATGAAACCCCAGGGGAAAAAGGTGTGTGGGAAAAGCTCTTTAGGGTCACCTGATTCCAGAATTTTGGTCTAATTTATTAATTGGGGGAGCTGGGGAACAGCATCCACAGGACTCTTGTTGCTTCCCACCCTCTGTTGCCCAACCCGTCACCTCAAGTCCATCCCTTCCCCTGGTCATTGCCTGGTCAATGTGACATGAGACGTGGTGTAATTCCCAAAAAGTGCCTTTCCCCCCTCTCTGGCAAGCACCAGAAGGGCTGGGAATGAAAACGAAACCCTCCCTGCACTTCCCATGCAGCCAAGTGCTCCATCTGCTTGTTTCCCTTCAGCATCTCCTGATTCCCAGGTGCTGCAATGGGAATGCAATTCCTAGCCTCTGCTCTGGGTACATCTGGATGGACTCCCCATCCCCTCAGCACAAAATGCATCCTCCACCTGTCTGCTGGCATTTTGCAAATGGTTCTAAATATCCCTTGCAGATGGTGGATGTGCTTCACTTGGATGGACCTGGCCTGGGGCAGAGGCAATGGGGGGCATGTGAATTAAGGCATCTTCCTTATGGAAGCTTTTCCCAGCCTGCAATTGCAAGCCCCACACACCTGGGAAGACCCACATGCTTCCCTTACAGTCCTCTCCAGTAATTCCAGCTCCCTGTTAATGTCTCCCTACCCTTGAGGGACTTTTTTCAAGGCTTCCCTTTTATTTTGATCCTTAAGATTTGTGCCTTCATTAGTTTAAAACTCAGCTTCTCCCAATTTCCGTAGAGATTGAGATTGGGCATGACCAACCATATTCATTTTTCCACGCTTTCATCTTCAGGAAAGAAGGAAATCTCTTCCTGAAAAACCAGTGTTTGTATCGGTTGGCTTGAGATACCCAGCATCTTTCCAGCCTGGCTGGAGCAGCTGTTTCTCTTTCCATTGACTGAACAAAACCCCCAGCAAAGCCTTTGGTTTGGATTCACCCCAGAAACATCTTCCAGGGATGGGATGATTTAAACTTCTAATGAAAATTAACAACTCAGAGCCTTCCATTGCTTCTCTTTGGCCTGGCAACCTCATGGCACATCCCTTTTTGGGGGGAAAAGGGAACTGAAATAACAAGGTATCAGATGCCTGCTTTATCAAAAACTTGGAAGCAGCTGATGTGCAGATGTTGCACTCCCAATTTATTGCTACAACAAAGCCATGGGAGTGATGAAATGGAAATCTGGGGAAAGAGAAGGGGATATTTATGGACATGCTGCTGCCTGTGCTGTGGGGGTGTCTCCCCTTCCTGAATATCAGAGGGAAAGGGAAGGAGGAAGTAGGGAGAGCTTCAATTTTGCAGAGAGCAGAAGTGGGTCGGGAAGGGAAAATATGGGGACAAAAGCGGATTTCTGCATGTCTTGAAAATTTATTGAGCATCATGAGACAACAGGAAGTGGCTTCTTCCAAAAGCTGGAGGTTGGAGCTTTGATAGGTGCTTTTCCAGGCTCCAAGGACAATTTT
This sequence comes from Monarcha castaneiventris obscurior, assembly GCA_026261815.1. Lineage (NCBI taxonomy): Eukaryota > Metazoa > Chordata > Aves > Passeriformes > Monarchidae > Monarcha > Monarcha castaneiventris. The sequence continues at coordinate 5,798,550 of JAMPIT010000114.1, forward strand.
TGCCTCATCCATGACAGTTTTTTACTGGATTTCAAGGAGTTTGAAGGAACAGGGATGTCCAGCCCCACAGGCTGATGTTCTGCCCCTCGAGCACGTTCCCATTGTGGAGCAGTGGCGCCATTGGTGCCAGCGCCGTCTGCCTGAGGAGCAGCTGAGGAGTCAGGGACTATTATTCCATCCATCGTCTCTCAGAGCTGCTTCTTTCCAAGCTGCAATTCAATTCCAGATCCTGAGTGCAGCTTTCATCACATCAGTCACTTGTGCAACCAGCGGGGCTTGCACAGAGGGGCTTCTTCAACAGGGGAGATGCAGAGACATTGTGCCAACCTTGGGATGCTCCTCTGAACCTCTGTACCAGCTTTGGTTCATTGAGCCCAGTCCATGACTTTTGGCCTCAGGGAATTACTCAACAAAAGGGTTCAGCCCCTTGTAAAGCCCAAAGTACCTCCAAGCATCCTCCCTCAGCATCCTTTACGTCCCTACTCCTGCGGCAGAGCCGGATTCCTCTTCCACACCTTCCCTCTAGCTTGCAAGTGTAGGTGAGGAGAACACCTCATCCCTCTTCCCCGGTGTCTTCTCCGGGAGCAGACCCAGCTCCGACGTGGGATTTATTGGGCAGGGAGCATATGCCCGCGTTCCCACCACATATGATCCACGAGATGTTTGTGTGGATCTAATTGTCGCATATGTTTGTTGTGAATCCGTAATGAGGGGCCGGAGCAGATGGCAAAGGCTGGCTGCCAGTCACGCTTCTGCAGCACTGTATTTCTCTCAGGAGCACAGAGCGGGATTGGATGATGGGATTGGTTTAGGAAAGGACCCCTACAATGGTTTCCCAACCCAAAACCGGTCAGGGTTTTGGGTTGGGAAACCATTTTCTCCCTCGTGCAAAAGCCCCTCAACCATGACATCAATCACATTAAAGACAACCCCAAATCTGACACTTAAAGCTGATGGTTTCCACACCTGACTGATGTGGAACCTGATTTTCAGCACAAAGCCCATATCCCATCCCACATCCAAACCACCCCATCAAAGCAGTGTGTGGGAGGTTCAGATTTGGGGGGAAAGTGGGGAAAATCCTCTCCCAAAGGACATGGCTGCATCCTCGCAGCCTCCCCGAGCTAAATTTGAATTTCCCAGCTACCTGAACCTTCTGGGAGTCTCACGCTGGCGCCGTGCTATAAATACGGCTGAGAAGACACTTCTATTATAAGTCACCAATTTCTGAGGCTTGGAAGCAGAATTGGGCAAATTAGAGAAGAAAAAATGAAATAAAATGTAAGGAGAATGGAGAAGGAAGAGGAGACACCTCAGAGGTTTGCAAAGATTTAGTTATCCATGCTTGGGAGATCTTCCCGGGGATGGCTCAGAGGAAATGCCGACCCAAGGAGGAGCCCTGAGAACAACAGCAAAGCCAGCAGCAGAGCACAAAGTGAATGGAGCTGCCACGTTTGGAAGTTAATTAGCACTGGGCAGATCATTAGCTACAGCAACCCTTTTAATTAGAGCTGCAGGGCTCCGTTTCACTCTGGATTGGCACCGTAAGGTTGTCCCCGCGCCGGCATTGAGGCTTCGTCAGGCTGAGATTCCTCCTGGGCAGCTGCTGCCATCCCGTTGTTTCTGCCACTGAAAGGTTTGTTAGCATCCTCATCCCTGCTTCCCCCAGTGGTTTGGGAAGCAGAGGCCTTTCCCTTGGTTTTGGAACTAAATCCAGCTCCAGAGGCCAAACTCAGAGCGTCAAACCGCTTTTGTAATTAAGCTTGAGGTGGCTTTGCTTTGCTTTGACCTCATTTAGGCTCCGTTTGGGCTCTCCCAGAAGTGAAACGGCCCCTTAATTGCTCAAACAAAGACAGGCATAATTAATAGCCATTTTATCAAATTGCTTCTTTGAAATGCTATGAAAAAAATAACCCTCGAACCAAGTAAGGAGCCTTCCTCCAGCTCTCCAGAGTCGCTGCTTCTGTTTTCAGTCCGTGTGCCCTCTGCATTCCCAGGGCTCCAACACAATTCCCTGGAAAGGGCAAGGGGAAGGGTTTTAAACTAAAAGAGGAGAGATTTAGATGAGATAGTGGGAAAGAATTCTTCCCTGTGAGGGTGGGGAGGCCCTGGCACAGGATACCCAGAGCAGCTGTGGCTGCCCCTGGATCCAAGGGAGTGCCCAAGGCCAGGTTAGACAGGGCTTGGAGCAACCTGGGATAGGGGAAGGTGTCCCTGCCAATGGCATGAGATGATCTTTAAGGTCCTTTCCAAGCCAAACCTTTCCATGATTCTGTGATTCTCTCCTTAAGTCCGTTCTCTCTTACCTAGCAATTACTTTGCTTTGCCTTTGGGTGGTCGCTCAAGACCGGCTTTGCCATCCTTGAAGGGGGAAGAAATGGAAAAGGATGAGGCTGCTCTTGGCTCATGGTGGGAATACAGTGGCAAATTTATTTCCTTAAGATCTGATATGAGAAGGGTTTGTCTCCTCCTTTCTGCCTCACCTTGAAAGCAGTGTCTGCCTCTGTCACGTGCGACCTTGAAAGTGGTTATTGTGCCAGACAAAAACTCTCCCATTTTCTTGCAATGTCATCCATTACTCAGCTCAACACTCCTGACAGGAGAGATGAACACATGAGAAAAGGAAAAAAGAGAGGCCTCAAAGAGAGCACAAATTAAGATGACTGAGATCAGATAACGAGGAAATACAGTTAAATTGTTTCCTTCCTTTCTTCCTCTGGGCTGGCCCTGGGGAAATTCTGTCTCATTTACCATTCTGGGCCACTGGATGTGATTTTCTACAGGTTTTGGGACGGAGTAAAGATGGAGCTGGAGATGCTGAAACTTTTTCCCCTCCTCTTTTCTCTTTCCCCAGCTGTTCCCTGACCTCTGCAGTTATCTCCAGCCTTATCACCAACACAAGATGGCTTTTTTCACATCAGTAAGCACCATCCAAAATACAACAATCAGAAAGAATAAGAGAAAAACAAATCAATGCCCACGAACAATGGGCCCAAAAAATGCATAAGGATGAGTTTTGATGAGGACAATTTATAAAAAAAGCCCCAAACCATAAAATCTTCAAATCTTCCCAGCATTAATTGCTTAGTTTTCCCCTGGAGAGAATATACTTCGCATCCTGAGCTGAAGATGGTTCGTTTTGGCCTTTTGGGCTTTGTTTTTTTCACTTCCCCTTTTTTAAATGAGCTTTCAGTTTAATAAATGAGATTTTCTTCTTTCCTTGGGGTGCTGAGCCTGTGTTGAGGCCACCTTGGGGTGCAGGACACCCTTGGGTGCTTGGGCACAGATCCTGCCTCCAGGAGCAGCAAACCTTCCCCTGCCCATCCATCCGTGGGGATGTAATGAGCATTCCACTTTGGCAAGGGAACTGTTTGGCCGAGACCTCACCCAGTGCTCGGTGAGGTCTGATGTGACCTGGATCAGGCTGTTTTACCCATTTTGCCTCACTTTTAAGGATGGGAAGAGAGCGAGCCAGGCTGGGGATGGGGACACACATGGAGCTTGGTCTGGGATCAGCTCCTTGCCCATGGGCACTTTGCTGGAAGCAATAATTAAAAGTCATGGTAAAACGATTTAAAAACATTATTCCTTTTTTTTCTTCAGGTCAGAGAGGGAAGGAGGAGGGATTATTTGGGTACGAGCAGCTCCTGCCCATCGCTGAGGTAAAATGGCAGGAGTTTGGCACTCTGGGAAGGAGCTCAGGTACCCCTGGGTGTGGTTCGGCACATCCGAGCCAGAATCACTGCGGCCTCTCCCAGCACAGCCCCGTCCTCCAGCTGCCTCTCCTCTGTCTCCGTTTGAAGCTGCAGCAGGTCTGGAGTTCAGCAGAACCCCCCGCTAGATGTATTATTCATTTCTGCGCTTTAATGATGTGATAAAGTTGCTCGAAATAGGGAAAGGCTCATTAAACTGCCATTTGAATATAGAGCACAACTACGTTTGAAGGAGAGGGAACCAGTCCTGCACCTTCTCCCTTCCCTTCCCCGCAGCCTGGAAAGAGCCCCCAGACTGGTGTTGTTGATGAGACTGCTGGTGCTGAGGGGTTGGGAGGAGGGGATGAGGTGGTGGGGACATCCTGGGGCATCCACGTGGGCTCAGGAGCCGGCAGGGTTGGGGTCTGGTGTTTGTGGGGCTTTCCCTCCTCCGTGGTTGAAAGTGCTGAAATCAAAGGAGTGAAGTGCTGGAATTTGGTTCGGCTTTTCTGCCAGAGGCAACAGCATCTATAAAAGATGATCTGGGTCCTCTTGGTCCTTTGCATTTCCAAAAAAATCCCTTGAAGGCTTGGCTGCCCCCTCCCCCTTGGCAGAGCCAAGCTGGGGTGGGCTGTGGATGCTGCAGGACAAGGGGGTGGCCAGTCCTACATGTCCCACCCAAAGCCCCTGGGGGCTGTGACAGCCCAGCCACACCTGGACCGAGTCGTTAGAGGTGAGACATTGATTCCAGTGGGGTTTGTTTAGGGTTTATCCAACCCCGCTAATGGAAAACTTTCCCTTGCTGCCAGCCATCCCCCTATTCTTTATGTTTTTCCTCTCCTCCCTGTTCTCCCGCCCCGTGCAGGGATCTTGCTCATCTCTCCTGATCAGAGGTTGGCTTTGATCTTCCCCAGAGAAGCTGGCTCGGTGGAGATGCTCAGCAGCCCTTGGAAAATAATTGCACCTCTCTGCAGTCGAGGAGAGAGAGAGAGGTGTGTGCCATGGCCTCCTGCCTGTGGGCACTGCAGGGGCCGGGGTGCCAGGATGAGATCCTGAACAGGGATCCTGGACAGGCAATCTGAGCAGGGATCCCTAACAGGGATCCTCACCCACTGCCTCCCCCCATCACCTGCCCCTGGTTAATCAGACCCTGTGGATGGGCAGGTACAATCCTGGTGTGCTCTTAGTGAAGTATTTGGGGAAAAGGTGTTTGCTGCCAAGTCTGAAGGTGCCAAAAGTGTCTTTTCTTTTAAAAAGTTGGCTTTTCACCCCAAAATACTGAATGGTACTGAATGTGCCCTGGCTGTCGGTGGCCCCGGCATGGTGAGCACGTGATGGGGACGATCAAAGTAGGAACAGCCTGGAGGAGTGGAGTTGTCCAGAGGGGTTGTGGACTCCTCATCTTTGGAAGTGTCCCAGGCCAGGCTGGACCAGGCTTGGAGCACCGTGGGATAGTGGGAGGTGTCCCTGCCCACGGTGGGGGGTGGAACAGGATGGGCTGTAAGGTCCCTTCCCACCCAAACCATTCCATAATTTTGTGGGATTCATCAGCTCTGCCATTGCTTTCCCTGCAAACATCCCTGTGTCCATGGCTGAGGCTTTCTTAGGGCACAGGATTATTTTTCAGGGAGCAGTTGGCCCATTCACCTTTTTTAACAACTTCCCCTCCCTGCAGCTGGATTTAGGGATGAAGATTGCATTGGGGTTTACAAATACAATAACAAATCCCAGTGACCCCGTGGCAGGAGGATGAAACCGCCCAGGACACAAATCCCAAAGATTTAACAGCTCCATAGTTTTGCTTGAGTGGTAAAACCAGGTTGTTGTGGGTTGGGAAGCTCCAGGCAGAGGTGGCAGAGCCACCACAGCCTCGACTCAGTTACTGTGGCACCTCATCCCTCTCAGTCTGGGTTTGCTGGGATTTGGAGCCCCCTGGCCTGCTGCACCTCCGTGTGCTCAAACCTGACACAGCCCCGTGGGGAGAAAGCTCATTAAGAGCCCTGCTGTGCTGACCATCCCCAGCTAATTATGAGCTGCCTCCTTAAATTTCCCTTGGCTTGTTTCTATTGGAGACAGGATTTGTCTCCGGTTGAGGCTGTCACTGCATTTCAATTCTCCTCTCTGCACACCGGGCTTGGGTAGCAGTTTACATTTATTTTATATTTTTGTTCCCTCTTTTTTCTTGCCTTTTTTCTTCTTCTTCTTTTTTTTTTTTTTTTTTTTTTGGTCAAATGCTTTGAGAGAAAAGTGTGATGGAAATATGGTGTCATTGTTATGATGATGAGGGGACTATTTGTGATGTGCCAGCACCCTTCTCGCTGGGATCGAACCATTTGGGAGCATGTCGACATCCCCCAGGTGGCATTTTGCTTCCACAAAGCCAAGCACTTATGCAAATACACACACATGGAAAGTGCCTGTGTGCATGTGTGAGTGTGTGGGGATACATAGATCATGTGGGCGTGATTGGAAAGCAAATTCTATAAATAAATCCCATTATCTTATTACACTGTAATTTTCTATCATTATCTTGCAGCGTGGATCAGATGCATCTGTGGGTTGTGAGGAGAGTGAGGGGCTGGGAAGTGGCAAACTTTGCTGTCTAGCCCAGAGATCCAAGGGTGGAGGAGATGGGAAGGGCTTGGGAATATCTGCAGCCTTTCCCTGCCTTGCCGAGGATTTGAGCCCCCAAATCCCCACTGGGATAAACCCCAATGTTCTGCCTGTGCTGAGCCTCACCGAGCCTGGTCCGAGCAGGATGCGCCGTTTCACAGGTGATTTGTTTTAATGCTGAATCCACCTTGCTGATGGGGGAGAAAATTAAAACTAAATAAAAATCCACTGTCTAACTTTTAGTTCGAATGGATTTGGCTTCTGCTTCCAGCTTTTACTTCTCGTCCTGCCTTTGGCTGATGGATTAAAGAGGTTTGGCCGTGCCTGGTGTTTTCTCCCCTAGAAGGTGCTCCTGTGCTGTAATCAAATCACTCTCATTCTTCTTCCTGATAAGATAAAGAGGTGAAGCTCTTTAAGTCTCCCACAGTAAGGCATTTTTCCTGGCCCTCAGGTTATTTCTGGGCCTTTCTCTGCACTCTGGTCAATTTTTCAGCATCCTTTCCTTTTGCCAGGTGCATCCCCTGGGACCGACAGGAGCAGGTCAGTGTTGTCCTCAAACCTTGCTGTGCTCAAACCGCCTCTCCAGCTCCCGGGAAGCTTTTCATGGCTTCTGAGATTGAAAACCATGAATTTTTCTGACCCCAGGACCCTGCTTTTTCCAAACAATCTGGCCCGGAGCTGCCAAAAAGCCCCAAAGAGCTTTGGGACTCCAACTTGGAGTCACCATTCAGCAGAAAGATCAAAAAAAAGCCCCACCAGAAAGCCTCGGCCTCATTTGAAAACCAGCACCAAGCTTAGGGATTTTGATTTAAAACATTTTTGTCTAATCCTATTAGCCAAGAGAGGAGACAGGGCTCCTGAAATGACAGTTTCATGGTTTTTTCCCTGTTAACTCCAGGCCTGCAGTCAATTAAACAGTAGATGAGGTGGATCATTGTCATGGTGCCTATTGTGAATCCAGTGCTTTATAGGGGTGGGTGGGAGGTGGGATTCAGCCTCTCTAACCTGGGATCTGAGATAAATATGTGAATAACTTCCCATGGATTCTGCACTGGGCCAATGCTTTGAGCAGGTGCAAATAACCTGTGAGAAGAGAAAAGGGTTTTTCTAAAACCAGGGGGACCCTGGGATCGTGGGTCTTGGGATGCAGATCCTGGGGTCTCCACTTGGATCATTATTTCATCAACTGAATCATATTTTGGAGCTGTAGCCATGTGGGATATTTGCACCTGAGATTTTTTTTGGCTGCCTCTTGGTCTTCAATGAGTGAAAACCTGTTGGACGCTCTTCACAAAATGAACTTTTGGGAATGCAAGGAAACAGCTCGGTGGCATCAGGAACATTTTGTATTCAGGAGATCAAGGTTCTGTTCCGCGACTCCTGGAAATGAACATTTGAACAGCAGCAAATGCTGCGCCTGGAATGGCTGAGGTTCAGCCCCAGGTCAATGGCTGCATTTTCTCTCCATGAAGTGATCATTAATTTCAAGTTTACGGTTTATTGCTGTAAAGGACTTACAAAGAAGGAAGGGCCGTGCCATCCACTGGGCTGGGCACGTGCTGCTCCCTCGTCTGGGTAAGCAGCGCTTCCCTGGCAGGCTCTGAGCCTCACCAGCCACTTTGTGAGGTCTGGAAAAGCTATTCCAGGGCAGCCTAAGGGATTTTTTATGACTCCGTGTGTTTACTGCATTCAGAGTCCGACGCTGGAAGTACCTGGTTTTACAGGTGAGGGGATGCAGAGCAAACAGCCCCTATAAAACTGCTTAAAGCACTCTGGAGAGTGCTTCAGACACTTCCCTGCTGCTGCACATGGAGCTTTAGCTCCCAGTGAAGAGGCTGTTCTTACAAGAAGGCTGTTGGTGGGTGTGAGCTGGATCAGGTGGAGCTCCCAAGAGAATGGGAGGTGTGAAAATCCATCAGACTCCCATCTTCCTGTCCTCGCTGATTCCTACCGCTGCCTGCCAGCCTCGCCCAGGCGACCTCGGGAGTGAAGGTGAAACCATCATTTCTGAGTTATTTTGAGCAAGTTCAAAGTGCATCATATCGAGACAGAGTCAAAGAGGCTCTTGGAAAATTGTCCCAGCCACAATTGCATCTTCTTCCCAAAAAGCTAGAGCCTGTGGATGGGCTGGGAGTGAACCCTGGAGCTGCCTCAGGGTTTGTTGAACCACATTAATTTGTTGGTGGCAGCTCAGAGGCCCAGATTTGACACTAAAACCTTTCCCATTGCCAAGTTCTGTGATTCTGTGTTTCTCTGATTCCATACGTCCGCGAATTTCCCATGCCCCTCGCAAGGTCTGCAGGGCCCCAGAGAAATGCCACCAATCAGGGGGCAGCAAGCTGGATGTTTTTGGGGTGAAAACTCCCTAAAAAGAGAAGAAGTACAACAATTTATCCATGGGGCCTGATGGATGGCCACAAACCCGGTGACTCTTCTCTTCTTTGGGATGATGAGTGGCAATGATGCTCCTCAGCATCCATCACCTGCCCTGTCCCTTCCTGTGCCAACCGCTTTGTACCTCACCTGCTGGAAAAGATTTTGGAATTCGGCAGAGCCCTCGGCTGTTATCAGAAAGCTGCTCATAAATTAAATCATCATTTTTTTCCCCACTCTGGAAAAAAACCCTGGGTAATAACAATCTATGGCAAACCATCGGTCCCCCCGACATCTCTGGAGAAAAGGGCTGAGGAGGGGTAGTGTCTTATGGGATGCGATGGCCCGAACTCCTCCTGATTCCCCTCAGTCCTTGACCATCACTCATCACTCAGGAATCTCCTCTGGAGAGGAGGAAAGAAGGAAAAAGCCATACAAACAAGGTACAGGCTGGAAAATATATTCTTTTAGTGAAGAAGTGATGTTGGATGATCCTACAGGCTGCAAGTTGTTACTTCGATATATTGATTTAAAGCATCTGTGGGGCTTGATTTTTAAAAGTGTGCTTGATTGCTGGCAGGTTTATAGGATTATGGGTTTAATTGGATGCCTGTATTTTGCTGGATATAAGTGGAATCTATGGCTGCAGTCTCTGCTGTGAGAAAAGCGTCCCTCTGTCACCCGCCCTTCCACCAGCCGGTGGGTGGCAGAGAGGGCTCCGGGCAGGAAAAGAAATGAAAATCTATCCCAAAAAGGCTGCCAGGGAATTATAAAATGCCATTATTAAGGTTGCAGAGCCAATCCAGGATGAAGAGTCTCAGGAACTGAACCTACCTGTGAGCTAAAGACAAGGCACTTGTTAATTGCCTGATTGCACATTATTTTCGGAAGGGCTGATCTGCATATGCCAAATTTGCATAATGCAAATGTTCTGTGGGAATTGTAGCGGGACCTGAGCCGGGTGAAATATTGGGTCTGGATGTGGTTGGGCTGTGTCCTTCCAGGGGAGCCTCCGAGTGTCCTCCCCACCATGCAGCTGGGTGGGAGCAAAGCCAATTAATCCCAGGAATTGATTAATCCAGAGAAAAGACAGAACAGAACAGGAGAGTGATGGAAAGGGCTGGTAACAAATCTCACTGTCCTTGCAGGGCATGTCCTTGCCTTCAAATTCAGCCTCACTCCATCAACTTTGTTCCGCTTTCCTGGCTGGCAACAAATTCTGCAAGGTATCCTCTGGGATCCTGGGAAAAATCTGCCTTTCCATCCCTGCTGGCCATGTCAGCTCTTTGCAGTGGTTTCTGCCATGGCACAGCTTCCCTGGCCCCAAACCCTTCCAGCTGCACCCTTTGTGGGGCACCTGAGGCAGGACTGATCAAAACCAGGTGGTGGGACCCCAGCCTTGAGCTGTGAGGATAGTTCCGTTGCAGTCTCCCAAGGTGGTTATTCCCAGGGCAAAGGCAGACCCATCGAGCCGACAGCAACATTTCCCAAGATCGAAGCGACCAGAAAATCTTCAAAGAGCCTCTGAGAGCCAGACATCTCTCCCGATTCCGAGCCTGTCCTTGCCTCTGGCACTGCTCCAACATCCTCTCCTTTCATCCTGCATGAGAACATCTCTCTTCCCGAAATGCTCTGGGGAGCCTCTTTACTCCCATCTCCCCCTGACCTGTTTCAAGTCATTTTAGAACTCTTAAGTTCTTTTTGCCTTCCTCGAGGCCTTGCCCAGGTCTCCTGCCCCGCTGAGTCCTTCCCAAAAGGACTCTGTTGACCTCTGAGGAGAGTTTGCTGCTCTCCTTGCAGGCTTCTTGTTTTTTCCCAGGTGCAATTTCTCTTGCTCACTTTTTGATGGAAAGTCTTTTCCTGATGGATAGAGCTAAGTCAATCCTTCCCCAATTCCTGCTGTCTTCAGCAGGAGAGAGGAGGGAAAAAAAGTCCTTTTCCTTTTGGTCTTCCATCACCTGTGTTTCCAATCACTCATGTCAGGATTTCTCCTCTCACCAGGATCTTTAATGAGAGCAGCCAATAAAGACAAACTCGTCTCTCCCAAGCACATCCAAACTGCAAATGTTTTTCATTCCTTGCTTTTTGTAATTGGAATCCCAGAATGGTTTCGGTTGGAAGTGAATTTAAAGCTCATCTAATTCCAACTCCCTGCCATGGCAGGGACACCTTCAATGTCCCATGGTGCTTCAAGCCCTGTCCAGCCTGGCCTTGGACACTTCCAGGGATCCAGGGGCAGCCACAGTTTCTCTGGACAACACTTCCAGTGATCCAGGGGCAGCCACAGTTTCTCTGGACAACCTGTGCTAGGGCCTCCCCAGCCTCAAAGAGAGGAATTTCTTCCCAATATCTCACCTGACCCTACCCTCCTTCAGCTTAAGGCCATTACCCCCATCCCATCACTCCAGGTCCTTATGAAAAGTCCCTCTCCAAACCTGTCCATGGTGTAAGAAGTCACCAGAACCCAACAGGAGCTTTTCCTCCATGGGATCATGTCTGTAAATCCCTCTTCATTTGCAGCCTCCTGCATTCCACCCTCTGCCCTCCCCACTCCCTGATGCTGTCATGGAGGCTCAATCCTTACACCAAAAGGTGCAGTTTGGAGGCTGTAAAACCCAAAATGGACCTTAGGAGGGTGGTGAGAAAATTGCTGGAGCAGCCAAAGCATCATCTCAACTTTATCCCTGTGTATTCCCAAAAGTCTGCAGCACCCATTGCATGCACCCGAGGCAGAGAGGAGCTTTACGTCTCTTTCCACTGGACTTGGGGATGAAACAAGGAGTAAATGATGGAGAAAATATCTGTGCAAGAGGGAATACAACATGTAGGGCTCTAATAAAGCTCAGCTTTTCTCAGAGATCCCTTACTGGGGAGGTTGTTGACAAGGCCACTCAGCAGATGGATCCTGAGCCCTTTGCCCTTTTTGGAAGCTGTAATTTTTTACAGAAAGCCTGTTTATTTGGATTTTAAACACTTTTCCCTTTCCTCTGGGGTTTTAATTGTCTTTTAAAGAAAAAAATTTACTAAATACCTATCAAAAAATCACAAATCAAATCAGTCTCCTTTGTCTGAAATCGGTAACTTTTGGGGGGGTTCTCTTGGTAATAATAATTCATCATAAAATCGGTTGGATAGAACATATTAATAAACCCAAGAGAGACCCAGCTTCCAGCTGGCAGGAGATGGCGAAGCTGTGCAGGGAGCAAACCCTCAGTCACACCAGGTGTGGTTTGTCGTCGGTGTTGGGAAGAAAATACAGCAGGGATGGAGTGGGGATACTGCAGGGACGGAGCAGGGATGGAGCTGGGAATCCCCTTCGAGGGAGCTCTCAGGGACACTGTTCAGAAGTAGCACCATCGTTCTCCACGACTTTCTCCCACCCTTCAGAAGGATTTTCCAGCTCCTCAGCACTAAATCCCCCTCAGTGGTTCCCAGCCCAGTCTCTGGCACCCTGAAGGATGGAAAACGGGGCCTGAACCTGCCATGGGCTCTGACACCACCGAGGTTGGAGGATGAGCAGGGTGAAGCTGCAGTTTCTTCTCCTGTAAAGGTCAGGTGGCAGCAGGTGACACCCACAGGGGATCTCCACGCCTGGAAGGAGGGTGTCCTGCACTTTATAAATAGATATTTATGCTATAAACCCAGCGTGGAACAGGAATTGGGATCAGGAGGAGGCTGACAGGGAGTTTAGAGCAGGGAGGGATATGGAGCCATGTGCAGGTTCTCATCTGTATTTATGTGTGGCCATTCCCTGTGATCTCCCTGAGCTAGAACAAATTGATCCCTGTGGTTTAGGGAATGCGATACCCAAACTGCAGACACAAATTTAAGTCTTTTCAATCTCTGATCCCCATCCCTCAGCTCAGGGAGGTGCAGGGAGTCTCGCTGACTCCATAAAGTTCCAGGAGCTGATGTGCCCTCATCAGTCTCGATGGCAGCCATGAGCCTGCAGGACCTGGGATTTATTCCCATTTTTTTGGCAGGCAATGAAACTTTGTGCATCAAACAAGAGGCAATCCTGCCTCAGCACAAGGGGGAGCGTGGTGCTCTGGGTGTCCTGGGACAGGCTGTTCGGGAGATGAACAGGGAAAGAGTCAATCCTTCACAAATTCACCCAGCTGGGCATTAGCCTTGCATTGAAACCTCCCATCCCTGGCTTAATGCAGCTTAATGACTTGTTTCCCCTCCTAATTGCTGCTTGGCTACCAGCAGCTCCTTCCATCAGGTTATTCTGCAGGATGCCTGGGTGTTTTCCTGCCAGGCTGCAATTAATTCACAAACCACTGGAGTGCAGGAACAGTTTAAGTGGTCTCCCCACATCGCGTTACCTTGCACTTCCCTCTGCTGAATAATGGCTCCCAGCCCATCTCCCGGGGATCCTGCCTTCCAAGGCTGGTTTCTCTCCAGCCCCTTTCTACTTCAATAATGTAAATACTTAGATCAGGGCAGAAAATGCTGTTGTCACAAAGCTTCTTTTCTTTCTTGCGTGGAAGGTGTTGAGCAACCACCATTTCCCTGCTTCTTCCAGGTTACTGTGAGGAGTACAAGTATTGGTGGCTGGGTCCCAAAGGCTGATGACCATACAGGATTCTATAGGTTGTGATCCCTGTCTTGGTTTGAAAGACAGGTGTCTGCCAAGGAAGGCAGGAGCCTCCCTTGGAATGGAAAATGTAACCCCCTTCCCTCCAAATTATCATAATTTTGAGATTAAGGGGCTTTTAGGTAAAAATATGAGAAATAGGAATAACAGTTCTGTACTAGCGTGTATAACAACGCAAAAATACAGGAACATTGGCTTAACCTGAGAGAGTCAGGATGTGACCTGACACCCTGCCGGGCAGGGGGGTGGTAGCAGCCTGATTAAATGGTGGCTGCAGTCCTCCTGAAGGGATAGATGCGGTTCTGTTGAAGCAGAGATCCTGTAGAAGGGTCTGGTCTTCCTCTGAAGGTCCAGTAGTGGTTATGTAGCTCTTGTCCTCTGGGAATCCAGTAGGTAAAGGCTGACTGTGGTGTTCCAAACCTCAGATTATATCCAGGTAGGAATGCTTGGTTCCTCCCCCTGGGCGGAGCATCTCACAATGGGATGATGTAATTTTATGGGCCATGCAGTGAGGCTGGATGGCCCCTTAACAGAAGGTATCCCTCCAGAGGGAGTTACCAGGGATGTGTCATGGAAGAGACAAAGAACCCTGCCCCACCTGGTTTTAACAGATAGTGATAGAATATACACTTTTGGTTACATCTCACATTGTAACCTAAGACAATCCCAAAGAGAATTCAGCTTTGTAAGGGAAGTTTGAGGCCTGAAATGGGGAGTTTGGGGCACTGCTGGACAGCTTCACTCAGAGCGACTGAGGTCCAGGCCCTTCCCAGGATCGTTCCATCACAGAAGGTTTGGGTGGGAAGGAACCTCAAAGATGACCAAGTCCAACCCCTGGCATGGGCAGGGACGCCTTCCATAGACCAGGGCTCCATCCAGCCTGGCCTGGAACATTTCCAGGGGTCCAGGGGCAGCCACAGCTGCTCTGGGCACCCTGTGCCAGGGCCTCCCCAACCTCACAGGGAACAATTCCCTCCCAATATCCCATCCATCCCTGCCCTCTGGCAGTGGGAAGCCATTCCCTGTGTCCTGTCCCTCTATCCCTCATCACAATCCTTTTCCAGCTCCCAGTGAGTCCTCCCTAACAGCTGAAGTCCCACAAATCCCAAGCCCTCCTGTGCCCACTGTAAGTTTTCCAGGCTGCTCAAATCAAGGGTTTCTTTAGAAATAACTGTTGCTGAAATTGCGGTGTTGCTGCTGTCCTTGATTTGCTGCTCTGTGTGACACTTCAGCCTCGGCTCTGATGTCTCTGCAGCTCTGAGAACTCCCTGCGGAATTAAATACAGCCCTGTGGTCCTCAGGCATCCCTCAGTCATGGAACTGGAGACTGTCTGGAGCTGGAAGTGACCCACAGTGGCATCAAGTAATGCATCCATGCTCAGCACACCTGGAGAGGAGGTATGTGGACCCACACCTGGGATCTGGAGGATGCTGCTCTCACTCATGGGTCAGGCCCCTGCTCAGCAGAGAACCGTGGAGCCCCAGAATGGTTTGGCTTGGGAAGGACCTTTAAGCTCATCCAATCCCACCCCTGCCATGGGCAGGGACACCTTCCACTGTCCCAGGCTGCTCCAAGCCCCATCCAACCTGGCCTTGGACTCTGCCAGGGATCCAGGGGCAGCCACAGCTGCTCTGGGCACCCTGTGCCAGGGCCTCCCCACCCTCCCAGTTACACCTCCTGGGGTGCGGTAATAACCAAGACACAGGGCTGGAAGATCAAATAAACCCAAGGTCTGGCTTCAGTAGAGTCCCCATATTGTGGCCAACACGGGGTGAAGTTGGCAGCACCATCAGTGCTGTGCCAAAGCCACTTCGGCCCTGCAGAAGCAGAAAGGAGCAAAGCACTGGGAAAGAGCTGCACCCTGCCTGGATCTCCCACCCTGCTGAGCTCACTCCATCCCGATCCCAAAGGCATCCAGTGATCAGTGCTGGTTTAGGCCCCTTCCTCTGTGTTCCTAAGCGTGTTCAGTGCTGATTTGCCAGCGGGGCAGGAGCAGGACCTGACTCACTCCCAGTCCCTGGGAGCGCCAAGCACAAAGGCAGGGGCTGCCAGAGCATCTGCAAGCTCTGACTAATCAAAGCAACATTGATTACACGAGTTTTGCAAAAGTTTCTTTGCAGGGATGGTGCAGGGAGGCTTCAAAGGGGCCAGGCTGTCAGGCACTGGGTGGGGGATGTGATACTGAGGCCAGAGATCCTAGATTATTTTCCTAGATTAGAGATTAACGCACTTCTAATTAATTTTGATGCTGTGTAATACGATAAAGTTGTGTCTTTTTTGTGATGCTGGGCTAGCTCATAATCCAATCTTTAATTATTATCTCTTGCTTTTAAAATAAAGAAAAAGGCTATTAGGTTATAATGCTGGCCAGGTAGCTGCCATCGGGAAGCCGAGGGCTTTATGCATTGATGGAGGCTGTAAATTTAAAGTCTTTTTTTCCATTTAATGGGCTGGATTGTCTGAAGGGTCTGACTGGCAAGAGGTTTGAAACTATAAAACCTCCCAGCGTCTGAGCAACAGCCTCCCGACCTGAATGTCTGGGGAGCAGGATGGGGATGGGGAGAGGCGCTGGCTGTGGCCTCTGCCAGTAAAGGCAGGGCTGAGAAAGAGCCACGGAAAATAATTCAAGGGCTGGCAAAAAAAATTGCTTTATTAAAAAGGAGACAGAGAGGTGACTTGATTACCATGTCTAAGTAGCTTCAGAGGGAGAAAATACCAGATACTAAAAGGCGCTTTAAGCCCTCAGAGAAAGGCAGAATGGGAACAAATAGTTTAAAGGCAGCCACAGAGCAAAGTTAAGTGAGAAACTGCAATTTTTTCCAAAATATTGAAGCTGTGAAAGCAGCAGGGGAGGAGGGTTCTCCGAGGCTCTTGACATCTGTGGAACAAGAAGGGACGTCTCCCTCGAGGGGACACGTGCCAGCACCCAGCTTCCCGAGAGCTGCAGGGTGTAGATCCCCTTGGGATTTGGGGTGCAGGAGCTCATCTTTGAAAAATCAGCCTGAGGACCCTGAAAGCATCGCTCAGCCTCTTCCCAAGACGATGCAAGAAAGCTTTCTCCATGCCGGCAATCTCCACGGTGGAGAGATATTTGTCTTCATTTACCACCAAAGGCATCAGCAATCCTTTCACTTTGTTTTCTCCCTGCGAACAAACAAACAAAACAACCAACAAAAAGCCTTTGCTCCTCAGGAAACTTTTTAACAGTCATGAGGTGTCCAAGGGCTGCCTCAGATGGTGCCTGAGCCGTCTCTCGCTCCTTTTCAACACTCAGTCTTCTGGGTATGCATTTGTTTGCTTTTGTTTTGCTCTCAAATAAAGTTGTAGCTTTGTTCTTGCCTTTCCAAATGCCCTTAGTATTCCCGGGGAAAAGCCTGGAAATAAAGCTGCCAGCTCCCGCCAGCCTGACGGGAGCGGACACTGATCAGACACGCAATTCCCCAGCAGTTTTATTTACCAACACCAGGCCCTTATCTGCAGCTCTGCCCAGCTCTGGAGAAGCTCCCCTTGGCCCTGCTGTTCCCCCTCCCAGTCAGCGCCGTGATTTGTGTAACCGGCTCTGCCCTAATCTCTCGCCTTGATCAGAGCTTCATCCCACTTAGCTCCCACCCGGCTGAATTTTTGACTTGATAAATTGGATGGGGATTTCGGCGGGATCTCAGGGCCTTCCAGGCTGCTCATTGCTTGGCTGAACTTTGTCAAACACAAACCGACGCGTGATTGTCAAGGGAGATTTGGATCCAGCGAGTCAGAGAGAGCTGGAAAGGCACAACATGGCTCCGGTCCCAGGTTTTGTGCCAGGGTATGGGATGGGGAGGCAGGAGAAAGAGACTTCTTTGACCTTCAGTTCTACATGCACATCTCTGTTGGAGCTGTTTAGGACGCCATGTTTGATGGAGCGCGGGGCTGATCCGATAGCGCTGCTTGGATGCGCTGCTGGGGCTGAGTTATGGATGCGCCGCTAATGGCACAGCCTCGCCTCCCGGGAAAAGGGCTCCAGCTAAATTCCAATCTTTATCTCGTCCACATAGCCTGCACATACTTACATGCACCTGTTATATCTAAATATTTATTTGTGGCACACCAGCAGAGGTCCTTTACCTCTCTATTTACTCTGCTTTGAAGTATTGATCTATAATTACCCGTGAGTACCTTGCCTGTAAACATTTCCCTGCAGATGTACTTATAAATACCACTTACCTAAACACCCCCCTGCATTTTCACCTGTAAATATCCCTTGCTAGGAAAGGGCTGTGGCAAACTTCTTAAATCAGCGGGAGGAGGAGACTCTCCAGAACATTTTGTGCAGGTGGAGCAGAGCCTGGCAGGGCACAGGGTGCTGGGGCTGCTGGGGAAAGTCTGAGACCGTTCTGTGGTTTCCATCTGTGCCCTCAAGAGGCAAAAGCTGCTGTTCATTTTCTTTTCTGTGGCTGAACTCAAGCTTCACTGCTGTCATTTGGGAGGTCATCAGGAGTAATTAGGAATATTCCAGTAATCAGCAATATTCCAGACTTATTGATAATGGTATTAATATACAGCAGCTTTCAGCCTCCAAAACATCTGGGGCTTTGGGGACCAGATGTTTGTGAGTGTCTGTTAAAGTCATCTGCTCCAAAC
Organism: Monarcha castaneiventris obscurior; assembly: GCA_026261815.1. NCBI lineage: Eukaryota > Metazoa > Chordata > Aves > Passeriformes > Monarchidae > Monarcha > Monarcha castaneiventris. The sequence goes on from JAMPIT010000114.1 coordinate 5,816,446, forward strand.
CGAGCGCAAGCATCAGAAAGCTGAGCATGCTCGAGAGCTCCAGGTGTTCCAGATGCTGGGACAGATGTTGGCAGAATTTCTCCTATGGTATCACAAAGGTCACAATCTCTACCAGTGAATCCTCCTCAGAGATGGGGATAATTTAAATGATAATGTCTCAAAAACAGGTTCCTGAGGGGACAAAGCATCTTGGATGTGTTATGGATAGAAATTTGTGGCTGAGAGCACCAGATAGAGCCCCAAAAGATGCCAGGCACTAGATCATCCTTCATAACAGAGCCCTGGAGGACGCACAGAAACCATAACTCCAGATTTCACCTGAAGAAGTGCAGCCCCACGAGCAAAGTTACTACTAAAAAAATGTTACTTTCCATCACCAGATGAAAATCTGGGAGTCTTTTCCCAAGTGCCAAATGCTTGGAGGGAGATGTGAGGCACTGGATGAGATGGATGACCTTGAGGAAGGTCACTGGAGGGTGCTGAGTGAGACCAGCCATGGCTCATCTGTCACCTCCTTGCTCCAGCATCTGATGTGCTTTGGAAGTAAAATTTGGGTTTTGCCCTTTGGAAAGATATTTGGCTCTGGAAAAATAATTGGAAAGGGGGAATATTGTCTTCATCCCTGTTGGCTTCATGCCTGATGTTTTCAGCTCTGCCCAATCCAGGGGAGATTTGCCTTAAGAACAGCTCTGAGGGCACAAAGGAACCTTTACCAGCGTCCTGATGCCCACCCTCAGGAGGGCATCTGGCCTCTCGCTGAGGGAATTGGAGCAAAAATCCTGAATGGAGGCAGTCTGGAGGCCCAGAGCTGTAATCCAGGCTTACCCCATGCTGACGTGGGACTGCCCAGCTGTGATTCCTGTTCTCTGGGAGCCCACACTCCATATATTAGGGAAAAACAAATTTTACTTTAACCAAACTCTTCTGCTTGGAAAGAGCTTGGAGATGTATCTGACCGGAAAAGCTTTTCTCCAGAAAAATGAGGTACATCCATCCTGGAATTGCTGGAATAAACCAGACACTTTCACCCCAGCCCTTGGATCGTTCCATGCCTTGACGCTCTCCTTTCCTGAACTGGAAAAAAAAAATTAAAAAAAAAAAAAGTAAAAATTTAAAAAGTGTGGGTTTCCATGGAGACGAGTTCTGTTCTAAAATCTGCGGGCAGGCAAGCTCTGAATTTGCTGTTTTGATGCAGATGCTTGGGTTTAACTTTAGGGGAAGAGGTTGGCTTAGAATGGAGCTGTTTGGAGGGGCTGTTTTTTGGTGTGTGGGGTGTTTTGTGGGATTTGGGAGGATTCCATTGAAAATGAGGAAGAAAACCCTCTTCAGTCCTTTACCAAGGAAAAAAGCCCACAAAAAATGGGAATGGTGGAATCATCTGGGGCACATCCAGCCCCTCAAGGTGCCCGTAATGGAAGATCCAACCTCCACCTGATGCCAGCGGGGAGAAGATGTGTCCTCTCCTGGCTCTGAAGCACTGGAGAAAACAGGGATGACTTGACACAGGTGGGAGCTCCGGGATGGAGGCAGTGGGGAAGGAAAAGCACCTTGGGCTGCAGCGTGCCTTTGATTCCCACACATCTGCTCTCCAGGCAGGAATTTCACAGGCTCCGTAATGATGTGTTGGGTTCTTCACTCAGGCTCATAAGCTCTTGATACTTTGGGGCTTAATTGGTTGGCTTTTCATGGGTTTGATTGCAGCAGTTCGGAGGAATCGGGGAGTGAGCAGCAGAAGGTGACAGGAAGCGTTAGCACTTCGTTTGGAGAGCCCGGCTAATGATTTGTGTTCGGGCAAAAAAAGGGAATTAATTCTCAGGGAAGAAATCCCGCTTTGAGGGAAGTGAGACACCAAACGTGCTAATGACCTGCCAAAGCAGGTGCTGAAGGAGCTGCTGCCCCAGGCTTGACCCCTCGCAGGATTCTGAGCAGAGTGGTTTGGAGACACAGTGCCAAACCGTGGGTTGGGATGCCATCCCTGGAAACTCCTTCCAAAACATCTCAGTGGGGCTTCCTCTGGCTTCCCAAGGTTCAGGAAGAGCGGGCAGGTTGCCACCAAAAATCAGTGAAGGAGTGAAACTCCAGCAGAGCCATGGATGGCTTCATGGAAATTTTTTTTTTAAAGATAATCTTATATTGAATAGGGAGACAGTGAAGAGAGAAAGTGGAGGTTTTTGCAGCAGAGCTGGGTGGAGAAACCCTTCCTGATTCATCAGACATAGAACAATGGAATAATTTAGGCTTAAAAAGCCCTCAAAGATCATCAAGTCCAACCATTCCCCAGCACTGCTAAGGTCACCACATACCCGTGTCCCCAAGTGCCATGTCCACATGGCTTTGAAATCCCTCCACAGATGGTGACTCCATTCCTGTTTCAATCCTTTCCATGACGAAATTTTCCTTAATATCCAATCTAAACCTCCCCCAGTGCAACGTGAGGCTCTTTCCTCTTGTCCTGTTCCTTGGGAGCAGAGCCCGACCCACCCCGGCTGCACCCTCCTGTCAGGGAGTTGTGGAGAGCCAGAAAAAGAGATGGACATCAGGGCATGGATGAGGGCAGGAGGAGGGATGAAGGCTGTGCCTCTGTGTATCCCCAGTGTGCAACAACCCCCTGGGAGAGCCTGGCACAGAAATGTCCAGCCCCTGGGACTCTGAGTCCCTGGGAGTGTCCAAGGCCAGACTGGATGGGACTCAGGGCGACCTGGGATAGTCGAAGGTGTCCCTGCCATGGTAGGGGGTGGGACTGGATGAGCTTTAAGGTCCCTTCCAACCCAAACCAGTCTGAGATTCTGAGATTCTCTGGGGCTGTCCCTTTTTCCTCAGCACCTTTGTAGATTCCTGCTGGAAATCCAGGAGTCCTCAAAGCCATGCCTGATGCAGAACTGGATCCTGCAAAAGGCAGCTTTGGACCCCTGCTTTTATTCAGGGATCCCATCCCTGCACGGGGAAGTGTTCTCCCAGGAGGATTCACTCCTGGATTTAGTTCTGGCGCCAGTCCTGAGAGCAGACCGGAGAAAGGCAGCTCTCCTGAACTCTCCCTACAGTGGGAATACGAATGTTTTGTTTCAATAACATTTAACAGCTATTGCCTGGGTGACCTCTGCCCTGCTGTGATTAAATATTAATGTTCTTCTAGTCTGGGCTCCTGCTCTGCTTTTCCTCCTCTGGTTTCTAAATGAAGCTGCCTGGCCTTGGCCTTTCTTTGGAGCACGGGGATGGAGTACGGATGAGGCAGTGCTGGATCCAACCACCCCAACCAAAGCTCTGAGCTTTGCTCGGAGCTTTACGGCGGAAAAAAAGAGCTGGACTATGAAGTTGCTGAACTCAGGGGAATTTAATAACACTCAGCCACCAGCAAAGCGATTAAATGCCGGCTCCTAATTCCGTAAGTGCCTTGCTGATGGTTTCCCCGGCTGCCGGCGGCACAACGGGACTAATCTGGGAACGGGCCGCACGTTATCACATCCGCCCGGCAGGAGCAGGGATGCGGCTGGAATGAGCTGCTGGCGTTTTTGCAGCCGTGATGGAGCGGATGAGGGACGAGGGTGGCAGGTCGGTGGCTGGTTTGCTGCAGAGTTTGGGGGTCTGGTTGGCTTTGGGGTATCTGGTGCAGGGAGAGGGGGTGTGGGTCTGGATGTAGGATGCTCTCAGGGAAGGAGGAGGAGGAGGAGGAAGGTGGAGGGAGGAGTGAGTCTGGCTGAAGCAGGGCTGTGCTCCTGCTCCTTTTCTGCTGGGTGGTTTCAGGTTTCAGCTTTTGACTCAAAACAAGCTCCATTTTGCCTTAAAATTTCACCTATAAGATATACAGATAAGAGATTCCGCTTCAATCATACTTTTTGCTCCAGACAGTGCAATATTCCTGTTGCATCTCGCTCTTTTCTAAGACTGTTTTTGGTTGTTTTTTTTTGAGAAAACTCTGAATGTGTTGGATTTGGGACTGCCTCGGGGGTTTGCTTGCTCCGTTCAATCCCTGGGCTCAGAGAGCACCAGGAGCCAGCCCCTGAAACAGAGCTGAGGATGCGCCACAGCCAGCACAGCATCCCTCATTCCCTCTGTGCCGGCGCTGCCTCCCCGCTGCTCCCTCTCCACAGCAGATGATTTGCCCGACCTTTAGATGGGAGATGTTCAAAACCCAGCCAGGCTGATCAGGAATTTAATGCTGATTGAGGAGGTAATGTGGCTGTTCCCGACGCGCCCCGGCGGGCTGGGGGCACTTCCACGCTCCTGCCGGCAGAGCTTCCAAATGGACTCCAGTGCCACGTCCCTGTTCAATACAAGGGGATCATTTATTTCAGTTTCGAGGATCAAAGTGTGTGAACGCCGGTGTCTCACTGCTGCAGAGGCTGAAAATCTGAGCTGTTCAGCAGCTGAGCTTTGGCTGAGGGGCTCCAGAGGAGCCTGAATCCAAGGGATGGGAAAAGCACCTCTGGGCTGCTCTGGGTACCATATCCCATATTTGGGTACCACATCCCATATTCCTCCAGCTTCCAGCATCCCTGCATCTCTGCTTTATAGAGGGTAACCGCATCTAATAGTGGGGTGAGAGCAAGACGTGCAATTCCATGGGGGAAAAGAGGGAACGCAGGGAAATTTCCTCATGGAAAGCCATGGCTGGGTCACCAGGAGGCCGTTAATGCTTTCAAGCAGGCTCAGGGCACTTAATAAAAGAAGTCCCGAGCTGAAAAGGTTCAAGTGTGTTTGGTACAAAAGGGTTTGGGTTCAAGGGCCTTTAGTATGAAAGTCTCCGCTCGTCTCAGCCCTGCCTTGCAGGAGGAGGTGGCCATTCCCTGGAGATGTGCTCCTTTTCAGACTCTTTGGCAGCATCCACATCATTCTAGCTCCAAAAAATAACAAAGTTGGGGAAGGAAAAGGACAACAAAATATATCCCACTGTAAACAAACATGTCAATTAGTGTAATCAGCTCTAATGAGGAAAGGGAAGCCAAATTCCACACTTTGAGTGGCTGTTTGGGCCAGCTCACCGCAGGCAAGCCCAGCTCCTCCACCCCAGGTGTGGTGGGGGCAGTTGGGGTGTGATGGCCACACCATCCCGCCTGGATTTGGGATTAGTGCTGTGCCACTTTTCCTCCAGCCCCTGTTTTTTGGGAAGGGGGTGGAGGGTGCATCCCTGACTCGCAGCGCTCAGCCGCAAACAAAAGGCGATGATTTATAATTTGCAGTTATTGTGCTGCTCCTCCATCATCCCGAGCCAGCCCTGCCAGTTGGGCCTTGGGACCGGCACAAGGAATTGCTTCGCCTTCCATTCGCCCAATAAATAATAATAATAATAGTAATTGACATAATGGCAATAATAAAACCCATCCATCTCCCCTGCCACCCTCCCGAGCGTGGCGAGGGGAGCCCAACTTTCGGCATCGTTTATTTAGCGGGTGGATTGGGGTTGGTTGACTTTAACACGAGCTGTCACCAAACAAATCTCCCTGCGGCACAGCGGGTATTAAAACCATCTTTCACGGATTCAAATCTTCCAAGAGGGGCCATCAGAGAAACGAGGACCAGGGTTGGAGGCTCGGTGTTATTTTTTCCCCCCTCCTGGGAGACGCTAAAAACTAAATAGCCTCATTTGGTCCCCAAACCCCATCCAGGGATGTCAGGGCTGTGCCGAACCTGGGATCGGAGGGGTTGGATGCTGCAGCCACCTCCCCAGCAAAAAATTCCATCAAAATTAACAGGTGTCCTTCGCACCTCCCCAGATTTAATGATTTTCCCTTCGTTAGTGGTGCTGAGTCAGTTATTATGGGCTGAGCCTCTGGGATAAGGGGAGAAGAGGGAAAGAGGGATATCCTGGCAAAATGGTGTGAAACACAGTGAAACCTTCCAGCAGGACTTGGAGGGGGTCCTGGCTGTGTGGACCTCATTGGGAGGAAGGAAAAGTGGGATAAATGAGGAGGACAAGCTACCATCCCAAGGGCTGGAATACGCTGGCTGTTTCTCATCCACTGCCTTAGCCTGGGTTCATCCCTGCACCCTTTGGAACCCCCAAATCACATGGATTCAGGCCTGTACATGGCAAGAACTGGTCTGTGTCATACAGCTGGGGGCTTACGTTATCCAGAGGCGCTGCCATCCTAAGGAGCATCCCAAGGACTTCCGGAGTCCAGACACCTGGAAATCAGCTTCCCTGGGAGCACTGAGCTTGGAAACGAAACAAAAGGAACGTCTCTGCTCATTGCAGAGGGGGTGGAGTGGATGATCATTGGAGGTCCCTTCCAACCCAGTCCAACTCAGTCCATTCCATTCCATTCCATTCCATTCCATTCCATTCCATTCCATTCCATTCCGTAGCTCCTGTCTTAAAATTAAAAAAATCACACTAGAGCTGCTGGCCCTCCTGACTCCACCGCTGCAAATTTGATTTTCCTTTTTTTTTTTTAAATTTTGAGTTTTTTTATTTCCCTCCCTTTTCCTTCCCCCGGAGAAATAGTTTGAGGGATGGCTGCTGGCTCTGCTTCTGCTCCTGCAAACAGCCAGAGAATTGCCACACAGCTCCTTTGATTGCCCAGCAAAGCAGAGAGAGAATAAACCCAACGTGGAGCAGCAGCTCCAACTTCCCAAATGGCTCCATGCTCCCCAGCGGAACCTGGGTGATGTTTCTGCACAGATCCAGCTGCCTGGGGAAACGAGGGCCAGAGGCACCAGCAGAGCTTTCGTGTAAGGGAAGGTGAATATATGGATTACAAACCACGTCCCTGCATGGTCCCCATGGGGACAGGAGGGTGATGGGTGTTTGGAGGAGGATGCCGAGCTCTGGAGCAGGGATGAGATCCCGTGCAGCCTGTGAGTGACACGCATGTCAGGTCATTTGGGATTCTGGGGGGACTTTGCTGCGAGTCGGGCTTAATCAGAGCCTGGCAAACCGTTTTCCTAAGGGTTGGTGGGACAAGTGGCAGCAAAAAGGGCCAGAACGGAGTCGTTTCAAAGAGAGTGGGCAAAATGTAATCATATCCGGGGAGGACTAATCCCGGATTATCATCAGGGGTTGGAAGGGATAAACCATATCTAAGCACACAGCTTTCATCCCACGGGGCTGTCAGAGCAATCGCAGCCGCTCTGGGGCGCAGGGACCGGACTGAGAGAGGAAGGGTGGCACCTCTGCCAAGGGCATGGGGGAGCTGGGCTGCAGCTAGAGACCCTCACTGGGGGGACACCTTTGTGAGGGTCCTGGGCTGGGCCATCCCTGTGTCCTTTGCGCCTCCTGGGTGTCCCTGTGGCAGGCGGATCCATCCCGCTCTCACGACCGGCACCACGACCACAGCAGGATGTGGCTGCTCTCCTCCTTATGTTTTTGGCTTCTCTCCTCAAGTACAAACTGACCTCTCAGAATTTTCTCCTTTAATGCCCTTGTTCTCAAATGTTAATAACTGGTCAGTGACAGGCTGATTAAGCCTTCCTTCCTCCCTTATTTAGATTGGTGTCACTGCAGCAGCTCGAACGGGGCCGTAAAGAACATTAACACCCGCTCGGCACTGACAGGGCAAACTATTCCCTGGGAATTGATAAGGGCTTTTTCTGGAAATGAATTTGGCGCTGGCAAAACAAACGGATGCCTTGAGCTCCATCCATCTCCCTTCCTTTAATAACTTTCATTTGTTCGGCACTATCTCCAGCACCAATTAATGTAACGAATGCCTTTTGTCCCAGCAGGGGCTTTTGAAGGAGCTTCCAGTGGGACAGATCCACTTCCCTCTTCTTCCCTCCCCTTCAGCTCTCGGCTTGGGATGAGGTTTTCTCCCCATGAGCAGGGGCTGAGTGGCCCAAAATAACATTCTTTTCTCATGGCATCACACCTGGATTCATATCTATATATCTATACCTTGGTCTAGGTCTGTATCTGTCTCTATCTCTTTGTCTCATCTTTATCTCTATCTTTATTTTTATCTATACTTGTTTCTGTATCATCTATGTTTGTATCTTCGTCTGCATCTGCAGCTATTTTCATGCCATTCATATCCATATCCATATAATTTGTATCCATATCCATATAATTTATATCCATATCCATCCAACCTGTATCTATATCCATAGGATCTGCACCTCTAGCTACACCTATATCAGTCTATATATCCATATCCATGAAATCTCTGTCTGTATCCATATCCTGAACATGCATATCCATGTCCATGTCTGTGTCCATGACCATTTCAACTCTATCAATATCAATATCAATATCAATATCTATTTTGTTATAATCTCTATCCATATTAACTCTATTTGTATCTGTATCTGCATCTGTTGCTACATCCATGTCATTCCCGTCCATATCCAAATAATTGATACCCATGTCCATGTAATCTATATCCATATAATCTGTATATATCCATGTAATCTGTACCTATGGCAGTACCTATACCTGTATCTGTCTGTATATCCATATCCATATCCATAGCATCTCTATCTGTATCTGAAAGGAGGGAAGGGATTCCCATGGAAGCATGAAAGGACCCATGGAAAGGCCTGGATCCCTCCCAGGGATCCAGGGGCAGCCACAGCTTCCCTGGGCACCCTATGCCAGGGTGTCTCCACCCTTGCAGGGAAGAATTCTTTCCCAATATCCCATCTAAACCTGTTGGAAGCCATTCCCCTTTGCCCTGTTACTCCAGGCCCTTGGAATATAAATCTGGAGCTCCAGCTGGACAACACCGGGACCCCAATTCCTGTCTTGCACCCCAGTTTTGTCACATTGAGGGAAGAGGCTGGAGGAGGGATGAAGCTGCAGGGTCAGCACACAGAGCATCCCTCTGATGTCTGAGGATCCCAAAATCTCCCGACACCCCAACTCCTCACAGGACACAGCCTGAGCCTTCCTGAGCCCAGGATTTGGAACATGAAGCCCATGATTTAATTACCAGCAGAGAGAAGAAAAGAGAGGGTTTTTTTTACAGCTGGGTAAGTGCTGCATGGGGCAAGCCAAGAGTTCCTCCTTTTATAGACCTTATCCCACTGTTGGGATATAATCTCTTCCCTGTGTCCCTGTAAATACTCTCCTACAACTTCAGAGTGGACATGCCCCGACCCTGGGGCTGCCAAATCCTCCTCCTGCCAGCCTGGGGCGAGATCCAGGCGACACCTGGGAGTGTTGTTCCTGTTAAAGGGGCTGCAACTCCACTGCAGTGTGTAAAACACTCCTGGCCCTCGCCAGGCAAGGCAGAAAGCTGGGAAGAATGAGGAAGTGCAAACTGGAGAGGATCAAGGCAGTGCCACAGCGGCTGGGAAAAAGGAGATACATAAATGTGATCATGGTTTTTCAAGAGTGAGAAAGAATCAGCCCGAGGCTTGGTCAGCTGTCACCAGGCTGCGATAAGGATGGGGGAGTTGAAATCCCATTTAGCCACAGTCCTCGGGGAAGTGCCAGTGTGGGGAAGGTGGTGGGAGGCAGCACGGATCCAGCTGGTGGGAACATCTCTTCCAGAGCAGGGATCAAACCTCTCCATGGGTGACTCTGGTTCTCCAGCAAGAAGAAATTTGGTACTTGAGCTCCATCCACCACTTCTGAACCACTTTTTTTTGTGGTGAAAGGACTTCTCTAAGCCTTTGCCGAGGCTTTGGCAGAGAAGCCTCAGTCAGGCAGAGAAACAAATGTGGAATCGGGGGCCAGCGCATCCAACTCCTTCCCTGGCGCTTCATTAATTGGGTATAAAATAAATTCCAGCCTCCCATTTGCTTTCTCTGGAGCTGGAGATGCTTTTTTGGAGTGGTGAGAAGGTGGAGGCTGCAAGCCCAGGCAGCTCTGGCTACTCTGACAAGCAAAGCACTGGGGGAATGGGACAAACAAAGCAGAAAAAGCCCATCTTACAAATAAAGCCTGGAAGCCTCACTTGAAAATGAAGAAAAGCTCATTTTCTTGTGCAACTGAGTAATTAAAGGGGGGTATCAAGGGTGCAAAAAAGTTTGGGTTGGAAGGGACCACTGCCCTCTCCCCATCATCAGCCTGTGGAACAACATCTGATTTCTCCAGGCAGGGATATTTTGAGACAAAAAGTCCTAGAAGGAGGTGCAAGTACAGTTTGGAGCCCCCAGCTTTGCTGTCTCCATGAGGAGTCCAATTGCAGAGACAGAGGCTCTGTACAGATCCAGCTGGGGCTGCTCTGATCCCTGGGGTCCTTCATCCATGACATCCCAGCTGGGCTGGGAAGAGGGGGGCAAAGCTTTTATTATCATATGCGAGCAAGAGGTGCTAAATCTCAAAAAAAAAACCCCAAAAATCACTGGCAATATGTCACTGAGGACAGATTTCAACTCCTTGATGCCCTTAGCAAGGCACCAAATGGGGCATCCAGGTCAGGGAATTGTAGGAATTTATCCAGGAAAAGTTTTGCAAGCCATTAAAACATGGAGGGTTTTTGCCCAATAGTTTTTTTCCAGGGTTAGGAGTAACCTAAAGAGCTGCCATCCTGCTCCATCCCTGCTGGCCCTGCTCCCTGAGCTCTGTGTCTATTTTGTGCTGGTCACCACTGGGATTCCTTGATCTGAGGCCTGGCTGGTGCAGGTGATGAGTGTAAGGTCTGCTGAAACCCAGAACTCAAATATCTAGAAATAAAGAGTAAATAACAAGTATGAGAGACATCCAGATCTTTCCAGCTCAGCTCTAAGTGGAAGAAACCTTTCCTACACATTCCTTTTTTTTTACCTGCAGAGTTTGTTGATTTTTTTCCAACACCTTGCGGTCCCAATAACTCAGGGCTGGGATCGGGATTTGATTACTGATCTGATTTAGGCTGTCAAGCCGGGTGTCTGTCTGCAGAGATTGCAAGTGTTTCATGGACAATTTGCAGTGAAAGAGAGAAGCTTAAGGAATGATTTATTCCATAACAATGGCAATGATGCTAACGGAAGGGCTGGATGTGGGCAGCATCCAGCACACGGGGAGTCACTTCCACAGGCTCTGAAAGCTGCTGTTACACAAGTGATAGCCACAGATATTCCAATGGGAGGAATCTGAAATTCAGATTTCCCTGGCACATTCTCCTTGGTGTAAAGGGAGGATGAGGACACCGGATCTCTCCTGTGATGATTGAAGTTGGTTGTTAGGGTGATTTCTGTTGGGAAATCAGAGTGAGACACACGGCAACACCTGCCAAGTCCCTTAACTGATCCCTGCATGGTCCCTGTGGTGGGGAGGACCCTGTCTCATCCTGCAGGGATCCTGCTGGAGGCTCCAGTGACATGGGAATTGTGAGGAGACAGTAAATAGGTTGTGTATCAAAGCACAGGCATTCCCTGTCTGTGCATTCCTCCTGAGAATGGGCTGCAATCAGCTGCTGGGAGCTGTGGTGCCAAAAGGAATCTTGTTCTTTCCACACCTGTGCATTAACTGGGATTTTATTCCAGGGAGGATGTGCCTCACCTGAGAAGTCCTTAAGATGCCACAGCCAAGCTCTGCTCTGATGAAGTGCCAAGAAAAGCTCCTCAGAGGGCTCTTTGACGTCACTGGAGAGGCAATGAATCAGCAAATGCAACTCATCCCATCCCATCCCATCCCATCCCATCCCATCCCATCCCATCCCGTGGCTCCATCAGGAGTGGGGATGGAGGACCCAGGCTATCTTGGGAGCAGGGATGAGGGATCCAGGCTGCCTTGGGAGCAGCGATGAGGGATCCAGGCTGCCTTGGTATCCCAGCTCCAGGTCAGGGGGCTGGAATCACCGAGGGGCTGTGGCACTGCTAGGACATGGGGCAGGGACAGGGACTGGCACCCTCTGTGGAAGGAGGTGCCCTTGATACCGTCATCAGTAGGGTCAGAGTGACCTTACCAAGGATATCTGAAGATCCTGGATAGCTTTGACAGCCCCATCTCCAAAATCCTCATTCCCAGGCATTGACACGTCCTCATCTGAACACGTTCCAGCCCCAGATATTAACTTGGTCCAGCCTCATTACCCACTCCCTGGCAGATGAACATCTCTGTGTGTATCCCAGCCAAATCACCTCCCTCCCCCTCCTTTTGCACTAATTAACACCATCCCCAGGTATTTACTCTGTGGATGCATCCATCTCCCTTTCCACTGCAGTCCCTTCCCATCCCTGACAGCAGGAGCCCCAGCCACACACCCAGATTGATGTCACCACGCTCCAAACGCTGTGTCCTCTGGTGGAGCAATGGAGCACAAAAGGCAGGAGATGAGTGCAGCGGAACGCGCTGTGCTGGGTGCGCCTGGCCAGTGTCACTCCTCTGGCAGTGAAGGCCACAAGAGCTCCTTGACCATTGCCTTCTTTTCTGCTCCTCGTCGGAGACCTCTGCTCCCAGGGGAACCGGGAAAACCCTTCTGCCTAACGCTGGCGTGACGGGGAAAGCGTCTTCTCTCCTGCACAGATGCTGAGCCTGGGTTTGCAAACTCTCCTTGCCTCCAAAAGCAGCTTAAACACTTTGGCTCTCAAGTGAAGGGCAGCCATCACCCAGCACGGCACCGAGGAGGTTTAAGTCAAGCCCAAACCATCCTGACCCACTTCACTCCCTGTAGTCAAGGAGATTTTTCCTCTTTAGAAGAAAAGAGATGGCACTGGAGGGCCTGATTCTCATTTACACTTGAGCTGCTCTGAACATAAAAGGGCTCTGGGAGCTGCGTTTGCACCTGGAGAGGCTGGATTGGAAATGAGGATCCAGCCCTTGAGCTAATGAGATGCTCGGCACCTTCCAGAATGGGCACAGAGTCCGAGCACCCCTTCTCCACAACACTCCAGCTGCCAGCACTCAGGGCAGGGCATCCCAAAGGACCCAGGTGAGGCCCATTGTGCTTTTTAAGGAAGAACCCACACCCCAAAAGACCCACCCGGTGAGCTGCTGATCCCACTGCAAAATCCCACAGCTCCAGGCAGGGATGAGCATCACCTGGTGCTGATTCCAGCTCCGGTGGCAGCCAGTTTGAGTCAGTCCTTTGGCACTGCCCACATTGGGAGGGCTTTTTCATAGAATCATAGAATTGATTAGGCTGGAAAAGTTCTCCAGGATCATCAAGTCCAACATTTAACCCCCTGCTGCCAAGGCCACCTCTAATCCACATCCCCAAGTGCCACATCTACATGTCATTTAAATCCCTCCACAATCAGGGTCTCCACTACTTAGGGAAGTCTGTTCAACGTATTTCTGATGAAATCCAGGAATTATGCTGACAACAAAATGGCTTTGACCAAGTGGAGAGGGAAGAAATCCCCCAGATCCTCTCTGCCTGAAGCATTTTGTTGAAGTCCTGGATTTGAGGGTGTGCATGTCCAAAACCACATTCCCACACACCCAAAATGAAGATTTATGGACACCTCCAGGTTTCTAAACCCAGGGTCATCATCTCATAGGTATATCCAGATTCAAAGGGGTGGGAATGTGTTGTTTGAAGGAGAGCACCCAGCTGTGGCCACAGATGTTCACCTGGGCCATGGAGGCATTTGGGGGATGCAGAGTTAACAGGAATGAACACAAAGCAATGAGGATGCCACCAAACGGAGATGGATCCCACCTGTATGTACTTATATCTGTGACAGAAGCAACCACACGTTACATAACTCCAGCTGAACTTCCTCTGAATTTTTCCCAATAAACCAAGCCCCCTCACCCACAGTTCTATTTAGAGCTCAATGACTGAGGGTGTATTCCCAACTCAGTCCCATTCTTCCCACAGCTGAAAGCTGCTCGGAGCTGCTGCAAACCCTCTTGGGCATGTGGGGAACCCCAGGCGGGTTTGTCATGGAGCTGCATTGCTCACCAGTAGGTCATGAGTGGATTTCCTGAAGGAAAAATTGGGAATAAGGTGTGAATCTTGGGAAAAGCCATGGCCTCAAGTCAATACACTTAGAAGGGGATTTTGTGATCAATTTGTGCATCTGCTAGAAATGATGTTTGAGGAGGACCAGAGCAGTGTGAATTCAGGATTATGTTAATGAGATGAAAAATTTCAGGTTAAAAAAGAATTAAAGAGCAGCAAACCTTTGAAAAACGCTGAGCTGCTCATGCCGGTACCTCTGAAGTGAAAGGCTTTGTTTCACAAATGCCAAAACATTTTGCTGCGCTGTTTTTGAAAGCTCTGAAAAGCTTTTTCCCCCCTTTTCCTTCTCTCCAAAAGGTGAGCCAGAAGTTGAATTAATTGACAAAGCCAAGCCGAAAGGCTCCATTTCCCCGGCTGCAGGAGGAATTGCCACGTGGGTGAGCCACGATGGGTTTTGTCTCCCTGCTTACCCCGATGCTGATTTTCCCTCGCAGTGTTCCCAGCTCCAAACCTGCCAGGCACAACTCCTGCTGCTCCAGCCACAGCCTCAGCTGCAAGTCCTTCAGCTGGTCCTTGTCTCCATATGAATAATATATTTTTTCTCACTACATGGGGGAAAAAATAAGCAGTGGGAGATTTATTTTCCAAAAAGATGCACAGCCTCTTTTGTCTCTGTCTCAATAGCGAGTGTTGCATTAATGAACGATTATGGAATAACCAAAATCTAATTTCTCCATTCAATTGTCCCACCTGTGTTTAAAGCTGTTGTTGGGATAAGGCATTGAGGGATTGTCACAGGGCATAAACCTGCCCTGGGGAAGGGGAAAGTGGGGCTGAAGGGGTGGTTTTACCTCTCTGCTGCCTCATTCCAAACCAGCCCAAATTAAAGCACAGTGCTTCCAAATGACTTCCTGGATGATTCCACTCCAGGAGAATAAATTGGAGCCAGGGACAAGCTCTGTGGCTGGGAGGGATAATTTCTGTGACGTGCCACCTTTACTCCACCGTCATGCCCAGCTGAAAGAGGAGAGGGCACCCTTTGTCTGACACAAACTGACTTTGGAAACTCCCTTGGAGATTCCAGCAGCTTTTCCCTGCTCCAGTCCCAGTCTGAGCTTGTTACATCCTCCCACCTCTCCCTTGGTCTTCTGTAGGGAGAACTTGTATTATTTCCATGTTTCATGCAATTTATTGCATTACAGCTTCAGCATTTTCATAAGATTTGCCCCTTCCCAGAGCTGAAATGCTCCTAAATCCAGCTCAGCTCCCCCAGCTCCCAGCAGGAAACCCCTGCCTTATTTTCCCTAATGCAAGACAAAAAAAGCCCCAACCCAATAAAAGAATAAAAAACCCCAACCACGTTTCTGCCGAAGGAAATAAAACCACTTGCTGTATCTTTATATATCATAAAGGTGCCGGGAAGGGCACAAACACCATTTTTATTTTTTAGGTTTGCAATTCACATTTAACCTGGAGCCATCTGTTCTGCGAGCAGCTTGGCAGTTCCAGGGTTGAGATGTTCCTCTGCACGCGCGGCTCTCGCTCCAGCTCGCTCCATTTTCCAGCTGCTGTAGGGCAGGTGGCTCCTGGCTGCTGCCTGACGAGCCCATGGAGCTCCTGGATGGGAATGTTTCCAGAAGGAGGGGTGAGCTCAGGGGAGCTCCTGGAGGGGCTCAAACCTCCTTAAACAACCATAAATCCCAAAATCTGGGGACTCTGTGCTGAGCAATGACAGCAGCTCATGGCTGGCTGCTCCCAGAGGAATTTTGGGGCTGCAGGCATTGGCAGGGGTGGGAACAGGAATGGTGAAGTGCAAAAAGGAATGGGGAGAGGGAAACAGGAATGGGGAGATGGAAACAGGAATGGGGAGGTGCAAATGGGAATGGTGAAATGGAAACAGTAATGCTGAAGTCCAAGCTCCAGGGATGAGATGGAAACACCAAGAGAGATGCAAACAGCAGAAGTGAGATGAGAGGACCACCAGGGAGAAGGTGGAAGTTCCAGGAGGGAGATGCCAGAAGCTGGCAGGAGGTGTAATGCTGGAAGTCCCAGGGGTGAGATGGAAGTGTCAGGAATGAGATGGATGCATCACGAGCTTTCCACCTCGTCCTTGGATCCGGATCGCAGCTCGAGCCTGCTGCCCTTTGGAAGGATTTCCAGAAATCCATGCTGGAGCGAAGGCTTGTTCCCAGCTCCAGAGGTGTGAGGTGATGCTTTCCCCATTCCACCACCCCCGCCCTGGGCTCACAGAGAGGCTTTGGGGCTGCAGCTGGATCACGCGGCTGAGACAGAGGCAAGTCTGGGCTCCGGGCAATCCTGGGAAGAGGCACAGAGATAAAAAGCATCTCCTGGTTTCCTTCACAATTCACTGAAATCTGTGCACGCTGCGTGCTTTGATATGGGAAGAACAATATCAAACACATCCTGGATCGGCTGGAACATGGCCAGCGACAAAAAAAGAAAAAATAAAAAAAGAAAGTAGAGGTGAAAATCCCTATGAAGGAAAAGCAAAGAGCAGCTGAGATTAATAAATTAAAAATACAGAAGTCACCTTTGTCCTTCAGTGTACTGGCTTGGACTGAGGGATGGGGAAAATTCCCACACAGCCCGACCTGACGATGCTAAAGAGATTATTGAAGCCTCAGGAATTCGGTTAGGGCTGGAATTGGCCAAATAAATCATTGCAAACCAGTTCTTCGATGATCTCTACCCTCTTTTATTTGGTTTAGGAATCGCTCACGATGGCACCAGGATTTTTACAAACTCTTATGCAAAATCTTCGGTGTCAAGTGCAGGATCCGTCTCTTGTAATGAGACATTAAAAGTTCCCTTTCCAACCCCAATGAGACATTTTGGGTTTTTTTTTTCCACAGGGGGACCTTTCCTGGTTTTTTAACAAAAGCATGAACTGATACATTTTTATTGATTTTCCTGTTCCTGAAAAACAGATTTTCGATAAAAAGTCTTTTACTTGTGAGCCATAAAAAAAAAGGAAGAGAAAGCAGCCAAAATGCTGCAGGGGAAAATGTTATGAAATATCAAGGAGAACAGGTCTCTATAATGTTTCTGATACTTTCCAAAATGTTTCTGTCTTGCTAAGAAACAGGAAAGGCAGTTTGGGATCAAACCCATCCTATCTCTTTTATTCAGTGTTTTATTTGGATTTTGGAATTGAACTCTGTCCTATCCCTCCTGCTCCACCCTCAGAAGGCTGAACCCTTTTGCTTCCAGCTGGAATGGGCTCTATCACAACACGGGGTTTTCTCTCCTGGACATCGTGGAAACACATCCCACCAGGAGGGTGGCAGGAACATCCTGAGACTGGTCAGAGTCACATGGCATCTACAGCTGCAAACCCTGGAGAAAAAACATTTATTGCACATTTTTGCTATTATTTAAAACTTTTTTTTTTTCTTTTTCTTTCAGCTGGGATGAAGATGCAACATTCCCAAAAACTCTGCTTTTTCCTCCCACGGCTGTGTTGGGTGTCGGCAAACCTCGCTGTCCTCCCACCCTTTTGCTTCTTCCCCTTTGAAAATCTCAATTGCAATAAACCTTCTCTTTTTTGGGGGAGGGCAGCAAACGGAGGGAAAAGTGGCTGGTGGCACTGAAATGCTCATCCTTTCCAAGCCACTGCCACCAGCTGCATCCCAACCTCTCCTGAGCAGGGACACAGACCCTGCAGGTCTGATTAGGGAGGGCTTTTATTTCTCTGTGGTGGGAATTGGAAAAAACACTGTGCTAATCTACCTTTTTTTCATGCCAAAGCATGATATTGGATGTTTCCATGTGGGATGGCTGAATTTTCTGGTGTCTCCATGATGGAAGCTGCTGGGCTGGGCTGCTCTCCACTCTCGGGGCTCTAAGGGGTAAAGGGAAAAGGAAAAACATCAAATATCCATGTGGTCCTGCGCTGCCACAGCCAGGAGTTGCCTCTTCCATCCAGAAAACTCAGCCAGGTTCTATTTTCTTAAATAAAATTATATTTTCCATATTAAAAGTGTCCTTTCAGGTGATGGAGAGCCAGAGTCTCTGCTGGAGCTGGTTGAGGATCAACCCAATGGGTCAGGCACACCCAGAGGGTGAATTTGCTCCCGACTCCCTGTCTCCATCCCTGCTTTGGGAAAATATTTCTGTACTTTCGTTAAGGCTGGCTTGGAAGCTGGGCTGAAACCCTCGTTAGCAGAAGGAAATGGACAACAGGAAAAGCAGGATGGATTTCCCACCCTTCGGGTGAAAATAAGTGCATGGAGGTAGATATAAAAAATTAAAATTAAATGCAGGTATGATCCTAAACACAGGGAAAATACACCTTCGATCCTGCAGAGTGAAGCTTTGGGGGTGTTTTCTCCCAAACCAAGCCCTGTTCCCCCGCAGGGGAGGAAGAGCCGGGCTCAGGGAAGGCGTCATTCAGACAAAGCTCCTCCTCGGGCTTTGAATAACCCAGAGGCTGCAAAGGAAACCTTCGGCAGGCGGTCACCCTCCAGCGAGCCCGGGATGGGGTCGCTGGGGCTGCACGGAGCTCTCTGAATTGAAGCAGTGGAGTGTGAAATAGGAATTACTGACAGCTCTTAAGTATATCAAGAGAACAGCCCTATTCCTTAATACAGAGCTGCTAATAGACATCTAAAGACCTATAAAGCAGACAATTCCTCTATATCATCCTAGTTAAATCAATGTACTTATATTACTCTCATCATTTTCCCTTTAACGTTTATTACATTTTGCCACTGTAATTTATTTTTTCATATCCGTCAGCCGATTAAAGACTTTATTCTGAAGATACACACACAGCCTTGTGACCTACTTGAGGCTGACCGAGGCCGTTAAGTAAAAGCAATTTGGTGGAGGAGGTTGGAGGGCTTTTGCCCTCCCCCTCTCCCTGATTTTTCTGCCCTTGCACCAGCAGCAGGGGAGATGGGAATGTGGGACTATCCCAATACCAGCACGGACATGTGTCCTTGGCAGTTTGTATTCTGTTTTAAACAGTCCTTGTCATGCCTGGAGACCTGGAATATCCTGAGCTCGTGGCTTTGTCTTCCCAAGCTAAGCAAGAAGGTCTGGGAGGCCCTTGGAACTCCCAAAGTTGTTCCCCAATTGATCCATCACCTCTCCACCATCCCCAGACTGGTGACAGGAGGAAGGAGCAGTTCTTGAGTGCCATCTATTGATGATTGAAAATAAGATGGAATGCCTGAAACCAGAAAGGAATGCCTGAAAATACAAAGAAATGCCTGAAAACAGGAAGAACATTCCATAATCTCACAAGGAAATGAACTCCACATGAGGCAAGGATTAGGGAACTCAAAGCTTTTACGCCTGGGGCTGTTGGGTGCAGCTTTCCATGAGGAAACAGTGGAGTTGGGATGCAGCAAGACCAGCTGCTGTGGGCCTTTTAATTGTATTTATTATTTATCATGGGCATTTATGGCTTTTTATTTATTGCTGTAAATAAAGGGGAGTTGATTCGACCTCTTCCCTCCACTTCACCCTCCAAAAACCCTGCCAAGAGCACAAGTGCACCTTCTCTTTCAGGATAAAGAGCATTCCTGGGCAAGAGAAGGTGGATCTTGTCCAAACAACCACATCAGGAAGGAAAAAAAGCCTGACCTTCTGGCAGAAAATCACCCAGAGATGGGAGTGAGGGAATTTAAGTCCCCCATTTCCATCCCAGGTGTTCAGGGCACCTTCTCCTCGACAAAGCCACCTCCCAGCATTGCAGCTTCCAGAAGTGAATATTTCCCAGTTTTATTCTCCCAAATCTTTCCTCCTGCCCCAGAGAGTTTCCCCAGCAGCTCATGGTCGTTATCTCAACGAGACCTCGAGCTCCAATCCTCGGCATTTAGCAGGGAGAGAATTGCTGCTTGGAGGGTGCTTTGCTCCAGGAAATTATCTTTTCTCCCTAATTATTTCCATTTTGTTTGGCTCAGTGATGCTAGGATGCTCTTTGTGCCTCATCCAGAGGCCGTCATGGGAAATGACTCTTTGAGCTCCACAAAAATGATGCCCAGGATGCCAATGGATCCAGCTCCACTTTATTTTTAAAGATATGATTATTTCCACGCTCCCATGGTCATTGGAGAGACCACAATGATCAGGGACCTTCACGGAGGTTATAGATGGGAATGCTGCCTTGCTTTGCACCAAAACACTCCTTTCTGACTGCAAAATGGGCAAACTAAGCAAAGTTTTCCCTGTGGAGCGTAATTGGGAGTTAGTTACCTTGGGAACGAGATTTATCTCTTCCCTTGTTCATGCTTAATCCAGGGAGGGCACTTTTAATAACCAATTCATGGGAATTGCTGGGCATAAATTATGCATCCCGGGCCTGGCAGTGAGTTATGGACTTCTCCCTGCTGCTCCAGCATGAAGACCTGGCTCCGAGCTGCTCCCATGCCCTTTGGAAGAGGAACATCCATTGAAGCTGGAATTTCTCCTGGCAGAAAGGGCCCTTTTGACTTTCCCAGCCCAAATCCCTCAGCCTCATTGGAAAGTAGCCAGGTGAGTGTTGGCTCTGAAGTGCAAACAGACACAGGAAAGCATAGAGAGGATGAGGAGGGGATGGAATATGATATTTATATTTAACATCTATAAAATATACATCATGCTCTTGCAATGAATACAGGGAGGAGTCCTCCCCTCATTCCATAATCTCAGCAGAAAACTTCCAATGTGGCTTGGCAATGACATTTTTTAAAATTCAACCCATTTAAAATATTAATCTCGCATGTTATTAATAACGTGGGGCAGAAATGTATATTTTAAGTGAAGGTTTTTATCATCGGGCTCTTGCTTTAATGTGCAGTTTGTCCTTTTCCTGCAGACATCCATCCTCTGGACATGGCTGGGAGATGAAAACTTAAATCGGAGTCGCTCTTGAATTTTTCATCTGAGCCTGATTCTCTCTTTAATATCCTAGTTTTATAAAATAATCATCGTCCAGCTCGCAGGGCTGGTAAAAACAAGCCTGATGAAGACGTGAAGTGCCCTCCTGTCTATTCCCATCTTAATTTGCAGCTCGTTCCAGGTATCCATGGGCCATGAAGCCAGGGACGCTATCCTGGATGTCCATCACCATCCAGTGACTTAGAGGGGTGCTCAGTCCTTGGTGGTGGTGCCAGATTTGCATGAGATGGGACAAAATTGCCCTGGATTTGAGGGTTTCCATGAGTTCTTTTGGGCGTTTCCATGAGTTTATTTGGGGGTTTCCAAGAGTTTTTAGGTGTTTCCAGTGTTGGTCTCTGCTTCCAAGCTCCTTTTTGCTAGATGGTTTTTCCAGGGCTTGCTCCCTTTCCATGGTAGACACAATTTGAATCCCAACCACCCATGATTTTTGGGATGCTACAGAGTAGAGGAATGCACCAGCTTGATGTTAATTTTTCAGGGAAATACTTCCTTCCAGCATCCCTTGGATAAATCCGGGGCGGGACTGTGCAGCTGGGATGGCCCCACGCTCTCCCTGCTTTCCTGGGATGCTCAACACCAATGGACACTTCCCCTCTGGAAGTTCAGCCGGAGGATCTGGAGAGGGAAAGGTTAAACCAAGGAAATAAAAAATTATAGAGAGGCTTTTCCCTTGACTTCTCTGTCTTGGCACAAGGCTGCTCCTGCTGCTCAGGAAGCATCTCCCATCTCCCAGAATCCCGAGGGATGCTGCCAGCCTGGGTTGGCATCACTTTTCCTCTTCCCTCCTCCCAGTGTGCTCCCACAGTTGCCCCACTCTGTCCCGCACTCCGTGAATCGCCATTCTGGATATCCCACACCCCACTGAACCTGCTCCCGCGGATCCATCTGGAAGCAGAGGGTGGGATCCTGTCATGCCAAGGAAACAATCGTTTTTAATTAAATTCCCCCATCAAGGTTTTATCGCCGGTATCAGGCAGGCAGAGCCTGGCACTCGTGGGCAGACACTGGCTTTGCCAAGGAAATCTTTATGGGATATGGGAAGCTCATCCACCCAGGGATGATGGTGGGAGAAGGCTTTCCCTGTATATCCACATCCCTCCTTCCCTCTGTCCCTGCTGCCCTGCAGACAATGCTCAAGGAAAGGGGAATATTTGCAGCCCAGGGAGCGACAGCGGGAGCTGGCACTGCCCCAGCGTCAGGAGCACCGGCTTTAATTAACTCCCAGCAAAATTGGCAGGGCCTTATCTGGAGCCTCCACCAGCACATTGCAGCCCCTGTCCCACCCCTCCAGGAAAACTGGGAAAGGGAAGGGGAGAAGGATGTGGAGATGGTGCTGGGGACACAACTGGTGGCTGCACTGCCCGCCCAGCTGGGCTCGCACTGCTCAGTGCTCCACGCTCCAAAGCAGGAAGGCTCAGCCTTTATTTCCCCGTCCTTTAAAAAATATAATAAAAGAAATCGCATCCAAGGCTGTTTCTTTTTTTTTCCAGCTGCCCCAATTATCCCATTTGTTCAAAGCAAAATCTTGCAATTCGAGGCAGTTTATTTATTCTGCCCAAGCCGTGTTTACAGCGGCGCATCGGAGCACAGGGGGTGAGTTAAGCGGTGCTGGGGGTTGGGGAGGGGAAAAGGGGGTGGGAGAGCATCTTTTTGGGCAAAAAAAAATTAAAAGGAGGAAATTAGAAAGAGCCATTTTAAAGAGGCAGACATCAAAGGCATCATTTATATTTCAAATCGTGGGGAAATAACTTTCTAATGAGGAATCATAATGGGGAAAGTGAAGATTCCAGCATTATTGCATCGCCAGCTTCAAAACCCTCCCATTGTTCTGCTTGAGAGAGGGAAAAAACCCTCAACCAGTCAATTAGAGGGAAAAGGGAAAAAGTGGAATAAACTCTTAATTTTTAAAGGAGCAGCTCCATGGTGGGAAGGGCCTCCCTAAAAATTCGGGGTGTTGTGCTCCAAGCCTCCTGCTCCCCTCTGTTTTTCAAGCTGGGGGTTGTGTTTAATTTATTTTATTTTAAATATATCCAACCCATGCTGGTCCCATGGGGTCCTTCAAGCATCTCCCACCACCCCCTAACCCAGATCATCACTTTTTGGGTCAGAAGGACAGGATTTATCCCAAGGATGTTGCCCTGTTCATAACAACTGGGGTGTTAAAAACAATTCCTGCTGCTCCAGGATTAATGAGTCGCTGTCTGGGAAGGGCGATAGAGCTGCCAACAAGTGTCACCATTGTCCCATTCAGAGGAGTCAGCTCTGCTTATGATTAATTATTATTATTACAACCACTTGGGGAGCAGCAGGGGAAAAAAAGGAAAAAAATCCAAGGGGTTCGTTTGGAAATTAAATGCCCAGTCTCCCCTGTGGAGCATTTGGGAAGAAAGGGATCGCGGTATTTGCAACGCCCGAGGAAGCAGCTCCGGGAAGATAAGGGCTGGCTGGGAAGAAGGGGCTGTAGAGATGCCGAGCTCAGGGAGGTTTTATGGAGCTGCTCTTGGCAGGAGCAGCAGGTGACCCCTCTGGCTGCACGTGCTGAGACAATGAACACCCTTGGAGCTGGGAATGTCCTCCAGATCCATGGGAACGTCGGGAATCGTGGCCCATCCTGCTGATCTGTGGCGCTGCTGAACTCTGCCCAGTCCTTTGGCCCTTGGATCAGCACCACAAGGGCCACCATGGGAGCTGCCCAATCCAGCACCGGGATGTAGCAGAGAACGGATGAAGTTCATTCCATCCCCATCTCCTGCCAAGGCTTAAAGGATTTGGGAACTCAGCCTCGATTTTGTCTAATTCCTCTTGTTCTTAATTGGGCTCATGCATCTAAACCCCCTTGGCAAATTTCCACTTTAATCTCCCCATGCCCTGGTTTATCACCTGTTCAATTATTAACATCTCTGATTACTATTAACCACAGCTCTCCTCCCATCTAGCCAGCTGGCTGCTCGGCTGCCAGGATGGCAGAGGAGGATTTCGAAGTGCCCAGTGGTGTTTTGTGGGGCACCCAGGGATTTCTGTGTCCTTCAGGAGCTGCCAGACCCCAGGATGGATTTCAGGGTGGCTTCATCCCATCCAGGGATAAAGTGCTTTAAAGAGTGGGATGAGCAGAGTTTAAAGAACTGAAAAGGATAATAAAGACAGATGGACAATTACCAGGTGGGCAAAAGGGGAGGGACGCAGTTCCTGGAATCATCTCCTGGATGCTCGTCCACATCCAAAGTCACCCTGAGTTTGCTGTGGGCCATTCCCTTCCCGTGCCTCACTTTTCCCTGCAGAAAGTGGAGCTCGTTGCTCCACCTACAAACCCAGCTCTGGAATAAAACCCTGTAATAGGAACAAATGGAACCAAAACTTCCTTGAGAATCTTCTCCTTCATTTCAGATTCCCCTTCAATTCTGAGTCCCCTTCATTTCAGACAAGAGAGGGGGATTTCAAAGAGTCCAGTGTCTTTCTGAGCTCCAGCCATTCCAAAGGCAGGTGCTGCCATAAGAAGCTATTTAAGGAGGTGAAAAGGATGATAAAACCCCCAAAATGGGAGGGATGAGCTCTGTGCAGCACCTCCTTGAGGCTCATCTGCATCCAGGGCAACGTCAGGCTGGATATCAGGAAAGGTTCTTCCCCCAGAGGGTGCTGGGCACTGCCCAGGCTCTCCAGGGAATGGGCACAGCCCCAAGGCTGCCAGAGCTCCAGGAGCGTTTGGACAGCGCTGCAACGGATGCCCAGGGTGGGATTGTTGGAGTGTCTGTGCAGGGCCAGGGGTTGGACTGGATGATCCTCAGGATATTTCATCCTGAGCTTGCAATGGAATGTTTCCTTCCCGTGCCTCAGTTTCCCCTGCCAAAATTTAGAGCTCATGATACTGAACCTGCAAATCCTACTTGGGAAAGAAAGCTCCATATGAAAAACAAATTGAGACAAAACTTTCTTATGGATCCTCCCTCCATTTCAGATCCCTGCCAGTCCTGATGCCACACCAGCCTTTGGAGCTGAGCATTTGGATTTCTCCATCAGCACCACAAACTCAGGTGGAAAACTTGCTCCTCATCAGCCTCTCCCAGAGACTTTGTCAGGAAGGAGCAAGGAGATGTGTTTTCCCCTGTATCCCACAGCCCAGGAATGTTTGTTATGCAGAATTGCTCGTGTCGCTCTCCTGGGAACAGTGTTGGGTCGGGAGATAAATCCTTCCCTTGGCTGCTCTGTGCCGGCTCCGTGCTGGAGTGGAGCGTTGGGATTCTGCCCCAGAGCTGGCTGATTTATGTCACCAAGCAACACATCAGGAGCTGCAATTTTTACAATCAAATACACAATTTACGCTGCGTTTTCGGGTGCATATTCGAGCAGCTGAGCCAGAAATCGCCTGTTGGAGTTGCCCGGGAGTTTGGGAGAGTTGGTGCCACAGCCTCTGGAATTGGGGAATATTTAAATCAATGTGCACCAACGTGTTGCTGCAAAGAGGGAAGCTCCTTTCCCTGAGTATTCCCCCCAAATTCTCTGTCTGCATCTACCTCCGTGCCTTAGTTCCCCCCTTGCATCCCCGATATCCATTTTTAGGGATGCGCTGGGACAGGAGCCGCTCAACACCACAGAGCTGCCGGCATCTCCGTGGGCTCAGGCTTTTCCCTCCCAGCAATCTGATGGATCAACACTTCCCGGGAAATGCAGCAATGAATTTTTCACAGGAGCAAAGAAATTTGAGCCCCGGTTTGGTTGTTTTATTAAACAAAAAACAGGGGTCCTTCGGGGAGCCATCGCGGGCAGTTCCGGAGCCATGATTGGCGTGGCGGATAACGCGGCTCTGCAGATGTTAATCCTAATTTGCTGCAGAGCTTCGCCCCAGGGACATCACGCTCGGAAAAGAAGAAATTTGTTCTAGTTCAGAACCTTGGGAGAGGCCCACCCCACTGGAAAGGGGAGAAGAGTTGGGATAACTCAATTAAGCTGTGTGCATTTGGACCCAAACGTGTGGGGGAGCCTCCAGACCTGGAGCTGAAAGGAAAAGGAGATCAGTGAACCCACCCCTATCCCAGTTTTCTTCCCAAAGGGATGTGCAGCAACTTGGGCTCAAGCACAGGCCTCCATTCCATGGAATTGTTGGCAATTTTTCTAATTTCCCATTGCAAAAACTCCATTTTAATTGAAGGGGAGGATTAGAGGCAGCAGATGAGAAAGAGCAATCTTGGCCATTAATTAAAATTAAACTTCTCCTCTGGAAAACCTTGGCCTCCACATGAATTCAAATGGTTGCATTGTGATTAGTGCAAATATTCCCAAATATTCCCATTGCTCTTCAGGGAGAGGGGCTGCCATGGCCAAAATGGGGGTTTTATCCAAAATGAGGCATAATCTTGTTCACAACATCCAGAAACTCCCAAAAAATCCTCCTCTCCAGAAGAAAATGTGAGGCTGAAACCCACCCAGAGCCACAGCACGTATGGGAAGGAGGAGGAGATCTGGATTTCGTGCCATGGATATTTTTTGGAGAGAGCTGGAGTTGCAGATGTTGGTGTATAAACATTAAGAGCATCACCGCAGGATGATCCCAAATCCCTGCGTCCCTGCAAAAGGGATGACGGTCAAAGAGGCAGGAGCAGTGAGTACCATCCCATGGAAGCAAGAGGAATGAAGGAGAAGGAGCCACCCCAAAACCTGCAGTGATGCCAGGGATTTCTGGAGATAAAGCTGAAGTAACGCTTTTCCAGCTGGGAACATGCCATGGACCATATATTCCTCTCTGGATGCAAAAATGGGTCACTGACTTTCTCCCTGTGGATGCTCAACTCCACTCAGCAGCGCTTCCTGGGACTCCAGGATGTGCATCACAACAATCCGTGGCCACTCTCCCTTTCACTCCCGTGGAAAACTCAGCCCAGCCTTTCTCACAGCTCATTTCCAGCTCTCTGGTTTTCGCTTTAATCAACTTCAGGTGGGAAAAGCCCTGAGCTGAGTGCTCAGGGTCAATGTAATGTGAAAATTGGTGGAGTTTGCCTTAAATCCTTTGATCCGGGAGTCACCCAGGAGTCCCAGCCTCTATTAAAAAGCAGAGTTGGTGGCTTTGGCAGGAATAAGCTTGGAAAGAGGAACTGCAGAGGGGTCAGGGAGGAGGTGGGGAATGACAACTACCCACCAAATGATCTGGAGATACGTAAGGATTGCTTAAAATCATGGATCACTCCTGACACCTCTCAGACAACCTGAGCCACTGTTTGTGCCAGCAAAAATAGAAATGTGTAGGGAAGAGCCAGACTGCTCTTGGAATAACTCTGACATGCCCCATTTGTAGCGGGTTTTTAAGTTTAGTGGGTTTTTTTCTCCTCCTGGCAGAATGTAGGAGACTTGCAGAGCTCCTAGAATATAAATATCCATAGGGAATTGCTTCCTTTCCCAGGCTGCTCTGGGGTGTCCATTCCTTGCAGTGATTTTTGCTCCCTTAGACACGCAACATCCAGGGTTGCCCTTCTCCATCCTCATCCCAGCCATGTCAGCTCCACTGACAGCTGTCAGTCTCGTCCAGCTCCGAAGGAACGCTCCCGGAGAATTGACTCGCTGGGTATTTATGGAATTCCTGACCCAGGCCTGGGAGCACAAGTGCCCAACGCCATCATCCATCCCTGGAGTCACCTGCAATTACTTCCCATTATGGATCTGCTGGAGTCTGAGGGAATCAACAGGGACTGTTCTCCATGCCAGGTGCTGATGTGGCACATTGGGGAGTGATGTGAATATTTAGGGATGTAGTTCCGGTAAATGCTGCCAATGCCATTCCCTATTCCCCATCCCAGACACGCTTCTCCACTGGATAGCCCACGCTCAGATCCTGGCTGATGGAAATCTGTCTGTTTAATTTAATTTAATTTAATTTAATTTTATTTTATTTGGTTCCATTTTATTTTATTTGGTTCCATTTTATTTTATTTGGTTTTGTTTTATTTTATATTTTATTTTATAGTTTGTTTTGTACTTTATTTTATTTTGTATTTTATTTTGTCTTGTTTTATTATATTTTACATTTTATATTTTTTATTTTATATTCTATATTTTATTTTATTTTATTATTTTTGTTTTATATTTTATATTTTTAAAATTTTATATTTTATTTTATTTTAATTCCATATGGATTTTTTTTTATTATTCCTGGGTGTATCCTGTTCTCCTTGGGCCTGTTGGCTGCTTGTGAGGGATCCTGTGGGATCTGGATGCTGCAGAAGCAAAGCCCCCCCATCCTCCTCCC
This sequence comes from Monarcha castaneiventris obscurior, assembly GCA_026261815.1. Taxonomy (NCBI): domain Eukaryota; kingdom Metazoa; phylum Chordata; class Aves; order Passeriformes; family Monarchidae; genus Monarcha; species Monarcha castaneiventris. The sequence continues at coordinate 5,844,295 of JAMPIT010000114.1, forward strand.
TGACTCAGCATCTTCATCTTTTGCTGTTTGAGCCACAGCAGCTCCTGGGTGTCACCAAACCTTGGGAAGAAATACCCTTTCCATTGTCCCACGTACAGGGATACACGAGTCCTCCCAAAGCTGCTGGACAATGCCTTTTGGTGGGGAAACACCACTTTAATCAGCAGATTTGGGGTCCCAAATTGCCAGCACCCCCCTGGAAATACATAAAGAACAAACATAAATAAAGAAGGAATTTATTTTATTCTAGGAAGCGTGGAAAGCTTTGGGAAAAATTTGATGGTGGTGGAGAAAGTGCTGGGAATTCAGTTATTTGGTGGGGAATGATCTGTCCAGAAGGACTTGTCTGTACCTCCTGGAGGAGATGCACACATTACGTGGCACTTTAAGAATGAGTGGTTAAATTAAGGTGGACAATGCCCATCTCCAGGCCTGAGTGAAAGGCTGATCCAGCGCCATCACACCCTGCTGAAGGGCACCGTTCCTTCTCCATCCTCTCTCCAGGACTGTGTCACCAGCTCCTGGCTATCTCCCAGTGCGACACTGGTTGTGTGGAGCTTTTATCTCCCCAGGGTGAGAAAAAAATGCTGAAACCAAGATATTTCACAGAAAGCTTTTGCGAGCATCATATGCTCCCTGCTCACAGCCACCTGCTTCCAGATGGCCGGGACACATTCCCATCTGGGACGGGAAACTGCCTGACTTTTAGATTTGTTCCTCAATACACAGGCTGGGGATAGCGTTGGATCCCACCCTCTGCTCCAGAGGGCAAAAGCAAAGTGTTCAAGTACTGACAGAAGGATTAAATTAAATAAAGGGAAGTCGTCACAGCCCCAAGCCTGACAGAATTCCAGACATCTGGACAATGTTCTTGGGGGTGTGGTGACTCTTGGGGTGTCCTGTGCAGGGCTGGGAGCTGGACTCGATCCTGGTGGGTCCCATCCAGCTCAGGATATTCTGTGATTCTGGAATGTCTCCTGTGCCCTGAGAAGCTGGAAAAGAGGAGATTTCTGGCTTTTGCCTGGAGAGCTGCATCCTCAGCGAGCCTGTCTGTTATCCCTGTGATCCAGAGCGGAGTCTTTAATAACTGGAGAGGACAAAGAGCAGTGCTTGTTGTCGGAGGCTGTATCAATTAAGATAAGGGCCCTGTCTGAGGCAGCTCACAAAACCAAGGAAATGCCTTTAACCTCTCATTTCCTCACTTTGGAGGCTCCCGATCCGAGCTGTGGTGTCTCGCTAGCTGTGACACCCTGGATTGTGGCTCCTAATGAATTACCAGCTTTATTTATTCATTTATTTACCCAATTTTCCTTCCTGGGCATGAGGAGGCCCTGGGAGCTGCGAGGATGTGGGATGAAATCTTGGCTGGAGGCTTCTCCCTCAGCAGGGCTTTCATGGCATTGTTTGGTGACAGCAAGTGTGGCTTGTCACAAGTGTCCCCTCCAACACCTCGCTTCCCCCATTTTAGAGCAGCATCCCATTGGGATGGAGCTCTGGGATGCAATTTCTTGTGGATTTGGTGACAGAGACTCGCCTGGCTCAGCTGCTCAGGGCCACCATGGAGTGGTGTCTTTGTCCTCCCTCTGGGAACACTCCAAGCTGTTGATGGAATTCTGTTCTAATAAAAACATCTTGTGTAAAACACAAACTGCACCTGCCCGGGCGGTTTTGTCCCCAGTCACCCCAGCAGGGCTGGAATCACTGCCATGAGCTCAGCCTTTAAAATCAAGTCAAAAATGATGCTCGGTCCCAATTTCAGACCCAGACCCTCCTGACGCTGCTCCGGTCTGTGCTCAGTGAGGAAAAAGGATGGTCCATCTGTTAAGAGCTTCTCTGTCCGGGAGTCCCGAGCTCAGAGCAACGCCAGGAATTTCAATTATTCCTGCAGTTCTTGCTGAGGACAAACGAGCTCAGTCATGCAGCCTGTCCGTGCTCCACAGCCTGGATTTTATTTGGGAAAAGCCAGGTTTGGGGCTGTCGGGCATGTCTGGGAGCATGCCAGGGTGCTCAGCAGTCCGGCGCCGTGACGGCTCCATCCCGGAGCAAGCTCGAGGATTTCAGCTCCATCTGGCCCAGTACTGCTGTAAATTTTCCCTGGTTTTCAAACCCTGACTCAAAATGAGCTGAGGAAGTTTAATGCATAATTGAAATAAAATTTCTATTTCCTCTTTGGATTATCTTACAAAATTTTAATTTCACAGAAAAGTCATTACTTCATTTGTTTTGCTAATCCTTCGGATCTGCTCTGCGCGAAGGATGATCTGGAGCATTATTAGAGTCCCTAATAAGATCTCATTTCCTCCTCAAGGCCACTCGGTAAAGTCTGAACAAACAACGTGGAGCTGCTTCTTCAGCCATGCTTTGGATGCACTGGGCTGGAAGCACAGGCATCCCAGATTTCCCTGCTCCTCATCCCAGCAGGTTTGTTGTGCTGCAGCCCTGGGATGGGACAGCTGCTGGGTGTTTGGGCAGCCACTGAGCCAAAATACACCATGAAAAGCAACTTTGCCAGGCTAGGAGCTGGTTCCCAAGAGGAGCAGCAGTACGAAAAGGCATTTGGCAGGGAGGAGGAGAGGAGGAGAATGGGGGAAGCTCAAGACCATAAAGGAGATGGTTGGATGAAGCCTTCCAGAGACGCTCTTGAAAGCTTCCTCCACCCCAGAAGTGAATAAAATTCCCAGGCGTGGCTGTGTCATGCATCCCTCTTCATCTGCCAAACAACCCAGCCAGAGCAGCAAACTTTGTCCTTATTCCAGGGACAGATGGGAAAGTGCTCCCAGTTGGTGCCATGGGGTCTCCATCAGGGTGGGAAGGGCAGAGGGGACCTCTCCATCCCCCCAGCACCCTCCTACACCTTCCTTTCCCCTCCCAGGAAGCCCAACTTTGAGTGCAGGCAGAGGCCAGCCAGGAGCAACGGGAAAGGTGAAGATCCTGCAAAGGCTGGAGCCCCTTTCCCATGGAGCCAGGCTGGGAGAGCTGGGGGTGCTCACCTGGAGAAGAGAAGGCTCCAGGGAGAGCTCAGAGCCCCTTCCAGGGCCTAAAGGGGCTCCAGGAGAGCTGCAGAGGGACTGGGGACAAGGCATGGAGGGACAGGACACAGGGCCAGAGGGCAGGGATGGATGGGATACTGGGAAGGAATTGTTCCCTGGGAGGGTGGGGAGGCCCTGGCACAGGGCGCCCAGAGCAGCTGTGGCTGCCCCTGGATCCCTGGCAATGTCCAAGGCCAGGTTGGACATTGGGGCTCGGGGCACCCTGGTGCAGTAATCATGCAAGGGCATGGACTCTGCACACACCAGGTGTCCAAGTGCAAAGATGTTTATTGTGCAGTCAGAATTCTGTAAATACCAGCACACACAGGATCTAACACCATATATAAACAAGAAAGGTGTTCACCACAGTGTCCCCCAATCACCCGGGATATTGCCCAAATATTACCTATTATGGTAACAGACAAACAATACCCTGTAAGGCCACAAACTACAATTATCACTTCCCATAGGTCCAACACTGTCCACAAACCCACAATCCTCTCTCAGCCCATCCCCGGTGACCTGGATGCACTCCTAGGGTCACCTCCGGGCCCAGGAAAGAGGCTCTCTCTGGCCCTCAGGGCCTAACTCTCTATCACCACATAGTGCGTCCCAGCACCCTGGGATAGGGGGAGGTGTCCCTGTCCATGGCAGGAGTGGGACTGGATGGATTTAAGATCTCTTTTGTGAGACCCCAAACCTTTCTGGTTTTCTGTGATCTCCTGATTCCCCAATTCCCAGAGCAGTAAGGGAAGAGAAAGCCCAGGTGGAGCCCGGGGTCTGTGGGGGTTCTGTGGGATCACGGCTCCCACTAGTGGCTTCTCCCAAACGCACTTGCCTGCCCGCTACCTGGAATTCTGCATCCTAGGATTTGGGGCACCACAGGTCTGCTTTCCTCTGCCCGGGGTGCACAGGGATGCCGCACAAAGCAGGAGCACAGGAATCCCATTCCACCACACCTTAACTTTGCAAACTGCTCCCCAAAAGGGCCCTTTTGTGCCAATTTCCAACCCAAGAGAAGCCCAAACCTCCCAGGACAAGATCTGACCCTTGTCCTGCAGAGATTCCCCTGGGAAAGAGGGGCCTGCCCACTGAATAACAATGTAAGGATGTCCTGGAAATGCTGGTTTGCAGATCCTCTGGAATATCAACCCAGTGTTTGCTGAGTTACTCTCACAGCGGGGTCTGTTTCCAGAGGTGTTAATAAAATACACAAAATACACTGTGAGGGAGACCTGGGGAGCTTCGAGTGCCTCTGAAAGGTTAAACTGGCAGCTGGTTCTAAGAGGAATTGGTGGAAAATTTGCAGCACTGCACTGATCAGCATCAAAATAGTTGCTCCTGCTTTGTACAGTACCTCTCGGATCGCTTAGCCTCCAAAATCCCCCCAAATCCATCACTTTTTAGGTAATTACTGCTCCATTACGCCGAGTTTACTGTGATCTATTTGCAATCATGGAATGAATTATCCCTTACGAGAGAAAAAAAGTCTGAGTTTGGGGGAGCGGGGAGAGAAGGGAATAAAGAGCAGAAAATAAAATCAATTCATGGCTCCATTAACACCCAACCAAAAAGCTCCTCACCACAGTCCATCGCTGTACCTACAGCTCCTGGGCAGCCAGCAAAGAGCCTAAAAAACAATTACAGAACAGAATTAAAATCACCTTTTTAAGCCAAAGTTCTCGAGACGCCTCCCTGCGAAGATTTAATCAGGCGGGTATTGAGTGCCAGGACGATAATTGATTATTAAATCACTATAAATACACATCTGTACAAGGCTCCAGTCCAATTTCCCCTCTGAAATAAGTATTTCTCGGGGTGTTTATTTAATCCACGTCTGCCCACGTGAATTTCGGTGATGGATCTTCGGCTGCCTGGATGCAAAACAGAGCCTGGGCAACGCTGCCATCCATCAGCCACTAAGTTGCTGTTAATAACATTCCCTAGGGGGAAATTCCAAGCAAACAGTTATGAATTTAGAGATAGGGAGCCTCAATCTTCTATTTAAGGAGAAAAGGTGAAGAGGAGTGCAAGGAGAAGGCACTGAGCTGGGCAAGGGTGGGGGGAAAATTTCTTGATGTATTTCGGATTGAAATACATCCTGAAGTGGCATTTTCTATGTTTTCCCTTGCTTTTTAGGGCAATCAATCACAAACCTGTGGTTCCCCTTGCCTTGCCTCTCACTGGGGAGAGCGTGGAAGGGCAGCTCTTCAGCAAAAAGTCTCCAAACGGCTCTAATTTGCTCAGCCAAGCCCCAAAAATGCAGAAATTACAGGGAAAAATGAGCATCCAGTAGGGGAAAAGGCTAAAAGGGCGACAGGGCTAATAAAAAACATAAATAACCAAAAAATCCCTTTCGCCTTCAAAGTCCAGCCCAAGGGTTTTATTCCCAGAGGTGCTGGCCTATGGCTTGGAAACTCTGTTTTCATGGGTCTTGGCTTCCCAAACATCATGGTTTTGCCATGAAGCCAAAGAAGGGGATCTGCACAGCCAGGGGGGCTGATGGACAACAGCTCCCGAGATTCTTCCATCCTTCTTCCCATCCATCCTTCCTCCCATCCTCCCACCCTTCCACCCTCCCATCCCTGGGTTCCTGTGTGCTGTTTCCTGCCATTCTCTTCCTCCTTTGGCTGAGATTGAAGTTTACTGAGGACAAAATAAGCCCTGAATGAGATTTTCGAGGCTGTTTGAAGGTCTAATGAGAACAGGGAATGATGCACAATTAAACACACAGAGAATCCACGGCAAATCCCAGGGAAGAGGAGGTAGGGGCCTTGCCCCACCCCTGCCACACCCCCATTCACCTGTCCTAAAAACGAGCAACTTCTAAAAAGTTTCTTTAAAAAGCCCTAAAATCTGCATTTTCCAAGGAGAAAACTGAGCCACGGGGGTTCCGGGATCACCGATGTCCATCAGACCCCTGGAAACCCCTGGAGTTAAAGGGAGGCAGGGAGACTTCACTGTTGTGCTTAGGGTTGAAATGCATGAAAAAACATTTTCCTTTGATTTTACAGGGCTTCCAAACTTTTCCAAGGAGTTGCCCAAGCTGGGTTGACCAAAAACTCCAGAAGAACAATCCCCAGCACCAGGAGGAAGCAGCCTGGGGGATGTTTTGGGATAATTCACCTTCTTCTCCCTTTGTTTATCAATATCTCCTGATAGGGAGCTGCAAACGTTATTGTGGAAGATTCCCGGCATCCCAGAATCTTGGAGAGATAGCTCCAAAGGGAAAATGGGATGCTTTATTCAGATTTTTTTTCTTTGAAAGGTATTTCTCAGGATTCTCTCATCTCCATCCCAGCTGCACCCACGCACGGATAAATCACAGATCAGGTGTCACTTTTTGAAAGGATAAATATTTCCGCTCTCAGGATATTTACTCCTTTTCGCTCTCGCTTGACAGACAAATCGCATCATCCCAGGATTTCCTCGGCAAACTTCGGAGCAGCCAACTTGCCCCCAGAGATTTATTTCACTATCAAACTCTCTTCTTTTGGAGGGGGACGTGGAATTTTGGGTCAACCCGAAGGGTTTTGCGAACAGGCTGAGATTCATCACGGGGATTTACGTTGCCTGGATTGACTGACTTTGATTATGCGTTCAACAAAGATGGGAATGTGATAGGGATGGAGCTGGGATGGGAGGGCAGGGTTCTCCTGACTGCAGCTTTCCAGGTAAAAATGAAGGTGTGGATGATTTTTCACCTCAGATGATCCTTTGAAATCCAACGTCATTGATATCTACAACTTCCTCCTGAGGGAATTGGAGGGGCGGCTCTGATCTCTGTGACAGTGACAGGACCTGAGGGAACGGCTGGAGCTGTGCCAGGGGAGGGTTAGGATGGATTTTGGGAAAAGGTTCTTCTCCCAGAGAATGGTGGGGCACTGCCCAGTTTCCCCAGGGAATGGGCACGGCCCCGAGGCTGCCAGAGCTCCAGGAGCGTTTGGACAGCGCTGCCAGGGATGCCCAGGGGATTGTTGGGGTGTCTGTGCAGGGCCAGGAGATCCTTGTGGATCTCTTCGAACTTGGGATATTCCATGATTTTCTGACTTCCTAGAAGAGGACCCCATCATATCTGCAGCTGCAAAAGCCCGTTATCCCTTTGAAAACCCCCAAATTAGGGATTGTCTCATGAAATAACCTGTGTAAAATGAAGGATTTATGGAAGAGTACATAAAATCCTGACATGACAGGCTGCCTCTCTGTGCCTGGACATCCCTGTTTTCCCCTAAACACAAAGGAGATTTTGGAGCCAACACCATTTGCTGTAAGAGCAGGGTGGTAGAAAAGCAGAATCCTCTAATGGCTCGGAGATGTTTTACAGACCTTAATAACTGCGGGCTCACAACAGCTCAGCAAGAAATAGGGACTGTAATTGTCCCCATTTGCAGGAAGAAGAAAAATAGATTCACACGAATCAAATGAGGGGCTGAGTAAAGTCTTATCAGGAGCTGGGGGAGCTTCTCCATTACCTGATGTCTTAAAATCAGCCCAGGATCTCTTTATATCAATCATACTCTCCCTCTGCCAGGAAGAAGAAGTGGCTGGGTTAGAAAAAGGCTCTTTGCCTTTCTCCTTCCTTCCCTTTCTTCAGGAATGTGTTTTTCCACTGAAAAATGAAGAAAGTTCACTTTTCTTCAAGCAGCTCCAGCCAGACTTTGTGAGATTGGTCCTGACTTTTTCAAGGACATTCCCAAGGAAGAAGTGGGCCAGAATTTCAGGCACCAGGCTCCAAACTCTCCTGTGTGAGAATAATCCTGGAATGCTGCAAGCAGGTTTGGCTTGATGGAAAACATATCAGATCTTCAGGCATGGTTTCTTTCTCCATATGTTTTGGGATGGGGGCAGATTTGTCCTGATATCCTCAATGTGCCCCCTTCCCACACATCCTGAGCATCACTAAAGCACTGATATGAATCCAAAAGATAAGGAAGAAAGGAATTTGGGCACTTAGGGGTGTAAGTGTGCAGGGACACCTTCCACTATCCCAAGTGGCTCCAAACCTTGTCCAACCTGGCCTTGGGTATTTCCAGGGATGGAGCAGCCACAGCTGCTCTGGGCAGCCTCTTCCAGTGCATGTGAAACATGAGGCAAACCAGCTGTTCCTTTCCCAAATTGTTGAACATGGAGTAGGGAAGCTGAGAGAGATTAGAGCCTGGCACATAAATCCCAGCATGAATTCCATATCCAGCCAGTGCTGCCAAGGGTTTCTGTTTGCAAATTGCCTGCAAACAGATTGGAGAAGTCTCGACCATATTCCTTGTTTGAAAATTTTTGCAAATTTCTTCACGGTCTGAGTATCAATTGGAGTCCGAAATGTGATTATGGAATCTACAATTCCCAGTCACACAACTCCCACTGACCGAGCTGTGGCCTTTTGATGTTTCTGCACCAAAAATGCACAAGAAAGAAGTCCAAAAGTAAGTTTTAAAGCTGGAAGGAAAGAAAATAATCCAGCTGGACTTCCAAAAGCTCTGTTGATTGCTCAAACTTCCCAAAAAGGACAGCTTTTAGGAAAAGTCTGTGCCTGGATTCAGCACCTTGAAGTGGTGAAGTCTTCACTGCCTTCCGCAGTTGGCTGAGCTGAGGTTTAATTACCTTCCTGTTTAATTTGTACCTGAACATTTCTAATTCACATTCAGTTCTCATCACACTCCCTTGGCTCTCTGGAGCTTCTCCCGATGGACCAACAATTATCCTGCATTCCATGTGCTGCACTTGGATTTTCCAAAGCCAGGACCCTTCATTTGCAATTTTGGGTTCAGAATCAAACCAAGCTTGGGTTCAAAGCAAGGGACCACCTCTGCTAAAACGCAACTGGCCCACCACAAACCAGGAGTTTTGTGATCAGGAAGAGGTTTTGAAACATCCCTGGCAGGGAAGATCTGAAGGAAAAGATTGTTTTCTGGGAGAATTCATGCCAGCAGAACTCGGCTGCCTCTGTTCAAGGTGAGTGAACACAAAATGGTCAAGCTGCAGCTGTCTTTGGAATTAGAATAAATTATCCTGTTTCAGATGCCTCCTTAATGGCTCTGCTCTGCCGGATCCCGCTCCGACCACACGCAGCTCAGAGGTGAGCTGAGACTGCTCCTAATGATCAGCTCATTACATCCATGAATTATGCACACAGGCAGGTTATGCAAAACAAGCCTGGTGTTATTATTAAACTCCTGACAGCAGCCCAGCAGCTGGAGGCTCCCTGGCTGCCATCCTTGACTCCTGGTGAACATGCTGGCCAATATTGCCTCCGTGAGACTCTGTGCTCTTCCATCTGTCTGCACATCCCCCTTTTTGTTTTTTGCTGTCTCAGGCACCTTTTGTTACGAGCTTGTTCAGTCTCTCACAGGAGATTGGCATGTCCCACGCTGGGGTCACAAATCAGGGGGGAAAATGCATTAAAACTTCCCGTAGGCTTTGGGTTTAGGGCATTAAAGGTATTTGCTAAGCTCACAGGGGAAAAGTGCTGGGCACGGCACAAACTGGGATATCTAGTCCTTACAGCCACGGATTTCCAGTCCAAACTCTCCTGTGCTCCTGCTGCCTTGTCTCTTCCAGCCTTTGCACCTTTCTGGGAGACACTGCCCATGCTCCAAGCTCGGATCCTGCCTGTTCCGTGCTCTTCCAGCTCTTCCCAGGAGGCGTGGATCCTGCAGGAACTTCTACACGCTGCTGTTGTCCAAATATTATTAAATATGAATATTCAAGGAAATTTATTTTCCACTGTTTTCTTGGCTCTGCTTAGTGCACACTCAGTGTTTAAATGACATTGGAGAGTGTGGATGAGAGGGAGAGAGGAAACGAAAGGGGAGGGAGAGAGGGAGGGAGAGAGGGAGGGAGGGAGGGGACACATCTGGTGCTTTGAGGAACTTGGTTTGAAGCTTGGAGCTTCTTCCTCTCAACTTCTCACAGGGCTGTGCATGAAGAGCCCATCGAGGAACCTCTGGATTGACCACACAGAGGGGACCTCTGACACTTTGGGAACCATGTGTTTCATTTATCTGTCACCTTTGTTTACTCTCATTTGTATACTTAACTAATTTGACTTGACACAATAAGGGCATGACCATGAGAAGCAAAAGACATTGCTTAAATATTTCATAAAATGCTTTAAAAAAAGAGGCATGAAAGAATAAACTCCAGGCTCCTTGGTCCTGCTCGTTTTTATTAGAAAGAAAGGAGTTTGGGGGGAAATCGCCATCATTACCTCAGATTCTGCATGAATGCCTAATAAAACTCCCAAGGATATGTGAAATAGCCGTGCGTTCACTAATGGGAATTGATTCAGAATTTGATCCATTTTTAAGCAGATTTAATGACGTTTCCTTGTCTGCGTTTCCCCGTGGTTCATTATTCCATTAAGTGCCATTTAGGCTGGGTGATGTGTGTAGAAGGGAACAGCTTGCGATGGCTTTTGTTTAACAAAGCCTTCCCCGGCGCTCCCGTGGGCTCCAAATGAGCGACAGGTCCCATCCCAGCACAGTGGCCATCACTGGAATCACATGAAAGATACATGGGATCAGCTGGGAGTCAACTGGTTTTGGCAGCCATGCTCCTCACTGATGGATTTCGGGCGGGATTAACAATTTAAACCCAGCCCTTGTGTTAACATCTCCCTCTCTCATTAGCAGGGGCACACAGCTGCAGAAAAATTACCTTGGAGTAACATGGCAGTCTGGATTGAAAGATTTCCTGCTGGATTTGGGGTGTTCTGTTTTGCTCCTTGGGGTGCTTTGCAATGTGCTGGGGCTCCAATGGCTCCTGGTCATCTGCCAGGGCTTGGTCTTGACCAAGAGCTGTGGGAGGAACCACTGGGTTGGGTCCGGCCTCATCCCATCCTCCAACTGATCAGGTTTAGTCTTCCAAGGAGTTCAGCTGTTTCTGAACCAAACTGCTTTGCCTTTTAGGCCCTTTCCTTTGTCTCCCAGTCTAAATTTAGCTGCTGTTCAATAGTGGCCTTTAACTTCAGCCATTATTCCTCCCTTTGTTTCTCTTCCCTGACGTATTTATAGAGAGCAGCCGGGTCCCCTCTCGCTCTTTGCCTGGGAGGGCTGGAGGAGCCCGGCTCTGATCCTTCCCTCTCCCGGGATTGCTCTCCCTTTTCAAGGACAATGAGGCTGCTCTTTGTAGCAGCTGCTCCAGGGCCACTTCAGCCTTTTCCAACAGTGGATATTAAAAGTGTCCTGTGGGTGTCAGAGACAATGTCACCTGGGGCTGGCACACCAGCAGGAATCCATCATCATCCCGACTGGAAATCACTCCTTCCAGATGTTCCTAGAGGAAAATGCTTCAAGCAGTGAGGGCAGCAAGTGGATTTTCTTTTCTTTTCTTTTCCAACCACACCACACTGCAAGAAGGACACTGAGGGGCTGGAGTGTGTCCAGGGAAGGGAAGGGAGCTGGGAAGGGGCTGGAGCCCCAGGAGCGGCTGAGGGAGCTGGGAAACGGGCTCAGCCTGGAGAAAAGGAGGCTCATGGGGACCTTGTGGCTCTGCACAAGTCCCTGACAGGAGGGGGCAGCCGGGGGGGGTCGGGCTCTGCTCCCAGGGAACAGGGACAGGACAAAAGGGAACAGCCTCAGGCTGGGCCAGGGGACGTTTAGTGGGATATTAAGGAAAACTTCTTCATGGAAAGGGTTGTCCAGCCCTGGCCCAGCTGCCCAGGGCAGTGGTGGATTCCCTGTCCCTGGAGGGATTTAAACGCCATGTGGATGCAGCACTGGGGCACATGGGTTAATGGTGGACTTGACAATTTCACGTCAACCATTGGACCCAATGATCTTAAAGATATTTTCCAGCCAAATGATTCAATGATTTCACGATTTCAGCTGTCCCAAGGGGTGCTGACCTCCCAGACAGCTCTACACCTTACCTGGCACTTGGGATGAGCAGATATCAGAGCCCAAACTGTCCCTTCATTCCAGCTTCTCTGAGCCAGGCCTAATGTGCCCACTTCACCCCCTTACACTGCCCCCCCAAGCACAGACTCTGCCCAAACCTGCCCAGAAAGCTGCTCCCGGGGCTGCTGGCTCCCAGTGGTGCCGGAATAAAGGAGAAGGGATGGCCGTGTATCTGCTCTGAGTTCAGCAGGATTCAGGCCATTGAAATGCAGAGTTAATTGGAAATGCTCAATGACTGGAGCCAGGGGGGTGCTGGAAAACCTGCCATGGAAATGTTTGAGGTGACCCGACCCAGCCTCGTGCCCCACGGCAGAGCCACTGCAGTCTTAGGAGAGCGTTAGTGCCACCATCACCCACGCAGTGCCACTTAAAAGCAATATTTAAAGGCACTGTGGAGATTCCTGACTCGATTTGATGCTACAGCCAGTGACACACATCCTCAGCCTCAGCTCACCCCAACCAGAAATGCGCTGACACATCCCCACACAGGCCGGGCTTGCTTTGTGTGGTGTGGAAGAAGAGAAAAAAAAAAATCAGTATCACGCAAAATAAAGGCATTTTCAAAAATAAACCGAACCATGATTCACTTTATTTCAGAGCCTGTGCCCACAGCCCTCGTGTGTAACCTGCTGGCAAAGCCGAGCAGAGAGCAGAGCTGGATCCTGGCCAGTAATTACAGTGATCAGGAGAATTGAAATGTTTTGCAAAGCTTGCTTGGCTTTTATAGGTGAGCTGCAGAACAAGACAGCTTGGAAGTCTCCTTGCCTTTAACAAAGATGCCATTTCATTATTCAAATGAGCAGGTACCGTGGAGTGGTGATTACACAGCTGGTATCTGCCTTTCCCTGAGACTCCAGCTCTTGAGGGGATTTTGCTGTCTGATTCGGAGGGAAAACGGGAATAGCAGGGCAGATGATTGCTCCTCAGGTGGGCTGTGCTTGGTGGATGTGACATCTCCCTCCTGAATGCTTCCAAATTCCATGCTAGAGAAATTCAGGCTGCATAGAGAGCTGGGATGGCTCCTCAGAGCTCTCCAAAATGTCTGGCAGGAGGTTGGTAGTACGAAGTAAATGGGAAACTGAGGCAGGGAGAGATGAATCCTGTTTGGATCTGTCCCAGCCAAGAGATTGGATGATGGACAGTCAGATAAATCAGTCTGGGCTGGCCAGGTCTGTCTGCAGGGACGAGAGGGATGGTGCCAGACCTGGGGCATTCGTGCCCCTGTGCCTGCCCTCACCTCTATCGAGCAGCATCACAGCAGCAACCAAAAAAGAAGAGAGGAAAAAAAAGAAAAGGAAACGTTATTTAGGAGAAAAAGCATTAAAAGGAATCACTTCTTCTCCTTAAGTAACGGCAGCAGAGTCTGAATCCTGCTCATCATTTCAAAGTGCTGACTCATTTACCACTTGAAATGAATTGAGGGCTGTTAAAGGGTTTATAGAAGATTTCATTAAATATGGATTGAGCCAGCTTAAGATGGAAATTGTTATAAAAGCTGGCACCGGCTCTGAGAGCCAAATGGTTCGGTTTATTACAGAGATATTTTACTGCTGCCTCTGGCCCGAGCCCCGCGGCTGCCGAGGAATGGCAAAACACAGCGGCGTGGGAACAGAGCTGTCGTATTCCAGAGAGGGAATGGAGATGTCACATTCCAGAGTGGGAATGGAGATGTCACATTCCAGAGTGGGAATGGAGCTGCTCTATTCCGGAGTGGGAATGGAGATGTCGTGTTCCAGAGTGGGAACGGAGCTGCTGTATTCCAGAGTGGGAACAGAGCCGTCACATTCCAGGGTGGGAATGGAGCTGCTGCATTTCAGAGTGGGAATGGAAATATCACATTCCAGAGAGGGAACAGATCTGCCATGTCCCGGGTGGGAATGCAGCTGTCATAGTCCAGAGTGGGAGCAGAACTGTCATATTCCAGAGTGGGAGCAGAACTGTCATATTCCAGGATGGGAGTGGAGCTGCCATGTCTAGAGTGGGAACAGATCTGCCGTGTCCAGAGCAGAAGCAGGTCTGACATGTCCAGTGTGGCCCTTTCTGCTGCAGGGCTGCTGTGGGTCCAAACCACAGGGCTGATGTCACCATATCCCAGCATCCCAGAATCCCAGAATCACAAAATGGTTAGGGTTGAAAGGGACCTTAAAGCAAATCTCTTTTCCGTACCTTGGCCAGGGACACTTCTACCATCCCAGGTTCCTCCAAGCCCCTTCCCACCTCAGCCAGGATGGGGGCAGAGATGGAGATGAGCTTCCCTGTGCCGCTCCAGCAGGAATGGGAAGGGCCAAGCCAAGATCTTTGGGGTGACGTGAAGGATATAATGGACACCCTTCAAACCACATTTCTGGGCAAACCGTACACTCTATGCTGCACCTCACACCGGCTTTGAGCCTCTCCTGGGCTTTGGGATCACCAATAAATGGGTTGGGGCATGAGGCAGTGCCCAGCTCCCAGTTTTCCTGGAACGGCAGGGAGCAAAGCTGTCCATGCCTTCACCCTTTGCTGGACCCAACCCATCCTGGCTGTTCCCAACCCATCCTGACTCTTCCCAACACATCCTGGCTATTCCCAGCTCTCAAACTCCAGGCAATGGGATGGTGGTGTGTGAATGAAAGGGTTTGTCAGGATCAGGACAACATTAATGTCCCCCCAGGCGAAGCACAGATGTGTTTGCACTCCAACATGATCCCGACAATTAAAACAACTGCACCTGCATTTTTCATATTGATGGGATGGAACACGCTCGGCTGCACCGAGGCTTTTCCAGTACATTATTCATGGGGTCTGATATATTAAAACTGTTTTCATCTCACTTTATAAATGAGTATGGGAGGAGAGGGGCTGTGGGAAGATGAGGAGAAATGCCTGTGGAGGCAGGACAGTGTCTGTCCATCCACCACTGCTGCAGTGGCATTTATCACATCCAGAGTACTTTATTTCATTTCAAAGTGAGGAATTCAGCAAGACTGAAATCTTCTGTCTCCAGTATCCCCCATTAGCATGAAGCTGTGAACTTGAGCCATGTGCAAACCACGGCGCAGAACCTGGCCTTGAAGGTTACTGTAGAATTTGGGAATAGTTTGGGGTGGAAGTACCTTGAAGTAGGTGAGAGCCACATCCACCACAAGTTATGGGACACTTGACTTAGAGACTGCTGTGGGCAAAGTCTGGCTTTTTAATGCCGAGGGTGAAGGGGCCTCTGACAGGTGCCTGAACCTTGAGAGCCATGCCTGGAAATGCATCCCGAAGGAAGGCACTGATTTCCTGCTCACACCTGCTTGTTATCCCTGAGATCCCCAGGGGGAAGGGGAAAAAATCCAACCACGCACACAGAGGTGAGAAAGGAGCTGGGGGAGGATTCCCTGCTGGAAGAAAGCAGGCAGTGCCACCTCCAGGCGGCAGGTAGGGGTGACAGCCTCCTCCGTAAGGTGAGGTGAGAAGGTGCCAGCCGGGCCCGGGGCCATGGGTAGAACCCATATGTCCCACTCTGGGTATTCCAGAGGAGTTGTGTCTCCTCAGGCTGGGCTGACACCTCGCTCCACATCCCACCTCCTGCCTGCAACCCGATCACTGAAGCTCCAGCTCTTTTATTGCCGACTTGTGTCCCTATTTTTGGCTGGTGACAAGGCTTACCACAGGCTGGTTGTGCTCACACCCCTTGCAAAGCCAGCACTGGTTCAGCTGCAGCTCTAAATGAACACATCACTCCCAAAATTAACCAAACCAGGCAAAATTATGCCAGAAAGGGGCTGAGGGTCCAAGCTCCCATATTTTTGTTTTGTCCCCTCAGGCAGTGAGTGGTCCATGAAGAGGGGCTGGGTTCATTACTGACAGCACCAACAATTAAGGATTCTCACGGCTGATTTGCTTGAGTTGAGATGGTTATTTTTAAAACCAGGAACAAAATAAGTTGCTTCACCTTTGCTGAACTTCTCTTTACAGCAGGGAGAGGCAAGCTGAGCTGGTTGAATTTTCTTTTATTGGAGTCTTTTGATTTTTTTTGGACATCTACCTGGAATATTAAATGTCCTTTCTCTCCCTATAGTCCAGCTAATGCAACAAAATTTGAGAATCCTTCAGCTTCTCTTACAGGAGAAAGACGGCTTCACCTTGTGATAAGAAAGGATTTTTCTTTTTCCCAGAGAGGTACAAGAATTTACAAGTAACACATCCAAAGATCCCCAAAACTGCAGCAGCATCTCCCTGAACGAGGAGCACAGCAGTTCCTGGGCTTTTATTGTGGACAGAAATGCTCAAACATCTGCCCCTTTGGATAAAGAAAAGAGACTTTTGATTCCATTTTGCTTTCCTCATTGAGAAAGTAGTGATGACATGTCTGTTTGCTGTGCCCTCCTGGGTGACCAGAGCCAGGTGACACCTCCAGGTCCCCTCTGTGTCTGACCTTCAGGCATGGTCCTGGATGTAGATGGGGCCTCCTGCCTCCTTCAGTGCTCATCCCACCCTGTGGGTCCCGAGCGCTGTGCTGGGAACCTCCCTGCTGGGGTCTGCAGGGACAGATGCTGCGGCCACCAGAGGGGTTTCAAGGCTGCTGAAGGGTGGCAGCAGTCCCTGCCAGTGTGGGTGGGATCAGAGGCACAAGGACAAGCTCTTTGGAAGCTGCCAAATGTGAAGCAGCATCACAAGGCAGGGCTGGAGTCTCTGCAGGGACTTAAAAGCTGTGTGGATATGGCACTTGGGGACGTGGGTCAGTGGCTGCCTCGGCAGCTTTGGGGAACAGTTGGATTGGATGACCTTAAAGGCTTTTCCAACCTCATTCCATGATATGGGGCTGTGGCAAGAGGAAGGAATGGGGACCAACTATGGGTGCAGGGGAAGGGAAAGACTGAGACCCAAAGGGGACAAAGGCCTTGTGTGGCAGGAAGAGTGATTGTCCCTTATCCAAGTCCCACAGTCACCCCGTCTCTGAGGCTGCACCGAGACCTTTCCTTGGAAATCTCCTTTTAAAATGAAACCCTCAGGTCTTTCCTCAGAAATCCCTTCAGAGTACGTGGGGTCTAATAACAGATGTCTTTCCCATGACAGGCTTTAGGCCTTTCCCAGGCCGTTTTGAGAGGGAGTGGAAGCTCCGTGGCAGCAGTCGGCTCCTGGGGTCGAACTAAATATGGCACAATACCTACCTGTTTTGTTCAATATCTTCCCATTCCATATGATTAATGTTCAGACAGCAGCAGGATGCTCTGCCCTGGGTTCATTACAGCTGCTGGAGCCCATCTTGGCTGGGCTATATCCAACCCTGCTGCTCTCTGGAACTGCCCGGGAGGGGAAATCCTGGCAAGGCCCCAGAGAGGCCGTAACATCTCGGACACCACTCATTCCCTCCTTGAAGCCTCCTCTTTCTTTGTATTTCGTACCTAAGCCCAGAAATTCTCCTTAGAAATGGCCAGAAAAGAGACAATTTGGACAAACCCTGTTTTATCTTTAGCTCAGCCTTCATTTCTAGGAAACCAGGCTTGTTGTTTTCTGTATTGTTCTTGTGTCTCTATAAAGCTGTCCTGTCATTGATGAAGCAAACCCAGTCATTCTTCCTTTTTTATTTGTCTTAGATCCTGGTCTTTATTTATAGCCAGAGCCTGGAGCAGGAATGAGCAATCTCCAGCTCGGGGCTGTCCTTGATCCCTTCCCTTAACCTCATCCCATGTGAGGCAGCTCACAAAGCTTTCCTTCTGGCACAGCTCTTCTCTGGAGCCCTTCCAGCCTCCAGAGGGACAATTCGCTTTCATTTTGTGGCAAAAAAGATTTGGTTTTGCAAAATGGAACAAACCTGTCCAGGGAGAGCTGAAGCAGAGGGTGAATCCCTCTTGTTTGCTCCAGACGATTCTCTGGATCCTGCTGGGTCACTGAAAAATACCCAGGGAAATTCAAGGAGTTTCTAATTTGTTTGGGTTTCCTTTCTGAATGGCCAAGGGATGCTCGGTCAGACTTCTTGTTTCTCCCTTGGAAATGCCCCAGTGCTGGGTGACACAAACACTGAACAGAGAATTGCAGGATTGGGTTAATTTTCATTCTGAGCATTTAGGAATGAGGTAGAACTTTCCAAGCCATTTTTTCTGGAACTTTTGGACATAAAAATAGATTTCCTACTTAACAAAACCTGAGTTTTTTCCCTAGACAGTGCCTGGGGGCCATGGGGCTTTGCAGAACTTCCCAAACTTCCTGGGACCAGCAGAGCTGGATCTGGAGACCCATCCTTTACCCAGCCAGCAGTTCGGGACTGCTCCATAATGAAGATTAAACACCTACAAAGTTTTAGTGATATCGCAATTTCCCCCAGGGCACATTGGGAAGAGAGGACCTGCAGAGCTCAGCTTTGATGTGGGAACAGTTACCAGGGGAAGCCATCCAAGGGTTTGAACAAGCAGCTGTCAGGAATGCTTGAGATGGATTTGATGGGTTGGGGACAAGAGCTCAGACTACAAGACATCCCCAGTCCCTGCCAGCTTGTACAGGTTACCCAGGGGCATCCCAAGAGCTGGGCTCTGGGATAAAAAATGCAAATAAAAGCAGCAAAGCTCCTTTAAAAACACCCGGCAGACATTTAGGTTGAGAATTATGTTGGTGTTCAAGCCCTCAGGGTTTTGATTTGGGGCTGTTGGGAAGGATGTGGTGGGATGGTGCCCCCAGGAGTGGTCACATCTACAGGAATCCTGCCTTAGGATGGCAGGCTGCTGGATAAGAAGCTGCAAGTAAATGAAGTGTATGGGAATTAATCTGAGCAAATCCAGTCTGGGGCTTATTAGGCAATTGGTATGCAAGGAGAGGCTGCTCTTAAAGCACATTTAGCCCTGGGAAGAGATTTTTGATTCATCTCCTTCAAGATGCCAGAATGTGCCACCAAGGAAACTCCGTAAATATTCCCCAATAATTTGCCAGAGTGGCTTGGCCGTGGCCAGAAGTCTCCCAAGGGCCAGGGAGAAGCTCCATCACTCTGGCTCAGTATTCCTGGCAAGCTGCTGAAATGCCAGAGACAACAATTAATGTCAATTGCAGCAGTCACTTCCTCGATCTGGATTGATCCACTGGCTCAATTTTGTTGTTGGGGATAGAATTTCTTATTTCAAGACATAAATCTCTCCCTCACTTATCAATGCAAAGATTTGTACAGTTAATAGGCGCTGGCAGTATCTGTAATTCCACATGCTGAGCCGCGAGACTATCTCAGGGCTAGGGAATGGCCTCCTCTGGAAGGGAAAAATATTATTAGATTAGAAAAGGCAGAAGCACCAATATTTCTGCAGTTTATTGCCAGAATGAATTGAAGTCTTGGCCCTATTAAGTTGGTAACAAACCCGGCTTCAGCAGGGCCAGAGTGTGCATGGAAATATCTGCAGGAATAACCAGTGATGGTTTGGGATCTTGATTTTTTATAACGTAGGGAAGCCACGACCTCTGGGATGAGCAAACTCAGCCTGCGGGAGAATAGTCTCAGATCCACCAAATTCTCCTCAGTGTAAAAGAGACGAGGCTTGAAAACGGCTGCAGGCATTTCCCTTCATCCTCTACATTGTCATGGAAGAACGGTTTATGTCCAGGTCTCCAAGGCACCTCTTCTTCCTCCCCTCCAATGTGGCTCTAACAATCTTCTCCAAGGCCGCTCCCTAAATCCACGTCCCTCACGGCACAGGGAGGGAGCAGCCAACTTCCAACTCCTTCACCTTTCAAGAGCTCTTGGAAGTGGCTGCGTCTCAGGAAGGGAAGGGAAAAGAGCTCGTTTGGCAGGTGCAGGCAGCCAGCGGAACAACTGCTGCCATCTGCTCCTCTGCTCCGGCTGGAATTCCTGGGTGTGTCTGCAGGACACGGGCGATGCTCAGAACTTGCCAGCCGCGGATAACGGAAATAAAAATTGTCCTCACTGTGGTTTCCTGCTCTGCTCCAGCAGGGATTTTGCAGGGTTTCCCCCCCGTTCCTCTTCATGGTGGTTTGCAGGATGTCCATCTCTGCTGACTTCCCACTCGATTTGGGAACAGGTTTGGGCAATTTCAGACCAAATCTGGAAATGGACTGGAAGGTCCTTCATGGATTCCGGCAGTTTCCTTGCCTGTGATGCTGCCATGGGGATCCCACACTCACGTCAATCACAGAGTTGTGAAAGTGTCTGGATGGAAGGAACCTTAAAGCTCATCTCGTTCCACCCCTTGCCATGGGAACCTTCCACTATCCCAGATGGCTCCAAACCGCATCCAGCCTGGCCTTGAGCTCTTCCAGGGATGGGACATCCACACCATCTCAGAGCAGCCTGGGATCAGAAAACAGTGAAATTTTGTTGCTCATTGGAGCCACATCTCCAAATCTCTGATCCAAAGTGCTGCATTTCATAGCAGAAAACTGAAGGGAACGAAATCTGATGGGAAAATCAGACTTGGTTTGCTCAACACAGGAAAGCAGTGGCTGGTGGAAAGAGTGTCCCAGAAAGAACTTAACAGGTCAGGAATCGCCTTCCTAATGCCCTGTCTGGCAAACCGCGGATGATGTGAAGTATGGTCGGGATGTGTGGATCTCCTGCACTGCCTACAGAAGTAACAAAAGCCATTTTGAGCAGGAAACACGTTGATTTTTTGCACTGGAAGAGGTAAAAATACACATCCATTAGAAAATGAGTGCTCTGGGCACCTTATCCCTGCCAAATGCAAGATCAAGTTTCTTGTGGAGAGAGATGAAATGCCCTAAATTGACGGAAACCTGTTGTCATAGATGCAAATTTCACAGGTACAGGAATAAATTCCTGGCAGCCATGGGAGTACAGGATTAGATTTGTCTGATAATGATCTTCAAAACACCTCAAACCAGTATTTCTTCCCCTGGGTGATGGAAAATAGCAGGATTTTGGCAGAGAGGGTGCTCACTGAGGGTGATACCCAAATCCTGGCCATCCTGACCAAACACACGCGGGAGGGACAAGGACACAGGACACAGGACAATTAATTTCTTCCTTTCCATGTAGGCTCTTGCTATGACTTGAATTCCAAAAACCCTCCGGAAGGCCAGGCAAAAAGAAAGGCACCGTTTCCGATAAGCCAGGATCACAGGGAAGCATGAAATTCGGATGGATGTGGAGCCAGAGCAGCCCAGCCTCAGCTAAAACCAGCAAATGCCTGCAATATAGATTTCATTTAGATTGAAGGATTTGTTTAGTGTGCATATTAGAAAACACTGCCCTTATTAATTCTCTTCCTTTTGGGATCTTTCCCCATTTGTTTGGGTGTTTTTTGAAGCGAACAATTTCAAAGTCAATTGAATCCTGGGGGAAGGTGTTGGCTTGACAGGTTTTAAGCTCAAATTTCTTCATTTACATGCAGAGATAGCACGAGATTGGGAAGGGTAAACTTTCCATCTGCTCTAATAGGCATGGGTTGGGAATACGAGGAAGGAAAAGTGCATCTGTAGGTCATCAAATTTTAGTAGGGGTGTAAGCTGTGGATCAGGCACCACCAAATTTGGAGTTTTCCTAAAATAAACAGCACCTGGATTCAGGTGAATGGGAATAAATCTCCTGACTGTTTTTTATTTCTGTTTTCTCTGAGTTTTCAGACCCACGTGTGCAAAATGGGGTTGAATTAGGATATAGTGACCCAAAAGGTGCCTCTTGTGCCTGTCCTGATGGGATTTTCCATCCCTCCAGTTGGACAGTGCTCCCCTCTGCTGGCAATGGGGAGCTGTGCCTGCTCCAGGAGTTGGATGGAGCCCAGCACATCTCATCTCACCTCATGTAGGTCAGCCCAGCGCCAGCAGATGGGCTTGTCATGGAGCTGGACTCTAATTCCATCATTCCTTCGATCCAGACACACCCTGGGACAGAGGGGATGCTGCGGCTCCAGCAGCCACCAGGGCAAGAGGTGTCAAAAATAAACTCCTTCTTCCATTAATATTTAAACTTTCCCAGAACTCCAAGAGAGATTCACTGCTGGCTAATCCAAGGTATTGCAAATCAGGAACTAAAGGGGGACTAAAGTGTGATTCTTATCCCTGCCCATGGCAGGGGGTTGGATCTAGAAGATCTTTATGACCCTCTTCCAGAACAACCTTTCCATGATTCCATGATTTTTCAGCTTTTTTATCAAAAAATATGAGTTTTAACACAGAGTTAAAAATGTATTTCAGAGGATGCTAAAATGAAATATCTCTAAATAACAACTTTCAGCCTCCTGCCCTCCACTCCCAATAACAAAAACTGCTGAAAGCAGATCATGTTTGGAGTCTGATTGTGTTTTCTCCTTTATCTCCTGTTTTGGGGGGGTCCTTGGAGGTTCTCCCCATGTTCTCTATACTGCAAGATGAGCAAAGGCCATGCCCTCCTGCTGTAACACACAGTCCAAACCTCAAGTTTCAGAGGCAGTAATCCCTTTTAAGGGTCATTTTTGCTGAATTCAACCCTGCACTGACCTTCTCCTGGACTCTTGCACGAACTGAGGTCATTAAGCTCAGAGGGGCCTTTGGGTTTTAAAAGAGGAAAGAAAGGCCAAAGACACATTCCTTGCTTCCCCCTCTCTCCCCCTTCCCACTGATCTCCTCAGCCCCTGCAGGTTGCTCTGCAAGGAAGCGCTTTGGATATAAATAAATACAAACCCCCTCGGGATGCCCATCGTGGACAGTTCCAGTGCAGAGAAGCTCCTAAAGATCAGAGTTTAATGCAAAAGTCTGAAGTGACCACAATTTATTCCAAATTGCTTCGCTTGATCCGACAACCTCGGGAAATTATCGTTGGAGGAGCTGGGCATCGGTAGCTGAGAGCGGCAGGGAGGCAGCGGGAACACGGATGGGAGACAGCTCTGCCAAAGGAGGGCTCTGCCTGCAACAACAAGGGTGAAGCGATGTTTGGGTTTTTAAAGAGCCTTGGAGAGACATTTTCCTCTGGAGAGCTCAAAGATTTGAAGCCCATGTGCGCAACCAACATCAAGCATCCCGCAGGAGCCCGGCAGGGATCAGCAGGGATTGGCCTCCTCCGGCTGTTCTTGCCCCATGGCATTTGCCAAGCAGATGGGTGCCAGGGATGGGGGGATTTGGATTGAACTCCTTGGCTCCCTGTCCAGGGTGTTTTGGAGCCAGATTCCCTCCACGCTGCTGCAGGGCACCAGCACTGGGAATAGCTGTGAGTATCCGATGGATTCACAGCACAGTGAGGCCCCTGAGGGAGGTTTTGTGAGCCTTGCCTGGGATAAAACCCCAATAATAACAACGTGGACTGGAGTCAGAGGCAGAGCAGTCTGGATTCTGACAGATACACACTGGGATGTGCTGGGATGGTCCTGTGCCCAGCTGTGCCTCTGAGAAACCACAGCCCGATGCTGGGAGTAGGCTCAGGGTTTATTCTCCTGCCTTTTATTTCACTCTTGGTTTTGCTAATTCAGTTTTGGAGGGGGCCAAGGTTGCCTTGACCTCAGCTGTGACTCCGGGGACAAATCCTGTGTCTGTCTGGGCTGGGCTGTGTGATCTCTGCCCGGTCCCTTCACACTCAGGGCAGCCTTTTGCTTCTGCTAAATAATCCAGATGGATTTCAAACCCCCAAACCCTTGAAGCAGCAATATTTAGGATTCCCGTGTGTGCTGGGGAATGCTGGAAGTGGCAGCTTCTTTGAGGCTGAATCAATTGACAGAAAAGCACTGATTTCACCGAGCTCCCAAACCCTTCTGGGTCAATACAAGAAAATAAGACACTCAAATGAAGCTCTGAACGGCTTGTGCAGAGCCTCTGAGTCCTGGCTTTGTGACAGGATTTGAAACATGAGTCACAGGTTTTTGGGAAACCTGACTCTCATTCCTGGTCACTTCTCATTACAACCCCTTCTTTTTTCTGCCTTCTCCAATCACATTGATGGGACAATGACAGCCCCTGCCAAGATCCACAAGTGGATGGGGATGGAGCATCGCATCCCTCCAGTCCCCAGGATGTGCCGGGATCTGGCAGGGACACATCTGAGAAACCTCCACCAGATGAAATCTTAGACTCTAAGGAGCCAGACGATTGAAATCCTGGTTATTTCAGATGGGACTTGAGGGAGATAAACCCTTCTCTTGATCTAAAGCCACCAATATGAGTGGCATTCCCAGCTGGCACCAGAGAGCTGTTCCCACTGGTCATGGCACTCATGGAAGTAATTTTTCAGTCCATTTTGGGGAGGAAAGGGATACAAATAAGTAACTGCAACTCCTCTTGCCTTCCAAACCCTCTGCAACCTGTCTGCAGCAATACCCTGGTGCAGGAGACCCCAGGAGTGAGGGACAGGGATCAAGCTGGGAAAGATGATCCAACTCCAAAAAAACAGGAAAGGGACATTGGGGTGGGAGTTGATGCCCAATTCCATTGAGCCCTTCCTCTGTCTTTGCTATCCTTGGAGATCCAGAAGAAAGTTGTCTAATGTCCCTACTGTTGGGACAACGCCATCAGGCACAGGGTGGGATTTTTGGGGTTATACTGGGCAGGAGTTGTACTTTGATGATCCTTGTGGTTCCTTCCCAACTCAGGAGCTTCCGTGATTCCATGATTTTAATGTACTCATTTAACTTTAGTCCAGAGTCAAACAGGAGCATTTTGGGGTACCTAAAAGTCACT
The DNA here is from genome assembly GCA_026261815.1 of Monarcha castaneiventris obscurior. Taxonomy (NCBI): domain Eukaryota; kingdom Metazoa; phylum Chordata; class Aves; order Passeriformes; family Monarchidae; genus Monarcha; species Monarcha castaneiventris. The sequence goes on from JAMPIT010000114.1 coordinate 5,868,782, forward strand.
TTTTCTCTCTCCTACCCAGGTGAACATCAGCATGGCAAACAAAAAGGATCATGGAATAAAGGAATCATGGAATCATTTAGGTTAGAAAAGCCCTCAGAGATGATTGAATCCCACTGTTAACACAGCACTGTCAAGACCACCACTAAACCATGTCCCTGAAGTGCCACATCTGCACATCTTTTAGCTCCTTCCAGGGAAGGCGACTCCAACACTTCCCTGGGAAACCTGTGCCAGTGTTTGAAGTCTTCGAGATCCCACTCTTCCGAAAACTCCCCCCTCGCACCGTTTCAACTTCTTGCACCTTGAGAAAGCAGCAGGAGGCCTTCAAATCCCTGCCCACACCATCAAACCCCTGCTCTGAATTGCTCACCTCCTCCTCTCCCACAGTCTGGCACTGATCAGGATCTCAGATCTTCCTGAGAAGGCAGATGCTGCTGCCATTACCCGGAGCAGTATCCTGCTCCATGGGAAGCCCATCATGACTCCAGTGCTATTCCTTACAGTACCCAATGCTCTCCATCAGCATGGAAATCGCTGCCTGGCTGCATTTAATGCCCAAATAAAGCGGCTCTTTCCCTGCTGGAGCCGAGCGCTTTTCCTGCAGTCAGATTTCCTCAAGCACATATCCCAGAGTGCTCCAGGAAGCGCTGCTGGAGGGGAGGATATTCTGGAATCACCCGTGGGCCTCTCTCTAATTAGACTTAAATGAAGCGGTTTGATAAGGAAATGCCTTTCCCAGCATTAGGAATACGGCTGTGGAGAACAACAGCAGCTGTGGGATAACACCCGTCTCAGCCCAGCAAAGATCAGTGCTACGGCTAAATTACATCCTGGCCCAGGAACAGGGGGAATTTGTCCCAGCACAGCCTTTAGATGAGGAAATAAACAGCGGGAAGTGTCTCTTAATTTGCTAATAACAGGAATGTGAGCGGCAGCTCGAGCACTCCCGGTGACATTGGCGGGATTCGGCAGGATTTGGGCAGTGCAGTAAGCACAGCCGTTGGGTAGCAGATGGCACTTCTACATCTCCCATCAAAATGCAAAGTTCCTTAATGGATTTCTGACACGGAGCAGCACGGCAGGAACGGCTCAGGCTGGAAGCGAGCAGAAGAAACAGGAATGAACGGAATTGGGAGGGACAGAGGGCTGCTCGTCCCTGTGCCAAATCTTCCAAAGGCAGGACTGGTGTGCAGCAGGGAAGAAGGTACTGTCAAGGGCAGACCTGACAGCTGCTCATTCCAAAGGCAATTCCCTTTATTGCCTGTTGGCTCAGACAGGGCTCCCTTATCTGGGACAAGTGGCCGTCTCCGATGGGTGATAACGTGAGCGTTTTAGAACTGTGCAAAGAACAATTCTCCATTTGCCAGCTGACCTGGTATATCAAGGCAGAGGGGGGAAAAAAAGATTATTGATCCAAAATAGCCCTCTTTTGTCTATTTTGTATCAGTTGGAAGGAGAAAAAATCTCCGAGAGCTCCAAGTTCAATGAATGACAAGGGAGTGGAATTTATTATCCCAATTCATTCCTTTCTGAATGCGGGCAGGTGTTTTTCAAATGAAACACTTTCCCCAAATGAGCAGAACAAAAAGAGTTTAAAAACACAAAGGAAGCTGTGGCTTTTCCAGCTGATGGAGGTTTGTTTTATGTACCACTCAGTGCTTTGTTTTAGAGGGCAGGGAAAATTTCCTTGTACCTTTTTCTGAATGTCTCTTATTGGAATTCAGGATTTAAGGAGTTAATTCCCACATTCCCCTTTCAAACTACAGTTCATTTAATTTAATAGCAGAAGGAAGAGAGTGACACCTTATTGAGTTTACATGACAGTCCAAAGACATTACAATTATGGGATTATGTGCTTTGGAGTAGCCTTATCATCCAAACTCCCACATGCAGGAACAGGAGAAATTCTTCACTCAGTCCTCAGCACTGCTTGTCAGAACGAGGATGGTTAATTAACATGACCTTTTTTGCTTTAAAGGGAAAACCCAGAAAATTCCATCTCTCTTACATTTGTTTGTAAAGAAATGAAATAAACCCTGGAATACACGGATCAATGAAGTCAACAAAAGATATTCAGGAGCCTTCTTTTTCTTCCCCACTCTACAGGCCAGAGGAAAACAAGTGTGAAAAGAAAGTCTGTGGTAAATAGAGCTGCTCTGCACGAAATAAAACAGGAAATATCAAGGGTGGTCGCAAGTCCAACAGTCTCGCTTGTGATCATTTGGCTTCCATGAGCAAGAAATTTTGAGGGAGACCTTCAGAAAGTGTTAACCCAGCTTTAATGGAGGGCTGGAGAAAGGAGCTGCGAGTGGCCAGGTCAATAAACACAGGGTCATCCAGGAACCTCCAAATGTATGCAAAAAAGGGCAAAAACCACGAAAAAAATGCTCTGGACAACACACGAGTGTAGCTTATGGACCATCCCATTCCAGCCAAGGGAAAGAAAGGGGAAATTTTCAGCAGTGTTCAGTCATCCCTGACTCCGGGATTTTCCCAAACATCCTTACTTCACAGCATCAACCTCTTGATTCCTTCTTTCCAGGGAATAAAGCTGCTATTAAAAGCTGCTGGCTCCAGTGTTGGGCTGGAAGAGCAGCGATGTTCAGCCCCTCTCCGGGGAGGCTCCGCACGAATTCCTTCATTAGGCACTGGCCGAGTGCAGGTATCGCCGCTCTGAGATGCAGCACTTTACCTTTCTTTTATGTTTAATCTCCTTTTTCCACTCCCACGGGTTGAAAACATTTCCTCCAGGACTCCTCATGCTGCAAAGAAAGTTCCTCAACGTCAAAACTGGAGGAGGTTCAGGAGTTGCTTCATGTGAGGATAAAGTCAGATGAGGTGTTGGGAAGTCTGGAGAGCAGACAAGGAGCAAGGACACCCCGGGCGCCTCCATCCCTTTTCCACCCAGGGAGCCATGGGGAATGATGGCCGTGGAAAGCCCACGTGTGTGATTCCAGCAGCACTTGGAGCCGCTGCTCCCGTCCCAGGTGGCTGAACGCTCTATTTAACTCATTTCTAAATATACCTTGCCTAGCCAGCGTCTGGCAGTGGCTCAGCTCCTGACCACAGGCAAGTTATATAAAATTGTCACCTCGGCTTCTCTCCCTCAGCTCAGCAGAGCCTGGGCAGCCTCTGTTGTCCTCCAGCTCTCAGCTGAACTCATAAAAGCCAATAAAAACATTGAGAATGAGATCTGGAGGTTTTTACCTTCCAGACAGGAGTAGATTTACTTGGAAATGCCCTCTTGGGTATCTCAAACCCGGACTCATCCTGAATTCCACTACAGCCTTATAGACAAAAGCAGTGCAAGGAAGACATCAACCACCTCAAAAGGACACAGTTTTTGCACCATTAAAATGTGGCTTCTGCCTGTTTGGTTTGCAGCTTTATCACCTCACTTCAGAATAGATGACAATGGGAACATAGGAAAAATTTTTAAAAAGGTTCGCCCCTTTCACCCCAGATTTACTGGGAATTCAGGAAGTGACGACTTTGTCCTGGCCTGAGTTGAACGATTTTTCTACGGGTTTTTTTCCCTCCAGAAGGGGAATCCCCATCTCTGTGACCCTCTCACCCTCAGTAAGAGTGGGAAAGGCTGTTGGAAGCAGTCAGGTCCTCTCCGCAGAACAGCTGAGACACTCAGCACGTGGCTGGTGGAGGATCCCACTTGAGCTTTCTTAACTGCTCCCACTATCCACATGCACGAGGCTATAAATGGAATAAACCACTTGGATCCTTTCTGACATTGTCAGAAATCACTTCAGCATCCCCATAACCACCACAACCATACAATCAGATGTCCAGGGAATGAATCCTTCTATGCTGGGAAGTACAGACACTTCAGGGGCTGCAAAGCCTTGGCCAAAGCATCTCAAGGGACACAGTCCTGTCCCTGAGCAGATTTTCACCTACACTTCAAACTCATTGTCCAAGCAGAGTACAAGAAACTCACTGGATTTGCATGTGTGTGTTTTTCCTCCTTGTTTTTTCTGGAGAGGACAAAGGCAGCTATAGAAAATGCTATCCGGAAAAAAGGAACTTTAATGCTGACTTGCCTAAAGCTGACCATGCTCAGGTCAAGAACAAGAGCTCATCCCATGTCAAATCCCACTTTTCTCTGTTTCCTTTACATCCCAGTGTGCTTTGGAGGTACCTGAACCATTGGAATGCTGTTGGATTTTAGGAGGAAATTCTTCCCCGTGAGGGTGGAAGGCCCTGGCACAGGGTGCCCAGAGAAGATGCGGCTGTCCCTGGATCCCTGGAAGTGTCCAAGGCCAGGCTGGACGGGGCTTGGAGCAACCTTGGGATAGGGGAAGGTGATGGAAGGTGGGACTGGATGGACTTTAAGGCCCCTTCCAAACCAAGCCGTTCTTCAATTCCATGATTTTATGAAATATGGCTCCAATTATGAAAAAGTTCTCACCTGAGTCTTGAATTCTTAAACCAGACCAGATTTTAAGAAGGCACCCATTGCATTCCATTGCATTCCATTCCATTCTTTCAGCAGCTCTGCTCATTGACTTTCCCCCCAAAACTCCAGAGAAGATGTCGAGGAGCTGCAAGAGACAGGCTGTTTAGGGCCCATCTCTGAGATACCTGAGTGAGTTTTTCCATATGCGGGACCTTCTGGACTGGATATGATCAATGCCGTGGATCAACTCTGCCTCATCAGCAGTGGTTGGCTTCACAGCCTGTGTCAGTCTCTGCCATCGGCTGCATCCAAGTGGACGAGCCGAAGGTTTTCCAGCTCATGGGGCACAAGCTGTAGCCTAAACCTTGGACCAGAGGGAAAAGAAGCCATAAAAAGCAATGACTGGTTTACATAGAACCGGGGAGAGGGAGGCAAGGAGAGGAGGATGTGGCAATGGTCACCAAGGAGCTGGGAAAGAAGAAAAACAGGATTTTTAATAATTCTTAGGAGAGGAATTCAGCCCATTGGGGTCAGAATGCTTCAAATGACAGAGGGTTGGTGGCTGTATCAGAGACTGCACTGAGATTCAGGCTTTGCTGGTGTTTCTGAGAGTCCAGTTGAGCTGGACCCATGGATTATTCCTCCCTCATCTCCTCAATCCATGGTCATTCTTTTCATGAACCTGGATCTCATGTGCTCTCCTGTGCTGTTGAACCCTGCAGGGCATCCTGATGTGAAAAAGTGCTTCCAAGGTTCTTCAGAACCTTCAGAAGAGATCTGGCATAATTAGTCTTAATTTATCCTCAGTAATTGCCTGCGGCATCCGTCAGCAAAGAAGGGGCTGGAAATGCAGGAGGAGAAATCCTTTATTTTTCATTATTTATTTTCCTTGACACAGAACAGTTTTCTTTCTGCAGGGAAGCTGCTCAGCCGAACTCGAGCAATAAATAAACAACACCAAAAGTTTCTGGGGAACGTCCTGATTTGATTAATTTTGCCACAAGTAACTTGTAAGTAGAAAAAAAATCTGAAACCACCAAAGTAATTTTCATTTTTAAGTTGTCATTCTTTGCATTTTTCACAGAGCTCTTCCTACCTTGGGAAGAGCAAAGAATGCTTTTGCATGGATCAGCTGTTATCGGACCCCAGAAAATCTCTCCTCCACCCACACTCTGCAAAGAACTAGTGGATCTTCCTCCTCTCAGATCCTTGCTGCAATTGGAACATATTAAAAATATGGGTGCACCCCAGGAAAGCTGGATGGGGACTGGTGGTTGTTAACTGTGGGCAGGGAATAAGATTTCTCCTCCAGATCCAAAGACGTTCCTCACAGGATGACAGCTCCCTATTTTTTAATTGACAGCTTTTCCCTCTTGTAATGCTCATATTTTGGGACATGAAGTCATTGCTTGGAGCCTGAGATTCTTGAGGGAGTTTTTCCACACATGGGCTCTTCTGGGCTGGATTTAAGTGGCTCCTTGGATCATCTCTGCCCCAAGAAGGGCTTCTTGTCATGCTGTCCCTGCTTCCTGAACTGCTCGTTGCCTTTGGATCTTGGGGAATTACTTTACAACATCTTCCCATCTGCTCCAGCCTCCAGATGCTCTTGGGAGAGTCGGTGCTGCCAGCTGGGTGCGTTGGGTGGTGATTGAAGGGCCCTCGGAGCTGGTGCTTCAATGATCTCCATGAATCTTTCATGCCCCACAGTGGGCTGGGAAACAAAATGTGGAGGAGTCCTGCAAAGTAGGAAGGGAATTCTGTGTCTTCACAGAGCTGCTAAATCCAGCATGGATGGCAAGGTCTGAAATCCAAGAGTGCCAGGGGTTAGGTTTGCCCTAAAATACGTGGGAAGGGCCACAGGAAAGCATTTAGAAATATTTAAGCTCTGTCTAATCTGGCATTTTTATTTTCCCACAAAGCAGGCAGTGCAGAAGTTTTGCAGGGGAAGAAGTGTTTCAGATGATCAGGTATTCCTGGGGCTACATAGAGCTGCCTGAGATGCAGTGGAGCTTCAGCTAACGTGGCTCCAGGGAAAAAAATCCCATTCCTTGGACACCCCCTCCAAGCCTTTGCACTTCACTGCGTTACTGCTGGAGAATCCTTTAAACTGCATTGGTTCCCTTTTAAATCATGGCAGTTTCCAATTGCATTTCCAGTGGCAGGTGGGAACAGCAGCCAAAATTTGCTCCTGGTGCCAGCAGAGGTGGCACTGCCATCCCCGGGCTTGCTGCAGGGAGCAGTGCCATTGCCACCACGGGGCTGTCCCCAAATCCAAACACAAACCCAGCCCAACAGGGGTGACCTGCTCCTGTCCCAGGCCCAGGGGCTGGGCTGAATTGGTGTAAAGGCACCAAAATTTCACCAAACTTGGCTTTTTCCCACTTATTCTCTTTTTTAACAGCTCCCACACACACAATCAGCAGCCACACGGCCATTGGAAAAAAAGTGCTAGAAATGACAGCAGAGTAACAGAAAAACTAAAACGTTTTCACAGCCCTGTCTGCTGGTTTTAAGTGCATTTCACCACAGCTCAAAATTACATTATTTAGTATCAATTATCCTTCGATTGAAGCTTGGAGAGGTGGCAAGGCGAGCGTTTTTATCTCATTAGCATGTCTTGCCTGCTAACTATTTGCTGTATTCCCTCCCTTTGATCCTGTCTTTGATTATATTGTGTGACAAAAGCCCGTGTAATCTAGCATTATTTCCATTAAGAGCAGAGCTGCCCTCCTCTTTGGCAAGGCAATTTATTCTCATTGCGGCGCCTTTGTGCAGCCTGGCCAGGTTGCCGCCCTATTCCCGCCCCAGCGGGGTGGGATTGGCAGGTGTTGATCCAGCCTGGGTGGCATGGGGACCTCGGGGTGTCATCAAGCAGGGCTGCAAATATTGACATTTTAATGGCAAGCAGGAGGGAATGAGCCGCTGCACAGTTCAAGTGGTTCTGCTCTCTGCCCCGGGGAGAGGCGATGGATGAAGATGCAGGAAAAGGTCCTTGAGGGGGTGAGATCCATAAGTGACCTGTGAACATGAACAACTTGTTTTTGAGCCCTGAACAAGCTGTATCTGCCCCTCAGTACCCATTTCTGGTGCCCTGCTTGGTGGTGAGACCCAAATCTGCTGTAGAGCACAAATCCTGTGATCTCCGTCCATCTTTCCAAAGTCACTTTGAGAAGACAAGTTATTTATTTAGAAATATTCTTCTTACTGGCCCTTTTTTTCACAAGATTTTGCAGCCACAAGCTGATGCTGAAGCCGGAGTAGATCTGCCCAGCCCAATTTTAACAAACAAAATCAGGCCTTATGAAATAATCAGGTATTATGAAACCAGCTTGAATAATTTTGACCATTTTTTGACTAATCCTGAGCCGTTCTTTAATCTCACCTTTGAGTGACACTCCCATGGCAGGGACTCCATGGCTTTAAATTGGATGCTCACACAAGGCCACAGCCCAGCATTTTTCCAGGGAGATTAAGCAGCCCTGGTTGTTTTTCTCCACCTCCTCCAAGTGCAAACACCTATTTGTGCCCTCAAAAGAGATGCACTTAAAATAAACCTCCGGTGTCGTGAAAATACCGATTCCGGCACTCCAAAAGGATAATCACGGTCCTTAACTTGAACACAGTGCACTGAGTGCTTATTATTTTCCCTTGCCCTTCTGGTCTAGAGAAGGCAGTGGGAAATGAGTCCTGCTTGGAGAATAAAGAAGGGTTTGGTGGGAATCAGTTATCCACGGCAGCGTGGAAGAGGAGAAAGCCATTGAGAAGAGGGAGTGGGAATTAACTGGCAGTGAAATCTCCTAGTGGAGACACAAGAGATTCAGGCCTAGGTATCAAATGCTGCCTCCCCTCTTCCCTTTAATTGAAACTTCTTCATCTACCTTAAAATTAAAAGCAAATGAGTGACCCAAGGCACTGAGCTCCCCTTCAAGGCATGTGGGGCCTGACATCCCAGTGGAGTTTGTCCTGAATTAACCCTGGGTCTTGGTGACTGTGAAGGCTGTTTGCAGGTGTGGGTTCCAAGCTGGCTACATTCTAAAAACATCCTATGAGATTTTCTGGCCCTAAATTGGTGAGATACCGGGTGTCCTCAGCATCTTTGTTGAGGTCAGAATGCACATAAAGGATGAGGATGATCCTTTGCATTCCATGCAAAGAGCATCCACCCGTGCCTCAGCTCAAACACAAACAGCTCCTTCAGCTAATGGAATGGAAATATGGTATGGCAAAAATCCCAGTTTCCAGCATTTAAATCTGCAGAATATGGATTTTATCCCTTAAAACTCTCTGATTTTGAATTTTTTTTTGTTTAAAAGAAATTGATATTCCTAATTATTTTCTTGTGAGTTCCACAGAATGATTTGTCTCAGGAAAGTTCAGACCTGATTTAATTTATGAGACAAACTAAGTGCAAACTGTGCTTATTTGTGGCATTTTCTTATGTTTCAGGGTGATCCTCAACACTAAAATAGTCTTAAAAGAAGGTTAGGAATTATCTTTGAGCTGCAAAGTCCACCTGTAAGGAACAAACCCAGGAAAAAACCTTAGTGCGGGGCAAAGCCTTTATATCCTGCTCCCAACATGGATAGGACCAAATTCCTTGGAGACTCCTGCTGAGAAAAGGAGGCACCTGCTGCAGGAGATGCTCCAGGCACAGGGAAAAGCTTCCCCTGCTGCTTTGGAACTCGGCATGCCAGAATTTTTTATTGCCTGAAAATAGAGGTTTAATGAACATTAGAGAATTTAAAGCACAAAAGCTTTTCTAAACCAAACTACAGAGGAGTTTTGTAGAGAAAAACAAAAGTTTGCCATTCTCCTCAGTTCTGATTTGCGAAAAAAAGTAGAAATAAAGGCGCAAAAAAACCCTAAGGAAGGAGTTTTGGGCTGAGAATTGTCCACATGAGGATTTCCAGGCCCACAAGTGTAGAGAAGCCCTTTAGAGAATGGTTGGGCTGTGGCCCCAGTGCTCCTCAGCTCTGGTGGAGAAGTTCATCCCTGGAACCCAGCACTGGGAGGCAGAAGGTCAGGTTCCATTATCCCCAAATCCCCCTGGATTTCCAAATCTATGCATGTTAACTGCTTCTTTCTCTCTTGCTTTTATTAATTTATAAATAAATGAATGAAGCGGGTTGATCCTTCTACTTCTTTTTTTTTTCTTTTTAATCTTTGAAGTGTTTTTGAAGAAAAATAATTGGCAAAGAACCTGTCCCTTTTCCCAGCAGCTCTGTGGATTCATTTAAGTTTTATAAGTGCTATTTCTCTTAGAATAAATCTTTATTAAAAATGACTGTAATGACCCTCGTTTGGACAGGAACACCATAACCCCAAATCCTGCTCTCTCTATTGAGAGCTTTACCCTTTATAACACAGAGATTCATCTCTAGGGAGACTCAAACTGTTGAAGTGCTTGAGTCCACTGCAAGAGTGACCAAGGAGCCACAGGGCCCCAAAACATTGGAGGTCCACTGGTGGGCAGGCTCAGAGGTCTAAAACCACCTCCTTTACCCCTTTTAAGTTCACGTTCTAGATTGTTCTCCTTTCCTTAATACCCCACTGATTCCCGGTCCCTTTGTTCCACCCCTCGCCTTCCCCACTGGTCACTGCTCATCACCCCCCATCCTCTCCACCCCTTAGTGCCCACAAGATTGGTCTCTGATGTTCTGCCTGCCCCTGGTGCCACCCTGGATAAAACCCTGGACCCCGCAGTGTTCTGGGTTCTTTGTCCCTGGATCCCTTCAAGCGGGCCCTCAATAAACCCCTCGGAACTGCATACAAAGGACCCCTCCTGCCTCTTTCCCTCGGGCAGTGCTGCAGAAGCTGTCCGGCTCTGTGGGTGTGAGAGGCTGTGTGTACCCACCAACTCCATGTGCCAGAGTGTGCCCGCGTGCATCTGCGTGGCACCCCCCGAGCTGCTCCAACCAGGCACGCTTTCAGGACAGATGTGGCACTCTTTCCTTCTCCCACCCCTCACACTGCGTCATCAAACAACTCGAAATCACCCCAAAAAGAAAACACCTGGCCTTTCTGACATGACCCATTGAGATCCTCAGCACTTCCATTTCCTCTCCCATCTGTCACACCTTTAAAAGTGGAGCTTTGGCATCTTCTCTCATTCCAGGGTTTCCAAGGCAGCCCCAAGTAACTGCTTCACTTCCCAAAAAACATTCCAGGCTTCCAGACTCCCCAACACTAAAAATAGCTGAATTGGTCATAACAGAGTCATGGATTGACCTGGAGCATCCCTAACAGGAGATCGGCCGCATCCTCTGACGTGGAGGAGCAGAAATCCTCGCCAAGCCCAGCTCTCCAGCTCCAAGCATCCCTGAACGTCCCGAGCTGTATTCTCTCCCAGTTTCCCAGCCTGCAGCTTTCCTGCACAGCTCATCAGCACGACCTTGGCTGGAACTCCTCTTTCCCAGTCCCTGATGGGTGTCTGCTCTGAAGATGAATCAGATTTTTAGGTCCCAATCAGCTCCCTTGGTTTAGGCAAAATGCATCCATCCCTCTTCCAGCTTATTAAGAGCTGGGATAAACATCCCAGCTAATGCCGGCTGCAAATCCACCACCACTCAAGAGATGTCAGGCACCCAAATAATTTTTGTTGTTTGCTAATGAAAGAATTCCTTAGGAGAAGGAAAAAGGAGGAGAAGACAGTGCCAATAAAGACACTGAGCTCCAATTAAATGAGTTTCCCTGTCTGCCTGAATTTGTCTCCGGCTTCGAATTGTTCTGGCAAGGTCAGAGCAGGGTGGGAGTTGTGCATCATTCCAAGAGTTCAGCATTGTCCTCTCTCCAAGGACTGCAGAGACCCAGAGCATGCGGAGGTACCAAGCCTTGGTTTGGGGACGAGAGAGCTCCACGTGTGCCAGCCCAGCTCCCTCCTGATGCTTTTGGGATAAAAGCAAATAGAAGAGCTCAGGTTTCACCCTAAAAGAAAATTTCCTGCTGAAAACTCCCCAAAACCTGGAGATAAGGAAGTCGTAGCACACAGTGGAATTTCACAGCTGCAATGCCACAATGTGATTCCACAGAATCCCAGAATCCCGGAATAGCGTGGATTGGAAGGGACATTAAATCCTATCCCATTCCACCACCAGGGAGACCTTCCCTATCCCAGGCTGTTCCAAGCCTCATCCACGCTCCCATGTGTGTCATGATGGTGTTGGGTCTCTGCTACACAGCCCCCCCCTCCAAGGAGCTCTGCTGCTCCTTCCCTCAACCATATCCTTTTCCATTAGGATAAATCTTCTGGGAGCCTTCCATGTAATGATAAACCTTCCCTGAGATGCAGTTGGGAAATGGAAGCCCCCAAAGCCTTTGTGTGCTGAAGTGCCGCTCGAGCAGCACCAGAGGGGGGAACAAAACCCTCCCTGTTTTGCTGAGCCCGTTTTTTTGTGCTTTCACATCTTCTCCTGGGAAAAAAGAAATGCTGGAGTCCTCCCCTGGTGTTGGGATGAGCTGCTGATAAGGTCGGGATGGACTCCTGGTGGCATGGGAGGGATGGCAGTGAGGGCAGGTTCCAAGTGGCCCTGGATCCACAGGGGTGCACAGGAGCCCCTTTACCTGGACTTCTCTGGAATTCAGCTGGCACCAAAACACAGATTAGGGCAGTTCAGCCACCCCTTTTTAGATGCCCAAGTTCTTCCTTTTCCTCCTCAGGATGCAGGAATAACACCCAGGAACGACTGTGTGGAGGGGAGATGCTCAGGCTGAGGATGTGGTGTTTAATTAGCTCTGGCCTTTAAAGGGCCTGGAACCAGGGTGGCCTTTCCCTGGGAGAACAAAAGAGAGATAAATTGATAAAAAGTTGTTGATTCCCTTCCAAGAATGGAAAATCTGGAAAAATAGCAGCCCCCAAAGCCAATTGCAACCCAGTGCCGTGCCCGAGCCTGGTTCCATGGAGGGAATTTACTTCCCTTCCTGCCCAGCTGCAGATGCAACTGCTCTAATAGGCTGTAACTTTCCTTTCCATTTGGAAGTAATGAGATATAATCTGGTTAATTCCAGTCTTTGAGCTCTTTTGGCGGCCTTTTTCTATTCCCTTTTTGGGTTCTTTTTCCTTTTTTTTTTCTTTAAAGGAAAACTCCATCATGAAGCGAAAGATTTTCTAATCACTGGCTCTAATTACAGAGCAGCGTAAATTGCCATAAACTTTTTGCTTCTTCTTTTTTTTATCTTTAATTTTTTTTTTCAAAATTGCTTTAAATATAAAGACAAATCACTAAAAATCAGCGAGCAGCTGCAGATTGGAGTGGCTGGTGGAGGCAAGGCTGGGGAGAGATGGGAGGTGGGAGCTGAGGCCTGGAAGGAGCTTTTGTGGAAAACCACAGAGGTGGAAATATCCTGAAGGAACTGAGATGGAGGTGCCCAGAATCCATGCCCAGAATTCCCATCCAAGCAGAACAGGCTCTTCTGGGGGCTTAATTGGTCCTGTAGTGGGTATTTGTTGAGGTGCATCAATTTTTTAGGCTAGGAGAGTCCCCAGACCAGGCAGGATTTGCCCCAATTCTTGCAGGAAGCAACCTGCTGCCAGAAGCTGGAGAAGTTTGGTGGAAATCATCCCGATTTCCATCATCTCAGTAAACACCTTGGGACCTGGAAAGATGCTGGAGTGCTCTGGCCATCCAGACCTGGGGGATGTGCATGGACCAGAGGGGCTGAGTCTGCACAGGAGCGCCCATTGCAAACCCAGGGTGGGATCCTGCTGGAAAATATCCCAGTGCATCCAACACGGAATGCAAACCAAGCTGGGAGGTTGGGGAGGCTTCATTAGCAGCAATCAATGGTTTCCATAGCTACAAATGGAAAGCAGCGAATCCATCACACGCTGGCTTAGGGAATAAAAGGGGGGAAAAGGGGGAAAATCATCACCTGTGTCCAGACATGGCCAAGGGCACACGGAGCTGGGGGAGGAGAGCGGTACAGAAGGGAAGAGGGATGGATGCAGAACATCCAGGCAAGTTTTTTGTCTTATTCCTGATCTTTTTAACCTGTTGGTTGTCTCCATAAGGACTGGAACAACTTCTCAGCTCCCAGGAACCCCCAGCAGTTGGGTGTAAGGTGCTCTAATGGGGGTGGATAAAATTTAGGCTGCAGCTCTTGACACACAACCTCCACAAACCAACTTTTTAGGAGCAACCCGGAAAAATAACTCCCGACTGACTTACCTTACCTAGAAATAAAGAAAACTTGAAGGACTGGCTCCTGTAATTCCTATCCAGGGAATTGGATGCTCTACATTGCTCAAGTGGCTGAAATACAAATCAGTCCAAGCTGGGGCTATGTGGGGTTTATTACACACAGGGAGGGTTTTGGAGGGGTCATAAATCCCCTGTTTCAGGTGTCACGGTCTTCCTCAGAACAAGGCCTTATTACAAAGTCCCGTTTCACAGGCAGGGCCAGCGATGGAGAGGACAGGGACACAGGAGGGGGCTGCCGGAGCAGGGGCTAGCAGGGGTGTCCCGGGGAAGAGAGGCGGGGGGCAGGGCGCTGTAAGGCGATCGGGCAGCAGAGGCGGGCGGCAGGGATCGGAGCCGGGGCTGGGCGCGGGCACAAAGCCCGCCAGGGCCAGCACGTGGATTTTGTCCTGCTGGGAGGGGAGGGGAGGGGAGAAGCGGCAGAATCGAAAGTGAGTTCTGCAGCTCGCTTTGTAAGAGCGGCCACGCTGCCGACGTCTTGAAGCAAATTTAAACTGGGGAAAAACGGGGAATTATGTTCGGGAAAGAGGTTTTGGGTAGGACCGGGGACGGCTTGTCCTTCACCACCCCTGGCAGGGGACAAAGGAGACAGAGACAAGGCAGGCAGACGGTGGCAAACCTGTGCCATGAGGCAGGGTCCTTCTCTCGATCTCCCTTGAATCAGGGCAGAGGGAGCAGGGATACAGGGGGACAGGAGAAGATAGGGGGACTTTTTTCGAACTGTTTCTAACATTTTTAAGAGCTTTTTAACTAGCTGGTAGAACAAATAAATTTTTCCCAACAGAAACAGCCAAGGGACAAGCCGTTTTAAATTCCCTTTGAAGTTGTTAAGCAACAAGGTAAGAAAACGCATTAAATCATCCCTTGAAAAACGAAAATTCCCACAAATAAGGGTTTTTAGAACTTGGGGAAAAACTTCTCGTAGGAGATGGAGTATGTCACCCTCCATCTCCCTCTCCTCCCAGCCCCGAGACAAAAGAGAAAAAATAAAAGGATAAGAGGTGACCCGGATCTCACCAGAGGGTCAAATAATGTTCTCGGGGTGGTCCAGTCGGCTGCAGACCGGTCTCCTCTTCTAAGCAAATTAGCGGTCTCCCTCTCTAAAACTTCTGATAAAACTCAGAGGCTTTTTCGAGGGGATTGGCAGATCCAAATGCGGCTTGAATCCAGAGGCTCTGGAGACGCTGTCGTGGAGGTCCGAGGGAGTCCACGTTGGGTGCCAAATATTACAAAGTCCCTTGCGATTCTGTGGGCTCAGATGCATGAACACACAGATCCAGAGGTGACTTCAGTAATATGAATCTGACGGCAAGGAGCTGAGAAGGGCACTTGCATAGAGTTCCAAGAGAGCAGTTCATTGCTACAACTCCTGAAGGCTTCCAGTGGCAAATGGCCCCCACCACGTGACGGAACAATCTTAAGTACAGGGGAGTGGCTAACAGCAAGAGCCAACCAGGGAATCAGAGCTGGGGTACATCACCACCACCGAACAGGCATCCTGGGACAGGCTTCTCTCTATCATAACCAATAATTCTTTGGCACCAGAGACTGTCTTATCAAGAACACTCTGTCCCTTATACCACAGGTTAATCACCCACTACAAGGCCTTGTGTCCTTGCTGCCCAATTAACTTCCCTCTCCCCTTTTTGTGCTGCTGCTATCCATTGCTTGGCAAAGCCTGAGAGGGAGCTTGGATAAAATCTAGGCTGGGCAGCTCTTCCCACAAACAGGGCCACAAAAAGAAGCTGAATTAATTTAAGAGCTTAAACCCCACAGGCTGTGCCTGCAGCAGAGTGAGTTGTTCTGCAGGAAATGCCCTGGCGAAGGTTAAATGGCTTTAAAAAGGTTTGACAGGTCAGTGTGGAGTGAGAAAAACTCAAAAACACCACCCCAAAATGTTGGTGTGGCATTCAGCCAGGCTGCTCTTGCCTCCCTGCCTCAGCAGAGAGCTGGCTGATACCCCAAATAATTCCAACAGGTGTCTGAAGTGTCTTGCTGCTCCCTCCTGAGAAACCTGGTGAAATATTCAGCGTAGGTGGTTGAATAAATCTCTCCCAAAAATCAGCACCAGGTTGCACATATCCCTCCAGGCCCTCCTCGAATCCAGGTCCCTGACCTCAAGGAAATATGAAAAAATTTCAGTTTGAGTAAAATGCCTGCTTCAGTTTCAGTGGAAGCCAGAGGGCTTTTCCTGGAAAACCACATTTCCAGAGGGTTTTTTGTGCAGCCTCAGTGTTGAACACACTTTTCTCCAGTTTTGGCCAAAAAGTTCTACTTATTTCAGGGAAGAATATGATGTAATCTGTCTTTAATGTGAGCTCAACCCTTATCAGACACTGGAGAACCCACACTCACCTGTAACGTGACACCACAAGATCCCAACACAAGGGACACCTGGTGGATAATTCAGATTTTGGGGTCTGGTCATGATTTTGGGGCCTGGTAATGATTTTGGGGACAGCTGCATCAATCCCAACTCCTCCCTCCAGCTTCCAATAACTTCCTGGAGCTGAAATTCTCCACGTGCCTAAAAATGTCAGTGTTGGGCTGGAAATGATTTATGGCTTTTTTGCCCCTATCACCCCACCCACCCACTCACCCTACACTGTCCTCTGTCCCCTCCCCGTCCTGAAAACCTCCCTTCGCAGGAATAACCCCCCCAAAACCCCCCCACACACAGATGCCAGGGGAGAAAAATATCAAAACTTTCCCTTCCCATGTCCTCAGGAAAACCCAGGTGCAGGGAAAGGTGAGCATGGAGCTGTTCGCGCTCTGTCTTTTCTCCAGGGGTGGGAATCACCTGGAATTTGCCATTGGTACCTGCCAAGCTTCCCTGTGGGTACCATTTTCCTGGGAGCATCCCGGGGTTGGTGCTCACTCAGCTTTGATTAATAGGGGTGCCATGGGCCTGGGGGAAATGGAGTATCACTTTCCATATGACCCACGATGTTAATGGAAGTCGTTTGGAAAACCAGGTTTTAAAGTGGTGTGATCCTCACGGAGGTTTTCCAATACCTACTCACCCATGGAGCTGCCCGGAGCAATGCCAAAGGGAATTCTGTGGCTCTTTGGATAAACAGGGTTTGGGGAACGGGATTTCCTTTCATTAATAATTTGACAACCTCAACTTCCTTGGCTGGGAGGTTTGGCCTTGGGTTTTATCCGCCTTCTCCATCTTTTCTTCCAAACTTGGGGGAGTTTAACCTGAGGGAATGGCTGGAGCTGTGCCACAGGAGGTTTGGTGGATCTCAGGAAAAGGTTTTTCCCGCAGAGGGTGCTGGGCACTGGCCAGGCTCCCCAGGGAATAGGCATGGCCCTGAGGCTGCCAGAGCTCCAGGAGCATTTTGACAATGCTCTCAGGCGCAGGGTGGGATTTTTGGGGTGTCCAGGAGTTGGACTGGATGATCCTGGTGGGTACCTTCCCACTCAGGACATTCAGACACATTGTATGGACTCATCAAATTCTGCTTTTCAGTTGCAAGCCCAGCCATGAAACAGACCGAAACTTCCAAACCATCAAGTTCTTGCTCAAAATTCCCAATGCAAATTCCTCTTGATGTACTCTGGATACAACACCCTCAGTCGGGGCTTAAATCCCATTTTTCCAGGACTTCAGGAACACAAATTACAAGTCACAAAAGCAGGCTGAAACTGGTCCCTTTCCTGCTGCAAAAATGATCCCCCCGTGCTCAAAATCATCGAGTCTCAGGTGCCTCGGCAGTGATTGTGACATTCATTTAATCCTGGCTCTATAATTAGATTGATTTTCCAGGGAAGAGCAGCAAATTGCATTGGAGGAAGTTATCACATTATTTTATTACGCTCCTGATTATTATTTTTTTTTGGGTGCAAGTGAGGAAATAAAAATGAAGATGCACTCGGCAAATTTTGTGCGAACTCTTTTTCTAATTGTAGATTAATTAGTGAGAGTGACAGACTTACGTGGGACTGAGGAGAAGAGCAAGTAAACATCCTCCCCCTCCCAACCCCTGCTCCATCTGCATTGCAAACTATTCCTTAAAATCAGCCGTAAACAAGAGTGTCTGAAATTCCAACTTCTCAAATCTGTGCTTTTGCTCCAAATCAGGGTGAGAAAGAGGGAAACCAGAGATTCGTGAAACTCCAAAAAGCTCCAGTTTAGAAACAGGCACTTACATGACATCAGGTGTTAAAAATGTGTGTTAATATCAAACGGCGTAACTCAATCCCACACTTAATGGAATATCTGAAGGGTGCTAAATTTCCCTCTTTTTTTTGACGTTATCAGAGCAGAAGAAGACATTGGAAGCAATTTTTCACTCACAAAGTGCCCAAATGCCCCCATCACTACAAATTTGTGTCAAACTCCTCTTAAAGAAGCAAAATTCTTCTTTTTGAGCGCTTGAGTCCATCTGGCACAACCCCAGTGCAAGTGTGGGTTCCAGCCCTGTGGTCAGGACAGAGACCTTGGTCCTAGAGAAAATATCCCATGAAAAGGTGGGAAAAGGAGTTGAAATAAATTGGGGCAGCCCATTCTGGCTGAGCCTCCCTGATGTGCTTGGAACATCCCTATTTGGGATCTTGGCAAAACCTTCTACATTCTGAAAGCCTTTTGTGAAGTTGAGAAGTTTGGGAGGTCATCAGGGGAAGCTAAACGTGTCATGAAACTCCTCCTAAAAAACCCTTCTGAAGGTTTTGGTGTCCCGAGGGTTTTCTTGCAGCTCATTCCTGCCATCCCGCATCACTCGGCCGCTCTCCTCCCGCTCGTCTCCTGGCGGAGGGTCCGGGATGTCGGGCTAATCCGAGCCGACAGCATGCATAATTGAGTGGGATTTGGGGAGGGAAGGATGGGAAGGGGCAGGAGCAATCCCGTCCCTCCATGTGGCTGATTCCATCCCGTCTCCCGGCGTGTCCCTAATTGGATGGCGCCCTTCGCTTCGCGTTAGGGATGCACAGGGAGCGCCCGGAGAGGGATCCGGCCTCCATCGTGTCCATGTTCCTCTCCACAGTCAGAGAGAAGAAATTTAAGCATTTTAATGTGTTGAGGGTTTTTTTCTGATGGACACAATGGCAGCCTGGGATTTGGACTGGCTTTGAAGGGATGCTCCATGCCCCAAAATATCTCTGGGGTGGGATTCTCCAGGAACAGGGGCAGTATAAAATTGTCCATGTTTTTTGCATGGTTTTCTTGTGGGTGTTTCACAAAGAGAAAAACAATAACAGAGACAGAAAATATTCCGGGTGCTGGAGAAGCCCATGGGGACATTAAGACACTGGGGTTTTTTTCCCCTTTTAAGTTAAGTTTTACAGAATAGTCCATAAAATGGTGACATTTTTAACCATTTTTGCTCATTGCTTTGAACTTCCCAGCCTTGTCTTCGCAGGCACCGAGGCCCAGAAGGGCCAGGAGATGTAGTTTAATGAGACAAGTTTTAAAGGTCACTCTGTGTAATAAATCTATGCTTTTTAATATTTAAACTTGTAAGGCATTTAAACCTTTAGGCTCCTGGGATTTGCTCCACCAGATCCAACTAGATCCATCAAACTCAGCAAGCCTTTTGCCTCTGAGAATATTGGATTTCTTCTGCTTGAGATGAAGAGGGTCTCTTTATCCAAGTCCATTCATCTACCATAACTCAAGTACCTTCAAATCCTTTAAATGTCTTGGGATGCTGGATAAGGTATGGAGGAAACCTTGCTATGTTTGAGCTCATGGCGCTCCATCCCGCTCTTGTTGCAAGTCAAGAGGAATAAATGTCAATAAGAGAAAGGTGATGCCTTCTAAAAATGTGCCCCAAATCCTCTTCCCTGACCTTGGCCAAGCTCCTCGGCTCAGGTTTAGAGGGCGATGCTGAGGAGGATCAAGGAAAAAGCAGGACAGGAACTCAGGTCTTTGCTGGAAAAGGGATGGGTTTAGGAAATCTGCCCATTTTGGGCAGCAGCTCTAGAGCACAGGTTGCGATTCACCCTCGGGGCATTTTGGGGCTAATTTGCTTAAATAACCCCAAATTACACATTTTGGATGTTCCCAGCTGAGCCCCCCCCCACCCCTGGCCGAGGGCTCTGCTCTCACACGATGTCAGAGCCGATGCTGTCAGCACCCGATAGCTTTCCCATCACCAGGCATTAGGGCTGCTCCCGCTCCGAGCGGGGGAATGCGCTCACACGCTCGGAATTGCTCCTCTGACTGGCAGTTTCCTTTATTGATATTGCACTAGGAATTAGATATTATTAAATTGAATCATTGCCTCCTAATCAGGCGGAGGCCAGAGGCACCATGGATGGTCACATGGTGAAATTTGGATGGGTTTGGAAATCAGGCTTCCAGGAACTCTTCATTTTTAAAGCCAGTCTAGAAAAAAAAGGTATTTTTCTTTCACAAGATTAAGTTTCCCAGCGATTCCCTGGTGCCCCAAACCCTCCTGTCTCTCACCTGGAATAGCCACATGGGAGGAGGGAGGACACGTCCTAAGCCTTAAAGAGAAGAGTCACCAAAAACTACCCAAAAATGGTGTTTTAAAGAAAAGGAAACATTCCAGAGAGATGGACACGGGATCTGAAGCAGCAATCCTGACTGTGAGGGAAAACAGAAAGGCCCCTAGGGTCCAGAGCATGGTACAGAAGACCTTTGCTTTCCATCTTCTAAAAAGCTTCTGTTTATAGAAAGAAATTAGCCCCATTGCTGATTATTCCATCGCAGGCCCATTATCCAAAGGCTCTGGGTGCATTACAGAGCTTTACATTAATGCTCCGGTGATGGATGCGCTGTGCTGCGCGCAGGATCCGCTCCCCAAACTAACAGGAATTCCATTAGGAGGCCAGCTGGGAAATGAGGTCTTTCAAGATTTAAATCCTTAAATACCTTTTTTTTAATTCGGGGCCAGCATTAAGCCATCTATTTGACTTCAGTTCAGCGCTGAGACCGGGCTGGGCTGCCAGGATAATCTTTGCAGTTATCTGTGTTTGAGGTAGAACCTTATCACTGCTTGTTCATCTTCTCCTGCTCCTGCCTCCTGACTCAGAATTATTTCCCTGCTTCTGTAATTAAGGCAGCATCAGAGGTCGCTTGGAAACTCTGTGCTAAAATATGCTCCTGCTTACATTGAGGTGACCTTGAAATGCCTCCAGCTGCTGCCCACGGCACCAACAGCACCGGAATCAGATCCAAGGGGTTGGTCCATCCTGGTCTTCATGCAGGGACCGGGAGGTTGGACTGACTTTGGGGTAGAAATGATCCTATGGAGTCAGGCTGGGAGAGCTGGGGGTGCTCACCCGGAGAAGAGAAGGCTCCAGGGAGAGCTCAGAGCCCCTTCCAGGGCCTAAAGGGGCTCCAGGAGAGCTGGAGAGGGACTGAGAACAAGGGATGGTGGGATAGGACAAGAAGGAAAGGTTTCCCACTGCCAGAGGGCAGGATTAAGTGGCATTTTGGGAAGAAGTTCCTCCATGGAAGGGTGGGCAGGCCCTGGCACAGGGTGCCCAGAACAGCTGTGGCTGCCCCTGGATCCCTGGAAGTGTCCAAAGCCAGGTTGGACGGGGCTTGGAACACTCTGGGATAGTGGAAGGTGTCTCCACCCATGGCAGGGGGCGGGACTGGATGGGTTTAAGGTCCCTTCCAACCCAAACCCTTCTGGGATTCTATGCTTAAAGAGAACTTCTTGAAGTTTATTGCGGGAGAAAAAAAACAGTTTTCAGTGTTACCCCAATTTTGAGGTAAAAGGGAGAAAACCAAAGAAGAGAAGGGGCAGCTCTTTCCTCTGGTGGGGGAAAACACCTTTGAAGATTCCCCAGGTGGAATGAGCAGCATCTTGCAGTTGATGGATGCTCATCCCCACCTCAGGTTGGCTGGAATTACCCCCCACCTCAGCTGGGAGGTGGCAAACCCTTGATAAAGAACAGGGAAAAAAAGGGTGAACATCCCCGAGTGTTGCACTTGTGGTTTCCAAAGGCAGGGATTGAGACCCCCACGTATCCAAAGGGAATGCAAGCCCAAATAATTGAAAAGCAAAAGAAAGGGAAGGGGCCGAACAAAACAAACCCTTTGGATTTGAGCGAGGCTGGAAAGGTGTTTCCAATGTGGGGAAGGTGCTTTCCATTCCTTTCTTTGCTCTCCCATGTCTGTGCTGCTGCAGCAGCCGGAGGAATGCTCAGTCCAGAGGTGCCTCCGATGGGAGGGGAGTGAAAGAGGAAATGCTGCCAGTCTTTATGAAGTGAAAGCAAAACAGGCACAGGAATATTTTGAGGATTGTCATCCTCAGCCCATAGAATTGATCTGGATTTTTTTTTCCAAATCAATCTAACTACTGAAGGGGCAGCACTCATAGATTAGGTTTGTTATTAGGTCTGTTTTTGAGGTCTTTTGACCCTTCCCTGCCTGGTGGTGGCTCTTCAGCTGAGGTGGTTTCCTGAGGATTCCCAAGCAGAGGGACCTGCCTGCCTGCTTGCTGGGAATGAGGAATGGAAATGTGCTCCTGGGGAGAGCAGGGCTTGGTCAGTGAGGCCTGGGACTGTCCTAAAGGGATGCTGATGTCTGATGAACTCCTGATATAGGAAGATGTTCATGTGCTCCAGGGTTTCTTCTAAGCCTTGTTGGCACCAGAGGAGAAGGATGAGAGAATCCCCATCCCCTAAAATAAAAGGGTAGAAAGCTGGTTTTGCCAAGTCATGACCCCAGATGAGCTGGATTTGATCTCTGGAAAAGAAGCAACTCCAAAACCCCTGAATCTGCTGTTGATCTACTGCTCTTCCAGCTCAAATCTGTCTTGGATTACAGCTGGGGGCAATAAGGAATATTTTCTTCTCCACATTTTATTGAATGATCAATCTGGGCTTGAGTCTAAAGCCAAATAAAATAAAAACTTAGGTTGGTTTAAGCTGGGCAATTAACCCCAGCAGCAAGAGAGGAGAAAGCCCCAAAAAGGGGCTTTTATCCATGGAAATTCCTGAAATAAACTGGAACTGTGCTGCCTTTCAGAACCAGGCACTCAGTTAAATGAAGATGGGCAAGACTAAGCTGCCTAACATCCAAACCCGGCATTAGGCCAATCCCTATTCATGAAGGCTTTATGTTGAATTAATGTTGTTATGGAATTAGGCTCCTAAGAGGCTTGGAGATGTCACCTCCCGGAAGTTGCCATTATTTGTAGCCCTCTTGGAATGGTGAATGTGCTCACAAGGACCAGCTCAGCTCATCCCATCATCGGGTATCCTACAGGAATTAGGAAACTCCATGGGTTGGGTCTTCTTGAACTCTTTTTATTTGAATCTTCGAAAGGCAGGAAATTCTTCTGCTCCAGAACCACCTGTGCCTTTTATTTCCTTTGCACTCCCATTCCACTCTTGGAGGCATCCCAAGGCAATTTCCCAGTTTAATCTGCTTTCCTCTCCATCACTTGGAGTCCTTTCCCCACCGTGTTGGCAGCCAAGGGACACTCTGGATTTTATTCCAGCCTGAGCATGTTCACTGTGGGATCTCCAAGGAGACCCCAGTGTGGGGCTGGTGGACAACCTTGCTGGCTGATAACAGCATTTGCAGATATGCAGTGGTGACAATGGACAAGAGTATTCCAGTTAGGAAAGACCTTCCATGACCATCAGGACCATCAGGACAAGGACATCACACAGACGGAATCCGTGGGGCAATTCCCCACTCTGCTCATCCCTGTATTCCCCTAAAAGGGAATCCCTGTGTTTCCCCAATCCTGCAGCCCCAGGGAGGGATTTTCCTGGCCACCTCCCTTTGGGAAGGATTTGGATCAGCTCTCCAGGCTCACCCTGACTCTCCAGCCTCCCCGTCACACCTTATTGCCTGACTCATTTAAAGGAAATTAAAAGCTCAGAAAAAGAAAAGAAACTCAGGACTTAATTGAGTCTTACAATTTTCCAAGTGCAAATGATTTTGACACATGGCTCTCCATCTCTTCCTGGCACGCTGGAATGCTCCTCCTCTGCTTGCTCATCCTGATGGGGATGAATAACCCAACCTTGGGATGCTGGAGAAGAAATTTGGAGCAGTCCAAACTTAATCCTGACACCCCAAAAAGGTTTAGAATGCTGGGGGGCGACTTGCTCCCCTTCAGTGCTAACAATGCCTCCACGTGGGGTTTGAAGAGGTTTAGGTTTCCACATGGAATGGGAAGGGAAAGGAAAAGGATCAGTTCTTTTCAACTCAATTAGTCCAGACTTAATTCTGACACCCCAAAAAAAGACTTAAAATTTGGGCATGACCCGCTCCCCTCCAGTGCTAAAAATGCCCCTGTGGGCATTGAAGGGATTCAGGTTTCCACACGGAATGGGAAGGGAAAGGAAAAGGATAATTTCCTTTCAACTCAATGTTGCAGGTGATTAGTGCCCAATATACCCCGGGCAGCTTTAGTCTTTAACATGGAGGTGATTGTGAGGATTTATGGGAGCTCCTGGACAATAACAGCTTTCCAGAGAGGCTTTGATTAAACATTATGGATCCACATTATGCAAATTTATTGCATGGTTAATCTGACTCCAAAAGAACACAGTGGCACTTAAAAAATCATTTAAAAGGGGAAAAAAATCAAAGGAGCCAAAGACCGGGGTGTTTCTCAGTGCTCCAGGATGGTTCAGGCCTGAAGGAGAAGTAACAGAGCCATCGATGTGCATGGGGGAAATGGGGAAACATGGAGAAAATCCAGGAGTTTAAACAACAGACAAATTCCAACCTGGATATTTCACATTCAAATGGATGCTGGCATCAAATCACTTGCAAACTCCTCTTTTCCAACAGTGGCTTTTTTGTTTGAATCTGGGATAATGGGAATGGTAAGAGATGGAAACGTGATGCCTTTGCCAAATAGGGTTTTTCTCCCAGCAGTGTAGGGAGCGGGGTGACCATGTTTGTTTGCCTCCCTTCAACACTTTTGGGTGTCGTTTGTCACTGTCTCCGTGCAATAATGGGATTTCTGCCAGCAGCGGATTGCGAGGCCTTCATTAACTTCCACAGATTTTCCTGCATTTCAAAGTCTGATTGTTGTAAAGCCCAGACTTACTTTCCTCCAGAAATCAAGGTTAGGGAGAAGACTGAGCCCATCCACGGCTTCTTCTCCAGCAAACAGCAAAAAAATAGCAAAAATCAGAGATGTGATGGCTAACCAACCCTTCTTTGGCTGAGACAGCTTCCACTGGGGGTTTTTGGTGTAAAACCCCAAGGTTTTAGTCAATGATTATGAACTGGGAGCTTCCGTAGGCAACGGACCTAGAGTTTTGAGAGGTTTCAGAGCATCACCTCTCTCCTGTTCCTCAGAGCTTGAAGAAACCTTCCCTGGCATAAATCAAAGCTTCTCCCAGGGAGCAGAGAACTTTCTGCTCCTCCCAGCTCTGCCAAGCCTTCCCTGTTAAGCTCTGGGTAATTTCAAAGTCATAACACACATAACAACTGTTGTTTGTGCTCTATCCAACAATGGCTCTGCTCATTTCTCCAGAGGATATTCCCGGAGGAGGCTGCTGGAGAGAGGGAAATGGGCAATGCTTTAAAGTTTTAATAAAACAGAAATGAGAAGATGCAAAATAAGGGTCCTGTAGAGCACAGGGAGGATGGAGAATCAGCACAGAGCCAGATGGTGGGCTGCAAATCTTTGGGATTTTTTTTGGGAAGTAATGGACAGCTCTGTTCTGTTTGGAACAGAAACCACATTCAGCCCCTAAACTGCTGGGTCACCTCATTTCTGCTTTCCCCCCACCTAGGGATGATCTGCAGGGTCACTTTGGGATAACTCTGCAGTTTTTAACTCCCTCACTCAGTTTTCCCACAAATTTTCAGGCAGAGGCTAATAAGCCATGTCCCAGCCAGCAACTAGGCTGGGCTTAAAGTGCACAGGCTTAAATAAAACTCAAGGCGCATTTTCAAACCTGACTGCAAGTTGCAGCTATAGGGGTTAGAGGCACAGGGGGATGAGGTGCCCCTGGAACACCTTGGCAGCCCCTCTGCATCCCAGGATGGCACATCCAGATGATGCCTTTCCTGGTCTTAAAAATCAAGAGGCGAACACGGTTAGAAGGGGAAAAAGGGTTTTACCTTGGTATTTATTGTAAGGATCCTTAGGTGCACCACGAACAGGTCGAATACACTTCAGTGCACCCCACCATCACCACCGCAAAGTCCCCCTCTTCTAGCTCTGGTCTTACATTCTAGGTCTTACTAATTAGCATATCTATCAAATATTCCCCAATGAGAGGCTCAAATGAGCCCGCCCTCCCAAGGAACCTTCCCCTGGATGGTTCTATCTTAGTTTACAAAATGTGCTCTGGAGAGGACCGTGGGGTCTGGGCACCCTGGCACCCCAACTACGAAGCCTCTAAAATGTTTAGTCTCTTAGCTTAACAAACAAGTCCAAGAATGTAGGCAAAAAGCACCAAGAATACAGAAGTTGCAGAAAGGTATAACAGGGGTATAAAAGAAAAGACAAAATTCATCATGGCATCACAGAAGCTGTTGGTGGGCGATGAAGGACCCCACAAGTTCCCAATGGGAGCAGAAGGTCAGCTCAGTCTCATCCATGGGGTTCTTTGTGAGGGGTGTTTCATGAGATGAACTCACTCAAGGCTGCCTGAAATGGATTGAATGTCTTGCTAACTGTCAGGGCTTGTGTTTTCTTCTGGGTAGAAATCAAATCAGAGCCTTAAGAGGGAGCCAACTGGGGCAGGGCAGTAGTTTTGGGCTGTCAGAAATGGTCTTCCCCAGAAATCAGCTCCAGACAGACACCAGTGCTGAGTGTGCTGTTGGGAGAAAAAGGTGGGAATTATTTGTTCCCTCTCTCTGTAGGCTTTGAACATTCCAGAAGGTTTTCTCTCCCTCTTCTTTTTAGGTGCAGAAATGGGGAGCAGGAGGCTGGGAACTGCTCGTTTCCCAGTTTTACCTCTTTTCACTAAAAAAATCATTAATATTAGTAATTATTTCCATTTCATCCGAGCTCCAGTGCTGAAGCATGAACCCAGTCCTCATGCTGTTGCCTGTTCCCAGCAGGATCAGGCCCTGGATCCCACACCACTCCCATGCCAGAGGGTCCATCCCTCCCCACCAGTTGCCCTTCCCGAGGGATGGGGTGACACAGCTTCCCTGTCCCCCTGCACGTGATGCTGGGAAGAACCAATTCCAGTCCTACATCCAAACCCCCCATCCCTGGGGATCTAAACACCCCCTGGGCTGGCAGATATCCCGCCAGGTCCCTGGGATGCGGAGCTGGGGTTTTTCCTGCTGGATGTTGATCTGTTTCCCTTCCAACACCTTTCACTTCTGTAGCAGCTTTTATCCAGTAGTCTCTGAAGCACTTTACAAGTAATAATTAATTGAGCTTCACAGACTCTTTGTTCAATTCCAGATTATTAATAAATTAGCCTTTATTATTTATAAATACACAGCACATAATTTTTCTCCTCTCTGTTCCCCTGAACAGTCACTTAGCCCACATTAGCACAGTTTAGTGCCAATTTGGCAGTGGTGCTCTTTAACCCTTTCAGGGCTGCTTGGTTTTAGGGGGGGGGTTGCAGAGCTGTAAGGACAAGAAGGGGATGCTTGTCCTGCCCAACTCCTTGCTTATGGATTATCCATAATTTCACTGCATATTTTGACCAAAAGGAGCGTTATTAATGCCCTTATCCTCACCCAGCCAGAATCAGGAGCATTATTCCCCCCCGTCTCCATCCGTTGCTATCCCCTCTCTGAGTCTGGGAGCTTGGGCCTGTTTCATTTTCCCTGCTCTAAGACTCCCCAAAGCTGCTTATCCAAACTGAGAGCCATGAGCCCCTTCCTGCTCCACCCCCAAATCCTCCTGACCTCAGAGCTGCCAACTCCGGCTTGAAGCACCAAAAACCCCCCAGATTTTCCTCCCTGGAAGTGGAGCAGGATTTCATTCCCCAGCCGCCTTCGTGGACAGAGGGGAAGAAAAAACAAGTTAAGAGAAATAAGCCACGAGATGGTTTTTCCAAAACCCCTTTTGTGGGAGAAAAGCCGGGAAGGGATGTTCTTAATGGCATTGAAAGGGGAGAAGGGAGAGCGAGGCTCATCCGGCTCCTGCAGCAAATAGACAGGGAAGGACACTATTAAAGGGCTCTAATCTCAGGACAGACATGCAGGGAAAAGGGGAGACGAGGGAAAAGCAGCCTGGAGAAGCTTAGGAGCTGAGCTGACCTACAAGCCAGCTGCATTCCCTGTTTTTACCTTTTTTTGGGTGGGATGGAGGGGTTAAGGACAGCATTAGCCAGTCCATTCCCACTGCTTTGTTTTTGGCCAGTGGTGCTCCCTGTCTCCTGCTAGGATCCTGGATGGGGTTGGAAAACTCATCCATCTGCTCCTTGTCCATCACTGAAACCCCAAAATCTCCTTCTGGACACGTTAATTTGGGCTGCAAGGCAGCAGAATAAGCCCAGAGCTGCTCTGCACCTTCCAGGTAGATCCAGGTAGGGTTAGAACCCAGTTTTGCTTAAAATCCACCCCAATGGAGCAACTGAAGGTTGCTTACCCACCCTTTGTCATCAGGCAAAGCAGGAAAAATGTTGAAGGGGGAGCCACAGCCCCAAATTTTTGCTGTTCTTTGCAAGCCTGCACATTTCAGAGTGACCACGAGCCCTCCTCTCCTCTCCTCTCCTCTCCTCTCCTCTCCTCCTCTCTCCTCTCCTCCTCCTCTCCTCTCCTCTCCTCTCCTCTCCTCTCCTCTCCTCTCCTCTCCTCTCCTCTCCTCTCCTCTCCTCTCCTCTCCTCTCCTCTCCTCTCCTCCCCTCTCCTCTCCTCTCCTCTCCTCTCCTCTCCTCTCCTCTCCTCTCCTCTCCTCTCCTCTCCTCTCCTCTCCTCTCCCTTGCAAGGAGTCATTCCAAGGTGGCTGGAGTGCAGCCATCCATCCAAGCCTGCATTCCAGGAGGAAAATGCTCACTTTGCTCTTTTCCCAGGGCATGAGATCTGTGAAAAAGCCGTGATGAGGTGAATCCATAAAGAGGGAGAGCTGCAAAGTGTAAAATGCCCCATTGGAGAGAAGCCCTGGGTGGAGTATCAAGGGCTTTGTTACTGATACCCCCACCCAGTGCCACATTTTGGGATAAGGTGGCTGGACAAGCCATGAGGGTGTGCACATCCACAGACCCCAGCAGCCACCAGCTCCCAAACACCTGGAAAAATGAGTATCTTTTACCCCTGTTCAGTTTAGCAACAAAAGGGAGGAAACTCCATCTTTAAACCTCCATTGTCTCATTATTCCTGAATCAATATCAGGGCATAAAGGGGGAACAGAGTTTAAAAAAACAGGAATTGCTTCTGCTTTCTAAAGCAAATTCTGTGTCCTATGGACCACCCTCCTGTAAGGGGCATTCCAGACACAACCATTCCTTCAGTGTTATTTAAATTGATATTTTGGGAAGCTAAAGAGGTGTCTCAGGAATGTCATGGCACTGCATCCCATGGGAAACTGAGGCACAGGGAAGGGAGACTCCGCTCTTGTAACCCCCTTGGACGGGCTCCCTTTTGCAAGGGGAATCTCAGAGCAATGGGAATCTCAAAGAATGGGAATTTCAGAGGAATGGGAATTCCAAAGCAATGGGAATCTCAAAGCAATGGGAATTTCAAGCCCTAAACGCCCCATCATGGCTTTGTGGTTGTATTTGTCAGTGTTGGTTTTTGATCCAAGCCTAGATCCCACCTCCTCCTTGGGAGAAGGAAAATCTCCTTGGGAAAGCCCTGCTGCCATTTTCCCTGTGGATAAAAGGAGGACGATGTCATTCATCCTTGGCCCAGCACCTGGAGCTCCCTCCAAGGGCAAGGAAGAATTTCTTCTCTTTCCAAATTAAACCTGAAGCCCTCAGGGCTGCCTAGAAGATGTTCCTGAGGCCGCTTTTTCCAGAACAGGGTGTTGGGAAGGATGCGGAGAGGGAAGCCAAGGATCGGTTGTCATTTCTCCCCGCATTGATTCCCTTTTTTCCTTTGTTTTATTTGGGGATAATTAACAGCTTTGCCTAATACAGAATTAATTCCATGTGTTGTCGCATTAATTAGCATTAAAGAGATCCTTATATCACTGTCTGGAGCTGGAAGGAGACCGAATCCAGCAGCAAAGTCAGCGCAACTTTTCCATATTCCCCATCGGAATGCGGCACAAAGGCAAAAGGAAAACATCCGGATGAAGCTTTTCCCCCCCCAAAAAAATACCATCTCCCAGCAGCAATGCAGCAATGCAGCATCCCAGCGGATATTCAGATGGGAAAATATCTCCAGGAGAAGGTTGATTTTCTCCCTGTCAACATTTTTCTTCCCCGGAAGCTTTAAAGCCGCCAGAGCCCTGATGTTGTTATCTCGATGTTATCTAAACCCACCAAATCCACTTAAGACTCTCCAGAACTTCCTCAGGGGCTGGAGCAAAGTCAGATCTTTAGGAAGAGTGGCCTTTTTTCTGGCATTTTTGGGCAGCAGAACATTGTCCCAGGGATTTCTTTCCTGGGAGATGCTCTGGAAGGAACTTCTGGGCTTGGGGTGGGTTTTCATTCCCGGTTTCCTGGCAGGTTGTCCCCAGAATGGGTTGGGAAAAGGGCTAAGCTGGAGGGGTTGGAGAGAGCAGGGCAGGAAGTCATGGGGTGGTTTCCAGGTTCCATTGGCGCCGGTGAAAACTGGGGATAAGGGAAATGCTGCTGTCGGGAAGGAGAGGGAAAAGCCCCTCTCAACCCGACAGGAACACCTCCAGTGGGGCAGGAGAATGTTAATCTCCAATTTTCCATAAAAAACCCTGATTTGTAGGGGAAGGAGCCCATCCTGGTCCTGGAGTGGCTTTTAAATGTTATTGGGAAACTCCAAATGGAGGCAGGAGCTGCAGGATCCAATATCCTTCACCACAGGAGATGCTGAGACCAGGGTCGCCGCTTTAGGATGAAACCTTTGGGATGAAACCGTTCCAGGCACCAAAACTCCAGCCCTGCTTCCTCTCCCCCTTTAGAGTCACAAAATAAATAAATAAATTGGGAATAATTTTAATATGATCGCCAGAACTGACACTGGGAGTTTAAGCACAACAAAATCAATGTGGGGCCGAGGCGTCTCTCAGCTCTATTGACAGCCCTGCCTGGTGCTTTTTCCCCTTGAAGTGGCAGAATAAAAACCAAAAGCTGCATTCGTTTTTTTAATTAAGACTCCAGCATTATCAGGCTTTACAAGGCAGAGCCAATGCACAGATGAATTCCCATTTAATTAAGCTTTCCAAGAAACTTTTGAAGACTGCAGATTAAATGTGGGCTCGGATTTCTTGCAGGGTTTGTTGTTTGGGGTTTTTTTTAATCATTATTATTTGGGAGAAGTTTTAATTGTTTTCCCTGAGCTTGATAAAGAAAAATAAGAATAGAAATCATTATCTGCAAGATAGAGCTTGATGAGTTTCCGTTCGTGGAGCAGCCTGGATGTATCTTTCTCCCTATAATATATATATTTATAAAAATACATAATGTGTGTATGTATAGTGAAAACCGTGATGCATTTATGCCCCAAATATCTCCTTGATATATTTATTTTATGTATTATTTTGTATTTATTATATGAATTATTTTATGTATTATGAGTATTTATTACATTAATCCACTATACGCATTTATTGCATCATATTATGTATTTATTATATGTATTTTATATGTATTTATTGTGTGCATAATTATATTTTATATGTATTTATTATATATAATTATGTGTTTATTATATGCATTTATATGCATTGTGTGTATTTATTATATGTATTTATTATATGTTTTATTATGTATGTCTTAAATATATTTATTCTATGCATTTATTCTATATATTTGTTCCATGTATTTGTGGCCCGGATGGAACAGGCAGCCCAAGAAAATTCCAGGAGTCAAACTCAGGGATGAAAGGAGGATTTCGGGAAGAAATAAATCCCTCACTGTTTGCATTTCACGTCTTTATTTCAGGTTCCTCTCATTGAGATGCAGACAGGGCACAGAGGAGGGGCCTGGACAGAATTCCATTAGTTTTCCCTTGGGAATGCGGCAGGGAGCGGGAAAGCTTGGAGCTGTTGCGGAGAGCAGAGCTCCGCGCAGGCAGCATCTCGTAGGGTCTGTCCCGGGGAGCGAGCTCCTGCTGGGGGTATTCCCTGCTGGGGTTTCCCAGGGAATTTGATATCCCTGTGTATTTTGGTGCCAATATGGGGGGGTTTCTCCATCATTTGTTTAGTTCCAGTGGGAAAATGTCCGTTAATCCCATTACTGCTCCAGTGTCTGAGCGTCGGCGGGGATGTGGAGCAGGGAATGTGAGGTACAGGGATCGCTGGCTCTGGGGGAGGCTTCTCCACCAGTAATCCATGTGCCAGGTGCTCCTGGCCACCGGGAAAGGCTCTCCTTGACCCCAACAGCCCGATTCCCAGGATCCATGAGCAACAACCTTTGGATTAGAGATGGGGAGCTGATGGAACGTGGGAATGGGAGCTGGGGTGGGACTCAGGCCTTGGTAAATTTAGTACCCCCCGGGTGCCAAATCTCTTCCCAAACGCTCCTGTGGTGCATTTTGAGGGAAATAACCCCATGGATGTGGGGTGGAGAGGCTCTGGCACCACTTATCCAGAGAAGCTGGGGCTGCCCAGTCCCTGGAAGTGTCCGAGGCCAGGTTGGACGGGGCTTGGAGCAAACCGGGGTAGTGGAATGTGTCCCTGTTATGGGGTGGAAAAGGAAGAGCTTTAAGGTCCTTTCCAACTCAGTTCTGGGATTTGATGCCGTGGGAAGCGCAAATGCACCTGTGGAGCACAGCCAAGGGACCATGCCATGGCGGTGGGACATCCATGTCACCCTCCAGAGCCTTGGCCCAGCTCCTTTGGAAGGACAGGGGGACGTTAAATGAACTTGGGGGAAGGTTATGGGGCATTTTTAGGAATCTGCAAGTCCTGAATTTACAAAGCGCCATTCCCAGGTGTCCGTGCTTACCTGCCCATCTCTCCAAAATCTGTGCTCACCTGACATCAGGTGAGATGATCCAACCTCTCCCTTTCCAAGGATTTGCCTCAGAGCGGGCCCTGATGTTTCGGATGAGCCCCAAAGCCACCCCGAGGGATGGGATGTTCACACCACAACCTGTGGGGTCATGGCACCGTCTCAGACCCCGCCCCAATGACCAAGTGGAAAAGCTCGGGAGACTCCCAGGTGCCAGCAGGGCTGGGAATCATTTTGGGACATCCA
This sequence comes from Monarcha castaneiventris obscurior, assembly GCA_026261815.1. Taxonomy (NCBI): domain Eukaryota; kingdom Metazoa; phylum Chordata; class Aves; order Passeriformes; family Monarchidae; genus Monarcha; species Monarcha castaneiventris. The sequence continues at coordinate 5,901,542 of JAMPIT010000114.1, forward strand.
TGGGATCCCAGCTGTGCCTACAGCAGGGAAAGCCCTGCAGGAGGTTGGCGAGTGGAACCAGTCAGGAATAAATTATTGGACAGCTGCTGGGAAGAGAGAGGCTCTGGAACAGGATGAGAGGCACTAATATGGGCACTAATTCACATTTAAGCCCAGCCCAAACCCCACCACCAGCGCCTGCCCTGTGCACTCAGCCCCTTTTTGGGGCAGTTTGGGGTTTTCTGGCTCAGCCTGGCAGTTCCTGCATCGGCTCCGTGGCCAGAGGTAGGGAACAAACCAAATGCAAAGAGCTCCCGGGCAGCTCTGACCGGCTGCATTCCCCACGCCTCAGTTCCTGGGATTTCCAGCATGGTCCGCCTTCAGGAGCTGCTCCACGGCTCACTTGGGCTCCCGGGAGGACGAGAAACCCCAGCCCTGTGTCAGATATTCGAGTATAGAAAATTTTTTGGGACCTAATCCCTAAAGCGGATTTTTCCCGGCACCAAGGCTGTGGCTCCAGTGCCACCTCATGGGTGTCCCGGGATGCTGCAGCCCTGGCGGTGCCTGGATGATCAAAGCTTTTGGGGCCACATCCAGACCCCTTTTGGAGCAGAGGTGGCCGTCTGGAGCAGACCAGGGAAGGTGACACCGGGGAACACCTTGATTTGAAGGTGGTGGTACGAGAGAAGGAGCACACAGCCACCCCCAGGACTCGCTGCCCGCAGGAAAAAAGGAAAATCAGAAAAAAATGCAACTTTCCTAGGAATTGATGCTTTTCCCTTAGATTTGGGGGATGCAGAAAGGGCTGGAAGCAGCCCGATGGAGCATCCCTGCATCCCACCATCTCTGTGAGCACCCACACCCGTGCTGGAGCAAAATTCCCAGGCTGGAGATTTTCCCAGGGATAAATCCTTGGAGGGAAAAGAAGGTGAGCAGAATTTTTAATTAAATTATTGTTAAAATATTGTTCAGCAAAAATACTTGGCTGCTTTTCCTAGCATTAAAATCCAGCCAGCACAGCTGGATAATTCCATAGTGATGGGGATGGGGTTGGAGCTGCAGCCAGGGCTCCCGGGATGTGCAGACCTGGAGATGGCAGTGCAGCCCTTCGGATGGAGAACCTCATCCCAAATCCCTCTCCTCCATCCCAAATCCCTCTCCTTGGAGATGCCAGGAGCGAGCCTCAGGAGCCAAATCCGTGATGTCCTCCTCTTTTTCGCATCCTCTGCAACTCTGGAAATGGAAATTGGATTGTGGGTTTTGGGGATGAGCTGAATCCAGGGGGGAAGAGCTGCTCCAAGATCCTAAAACCTCTGGCCACCAACACCCACAATAAGTCAAATGAAGCCATCCCAAACGAGTGTTTCACTGCAAAGGGAATAAAATATCCATCCAAATTCCCGTGGGAAAACCCTTAAAGCCAAACCCCACATTTGGGATCTGGTACAACACAGCCACACTCAGCAAATAATTTCATACCATCACTTTTTTTTATCCTGGGCACGGATTTAGCCAAGTTTTTGCTTGTCTTCAGAGATTTTTAATGGATTCCAGCTCTTTTTCATTGCCTTTGGGCACAGGGGAGTTTCTGGGTTCCCAGGTTTTAAAGGTACATTCCCATTGGACAAACCTTGAAGTGCAGGGTATCAAACCATCCAAGAATTTCCCTCATTCCCACATCACATTTGTGCATTCCTGTCTAAACAGACTCATTTCGATCTCATTAAATAAAGGCAGATATTCCAAGGCAGGTATTCCATCTCCCCCTCGTCCCAGAGCAACATGGGTCAGCATGGATATTTTCCAGGACAGAATTCGCTGGTTTTATTTGATTTCTGGTTTGGAAAATGGAGATTTTCCAGCATTCCCGTGAGCAGGTGGGAGCATTTTTCTCCCAGGAGAGCATTCTCAAAGCCCCAGGATCGTGCAGCCCATGGGATGCTGATGCTGAGACTTGTGCTGGCTCTCCCAGGACACCTGGGATGAGGGAATGGGACCACTTTCCATCCAACCCAAATATTAAATTCCTAAATTAATGCACATCCTCATCAGGAAAACCCAACAAGCCCCATCAGAGGCCAGACCTCTGTATTGAGCTGGAAATAGCTCGAGCTCGGTGCCTCAGTTTCTCCATCTGGAAAATAAGGCTTGGGAGTGGCAGGTGATGGGATGAGGGCAGGCAGAGGCATGCTGGCCCCTCAGCCTGCATGGTAACAGCTGGCATCAGAAATCCATTAGAAAATAAATCCCATTTGGGGCTGATTTGGACAGGGCTGAGCTCTCACTGCTCCGGGGCCCTGGGCACTGGTGCATCTCTTTTATTTTTCCAAGGGAAAAAGCAAAAGGGAAGAGGCTTAAGGAAATACAAGAAGTTGGGATTTTCCCTGCTGGGCTCAGCTGAGAGGTTTGGGGTTTTTTCTGCTGTGAGAAACTCGGTGCTGGTCCTCTACCTGCAGCTCTGACACTTCTCCTTCCTCATGTAAAAATACAACAAAATGGGAACATTCAGCCACTTTTCTCTCAAAGAATGGAGAGAAAATGGGATTTGCAAGGGGATTCCCTCAACAAATGGCTGAAGGAGTGATGACCCCAAAGATGAGGCTCATCACCCTTTGCCCCTTGGCTTGTTTGGCCCCTGGATATCAAGGTCCCCTGGTGTGACCTCAAGCTCCCTGGTTGTGCTCCAAAGTCTCCTGTGCTTGTGGAAATCCCACCCCGAGGGTGGGATGGGCTCCTCTTGTTGACTCTGGCTCAGCTCCAGCCGGAGCTGCCCAGGGAAACATCCCTGAAGGTCCTGCAGGATGACCTGACCCGACCTCCTGTCCAGCACTGCATTATTTATCCCCCATGGTGCTTCCCAAAAGGGATGGAGGGGCTGGAAAACAGCCCCTGCGCTGAGGTCAGCCCCCCAAGGACAAGATTTAATGGCAGTCCTGAGGCCAAGCCTTCAGATCCCCTCAATTTCTGGCTCCTCTGCCCCAGGGTGTCCATGAGAACCTGAGACGTTTGGAATTTGTTAGGTAACTTCGCTCCCTGTTGAAAAAGCACCCCTGAGGAAGCCACCATCAGCTTTGGACCTGGCCAGGAAAATTGATCTGGAGAAGAAATGCTGCATAATGGAGTAAAGGAACATGAAATTAATTTCTTCTCAGTCTCTGGTTGGGTTTATTCCTGGAGCTAGAACTGGAAGCACAAAGCAGCAGTGAGTGGAGCATCCAGGAGGAAAAGGAGGGATCCTGCTGGCTCAGAAAGCCCCACAGACCCACCTGGTGAACCCACAGGGTCAGGTAGGTCCAAGCTATCACTCAAGAAGGCTTTTGGGACAGCTGGTTGCCATCTGCCTCTCCAAGGATTTCCAGCAGCTCCTGGATGGAGAAAATCCCTGCAAAAGAGGAGGCAGCCCAGAGGCTGGCACACAGGTCATCCCTGGAGCTGAAGGAACTTCCTTTAGGATCTTCAGGGTCAGTGTCTGCAGCCCCTCAGCTCTGGGAGGATGATGATGGTGGGATTTGCTTTATTCAGCTGCTGTGGAGATTAATAACCAGAAATAACCAGGATGCAGAAGCAGGAGAAGAGAGCACCAGCACCTGGGACATGGAATGAAGCTCCATGGAAGTGTTGAAGGCCAGGTTGGTTGGGATTTGAAGCAACTTGGTCTAGTGGAAGGTGGAAGAGGGTGGAATGGGATGAGCTTTAATGTCCCTCCCAACCCAAACCATTCCATGAGATGATAAAGCAGCTCCTGGGAGATGGTTTGGGACGAGGCAGCTCCTGGGGAAGGTTTGGGATGAGGCAGGTGAGCAAGCAGCACCCAGAACAGGACACCACTGACTTGTGCTGGGAAAAGGAAGCTCAGGAGCTCAGGCCTTGCAGCCCCTGGTCCCAATCACCTGGGCCAAGCCTTCCTTGGAAAGGGATCTGGAATCCCTGTGAAGGACCAGGAGAAAGCTGAAAAAATCCACTTTCTGTGGTCCGCCATGCAAGCAGAGGGTTCTGCCTTTCCCTGCAAACCTCCGTGGGCAGCAGTGCCCAGGATCAGCCCCAACTTCCCCATTCCTTGCTCTGGATGTCATTGTGTCACATGGGAATCAGTAAATCTCTTGGATTTAGAGCCAAGAAGCAAAATCTGGGAAGGCCAAGTGCCTGTCTCTGCTGGAAAGGACACACACGGATTTCTTCCTGGCAAAACCACTAAAGAAAATGCAATTAAAAACAAAAATCTTCTCTGACTTGCAAAATCAGCCTTATGCTTGGCAAACCAGAGATAGTTAATGAATTCCCTCTCTGCTGAGGTTGACTGGTTGGGGTAAATTTCCTCCTGGCTAATTATAAAGTCCAATTAATTCCTTCAATGTGGCCTTTGATGGTTAGGCTGGCAGATAAGCCTGATCTAAACCAAGGGCAGCTCTCCTCAGCCTTCACTGAAGGACAGGAGGAGCTCAGTGGTGCAGCTGGTCCCAATCCACTCTTGGATCACACAGGGAGCATCAGGAAGAGCAGTTCTGGGTTCAGGTAACTCCTTCCCTTGGGTCAAATCAAGTTCCCTCTAGAGAAAAGAATTCACTGTTCTGTGTGTTTTCCTCTGTTAAAATGTGAGTGTTTTGCACAGGGATGAGGACACGAATATATCCAAATCCAGTCACACAGATTTATAACCTCAGGCACATTTCCCTATGGGACATCCCCATGGAACCACCCTCGGGGACAGGATTGCAGCTCGGAGTGACACAGGCACAGGTGGATGAAGGAGCAGCCCTGGTGGCCAAATCCATTTGATGATGGAAGGGCTTTGGTTTGTACTAAACCACGGCAAACTCCCTGCCTCGGTTCCCAAATGCCTTTTGCAGTTCCCACCCCAGCCTTGCCCTCCAAAAATCAGCATTTCCATGGGATGCACAGCCACCCTCTCACCCAGGGGAAAGCACTTGAACACAGGCTTGGAATTAATTAATTCATCCCGATTTTGTGTTGTTTAGGAACAATCAATCCCATTTTTCTCTTAACACCCAGTTTATTTCCAGTCCTCAAATGCAGATGGTGATGATTCCAACACCCCTGGGAATGCTGGAATCTCCTCCCAGCAGCCAAATGCTTTTACCTGTCCTTGCTCTGCTTGCAGGGGGTGAATATCAGCCCCAGCCCAGTCCCCAGTGCAGCCTGACCTGAGCTGAACTCCAGCTAGAGCCAAACTCCCTCATCCCATGCTCTGGGCTCTGTTGTGTTCTCTCCCACACTGGTGCTGAGGTTAATCACGTTCCAGACGGAGGAGCTGCACCTCTGCATGACCAGAATCAGGGATTTAGCCCTAATTAAAGGGTGATGCACAGCCAAAGCCTCCAGCAGCCCGGGGTTCTTCATTAACCTGATTAATTTGGCTGCTTTGGGGCTCTACTGGAAAGCCCTGAGCCCTGGCTGTACAAAACCCCGGCTGGAAATCCGAGATCCCTCACCCAGCACCTCCTGCTTTATTTCAAGGCTGTGCTCTGCCCTCCTGCCTCCCCCAGGGGCTGTGCCGGGGGGTTGAACTCAGACCTCTCCAGGAACCTTAACGAGGCCCTGATTGCCTAAAAAAACCTTTTTTTTTTTTCTCATTTGCAACATGATATCCCCATTTTACAGCTGGGTAGTGCACAGATTTCCCGAGAGCGACCCCCAGTTCAGAGCTGCAAGGACCAGCACAGCTTCACTCACCTGCACTCCCAGGAAAGAAAAAACCCTTCAAAAATGTTTTTTTGGGAAATTTCATTCATATCCTGCTGTTCGCAAAGAGAGAAAATTGGAATCAAGGCTCTGCTGGGACACACACGGCTGGGTGTGGGAAAGCCTGGATGCAAAACTGTCTCTTTGGTGGGGCTTGTGTTGGTGTTCAGATGGTTTTAGGGTGCCAAGGTTTGGGCTGAGATGTCCAAGTTTGATTTCCCAGGGATTTTACTCAGATCTGATGCCTCAATGAATCAGATTTGGATGTTGAGAGGGGAAATACCAGTGCCTGGCACCCTGTTCCTGGCTATACTTATAGGATTCCCTATTCCTATGGGAATCGCTGTGTGTTTGGAGAGACCTTTGTGGACTAGAAATGGCTACAAATCCTCCAGGGATCTGTATCCCTCTTTCTCCACGTGATCCACAAGCTTTTCTCCCCCAAAGTCCTCTTTTTCCCTCTCACTGGGGGTTTTTTTCCCGTTTCCAGTAAGTAGCCTGGGTACATGCAGAACTGCTGGAGGCAGGAACAGCCCAGCTGGAGCTGCAGGGGCAGATGAAGAGCATGGAATTACCTCGGGGGGAAAAGGGACAACTCTGAGGGAAAACTGAGCTGGAAGGCACCGAAAGGGATAAAGAGAGGTTCTGCCGAAGGGATGGGGCTTGGCAGGAGGGGAGGGACAGCAGTCCATGGATTTGTGGGGGAAAACTCCTAAATTTATCCCCCTCAACTCTGCTCAGGTGAGACCCCACCTGCAGAGCTGCCTCCAGCTCAGGGGAACCCAACATCAGAAGGACCTGGAGCTGCTGGAGCGAGTCCAGAGGAGACCATGGAGATGCACCAAGGTTTGGAGCCCCTCTGCTCTGGAGCCAGGCTGGGGGAGCTGGGGGTGCTCACCTGGAGAAGAGAAGCTCCAGGGAGAGCTCAGAGCCCCTTCCAGGGCCTAAAGGGGCTCCAGGAGAGCGGGAGAGGGACTGGGGACAAGGGCTGGAGGGACAGGACACAGGGAATGGCTTCCCACTGCCAGAGGGCAGGGCTGGATGGGATATTGGGAAGGAATTGTTCCCTGTGAGAGTGGGGAGGCCCTGGCACAGGGTGCCCAGAGCAGCTGTGGCTGCCCCTGGATCCCTGGGAGTGTCCAAGGCCAGGTTGGATGGGGCTTGGAACACCCTGGGACAGTGGGAGGTATCCCTGAAATTAGGTTGGAACAAGATTGTTTATGAGGTTCCTTCCAACCCAAACCATTCAAGAATTCTATGGAATTTTCTATATTTCCCTTGGCTTAGGGTTGAGAGCAACCCCCTTTCCACGTGAGAACAACTCCGTGCAAAAACCCACTCGTGAACAGGCATCAACCCTCGCTCAAATTAAATAATTCTTAAATAATATCAGCAATTTTTAGGAAATAAACTAAGTTCCCTGCTTGATTTTTGTTTTTGAAGCATCAAATGTGGCAGGACGAACTTCAGAGGGATAGGGATAAATAAAGAAATAAAGGGAAAGGAATCATATGGAAGCAATTAGCAGGAACTTCAGTCAGGAAAACCTGGAGGTGCTTGTAGCATTAGGGCTCAAGTGGTCGGTGCTGCGGGACCATAACTCACCCACACTCCTGGCATTTTCCCTGCAGATGTGCGTTTTATGCGGGAATATCAGCTTACCCTTTGGAAAAATTAACCTGGGGAGGGCTGTCCAGCCCTGGAAGTGCTCCAGGGAGTGTTGGATTTTGGGATTTACCCATGAGCTGGGGGAGAGATGGGTTCATTGGGAACTGGGGTTAATGTGGCAGCCGGGGGGGGGGATGTTGGGCACTTTGTCCTGGGAGAAAGGAAATTCCCCTGGTTGCAGAATTCCCAGGGATTTGGACAGGTACTGGAGAAGGCAAAACTTTCCTATTTTTGGGAAGAAGGGCAAAGGGAATTTGGAGTTTCTTGAGGAAGATGCTCTCCATGCCCTGCTCGCCACGCACTGCACACAGCAAGAGCAGCCCTGAAGATCAACTCAGTCGGAAGCAGTCTGGTGATTCCAAAGGGAAAGAATGACCCTTTGCTCCACAAAGAGCAGATTTGATCTTTTTCCCTTTCCCCACTGCAAGGCTGCAACAAATGCTGGGCTTTCCCATGGGGCTGGAATTGTAATTCCCAACTGGGTTTGTACCACAGAGCCCCTTGGAAGAGCGATGCATCCAGGTTTTTCTGCGAGGCTTTTTTGGAGGGGATAAATTATTCCCTGAGGTGGGGATGCTCCAAGTCCCCTGTGGAGATCAGCAGGCCCTTCAGAGGGCTCTCAGGCCTCAGCTGAGGAATTTGGGATGCTGCCCAAATGGAGGGGCAGGATGAGGCTGGAGAGGCTTTGGTGTCCCTCAGGAGGATGAGAGGATGGCGAGGCGTGAAAAAGGGAAGAGAAGGAGATTTTTAACTTGTAACGGAGATCCATTTTCCCCATCCCAATTTAATTTATCCAAGCTAAAACTCCTCTGATTGCTGTCTGTGGGGAGGTCCAGGGACTTTGGAGAGTGATTTGGGGAGGAATGGCAGGGCCAGCCCCAATCCCTTTGCTCGAGGACACCCAAGGGCTCATCCCTGCTGTTGGCCACGGGGCTGAGTGACACCAGGGACAGACCCTCGGCATTGGGACATTTTTCTGTTCCACATCCCAACTCCAGGCTTTGGGAATGAAAATTTACCAGCACCGCTCTCTGCCCGCAGCAGGTGGAAGAGACGGTTGTAAAATGGGTTCTGGAGGTCCTGGGAAGGGGCAGTTTTGAATTTGGGGTTTGTTTTCCATCATCTCTTGAGGGAAATTCCAACTCCCTGGATTGTGGTGTGGCACAGGAGATCCATCTTAGGAGGAACAGGGAAAACAACATTCTGGACCCAAACCTTCACCTGCCTCCTGTTTTTAGGGTGAAAAGTGGTTTTTTTTTAATGTATGTATCTCTGGAAATGCCATTCCATCATCCCACCCAACACCAGTGGGAAACAGCCCTATAAATAAACTTCATCCCTCTGCCTGTGTGATCACAGAGCCTTGGAAAACAAAACCCTGTTTCTCCATCACACTGATGTTAACCCACAGTGAGCTCTCAGCCCTTTAGGGGGGTATTTTCCAGAGGAAAATCCTAATGGATGTAAAATGCCCTCTCCAAGTCACCATAAACCTATGGCATCGTCCCCATCAAAGGGCTCTGCGGGGCAAAGGGTTCCCAGGGGGCCTGTGAAGGGTGAGATCACTTTTTATAGGGGAAAAATAGGGGGGGAAAGTAGGAGAGGAAAAAAAACCAGGGGGATTTAAAAAAAAAGATAACATGGGAAAAAAAAAGAAAGGAAAAAGAAAACAAATAGAAAAAATAGATGGAAATGAAAATATTGAAAGGGAAGAACAGAAAGAGAAAATAGAAATAGAAGAGAAAGAACACATTAAAGAAAAAGGAAAGGCAGAAAAAAAGACAAAAGGGAAAGGGAAAAATGGAAAGGAAAAATAGAAAGAAAATAGGGATCAAAATGGAAATAAAAAAGAATGAAAAAAGAGAAAGAATGGAAAAAATAGAAAAAATAAATAGAAAAGTGGAAAGAAAATGGAAAGAAAAAATGATAATAAGAGAAAAAAATAAAAATAGAAAAAACTAATAAAATAGGGAGGAAAAGAAAAAATAGAAAAATAGAAAAATAGAAAGAAAAATAGAAAAATTGGAAAAAATAGAAAGGAAAAAATAGAAAGGAAATTGGGAAAAAATGGGATGAAAAAAACTAAAACGAATAAATAGAAAGACAAAAAGAAAGGAAAAAAACCCTAAAGAAAAAAGGTCCCTCACAACCCTGGGATTGAATTGGAGAAGCAAACCCCGCAGTGTCTCCAGTCCTGGGTTCAGTGCTGGAAGTGCCTCAGGACCGGCAGGAATTCTTTATCCAACCCTGAGATCCCGGGCTGTTCCTGGAGGGAATTGGGAGTGGGATCCCGTCCTGCCCATGGCTTTGGAGAACAATGAGGGGACGGGGAGAGGAAAAGGCCTTTTTGGGGCACGGATTTCATCTGCTCAGGGCCAGCGGGACAATGGCAGGAAAGGGCAGGGAAGCAGCGCCTGGAAAACACCGCTGGAGCCGCGCAATGGGAATGCCGCGTGTGCATGGGCATGTTCTGAGGAGCGAGGCAGGGAAGGGGTGAAAGGAAGGCTCTTCCCATTCCTCTCTGCCTTGAAAATCCACCTATTCCCACCAAAACCTGTGCTGTGCCATCCCAGCTGGAAAAGGGATGGGATCAGCTCCTCCCGTGCCCTTCTCCTCCCGTTAATTTGGAATTTGGGATGGTGGTTGGCTAAAGTGGAGAGGAGAAACTTTTGGCCTTTCATAGTCCCTCTGTGCCAGAGCACAGATAAACCCCTGCCATGGATAAATGCATGCCATGGATAAATCCTCACCATGGATAAACCTCTGCCATGGATAAACCCCTGCCATGGATAAACCTCTGCCATGAATAAATCCCTGCCATGGATAAATCCCTGCCATGGATAAATCCTTGTCATGGATAAATCCCTGCCATGGATAAATCCTTGTCATGGACAAATCCTCACCATGGATAGATCCCTGCCATGGATAAACCCTCACCATGGATAAATCCTTGCCATGGATAAATCCTCACCATTGATAAACCTCTGCCATGGACCATGATTTCCTCACCATGGATAAATCCTTGCCATGGATAAATCTATGCCCCAGTTTCCTCAGCCAACAGATCACCATCAATTTTTCCTGGCAGCCTTAGGAAAGACATTAAGGCACTGTTGGACAATGCCAAAGTGGAGCTTTTTTCCCTGGAATGCCCCTTTCCTGCCTGGAAAGGGCACAGGAAAGGGGATTTTGTGTCAGCAGCAGCTTCTCTCCAGAGCTGGTTGTGTCCAGATACGGAATAATTGGTGGCACTGATATCCAAAGAGATTATTCCAGGTTTTTCTCCCCTTCCATCCACAACTTCCCCCAGCAAGGAGCAGGAGCCACTTGTAAAAGTCACCACAGCGGGCTGAAAATGGAGAAAAATAGTGAAAATCATGAAAAATCCATGGAAGCTCCTGGGCTGGGGACACAATCTCATGCATCCCTCAGTCCTTTTGCCCAGACAAAGCCCTTTGCCTGTGGAATATTGTAATTCTTGGGATTAATTCAGTTTCTACCTCCAAAAGAAAGTGACATTTTAATATTTCCAAGCTCACTTCTGTGTTAGCACTGAATAAATCCCCAGCTCTGCTTTGCCACCGACTCCTCTCTCCCGGGGCCACCTTTTCCTGCTGTTTAACAAGGAACTGCTGTCACCTTAAATGGGGAGAGCTTTGGAAATCAGATTTTGCATCTCCCAGGCCCCTTTTAAAGAGCTCCTCACAACATTCCTGGTGCTATCTTTTAATTACATTGCAAGACATCTCATCGGTGGCATTGCTGTGATCCCAGATCAGCCTTTCCTCATGAATATTTAACCGGCATTTTTATGGCACGTGTCAGGAATCTTGGGAAGAAACGGAAGACAAAGCGACGAAAGACCTGGGGAAAAAGATGTGTGTGGATAATGAAAACAACGTCAGGAAGGCTCCTGGGGCGCAGGGGCAGCAAGGAAGGAGCAGCACAGCATTAAATGTGATCACAGAGAGGAATAAAACCCTGGGACTTGGGAGGATTTGGGGGTTGCTGGCAGCAGTTCAGGCCCCAGGGAAGGCTGGTGGGACAGATGTGGGGTCTATGTGAGCTGCTGGGGGGAGACAAAAATGGCCAAAACCCAGTGTGATGCTTATGGGCCACTTTAGGCACTTGTGGTCCAAGGATCCCGGTCTTCCCAAGATGTCCTGGCACTGGATATCATTCCCAAATAATTTTCTCAGTTATTTAAGCTTGGCAAGTAACACTTCAACCTCAGCTGTGCCTGATTCAGAGCAAGGAGGGACTTACTCCTCCCTTATTTCCAGGGCTGAGCTTTGCAGGGAAAACAACTTCCCTGCCTCTCCTGGTGAAGTTTTTCTGTTCTGCATCCAATGAGTATTCATGGGACAGGAGAGGAGAGTCGGGAAGAGGGCAAGGCTGGGGCTGCAGCGGGCAAGGAGCTTTGAACCTCTGCTCCAGTATCAACCCCTGGTCAAGTCAAGATAATAGACAGGCTGTCTGCTCCCTACAGCTTGGAGAATCCCTGTTCAAGGCTGTGGAAGAGCTCCATTCCCATGTGGATAAAGCAGGACTCGGCTTTCCTCTGGATCCTCCAGGCCAAAACAACTCCGTGTCCCTCAGCTCGCAGGGATCTGGGCTGTATAATCTCCTCAATCCCTTTCTCCCCACCTCACTCCTGAGCTTTTGGGAGCCTGCCTTCTTCCAAGGTGCTGATCTGCAGGCAGCGCTCCAGGCTGGAAATGCAGGGATAAAACACAGCTCCATCATCCAAGGCAGGGAGAAAGTGTCAGGCCTAATGAAGCCCTGATGATCCGGGCCCAGCTGAAATGTGTTGCAGGTGCTCAGTGAGGAGCAGAGAACAGATAATGAATAAAACATGTGGGGGCTGCAGCCTCCAGTGAGGGTGACAGGCTCGGCTCTCCAGGTTGGGGGGAAGCAGATGAAATATGAGTTGGAGCTCATCTGAAGAGCTTGTAACTAATCCAAGATGTTGCTGCATGCAGCCTCGCTGCTGCGGGGAACGGGGAGAGCCAGGTTTGTGCGGATCCAGGGAAACGGAGTTATCCTCCAGAAGACAGCAGGATGTGACCTCTGGCCACTGCTGATATAATTCTGTGCGTTAAAGTGGGGGGTGTCTGCATCCCTCTGCTCCAAGACTGGTCTGACCCTGTTCTGTCGGAGCCCAAAGGAGAAGCCAAAAGGGAAAAAACCCATGGGAGATGCCAAAGCCGATTACACGAGAATGCACGGGCTGGAAACCCCCGGAGTCCTGCAGGATTATCTGTGCTCTGAGGTCAGCTCAGCAAGGAGCAGCCAGCAAATCAAGAATTACTTAAGGAGCAGCGATTCTCCAGGATTTATTCCTGCATGGGTCCCCCCGCACCCTGCCAATCCACCCCAACTTGTGGCTAATGAATTGTCCCAAGATTGGGCTTTCCCCCCTTTTTGAGCCAGGATTTTCTATAGGAAGTTGATTTTTGTGCTACCAGTGCTCACTGGAGGGTCTGAGGACAGGAGGTTGAGATGAATCCTCATGGAAAAATGACCTGGGAATGTGACCAGGGCAGTGACATCAGCACTGGAGGTGCACTGGGACTGTCTGCTCCCTGCCCAGCACATCCCATTGAGTTATCCTGGCTTCGCTCCAGCTCAAGGAGGAACTAAAATAGCATCAAGGCTGTGCTGTGAACACCCCTATTAATGAATTAATTATTTTCTGATCCATTTTCACTATGCCTGCACTTCCTTTCACATCATTACTCTTAATTAGGGATCCAAATATTCCCCCAAATCCACCCACGCTGGGTCTAAATTAGGCAAAGGAAGGGTGAGCTACGTGCTCCAGGTCAGTGCTGAGCTCAGCTCCTGCAGCTCCTCTGCTCTTCAAGGGGGTTTTTCCTTCCACAATTTCTTTCTCTCACTTTTTGGATCTCAACCCATCCATCCACGCTGTCTTTGGACCAAGAAAAAACAAAAGAGTTGATTTGTGCCATCACAAAATAAAAATAGCTTGAAGTAAAGGCTGGGGGAAAGTGCTGCCTTTGGAACCCAGGGCTGTGTCTGCAGCTGGTTCCAGGCAGCTCAGTCATTTATCTTCCAATTAATTCAATAGTTTTTTGCTACATGCTGTATTCAGGATGATTCTTGGGAGCTGCACGGCTGAGATCCCGAGGATCCCAGCACCCCTCACCTCAGCAAGCCATGAGCTGCTGGCCAGAGAACATTCCTGGGCTCAGGCCTCGAACTCCAGAACAAGATAGCACAAAATCCTCAAAAAACATGGTGTTACCCAATCCCATCTTGCAAAATTCTGCAGGTCTGGGGATCCAAAATACAACATATTGCTTTAGGAGCATCCTCAAATGAACCCTCGCTTTTTGCTTTTAACCTGGGCTTTATTCCTGGTGGAATGCTCTCTCCACTTCCCAGATTTCTCCAACTTGTTAATCATCTTCTGTTCTTCATGGATAACTCTGAGGTCTCCTGGGAGCTGCAGGATCTCACGCTGACCTCAGGTGTTATTTTACCCCAGCCCAGGTCTCTGCTCCAAACCCTTTTCCCTTCATTCCTGTCTGCAGCCCTCTGGATTCCTTAACCCAGATGGCTTCTCCCTGTCAAAAACATTCCCTGTTGTAACTCCGAAGGCAGCTGCTCAAGAGCTCAGCCTTGGGCCTGTTCCCCTTTCCAAGAGGAAAGAATGAAGGAGAGCACAGGCTTCCAAATCCACCCTGAGTTGCCAAAAATCCTTTCACACTAAACATGTGTTTTGCACAGGAGTTCACTCTGCCAGAGAATCATTTTGGCAAGGGCTTTTCATAAAAAAGCTAAAATCCCAGGAGGGCTGTAATTCTTTGTATCCCAGAGTCTGCTGATTCCTCTCTGGAGGTCAGATGTGGATTAAAGTAATGCATGTAAAGTCATAACCTCCCTTTGAAATCCAGAGGCACCTGGAGAACACCAGGACAGGGAGAGCCATGCTCAGGGTGCTCCATGAGGCTGCTCAGTGGAGCAAGGCAGAAATCGCCCTATACAGGTGAATTTTCCATGCCAGTGGAGCCATTTAGGATCTCAGGAGGCAGCTTGGATCTCCAAGTTCATCGGGATCTACCCTTGCTTTCCTGGTCTGGGAAGAGGTGAACTATTTTTGAGGATAGTGATGACTAGGATTTCTCATCAGGTGCAGTTCCAGGAACCAGGAATTACACACACAGATGTGATATAGATATATATAGACACATATTTTATATATTTTTATATATGTGTGTATTAATGAATTCCTGGTGTGCACACACGCGGGGGTGTTTATGGCTCATTTCCCAGTCCAAAGAGGAAACCCTAAGTCCTCAAAACCCCAAACCCAGCAGGTATTTTGGGGAATTGACTCATCCCAGTCCCAGTTTTGAGAGTTCCATAACTTTTCCAACCAGGCCATGGAGCAGCTGGAGCTTTGCACAGACTGAGGGAGTCACAACTTCCCTTGGGAAGGTGAAACTGCTGAAGGCTCAGCTCTTGATCCCAAAGCCTTTTCCCCACATCCCTCTACAAGCTCTGAGAGATCCCAAAGTCTGGTTGAAAGTTCATTTAGTGGCAGATTGGAGAAGCTGTAGAGCCACAAGCCAGCTGCCTTCTCCTTCCCCTCCTTGTGCAGCCTCAAGGAAATGCCAACAGCTCCAGTCCTGCTGAAATAAATCCCATCCTTTAGGTCCCACCAGGGGAGGGAATGTGGCAAAAGATAGTTCCTCCTTTGTTCTTTGTTGTTATTTTCTGTGGATTTTATTTATTTGGTTGTTTTGCCAAGGCCCCAGGTGGGGCAGAGCAGCTGGAAGAACTGATCCCGAAATGGACATCAGTGAGCACAGCCTGGATTTCCAGAGGCTCTTCCTGGATTTGGTTATTTTCCTGCCATGAAAGCCAAACTGGAGCACCCTGAGTTCAGAAAAGCATTTCAAAGAATTCTGGGTGAAAGAGCTGGAAAACACTTTAATTGACTTTCAGTATTGCCATTAAATTGCCATCAAGGGATCCTCCAAGGTGTCCTTCTCATCAGCCAAATCCATTAGAAAATTCACCTCTGCACCCCCACCCACCCCTGCCCCTTCCCTCCTTTTGCCCAGTCCTTGTTAAAAATGGAAGAGAAAAATGCAGAAGGCAGGAATTACGGAAGAGAAAAGGGTAAGGAAGAAAAGAAATCTCTAAAAAGACAGGGGTGACTCAAAAGCTGAGGAATTAATCCATTCCTAAAACCATCTTCAGGATTTCGTGGATCTCTGAGAACTTGATGGTGTCTGTGGTTGTAGGACTGCGTTTCGTGGATTCCACGGATGGAAAAGGCACTTTTCCCCATCATTTGTGGCTCCCAGACCTGGGCAGGTTTCTTAGGCATAACACCTGGGGGTAAAGTGAGAAGTTTCCCTGTTTCAGCATAGCTCAATAAGTTTATTCCATGGTTTTGCTTTCCTGTTATTTCCCCCACAGTTTCACATCCCTCAGTGAGTTTTGGGTCCTTCTTCCATATCTGGCCTTCACTGCACTCCAAGATCTTCGAGCACTTCCTTTTTTTTCTAAAATTTGGCGGGATACCCAAGTTTTATTCCTTTCCTGGTGTCTATAGGGAGTCAAGAGTCCTCCTCTCCCAAAGCCTATAGGGAGTCCCCACAGCATCCAGAGGGAACATCCACAAGGTGGGCAGAAGTTCACAAGCTCACAGATTCAATGGCAGCAAGAGATGTAGCTTGGGTGTCTTTTTGGGTCTCTGCACCAGAGGGATTTTGCTCATTTTTCCCAGTAAAACATCTCTGCCCATATCCCAGCGCTGCCAGGCAGAGCCTCGCAGTGCCAAGACCTTCCTGGTTTCCTACAGCAGCCCGACCTCAGCTTTCACTGGGTATTTTCCTTCAAAGAAACAAGCAAAACCCCATAAATCTTCATTTTTTGCCAAAATCTCCACGTGGTGGTGTGATGGAGATGACAAGGAGAACAAATATTCTTGGAAACTACTATTATTTCATAATGTTGTGGAATCAAGAAAGAACAGATTGTTTAGGGAAAAAATTCCCTTTCTCCCTCACAAGCCAGGTCCTACAGCAGCTGCTGAGGATGAGGGGAGAAGGTGGTCAAGGAGAGGAATTAGGCAGCGATTCCAAATGAATCCGGAAGGTGTTGAGAGATACCAATAAAGACGGAGCAGGTTTGGAGCGGGTCAGGGCAGAGGGAATTTCTCCCAGTAACAAATGCGTCTGGCTGCTCCCCCGATGAGCTCATGGAGCTGACAGGATCCTCCGTTAATGCTTTGCAGACCTCAGGTATTGTTATCCTACCCTGAGCCTGAACCCACCGGGAAAACCACCCGGAGGAGGGAGGTGGGAAGCATCCATGCGGTGGTGGGGATTGGGATGCTCATGGTGGGGGGATTGGGATGCTCATGGTGGAGGGATTGGGATGCTCAAGACAGTGGGAGGGAGATTCCCAAGGTGGTGGGATAGAGATGACCATTGTGGTGGGATGCAGATGCCAGGGCAGTGGGATGGAAATGCCCATGGTGGTGAGATCAGAATGCGCATGGTATTGGGATGGAGACACCCATTGCAGTGGGATGGAGATGTCCAAGGAGGTGGGATGGAGGTGTTGGGGTCTTGGGATGGAGATGCCTGAGGCTGTGGGATGGAGATTCATGAGTTGGTGGGATAGCAATGCCCATGGTGGTGAGATTGGGATGCTCATGGAAGTGGGATGAAGATGGCCATGAAAGTTGGATGAAAATTCCCGTGGAAGTGGGATGGAAATGTCCAAAGCTGTGAGATGAAAATGTCCATGGTGTTTGGGATGGAGACGCCTGAGGCAGTGGGATGGAGATGCCCGAGGCAGTGGGATGGAGATGCCCGAGGCAGTGGGATGGAGATGCCCGAGGCAGCGGGATGGAGATGCCCGCGGCAGCAGGATGGAGATGCCCGAGGCGGTGGGATGGAGATGCCCGAGGCGGTGTGATGAGCACATCCCACGCTCCTGGACCGAGAGGTGGCGCTGGCAGACTGCCGTGCACACACGCGGGTTATCAGCTCTGGCAGCAGAGCACAGACCCAAGGCAGGCGTATTTTTATCTCTTATCTCGGTGCACTCCGGGTGGATGACGCTTTCTCAGCTGCTAATCTCGTGCCTGTCCCAAGCCCCTGAGGAGCCAGGGGAGCCGCCAGGCCTGGGAGCTCCCCCGGCATGTGGCCCTCATCTTCCAGGTCTGAAGGCCACGGTCAAAGGCAGCTCTAATTCAATTAAATGAAAGAACAGAATTTTTTCCTGGTAAAGAAAACACAATTGCTTTGTGGAACAGGAGGCTCGAGGGGCAAAGAGAAGGTGAAAAGTGCTGGCTGTGCCCAGCAGGAAATGCAGATTATTTCCTGGCCCATCTTGACCCAGTTTTTTTCTCCTTTGGGGTGTGCAGGATGCAGAGATTTACAGGGGGGCAAAACTCAGAGTTCTGGGACATCAGGAGTCACTTTTGGCAGGGTGCGTTGCACAGCACCCGCAGCTTTCACAGCCACGTCCGTGCTGAGCTTGACGAAAAGCCACTTTTTTCAGAGAAAAACCAAAGAACTCTACCCTGGCTGCCAGGCCTGTGTGATAAACAGGTGGCTGCAGGTAAAACCCAGCCCTGCATGCTCAGACTCCCCTTTCCTCAACATCCTCAGCGTTTCTGACACAGATGAGTCACTGGAAATCCCCTGTCTGGCGACACTCTTGCTCTTCCTCTGGGGCTCTTCTCTCAAGCACGATTTGATGCCACTTTGAGAGTCACACCACAGAGTCCCTGCTTAGCTTTTCCTGCACCAAAATGCTGGAAAATTTGGGGGATAAGAGGAAGAAAGGTAAAGAGGGGACCTCTTTTAGGCAGGGCAGGTTTGCAGAGAGCCCACTTTCCGGAAACTGCCATTTACACCTTCCTGGTTTGGATATGAATACCCCAAGCTGTGTTTGCAGTTAGGAGTTGCTGATGTCGTTCCTCAGGAGCCAGCTTGGGAGAAGGTGGTGGATGCATTTCACATGGGCATCTGGACAGGGTTAAAACCCCTGCGGTTCCCAAAAGTTTGGAAGAGATCAGAAGCTGAACTGGAAACAGGAGGTTCACAGAGCACTGTGCAGCAATAACCATATGGAAAGGGAAAAGTGTGGCGTCTCCTGGGGTTGGACATGCCATGGAAAAACACAGCTCCTTGAGAAGGTGCATTTCCAGCAAAAGGTGCACCTCCTCTGCTGTGACCAACCGGGTCCAGCAGTTTAAATCCATCAATGAAAAATCCATTCTAGATTTGAGTCTGAATTCTCACTGTTGATGGATAAAAGTTAAAGTATCAGAGGTGCATATTGGACAAAGGCATCAGAAAGGTGGTTGAGAGGGCAAAACTGTGACTCAACACATCTGTGTTGCAAATAGTTGGAAATGAGTGCTCCTGTGCTTCAAAGATCTTGGGGAATGTTAAAGTTGGAGGAAATTTGGAGAAAGCAGCAGCACATTCAGCAGGTGTACGGAGCAGAAAACCCAAATGCTGCTGGTGCCACACATAGAGTAGCAGATAACGAGTCAAGAAACCCCTTGAACATGAAGAGAACACAGCCCCCAACATCCAGAAAGACACAGGGAAGAAAATTGCAATGGTAAAGTAAGGTTATAGCTCTGGGGGGTTGATTTGCACCCCTTGCGCTAATTTTCTAACCCAGCAGCATTGGCTTCCGTGAACAGAGACCCAGCTCTGAGAGGTTTCTGCTAAAAACACTAAAGCTTCTGCTGGAAGACCAAGGAGGGTTGTCCTGGACCCTGGGATGGGTGGGGAGGGCAGTTCCCAACCACAGAGTTTGGAGCATCGTTTAGGGATGGCAGGTACGTGATACATTTTTTCATCACCCTGTGGTGATTTAGGATCGAGGATGGGCATCATTAAAGGGTACAGGAGAAGGTGGAGGAATCCTGGGGAGACTTTTCAGTGGGGAGAAGCAAAGGGGCCAGACTTTGAGGAGAAGAAGGGACCAAAAGGTTGTCCTGGAATGATAAACTCGGCTTCAGGACAGACATTAGCGGGAACTGTGGACTCTCCTTCCCCAGCATCAGCCTAATGGGTACAAATCTGCCAATTAGGGACAAATCTGCCAATTAAGGACCAATTAAGGTTCATCTTTAAATCCATTCTCCCTGCTCAGCAGAGCCCTGGCATGCATTTAACGATCAGCAATAGGTCAAGGTCCTTGTCCCTTTCATCTGAGGATCTCACAGCCCTTGATGAGGCTCGGCTGCCTCTCACTGTGGTAGGTAAAGGCTGTAATGTTATTTTAATATCGTGAGCCTCATTTATAAGGATAAATTACAGTGGGAGATAAAGAGCACATGGACCCATGTGGATAAAAATAAAAGTCCATATTGCCCCATTATCTGGCATTGGTTAAGCTTCTGCTTGTCGAAGTTTTTTGGCTAATTTCTCTCCTTTATTTTTTTAATGAAATGCTATTTATTTATAGCTAAACGCCAACTTTGAAGCCTGAGCCAAGCATTTGGGAGCTGCTCCGATAGGGCCCTTGAAAAGGAGAATTATGTGTGTTTCAGATGTTTCCAGAAGTTATTGTTTCAAGGCAGCGAGGACTGTGACATTGCTCCCAAGGAGCTCTCCCTCCCCTCGGCATTTCCAGAGGACACGGGCAGAGCAGATGTCTCCGAGCTGGGAGAAGGGGTGGTGACAAGCGTGTGTGGGGGAAAGGCACCAGGGAGGGGAGCAGATGAAAGGGGAATTTAGACAGGAAAAGCCCTGAAGGTCCAGGGTTGGAGGAAAGTGCTCCGTGATGCCCCACACAAGCCTCATCCTGCTGCTCACCAGGGTGTGGGATGTGAGTGTGGGAGATCATCACTGAATCCTGAAATGGTTTGGGGTGGAAAGGACCTTAAAGACCTCCTCATTCCAGGGTCAGGGGCATCTTCCACTATCCCAGGTTGCTCCAAGCCCCATCCAGCCTGGCCTTGGACACTCCCAGGGATGGGGCAGCCACAACTGCTCTGGGAAATGTGGTCAAGGATCTGAGCACCACCTTCAACACTGATACCATCGTGGGCTTCAAGCTCAAGAACTTCCTGCCATGGAGTTTTCACCAGGACAAGGCACAGGAGGGTCCTCACACAGCCTCTGGCACCACTGGGCTGTGTTACATTTCCAGAGGCTTTTTTGCTGTATCTGGACACTTCCCTTTGCAATGGAAACGTTCCCTACACTTCTCCCAGGGAATCACTCAAGGCTTCAGGTTGGCTGCAAGGGGTTGGACCAAATTACCTTTGAAGGTCCCTTCCAACCCAGCCTATTCCATGACTCTATGACAATCCAAAACTGATCCAAGCCCATGCCATTCCAGGAAAACCCAGGACTCCACTGGGAGCCTTTTCCCACCCCTGGTGCATGAGATTGTCCCATCTCAGTGCCCTTTGTGCTTCCAGGCACCAATAGGGAGGCTGTTCCTGGCTACTTCTCCAGCAGTGAGACCCCCTGAATGGCCATGGGAGAGGTTTTGCAGGGAACAGATGGATTTCCACAGAGAGACCAGAGGACCATGGAAATGCACAACTTTCCCGTGGCTCCTTCTTTGGTGGCGGAGTGACATCACCCCCTCCCGACTGGCAGCAAGACAGAGAGGTTTTGATGGCGTGGAGGGGACCCTGGCTCAGTGTCCAGGATGATGGCGAGGGGCACCCTCAGCGCCACTGTCGCCCGGCAATTCCTGCAGAATTATATCACTTCCTCTGGGCTGACAGGGACACAGCCCGGGGCTCCATCCCGGAGAACAGCGGTTGTGTGAGGGAGGGCAGAGGGAAAGAGCAGCAGGATCATCCCCCAGTGATGTGTGTGGGGCAGCTTGGACAATCTCCTGGGAAATGAGGAGCTTTGCTGCCTCTTTACGGATTCTCCATCCTTAACTTATTCTGCGCTGCCCCTACAAGTACGAAAGCAAATCCCATGGCAGGGTTTTCCCAAAAGCCTTAGAGAAGAGCAACCCTTTGGACAACTAAGTCCTTCAGAGGTACAGGCAAGTAAAAGGTCGAACTTAGGGAAAAGATTCTTCCCCCAGAGGGTGCTGGGCACTGCCCAGGCTCCCCAGGGAATGGGCACGGCCCCGAGGCTGCCAGAGCTCCAGGGACGTTTGGACAGTGCTGCCAGGGATGCCCAGGGTGGGGTTGTTGGGGTGTCTGTGCAGGGCGAGGAACTGGACTGGATGATCTCTGTGTATCCACCTCAGGCTATTCCGTGTTTCTGCAGTCCTGTATTTGCACCACTGTCCTCCAACTCCGTTTCTTTCAGGTTATTTGGGAGCCTGGGCCTGGAGCTCGGCAGCTGAGGCTCTCTGATTCATCAAGACTGGAGGAAGGCACTGCCCCAGGAACTGCCATTTCCTTGGGATTTCTGCAGGATCACGTCAACCTCGGGCCAAAACTGGTCCAGAGTTTCTGCAGTATTACACTTGATGTCATCCTATTCCCTGTGCTGACCTTCCCATATGTGGTCCGCACTCATTTAGGGTAAGGACACCACCTCAGCATCCCTGGAGCACCTTTCTCCAGCCTGCTGTTGGCACAGAAATGCCAACTTGTTTGGGATTTGCCAAGAGCTTAAGAGCCCAGACCAGGAGAGGAGCAGTGTGCTGGGCACACGGGGATGTGCCTCGGCATTGATTTAAAGTGAGGTTTTCAAGTTGTTCCAGCCAGGAATCCACTCCAGGAGCCCACCTGGCTCTGCAAGAGCTGATTTCCAGAATGGGAGGGGGAAGATGGAGTTCTCCCATGACAGGTCCTTCTCCAGCTCCTCTTTTGGAGCAGAAGAGATGCCTGAGCCTGGCAGCTGGTCCTGGCTCTGTTCCCATCCTCTGGCAGGGCAGGATCCTTCAGGTCCTACCTGAGAACCCCCCTTGGAGGTCTCAGAGCAGCATCAGCTTGTCTGCCACCCCTGGGTGACCCAGGTGGTGTTTTCTGACAGATTTCATGAGCTTGGGAGCTTGGGGAGTTTTAGGTTCAGAGTTAAACCCTTCAGGAGACCCAAAATTTTCAGTTGAGTTGAGTTGAGTTGAGTTGAGTTGAGTTGAGTTGAGTTGAGTTGAGTTGAGTTGAGTTGAGTTGAGTTGAGTTGAATTACCTGCAGCACCCCGAATTCCACTTGCCAGCCCTTGGAAGTTAGAGCAGAGTCCCTGACAAGCAAGAAACTCTCTCCTAAATAATGGAATACTCCCTTTTAGCCCTCCTGGAAGCACTTCTCCTCCCAAGTCTTCCTTACAGAGGGAAAGGGCATTTTCTGCCTTATATTGGAGCCCCTCTGCTCTGGTGCCAGGCTGGGAGAGCTGGGGGTGCTCACCTGGAGAAGAGAAGGCTCCAGGGAGAGCTCAGAGCCCCTTCCAGGGCCTAAAGGGGCTCCAGGAGAGCTGCAGAGAGACTGGGGACAAGGGCTGGAGGGACAGGACACAGGGAATGGCTTCCCACTGCCAGAGGGCAGGGCTGGATGGGTTATTGGGAAGGAATTGTACCCTGGGAGGGTGGGGAGGCCCTGGCACAGAGTGCCCAGAGAAGCTGTGGCTGCCCCTGGATCCCTGGGAGTGTCCAAGGCCAGGCTGGAGGAGGCTTGGAGCACCCTGGGGTAGTGGAAGGTGTCCCTGCCCATGGCTGGGGGTGGATTGGGATGAGCTTTAAGGTCCCTTCCAACCCAAACTATTCCATGATTCTGTGTAGACCCCAACCACCCATTTCCATCCCCTGCAGAGATGGTGCTCAGCATCCTTCTCATGAGCATTGGAAGTACTGATGGGTACTGGGATACACGGATACAGGGATGCTTTTTATTCTTCGCAACTCCAGAGGGGAAGGTTTCCAAACAGTGGTTGCACTGTTTGTAAACAGCTGAGTCAGCAAAATGCACCAAAATCCCAGCTTTTCATCCCGGAGCCATGATGCCACCATGGGCAAAGGGAGGAATAGGGGAGTTCAGGCCTGTTTGAAGTGCAGATCACAGCTCCCCCTTCACCCCGGAGCCACCAGCAATGTGTCCATGAGCCAGAGATCCCCCATTGTCCCCCTGGAAATCTGAAAGACATCAGCACGCTCAGGAAAGGGAGGAAAAGGAAAATGTGTTTGCCAGTTGCAGCAGATGTGAGGGCAGTGTCCTGGACAGCTTTTAATATTCTATAAATACCGGGGGCAGGAGGTTGTTATTAACCACCAGTAATTAATACAATGTGCACTGTCCAATTAATGGTGTCCTGCCCTCCTGTGCACGTGGGGAATTCCCAGATGTGGCACAAAGACGGCAGAAATTTGGAACAGGCAGGAGTATCCCTGAATCCAGTCCCCCTGAGCGTGGAGGACAAGCTGATCAGAAAACAGATGATGGTGAATGCTGCAGACATCAAAGCACATCCCTGCACATCTTCCAGGCGCACGCAGGGAATGTCGGGTGCCAGCGCTCAACCTGGAGAGCACCACCACAGAAAGGTGGTGAAGGGAACAAATTCCAGAGCTGCAGTTGCTCCCTGCATGTTAATCAGGACAGCAGACAGCTCCAGAACATCTGCATGTCCAAGGACACTGCCTGGCTCTGAGGAAACCCTGCCCTGCACAGAATAAGATGTGGAAATGTTCGTCTGACTCCTCTGGATGCTGCGGGAAAAGCCTGGAGACCATTTCATTGATGGATACTCTTGCAGTGGTGCTCTGGGAAATCGGGACTGATGGATTTCCAAAGGAAGCCAAGGAGATATTTGGGGTGCGAAGGTGGATGGGCCGTGCTGAGGCCCTGTGAGCTGGGTTAGTGGCAGGGGGGACAGGGACCTCCTGGTGTGTGAAGGGAAGAAGCTCAAATCTGCTGTGGTGGAAAAATGGGAGAGTACCTGATGTTGACGTGGGAAATCAGGAGCTTTGTGGATCAGGATCAGTTTATTCCGTGTTGGGTTTGCCCACGGCAGCAAGGACGGTGCTCAGCACCCCAACACAGCCCCTGTCTGGTTGTATTCTCTGAGCCATCAGGACCAAAGAAATGATTTTGGGAAAATTGGGAGTCATTTTCCACTGCAACCACATAATGCCAGGGCACCAAGTCCTGGGAGCCCTGGCAGTACTGCCAGGGCCCACGAGGAATTTGCTCCTCTGCTCATTGATGGAAGTGCGTAAGAACATGCCCTGAGGTGACCTGTCAGTGGTGATCCTCAGTTCAACTCCTGAGCTGGGTTTGTGAGCCCCAGTACTCACAATGCTGGGTTTGTGCTCCTTCCCCGAGCAGCCTGGAGCCTCCCTCAGGGACTCTGTCCAGGCTGCCAGGTGGGAGCTCTCAGAGCAAGCAAACAGCAAACCTGCTCTGGCTGCTGCTTTCCAACCCAACTGCCCGTAAATGGGAGCCAATAAATGGGATCCAAACTAATTTTGGGAAGGGACCAGCTCTGCTCCCTCAATGTCTCTGACCTGACCCTCCTGGGTGTTCCTGGATGGAGGGGGCACCCCAGAGCACCAGGAGCATTGGAAACCTCTCCCCTTATCATCACTGACAAGCCCAGGGTTTGTAAATCTGGAAAGGTGCTTGTTTGGATTCCCACCAGCAAATTTTGGCCAAGTACTTTGAGATGGCTACCTGAGGGATGCCCATGGTGGGAGGGAGAAGCCAGGCCTGGGTATGTGCCTGGTATTATCCTCTTTAGGCTCGGCCTGCAGTTCAAATGCATCCCTAAAGCTGGTGGCTGGGAATTTAGTCCTGAGGACGTTATCCAAGTCTCTGTCCTAAGCAACCTCCCGCTTGTAACGTCACCTTCACCTTCCCCAGACCCTCTGCATGCTCAGCTCAGGGTGATTTAACATCAAATAAGAGCAAGGGAGGCTCACAGATGGTTGTAGCAAAGGGGTTATAAAGCCCCTCCCCTTGGAGGCACAAATCCCACACCCAGCCCACGGCTGAGCCTCCTACGGCCACAGGGTTTTGGCTGCAGGCTCCTGGTGCTGAGGTGTGAGGGAGAACGAGTTGCACTGCGAGTACCTCCAGTGATTTATTTTATTGCCTGTGTGCAAAAGAGTCTTGGCACTCCGAGGGGAGGTCGCTGCCAGCTCCAGGCCAGCTGGGCTATCCCTGGTGGAAAATGAAATGGATGGATGGATGGATGGGAACATTTTTCCATCATAGCAGAGTGAGGGAAGCAAAGTTCCTCCTTGAACATCCATCTCTAATTCCCTGACCTCGGAGCAGTCTGGCAGCCGGGATGAGAAGAGCTGATAAAAGCCCTCACCAAGCTCTTGTTCCCAGCTCCACCTGGACTGTCCAGCAGGGAGAACTTGCATCCCCTCAAAGCCATCTAAGGGCCATTTCCAAGCCATTTCCATGTCCTGCATTGAGGACAATTCCTTTGGGATAGGACCAAGGCAGGTGCCACCACCTCAACTGCCTGGGGTGGGAGGAGGATGAAGCCCCCAGGGTGATCCATGTGCTGAAGAATTCCTGGCATCTTTCTTGCCTCGCTGGGAACTCAACTCAACTCAACTCAACTCAACTCAACTCAACTCAACTCTACTCTACTCTACTCTACTTTACTCAACTGAAAGTTTTGGGTCTCCTGAGGGGTTTAACTCTGAACCTAAAACTCCCCAAGCTCCTAAACTCATGAAGTCTGTCAAAAAACACCACCTGGGTCATCCAGGGGTGGCAGACAAACGTGCAAACCCAGGCACAACAGGTATACAAAGGGGAAAATATCCATGGGGAAATATCCACGTGCAAGGAGGGAAACACCCATGGCAGGTCTTTGCCTCAAATATCTGAGGCATCAGCCCTGTCTGGGGTGTTCCTCCTGTGGGGATCCTCCAATGCCTCAGCAGATGCTCTCAGAACACTCTGATTCTTCCCCTCCTCTTGGTTAAACATTTCAGGCTGTTACCACATCCTCAGGTATTCCCTACACCAACAAACTGAAGGATGGAGGGGCAAAAGGCTGCTGGGAATTGGGATTTATCTGTCTCAGCTGAGGAGCTCAAGGAAACTGAGGGGTTCCCAAGGCTTTGGGGGAATTGTGTTGCTTCTTTTTCCTGTTTGCCCAGGATTTCTGGTGAGGTTTTAGTCCAGACCTGGGAGATGCTGGGCTGAGAGATAATTAATAGATAATTAATAGATAATTAATATCCTATTTGTTATTCAGGCTCATCTCATGTCCCTGAGCCTACCAAAGGACCATTTTCCCCCTTGCAACGCAGAGCGGGGCACTGCTGTGAGCCCTTCCCTGCCCCTCCTCTGTCTCAGAGGGCATTTCCTCAAGGACAGGGGGACAAATCCTGCAAATTCCATCCAAGAGGGCAGGATCCAGCCCTCAGTGCCAAGAACCAGGCACAGAGACAGCTCCAGGATGGCATTCCCAGCCCTCACCAACCTGCTGCTCCCAGCACGGAGCCCTCCTGTCCCTCCAGGACTCTGACATGGTGTTGTCCTGGGCCAGGCTCCAGGGAGAGCTTTTCCTTGTTGGTCCGCAGCTGGAGCTGGGAGCAGCAGAAGGATCCGGAGCAGGCCTGGGAGGAGGATGGAGCTGGGATGTGCTGGGGTTATCTTTTTAACAGGTTTCTCCCGTCCCTGAACATATGTGCAGGAACACATCCCTGGAAAAATATGTGAGTGGGTGAGCTTGGCCCCGGCTCCCTCCCAGATGGGACATTCCAGAGCCCACATCACAAAGCCATCAGCTGGGCTTTGACAGAGCTGCCAGCACCTCCAGCCTCTATCAGAGCCCAAAAATGTCCATATGATCCCTGCTCCCCCCAAAAACTCCTTCTTGCTCTCATTTACAATCAGGAAATGTTGGCAAAAGGGGAGAAGTAGGGGGAAAACAAAGTAGGAAAAAAAAAAAAAAAGGAGAGGGAAGAACAAAGCTTCCAGAGGAAAATGTGGAAGAGGTGAGACATGAGGTGCAATATTGCACAAAGCTGGCACCTCAAGGGACACAGCTATCAACATACACCCCCAGGGTGCCCAAACCCAGCTGGTTTGGGCCCATTTTCCAGCAACATCTGCAGGTTTGTCCCACATCATGTCCTGGTCCCCTCCTGTCACTTCCAGGGCACTGGAAGGTGCTCCCAGGCTGCTCAGCCCTTACAAGTTGTAGCAGCACCTCTCCCACAGAGGGGACTTTTGGCTTTAAGCAGCACCAACCCCACATTTTTAGGGCTGGTGCTAAATGTGGAGCACTCCCAGCCCAATCCCGTTTCCATCTGCAGAGAAGGGAGGTTTTGCTGAGGCCAGGGTGACATCCCCCAGCTGGGATGCATTTCATCAGCTCCAGAGATTGTTCCAGGCTAAAGAGCTGTTTCCCTGCACACAGCCGAGTGTAATTCCCAGGAAAACCAGCTGAGCCCTTGGCCTGAGCTCAAAACACATTAGGAAATCAAAAGCATTTATTTTATCCAATTTTTCTCCTGAGCTTTGCTCAATATTCCCCAGAACAAGGAGCTTTAATAGACTTTGGTTTGTGACTGCAGACACCTTCCATAGCTTGGCTCTTTCATCACGTGGGAACTTGGATATCCGTCATCTGGAATCTGCTTAGTGCTGTGTTCTCCTCCCCTGCTCCTGGATTTGCATTTTGTCCAATGGTGCCTAATGAATTTAGAGTGTCAGGGCTTATAAATCATTGAATCCAGCAACTCTTTGCATCCCATTTTCTACCAAGAATCCCTAAGAGCCATAAAGGCATTTAAAACCTCTCAGAGTCAGTGCTATGGGGATAATCTCCGATCTGAAGGTTTGCTGTGCTCAAATTTACTAAACTATGGCAGATTTGGAGGAGGTGCAAGAAGGAAACTGTTCACCAGCTCAGATTGAACCTAAAATTTTGAACAAATTTGGCAAAAAAAGTCCAGACAAACTGCCCTCCTCCTTGTCATTGCCCACAAGAATATTTGGTGTAGGGTTTTTATAAAATTTTTATGGATACTTTAGTTTTAAAAGCAGCCAGCACAGCAGGGTTTACTCCTCACCCAAAAAACTCCTCTTGAATGTCAAAAGAACCATTTGCTTCTTCCGAAAATAAATTAATTTGGCACCAAAATCCCTTTGCTTTGACCTGGCCTGAACTTCCCTTGGCTCCTTGCGGCTGCTTTCACTCCTGTGCCTTGGCCCCAAATCCAGGGATGGCTGCAAACACCTCAGGCTCAGCTGCCTTGAGATCACATCTCTGACATCCAGGTTTGGAATGGGAGCTGGGAACACCCAGATTTAAGGTGGGTGGAAAGTCTTGGCAGGTTCTCATCCATCCAAAGGCACCCTGGGGCTGGAGCATCCCAGAGATGCTCCCAGGAGGAAAAGCACTGGCAGCTTGGGCAGCCCCATGTTCAATCCCTCAAAACCTGCTCTTTCCTATTTCCTTAAAATCAATATTCCATTGCTTTCCAAGGATAAAACAGGCTCCCACTACTCACCAGGGCTTGCAGGGAGTAGATGATGTTATTATTGGATTTTTCCCACATAAACCTGGATCTCTGGAGTATCAATGGTCAACCATACGTGACCCAACCAGGCTGGAATTTTTTCCCATATTTTGAGCCACCATACAGCTGGTTGCTTCTCAAAGCCAGCAGCTCCATTTCAACACCCATAAATCCAAACCCCCCAGGCTTGGAATTGGAACTGGGCTCACCCAGATCCCTGAAGCAAACTTTGGGTTGGGGTGGGGTGGTGGAAGTGTTTTCCCCCATTCTTTCTGAAAATCTTTATTCTTTAACAAACTTGTTGCCAGCCAAAACACAAATTTTCTTTGAATGTCAAAACAGGATGTTTTTGACAATTTCAGGACATTCAAATAGCATTTTTTGTTTTCTTTTTGAAACAGGAAACTCGTCTGAGAACCCTTTCCTGCAAATGGTTTCAGTTGTGACAAAACCGCCACTTTCTGACAGCACTTGGGGTATTTTTTTATATAAAAAGATGCCACATGTAAAAATTTTTGAAAAACCCATCCAGGTTGCTCAGTCCCAAAGGTGGGTGTGGATTTTTCTCCTAAAAATGCTCATTAAAAGGGAATATGTCGAGATTGAGCTGTGGAGCAGCTGGGAATAAGAATGTTTGTCGTGGATATTTGGAGATTGAGGCCGTTAAAGTGGATCCATTCATGGCATTGCAATCCAGGTGTCTCTGCTGCATCCCCAAATCCTGGTGGCACCTCTTTGGGCACAAGGGCATGGAGGATGCTGGAGGAATATCAGTGAAACGGTGCTGCTGAGATGCTCAATTCTCAACAAGGAACCGAAATGAGATTTGCAAGTCAAATTCTCTCCCCCTCTTTGCACCCAGAGGGAAATGGGGCTCCAGCAGCTCCAGGGGGCTGAAAAAGGGGTGGAGAGTTCATGGTGAGTGACAGGGGAGGATCTGGTGGGGTCTGGATGGTGGGAAATGCTTTGGAAAAGCCTGGATGTTTTCCAATATCTGTCAATGTCTGGATCCTGCAGAGAACCTCAGGGCTGTTCCTTGTGTCCTGCCCTTCCGAGGTGTTGAACCTGAGCTCTGGATGGGGTTGCAGCAGGAGGAAATCCAAGCCCCATCACCACTAAAAATGGACCTGAGGCTCTGGATCCCTGGATCTCACCATGTGAACCTGAATACATCAATGGAGCCATTCCGAGAGCTCTCCCCTTCTCTTAGTCTAGCTTGGACTCCCTCCAACACAGGAATGGGAAAAACAGTCTGGTTTGCACTCAGGCATGGATATTCCAAGACTTCTGTCTTTTTTCTTAGAGACGGGACCAACTCGTCCCAGCCTGGCTTCACACCATCACCTCCTTAGCTGTGTCTCATCTGGTCCTTGGCAGGAGGATCACCCTGTGTTCCAAATGTTGAAAGAGCAGGTGCTGGGTTGAGATGGCTCCTCCAGAGGTTTCTAAACCTGCCCTGGGCATTGAGTGGCAAAGCTCTGGGATGTCTCTATGAGATCCCATCTCTGTCAAAGGTCAGAGAGCACCAAAGAGCCTGGTGGGGACAGCAGGACCCCAAACAGGGTGGGAAAGGTGAAATCACCACTGAGCCCCATCTGGTTTCTGTATTGTTGGGTGATCTGGAAGTTCTGGGATTAACGAGATCCATCCACAGTTCTTTGCATTCCTCCTCTCTGTTTTGGCCAGGCTTCTATAGGGGCTTGCAGGAGAAGTCAATAGCAGAATATTCATTCCTTCTGTCAAGGAAATCCAGAGAAAGGCAGGAGGAATGAACCAAATGTGAGATCAAGACAGGAAGATGTGTCCTGCTTGTTCCATTTGTGTTTCTGTCACCCAGGGCAGGGAGAGCAGGGATTTGGCTCCTCATGGTTGAACGGGATACAAGCAAAGAGCAACAGCAGGACGAGGGCTCTGACAGGAGAGACCAAAATCTCCTGCTTGATCTGCAAGGAAGAGAAGAGCAGATTTATTGAAATTTCAGCACTGCAGTGAGAAATGTCTTGTTTTTTTCTTGTACAGCCCAGATCAACAGGACTGTGGTGCTGGAAATGAGGTTCTCCTCTATCCCCTTCCCTCAGACTGTGCCCATACGGCACTGCCGGGATCAGTGTCCCAGCACTGCCCGTCAGAAGTGTCCCACAGGAGTGCAAATCACCAATAAAATCGTTCCCCAGATGGGATTTGCAGACTCATCTTTCATCTAATTTGGGTCATTTCCTGGTCTCCCTGTGATCCCGCTGGTGTGATGTGCAATCCCAGGTTTGTGGTGTCCTGATTGGGATCAGTCAGTGAAAGGAGGGAGCTTTGACCCCAGCCTGGCTCAGTGGCTTCTGCATCCTCTGAGTCCCCCAAGCTCCATCTCTGCACCTCAGTACCGGGAGATCACGGAATCCCAGAATCCCAGGATGGTTTGCCTTGGAAGGGACCTTAAAGCTCATCCACCCCTGCCATGGCAGGGACACCTTCCACTGTCCCAGGCTTCTCCAAGCCCCGTCCAGCCTGGCCTTAGACACTTCCAGGGATCCAGGGGCAGCCACAGCTCCTCTGGGCCAGGGCCTCCCCACCCACCTAGGGAACAATTCCTTCCCAATATCCCATCTATCCCTGCCCTCTGTCCATGGGGAGCCCTTCCCTGTCCTGCCCCCACCTCTTTATGAGGTTGCCCAAGGGACCACGAGCAGGCTGGGGGCTCCTGAGCCACTCCAGAGCATCTCAGGTCCTTGGAGCTGCAGGATCTGGGCAGTGCCAGACCTGCTGTGCTTGTGCACAGGTACATCCTGGAGAGATCCCAGATTTTCTCCTGTTCCCTTTTGGGGGTCCCAGCTTTGCCCCGCTCCTGCCGTGAGGGGATGGGAAGCAGGGCTGTGTGCTCCCAGCCCCATTATCTGCTCTGACCTGACTCTTTAAACAATGTTAAGCCTCCAGAAATAAATCTTCTGGAAGAGCTTGGCTTTGTTCAACTCCTCACCTGGCAGCGCTCCTAAAACATCCAGGAATTTTCACGGAGCTCTTTAGGATAATATTTGACACTTCCATCACTCCTGTCATCCTGAAGTGCTTTTCCAACCTGAGACCACTGCTGCAGTCAAACTGCTCACAGAATAGTGGGTTTTTTCCCTAAAAACCAAATCCTACATCATCCTGGGAGCCCAGCGCATCCTCCATTCCCCTGGAATCAGTGAGGGCTCAGCACTCTGCGCATCCATGATTATTGGGATGATGCTACTGCAAAGGGAGCACTGGGAAGTGGTGCTGCTTTGGAAAGAAGTGGTGTCTTTGGAAAAAAAAGTAAATAAAAAATACATGTACAGAATATAGAGGACACTGAGTTTGACCCTGAGCCTCTGCTGGAGCATCGGCTGCTGTTGGTAACACCCAAAGCAGGACAAGCACCTTCCAGAGGGAATTCCTACACATCCCTACCTTCAGAACCAGTTTGGATCCAGACACAGCGACACTTTCCAGGCCTTGGGAACAGTTTTAAGGGTGAAGGAGCTCCCACCCCTCAGTGTGCCCCAGCAGAGGATGCAGGGACAGGCTGAGTGCTGCACGGCATCTCACTCAGCTCCTCCAGGGGACAGATTTACCCTGGACAGGGATTTTCCATCTGTCTGCCCTTGGCCAGACCCCAAACACTCAAACCCCTCTTTCTGCCCTGCCTTGGGGGAGGTGGAGATGCTCACCCCATTCTAACAGGGTTAACTCTCCCTGTTTATTGATAAGCTGATACCAAACGCCTGGGATGAAATCCCTGATCCCACAGCTAAACCCAGCGCTGGACAACCCCGGTGTGAAACGGCCCCCAGGACAGTGTTGTGTCACAGCAGCCACACAAAGAGGGTTCAGTGCCAAAGGTCTCGTTCAGATGTTGCCGTGGACTTGATCCTTTCAGGCAGGAATTTAATGTGCTGTTTTCCTAAAAATTTGCTAAAATACAGCAGATTTGGAGGAGGTGCAAGACGGGAATTGTTCATCAGGTCATATGGAACCTAACATTTTGAACAAATTTGGCAAAAAGTCCAGAGTAACCATTCTCACAAAGAGGTGACTGGCCCCCAAATCCTTGCTCTTCTCAGCGCTGGACTCCAGGTGATGCCTTTTTCTGGTCTTAAAATCAAGAAGCAAACATGGTTAGAAGGGAAAAAGGGATTTTACCTTGGTGTTTCTTTAGGTGCACCACGTCCAGGTCGAATGCACCTCGATGCACACCGCAGTGCACACCCCGATAGATCGGGTATTACATTATAGGTGTTACTAATTAGCATATCTGTCATAAATTCCCCAATGAGAGGCTGGAATGAGCCCCGCTCCCCAAGGACCCTTCTCCTGGATGGTTTTATCTCAGTTTACAGAATGTGTTCTGGAGAGGACCTTGGGGTCTGGGGGCATTTTGATCTCTAACTACGAAACCTCTAAAATGTTGAGTCTCTCAGCTTAACAAACAAATCCAAGAATGTTGGCAAAAAGCACTAAGAATACAGAAGTTGTAAAACGGTATAACAGGGGTATAACATAAAAGGCAAAAAATCATCATGGCATCACAGGAAGGTTTTGGGGTGAGAGGTGGGAGAAGATGCTTTTGGCTCCAGCAGCCCAGGAGTTTGTGCTGCTGATGGAGGATGCTCTGGAGCATCAGTTTCCAGGAAGGCTCCAGAGGAGCATCCATGTAAATTGAGGCAGGATTGCCAGAAAAAATGGAGACAAACTTGGAATAAATTAGCCCGGAGCTTGTTGCAGGAGTTCTCCTCCCTCTTCCAGACACGCAGGTGTTGCCTGGCCCTGGAAGATGTCAGGAGTGTGGCAGTGGGGTGTGGCTGATGTTAAACACGACAGGAGCAGTGGGTTTGATTGGAAAAATGCAAATGGAATTGAAATGGAGACGAGTGTGTGTGGCTGGGGGGAGCAGGACAGGGTGGGGAGGGCCTGGCACAGGTTTTACAGAGAATCTGTGGCTGCCTCATCGCTGGAAATGTTCAAGGCCAGGTTGGACAGGGCTTGGAGCAAAATGGGATAGTGGAAGGTGTCCCTGCCTGTGGCAGGGGCATGGAATGAGATGGGCTTTAAGGACCCTTCCAACCCAAGTCATTCTGGGATTCTGGGATTCTATGGAATTATTCCCTCCATTGCTGAGCCTGGCAACCCCTCTGCTCCCCAAAATCTGTCCCTGCCTCATCAGGTCGGGTGCTGGAAAAGAGAGCAGGGTCTTGGCAGGGTGGCCAGAGATGGAAAGATGGTGCAGAAGGATGGATGGCAATCAGAGAAGGATGGAATGATGAAGAAGGATGGAATGATGGAGAAGGATGGAAAGTTGGAGAAGGATGGAATGATGGAGAAGGACGGCATTTGGTGAAGGATGGAATGATGGGGAAAGACGGCATTGGGAGAAGGATGGAAAGTTGGAGAAGGATGGCATTTGGAGAAGGATGGAATAACAGAGAAGGATGGAATGATGGAGAAGGAATGATGGAGAAGGATGGAATTATGGGGAAGGATGGAATGATGGAGAAGGATGGAATAATGGAGAAGGATGGCATCTCCCCGTAATGCAGCTGGCGACGGGAATGCACAGCGCCGGGAGCTGCTGGGACGGAGTTAAAGGGGAGGTAATTACCTGATTACTGCCTAATGAAGGACAATTGAAATGGATAAGCCGCGCTTGGAAAAACCAAAGGAGTTTCTAGGGAGACCAAACTGCCGTGATCTCAGCTGGAGGGGGGAAAGGGAGGCTGCAGGTCCCTGCCGAGCCAGGTCGGGGAGGACGATCCCATTTCTGACTCACGATCCCCAAATCTGACCCATTCCGGAGCCATCCCACGGGATGAGCTCATCCCACGAACCCAGCGAAAGCGAAGCAACAGAGGGAAAGATAAAAAAAGGAGAACAGAGGGAAGACAAATCGCATTTGCTGCCCCAGACCCCCCGGTGATTCCTCTCCCCCGCGGCACAGGGCGTTTTCCAGCCGCCGCGGCTTCCAGCGCGTCTCGCAGTGCCTGGGCAGAGCTGGAAAATTATGTTTAATGTGTCTGCCTGGGAAGGAGGTGATTAATTTGTCTGAGGGCATGGAAGTGCTGGTTGTATTTGAGGCCCTGGAGCTGCTTTCATCCAGGGAGGTGCGGGAGAAGCCGTGGACACCCAGGAGTTGGGGCAGCTATTTATTTGCTTTATTGAATAAATATATTTAACCCTCAAGCTTTGGCTGACCTCCTGCATGAATGGGTGCCCTGTTGGGAAAAAACATCCCAACCAAAGCAGGGCAGCACCCCTGGCTGCTGATGGGAATGCTGTGCCAAGGGGAAGGGCTGGGCACCGGGATCTTGGCACAGCAAGAAACGCCGGGATGGAGGAAGGCCTGCGGAGATTATTCCTCCCAGCACACAGCTGGGTTATTTCTGCTGCCGCCAGATAAAAGGCTGGAAGTTTATCCAGGCCGGGTGCAGCGGGGATATGTTTCCTGCAGACAGGTGAAACACTCAGCACGGGATTGAACCGAGAGGAGACGGCGTTTGGGAATGTCCCGTCCCCGTTCCCGAGCGAGGGCAGAGCCGCTGCAGCCCCGCGGTCCCCCCGGCACGGGCGCAGACGGGAGGGGTCGCGCCGGGCCGATAACAGCCCCGGAAACCCATCAGAGACACCCGGCCGGCCTCTGCCTCTCGTCACGACTCCCTGCCAAGGAGGCTCCGCGCCAGCCCTGCACCTTGTCAGCCTCCTGGTAATGGGAACCAGCTGCCTGTGGGGGATGGAGCCGCGGGGGCGAGAGGAGCGGGGGAAGGGACCATTCATAATTCCTGCTCCTTGCCCAAAGCTCCGGCGGGAGGCACCCGAAAAAGCTGGCGGTGGGGGTGCTGAGGATGCTCGGCCCCCCAGAGCCAGCTCTCGGGACCTGCTCCCCCGTGGGTGCAGCCGAGCTTTGCTGAGCTGTTTCTCCAGCTCGGAGGGGTTTCCCGTTCCCCGGGGTAGGTGCGGTGTTCCTGCCTGCATCCCCCTGTCCCAGAGGAAAGCTTTGTACAGAGGGAATTCTGCCGATACCCCAGAGCTCAGCTCAAGGCTCCAGCTCATGCAGGAGACAAGCTGATATTTTATCCCAAAATATCCATTTCACCCCTCAGACTGCGAGAGCGCTCAGATCACTGCTGTGCACAGGGCACAGACCTGCCAGGAGGAGTGGTCCCGTGGAGAATGGTGTTCTTGGGATGTGACAGCATCCCCCTTCCCTGTGCTCCCGTGCTCCAAAGTCGTGCAACGCCCCGAATTTTATGCTTTCCTTTCAGGATTTTCAGCCTCTGTAGCGCTGGCAATAGGAGCAGAGTGAGGATTTACACCTGTGTCCAGGCTGGGCTTCTGGGGAGAGCAGCATCTCCAAGGAACTGGCTCCGTAATTGGGTTAGCCATGCTCATTTGCAGGAACAGGTTGCTGTTAACGAGTTTTAATTAAAACCATCTTCACGGTGTCAGCAAGTTGAAACCAAGGGCAGAGTTTCATATCCACAGTAATTTTCCCAGCCGGATCACAGGCAGGGTAGGACTGGGTGCCTGCCAGTGTTCCAATTTTGAGGCAAAAAAATCCAAATTTGCCAACCCAAGTGGCTCAAGCCCTGCTTGGACCCCACACATGAAGCCCCAAAGGCAGCTCAGCCTCTTCCAGCAGTGCAGATGCTTCTCCTTCCTCCATCTCCCAAACTTTGTCTGAGCTAATTTTAGCAATCAGCCCCTCCAGAAGTTTTTTCCGGGGCTTAATCCCACTTGTGGTGGGGGAAAGAAAGATTTTTCCTGCAGTAGAATTATGCTCTGCTCTTCTCTTGCCATGAAATTCAGGTTTTGGCCCTTTGGAATCTCTGGAAGAGATTTTCCCCTGCTTTTTCCCAGCCCTGGCTCTGCCCAGAGATTTCACAGCTCGTTGCAGCCACGCTTTGAGTCTGTCCTGAGGGCTTTAAAGGCTCCTGTATGCTCACTCCAGCTCTCAGCGCTCGAGGGAGATGGGATCAGGGAGGGACACGGGATCACGGTGCTCTTGGATGCGCTGCTGCTGGAATGAGGCAGGATCCAGGCTGCGTTCGGGCTCCTGAAGTCCCGGGATGCAAGACAGGATCAAGGAATGCAACCCTGGCACAGCTGCCTGCCTTTTGCAGCTCTGCCTGTTGGATCAGGTTCACAGGCTGCTCAGAAAAGGGATTTAATTCACCAAGAGACAAAATTCCACTTCAATCCCTCAGTGGAAAATGAGCATTGAATTCCAGGGCCTGTGTGGGTCCATTTCCCTGCTCAACCCCCAATACAAGAAGAGCTAAACCCTTGTGCTTCTCATCGCAGAAATGCAGTATTTTCCTTCCCCCCCACCCCCCAACAAAACAGGTCTCCAACCCAAATGTGTGGCTGCTGTCGGCTTTTTGTCTCCCTCTTGTGCCAGGCCTGGAAAAGATTTCCAGGGAGGACGTGGGGTGGTGCCTTTGGCACATCAGGTCTCAGCTCCCTGCTGAGGGTGGGGTGAGCTCGAAGGGCTGTTGGGACATGGGGCAGGAATTAAAGGCAGCCCAAAGGTGTGCCTTTAGTGTGGGATTGTCCCAAGGAATTCCAAAGGCACAAATCCTGCACGGACATGAGCATCACTCATCCACCGCAGCCCAGGGACCAGCGCTGGAGGAAAGCTGAAGTTTTTGGGAATCTCAACCCTTTCTTAGCTGGACTAAAAAGACCTGGCTTGCTGTTAAATAAAGGGAAAATCCTACTGGAGTGGGAATTTTTAACCTGGCTGTGCCAGAGCAGGCGCAGGGTGGGCTTTGTCCGAAATCCTGGCTTTTCCCAGTGCTGGGCAGATGAAGGAGCAATGGGAAGCAGATGTGGGAGGGGGCAGCTGAGGGGCCGATCCTGGCCACCAGCTCCAGGCTCCCGGCACTCCCGGGGTGATCCCGGAGCCCTCCCGGCAGACGGGATCCCAACCCAAAGCAGATGGGAAGGGAGGGAGGCTTTCTCCAGGGACCAGGCAAGATAAAGTGATTAAAACAATGAGAGCAGAGATGCCCCAGGAAGGGGTGATAAAATCTGGGATTAAGCCTTGGGTTTTACGTGGGAAAAAATATAAGGAGAAGTCCTGGCTGCCTCAGCCCTGGGCAAAATTTGGGGATTTCTTTGGCTGGGATGGGAGGCAGTGCCCGTATGATCCCCACAGCTCTGTTTGGACCCACAGGAAAGGATTTTGGGGTTGGTTTTGGGACTTTGTCAGGAATGCCAGGTCTCCATCTCTCTGTTTCCTACAGAACCCCCCTTCCTATCCTAAAAAGCATGGCAGAATTCCCTCTTTTTCCATCCGAGCTCAGAAAAAGCAGAGGAAATAGGCATTGCAGTGGGTGATCTCTGCCTCCAGCAGATTTCATAGACATTTGTGGGAAAATCTGCTGGGTTTTGGAGGGAATGAGGGGGTGGCAGCACAAGGCCAGATCTGACCTGCAGTGAAAATCCAGGGAAAAAATACTTTATCCAGAGGTTTCCTGCTGACGTCCTCCCTGCAGTGTCCTGGGCAGAAAAAAAGACCAACCCAAAAGCCCTTTTCTTCCACCTTCGTGGGACTGGGACTCTGCACTCCCAAATTCCTGCTGTTCCCTTTCCAGCCCGGCCTTGGAGAAGAATAATTTCATGGAATGGGCCAAGTTAATCAGGTGAGCTCCTGACACACCTCATTTATCTTCCCTGAGCCCAGGAGACCAAAAAAATGGGATTAAGAGCAGCGATAAACAAAAGATCCCAGACGGCCAAGAGATTTGTGGATTTTCCCCTGATCTGAACTCTGGGCCCAACATTTGGTTTTTATTTGGGAATAATAGGAAATGACGGAATTGGGCTTTTTCTTCTGCACTTTGCGACCAACAAAAATATCCTGGAGGAGGTGGGAGGAAAGTCTGGGAAGTGGATGACAGTGGGATCCACTAATTTACCTTTCTTTGGGAATTAATGGAGGGTCTTCCTCACCCTGTTATTGCAGAGGGATGGCAGCTCCCACCTCCCCTCTCCCGGTGCTTTCCTGGATCTCCCTGTCCAGAGGGGAACAGGAGCTCATTCCTGGGTTACGGAGAGTGCAAGGGTTGGGATGAAAACACTCCCAAAACATTCCCAGCCTCCTGGGCTGCCTCCATCCATCACCCTGGATCCAGCCCCGAACAATCCATCACCCCCAGGAGCCCTCTCTGCATCCCTCTGATGTCTTGCAGACCCACAGCAAATCCCCACAGCCACACACGGGGCTTTCCTGGGGAAACTGAGGCCTGGGAGGGTTTGGCTGGACTGGGAATCTGGAATGGGCGCAAACGGGTTGAGAACCTTTGATCCAGGTTTCCATCCTGACAGGTGAGGAAGCACTGCCTGAGGTATGGGATGTCCCAGGACTTGCTGGGACAAAAACAGAGCTGGATCCATGGCATGGGGGCGTGTTCCAGGCCCTTCCCATCCCTCTCCTTTCCCTCTGTCATTCCCGGGATTTGCTTTCTTCACCCTAAGTCCTCAGGCCTGGAACAGGGATGCAAACCCAGCACTGGCCTGGGTTCTCCAACTGCAGCATTCCCACAATTTGGTAGTTCCTTCTCATTTTTTGCCTCCTTTATCCTGCAGTCTGTGGGGATGGAAAAGCAACGTGTTTGGAGATTAAAACCCTCCCAAACTCTCCCACCAAGCCAAGGGAAACCCTCTGGGAAGCTCCTTTTAGTCACTGATTTTTGGATGTGGCTCAGCACGGAGCAGCCACCTCCCTTTAACCTCCCATCCCTGGTGTCCAGGAGCTTCCCGTCTTTTAAAATCCAATAAAAAAGGAGTTTGGATGCAAAACTGAGGGAGAAGCCCCCTCTTTTCCTGATCAGACCATCTCCCGTGGCCACAGTCCCCATCCTGGGAAGCGGCTGCTGTGTGGGAGCCCTGTCCCGCCTGTCCCGGCTGTGTTATTCTGAGTGTCACGTTACAAATCCCCTTTCCATGCCCAGATCCCGGTGGGAAAATAAATGGGGCAAGGTCAGGACCCTGCCAATAAACAGGAGCCCAGCCCCGG
The DNA here is from genome assembly GCA_026261815.1 of Monarcha castaneiventris obscurior. Taxonomy (NCBI): domain Eukaryota; kingdom Metazoa; phylum Chordata; class Aves; order Passeriformes; family Monarchidae; genus Monarcha; species Monarcha castaneiventris. The sequence continues at coordinate 5,941,342 of JAMPIT010000114.1, forward strand.
CGGGGCCTCGAGGAGCAGCTGGAGCAGGGCTGATGGGATTTGCCGGCCTGGTCCTGCAGATCCTGGCTCTGAGGTGGTCATTGTCCATCCCCATCCCACCAGGACGCGCAAATCCCCTTGCAAAAGCAGCCACAACTCCCTGCAGGTCGATCTATAATTGACCATCTTGCAGAGACAAGAATTGTTGGATTTTCCCCACAGATAATGTCTTTGGCCAGCACCCTCCATTTTCCAGGGAATATTCCTTGGTGAATATTTGTCCACACTCAGGAGGACAAAAAAATTCCTTCAATCAGAGTAAAGCCTGGAAGGAAACTCAAGGCTGGAGCTGTGGATCCATTCCTGGCACTCCCCAGGATGGATTTGCAAAGGGTTTTCGGCGTCTGCTGAGGCAAAGGGAATTTTGGGAGCATCCCAGTGGGAGCCAAGGCTCTCGAGCAGTGGCAGGGAAAGGGTTAACACGGATATTCCCACAGGAGAAGATCCCATCCCATCCCACTGGAGTCACAGGAGGGAAATATCAGGAGCAGTGTTACCTTCAAACTCCTCTTCTCCCCATCTTCCCAAGCCCTGGATGAGTCTCCCCAGGATTTTTCTCCCTAATTAAGGATCTTTCCTGGGAATGTGTGGATTTGTTTTGCTGTGCAGGGTGGGAAAAGGCCAGAGAAGCAAAAATCTCCCCAGAGGGCACCGAAACTTGAGCTCTCCTCTTTCCATGTCCCTTTCCCACAGTTCCCTCCAGCCCCTTCTGCCCTTCCATGGTTTGGCATGAGGGCCCTGGGTAAATATTTGCAGAATGGGGGATAGTTAAAAAAAAAAGTAAGAAAGGAATTTGTTCACCATAAGGACAGAAATAAAATTATAATAAAACAATAAAACACAGATATTAGAAAGACAATGTGGTTGAGAACATTGGAGTTTCCATGGGATGAGGGGGGTGAGGTTGGATGGATCCCTGGAAGTGTCCCAGGCCAGGTTGGACAGGGCTTGGAGCAACCTGGGATGGTGGAATTTGTCCCTGCCATTGTCAGGGATGATCTTTAAGGTCCCTTCTGGCCCTAAGCATTCTGGGATGCCATAATTCAGTGATTCCAGGGGATTTCAGAGCTTCACTCTCCCTCAGCTGTGGGTCCCATCACAGATCCCACCACGGGAGGGTTCAGGGCCCAGGTCCAGGAGATTTTGGGTGGTGCCCCTGAAACCCCCACGCCCAAAGAGCCGTTGGGTGCCTTGAGACTGAAATAGGGACCCGCCACACCTGGGACCTGCCACCCCAAAAGCACCTGGCAGGGGCTGGTAACAGGGAAAGATGAGAGAAGGAGACCAAAAGAGGGGAAGCTGCACAAACTGCTCAGGTCAAGGAGCATCTAGAGCTGGTTTTAGGTCCAGATTGGAGCAAACTCTGAACAGACCAAGTCTGCTTAAACCCAGACTTTCATCACTGCAAACTGAAACTTTGCTGCGTCTTCAGGAGTCAACAAAGAACCCACATTTGGTGTCACACTCATATGATATTTCATATCTTCAGGAGCCAATAAAGGACGTGAATTTTGTATCATATTTATCTCATATTTTGCATCTTCCGAAGCCAATAAAGGCCCCACATTTTTTGTCATATTTGTGTCATATTTGTATCATATTTTCCATCTTCAGGAGTCAATAAGGAGCCCCATTTCGAATCATATTTTGTATCTTCAGGAGCCAATAAAGGACACGAATTTGTTATCATATTTATCTCATATTTTGCATTGTCAGGAGTCAATAAAGGCCCCACATTTTATATCATATTCATATCATATTTTGTATCTTCAAGAGCCCATAGAGGATCCACATTTTAGATCATTTTGGATCATATTTCATATCTTCAGGAGTCAATAAGGAACCAGCATTTTGTGTCATATTTGTGTCATATTTGTGTCATATTTGTGTCATATTTGTGTCATATTTGTGTCATATTTAATAGCTCCAGGTGTCAATAAAGGACACAAATTTCATGTCATACTTATATTTTGCATCTTCAGGAGTCAATAATGACCCCCATTTTGAATCATATTTTACATCTTCAGGAGCCAATAAAGGCCCCAACATTTTGTGTCATATTTGTATCATGTTTCAGATCTTCAGGAGCCAGCAAAGGCCCCACATTTTGGGCCATATTTGGCCGTGTCGTCAGAGAGGCCCAGGAGGTTTTAGGGTGAGATGCACCCAGCCACGTGAGCAGTTCCAAACCTCTCTCTGCTGCACCTCTCCAAATAGCAAACGCTGCAGATGCAGAGGAGAGATTTCTGTGGGTCCTGCTGTGCTGAGCTCTGAGTGTTGCCAAGGGCACCCAAAACCCCGAGCAAACAGCGGTGACTCAGAGCCCCAGGTGACACCGGCTTTGGGTGGATGTGACAAGAACTCTGCTCTCACTTCTGCCTGCAGGTCAGCTCAGTAGCAGCTCCTGGTTTAAAGGCACGAAGGTGGTTTTTTTTGGGTTTTTCGGGGTTTGGTTTGCAGCTGCTTTGCCCAGGAGCTGAGTGAAACTCTTGAGATCAAGATAAAGGTTGCATAGCAACTGAGCACACTGTGATGGGTGAAATATGATACAAATATGGTCTGAAACATGGGGCCTTTATTGGCTCCTGAAGATACGAAATATGATACAGAATGATCCAAAATGTGGGTCATTATTGTCTCCTGAAGATATAAAATATGACACAAATATGATCTGAAACATGGTCCTTTATTGACTCCTGAAGATGCAGTAAAGTTTCAGTTTGCAGTGATGAAAGTCTGGGTTTAAGCAGACTTGGTCTGTTCAGAGTTTGCTCCAATCTGGACCTAAAACCAGCTCCAGATGCTCCTTGACCTGAGCAGCTTTGTGCAGCCGAGCCCTTCCCTTCCCCTCTTTTCCTCTTTTTCTCTCATTCCGGGAGGTGGAACCACAGGAGTCAGTACAGGAGGGGTTGGACTGGGGCTCCTGCTCCTGTTCAAAGTGGAGAACCTGGGTTGGTGCTCCTGCTCCAGCTCCTGAGGGTGGAGAAACATCTGGGGTAATGCAGCTGGAGGAGAAAGTGATTTATGAACTCCAAGTCCTCCAGATTTGCTCCTTAACAAATCCTAATGGTTGGACTTGATGATCTTCAAGGCCTTTTCCAACCAAAATGATTCTGTGATTCCATGATCTTCCCACAAAAACTCGGAGATCGCTGGAAATCCACTGGAAGGGGTTGAGGTTGGAGATGAAAACTCCAAAACTCCTGGCCCAGAGGCTGCAATAAATTTTATTTTGGAGGATTTTAACTCTTTGCAGATCAAAGCCTGAATTACATCATTTCTTCAGAGGAGGGCGGCAAAGAAAATCCCTGTTTGGCAAAATAGGGAAACTGAGGCACAGCACAGGACTTGAGAAATCCTGGCCAGCTCCAATATTCCATATTTATTGGAGGATTTCTGGAGTTCATTTCTTGGCCGAATAAACCAGGGGCTGGTGATAAACCAGTAAGAAAATAATCCTGTGTCCAGGGAAACTTGGACTGCCAGAGTCAGGGGAGGGAATTGTGCTGGAAAGATCGAGTCGAGCTCCAAAAATCAAGCTCTTGTTTGGACAGATTCCCCCTTTTCTGGAGGCAGAGGAGATTTTCCCATGGAAAGCTGTGTTTTGCTCATCAAAAGGAGAAGCTGCCCTGCCTGTTCAAATATCCCAATAAATGCTGGATAAATAAATCCTAAAGGATCCGTTTAATAAATGATACTTTTAGGCATCCTCAGCAGGTGCCTTCTGCCCCTCAGTGGAATTCAGAGGATGCCCAGCAGCAGCAGGAATTTCAGAGGAAAATAAATTCTCCCCTTCCTGGACATTCCCCTTCCCTCCCAACCCACGGGCTTCTTTAGCAACCTCCAGGATCAGAAACATTTGCATTTTCCAGCTTTCTTTCATGGGCAGGCTGGGAAGGAAGCATCCACCCCCAGTGAGAATTTGCATTTCGTAAGATCCTGATTTTCCACAGATCCGTTAATTTTCATTGTGATCGGCCACAAGTCCTTCCCCTCTATGAGGAAATGTTCTAAAGGTCTTGGAAGGAGATTTTTGGGCCCAGTTTCACTCAGATACCAACAAAAAAGCAAAGAGCCCTCACTTTTCTCTCCAGTTTTCCAAGCAGGGAAGGGCTGGAGCATCCCGGGCCTGGGGACTTTGCCTGGGTCCCCTCTTTGCCCGTTTTCACATGGAGAAGAGGTTTATTAACGAAGCCTGGTGGAATTAGATCCCCTCCTCACACTCCAGTAAAATTCCACAGGATCCAAGTGAATGGAATTTTGGTGCGTTTGATCCCCTTTTTCCCTCTCACTCCACCCCCTGCTCCAAATTTCCTCTTCCCCACCTCATAAAAGGATTTGCTCCCCAAGAAATGCTGTTCCTGCTTCTCTGATGGGGTCAGGACCTTTCTTTTTTAGGTTTTTTTTTCTTTTTTTAATCCATTTTATTGCCCCCGGGGAGGGAGGTTTTCCATCTGGGAGCTGTGTAATGCAATCCAAAAATAACAGCACGGCTGCTCCCTCCCCGTGCCCCCGGAGCCCTGGGAAGGGACCACCATCATCCCTCCGGAATGCTGGAGAGATGGGGAAAACCCTGCCCCAGTTCCTAATTCACGTCATTATATCATATATGTTATGTAAATTATGTATAATGCACATTTTATGTATTGTATATCTTAAATAATTATACATATTATACCATATATAAATATTATAAATATAATATAATATTAAATAATTATAATTTTTCCTTTATGGGAATATTTTAATATATGAATATGTATATGTATATGTATATGTATATGTATATGTATATGTATATGTATATGTATATGTATATAAATATAAATATAAATATAAATATAAATATAAATATAAATTATCTTGTATAAACATAATAATAATAATAATGAATATATAAAGATAAGTAATAAATATTATTAATAATTTATAATAATTATATAGTGTAAATTATAGACTATGAATCGAATATTAAATATAATATATATAAAATGTATAAATATATATTTTATATAAATATAAAAATGTATTTTATATATAAAAATATATTCAATATTTATTCAAAAGTATTTTTCTATATTAAATAAATACTGAATGCATATTGAATAAATTTACAATAAATAAGTATAAATTTTCTTTAATAGGAATATTTTTATATAAATATGTATTGAATAAATATATATTAAATAAATATTAATAAATAATGAATAAATAATCTTATCGATATAAATATTTCTCCCAAAGACCCCATTCCTGAGGGTCACCTCCTTAAATAAACCCTTGGATCATTTAAAAAATTGAGCAGGTGAGACTGGGAGCGTCTTTGTCCCCACAGAGATCCTGACAACCTCTGGATTTGGCTCTTTTCCCAAAAACCTCTGCTCCAGTGGAGATGTTGGGCCAGAGGCACAGCTGAGCTGGGCAGCATTTCCTTGGAAAAATGGGGGAAAAGAGGAAAAAGGTCTTGTTTTTTTTCATGTCAGCCTGTGCTCCACCCCCAGAGCCCGAGCTGTGTCCAGGTGAGGGGGCAGATGGGGAGAATTCACCTGAAAATGGAAAAATCCATACATTTTTTTCCTTTTTTATCAAAGTTCTGATCTTCTCGCTGTGCCTCAGATCCCAGCAGGAATCCCAGGCTCCCTGCAGGGAGGAGATCCCACCTGGGAGCCTCCCAAATTCCCAAATCCAGGGAGGAGGTGCAGGACAGCAGCTCCACCCTCACACTCAGAGCTGGAATTCTGACTCAGCCCCCAGTTCCAGCCAGCAGGAAGCAGGAACGCTTTATCCCAAAAAGTGGGGCTGTTGGCAATCCCCCTCCTGCTCCTGCTCCTGCTTCCCAGGATCCCGGCTCCCGTATCTCCTCTTCCATTTCGCTCAGCCTCCCCTCCCCAGCTCCTGCCTTCTCCTCCAGAAAAGGGAAAATCCATAGAAATCTGGGTGTCCTTTGCTGCATCCTCCATCCTGGGAATTATCCTGGGAATTCTCCTGGAAATGCAGCACCATCGCCCACTCCCCTGCATGGCCATGGAATCCTGGAAAAACAGGATCCTCTGGGCTGGAACCAAACATGAAATCCTGAGCTGGGACATCTTCAGCTGGATCAGGTTGTTCAGAACCCGCTCCAACGTGGCCTTGGACGTTTCCAGGGAATGATGCTCAGCACAGCCCAGGACATTCCAAAGGGCTCAGCTGGGGGATGCTGGATTGAGGATTCCCTGTGCAGGGCCTTTTGGATCAGGGCACTGGTGTGCATCCCTTGGAAAAATACATTTTGAACCCAAACATTCCCAAACCCCGTGCCTCTCCCAAAACCAGCCCAGGGACAGCCTTGGCTTTGGAAAGCTTCTCCAGCCTGGGATCTCAGCCCCACAGCCCTGTCCCAGGATTCAGGAGTACCTTGAGTCCTTCCCAATCCACAAAGTGGGAAAGCAGGGAGGCTTGGAACCGAGAAAACAGAATCACAGAATTCCAGGATGGTTTGGGTTGGGAGGGACCTCAAAGCTCATCCCATCCCACCCCTCCCCTGGGTAGGGACACCTTCCACTGTCCCAGGGTGCTCCAAGCCCCAGTGTCCAACCTGGCCTTGGACACTGCCAGGGATCCAGGGGCAGCCACAGCTGCTCTGGGCACCCTGTGCCAGGGCCTCCCCACCCTCCTAGGGAACAATTCCTTCCCAATATCCCATCCATCCCTGCCCTCTGGCAGTGGGAAGCCATTCCCTGTGTCCTGGCCCTCCAGACCCAGGGAAACTGCTGAGGACTGACCCACATCGTGCTGGGTCACATCGGAGAGGGTGGGAAAAGGATGGGAGAGGGATTTTAGGCTGGTAATTCCATATGGCGCGAAGGACTTTTTTGGAAAGCCACTCTGAGGATGGACTGTAGGTCTCCATGAGAGTTATTCCCTTGGATATCCAAAAAATGCCCCTGCACCCTCTTCTCCTATCCCCTGCCCAAGGCTGTGGAGATGCCAGAAGGGAGCGGGCACAGAAATCCCCCCAAATCCTTTCCCAGCCCACACTAAAAATGCTGCCTCTGCTCTGCAACCCCTAGAAACATCTATTTTTTTTGCAGGGGGGAAATGCCATCCTTATCAAAACTGGGTGTTTCCCATGAAAAACTGGGGTAGGAGATAATGGCCAGGGTGGTAGAGAGGGAATATTTATACATCTATTTATATATCAATTTTATATAGATATTTAATATCTATCATCTATTTTATAAAGCTCATGTATTTAATATCTATCATCTATTTAATTCCCAAATCTCCAAGGAAGGTGCTTTCCAAGTCACCTTTTCCCACTCTCCCCTTTTTTAAACCATTTGCAGCTTCCAGGCAGGAAATAAAACTCAAATATTTTGCCCCTTGCAGCCAAACTCAACTTTTGTTTATTTTAGAAACATGGCTTGGAAAGAAACTCATAAATCCCTCATCCCTCGGAGCTTCCAAAGCTCCCGGGAACATCATTTTCCTTTGAAGTGGGAAGTGGGAAAAGTAAAGGTTGGGAAAAGAGGCCAGTCCTGCATAGCCCAGTTTCCCCTCCCACTGCACCTCTCCTCCTTCTTTTCCAAAGGGTTTTTTTTCTGTTTTAAAACGAGTTTCGCTCCCTGGTTTTGGTTCAAAAAGTGCAGGAGAAAGATCCCAACCTGTCAGATTCACAACTCTTCCCATAGGTGTGCTTTACGAAAAGAAGGGAAAAGAAGCCATTTGGCCTTTTTATTTTTCTTTTATTTGAGGGAAGATAGATTTGAGGCAAGTGTTAAATTTGGGATTTTGAGCGTTATTTTGGGAAGCAGAGCTGACCCTCATCATAGCCAGCACCGCTAGAGGGCCCAGAAAGTGCTTCAAGTGATGCTGGTGCTTTCCTTATTGCACTTATCACGATACCCAGTGCCCTAAAAATCACTTGTGCATCCCCCAATCCCTTCCAAAAAAATTATAATTAAAGCAAAAAAATAAAGTTCCAACGGTTATTTGGGAGGATTTTTATGTAGAGGCTCCTCCAAGTCTCCTACAACAGCAAATCTCACACATTGCAGCCCATTTGCAGCTGCCAATATCATTATTTTATTTATAGTCCATATTTTGGGCACATTTGTACCTGTTTGAAGTTCTTTGGGATCAATACAACTCGCATGGATGTCCCCTTCCCAGGCTGGAATTCAGCTCTCAGTGACCCTCTTGCCATGGATAATTCCCGGGGGCTGCAGGACCCTCCTGGCAGCTGGGGCTGAACAGTGATAATCCTGTCTCCTGGGATTTTTTAAATTGTTTTTCCATGCAATGACGAAGTGAACAGCTTTTCCTGCCGTTCTTCTCTTGGATATTTGGGTTTCAGCTTAGCTAATAGAGAGGGAAGGCCTTCCAGGACTGGACTGGGGGTGTTCCAGACCACAGAACAGGGATATTTAATGTCAGGAGATGTTATCCCAGCCATTATCTGTCATTCCTGAGTGATGTCTATGCCTGCAGCAGCCTCTGCCCCTCCCGAGCTATCCCTGTGCATTCCCAGGGGACAGCACTAAGAGCTCAGGCGTCTCCTCGGGGACACCATTAAGGACTGGAGATGGGAAATGGGATATTTATGGGGCCAGCGATGAGGGGAGGGCCAATCCAGAGAGCAGAGCAACCCCCAACCCCATTTCTGACCTACATTTGGGGATTCCCAGGGCCAAATCCATGGAGGTACCAGTGCCGCTCCCAGCGATGCTCCAACCATGTCACACCCAGTGGTTGAGGAGCCCTTCCAACAGGAGTGAAGCTCCCAGGGGATGCTGACATTCCCAGAGTGCCTCTCTGGAGTGGGAAATCCATGCACACGCAGGAATTCCAGCCACGGGAGGCAGCTCCCAGCAGAGCACCTTCCTGAGCATCCCCGTGCCAGGACCGTGCCGGGCTGGGCTCCCTTCCAGAGCCATCCCGATGCTCCTGAGCAGCCAAGATGTTTCCTGGAATTCTTGCTGGCCCTGACCTGGTTATCGAGGTGCTGCTGCTGGGCTATCGCTGACCTTCCCCCCGAGCCCAGGCTGCAGCCTTCCCCTTTCTGGGGTTTATCTGTCTGTGGATTTCGCTTCCTTTGACGTCTTTGGATCGGCACGGAGCAGAGGTGGCTCTGGGGGCTGGAGGAGGCAGTGGGGGAGCATTGCAGCCTCCCATGTCCACAATGGGCACAGATAATCCCAGGGGATGCTTGGAAAAAGTCAGCTTGGGAAGAGCAAATTCCATTGTCCACATCATCCATGAGCAGCTCCCAAACCCCTCTATTTAAACTCACATTGATGTAAGGTCCTAGAGAATCCTGGAACAGTTTGGGTTGGAAGGGACCTCAAAGCTCATCCCGTTCCACCCCTGCCATGACAGGGACACCTTCCACTGTCCCAGGGTGCTTCAAGCCCCGTCCAGCCTGGCCTTGGACACTCCCAGGGATGGAGATCCTGGATAAATTTAGGGTGTCCTTGTGAAGAGCTGGGAGGCTCAGGGTGCAGCAGGAGGTGTGACCCTTCCTCCCCAGCCTGTTGGGATGTTCAGAGTTAAACCTTGGTGGGATCTTAAACCCAGCTGGGCACTGGGTCCCCCAAGCCTCTTCCACAGCAAAGCAGCATCCATGGATGGATGCAGCCCTTTCTGGGGAGTGGGAACCCCAAATCTGGCAAGAGGGAGATGCAATCGCCAAACGCCCAGCTCACACCGACCTACTCAACCCTACAGAGAGCCCAGCCCTTAAAGGGCCCTTCCAACCCAAACTATTCCAGTATTCCATGATTTTTTGGGGGTTCACCATATGGGAGCACCATCAGCCCACAAGCCCCAGCACCCTGCAGGGACCGGCTGCACCCCCAAACCCCAGAGGCTGAGCTGCGTCACCGCCTGACAGGGTGGCCTTGGCCTTGTGCTCGTCCCCTCCAGCCTTTTCCACCCTCCCTCTCCCATTGTTCCCGCAGCCCGGCCCTGACCCTGGGTATTTATAATCCCCCTTTCCGGGCCGGCATTGTGTGCTGGAGCCCTGGATGAGCCGGGCTCCGCTCCTCGCTTCCGCGCTTTCCTGTTTACGGCGCTCGGGCGGAGCCAGGCCCGGCCCCTCCTCGGAGACCTCCACACCATTCTGGTTCTCCTTCCAGCAGGGACACAGACGGTGGCTTGGGATGGATCCAGTGAATCCATAAAGCCCCTGAAATTTGGGAATAGTTGGGTTAAGCCAGGATGAGCTGTAAGGCACCCCATTGCTATTGCCACTGAGTCAGGTTCAAACCCTGCAGAATTTGTCCTGGGACTGCTCAGGCAATAAAATCTAGGCTGTCTCAAGTTCTTCTACCTCCCTGAAACACTTTGTGACCCCAAAACAATGTCCAGGCTCAGATTTGGGCCGCAAATTGATTTTTTTTGTCTCCTGGAACAGGCAGTGTTGTAGCTCAGCAGGCCATGGCCATGCCTTGACACAGGCAAGTCTTGGATGTGTTTAATATTTTAAAAAGTGGAAAAAAATCTCCATTCTGTGCTGATCCTGCATATGGAATTCCAGCAGCAGGGACCTTTTTCCCAGATAGTTTTATTGTTGGGGGAGGTAAATCAGCGCTGGCAAAGGGCAGAGCTGGGGCTGCCAAGAGCTCGTGGTGACCTCTGTGACAGAGATGGGCCACAACAGGATGGGCTTTGGGCTCCTCTCTGCTGCAGGGCTTCAATTCAGGCTGACAAAAAAGAACTTGGTGTTTAATGGGAAAAGGTGTGGCAAGAAAATCAGATCTGACCCCAGTTCCAGTTGCTCTGGCTCGGGCGGGTTCCCCAGCCCTCACTGTGGTGCTGTCCTGGCAGAGGGAAAAGGTGTTTTCCTCTTGCCAGAAAGAGAAAAAATTGCAAAAAAAGAGGCAAACCAAGCCCTGGCTTTGCTCTGAGCAGGGTGTGACCACCAGGGTGGGGAGAAGGGTGGCCCGTCCCCACCCTCGTCCTCTGCACAGCACAAGGGATGACTTATCCCCGTTTTCCCACTTTTTTGCTGAACAGAGCCATCGTTAACCCCAAAGTCTGCAGAGGTTACCCCAGGGCCAAACCCTACCCTGCGCCACCACCCTGGGCAGCTCCCGGAGCCGTCCCTGCCCCGGGAATTGAACCAAGGCAAACACAAACCCTGCCAGCCTTAATCTCCCCCTTGCACGAGCCGGGTGGAGTCAGCACTGCAGGAAACCCCCAGTCCAGGCCATTCATTAATCCAAACTGGATAAATCATTATCTCTGCCACCCATCCCCCCCAGCCCTCAGCCCCCGCTCCAGGTGGGGACGTCACTCGCGGCCCCAATCCATCCCTGGAGGAACTCGAGGCGTGTTTTCCCCTCGGACGTGCAAACAAACAATGGCCCTGACTCACGGAGCTGCAAGGTTTGTGCAGGTTTTTCCTGGTCCCAGCCCATCCAGGGAGAATTCCCCCCCAAATCCCACCTGCAGGCCTGGCAGATGTGCAGAGCCCATGGCTGTCACTCTACATTTATCCTTTATCTGCCCCTGACAGGCCAGGCAAACAGAGTTCCAGATGTTTCCTACCCCGGAGCCCAGCCCAAGGTTTTGGGGTTTTTCAGTGTTGTTTTGGGTTGTTCAGTGTTTGCTTGACTCGCCTGGCACTGAGACACCTGGAGAGAGCAGCTGCCTGCAAATGTTGATTTTTTCCCCCCAAAATAGGAAAAAAAAAATTAAAAATTTCCATGCAGCTCCTGTTAGTCAATATTTAATATAAAAATAAAATCCCATGTGCTGTGTAATTTATTAGGTCATTGATAACATTGTTTATGGGGAGAGGGATGGATAACAGGAATAATCGCATGTAAAGGAGGCGGTGGGATCACACCAGCCTTCATGAAAGGATCTGAATTCCCTTTGCTGGGAATGGCACCAGGATGGAAACCCAGCTGAAGGCTGGTGCATGCACACCACAGGTTTCCCTGATCCCTGGGAAGGGTGGGATCAAACAGCTCCTGGAATGGTTTTGGATATGTTGGTTTTGGCAGAATGAGAACCCCTAAGAAAAACAAATATTTAAAAAAAAAAAAAAAAATTTAGTTTTCACTTTTTAATATTTTCCAAGGAAAGCCCACGTCTGGCTGTCACTGTCTGTGAAGTGGAGCTGGTGAACCCAATCCAAACATCCCACCCACGGCCTGTGCCAGCGTGGGCTGAAGATCCTCAGGGCTGGGATTCTTCCCTCCTCTGCCAGAGCTGCTCCAGGCACTGTGAGCTGAGCTCTGCCAGCACAAATCCCACCCTGCATCACCTCCATGCCCCTGTCCGAGGCTTTGTGAGGAACGTCTGCCCAGCCCTAGCCTCCCCACATTTGGCCCTGCAATTCCTGCTCCCAGAGAGCACCAATTTGTTTAAAACATCAATTATGAACACTTAGGATCGTGCTCCAGCTCTTGCAAAGGTGTCTTCAGCACAGTTATGGCAAGAAACACCTGGGGAATCCATGACAGATGTTTCCAGATGGCTCCATGGAATGTTTCCAGGATCAGTGATTTCTTTTACCTGTGGTAGGCAAAGAGGGATCATTTCTGGGATGATGTTCCTTCCTATGAAAAGATCCCCAATACAGATTTGCTGCCCTCCAAGCCAGGGTGAAGCTCCAGAGTGAACAGGATCACTGCAGGGATTTGATGGGAAAAGGGATTTAGAGAAAATCAGCTTCTCCAGGGGAATCCAAAGTTTTCTGAGGGGTGATTTTTACCCATGATGGGGAAGGATATGTCATTTACAGGTTGAGTTTTCCTTCTTGTCATGGGATTGAGAGGAGCAGGAGAGCTCTGAGCACGTGGGATGAGGACAAACAGGAGAGCTGAACAGCAAAGATGGGAAGAAGCCAAGGACGTGGATTTGGGGACATTTCAAAGCTGAGAAATTGGTGGATAAATCCCACAAGTGCCCATCCAAGTTTTTCCCCCATAAGATCCCTTTTTCCCTTCCTCAGCTGGAAGCAGCTCTGGACCAAAGGTAGCTCAGCATTCCAAGATTTCCATAAAATATCCTTCATTACACTCCAAAGGAGAGGTGGTGGTGGCTCCCTGTGCCCGGGATGGGGGAAGGAAGAGCAAGAAGGGCTGGAAAAGGGAAAGCGGTCCCTGGTATTTGCTGGAATGGGGTGGGGAGGATTTGCAGAACTCCAAAGCTGCCAAACAGGGCTGCAAATCCTGGGCACTCAGGGGCTCCCTGAAATGGGGGAATTTTGGGCAGAAATTTAAAGTTAGGGGTTAAACCCCAAAAAATTTCCTTTTTTTTCTTAATCAAATGTTCCTCTGGTGAGGAAGGAAAAAGTCCCCTGGAAATCTCTGAGATTCCAAAGAAAACCCCTCCTCAGATTTCCCAAACCCTTTCATTTCCATTGATGTTGGAACATCGCTCTCCCCACACTGGGAAAATCCAAGTCCTTTCCTCACCAGCTCTCTCAGGAAGTTCCCCAAGCCCTGAGCCTTTCCCCATTTATTCCCTTCGGGATCATCCAGGCTGTGAGGAACCAGGATAAGCAAAATGTTGTTGAGATGGGAGGAGGGGACGTGCACAGGGGAACAGCATCTCCCCATTATCCCCATCCACAGGGACATCGAGCCTTTGGCGAACAAAATGGGTTTCTCATTTATTAAAAAATAAAATAAATTTGGGTTAGGGTTAGGGTTAGGGTACGGGTACGGGTACGGGTACGGGTACGGGTACGGGTATGGGTACAGGTTAGGGTTGGAAAAAGTCCAGCTAAGGCTGTGGAATTCCAACTGCTCCTGCAGAACCTGGCTCTGGAGATCTTCAGTTTAAGTCTAGCATCCTAGGGATCACATCTCTCATATCTTGGTACAGCCTGGCACCAGGAGCATCCACAGATAGCTTGTCTCATTCCCGCCTCCATTTCCCCAGCTCTTCCATTGGGATTGAGGATCTTTTCCACCCCTCAAGAGTGAAGAGCTCTATCGCACAACGGTCGCATTCAATTAAAGGATTTTTTAATAGGATTCTGGCTTTTTAGAGTGTGAACCTCAAAAGAAGCCACCCATACTGCAAGAAGATCTCCAGTATGGGGGTCTGCACTGGGAGCCATCAGAAATCCAGCACAAATCTCTTTTTAGGGAACAGGCATGGGAAGAATGGGGTCTTGGGTTATTTTCCAGCTTTTCCTTGTGTTTTCCATCTTTGGTGGATATAAAGATCCCCAAGATTTGTCCCTGGTGCTGTTAATCCCTCTCTATGCATGCTCTTAGCACAAGAGGGTGGAGAAGGACCAACATCAACCAGGAGTCATCGTCAAGGAGGGGACGTGAGCTGCTGGTATTGATACACCATAAAAAACAGCCAAAGGGGCTTTGGAAAGGGAAGAAATTCTAGAGAAATTCCTGAGTAAAGCAGGAGAGAGCTGGGATAAAGCCTTGGTGGATTCCCCATCCTCTGCAGCCCTCGGGGCAGGATCGGGAGCTCTCTGTGCTCAGCCCAGACATAAAGAACAGGATAATTTGGGAAGTACAGGATGGATTTCCTCCCCAGGACCCTTTGGATTGTCTCACCAGTGCATTACATCCTCCAAAGCTTATAAATCAATTAACTCAGGCCTGCTCAGCTAATTAGAGCTGCTTACACTTCCAGCTAATAAAATATTTGTCATTTCTGAGGCACATGGGAGTTTTTCTTCAGCTTAACCCAATCACCCTGACAATTCCTGCAACTGAAGACATTCCCAGAAGCATTTTTTTGCCAGAGGTAGGAAAAATCTGATTAGGTAAGATGATAAAAACGTGCATTCCTGTAGTTTTCCGTTCTGGAGTGTGGATGGATGGAAATGCAGTGTGTGGCTGCATCACTGCAGCATCACTCCCTTTGGTAACCCAGCAGTGGGGATGGAATTTGGAGGACATGTTGGGATTAAGGATGCAGAGATCTGTTGAACACTTGGGTTCAAGGGACTTCATCATTTTGGCTTCAGCTTTGCTGATCTTGGGGAGATTCAAGATCACCTGCCTGGTTTTCGGTGTTTATTCATCTCCACATGTTTAATTCAACAAAGGAAAAAGAAACTCTTTGAATGTGCTGCTGCATCCAAACCTTTTTTTTTGTCCCCCTTCTATCTTCCCTTATTCTTTAATGGACTTAATAAAGAAGGAAATGTATCAGCCAAGTCCAGCCCATGTGGCTTTAATAACTCAATTTAATTAACATCTCCCAAACTGTCTTATTAAAACTAAATTAAATCCTGATTTGAGAGGTTTAATAGATCACCCAGACCTTGTGCAGAGACAACTGCAGCTGTGGGAGTGCCAGGAGAAGGAGCTGAGCTTTTCCCTGCTCACCTTTGCGGGGCCACAGCTGCTCCAACCCCCATTCCCAGGCTGCAATCACGGTCTCTTGCAAGGATAAATCAGTGTTCATTCACCGCAGATGGAGACAGCTGGGGGGTGGAAATAGGCAGGAGCTCCCTGACTCCTGAGTTTATCCTGGAAGACAGAAAAAACTGGCAACACAGAAAATTACGCAGAATATACAACCCTTTCCGTGGGGTTTTTTTTTAGCCATTTACCTAAAGGACATTTTTGTAAGATTGTTTTTTGACTTATAAAGGACAAGAAGATGCTCAGATTAAGTAAGAATTATCCTACAAAGGGCCCTGTTTGCTACACATGCTTTGTGGGGAAGGAGTTTGGCTTTGGGGTTAGGTGGAAACTCATCATTTTTGAAAGGGAAACAGGGAAGAGCATGAAAATATTGATTTATTTTGGAAATTTTTGCTCCCAACAAGGAAAGTGCTTCTCCATTGGCCTCTTTCATGGAGGAGCCAGTGCCTTGTCCTGGTGCCTCGTCCTCATCATTCCGTGCCCTTCTCTCTTTCCCCTTTCCCCCTTTGCTTCCTTCCTGCTTCCTGGGGGTTCTGCCTTCCCTTTCTCCTCTCCAGCTTCCATGGATGCTCTCCTACCACAAAACCTCCAGGAACTGCTTCTGATCCTGCTTTTCCCAGCAGGCCAGAATCAGAGAGCCGATGAAGGCAGCATCTGCTTTCCATCACCCCTGCCAGGCCGGGCTTAGCTCTGCTCCAGCCTAATTCCTGCCGAGGCATTAAACACATCCCCCAGATCAAATCCCTGTTCCCACACCGTGGCTCCTGAGGGTCGGAGTTCCAGGGAGCTCTTCGGGGTGAGGTTGAGCAGCCCAAAGCTGCTGCTGGGGACACCTTGGAGCTCCTGGATGGAGCTCCTGGATGGATCGGCAGGGCTCGAGCTTCTCCCTGGGGCCGTTTCTTGGCTCTGTCCAGGTGGGGTCAAACATGCGGATGAGCTCTGGGGAGGGGGTTTGGTAGCAGGGCTCAGGGGATCTGCCCATTCCCGGGGCACCCGGAACGGTGGGAATGGTGGGAATGGCAGGAATGGTGGGAACGGTGGGAACGGTGGGAATGGCGGGAATGGCAGGAATGGTGGGAACGGTGGGAACGGTGGGAATGGCGGGAATGGCCATCCCCAGGGATAATGTCAGCCTGGAAAATGTCTCCATTGAACACAGGAGACACCGCCCCAAAGAGCGTGGGCAGAGGCCGTGGGGCCTGGCAGGAGTCGTGCAAGTGCTCAAATCCCTTAAGTCCAGCTGGCCACGAGGTCAGCACTCCAAGGAGCGGGAAGTCCGGTCGGTGTAGGAGCCTGCTTTCCCTGGGAAGTTTGGGATTCCTTCATTTGTGAGCCCAAAAGGTGCCCCTGCCCATCCAAACCAGCCCCGTGGGGAGGGCTGCTGGCATGGCTCAGACTCCGGTGCTCGGGCAAATAAAAATGATATAAACCCAGATTTAAACCACACTAATTAGTTAAAAAGCCATTGTTTCATCATTTGGTAGTAAAACAGCAACTTTAAACCAGCATCTGGTCGTTTTGCAACTCCATTGACGATGATTTTCCATCCTCGTGTCCATCCCTGCTGACGCTGGTGGAGTTAAATCACCTGGAAATCTTCTCCCAGGGTGAGTGGAGCAGCGTTGTTTATTGAAGAGTTTTAATCCTCCATTTACAGCCCCTCTGCTGCGAATCTGCGCTGAAATCAGGAAAGGCATCTGCAAAAAAAAAAACCAAAAAGACCCTTTTGTAAGCGGAAGGGAAGGAGATTTGAATCATCGGGTGCTGGAAAACTTCTCTCATCTATTTATTCCTGGGCCTGACATCTCAGAGAAAAAAATACCCAAGCACTTTCCAAACTCCGAGAGGGGTCTGGAAAGGTTAATCCTGGCACAATTTTACCATCAGCCGTTCTGGAAACTGTTTCCCCATGGAAAATGTTATCTTGGGTTGGGCTGGGGTGTCCCTGGGTGCTGCAGGGCAGGAGGGGGATTAGCCCCGAGCTGTGTTTGCTCCGTAACTCCCGTTAATGGTGGGAGATAAGGATCGTGTGATAATTGCCGGGAGCCGGGAAGGAGAAATATTCTCGGTTACAGCTCCAGGCCTGGGGAAAAACATCCCATTCCCTAAAAAGCACCGGGGGAAAACTCGTTCCCTAAAAGGCATTGAGGGAAAACTCCCCGTTCCCTAAAAAGCATTAAAAAGTCGGCGGAAAACAATCACTGAGCTTTTTTCTGGCACCTTCCAGAGGCAGCCGGGACTTATCCCAAAGAGGATTTTCAGGATTTTGTCTGCAGCCACGGGTTCCAGTTGGTGTGGTGGTGGCTTCACCAAAAGGTGGCATCTCCGCCTGGTTTGTCCTGGTGACCCTGAGCCCTTTGAGGGGAATTGGGGGGTGTTTCAAAGCCAGAGTTATAAATGTCACTTAAAACCTGAGCTCTGTGCAGTTTAAAGTTGTTTTCTCTCTATAAAGGGTCCTTAGAGGCTTTTACTTCTTGGTATCAATAATCTGCTTTTCCCTTTCCTGAGAATTCACTTCAACAGCTCCTTGGAAAAGTCAAGTATTGCCTTCCAGCCTCCCAAAGAAGGTGGATGCTGTAATTGAGGACACACAAATTCAGGTAACAGAGGAATGAACAAAAACATAGAAATTATTTTCCTCACTTTTCCCCTCTCTGCCACCTCTGCCTTCTCCAGCTCTTTCCTCTCCTGGAGTAGCTGGTTGTGAGTGTGGTTCAGCTTTCCGTTGTCATATCAAACTTTTCTTTTGGAACTAAAAAACTTTCAGGTAAAAAAAAATACTGGGAAAATGGCTCGGTAAAAATGATAAATTTTGTTTCAAGTGAAAATTAATGCTAAAACCCGAAGGCCCTTTTAGCAGTGTGAGCACCGTGGAGGTGGGGTCCCCTCCTGGGGGCTCCTGGAGCTTCTCCCTCTCCCCCACAGCAATGGGAAAACCTGAACCTCCCAGGGCAAACATCAAAGCCAAGGGACTCCTGGTGCTCCAAATGGGGCTTGGTTTGGGATTCCAGGATTTCAGGCCACAAAATCATCCCCGTGAATCTCCAGCTGGAAGCAGAGAGGTTGCTGTGGCCCTTTGGAGATGGGAGCAAGGATCAGACACGTGGAGAGGGGGAGGGACCCAGCACTGCTTTTGATCCCTCTCGGCATTGCCCCGAAGCCCCCATGTGCCCAGCACCTGAGAAAGGCTATTTATAAACCTTCAGGAAGAACAGGGAGCCCATAAATCTCCGGGGCTTCCTTTTCTCTCCAGAGCAGGAGGAAAATTAAAACCACGCATTGGATTTCCCAGGGATGCTCCATCCTCCTGCCCGAGCCTGGAGGTGCCCGCAGGGACCTCATTGGCCTGACCTGGGGATCCTCAACAAGTCAGGAGGTGAACTCCACACACTGGACAAGGGGGAAGAAGTTATCCTGACATTTTGGGGTGGTTTCATGTAAAAACCCCAAAGCTCCCAGGCTGTGAACTTTGCTGCTGCTGAATCTCCATCCCCATGGCTCCTTTGAGGAGCAGATTCCCTCATTCCACTGCCAAAACCATTTTATTGGAAAGAGGAAAGCTGATCACTGTTAACAGAGACCAAACCCTACATTTTACGGGAAAAGATCCATAGAGTTTCCTACAGGCTCCTGGAAGCTGCTGAGGAGATTCACTGATGGCTTTTTAGGGGCTGAGCTAATGCTGCAGTCCCCCATCTCCACACTCAGGATAAATTCGGCTGCTGGAGTCCAAATTCCTGGAGGAAAGGTGGATGCCAGCCTCAGCCAAGCACTGGAATGATGATGCCTCACTGACACTGATGGGCAAAGCCACTTTCTCTGGGATCTTTGGGATCAATGGATCAAAGGTTACCAAATGTGCCCCCATAGGGGCCAGGAGTTCATCCTGACACCAAAACTCCTCGTGGGAGCATCGGGGCAGCACTGGGGAAATGGGAGGGGAGGCTGCTCCCTGTCCCTGCTGCCGGGGTGAAAGGAGAGCAGGGCCACTGACCCAAAAGGCCACAGGAGGAGTGGGAATGGGAAACAGAAGCTTCTGGTGTAGGGGCCCTGCCTGCAGGAAATGATCCCGGGGAAGATGCATTGTCCCTGAAAGTCCTTAATGGGGACACGGGGCTGAGTGAGTAGGGGCAGCAGCTGCTAAAAATACTGCGAGGGGCAAAACCCCACTCCTAGAAAAACTGGGAATTTGTTGTGTTCTTTGCATGGCCACGGAAAAAACTCTCCCCATTTTTGTTGGCAGTTTTGTTGGCAGTTTTGTTGGCAGTTTTTTTCTTATTCTTCCATTCTTCCATCCTTTCCACTGATGCTGTTCAGCTCTGAGCCCTGGACCTGAAATGAAGAACATGGGGATCCCCTCTGCCAAAAAAACCCCCACTGAGAAGTCATTAGTGACATAATTTTTAAGGTGGGGAAACTGAGGCACGGAGCAGGGGTGGATTCTGCCTTTCCCTTCGTGCCCTGGGAATGAGACAGGAATTTCATGGAAGTTTTCACACAATCCTGGCCAAAGTCAAAGCTGCTGTCCATGGACACAAGGGTTGCTCTCCAGATGGAGCAAGGCTGCCCCACTCACTTTGCACCCACTGAAGGGAAAATAAATCAAACAAACTGAGTCAAAAACTCCCTCCTAAAAATTCTCAAGGCCAGGAGTGACTGGAGCCTCCCTGCAGAGCTTTCCTAGGAAAAACTTGGGATTTTTTTATCCATGTAGGATAACTGGGGTGAAATGGGCTTATTTCAAAGCCATGAGGAGAGAGAAGTGACAGAGAAAGGAATTCAAGGTGGTGCTTGGCTGCACATCTGGGATCAAACCTGTGAAAATCAGGGAGAATCCGAGAAAACCATGTTTTTGGGATGGAGCTGGGCATAAAATTGGGAAAAGCGGCAAAAGACAAAAAGGGAAAAAAAGAAAAAATCTCCTCCAGCACCATCCGAGTGTTTCCTAAAGCCCCGGGCTGGGTTGTGCACAGCCATATTTCAGGGCGCTGGGATTGGGAGCACTGGGAAAAGCAGCGTCTGAAGTTTCCACAAAGGTCCCTCAGCACCTGTGGAATATTTTCTCTCGCTGCCTGCCCCTAATTGCATCCATCTGGGATGGAGGATCTCTTTCAACGCCGCCGTGCGTGGGCAGAAACTGTTGGGTTTTGCCCCATTTTTCCTCTCAGATCCCAGATAAACACGGCCCCATCCCTGGAGAGGCTCTGGGATGCTGGGGTAAGGCAAACACACGTGGTTGTGCTTTCAGGGCAGCTTGAAGAATGAAGCTCTGGTTAAACAGATGATTTTCATCCTCTTTTTGTCGTGTTCTTGGGAAAAAGAGGGTGATGATGAAGGAAAGGAGAGGGGAAATCCCTCTTTATTATTTTCCCAGGAGTATCACCGGGAATACAGGCACTGTGTGCCTCAGTTTCCCTGTTTGTCTTCAGGACATGCTACAACTTCCTGCCTAGCTGAGCTGGCAGTGGAATTTCTGAGAAGAAAAATTCCAATGTTTAAAGTAACATTTCCATGTGCCACCCCCACGTGTGATGTCCAAGCAGCAGGAATGTGAAGAAAAAGGGAAAATGCCCTCACTCCACATGGAAAACTCCTCCAAGAGGAGGGACCAAGGCGTTTGGAGCTGGGTGGAGTTCAGCATCCCCCAGGGATCAGCCTGAGGCTGCAGCAGGGGCTGGGATTGTCATCACGTTATTAAACAGTTCTATAAAACATCCAAGTTTTCTTCTGGTGGGAAAAAGCTGCAGGAGGGAGGATGGGGGAGCTGGGGTAGATTTTTTTTTCCCTGATTGCAATTTTCTTTGTCTGGAGGTCAATTTCAGGTGCTCCAAAACATCCTAGTGATTCCAAATGATTCTGAACACTGATTTGAAAAAAATCCTTTCACTTTTTGGCACCATCCAGTAAAATTCTGGAGAGATTTCTCTCCCCATCATCTTCCAATCAATTCCTAGCGAGAGGGGAGAGGAGATAATTAAGTGAAACCTCATTAAATGTTACGAGAATCCTTCTCTCCTAGGTTTTCCTGTGATCCCTGCACTTGCAGCAATGTTTACCTGAGCTCATCCCACCTGACACAGCTGGAGAAGTGGGAGAAATCCAAATGTGAGAAGCCCAGGAATGGAGAAGGGTCAGGAGCAAGGATTTAGACCCAGTGCTGTCGCCCTGGGTGACATCTCTGCTTCTCCTGACAAAAGGGTTGGGATGAGATGTTTGTTGTCACCTGAAATCACAGGATCATGGAATTACTTTGGTTGGAAAAGACCTCCAAAGACCAACCATAAATCACAGTGGGACTCACTGAGGTCTTGTAGGGTGGTGTGGCTCTGACACCACCCAATGCCCTTTGATCCCCAGAGCCATGAAACCCCTCCTCAGCTGAATCAGAAGAGGCTTTTCATGGAATCACGGAATTCCAGAGTGATTTGGGTGGGAAGGGACCTTAAAGCCCATCCAGTCCCACCCCTGCCATGGGCAGGGACACCTTCCCCTATCCCAGGTTGCTCCAAGCCCTGTCCCACCTGTCCTTTTCTCCTCCCTGCTCCCACCATCCCAGCTGACTTTTGTGTAGGGAGTGGGAAGCAGAATCCAGGGAGGTGGAAAAGGGTAGTAGAGGAGGAAGAGGAGGGAGGTTCAGGCCCAGCAGCTCACTGAAGATTTTGCTGTTGCTGTTTTTATTTTTACTCTATGTTTTTCCAATTTTGAAATTCCGTTTGATTAAAAAAAGTCAAAGCCCTGCCTGGAATTTCTTTCCCTGCCCGTTCTCAGCCTGTGAATTTCCCAACGCCTCGGCAGGGGCTGCCTGGACTCGGTGGGCCCAGAGCCAGCTCTGGTTTCTATTACAGTGATTGATGCCAGGGACCATGCTCAGATCCCAGGCCTTCCATGCTGCTCAGGGATTTGGGGAATTTTGGTACCAGCTCTGGAGAACCCCTTCATTCCTGCGGGGCAGCCGGGGTCACGTTTCCAGCAGGAGTTTGGAAGTCGGCTCTCCTGGAGCTTGGGCGCAGGGCAGGGCGGAGCAGAGAGTTTGTCCATGCTCAGGTCTGGTTTTCCCTGCTCTCTGCAGAGCATTTCTCCATGCTCAGGTCCCAGGTTCTTCTATGGGAAACTCCCTGCTGGGATATGAGGAGGGCTGGGGGTGAGAGGTTTGTGATGGCAAAGGCAAAGCAAAGTGGGTCAGAGCATTTTCCTCCTTCTCTGTGTGCTGATAAAATCCTGGAGACATCCAGGAAGCCACCACCAGCATCTTCCTCATTCCCAGTGATTCCCAGCTAACTTCAATCCCTTCCTGGGAAAAGCATCACTAAATACAACTTTACTTTATTCCTTATACTTTTATTTGCTCTCCTTCGTTCCCATTGCAAAGACCACAGCTGGCTGCTCCCAAATCCTGGGTGATGGGGGATTTCAGGAGGAATCAGGAAAGCTGAGATGAAAGCAATCCAAGCCAAATCTCCCCTGGGAAGGCTAAACCCTCCACCACCCTCACTAAAGGCACCTTAGAGTCACCCCCACAGTTATCCTGGTTGTGCTCACAGTTTTCCCAATGTTGGATTCATTGGATTGGCCCCAGGAGGAAGTGCTCAGGCTCCCCAAACTTCTCCTCCCCAAACTCCTTCTCCAACAGATGTTCCAACAACAGCACATTAAAAAGGAAGTTTCCTCTTCCAGGTAGCTCCAGCTGTCAGTGATCCAGAGGTGAAATTTATCCTTTGCTCTTGTCCCTATAAATCCTTTCCTGGGCTCCGGGCCAAGGCAGCTGCTGCTGAGGGGCCGAGGGATGCTCAGGGAGCTCATTCCCGCTGCCCTCATCCCAGCCAGGGAAAACCCCCAAACGCCTTAAAACCCCATGGGATTGCCCTGTTTGGAGCTCCTGGAAACAGCATTTCTCCTTGTCCAGAGAAACAAGGTGGTCATGGAAGTGCATAGATTACTTGGGATGTGCTGAGAGCCTCACCCTGCTCCACCAAGACCTGGTCAGGTTGGTTGGGTCCCCCCTCTCTTCCCAGGGAGATGCACCCATCCATCCACCTCTCTCAGGCATCTCCAAAGTCTTGGATGGACACCAAATTGTTTGGGATACATCAGTGGCATCGCCCTGCACCGCCAAAACCTGGTCAGGCTGTCTGGGTCACCTCTCTCTTCCCAGGGAGATCCATCCATCCCTCCATCCATCCATCCATCCATCCATCCATCCATCCATCCATCCATCCATCCATCCCTCCCTCCCTCCCTCCCTCCCTCCCTCCACCCACCCATCCATCCATCCATCTGGGTGTCTCCAAAGCCCTTGTGCCTCACTGCTAAAGCTCCTTGAGTTATAGACTCCAGTACCAGGAGCCTTTGGGAGAGATAGATCCTGGAATTCTTTGTAGAGTTGATCAAAACATGTTTTGATTTCATTTGTTTTCTCTCCACCCCCAGAAAATTGTTATTTTCAGCTCAAAGCCGAACTCTCCCCCTTCACTCCCACACAATTTGTATTTCTGCACTGATTCCTTCCTCTCTTTTGTGATGCCAATCCCAGAATTTCCATGGAAAGCAGCTTATCAGGAATTCCATTCTGCACCTGGAAAATTCTCTAATTAAGGGATTATTGCCTTTTCCAGGAAGGATTTTTTTCAGGTTTTCCTTTCATGTGGCAGCTCAAGTGCCCCTGGGGCTGCCAGAGCCATGGCATTCCAGGGCACACATCCTACAGCTCCCAGTATCCGGCTGGGAAGAGGAGAACAAGCTGGGGCTGCCCTGGCCTGTTCAGCCCTGCTGGAGGTCACGGTCCCTCACGTTCATCCTCATTCCTGGAAAGCACATGGATATTATTTTCCCCATCCTGGCTTCCAAGCCAGGCTTTGGCTTCTCAGCCCACCCCACACTTCCGTGTGTGGAGCCTGAGCAACCAACTGGGGATGAAGAGCTGGCACTCCCTCCTTGGAACCACATTCCTGAATAACCTCCCACCCCCGTGTGCTTCCCGCTGGCTTCGGCGAGACCTCTCGTCTGCTTCCCGCTGAGTCCTTCCTGGGGAGAGGGAAAGTGCTGGGAAAGTTCTTTCCCAGGGCACCCAGCTGGCTGCAGCACCGGCCTCGGCCTTGGAACAATGCTTGGAAGGGAGGATGGGGAAAAAATAGCCCAGGATGACAGCGTACGGACTCGTCCAAGGAGCAGCAGTGCATAGTTTGTGGTGGAAGTGTCCTGGAGTTATTTCCTACGGAAATCTGGATTGGGTTAGGCAGCCCCGCTCACAGGCTGGGATCTTCCCAGCTCAGAGGCCCTGTGCTGGACTCCCATTCATTGATTACCAGCTTTCATGCTCTAGGCTTTGCTTTTCCCAAGGAGATCTGTTGGTCTCCTCCCTGGCTGATTTTCCGAGGGATGATCCCAAAAACTCATCTACTGGAATCTGATTCCATTCCCGGGATGACACTGTGGGACCCCTCATCTGGACACCCAGGGCTGGCGTCCCCCAAGATCCATCCCATCCCAGTGTTGGGGCTTCAGGATCGAGTCAGAGACCATGCCAGGGATTTGGGTGGCTGCACATGGGTGAGATGGAGCTCCTGGTCAGGGTTTGTCCTGCAAAAACCAGGATGTGCCTGGGTTGGACCTGTCCATGTCAGCAGAGCATGACGAGGAAAGCAAATGGGAACTGAGCTGTCTCCGGTGACTCCCAGTGTTCCATGGGGCAAACAGGGAAGGCAAAACTGAGCTCATGTTTGTCAACACTTCTGATCTCTCTTAGGATATGAATTATCCCAACTTGGTGCTTTTGGAACAAATCCACCCTTGCAGAAAACCTTCATCATCCACAAGGAAAGACCATGGAACACCAGAATTCCTTCCCATTGCAACTTCACATTGCCAAGCCCACCCTCCCCACCACAGCTCCATCAGCTCCTGCTCCTAATGCCAGGCTTGGAATTTTGGGACCCCACTGGCTGGCTTTAAGCAGCCCAGCTTTTCCCAGGCCACGTCACCGCTGCTCTCCCCAAAGCCGACCCTTCCAGAGCATCTGGAAGCCGCGTGCACAGAAGTCGGGCAGCGAAAACCACATGGCATTTTTATCCCCCAGCAGAACCTTCTGTGTTTATTTCTGGAGTCACAGCAACCCCAAACGAGGAGCGTTAGGGCTAAGAAGGAATGTCTGAGAAAATTGTCAGCAGGGCTGGGAGGCTGAGTGGGATGTGCTCTCCGGAGGGAGGGATGTGGGTCCTCCCAAAATGCAGGGCTGGTGGACAATCACCTGCTCTGTGCTGGTGTCCGTCCTGTGCCACCTCATTTTGGTCACGGTCAAGGCAAGATTTGGGGCTAAATCCTTCAAATTCTTCTTGTACCGATATCCCTGAGCTAATCCAGCCCTTATCTCCAAGGGATCGTCTCCATCTCTACTCTGGGGAGGGACGCCCCTCTGGCAGATCCGTACAAACCCTGGGCGAGCACAAACCCACCCCTGAGTGATTCCTCTCAGCTTTTCTTGTGTGGTTAAACAAGTCTGAATCACAACCCAAATTGTTTATTAAACCAATTTCACTCAAATGTGCCACTTCTGGAAGCAGCCTGCGCTCCAGTTGTCCCCTTCTCCCACAGTCCTGAAGCTCACGGAGGGGGAATCCAGCACTGCAGCTGCCGAGATTTCTAAATCCTCACATCAAACCTGGATTTGTTCTGTTTCTGTTTATCATTTCCATAAGCCATCCCAGTAGGAATTGCACATTCCTTGTTGCTAATTTTATCAGAGAAGGGCTGACATCAGGAATGCTCCTATGGAAAGAGCATCGTGTTTTCCTGCCAGTGTTGTGTGTACACGGAGTGGCTCTTCCTGAGAGGAACTGCAGATTAATTTTTGTTGAGTTGTTGGGTTTGTTTGGAGTTTTTCCCTCCTTGCTGGTGGCTGAGCAAGCAGCTGGCACAGCCCCACCGCCGATGATTCACCGTGACCAGGCAAAGGCGGATCCAGCTCTTCCCGGCCTGTCTGGTTGTGACGGGAATTTTGGGTTTAGTTTGGGAGGTTTTGGGGATGGGCACCAGATTTGGGTTGGGTTAGTGCAGCACGAGGTGGTTGGGAAGAGAAACACTCAAAATCCCATTTTGCTACTGCTACAGCATGGTAATCCTGGGATTTGGGAGGGGTCATGGAATCAGAGTGGTTTGGGTTGGAAGGAACCTTAAAGTTCAGCTCATCCCACTGTCCCAGGCTGCTCCAAGCCCTGTCCAACCTGGCCTTGGACACTCCCAGGGATCCAGGGGCAGCCACAGCTGCTCTGGGCACCCCGTGCCAAGGCCTCCCCACCCTCACAGCCAAGAATTCCTTCCCAATATCCCATCCATCCCTGCCCTCTGGCAGCGGGAAGCCATTCCCTGTGTCCTGTCCCTCCAGCCCTTGTCCCCAGTCCCTCTCCAGCTCTCCTGGAGCCCCTTTAGGCCCTGGAAGGGGCTCTGAGCTCTCCCTGGAGCCTTCTCTTCTCCAGGTGAGCACCCCCAGCTCTGCCAGCCTGGCTCCAGAGCAGAGGGGCTCTGGCCCTGGAGCATCTCCATGGACTGGATGCATCCAGGCTCCGGCCCTGGATGCATCTCTGGACTCAACTCCAGCTGCTCCACTTCCGATGTTGGACTCCTGAGCTGGACACAGCACTCCAGGATGGATTTGCCATTGGCACTGAGGTACATTTCCAGCTCGAAACAAGGTTCAGCTGCAGAAACTCTCCCAAAATTTGTGCGAAAATCTCAGGCTTGTTGTCAGCACCTCAGCCTTGGCATCCAAATGGGATCCCTGCAAGGAGCTGCTGTGTCCCTGCTGCAAGGAATGGTTTATTTGGGCTACAGAACACATTTGGGGGTAAGGAGCGAAAACGAGCCCCAGGCTCCACATAAGCCACAGCATTCCTGAGCAAACCCTTCCAGAGGTTAACAAACCTGACCAATTAACACCTTCCTCATTGCTACTCTCTATTTGTGATCAGTTTTTGCCTCTCAACCCTCCATGGCCAAATTTCCCTTCCCCATGGAGGAAGGGAGCCTGTGTTGGATAAATCCTTTCCGACACATGGGGAGAGAAATGGAGCTCCCAGAGCCTCATTCCAATAATTTTCCTCGCTCTCTCCTGAACTGCTGCCAATTTTTACAGCTCCTCCACTTGGGCTGTAAATATTGGTGCTGTTGGAGCCCAAAAGCTGTTACAGCTCCAGGATGCTCCTGCTGTTCCCGGTTCACATTCCCTGCTTTTTCACCCCAAAATCTGACTTATATTGGCAGAGCCGTGAGACCAGGCACCATTTTTTGGTGATTATCCCTGTTTTACCCAGAAGATAAGGATGCATGGACATTAAAACCCTGGAAGGGCCCAAGGCCAGGTTGAACTGGGATAGTGGAAGGTGTCGCTGCCCATGGCAGGGGTGGAATGAGCTGAGCTTTAAGGTCCCTCCCAACTCAAACTCTCAAGGATTCCATGACAGATCTTCCCAAAACCTGGCAAATCCCAGGGCAGCACCAAACAGAACCTCACAGAATCTCATCCTACCCTTTGAAAAGACACCCGTGGGTGCTGGGGGTCCCACGGGAGCTCGGGAAGGTGCTGGCATCCCACAGACACCACAGCAGCCCGGACACAGTGGGATCCAAACCCTTGGCACATCCCAGGCCAGAGTTTGGCACTGCCTTTAAATGGGTCAGCAGCAACAGAGATTTCCAAATCCAGCTGGGAAAGGGGCTGGAGGGTTTGGATTCATGCTGGAGGGCATAAATCCACTGCTTCACACCAGCAAAGGGGTTTTCCCCAGCGTCACCCGAGGATGGTGAAAAAATCATTCCATTTGATCCCTTTTCCTGTGTTGATCCCACCCAGCCAGAAGCTCCTTGGATCCTCAAATCCTCCTGCAGCTCCACGAGTGCCACTCACTCACTTCTATCCATTTATCTGGCATTTCATCCCCTCTTTCTCCTCTTTCCCTCGCTGGCAGGAAGCCCCTGCCTCCTATTTTTATCGTAGGAAATTGGCTCTGCCTTGGAAGTGAGACCTCACATGAGCAGCCGCAGGATCCCAAAAAGGGGAGAGGGAAAAATAAACATCCAAAAAGGGGAGAAAAATAAACATCCATCTCACCCTACACCAGCAGCTGGGCCGGGGCTGGATCTCACGGAGGAGGGAAAAGCCAAACCAGGGCTGTGCCAGCTTCGTGCTGAGAGTGAGATTTCCCCCACCTGCGATTTTTTGGGGGGGATTTCGTGATGAAAACCCATCAAGGTGATGCAGAGCCCGGTGATTTCTGGGGAGTTCTCCTCCAGCGAGGACTTTCCACTTGGCCAGACTGGGGGGTGCTGAGGGAAGAGGAGCTGGCAGGGAATTGGGAACAGATGCTGCAAAACACCTTCAGTCCAGGCCCAAAAGGGTCACCTGATCCCAGGATTTGGGGCACGGGATGGGGACACGGTGCCTCCAGGTGCCTTCACTGTCCCCAAGGTGCAGCCAGTCACCAACCCCATTTCCAGCATCCCTGAGCCCTGACCCCAAAAGAGCAGGATGGATCCAGCTGGACGAGGCTCTGCAGAGTTTTGCACTTCATTGAGGTCCAAAATGAGCCAGGTTAATTTTTAATCCTCTGTGTTGATGTCTCAGCTGTTCCCCATGTTCCAAGGAAAGCAACTGGGATGTGTTGGGAACACAGAACTGCTTGCAGGGGCTGCTCACAGGAAGCAAATGCCCTGAGCTGTTCGGGCAGAGCATCCCACCAGGCTTCCCACAGGATCCTGATCCCCATGGGGACAGTCCCAGCTCCCAGGTTTTGGGTGTGGTGTCACCAGGGAAATCCCAGATAACAACCCCCAGTGTCCCCCATCCCACTTTCCTGGGAAATATCTGGGATGGAGGTGGGGAAAGGTGGCAGCAGTGTGGGAATGGGTTTATTCTGCTGTGCTGGGTTGATCCTGGCTGGGGATTCAAGGGACTGGAAAAATGAAACATCACAGTGGTGGTGGGGCTGGAAGGAGCAGCCATCCCATCCCATCCCATCCCATCCCATCCCGTCCCGTCCCGTCCCGTCCTGTCCCGTCCCGTCCCGTCCCGTCCCACTCCCAAACAGGGACCCCCAGTGTTCCTGTGTTTAAGGCAGGTAGAGAAGGTTTGGGATCTGGGATTGCGCTTGGGGAAACTGAGGCACAGATGGTGAAGGAGGCCAAACTTCCCAAGAGCTCCCCAAGTCACAGATCCTGAATCCCAAACCTCTGGGAGATCCCTGCCAGCCCCTCCTGCCATTCAGACAGGAAGCGAAGTGTTTTCCTGCTGCCAGATCCTCCTGCTTGTCTTCCTGGGCTCATTCAGCAAAGGATTCTCCCCCTGGAGCAGAGCCCCTGGCACGAGGACAGCAATGCCAGCTCCAGCTGGGAATTCTGCAGGAGCAACCAGGCCAGGGAAGGGGAGAAACATAAAAAACCCAAAGCAAAACCTCAACCTGGGGATTTTTAGTTTTAATTTTCTTTGGAGTGGATAATTTCCTGATCCAAAAGAAACCCCTTCTCTGGAAGGGTTGGAGCTGTGCAGACTCTGCTCTCCCCTCCAGCCTTCCCAGCCTGCTCCCATCTCCCTCCAAGCCCCTGGATTTGGGCTCGGAGCCGCGGGTTCGCCGGAGGTCTGTGGTGGGCACGTTGGTGGTCTGCCCCGAGCCAAGGCCTTGCATGGCTCCAGCTTAACCTCGAGCTTTCCAGCTGGGAAATGTCATTAATCGGAGCTGAGAATCCACGGCACCGTTCCTGCCATGCCTTTTCCACCGTGCCAGAGCTGGAGCAGGATGATGTGGGGTGAAGGGTGCCAAGGATGAGCCCGGGAGGAGGGTGGAGAGTTTGGGATGGTGGGAGAGGTGGAGGAGAAGGGGAATGCGGGAAGGCAGTTAAGGAATGGGCATGGAGGAGGAAGAGGCTCTCCTGGGTCCCTGTGTCCGTCAAGGGCAAGTCAAGCTCAGGGAATGGGAAATCGGGAAATTTACCCCATGGAAAGGCAGCCCTGTCTTTAGGAAAGATAAACTCAGTTCAGCATGACCAGGCCGGGAGTGTCCTGTTCCCTTCCCAAAAGGATGCTGTGGGCAGGAGGGGGATGCAGCATCTGGGGAGCATCCCCACCCCAGGGATACAGAATTCCAGGGAACATCCCTGTGCCAGAGATTCTTGGTGAGCACCCTCTTGCCAGGGATGCTGCACTTTGGGGAGCATCCTCACTGCAGGGATGCAGCATCTCTGGGAGCAGCCCTACCCCAGAGATGCAGAATTTTGGGGAGCATCCCAGGCACTCTTGGGAACCATCCTCTTGCCAGGGATGCCATGCTTTGGGGAGCATCCCCACCCAGGGATGCAGAATTTTGGGGAATATCCTTCTTTGATGGATGCAGAATTTTGGGGAGCATCCCCACCCAGAGATGCAGAATTTTGGGGAATATCCTTCTTTGATGGATGCAGAATTTTGGGGAGCATCCCCACCCAGGGATGCAGAATTTTGGGGAATATCCTTCTTTGATGGATGCAGAATTTTGGGGAGCATCCCCACCCAGAGATGCAGAATTTTGGGGAATATCCTTCTTTGATGGATGCAGAATTTTGGGAAGCATCCTCACCCAGGGATGCAGCACCCTGGGGACCATCCCTACCCAAAGGATACAGAATTTTAGGGAATACTCTCACCCCAGGAATGCAGCACCTTTGGGAGTACCCTCACTCCAGAGATAAAGATTTGGGGAGCCTCCTTTTTTGATGGATGCAGAATTTTTGGGGAGCATCCTTGCCCAGGGATGCCTCAGCTCTTGGAGTATCCTGATCCCAGGGATGAAGATTTTTGGGGTGCATCCCCACCCAGGGATGCAGAATTTGGGGCTCCCCGCGAGGCCCTCAGCCCCCGCCGAAGGCTTCTAGGCCCCGTGTCCCGGCAATCCCAAATCCCTGCCCTCCGGAGCAGCCTGGCACAAAGGCTCATTGTGGGAGCGCCTTTCAAGCGAGGCCAGGGAACGGCCGCGCTCCCGGGAGCGGGGAAAGGCCGCTGGAAGAGACGGAAAGTTGCTGTTGGACGAGGTTCAGAGGCCGGGGCTCGGCGGGAGGGAGCCGGGGGAGGAAAGCAAACAGCGGAAAGTGCTGACTCCGAAAGGCATCCCCGGCATCCCAGCCCGGGAGGGGGAATGGGCACCAAAAAAGCCCAAAATCTCCGTTTTCTTCGTTTAAGGTGCTCGCTGTACCCGGGAACCATCAGTGGGGTGTGTGGAAGGGAGTGCACATCCCACATGGAATCACAGAATGGTTTGGCTTGGAAGGGATCTTAAAGATCATCCAGAAAATATCACCCAGGAAGGAGCCGAGCTCGTCACCCGCTGCTCAGCACCTCATCCTCCTCCTTTGGCCTCCACATCCCTCTACTGCCTGCCCTTAAATTCATCCTTCTCCTCTTTCACCACGTCCTTCACCTCCCTGGGATCTCAGGGTTTTTCCGAGAGCCTGTCCCTCAGTTCAGCCTTCAGTAATTCCCGTTCCTGTTTCAATCCCTCCAACAACCAATTTCAATGTCTCATTTCAAGACACCGACCTCGAGAAGTCCCTTTTCCTCACTGGTCTCTCCTTGGAGCAGCAGCTCACGGTGTTTCCAGGTGGTTTTGAGCATAGAAACCCCCTCCATCCCGCAGGTATCCCTAGGGATATGCTGCCTCCTGCTCCACTGCGCTGCTGGATGCGTGCATCCCTGGAAAATCACATGCTGGAGTCTGGGGAAACCCTTCTGTGTGCTCTGGCTCAGTTCAATCCCACACCTGAGCAGCCACACAGCAGCACCCGGGGCTGACACACTGGGAAAATCCTCCTCCAGGTGCAATTCCCAACACGGGCAGGATTTTCCTGCTGGGGAGGAAATCACTCCCAGCAAACCCCTTCCTCTCAGCTGAATTTCATCGTGAAGTTCATTTATTCCATGTTTCTACAAAATGGTTGGACTCGATCTTGGAGCAGCCTGAATTCCAACCTGAATAATTATATTCTGTGATTCCAGATTCCCATGGTTTTTATTACCAGCTTGGTTGCAGGATGCTGCACAGGGGATGGATTTTGGGAGTGCAGAGCTGTGGCTGTGATGGTTTTTTCCATGGGAAAATCTCCGGCTCCATTCCCAAACTCCAGTTCCCCATCCCAAATCTTATTCTGACTGGTGTTGGCACTGAGACCCTCGGGACAAGGAGGTGTGGGGACAGGGCAGGGGCATCAAGGGGGGGAAATGTGCCCCGCGGTGCCTCCTCTGTGGAGCAGGGCGCTTAATGGGGTTAATAATTAACGCGGGGCCGTTAATGGGCGTCACTTCCCACAGAGCTCCAAGTACGCGGATGTTTTTAGTGGGAGTGTTCCACGGGCTGCAATCCCTGGGGAATGCGGGGACCTGCGGCATCCTCAGCTTCTGCAAGGAGGGAGAAGCCCCGAGAGCCGGGGCACCTTCGCCCCTCTGGGGTTTGGCTGCTCCCCCCCCAGCCAGAGCCGCCGGAGCGGCTGCCCTTGGAAGCGGCGCTGGGAAAGGAGCGGAAAGGAGCCGAAAGGAGCCGCTGGATGTTTATTTTCCCGGGATAGCCGAGCACGAGCCCCGGCGGCTCCCGCTGCGATGAAAAAGCCGCGGCAGGATCAAGGGCCCGCAGCCACTCCAGCGGCGAAGGAAAAGGCGAGTCCCGCTCCCGCTTGGAGCTCCGCAGCTCCAGGGAAGGTCCCCAGGGCTGTCCCCGCTTTGGGGGCCCCCCAGCCTCTCCCTCCATCGAGCTCAGGGATCAGCTGAGCCTCGGGAATGCAGCGATGTCCCAGGATCAAGCTCCGGCTGTCGTGAGGACCGTCAGGGTTCTCCACTCTCATCCTTCAGTATCCCGGGATGTTGTTCCCTGCGTGGCTACGAGCTGCTGTGAACGGAGAGAATTCCTTATCCTGGATCCACCCGGGACTTGTCCACTCCTCCTGGTATCCAGCAAATTCCTGGACAATGGGTCTGATCCCCCTCGTGCTGACTCAGGCAATCAGCGTCACTGGTGGTGTCCCTTGGGAATTTCCCATCACGCAAACTCCTATGGAAAAGCATCAGCTCCTGGTCCATGAACCTCTCCCAGATGCCGGATTCATTAATCACCACTTCCAGAGCCTCGGGCTCCAATCGAGTCCCATCCAGTTGGGCACAGCAGAGTTTTCCTTCTGGCTTGGTGAGGACAAGGACACACCAGAGCCAGCGTAAAATTCCCTGGACAAAACATCCTAACTCCCAGCAGGCTCGGGAGCTGGACTTGTTGTGAGTCCTTCCAACTCAGGATATTCCACAACGGATTAAAACCTGTATTTTTCCAGGATCTGAAGCACAATGGTGAAGGATTTGGAGAGTCCAGAGGTGGATTTCTCCTCCCGATGGGCCACAGCCCAAGATCTCCAGGAGAAAAGCGAGTTCCCAGCACATCTTCCTGCTGGTGGCCATGAGATCTGCAAGTTGGCCACAGCCATTCCCCAAGATCCTGCTGAGGAAAACGCCACTCTCAAAGTTCATTTGGGCTGGTGAACCACAGATACCCCATGCTCCCAGTGAGGATTTGGGATGAAAGAGGATTTGGAAAGCCTGGAATGTGGATCCACAATCCCAAAGTGAGAGGGAGCCATGGTGAGCATCACCCCCCCATGAGCTGCGATGTCAGCCAGGCCCTTCTTTCCCATAAAACCCCGATTTCCATAATGGGAAAAACAGAGAAATTGCTGGAATTTCTACATTTTTGTATGGTTTTCCCACTTTCTGTCCCAAATCTAAAGAGGAAAGGCAAGGAATAATCACATGGACACCCAGGGTTAGGAATTATTCTTCTTTTAATTTCACATGGTTTAAAATACGATATGAAATAAGGCTACAGTATATAAAAAACTCTCCAGCAAAATGATGTGCCAGCATCAGCAATTAAAACAAAACCAATCCCCTCCTTCTCTAGGAATTCAATGGAGGAGGGATTTTTATTTTTTTATTTGAATCCTTTAAAAAAAACCAAACGGAACCAGACACAACACATGGACACACACACACACGTCGCTACATCTCTAAGCTACCTCAGCTCAGGTTTTTTTTTTAAAAAGCACCTGCTTTTTCCTTTTTTTTTTTTAAATCTCACTTTTAAACTTTTTTCCCCCCCGCTTTTAAAAAATATAAATTATATGAAAATACACGTTGGAAAATAGTCGAACAGCACAATATAACAATCTCTTTTTTTTCTTTTTTTACTTCTACTAAGTTTATCAGCTTAAAAAAAGTGTAAAACCAAAATAAAACAAAAAAAGATTTCCTTTTTCTGTTGTTTTTTTTTGTGGATTTTTTTTTTCTTACTGAGGCAGTTAATTCCTGGAGATATTCCATTATAACATATATGTATACATAGATTTATCCTTTATTTTAACCTCTTTGGAATGTAGACAACAGCTCCTGGGTGTTACACAGACCCTACTAGGGAGCAGAGCACGCCAAGGCATCCCAGTTTTCCAATGTCCACGAGGAACCAGCAATGAAATCCTAAAACCTCGGAAAAAACCCCTCCAAAAAAAGCAAAACTCAGAAGGTGGAGATGTTTCCTGCAGCATCTGGATTTATTGGTGCTTTTTGGGACCGTTTTTTGGAGGAGGTGTTGGTTTGGGAAGACAGGAGAAAGTGAAGTTTTACATTATTCTTTATTTTTCGTCCTGTTTGATTATTTCTCCCCCTGAACGGTCACGTCTGGATCAGGATGGTGGGAATAACATGGATCTCCACTTGGACACACCCCGGTGTCCAAGGATTATGGTGATTCCACATGTGGAGATGTAGAGGGACAGGCAGCAGGAAAGTGCTTCTGGTTTTTATCATTATTGGGGTTTTTTCCTTTATTTTTGAGATCCTAAAT
The DNA here is from genome assembly GCA_026261815.1 of Monarcha castaneiventris obscurior. Classification (NCBI taxonomy): domain Eukaryota; kingdom Metazoa; phylum Chordata; class Aves; order Passeriformes; family Monarchidae; genus Monarcha; species Monarcha castaneiventris. The sequence goes on from JAMPIT010000114.1 coordinate 5,976,614, forward strand.
ATCAACTGTCAAGGCCCCCAAAGCTGTTCGCAAGTAGGGCTCAGGCTCTGCCAGAGGGGCCAAAGGGAAAACCAACCCACATGGAAACAGCAGAAAATAAGCAGGACACAGAAAATATCCCAAAAACTCACCCAGAGCACCTGAGAATTCCAAACCAAGACAAAATGACCCCGTTTCCAACAGGATCTGTGAGGGGGAATTTGCTCCTGCATGGAGAAAGCAGCACAGGAGGGAGTCCCAGCCCTGGCAGATCTCCATCATCCCTCTCAGATCCATCCTTCTGGGCCAGCAGGTGGGAATTCACCAAATTTTCGTGGACCTGAAGGAGCTCAGAGGATTTGGGCTGAGCTTGTCTGGCTCAGCACAGCCCTTGCCAAAGGCCAGCGATGAAAAGCAGAAGGAAAAAGGAACCAAAGCAAAAGAAACAAAGAGAAATCCGCACATTTCCAGTGTATAAACAGCACCCATCTCTGGGATGGCCTCTAGAATGGGAATAAAAGCAAAGGAAAATAGGAAATGATGGTGCTGATGTGTCTGGGACTGTTCACAGGCTGCAGGCTGGGAGGGCAAAGGGCCAGGAGAAACGGTGGAGAAACTTCAGCCAGGGGCTACTTCCAAAAATCCAGAGCTGCTTCCCATGGCTCACCCTTGCTAACCTTTAACCATCTCCCCAGAACCACTGGGAACGCACAGGCCTTGGGAGCCTTGGAAACCTGGAATAAGCACAGTGGATGAGGGATTTAGCCTGGCAGGGGGAGGAGGTTTTACCTGAACATGCAATTCCTTCTATTGTAGGGAAATTTCATCCCATTATTTTTCTTTTTCAGCTGGAGCATCCGAGCAAAGCAGGAGGGATGTCCTGGGACACGGCCCATGGTGGGGGCAGGAGCTGGGATGTTTGGGAGCCCCTTTCTATGGGTGGAAGGCAGATTTAAGTGACCCATGAGGGGTGAGTTCAGAGCACTCTACAGCAACCCTGAACATCCCAAAGACCCCTCTGATTGCTGGAAATCCAACCCTTCCTGTTGGGATGCTCCCTGTGCTCTCTGTGCCCTCACACCTCTCTTGGCTCCCTGTCCAGCTGCCCAGCCTGAGGCTGGATCTGTCCCAGAGCCTCGTCTGTGGGGGTCTCATCCTTGATATCCCAATTTTCCTTTCCTCCCTCCAGCTTGGCCAGGCTGCCTCCATCCTCCTCCTCCCTGCGTGCCCCAGGAGATGAGCCCACGTTTCATTTCTCAGTGGGCAGTGTCCCCTTCCTCCTTTGGGATTCCCTTCACCCTCCTTTCATCCCCTCTTCCCTCCTGATCATCCATCCCACCCTTCCCTTCAGACAACCTGCAGCCCCTGGGTCTAACAGCCTCCCTTCCTGGACCCCTGCTCTGCTTCCACCCCCTCCTGGCCTTCCCATTTCCCCTCCAACACCACCTTTTATAAGGACACAGCAGTTCTGGGACTGACTTTCCCTGAAATGACCAATTTTAGGATACAGAGGTATCCAGAGGGAAAGAAGGAGAGCCCAGCACCTCCGGGCACGTTTGGGATTGGGTTCCCCTCCAGCACTGCCCCTCTGCAGGGGGGTTTGTGCCTGAATATTCTGGCTCTATAACACAGATTCCTGGGCTGCCACCTGATCCATTGGGATCACGCAGGAATCACCTCTGGAAAGGCTCTGCCCCCTGACCCCAGTGCTGTCCCACAGTGCCTCTGGAATGAACTCCGTGCCCCAAAGACCCACGCAGAAGGGATTTTGGTAAAGTACAAAATGCTGCCTTTAAATGCAAACACCCAGGGGGGTGAAAGATTCCCTTGGGCGGCCAAATCTGTGGGGATCTGGCATTGGGATTGTATCGAGATATTGGAACACACCCCTGACCCTCCAACTCCCACCAAGCTCACCCCAAGGGCGGTGGGACATGGTCCTCAGCCTGCCCAGAGCATCCTGGGAGCACTGGGAACAGCAGGAGTGACCCCTCTAGAGAAAACCAGCTGCAGGAAAGGTTTGGAGGCCAGAAGGAGCAGCTCCCCTGGGATTGATCCCAAAGCCATCCCTGGTGACACCGGCCGTGCTTTGTGTCACTCACACCCCGCCAGGATTGGTGGGAGCAGCTGCCCAGGAGTCATAAAGATTCCATTTGCAGGGACAATTTCCTTTCTGCTGTGCCCACACACGGCCATAAAGACAGAGCTGCTTGAAACAGGAAGGAAAAACCATTTCCCTTTGGGTTTTGAACTTTTTCCTGATTTTTTTTCCCTCAATTAACTTGCATATTTTCCATTTACCACATCAAAAACATGGGAATTTCTCCCCTTTCCCCCTCCCCCAAAAAATTTTCTGTAAGCACCAAAGTGTTCCTTGAGCAAAAGAAGTGATTTGGAAAATGCAAAGAAAGACATTTTCCATGGAAATTTTGAGAGGTTTTGTGCATCCAGACATAAAAACAAGCAGGGATTTCAACCAGCATTATCAGCACAGCATGTGGGGCTGGAAACAAGAGTGGCACCCCCAGTCAGCATCACCAGGAGCCACTTCGGAGCTCATTTTCCTTCCCATCCCAATCCCAGCATTCCAATTCTCCAGTGGGGTCTACATAAACTAATTCCTCTTTTTCTCTTTTTCCTCCCTGGGATAAAACTCTCTGCTGGCAGAACAGAAACAAACACACACAATATTGCAATACTGAGACCATCTTAGAGCTTAAGACTATTTAGAAAAAAAAAAAAATACTGGCACAAAATTTAATAAAATAAAACTTTAAAAAAAATAAAAAAGAGTCTTGATCCCTCCTAGGAAAAATTCTGTCTCTTGCAGAAAAGAAGACAATGGACAGAAACGTGATGGAACAAGAACAACAGTTCTTGGCTTTTTCCTATATTGCCCCTTCCCGAAGCAAGAATATTCACCCATTTTGGTTTTCCAAAAGAAAAAAAGCTTAAATTCCTCAAATCCTCGGGAATATTGTCATTCCTGACCTGTCAGTTTGTGTGTGAGCAACCAAAGGGATCCATTAGATCGAATTTTTTTCTAAACAGCCAAGGGTGGGGAGGGGATTGTTGGTTTTTTTAAGTGAGCTACATTTTTCTGGCTTGCTTAAAACTCCGAATTTTCCCCCAGAAAAGCCTGTCTTGGGGCTTTCAGGAAATCAACAAAAAGCCCATCCTTCCCAAAAGTTTGCCTCTTCCTCCCCCCTCTCCCCTGACAACCTCAAAGCCTCGAATCCGAGCGGCCCTTGAAAAAAAAACGAGCAGAAGAACAGCAAAAATCGATAAAAAAGAACCACCGAACAAGTCCTGCCGGCTCTCCCCGAGGACAGCGGTGTCCCCGCGTCCCTGTCACTCGTCGGCGTCGGGTTTGACGTCGAGCATGGCGTGCAGCTCCTCGGGGGTGTAGCCCAGCAGGCTCTGCAGGTCGCACACGAAGCGGTACACGTAGCGCTTGCCGGCCGTCTTGTGGATGATGTTCTTGTCGTAGTAATAGCGCAGCCCGCGGCTCAGCTTCTCGTAGTTCATCTTGGGCTTGTTTTTCCTCTTGCCCCATCGCCGGGCCACCTGCGGGGAGCAGGAGAGGGAGGGAAAGTCAGCATGGCTCAGTTGGGACATCTGTGTGGAGGATTCTTTGTCACAAAGGTGGACACAAGAATTGAGGCTTGGAAAAACCAACCTCTGTGCAGTGGCAGAATGTGGCAGAGCATTCCATGAGGATTTATCTGGATAACTCCGTGTGCTATCTCAGATATATCCTCATATCCCAAGTCCTTCACCCCTTTCCCAAGGCTCCTCCTCCACCTTCTGCCAGTTCTAAACCGGAGGACACCAACATGCAATGGTCCAGTGTTGGTCACTTTTGCACTTTGGGGGGCTCCGGTCACTCATGGAATTATTTAGGTTGGAAAAATCCTCTATGATCATGGAGTCCAACCGTTCCCCAGCACTGAGCCATGTCCCAAGTGCCACATCCACACTCCAGGGGTGGGGACTCCCTGGGCAGCTGGGCCAGGGCTGGACAGCCCTTTCCATGAAGAAATATTCTCTAATATCCAACCTGAACCTCCCCTGGTGCAACTTGAGGCCACTTTCTCTTGTGCTGTCACTCATACCTGGCAGAAGAGACTGACCCCCAACTTCCAGCCAGGGAAGGGGACAAAGATCCCATCTGCTCCCCAAACCAGGGGACAGTCCCCCCTCGCCTGTACCCAGCCTATCTGAAGAGCTTTGCCAATGCTCCTCTCCCTACAGAATTCCAGCCACTTCCCACCAACTTTGGGCACAAATCCTTGCTTCCAAGGGGTGACTGCCTCCCGATTTTTAACTCATTTCCAGCTGGACTCTGATTCCTTGGTTCCCCACAACATATCCAAGACCAGAACAAAGTGGCTGGCCAGAGGGAGGAGGAGAGGCTTATCCGCACCAATATTTCTGAGGAATTTGGGTTGTGCACTTAATTCCAGGGCACTTTACCTCGTCTGGGTCGGAAAGTTTGAATTCCCAGCCATCACCTGTCCAGCTGATGAAGGATTGACAGGACTTGTCCGTGAGCAGTTCCAGCAGGAATTGCCACAGTTGGATAGGCCCACTGCCTAGAAAGACAAAGGAAACACGGGATATTAATGCCAGGAAAAGCACAGCTTCTTCTATCCCAGGGGGGGAAAAATTCCCATGCAAAAGGTGCTCACAGAATAAAATAAGGCCTTCTCCTGTCAAAAAGAGCCACCAGCAGCCACAGGGCAGGAGCTGAGCTGGGAGTTAAACCCTACAAGTAACAGAGCTTCCTATCTGCAGAAAGAGTTGGATATTCATGCCCTGGAATGCTTCATGTGGAGTTACATAAATAGGATTATTTTTTTGGCACACAGACAGGAGGAGTCACTGCCTTGGCACCAGAGCAGCACCAATCCCTCCATGCCAAAGAGCCGCCGGCCACGGCTGAACTCCGGCAGACTCCGCTTCCCGACCTTGACTCTTTGCTCCGTGCTGTTGATTGAGATAAGGGGGACCCAGGTATGAGAATTCCTTGGCCTCTTTCCAGGGCGTGTCGCTGCAGGAATGGGCTCCACCGGCTTGTGGGGAGGGTGGGAGCACACAGAGCTCCCCAGCCCAGGATCTCCTCATCACCACCTTGGCACAGCCTCAGCAAATCCATAAGGAACCCCCTGACCCAGCTGGAGAGGCTTGAGGTGAGGTGGAACATCCCATGCCACAGGCATTCCACCTCTCCTTCCACACCTGGTCTCCATCTTCCCTCTGATCGCTCATTTTGGCCATCAGGAATTTGTCCCAGTGCACCCAGCGAGAGCCTGCAGTTGGTTTTGGCTGGAGTTGTGGAGAAGTTTTGAAATATTTATCTCTTCCTCGGGCTTGTGTCCCAATCCAAGGTAGAGAAGCAGCCCTGGAGCCAAAATCATTTTGATGAGCAACTTCCAAATGCACCCACGCCCCAAATACTGCACTTAGCTGTGGGCAAGGTGTTTTGGGAGAGACCCTGCCGTGGTTTAAACCCAGCTTGGAATAGATCACTAATAATGACAATAATTATAACGAGACAGCCAGGGGAAAGAGGAAATGATTTATCTCACAGGGAATTGTACAGGCTGGATTAGGCTGGGGTAGTCCCAGTGCTGACAGCACTGAGCAAAGCTTCAAGCAGGGAAAAAATGAAAAGGGATGGAGCCCAGCCTGTTTCCGGAAATGACAATGGCCGCTGCCTGAGCTGTGGCTGCGGGATAACCCACGGAGGGAAGGGAAGGCTGCTCTCCTTCTCCACAGAGTTTGAAATGACTCAAAAGCTGCTGGGGAGTAGGAAATGAGAGAGCTGGCTCCAGGACACAGGAATGGCCATGTCCCATCCAGCCCTTCCCAAATCGTTTCCCTCCTGTTATCCCTGTGGAACCGCTCCAGGGGTTTGCCGGCGCCAGGCCTGGGGTTTATCACAGCCACAGGCAGGGCAAGGCAGGGAGCTCCCAGCTCACTCTGCTGGAAATGGGAAAGGACTCGGCAGGGAAAGGCTCCAGCCCATCGCTCCTCTGGAGCTTGCCAAGATGTTGACTCCACAACTGCGCTCTCCAGTAGGGATGGAGCTGGATTATCCACGCCAAAAAGAGGGAGGGAATTCACATGACGCCTCTGCCTCTCATTGAAAGGGAAGAGCCAAAAGCTCAGCCTGAAATGCCATCACATCTCCAGGCTCAGGCCTATTTATAGCAGTGAGCTCTAAATGCAGAGAAAACACTGGGAAAAAGGTTTGGTGGCTGCCTGAGGTCTTGCACAGGTGAATTCCCAAGAGGACGAGTCCTCTTGGCCTGTCTGACCTTACACCAACTCCCCACACACAGCCATGGAACATCCAACACCCAGATCAGGTCAACAGACATGCAGCCCAAGGAGTCCAAGGCCAGGTCCATCCCCTCCCATTGATTTCTCTCCTGCCCAACCAAAGAATAAGGATTTTTAGTTGATTCCTGCCCCAAAATAAGATGGATGGAAATTCATCACCTGGGTGCCAGGTTCTTGGGTGAGGAGCTGCCCTCACAACACCCCTGGGCCGTCCTGGCCCTGCAGGATCTTTGGAGGTTCCAGCCTCACTAACCCTGAGCCAATGGCCAGTGCCGTTCCTGTTTGGTTGCCAGCTGGCAGGGAGAGGTGTCAGGAAACCCAGGAATTCTTGCCCTCTCTCCAGCAAGCAAGGTAGGGCTCCTGCCACCGCCCCCAGTGCCGCTCTGCTGGGTATTTTGGGATTTCCAAGGAAGCGGTGTCATCCTTAGAACAGGGATTCCCAAGGTCTATTCCGAGCTGCCTGTGGGACGCGCGTAAAACCCCAAATTCCTCTCGCTGGACAGGCAATTATGTGAGGAATGTGTTTATGCAGGGCTCCAGGCATGTCCCAGCTCCTGTAAATGCCCCCTCCCTGCCCAAGGGGGAGGCAGCCGAGCCTGGCAGATGTGGCACCGCTCCGAGATGGCAGCGAGGTGGCAGGAGCCAAACCCCGGCACATGCCCGAGCCTGTGCCCCAAATCAGTGCTGGCAGGGAGGAGAATGGAGCAGGGAGCAGTGCTGGAGGTCAGGGCACCGTCTGCTGCAGTTGTGATTAGTGCTGGAGGGCCATCTTCACAAATGAGCTGCTCTGCAGCCAGCAAGGAGCAGGGAATATCTTCCCATGGGATTTCCAGGTGGCTCATGCAGCAAAGCCTCTCCCCTTGGTGTCACAGCTGTCACAGGAAGCTGCCAGGCTTGTCCCCGCATCCCAAATCTCCTCATCCACAGGACCCGGGAGCAGCGCCCGTTTTGCATCCCTTCTGCTCCAACCCTTCCTCTCATCCCAGCCAGGGCTGGAAATCCCCACCAGGATACCAGGTTGGGATCACTCCATGGTACAAGCACACACAGCCAAGCTGTCCCAAGGCCAGCGGGTGCATCCCACCACAGGATCCGCTGCCATGGTTATCCCAAAACAACCACCTGTTCCCGCAGCCTGGACTGGGATGCAGCTCCAAGCGTGAGGTTTGGAGGTTTGGAGGTTTGGAGGTTTGGAGGGGCACAAGGCAGCTTTTATGGCATTGCTCCCTCCACACACACCCAGAGGCTTCCCAGAGCCATCCCAGCCCTGGCTGGGGATCGGGGCAGCTCCTGCTCTACAAAAGACAAGGGGAGGACTCAGAAGGGTGGGGGTGTCCTCCCGCCCTGCCGCCACCTCCGGCACCCGCGGGGCCACTAAAAATAGCGCCCACAATGGGGGCCCTGTCTGGCCTTGGTGGCACTGAACAGGGTCCTTCAGCAGGGACTGTCACACCACAGGAATTCCGCGGCGTCAGGGGGAAAATATTCCTCTAGATTCGGAATAGTGGGAACGCTGGGAACTGCCGGCCGAGCGGGGCTTCCTCAGCACCAACCCCTGATGGTGTCCCCAGAGCAAAGGGTTTGGTGCCACGCCACCGCTGTGCCACCCTTCCTCGGTCAGGAATGGTCCCCCAGCCCCTTCCCTGCCTCTGGGATACCAAACTCTGCCGGATGGGGCCGTTCCAGTGGTGCTGTGACGGTGGCACAGCCCAGCTGGGGCAGATGGGCACAACCCCAACCCTGTCATCTCTCTCAGGACGGTTTTACACATCCACCCCTCCCAACGGCCTCTGTTTTGTTTCCCTTTGTTCAAACAAGACGAGAAGACAAAACAAACCCACCTACCAACCCCCCACCTTTGCCTGTCGCTCTGTGGTTTGTGGTTCCAACCCCACAAAACAATCGGCCCTAGCAACGTCTCCAAAACAACCCCTGCCCTGCCCACCCTGCCCACCCCCTTTGATGGCACCACGGTCCCCAAATCCCCCAAAGTCAGCCCAGTTCCCACAGCTCCTCCCCAGCTCCTGCCCAGGCTGGTGGAGGAGTCAGACACTGCAAAGTGGTGGAGCTTGGATGGAGGCATCTCCAAAGAAAAAGCAAGAAAGGACCCGGGAAGACCCTTCCTTAGGGAAAACATGGCCATGTTTTCAGGCAGAAGGGCCAATCCAGGCCAGAGCTTCTTCCCTGCTGCAGCTCCTCTGCTCTCAGGAAGGAGTCGTTGGGAGGACTGATCTGGTAGAAACTAATGAGTGGGAAGGGACCCACGCAGATCATCAACTCCAGCTCCTGGCCCTGCACGGGACAGCCCCAAGAATCCCACCCTGTGCCTGAGAGTGTTGTCCCTGAACCCAGAGGCTGACTCCAGAGGCACCTGGCAAAGCTCCAGGGATTTTGTGAGTTCCACACCCCCCTGAGGGTGCTCCTGCAGGCCATGAGCTGCTGAGCAGCACCAGCTGGGTGTCTGGAGGAGCCACAGCCAGAGCTGCTGCCCCGCCACCACCCCCTCCCCGGGTTGGAGGAGCCCTGGGGAGAGCTGAGCTCTGCCACGGTTGGGCAGCGGCGCGTGGGGCTGGCTTTGCTCTCGTTTGCACATTTGGCAGGTGGGGCAGGAGCCACTGAACCAGCCCCGCTCCCATCCTCAAGTGGCCACCCTTGGGAGGGCACAAGGGCACTGGGCCCATTGGGTCCTGCCTGAGGCAAAAGCGGGCAGGAGCTGCTGGGTGGTCACCCTGAAGTCACCTGCAAGGGCAGGTGAAGGGCACGACCCAGAAGGAGCAGGATGACACCATTCCCTGCATCCCAGCAGGGCCAGAGGGGTGCCTGCACTCCCAAACTCCTGCTCCGGGGCTGCAGACGCCCACACGGACACTGCTCCAGCAGTGCAGGCACAGAGGATGCTGATGTTCCCAGGAATACTCGGGATGGCAAGGATAGCCAGACCATCGGAGTGTGGCAGCAGAGGGGACAGGAAGGCAGCTGCTGCTGGATTTTTGGGTGCTGATGAGCACGGCACGGGGGCGATGTTGCCTGTGGAGGCTTCAGAGCAGCAGCACAGCACCGGGGCAGGGGCAGCAGCACCTGAGCTGTCCTGAAAGACAGCCACTTTCCTTGGCACCGGCTCAGCTTTCTTGCAGAACAGCAGCTGTGCTTTCACTGCTGGCTCGCAGATAAGAATCGCTTACAAGCAGAGGCTGGGGAGGCTTCGGGCTGTGCACACACACAGCACAGGGGTTGGGAGGCACGTTCGGGCCCCACGGACACAGTCCTGTGAGTGCTGATAGCGAGGGCCAGGGCGGGGTCTGGCCGGGGCAGAGAGAGGGCTCCGGGTGAGATAACATCTGGGAGAGGAGATAACATCTGGGAGAGGAGGCTGCTCCTGCACTGCCTCCTGAATTCCTGCTGGGCATAGGGATAACGAGGATGGCATTGCTCTGAGAGGGACACTCGGGTCATGGGCGACATCTCCTGAGCTGGGAAGGGGCATTAACTCTTTGAGTGCTGGGACTGGCTTTGAAGGGATCAGCACCTCCCTAAGCAGGCCCAGAGGCGAGGACAGGCAGCAGCACCCACACAAACGCAGCCTCGTGGCTGCGGGATCAAACCCTGGGGTGCACTCATTTCACCTCTCCCATCCCTCTCTCCTCTCCTCCCCTCCCCTCTGGAACGCGAGGGGATGGCCCTGCTGTGTGCTCAGTGGTGTGGAGCAGCAGCTCCGGGCCGTGGCAGCACCGACACCAAGGATGGAAAGCCCCGGGGTGTCAGTCCTGCCCACCACCGAGCAAACAAACCCCACAACTTGGCTACCAACCCACACAGCTGCTTGAGGGAACCCAAAACCAGCTCAGTGCTGAACAGCTACATAGAACCAGTGAGGTCTGAGCCTCCTGCGGCCCTGCAGCACCAGGGGAGTGGCAGCACGGGCTGCAAACACCAGCACAGGGCACAAAGCACCAGCTGAGTTTATCCACCGGGTGCCAGGGCTCCTGCAGGATGCCGGTGGCCTTGGGAAGCATCAGAGGCTGCAGGATCCAGCTACGGCACAGTCCCAGGGGATGTGGAGGCAGAGCTGAGCTCGCTTTAGCCCAGCTGGGCTCAGGCATGGAGGGATCTCTGCCCACTCACACCAAACACGGCTCTGCTGCTGAACCAGGGAGCACAGACTGAGCTCAGCTGAGCCAGTATGAGGTTTAGCAGTGAGCACACATCCTGAGCCATCCCCTGCCTGGCTTTCATGGATGCACTCTGTGTCATAGCAAAGAAAAGAAAGTCTGGCTTCATGTAGAATCTCAGAATCACAGAATCTCCTGAGCTGGGAGGGACCCACAAGGATCACCCAGTGCAGCCCCTGGCCCTGTACACCCCAACAACCCCACCCTGGGCATCCCTGGCAGCACTGTCCAAACGCTCCTGGAGCTCTGGCAGCCTCGGGCCGTGCCCAGTCCCTGGGGAGCCTGGGCAGTGCCCAGCACCCTCTGGGGGAAGAACTTTTTCCTGATGTCCACCTAACCCTGCCCTGACACAGCTCCAGCCATTCCTTCAGGTAAAATTCAAGCTGGCCAAGCTTTGACCGAGCTCCAAAGCCCGGTGTCCAGGGCTGGCCCCCCCTGCAGCGATAGAAACTGAAGTTCACCAACTCTTGAGCAATTACATTTCTCCTTAAAAAAAAAAAAGATAAGAAAATTGCATCAACCTCTCTGTGAGCAACCATGGCAACTCGTTAAAATAGGTCAAGATGTGGGGGCAGATAAGGCAGCTCTGAGAGGCCACTCGGAGCTGGGTGAAGAACACATCAAACGCAAATGGAGCTTCCGCCAAAATGCACCTTCTCACCCCAAAACGCGCCTCTGGGGCAGATACCATCAGAGATGTGCTGGGGCCACCTCCCTGGGCACCACGGAGGTAACAGAACCTGAACAGGACTGTCAGGTCTTAAAGTCAGCAGAGAAAGCCTGGGGGATGAGGGATGCGATGTCCCTCTTCACCCTGCCAGGTCTCGAGGTGCCTGGTGGGTGCTGGCTGTGTCCTCGGGGGGAAATGGAACCCCAAGGTCTTGGTGTTTTGGGCTCCTGGGCTGGCAGAGCCCTGCTCTGCTCCGTGGGAGGCTCCACCTCCTCAGCTGAGCCACAAGCAGAGCCCAGACTCTGAGTTCCCCTGCTCTGGCTGCCAGACGGCACTTCCTCCCCGAGTAAAGCCAGAGTAAAGCACAGCAAAGCACAACAAGGCCTGATCTCTGCCTCAGACCCCACTCCGAGCTCAGCTGGCCCAGGCCAGACCTCCAGCACTTCTCAGTGGGCAGCCTGAGTGGGGGTTTTTGCACTGACACAAACCCAGAGAGTGGAGAGCACCCAGTTCTCCTCCAGTTTGAAACCCAACATGTTCTACTGGCTCTTCCCAGGACCTGCTCTCACAGCGACCCAGCTCCAGCTCTCTTTGCTTGGAAAACCCAGTGCTGAAGGTCTAGGGGCTTTAAAAGGGCTCAGAGGACATCTCCGAGGTCACTGCCTGCCAGGATCACCTGTCCAGAGCCCATTCCCAATGGCAGAAGCTGGCTCCGCTGGCCTGAGCACTGAATATTGCTCAGCAGCCTTCAGAGTGGGCAAACAGAGCTCCAGCCCAAGGATTTCCCAGTGATTCCAGATTTTCCTCCCCGCACTTAAAGCCTCTCAAGTGAAGAAATGCAAAAATAAATAAAAAAAGCCAGGCGTTCCTGCTTATTGATCCCACCAAAGTGCCTGGGCCAAGGCATTCTCTTCCCAGCTCCAAGAGGGGTTGGAAATGAGGCAAAGGAAAATGTTATGCAGAGCAAAGTGTTTGGAATTGTGCTCTGGCATTACGTGAACCCAAGTCTCCCCTTCCCGAAGGCACTGCTCCAAGGACAGCCTTTGGGGTGCTAATATTCCTTGGAAAAACACAGGGCCCAGCCACTGGCTTCAGCTCCTCGCCTCTCCGGGGGTGGTTCTTTTGCACTCTTTTCCACAAGCTACGTGGAGCAAACGTGGAGGGAAATATCCAGCTTGGAAAAGAATGCTCCTGGTTTTGCCAGCACCTCGGTGCCTCAGTTTCCCCAGCTGTTCAAACGCATCCCGGGCTCCTGGCCAGGCACTGCTTACCCAAAGCACTTCCAGGTGCCGTAGGGAAAGGCATTGTCAGGAGAAAATGGGAATGAAAATGGGAATGAAAATAGGAATGAAAAAGGAATGAAAACAGGAATAAAAAGAGCAAGTTGTGCTCAGTGGTCTTTTTTCTCAGGAACATCGATTTCCATGGCACAGCAGAGAATGAGCCCCCAAGCCATGGTCCCTCCTCTCCCTCCCCAAGCCCCATTCCCTTCAGGAATGCAGAGCACACCTATTTTGTATGGACTTGGTGGAGTCTCATTCAGCAGGCAGGGCTGAGCTTTCTTTCTCACTAAAGCTATAGCAACAAACCACTTCCTTTTTAACACTCCTAAAATTATCTCCCCAGCTTTCCTCCCTCCTGCACCGCTCCCCACCCTCACAAAGGCTCGGTATCAGCCCCAAGATGAGATGAGCCGTGCGTGGGAGGACACCCAGGGACAGTCGCAGCTCAGGATCTGCTCTGAACCTGGGGATGATCTTTATCTGCACAAACTCTTTCCACCAGCTGCTCCCAGCTGGGGCAGGACAGACCCAAATATGCAGAGCCAGGGGAGCTGGTAGGAGGCTGCCCCGGAGTTTTCTTCAGAGCACAGGGAAAAGCCATGGCACGGAAGGGCTGGAAAGGATTAGCTCAGCTTTAGCTGGAAGCCCCATCCCACCAAGTTTCTCTCCTTGGAGATGCCAGATTGCTGAAGGGCTGTCATAAAGAGCCAGAGTTTCTGTGGCCTATCACCTTCTCATCTCTCTCAGCACAGGGAATGGAAAATGTTTGGGATGGCTTTGGCAGCGCCCCCATCCCTGCCTCACACCGAGGTACTGAGCACAGCCGGGGCCTCCTTGTGCCAGAGGGGACAGGAGCAGTCTCCACCACGCACAACAGGGCTGGGGATGTGGCTGCTCCTGCCCCAGGTGGCCACCAGTCACCAGGCAGTGCCACAGGGGGCTGGGGGCCCTGCAGCACTTCGTGTGCAGGAACCAAACCAGAGCCAGCTCCTGCCACAGCCAGCCAGGGGCCAGTGGAGGTCAGCCAGGTCCCTTATCCCCCATGAGGTGTGGGGTGTGTGGGAGGTCAGCCAGGTCCCTTATCCCCCATGAGGTGTGGGGTGTGTGGGATGTCCACACTCGAAGGAGATGCAGCCCTGGGCTGACCCCCAGAGACACCCCAAACCCTCCCTGCAGCAGCCACAAGGAGCTGGGGCAGCTCGGAGCACCCCAAGGCTCTGCCCCCAGGGATGGGGAGGTGCTCCCCAAGGTGCTGGGGGGCACAGAGGGGTTTTCCAGGATTGTGGATTGTACCTGTGTAGCCAGCCAGGGCAGCAGCAGGAATGACAGGCTTGTCCTTGTTCATGTCAGCCCGGTCCCGCACATAGTCCTTGAAGGTGCCCTTGGGCTTGTGGCTGGGCAGGGTGGCAGGGTAGTCCTCGGAGTCAAAGCTGTCATAGGAGGGGACGCGCTGCAGGCTCTGGAAGGAGGACTGGCTGCTCCAGGACTGCGTCAGGCGGTCGCAGCTGTCGTAGCTCTCGATGCTCTCGAAGGAGTCCTGGCCTCCCAGCTTACCTGGAGGAGGCAGAGCAGGTGAGACGGGCCTGGCCAGCACTGGACGTTCCACCTGCACACTGGGCAGGCTCAGGGCAGCTGATGCTGTCCCTTTCCATCCTATCTCCAAAGTAAGCACAGCCCAGGCCTGGGATACTTCTACCTTTGTCATTCAAGACAGGGCTGAGCCCTGGAAAACTTCAGGCAGAGAGAGACAGGGGAAAAACCCAAATCTGGCCTCTCTACCCAAGACTGGTGCCTGGGGCTGACTGGAAATGGTCCCTCGTTTCCAAAAGGCAGTGTCAGAGACATCATTCACTTTAGACACTCAAGGCTGAGCTCAGGAGCCCAAACATGGGCACTCCAGGACCTCTTTATTCAGAGGGTGGGAGGCCCTGGCACAGGGTGCCCAGAGCAGCTGTAGCTGCCCCTGGATCCCTGGAAGTGTCCAAGGCCAGGATGGACAGGGCTTGGAGCACCCTGGGACAGGGGGAGGTGTCCCTGCCCATGGCAGGGGGTGGAACCAACTTTAAGGTCCCTCCCAAGTCAAGCCCTTCAATGATTCTCTGATTTCTGTGATTCTCTTGCTGCTGAAGGACATAAATCCCCCAGTACATCTGCTAGCCCTATTCAAACACCACTCAGGCACACCCAGCTCCCTTAATTTTGATGTTGCCTCTCAAACTTTTTTCCTGCCATCTGTTCCAGCCAGCCCCAAATCCCCAAGCAGCAGCTTTGATGGAGGAGAAGAGTGAATGGCTGAGAGCTCCAGCAGGTTTTTCCAGCCCTGGTGAGGTGAGCACAGCTGGCTTGTGTCAAAGTTGCTCTCTGGGGTATTTTTAGCCAAAGCCAGAACATGAGAGGCCAGATCCTCAGCAGTGCTGATTTACACCCCCCAAGCCAGCCCATGCAGCCTCTGCACTGAAACAGAGCTAAAAAAGGACCCAAAGAACAAACTGAAATTGCTGCCTCTGATCTCCCTATGCTGCCGATTGCTCAACATCTTTCCTGACAAGCTACGAGCGTAACAGGATCATTCAAGTTCACTGATTTCCCAAACCCGGCTAAAAACAGCTGCTGGGATTGTGCAAGAGCTCCTGGAGAAATTTCCATTGGCAGAGCTACCCACAGCCTGGGCCTGGACAGCAAATCCCGGGGGAAGGGGAACGTGGAAGGGCACTGGCACACGCCCCCAAATATTTGTTGTGTTGTAGTTTGAAGAGCACTTGCTGTGAAAAGCCTCAACTACTGCAGGCCCTGCCCTGACTGCTGGCCTGGAATCATTTGGAGCTGGGATCCATTGGCTTCATTCTGCTGGGACAACCCTGTTTCAAACTCTTTTTTCTTTGTTCTTTTAGTTTGTTGAGGATTTCACACTCCCATCCTTCCCTGAATCCTGCTGAGGGGAACACAGCACTGCTATACATTAATTGGCATAACCAATTCCCTGAGCAGTCCTGCAGCACAGGCTCGTTCACAAAAGGAATTAAAACCTGACAGAGATGTGATTTGTGTCAACCCATTGAAAATTCACCCAAATTCCACCTAGCTGGAACAATCACGCCCTGCACTTACTCAGGAGAAACTTAAACGAGTTTGGCAGCTCCACTCCTCAACCTCATGCCCTCACTGACAGGGCAGAGGGAAACAACTCCTGTGGGACCCCAAAATTCCTTCCTAAAGGCCCCACAGAAGGCAACTGTCTGGAAAACCTTCACCCTGAGGGGATGCTGAAGGGCTTGACTTTGTGTCAGACTAACCTTGTAAGGCAGGGCAAGGTAAAGAGGGACACAAATATAAACTAACTGGGCTCTGCGTTATATTAAAAATATTATATTATAAAATTATATAAAATATTATATTATATTATAAAATTATATAAAATTATACTTTCCCCAACACCTCTGGGAGGATTTGTGTCCCCCCAGGGCTGAAATGCAGCACTGGTCTGAGCACAGCCTCTTGCAGAGTGTTCATGTCTTTGCTAACAGCAGCATCAAGGGCTCTCTCTTCCCTCCCCTGAAACCATTTTTAGGCTTGCCACTGAGAACAGGCTCGAGGCACAGTTGCAAAAGCCTTCCTGCACCATTGCACTGTGAGAATGATGAAATCACCTGTGCTAAAGAAAAGGTCATGAAAAGGGAAAGGCACTGCTGAAACTGAGGCAGAAAAACAAGCCCAAAAGGAGAAGTTTACCCCAAATTAAAACCCTGCTGCCCTTCTGGCTCAGGTCACCTCTC
Source organism: Monarcha castaneiventris obscurior (assembly GCA_026261815.1). Classification (NCBI taxonomy): domain Eukaryota; kingdom Metazoa; phylum Chordata; class Aves; order Passeriformes; family Monarchidae; genus Monarcha; species Monarcha castaneiventris. The sequence continues at coordinate 5,992,836 of JAMPIT010000114.1, forward strand.
TCCGAAGGAGAGGCAATGACACAAATAATAATTAGCTGTAATTAGCTCTCCCAGCTTGGAAGAAGAGTGAGAAAGTTCAAATGAGCTGCACGTGCGCTGGAAAGCAGCTCTGGCTTTCCCGGGAAGGCAGCTCATCCTCAGCTCTCTGGATCAGTGGGGTTGACTGCTCCGCACCAAACGTGGCTCCCAGCACCGCGGCGCCGTAATGCGTTCTGGGCCTGGGGACACCTGGGTCCCACTCGGGGGGGATGGCGGGAGGGTCACATCTCTGCCCCGTGCCTCAGGTTCCCTACCTGGAATCAGGAGATAATGATGCCCTTTGTGAGGGACTTTGAGCTCTATGGATTAAACTTTTGCTTTGAACGGAGACAGAGCCACATCCCCAGCCTGGCATCACTGATTTGATCACAAAGCACTCGGGCACGTGGGCCCCATGTGTTCCCAAATTCATAACATTAACTGGGAAGGTATTTGGGCTCAGAGCCTCCAAAGTGTTCAGGTGTTTAAATCCCACCAGCTCAAACAGGAGCCATGTCCCTATAACTCTCTGGAGAGGAGCATTCAGAGGGTCCTTCAGCCCTGCTGCTGCCTCAGCCCCCAACACTGCCCCTCCTACCAGAGCCCAGGAATTGGCTACAGCAGAATATTCCAAACAAGCAGCCATCAAAATCCCTGGGGATAATGGATAAAGGCTTTGGATCGCAGAGTGCAAAACTCTTGCATAGCAATTCCTGATGAGAACTTGTGAAGAGTTTGTGGGGCTTTGCCTGGGCTCCTACAAAATGGGATTTCCACAAGCACCCAGCAGTTTGTCCTCCCTGATGATATGAAAGCTCATTTCAATTTCACCCAGGTTCGACATCAAAGCACAGCACCAGAACTGCTGCATTTCTGCAGATGTGAAACAGGCAGTGGAGGAGAGGAAAGAAAGACCTTCCTCAAGTTTCCCCTGGAGAGAAAGGCAGGGAGAGCTCAAAGCCACCAGGGAATCCAGCACGTGTTGGGAGAGGGCTGTGTTGGCACTGCACAGCTCCCTGCTGGCCTTGGGAGCACATTCCCACGGGAGGGAAGGTGACAACAGCAGGAATCCAGGCCCATCCCGGGTTTAAGCCTGGCTTTACCTCGGCTGGCACGGCCCATGCACATGTTGTCCGGCGTCACCACCTCCTGCTTGATGGAGAAGTAGTCGGTCTGCAGCGAGTCCTGCGCCGGCTCCCGCAGCAGCACCGAGGGATAATCACTCTCGTACTTGAGGGACAGCAGCTCCTCCGAGCTGATGGGGTGCAGGGTCTGGTAGGACTCGGTGATGAAGCTGGGCTCAGAGAACTCGGAGGGGGGCACGCACTGGGCGTGCTCGATGCCGTAACCTGGGGACACAACAGGAGCGTCAGACCCCACCTCAAAAACAGCCCCGGGGGACCAGAGCGTCCCCCACGCCCACCCTGAGGCTCTGATTTGGGTAAGCGTTCCAAGAGCAGCAGAGATGGGGTCTAAAAAATGCAGCAATTCAGCAAAATTAGACACCCCCAACCATCCTCAATGTGCATTGCAATAAACTCATCCCAGGGAGCTGCCAGAGGGAAAAAGGTGGAAAACCCTGGGGAGTGCAGCCTCAGCAAAGGAGCAACAGGGCAAAAATGTTTCACTGCTGATTGGGAAAGGTGAGTCCCTTCCAGCCACCTTTCCTCAGTGCCAGAGCCTGGCATCCCAATCCACGGAATCATGGAACCATGGAATGGAATCCCAGAAGGGTTTGGGTTAGAAGGGAACTTAAAGCTCGTCCAATCCCACCCCCTGCCATGGGCAGGGACACCTCCCACTGTCCCAGGCTGCTCCAAGCCCCATCCAACCTGGCCTGGGACACTTCCAGGGATGAAAACCTCTCTGGGCACCCTGTGCCAGGGCCTCACCCCTCTCAGAGTAAAGAATTTCTCCCTCACACCTGATCTGAATCTCTCCTCTTCAGGTCAGTTCAGATTTTTTCCTGGTTCATTAAATATCTCCCAGATTTCCAATGCCCTTAAAGAACATCCCCAGAGCAGTGGCAATGGGAAGTGCAGGAGTGCAGATGGAGACTCATCCCTTTCCTTGCTAGGCTCCTCCCTGGCATCCATAATTCAGCCTTCTTCCCCCATTCCTGCCCTTTTTTAACAAGGTTTTTTACAATTCCCAATACTCAGGTGTGCTGAGGCCGCTTTCAAGGCCTGCTGAGCTACAGCTTCAGACAAATAGCGCTTGAAAAAATCAGATTTTGGCCCACAAAGCAGCCACCAAAATGTGCAGGAGGCTTTCCTTGGAAAAACAACATTGCCCTTTGCATGGTGCAGCCCTATTGTGGTGCAGGCAAATCTCTGCTCAGAGGTGCTTCCGGGCACGAGAACAGTGCTAATTGACCCTGCTAATTGAGACTTACTAATGAAGTAGTCTGAGGTGTAGCGGGACTCGGGGTACGTGGTGTTCACTCCGTTTGCTGGGTACGGTTTCACCTCTTCTGCAAAGAGGAAAGGAAGGAAACGTCACCCGTCCGAAGGCACATGGAGCCGTGCAAGGCTTGCTGTGACACAGAGCGCCTTGAACTTCCCAAAATCTCCTGCCTGGGTTAAACCAGGACATTCTAAGCAGCAGGAATGAATTCAGAGCTGAAATCCCACAGAAACCTGTGGCACATGGGGTCCTGTGGGAATTCCTGCTGCAGGTATGGCCAAACAAACAAAACTAACCCAACCCAAACAGCAGCATCTTTCTCAGTCAGGGCTCCAGGAGGCTCTGAGCTCCCAGCTGCATCATTTCCTTGCTTGCCCCAGGCTTTGTCGCCCCTCGTTCTCCTGGGGGTTGCTGAGCACACTTCCATGGGTGAGCTCCTGAAAAACTCCCCACACAGGGACAGTTGTTTTCCTGGAAAAGCCCTATTTTTAGACCAGCAGTAGGAGTGGGGACCACACCCTGAACCCAGCTCCTCTAACCCCAAATCCATACGAATTCTCAGCCTGTGCAGCACCTGGTGCAGGCAGAACATTCTGTGTTCAAAACCCACCCTGTCCCTGACCCCACTCCTGACACAGACTCCTCCGTGTATATATGGGCAAAATGCCAAATTCCAGCCTTTCCATGGGCACAACTCACTGGGAAAGAGCATGGAGCCCACGAAAGCATGGATTCCCTGCTTCCCATGGCTTTTTCCAAGCGCTTTACTCCTGCTGGCTAGGCTGAATCTGCTTTCTCAGGCAGAAACCACCCTGCCCCTACCCTGAGCAGTTTTTCCATGAACACCTGACTCATTCCAGCATGGCATTCTGGGCTCGGATACTGGGATGGGAGATTTTCTTCCCTTTAACCAAAGCAACGCCCCCGGGCAGCTCTGGGCTGGGTTTGTTTCTGTGAGGCTCCAGAGATAACTCGAGGAGCCTAAATCTGGCCCTCTCCCCTGGGGACTGCAGGCTGGAAAACATTCCCTAACAAAAGGAGGGGTTGTGCAAACACAGAGGACTAATGAGAAACGCTCTGCTCCTGTCCCCACGGTGCCTGCCAAGGGGCAGGGGCTGACCACAGAGCAGGCGAGAACCTCGGGCCGTGCTTACAGCCAAGTGCAGGGCACTGCTGACTGCTGGTGACTGAGGAGGTTATTTTGGGAAGAAATTTGGAAAAATAAGCCTGAAAATACCCAAATCCAAGCGGGGAAAAGGCGCCCGTGTGCTGTTTTTAAGCCCTGAGCAGCCTGTGGTACGTGAGTCACTCAGCTCTCACCAGGGACAGTGTCAGCTCAGGGGACAGCGGGGTCACAGCCTGTCCCAGCACGACCCCGGGCCAGCAGCACAGGTGAGGCCGGACATTTTGGGGTTAAGAACCAACACCCCAGTGATGATGGTGGGGAAGATGGAGAGACAATCTGGAGCCTGGAGACACCTGGATCTCTTCCCACCTCACATCCAGGCGCAGAGGGAGACCTCCAGCTCCTCGGGTGGGCAGGGATGTGGCAGGGACAGCTCTGTTCTGTCTGTACAACACCAGCGCAGCCCAGCTCTGGTCAGGGCTGGAGATGAGCTCCCAGCTCAGCCCCAGGACTTACAGGGAACAGAAACCAGTCCTGGGGGCAGGCTGGTAGTTCCTTGGAGGCTCTTTCTTACTCTCCGAATGCCTCGCTGGGAAATGTGTTCAGAGCCCACCAGAGGAGCCAGGGCCTGGCTTGTGCATGAGTGACAAAGTCACCAGTGAAACCAGACAGGGAACGGAGACTTCTTGGTCCCCAGGGCAACACCAACAGTGTGAAGACTCAGAAATTCATCTTTATTCCTTTTCAACCTTTCAGAAGAAGAGTTGCAGCAGACACAAAGGTTTCCAGCTTCTTTGTAAAAGCTCCTCCCTGTCCCAGACCTTTTGCCATCAATGCTGCGGTGTCTGAGTACCCACGTGTGCCAGTGCTGGCTGAAACTACGATTCCCGCTCTGCCATAAATTTACAGCACCAAGTCCACCTCCACGTGTAGGGGATCTGCAGGAAGGAGGTGCAAACCCAGCCCTGCTGCCTCAGTCAGTACCTGCAGCACATCCCACCCTCTCCAGTGGTGAGGAATACAGCCAAAATTATTGCTGTACAGCCCAAAAATCTCAGAATGACAGAATCCTAGGGTGGCTTGGGTTGGAAAGGACCTTGAAGGCCATGGGCAGGGACACCAAGGAAGAAGGGCTGTGGGAAGGTGGAAGCAATGGCTCATTGCAAGGAGAAACTGGGCTGACCACAAAATTTGGCTTTATTTGGTTAAACTGATCGGTGTTGATCCAAGTGCTCCTTGGAAAATATGCAAAACAAAAGGGACAGACCAGATTTAGAGCCCAGGAAAACAGCCCAGAGCCCGGGAAGGGTCGTGTTTACCTTCTGCAAACCACAGGTAGCAGTAAAATTAGTAATGGGCAATTAACATCCATTTGTCAATGGTTTCCTGGAAAGAATAACTGTGCTCCCCCTCCCCTTCCTGCCACCAGGGTCAGTAGGACAGCACAGGGGACATTCCAGGAAAGCAAACAGCTCTGCAGGGAAAGGAGCTGCAAAAAGAGCCCAGGTGTGCTGCAGCTCCTGCTTGTGGCTCAGGTAGAGGTGCTCAGCTCCTCACCTGCTCCTCAGAAACCATCCCAGTATTCCTGAGCATCCAGACATGGGAAATCAACACCCAAAATCAAAGTGTGTGTCCCCAGTCACTAGAAGTTAATGCCCTCGGATGCTGTCGTGCAGGGAATGGCTTCTCCTCCCAGAAATGCTGGTTTTGGGGACATGAAACACCCCTTTTTTGAACATGGAACAAAGCAAAGCAGCTTCCAATCGCCACTGGGAAATTCGGGTAGGATTTTGGCTGTATTCCTGTACCCAGCTCCAGTGGAGGAAATAGTAAAATTCACAACAGGAGCTGAACAGGCTGAGGAAAAATGCTTTGGAAAATCCCACCATGGATTCCAGGCAGGCAGCGCATCCCTGCCCACTGGGGATCCCTGCCAAGAAGCCGGCACAAACACTCTGCCTCTTTGAGGCACTGCCAGGGTTTGCCTTGCCCGCTGCCGTCGGGATGCCTGTTTGGAATCCTGCTGAAAAGCTGGCCTTTGGAAGATGTTTTTCCTGGGATTAAAGCTCAAAGTGAACACCTCCCGGTCTATGGAAAGCCCCAAAACCAGACTGGTCAGGACGCCATGGATCGTTCACCCAGGAGACCCCAGGACTCACCTTTCTGCAGGATCTCCAGATGTTCCCAAAGGATATCTCCCACAAAGTCAGGCGCCAGCTCCAGGAAGCACTCCTTGCCCAGGGCACAGAGGGCAGCTCCGTTCATGCAGAACTTCTGGAAATCCACTTCCTTCAGGCTGAACTCGTTCACTGCCCACATCACCCAGTCCCGCACATGTGTCTCCGTCCACTGCTGGGGGTCTGCAGAGGGAGCCAGCAGTGAGCATCCACAGGCAGTTTTCCCAGGAAAACAGGGAACAGACAGTGCTCCAGCTGCCCTGCACTAGCACAGCCTCATCCATGGAGATTGACAGCCCACTGGCATCAGGGTATGAGGAACACCATGCCCAGCCTGGATCAGCCTTAACGCGATGCAGTTCATCCAAGGAACAAGCCTTGGATTTGTTTGGGACTTCTAAAAATCCCATCACTTCTCCGACCCCTTCTCCCACCGTTTTCTCCAATTTTCTTGGCTTCTCCCTGTCACCAGCCTCTGGTAAAGGGTCCCTGCTGCTCCTCTGTTTAGTGGAAATGACTCCACTAAACAGAGGAGCTCATTTTTCCAGCTGAAGCTTCCCAGAAGCTTCAAGTGGTATTCCAAAGGCAATAGCACCTGAGGAGAACCAGCACAGGAGATGCCAGACTGGGAGAATTCTGGGCAGCCTGGCAGGAGAACGCAATCCCTGTGGATACTGCAGTCATGGGAAGCCATGTCTTACCTTTGGGAATTCCCAGCCGCTGCTGCTCCTTGGCAAAGCCACTGAACGTGGCTTTCAGTGCCTGGGACATCATTTCCTTGCTGCTGGGGGTTAGTAAAGGCACATCTGCACATTCCATGTCTGAAAGAAGCAGGGGAGAAACACGGCTGTGAGGACACGGGACTGGGAAAGATGACAGGGAATGCCAGCCAGGTGCACATGGTGTCCCCACACTTCTGGAATGTGCTGCTGGATGATGATATCAAAGCCATTCCAGACATCAGCCTGCTGGGCTTCAGCATTCCAGGTGTGTCTGGAGCTCTGGAGCCTGGGAAATGGCTCAGCAGCTCCAGGCACCAAGGAAGGTAAAGAGTCCCACACCAGGGTGAGCAAAGAAGAGGGAGAAAAGCATCCCTGAATTACCACTCTGTCATCACAGTCCAGGGAAAAGCAAGGAGAAAACTAAAGAATCCTAGAAGATTCTTTATCCTAGGAAGTTCTTCCCTCTGGGGGTGGGGAGGCCCTGGCACAGGGTGCCCAGAGAAGCTGTGGCTGCCCCTGGATCCCTGGAAGTGTCCAAGGCCAGGTTGGAACAGCCAAGGCAGGGGGTTGAATGGGATGGGCTTTAAGGTCTCTTCCATCCCAAACCATCCTGGGATTCTATGACCGCATGAAAAAGTGAGCTGACAGCAGGCTGAGACAGGATGGGGAAGCGGCAGAAAACCCATTTGAGGGGGGAAGGAAAACAAAGAGCTGGA